>CM076991.1:23235000-24485000 GCA_039090855.1 Macrothele yani | reverse complement strand
ACATGGAAGTGTGCACCACAACATCACCAAGCGTTCCGAGTTCCGAAAAATTTGTGCTCCCTCGCTAACTCCCAGAACAACACAGGAAGCAATGTTTTCAAAACAGCTCTATCTTCTTGTGGATCACTATCACAGAGAAGATAATGAAGTTTTGGACCAAATCGTGACCGGAGACGATGACTTGGGTCCATCACTTCTCGCCAGAAACGAAGCAGACTTCATATGAGTGGAAACCTTCACATTCTTCGCCTCCGAAAAAGTGTCTAATTGTTTCTTCCTCCCGAAAAGTTATGCTTAGAGATAGAAACGGGTCGCGGGTCGACAATTGCTTGCGGGTCAACGGGTCGGATCAAGGTGTTCCTGACCCGATTTCGACCCGGTTTTATTTCAGTTTTATTTTTAAATATAATTTATTTTTTCAAAGAACCCTTCAGATGTCTTTGAAATAATACTTCAGATCTGCACAGTATGATCCAGGAACTTGCTGAAAAGGGTATAGACATGTGGATTAAAAATGAACTTTCAGAAGACAAAACTGAAGTACAATGCTTTTACAAGGAATGAAGATTTATCAATTGATGGGGAACAGCCGGAGATAACCAATTCCTACATTTACTTTAGGCAGCAGATATCCAGCGAGAGTCACATTGATGAAGAAATTAATTAGCACATAAAACTTGATTGGAAAGTGTTTGGATGAAACAGTACAATTCAAGAACAATATGTCATTATGCCTTAAAAGAAAAGTGTTTAATCAATGCATCCTTCCGGTGCTTACGTACGCAGCAGAGGCCTGGACCTTAACAAAAAGAGGCATACAAAGACTGCAGACAACTGAAAGAAGTATGGAAGTATGGAGAGACGCATCTTGTTGTAACCAAGAAAGATAAAAATAGGAACTCGTGGATAAGGAAAATAATAAGTAATAACGCAAGGAACTGTACACCAACTATACATAAGATAGTGTAACTGCACTAGTTATCCGAATTTATTGGCTTAAAAAAAACAATAAAACCAAAGTTTCCAAGCTTCCACACATCCACCAGAGGGCTTTTTCAAGGAAGGTAGACAGCAAACTAGATAATAGAATGCTTCAACAATTTGAACGCGGTGACTTGACTGCACAATAAACGAAGATATGCAAATGTGGTTATTCAATGAAAACGCGAGACATCGTGTTCGTTTTGCACGCGGAATCCTTGGAGGAAAACAAAAGCCATAAATTATTTGAAGAATTGTTTCCAAATTCGTGGTAACTCTAGCGAGACGCAATCATTGTATGCCTCATTGTTGGTAATGAACTCCAATGTTTCCCGAATGACAGTGGATTTAGGAAATTTTAATTTTATCTACGCCAATAAATTCGGATAACTATAGTTATACTATCTTATGAAAATAATAAGAGTGGAAAACATCACGATCAGAGTAAAATCCCTGAAGTGGAAATGAGCTAGACATATTGCTTGGAGAACGGACCACCGATGGACAACCGAAATTTTAGACTGGATTTCAAGGGAGAAGAAAAGACCCAGAAGAAGACCGCGTGGGAGAACGGTGGATGGAGGAGACTAGCCCACGACAGTCCTTTGTTGAAGAGATTTGGGGAGACCATCATGCAGCAGTGGATTGATTATGGATGATCATGACGATATATTCGAGTTTATAGCTCAAAGCAGATTTGTCCGGGTCCAAATTTTTTACCCGTTTCCGAATTTGCGTATGCTCACCCTTTTCTTCGGCGATCAAGGTGTTGTACATTATGAATTCATGCCGAAGCGGAGATAACCCTCCGATGAAGACGTCAAAATGCGATGAGAGAAGGATTATTGAAAATTGGATAACAACTGTTTCAAGAAAGGTTGCACAAACTCGTGCCACGCGACGATAAATGCTTAAATAAACTAGGCGATTACATCGAAAAATAGCTTTTCTGCTAGATTTCCCAAAATGTTCATGTTTTTTTTTCATACATACGAGTGCAACAAACTGCCCTACGTATGATAATTCTGGCGGCTCTGCACACCCATGTGCGAATGCCACCTACAGGGTCTTGTAAGGATGACGAGGAGGATGCAGTCGACATGCATCAGTCACTCCAAATAAGTCACTGCGACTTCAGTGATTGTTCTGTTGAACTAAATTTTCTATTTCTCAGAAGCTTTGAAACAAATTTTTTTGTGAACGGAATATAACATCCGTACGCTTTCGGAATTGTTTCTTATGCATGAAATATTGCGTTCCTGGTGATCGGATCACGAACGAATTTAAGGCGCAATATACACTATATTGACAAAAGCCACCGGACCCTTAGAAGAGAAACACAACATAGCATTTATTGACATACATTAGTTCAGTGTCGGTCCACCTTTGGCTTTAATGCATGCACTGACCCTTCCAGACATGCTTTCGACAAAGTTTTGGAACACAGCGATAGGTATGCGCTTCCATTCCGCACATAATGCTGCCGCTAACTGTTGCTTAGTAGTAGGCCTTGGTTCCAAACTTCTTAAGCGAATCTCTTATTCAACGCATAGGTGCTCCATGGGATTAAGAACAGGGCTCTGTGCTGGACAGTCCACACACGAAACGGAATTATCGTCAAACCACGCCGTAACAGTCCTTGCTTTATGGCTTGGTGCATTTTCCTGCTGGTACCAACAAAGCTAGGTTCCATAGTATTGCCACAGAGTTCGTAGGGCATAATTGTTGAGAATATCAAGGTAGACGTGCTGGTTAACAGGCTTGTCCACGATAATCAATGGGCCGGGACCATACCACGAAAACCACCCCCACACGAGTACACTGCCAGCTCCAACCTTGACTGTAGGAACAGTAAACTGTGTTAAATAGCGTTCCCCCGACTGCCGCCATACCCACACACGGTCATCAGGCTGATGGATCGTATATCTCGATTCATCAGTCCATAGGACCCGTTTCCATTGATCTACGGTCTACGATAAATGTTCTTTGCACCATGCTAAATGACGAGTAGCATTCGGAGTGGAGATGAAAAGCTTATGAGCAGTCGCACGACCACGGTAATCCATAGATTGAAGTTCTCTCCGAATGGTACGTGTACATACCGAGGTTCCAGCATTTTGACTCACCTGAACACTATGGTCTTGTGCAGTACTCCGTCGATTTGCTATAACGACTCTCCTGAGGCTTCGACGTCCTCTATCACTGATTTTCTTTGGTCTGCCTGTACGTTTTGCTGCTTCAGGCACACCATGTGTCTTCCACTTATTCAGTACATCCCAAACAGTTGACTTGGGTATGTTTAAACCCCTCTCTGTTTCTCTTACGGACAGCCCACTAATATAACACCCAACAATCCTTTCTGAAAGTCAGTTCTCTCCGGCCGCGACATTTTCATTCAATCTCATAGTGCGATATGATCGCGGTCAGCTACAGGCTTGTTTTAATACCCTTTGCAGCTGTACCGAGCATCTTAACAACGCAGCGGATAAGTCAATTTGCTTTTGAAGGGGTTTTCGGTGACTTTTGTCAATAGAGTGTATATTTTTTTCACATTGAAAAATCTCAATGACTGATTAATAAATAACTTAATGTTGCGTATAAGTCGATATCAGGATTTCTGAAGGGAAAAAAGTATCGTTTTGTACACTGAATTGTCAAAAATACTGGGGTACCTCTCTAATACCACGTTGGTCCTCCTCGGAATCGGATAACGGCAGCAACGCGACGAGGTATGGACTCGACGAGCTCTCTGTGGTAATGTGAAGACAGTACACAATTGAAGGGAGTCCCACAATTTCGCAGCACGTTGAACAGCATCCCAAACGTGTTCGATGGCGCCTAAATTATTAAAACGACGAGGCCAAATCAGGAAGCCAAACTCTGCGGAATGTTCCTGCAGCCTTAATCGGTCCACTGCGGACATGTGCGGTGACGCATTGTCATGGTGAAAGATGTCTCACCCTTCGGAGTGGTTGCATGACATGAACGGGTGCAAATGATCCCCAAGGATACTTACGTAGCCTCCACCGGTCAGAACGGTCTTGAAACGTATGAGGAATCCTAATGCGTGCCAGCTGAAGACACCCCACACCACAACAGAGCCACCGCCGTCCTGCACTGTCCCTTGTAAGCATGCGGAATCCTTTGCCTCGTGGGGTTATCCCCACACTCGGAATCGGCCGTCTGCCCACACATTTGGTACCGCAATCCGCCGGACCAGGCTACACGTTTATCTTGTGTCCAAATGCGGTGTTCCCGAAGCATAGGTCGAAAAAATGCGGTTTTCATTTCGTGTGTTCCTTTTCAACATCCAACTTTAAATCGGAGCTTTATTACGAACTTCTGTGGGTTTACTTGTCTTAGTTACTAGCACTGAACCTCTCTTAGCCTCATTTTATTTAAATCTTCTACAGCAAATAATATTTCCTTATATCTCTTTTTGTGATCTGTTACTGTTTTTAAATTAAGCATTAGGGGAGATAAATATCCGAACTTTACTTATATTAATTACATTTAAAATATTTTTATAATATTCCTTCTCGTATTATTACTATTTTTGTAAAAGAACCTGCATAATTTATTTTTAAATTAATGATTCGCATATTTCTTGCAGTAGCTTTTGGCGTCTAATATTTCTTCCAAAGAAGAAACTATTTTTGTTGCTTGTATGAACATATCTTTTTTTCATCATGTTTTAGAGATTTTATTGGTTTATTGTCTAGTTCCTTGTTTATCCATAACTTAGATGGAAGATAAAATATTTTGTAGTTCCCTTGTTTTCAAACTATCGTTTGCCTTTCGATTTACAGTTCGTTTTCTCCTTAAATTATGTGTGGCTGTGACACACATCGACGTAAAAATGAATCACAATGTAAGACCAGTTACTCTTTTCTTATTCGTTCTTCCTGATAAGCTCAAACGAGTAAATGCATATCCCATCTGTTAGTTTCTTTTACATTTTATTTAGTGTTTTCTTGATATAGAGATATCTCCGGTCGAAAGTTCAGTAAATAATATTTTATCACATTTTATTTTTCTTTGTTTCGTTTTATTTTGTTAACATATGTATACGCTTATTTGATAACTAATATTATTCCACAATAAAATCAAATATTACATTTTCTTAAATTTATTATTCTTATAAATGAGAAAAAAAAAACGAGCGTTTTAAAAATGAAGGAAACTACAAAAATCGTCGTCTCTCTTGTCATGGATCCTCTTTTTTGATAACGTTTATTTACTATTCAATAGGTTCTTTTTAATTAAATTATAGTTATCGGTGTTTTCATCAGTGAATTTCTACTTTGATATTTCGCAAACCTTTTTTTTTTTTTTTAAAAAAAGGTGGCGATGAAATTACTTTAGTTAATCATGCTGAAATTACTTCAACAGTTCCTCGAACATCTGCATTTAACGTTTTCGTTTTAATGGTTTCTTCCCAACGATCGCTTTATGCTGACATAATCTCTTTACTATGGCGTTCCAATTTGGTATTCACGTCGTAAATTTCTCGCTGCAAGACGCTGAAAATGAGCAAACCTCTACTTTCGATTGCTTTCTCAGAAAATAAATTTTCACTTGCAATAAAAAGACTTTACGCTTATATAGTTGCCGATGCTTTTATATCCCGTTTGCTTCGTTAACTTCCCACTGTTACAGTAGAAGTTGTGGAAAAAGGAATTTTCTAGTATAAAAATCCTGATTCTTTTCCAAAAAAAAAAAGTCCGGGAAAAAAACACGAATACATAAGAAAGGTGATATACACTGAAGTGCCAGAAAAACTGGTACACCAGTCTAATACTTAGTAGGTCCCCCACGGGAGCGCAAGACTGCAGAAATACGACGGCGTGTGGACTCCACTAGCTTCTGGAAATATGCTGTAGGCAATGCACACTGTAGGCAGAGCGTTCCACAATTCGGGTATATTCCGAGGTCTCTGATTGCTGCGTTCGATAGCGCGTTATATGGCATCCCAAGTGTGTTCTATCACGTTCAAATCAGGGGACTTGGGTGGGAATATCAACAGCCCAAACTAAGATGAATGCTCCTCTAATCATAATGTGGCGTCCCGACACTTGTGTGGAGATGCATTGTCCTGTAGGAACAGGCCCAACCCATCGGGATAAATGCAGGACATGAGCGGGTGTACCTCGTCAGAAAGTATGCGCACATAGCGTTGGCCGGTCACAGACGTTTGTAGACGTACTAGGGGTCCCAGTGAAGTCCAGCTAAACGCACCCCACACCATTACGAACCTCCCAGCAGCCGGTACAGTTCTCTGTTGACAGGCGGGATCCATGGCTTCAGGGGGTTTGCTCCACACACGAATCCTTCCATCTGCCCGATACAGTTGGAAACGCGACTCGTCAGACCAGGCTACTTGTTTCCAGTCATCAAGTGTCCAGAGGCGGTGTTGCCGTGCCCAAGCGAGGCGCATAGCTCTGTGTCGTGCACACATGAAGGGGACTCTAGTTGGGCGTCGGCTCCCAAAGCCCATACCGTGCAGTGTACTTTGCACAGTCCGGACACTGATGCTTGTTGAGGCTTCAGCATTGAATTCGATGATACCTGCGAGAGTGTTGCGCGCCTATTGTGTGAAACGATTCTTGACAGCCGACGATAGTCACGTTCACCAAATGTCTTTCTTCGGCCACACTGGTATCGTAGGTTGGAGGTTCTGCCGGAATTCTTGTAGTCACGGTACACCCTTGGAATGACAGTCCGCGGAAATCCGAACTTCAATTCTACCTCCGAAATAGTATGGCCCATCTCACGATCGCCAACTATGACACCGCGTTGAAAATCGCTTAAATCGTTATTACTTGTCATTCTCATGCCGAAAACAGCTCTGACAGCTGGCAAGGATGTCTATTGCTTTATATACGGACTGTCGGATGCAACCGAGTACGCGCATAGGTGACGTTGCTATGTATTTTGCATCAGCTTGTCTGTACCAGTTTTTCTTGCATTTCAGTGTATATATTATTTTAGGTTTGGATGTAACCTCTTAGATTTTAACCTTTTTTAAAACAAAGTGCAATTTTTATACAATCCATAAATTTTATGTGATCAGTTTTCCTACACTTGATCGAAAACGTCCTCCGAAGTTACGTGTTATCTACAAATTGTCCATAGTGGGCAAGTGTCGGGGTGGACAAGTGTCCGGTGGGCTTTTGTCCGGATCCCGAATTTTCACCAGCAAATGCAGGATTACCATGTGCATATTAAAAACCGATAATGGATTCAGCTACCACTTGAGTAAGCTATTACAGCAGTGAAATATATCGAATAAAAAACGCTTCAAACAATGGGGTTTTTTCCTAGATTTAACGACCTCCATGTTCATCCAGAGTATTAAGGAGTTGCCCATCCTTAATTTGGGCTCACTGTATCTAGAGAATGGCCAGAATCAGCGCCGTAAAGCAATCACACCGCCCATGCTTCAAGTGAGATTTCGGGCTCAGACGTAGTTCGCATGATTCTGCAGGGGACTTGTGACGTAGTACAGAGGCGAAATCATGTGTCAAGACGACAAATCTGCAGCCAGACATTCTGTCCACGTAGCTCATTTGGGAGAGCGACTTACTCCGGAGTGAGCGGACACGGTTTCGACGCACGTCCCGGAAAAACTTGCGTTTTCACAGACTCCTATGTCTGTCTCTTGGGGTGGCGCAATAAAAACAGCTGTCTCTTTGTCATCCAAAAGCAAAATGGTGCGCAGTGCTCCTAAATTAAATTAAATTTGGGTTTTCATATTAAATGTCTCAATGATTACGTGAACCATTGAAATATTTAATACGAAAATCGGTGCAACACTTCTGAATTAAAAACGTTGCTACAGTTCTAAATAGATTGACTAAGAACAATAAAATCATGATGATGTATAGCGTGTAAAAGTAAAAGCTAACTTCACGTCGTGATATTCAGGAAATTTTTTTTATTCGTACCCGTGATGTTAATCCCGAATCGTAGTTTCTTACAAAAAGAGTCGCGATTCACGAAATGACTTTAAAGTCCAAAAAAGTAGGGTAAAAACGATCTTATTTAAAAAATAATTGTCATTTTTAAATGCTTTTATGTTACTTTAAAGTGAATAAAGAGGGAAAATTATGAGTTTTTTCAGCATTGCCGTTGCTAGATTCATGGCCGTTTTAAGGGGTGGGCCTTGACCTGAACTGGGGCCCCCAAGAGTCTAATGGGTTTGTAAAAAGTAAAACCCTTTGACGACTGCAGGGTTTTTTTTATTTAAAGAAAAGAAGAAACACCAATCCAGAAAGTTAGAAGTTCTTTTGCCGTTTTTTTTTTTTTTTAATTCTTGCTCGTAGCTTCGATTTCCCGAGGAGGCAGGAGGAAAGTTAGGTGTTAGGATGTATCTTTTGAGACAAAATAAGAAACAAAGAAGCAGACCTCCCTCCCGATCCCTAGTGCAGGTGAGGCTTGAAAGGCTGTGAGAGCCAGGGACAAATTGCATTTTTTCAGAATCATTTTTTCCCTTTTAAACAGTCTATAACGAAGTGAATTTCTCCGTCATTTTTATCCGCGCCGGGGTTCGAACCCGGGTCCACTCATTCCGGAATAAGTTGCTCTACCAATTAAGCTACGCGGACATTGATTCTAATTGCTATCTGCCTTTATGTCGTGTGCGTCCTTCTGGCAGGTACGTCACATCTCCTGGTACGTTACATCATCTCCCCCTTATTTTTCTTTCGAAGTGCTGCTCATATTTTTCCTATCTCGCGGGGTGGAAAGAACATCACACCAATGCGAGATTTTGAACGGTCGGGTCATCCGGATAGTTCGGGCGCCATTATAACGAAGTGAATTTCTCCGTCATTTTTATCCGCGCCGGGGTTCGAACCCGGGTCCACTCATTCCGGAATAAGTTGCTCTACCAATTAAGCTACGCGGACATTGATTCTCATTGCTATCTGCCTTTATGTCGTGTGCGTCCTTCTGGCAGGTACGTCACATCTCCTGGTACGTTACAAGTCGTTTGTGTTATATATATATATATATATATACGTATACATAGGAAGAAGTGCACGGATGTTTATCACTGGGGTTTGCTCACCTGGGATATTTATATACTTTTTCCATCGTCGCTCTTTACACAAATAATGACTGGGGCCGCATCATATCGGCATTTTCGTGCGCTGCGTGACATTGTCTGGAAACGGCGCTGGTTTACTTTTTCTTTCTCTTGTTTAAATTTGATTTTCGTTGAATAATTTGTAGAATGGGGAAGAAACATATCTTTCAGCACCCATTTTCTAATAATTTTCTAAAACAACAAAATGTGAGTGCATTTGGTACACTTCATGGAGCTCTACATTTTTGTCATGAACCATTTTTCATTCAAGTGGTATTTAAACGGTTACTGGATATTGAATATTTCTTCTCCTAGGGATAACATGGTGATGTATGTAATAAATCTCATACTTAGTATATATATAACCATATGTTGTATATAATGCCATATGTGAAAAAAATAACCACATATTGTAATAAATTCATTAGTTGTATATATTCTGTATATACAAGATCAGAGGGGCCCCGAAAACTATGGCCCCCCAAAGTGTAAAGATGGCACTGCTGGATTCCATAGCGTACATTTCTGTAGTTAGACCTGCTGCACCTAAGGACGTGTGTGACCCTTATCTTTCTGTAGCACATGATTGTCCGCGAGAACAAAAAATGTCTCGTTCTTTGCGTACGTATTTTGCGTTAAGGTATTTTTTTACGTTAGAAGCATTTTTTTTAAATTAACACAAAATTAATTAAATACACACAATTCGAGTTAATATGCAATGCAAAACATGAAAAAAAGCATATAACTTTGACAAAATTTCTTTAAAATGTTATGAAACGTGTCATTGTGAGTAAAAATTAAGTAAAATTTCATACGGACGCCAGACACTGTACAGTCAATTAAACTCTGTATGTTTCAATTTCCTTGATACTGTATATTACTGTAATCCTTTCCTGTGCAATGAACTAAAAACTTTGTGATATTCCTTAAATTCACATTATTATAGCAAATCGAACAAAAACGGCAAAAGTTTTTTGAAAATTTATTGAAAAAATCTTATCGCATCATGTTTAAACACCTATAATATCACCAAATATGCATGCACACTTTAACTTTTAGTTCAAAGCATAGAAGAGAATATTTGAAACAATAGAACAAAATTTTGATACCATATCTTGAAAACTTTTTGAGTAATCACATTTCTCGTACGGAAATATAGCTGAAAATTTAGTTTTTCGGAAAACGTGTTAAAAGATTTGATTTGAAGAAAATTCTATATACTACTTGTTCATCACATTTAACATTCACCACTCTTATATGTACAACCTTCCTTGATTTCATTTCGTACCAATTTTGATTTTTTTTGCAGCTCTTCTTTTTTTCCGAGCAAGTTTTGCAGAGGGTAAGGATTGACGTCTCGAATTCATTATTCGCTCATTGTCCAGTCTCAAGTAATCATTAACCATCTTTTGTTCAAATGGTATACCTAATATTTTGAACACAGGTAACAGTCCAAAATAACCAGAATTAAAAAGCAAAACTGCAATATTTGCTCCTAATAACATGGTCAGCAGTCCAACAAATTTTTCTTTTGGTAAAACAGTCCATAGCAAATTGTTAAAACTTTCATTACAGTTTTGGGTCTTCCCATGCAAGCATTTTGGAAAGTAGAGCTTGATTACACAGACTCGTGTACACTGGTTTTATAACCTTTATGACAGAATCTGGAAGACCAGGAGATTTATCACAAATCTGGTTACCAGCAGATAATGCGCGCTGGTATTTACACCAGCTGTCTGATCCTGTTGGGCATTGTCCATGCATTATGTTCTTGTCGCTGGAACAGCAGTGAAAAAATGCAGTTATAACCACAGTTTGCATACTCTGCAAATTTCCTACATTGCTCCTGTAACGTATACTCTATATTCACTTTCCTTTTGATTTTACTATCTCTGGTTATTTTATTTTACTATGTAAATTATCTTCCTACTGAACGGAATATTATTTCACCCGCTGAATGAGATCTGGCAATGAGTGTAAGTCATGACGTGGTGGTAGCTCGTATATAGGCGCGTTCATCGAGAAGTGAGTTGTTGTGTTGTTGCGTTGTAGTTGTGTTGTTGCGTTGGAGTTGTGTGGTTGGTGTAGTTGGTGTGTTGCGTTGCGTTGCAGTGTGTTGTTATGTAGTAGTGATATATGAGTGCCTTAGTTGACCAGGAGTCATCATAATAAACAAGTTGTTCTGTAAGTTCAGTCTTTCTCAATTCTTAGTTTTGTCAGACCTCTGTCTGGCTGTTAGGTTTATGACTTTGATTACTTAATATAAATAACCAGCGTTGAGACTTTGTTTAAGTTCATAATTAACGAGTAACAACACCCTTTTGGGAATTCATCATTTTGAAGCTTAGAGCATTATTCATTCATAATAATTAGCTTAGCAAAAAGGTAAGCAAAGCTAATTCATTATACTCCAGATAGCAATGCCATGGTAATTCTGCAGTTTGTCTATAAACTTATCGGTTAATTTCCCTTTCCCTCCGATTCTTTTTTTGCTTTTTTTCAAATTCCTCAAGCGAGAACCAACTCTTTTCTGCACATGGCCTATACACCCCAGTTTTTGAACTGTGTCTTGCCCATAAATGTCTTTTTACTTCCATATAGCCTTTGGAGTCAACATCTCCATAGTATTATATTCGGTGTACTTCAGTTGTCGATTTTTTTAGACCGTTCAAATATTCTATACACTCCCACTGATTCCATGCTTGATGCAGATCCTGTGTGATTTGAGCATAGGTGCTTCTTACTCGAATCATAGTCTCTTTTACACTTGTAACAATATTGTGTCATAACTTCCAAATCTAAAACTTTCCCAGTGTCAATGAAAATTACTGACACACAACTATTGAGGGATGTATGCCCACGCCGCTGCCAAGTGCCATCGACTGACACACCACAAGCTGTAATTTTTGTTGCTTTCTTAGATGTACTCCTTTTTAACTTCTTTACTTCTGTTGCTGCTTCTTGCATGTTTTGTTCAGTTGCAGCTTGTACAGCTTCAAATAGGTGGCCTTCATGCCGTCTGAAAGCTGCCTTAGATAGAAAAGGCAAGTTCAAAGTGAATAAAAGCTTTCTCCCTGCAGAATAACCCTTTCCAATTAATCGTAATCCAAGAACTAATGCTGAATTTATCAAGTTTTTGTTGTGTTCCTTGCGAGTTGAAGAAAACCCCATTTTAAAACCACGCTTACAAATGAAACACAAGTTTGAGCACAGTCCAAATTTTGAATCTTCAACCAATTTCAAATCAGTTTGAAAGCATTCTGGGCAAGATAGTTTGGACAACACAGATATTAAAGTCTCAATATCAAGTATTCTATTGCCTTTGGGTGCATCTGTTTCATTTTCTGATACATTTACTTGAATATTCGGAATTTTTAGCTTACTTGAACTTGCAGTCATTACATCGTCACTATCACATGGCTTAGGGGCAGTGTAGCGATTTCCGTGAAAGGATCGTTTTTTCGATGTCTTAGACCTTACTTTTGGCATCTTAATTCACTTCAAATGATAAACAATAAATCTAAAGCAAGTTCACTACTAAAATAACAACGGAACATACAAAATTTCACAAGAAATTATGACTAAACAAAGCGTGAAGCAAACGTAACCAAACCTCAGAATAATACTGATTGCCATTCCACAGAACATAAAATATATTATTTAATTAATTAAGTGTTGCCAAATGCAAATAAATGAATCCAAAATAATTACAAATAAATTATGTTAGCATTAAAAAATATATAAGCGAAGAAAATCACTTATGAATTACAATGTTTAACTTTTTACTGTTCGGTCGATCTCACTTCTGGTTTATTCAATTGGCTATAACTTCTGTTCTAATAAGCGTAGAAACAAAAATCAAAATGTTTTGGATTCCTAAAAGTCTACTCTTTCAAGTAATATAATAAAAGAAAATTGAAAATTTTGCCAAAAATGGGAGTTTAACGTAGACAAACACCTTAAAATGCTCATAAGTAAAATAAAAGAATATCTTTCCATGTGTTTGCATACCTCCGTCACCTTATTGCGCTACGTTTCCCTTCCGATTAACGCATTTCTGGTAATTCCTAAAATTTACAACCTGTCCTAACAATTCCGACGCGAATTTAAAAAAGAAATCCAAGTGCTGCAAATAAGTTATTTGTTTTCAAAAGCGGCGTATTATCCGCATTGGCGTATAATCCACAGAACCTAAATGTACGGCTTTTTAACAGATAATCTGCAGATTTTATGATGAAACTACGGTATTTTGTTGTTAGAAACTAACGCTGCGAAACGTATATATATTTTTTTGACAAAATTTCTATAGCAATATTATGTCAACGAGTAGCTATGTTTAAAGTAAATTAACTCATTGATCAAAACTGAAATTGCAATCGAACGGAGCCCTTGACCTGAAAACATAGAATATTTCCCTTCGGCGAAACCCTGAAGCAACAATTAATAACTGAACTGCAAGTAATTTCCACGTCTACTAGCATTAACTTGAGCAATTAAAATCTCTGCAGTACTGTGAATCTCCTGAAACTGTCTTGTAAACTTCATGACTGTTAACCTCTTTTCTAAATCCGCTATGTTTCAAGCCGGTTTTTGTGAGCAAGTGATTTGAAATATAACTTTCCTTTTTCAAAATCTGTGTTCGAAATGCAGTTAGGGAAATGAACAGTAAAAAATGTGAATATTCAGTTCTTATCAGATGCTGACATGCAGTCTTTTGATTATTTTCCACTCAGCTACGTTTGTGAACTACCAATTCATTATTTCTGCTAATTAACCGAAATTTATGGCGTTCGTTTCCTTTTGCAAACCACTATCAAAAGTAGAAAATCGCATGGAAATTGTGAAAGTTAATGTATAGAGTGTTGTTTGTTAACCCTGGGTTTGTAAAATATGACCCATTTTTTAACGTCAGAGATGATGCACATGTCAAGACGGCAAGTAGCAGTGATAAGGAATTGTCGGTGCAGCTCCCTTGGGAAAGCATTCGGCTCCGAAGCGGAATGGCGCCCGTTTGATTTCCGCCACCAGCAAATTGGTTTTACGCTGTATTGCCACTCGAACGTAAAATGAATTTCCTGGTCGTTGGATTCTTCGAAAAATGCGTGATATTCGTTAAACACGTCGTCTGCAATTAGGCAGAATTCCTTCTTCTACGGTGAGCTCTCCTTCAAGCGTGATTTGTCGGCTAACACGGAAACCTACGATTCCGTCCCAGCCCTTTTTCAAAGGGGGAATAAACGTCACATGTGCTATGTTCGTTCCACACATTGTCTGGGTTTAGTCATAATTCCTTCTCCTACAGTTAACTCTCCTTCAAGCGTGGTTTGCCTGCTGGCCCGGACACCTATGATTCCGTCGCAGCCCTTTCTCAAGGAGGGATAAACGTGACATGTGCTATGTTCGTTTCACATATCGTCTCGAATTAGTCATAATTCCTTCTCCTACAGTTAACTCTCCTTCAAGCGTGGTTTGCCGGTTGACCCGGAAACCTACGATTCCGTCCCAGCTCTTTCTCAAGGAGGGATATAAGTGACATGTGCTATGTTCGTTCCACACATTGTCTGGAATTATTCAGAATTTCTTCTTCTACTGTAAGCTCTCCTTCAAGCGTGGTTTGCCAGCTGACCCGGAAACCTACGATTCCGTCCCAGCCCTTTCTCAAAAGAGGATATACGTGACATGTGCTATGTTCGTTCCACACATCGTCTGGAATTAGTCAGAATTCTTTCTACTACAGTGTGCTCTCCTTCAAGCGTGGTTTGCCAACTGGCCCGAAAACCTACGATCCCGTTTCAAATCTTTCTCAAAGTGACGCACATATCAAGGCGGCAAAGTTGCAGCGACAGATTGCGCCGTACTCCGGAGCAGAAGGATGCGATATTGATTCTTGGCACCCGAAAATTTGTGTCACGCTGCAATCTGCGTAATTTAAGTGACATTTAATGCATAAGGCCCTTGTTTTGTAGCCTTGTATGCGGCAAAAGACCATGCATGTATGCGACAAAAGACTATGCATTTAAGTGAACGGTAAGGCGTAAAATACGGTAAAAGACACTCGCATGTGATGAAAGACGATGCATGTGACTAATTTAAGGAAAACTTATTGCATAAGAAGCGCAGTCATACCGCTTGGATGTGGTAAAACATACAATGCATATTTCCTAACGAAAGTTAACGCAAAAGGAGTTGCTTCATATACTTGATATGGTAAAATGCTATTTAATATTCCAAATTTAAATTAAACTTAATGAAATAGGGGCATCTTCGTATCCCAGGGTATGGTAAAATGCGATGCCTGTCAAAAACCAGCACCTAATTTTACGTAGCAGCAAGTTAACGAACATGCTGAAGCAAGAGACTGAGCTGAAGAAAACTTCAGAATCCGTGTTATTGAGGTTTTCGAATACATTCATTTTGTATGAACACTTTTCCACTCTTCCTTTTATTTATTGAGAACCAACCGTATTATGGAGGTTTTCCAATATATCCATTTAGTATGAACAGCACAGCTTTACACTCTTCCTTTTTTTAATTCACTATGAACAGCTTTTCACTCTTCCGTTTATTCATTTAGTATGAACACTTTTCCGCTCTTGATTTTATTCATTTAGTATGATCCGACAAAACAAGTTGCTAACTTAGATTGAGATTCCTAAACCTACAGCGTGCTGCGCCTTTTGGCGGGAGAAAAAAAATGGGGGGGGGGGATTTCAGACGCGGGAGCAGGATGCCCTGATAGGAAAGTAAAATATAGCAAAGTAGGAAAAGATGAGAGTTGTAGCAGTATAAGGTTTCCCGTTAATTTAGTATGATCACTTTCCCACTCTTTCTTTTATTTATTAAGAACTGTATTATTGAGATTTTCTAATATATTCATTTAGTATGAACAGCTTTCTACTCTTCCTTTTATTAATTAAGCATGAACAGCTTTCCGCTCTTCCTTTTATTCATTCAGCATAAACAGCTTTCCACTCTTTCTTTTATTCATTCAGCATAAACAGCTTTCCACTCTTCCTTTTATTCGTTTAGTGTGAATTCTTCCTTTTGTTTATTAAAATCCGTATTATTGAGGTTTTCGAATATATTCATTTACACTTTTCCACTCTTCTTTTTATTCATTTAATATTAACACTTTTCCACTCTTCCTTTTATTTCTAAGAATTCGTATGATTGAGGTTTCCGAGTATATTAATTTAGTATGACCATTTTCCCACTCTTCCTTTTATTCATTTAGTATGAACATTTTTCCACTCTTCCTTTTATTCATTTAGTATCAACCCTTTTCCGCTCTTTATTTTATTCATTTAGTATGATCACTTTCCCACTCTTCCTTTTATTTATTACAGAAGGTGTGTAGAAGGTTTTGCAATATTTGCATAAACGCATGTTCTGCGGCGGGTACGTCACGTGTTTAAACTAGTTCAAGTCGCGCACTGCAGTCAGTCGAAAGGGATATAAAGTGGCAGTCGTTGCTGTAAACAGCATTGCCTGACGTCGCTCTGTCTGTGGTTTGGACGCCTAAAAGGTGAACAGCCACAACCGGCTAACTAGGAAACATTTGCTTTACGAGTTTGAACTTGGCCAAACGCTGCTCAAGCAACACGAAACATTTCTTATGCGAAAGGGGGAGGTTCCGTGGACCACAGCACCGCAACCAGATGGTTCAAAAAATTTCGCTCAGGTGAAAGAAACCTCGACGATCAGCCAAGGTGGGCCGCGGGTGGCCTAGTGATCAGCGTTCGTGACTGCCATAGGGATGACCTCAGGTTTGATCCTGGGCAGGTACGAACGTTCAAACCACAAAATACCCGCCGTGCGTCGGATGGGTACGTTAAGCCGTCGGACCCCGGGTACCGGTCCCCTGGTAATAAATAAAGGCGTCTTCCTCCCCCTTTCTACCTCGCTTACGTGTCACTTTCCTATCGGGCACTCTAGCCTAAATCTCCTAGCTTCCTATTTCTAAGGGTTGTTTACGACCTGGTGTCAGACACTCCCTCTTAAAAACTTCTACATATGATCTGATCAGCCAAGGTCAGAAAGGCCGCGAACCGTGGATTCGGAGATCGTGCGCCAGGCTGCAGAGGCAAATCCGACAACGAGCACTCGGAGATTATCAGGCGAGCTGGGCATATCACAGACCACCGTGGTTCGTCACGTTCAGGACCTCGGCAAGGTCTTCAGGAGCTGCCATATTGTCCCTCACGAACTGACGCCAGCTGAAGCAAGCCGCCGAGTGGAAGTGTGCACGAAACCCGCAAAAAATCTGCGCGCTGCACGTTTCATCAAGACAATTGTTACGTGCGATGAAACGTGGGCATATTTCCGTAACCCTAACACGGTTGAACCCTGGCCATCTTCCTGAACCTGTTGTCAAACGTGGGCGCTTAGAGCACAAGGTGATGCTCTACGTCTGGTGGAATATCAAAGGAATACCCATTCTACGTCTGGTGGAATATCTGGTGGAATACCCATTCAGAATTTGTTCCAGACGGTCGGACTATCAACGCCAAACTCTACTCTCATCAGCTGGAGGGAATGTATGCCTTTCTGGAGGAGAAGTAACCGGAACTGGTGAACAGAAAGCGCGCTCATCTACAGCAATACATACCCTCGGCCTCATATCACGCTAACGACCAGGGCAAAACTCCAGGAATTTGAGGGTATCGAACTGATGCCACACCCAGCAGATAGTCTGCCCCGTCGGATTATTACCTGTTCCGTTCCTTGTGGCACTTACTTATCGGGAGGCACTTCACGGTACAACACAATGGCCTATACTTCGAGAGCTAGTCAGCTTTCGTCGTAAAGGTACGTATGAAGACAAAGTGATTCATATTTTGTAAAAGTTTCGACTCACCCTTTGTATAATCCGTATTATTGAGTATAACGAAGTAAATTTATCCGTCATTTTTGGTCCGCGCCGGGAATCGAACCCGAGTCCACTTATTCCAGAACAAGTCGCACTACCAACTGAGCTACGCAGACGTTCGTTCTCGCTGTTATCTGCCTTTATGTCACCACCACCCCCCCCCACCTCGGAAGGGGGCCGGGAGCATGGCCCCCGGGTCAGCCGTGACCTTGAATCGTTGCAGGCAGCCATCCGCTGTAGAAGGTGCACTTGAAAACTCATAGTCAATCTGGTGTGTGGAATGCAACGTCACACACATCTATTTTTCGAAGTGCTGGAGGGGCGATTCTCTTATTTTTCTTATCGCGCGGTGTGGAAACAACATCACACCATTGCGAGATCTTTAACGGCCGGGTCATCCGGAAAGTTCGGGCGCCATTATATCGAAAGTAAATTTCTCCGTCAATTTTGGTCCACACCGGGAATCGAACCCGAGTCCACTTATTCGGGAACAAGTCGCTCTACCAACTGAGCTACGCAGACTTTCGTTCTCGCTGCTATCTGCCTCTGTGTCGTGTGCGTCCTGCGGGGTAGGTACGTCACATGAGGCTTTCGAATAATTCATTTAGTGTGAACACCATTCCACTCTTCCTCTTATTTAATTAGTATGAACACTTTGCACTCTTCCTTTAACTCTAGACAATGAAGTCATTGCTTCTCTTATTCAACAAAATGCAAACAAAAGCATGAAAAACATTGTCCAGCGTGTAACGATAAAGTATTGAGTTATATAGAGAGAAAACAAGATGACGCAGAATTTTTTATTGTGATAAGCACCTCTTTTGAAACCTTCCCGTTGCGAATTAAATTTATCAGTGTTATTCACATTCAATGGAACAGCTTAGAAAAAAAGGAATAACCGAATTTCTACAATTGTTAAATATCTAGCAATAAAAACAGCTGCTTACTCCCGCCAGAGGCTAAAAAGCATGTTACTGAAATCAATAAATGTTTCTCATAGCAAAAAGAAGTTATCAGAGACAAATGGGTTTTCAAATCGAGCAGCTAAAAGAAGAAATATAGAATGAAACAGGTTATAACTCTACGCCCCCTAGGGGAAGCATTTTGCATAATGAAAAAGTTGGAAATGTGCGAAGTGTTCTCCATATCAAAAGCTGTGCTAAGAAAAAGAACTTTTGAAATGTCTCCTGGAAGCAGAGATAGCTAGAAAAAGATTTTGACCTTTAGGTTTCGTAGAGTAAACGCCATGCAATATTAAAAGAGGACAATGTTCCCCATATTTATATTAACTAATGGCACGCAGTAAAAATAGGAATTTTACAATAGGGTTTTCAGAAGCGGAGACACAGCTGCAAACAAAAGTACACCAACACCACCTAGCGACAGGACTGTGAACTAGGAAAAACTCCTCAAGCACAAACGTAAAGTATTCCAGAAGGTATCCATTGTTAAAAGATATTTTTTTAAATCTGACATTTAGAAGCAGAGATATCGAGAAAAACAGATTGAATATTTGCGCCCTCTGGCGGCGAAATTGTGCATTATTTTGGGAAAGAAATATACCCAATTTTTTTTATAGTCATTAGTATCTGACCTAAAAAGATTTTCTTTTCAATCGGGTTTTCAGTCCCGCAGAAATTGCTGCTAGCATGCTGTAAACAGAAACGTGAGTTTACGCCCTCTAATGACACGCTGGTGCGTTAAAAATAATTTGAAGTTATGTGCACCGGAAACGCTCTCCAATAAAGAAAGGAATTTTCAAATTGGACCCTTATAAGCAGAGATATCAACAACAAAAAAATAAGATGTATATCTACGTTCCCCGGCGAAAAAATCATGTACTATTTTAAACAGAAGATATTCTCAAAAGGTTTTCTGAGGTGAGCAGTGTCCGTCCACGGAAGAATGTTTTCAAACCAATTTTCAAAAATGCTGATTTTGCTGCAAATACATTAGAAGCAGAAATAAAAACTTATGCTCTGCAGTGGCTAAACTATCCTCTACAAGATATTAGAAATTATATATAAAACACATCCTACTAATTTTCCTTCACGCCGCCTATAGAGGAAAACATATACATTACTTGAAAACGAAACTATACCCAAAATAGCCTTCGTTATAAATAGCATTGAAAGGAGGAAATAATCTTTTCAATAAGATATTTAGAAGTAAATGTGCGGAATAAAATTTACTTTAAATTCGATAGCATCTGCATTAACACCCTCTAGCGACGATATTATGCAACCTAAACAAACCTTAAAGCAATGATCATGGTTCTCACATTTCAAGTTTCCCAATGCAAAGATTTTTCAAATAGGACAAATAACCGTAGAGATATGGTGTCCGCAGACGGATGGACAAAGTGATACGACGTAGAAGCTAAACTATTAATACTACTTTTATTTTCTTTTTTTTTACAAAAGTCGTGCTAAAAGTATTTAAAAGATACAAAGCCTGAGGACATTTTTCGAGTGTGACAGCCTCTCTCTTTCTGCGATAACGTACTGTTTTATTTATACTCTGCATAAAACAGTGTTTAAAATATTAAACATGCTTCTCTTATTTCCTAGTGCACTCTGGTGCGTCATTCATTCTCATCTGCTTCTTATCTTACGTTTTAAGATCCCTTTGGTAATAGAGGAAAGGTAATTACGTTTTGCTTTCACATGAGAATATGAGTCACAATTCACGTAAATATCTAACCGAAGAAAATGTTTCTTCTGTTGTCACTGTTATGCGTTGAAATTATTTTTAATATACTGAAATTTCACTCAGCGTGCGAAGAGTTGCTACTTGCAAAGAAACAATGAACCGGAATTCTGGGAGTTGCTGCGTCATACCTCTTTTTCCCAGATGGCACAAGTATGTGACGTATATTCTAAATTAATTTTCCTTTTTAGTTTCTTTCCTTATGTAAATCTTGAGTTTATTCTGCTATTCTTCACTCATAACGTGATATCTTTCTCTCAAACGAATACTTTTGGCAACACAATCGAGGTTGAATGATTGGAGGTTTAACGACCACCGTGAGCAACTCAATGGGCTATAAGCAGTCGCCCGTCCCTAATTTAGGGTCACTGGTTCCAGGGAAGGGAGAGAACCAGTGCCGTAAGACAAACACAACATCCATGCCTCACCGGGATTCGAACCCGGACCCCGTTCGGACGAATGATCAGAGGCCAGCGCTTAGACCACTGCGCCACCGGGGCGGCCGAGGGTGAATGAACGTGACGTATGCCTGAGTTTTGATAAGAACAAGAGATAAAAACGACGACTAATCCATTGCTTGAGGGCGTTGGATTATAAACTGATTATTGAAAAGAGCGTTGTGTGGTGTGTGGAGAGTTTAGTGCAATATGCTGTGCTACGATGTGTTTGCTACATCCTGAATAAAGCATCTTTTTCCGTAAATGTGACTTCTGTTGTTTAAATGTTTCGTCTGGCCGTTAAGGTTTCTTTCATTTAGGAACTATTTCTTAGTAGGTTGATGTTTTAAGTTAACGTAGAGTAAGACAAGACTTCTTCGTCATAAGTAATAGCATTTTCTTTTTAGTATTTGAAACACGGAGTGTCCATAAAGTCTTTCCCACATAACAAAAATTATTATAAAAAAATCTATGTACGTTAAAATAAAATGGTTGGCAACATAAAATAGCAGCGCTCAGAGTTTTTTTTTTCTGTTCTTTAGGTGAGTGCTACTGCTGACTAAGAAGAGCGTTTCATCGGTAATGGCTTCCATGCAAGAAAATGCAGCGTGCGTGTTGTGGTTCCATGAGACCAACTCGGCGGTGACTGCCCAGCATCATTTCAGAAAAGAGTACAGACGATCACCACCGGACCAAAAAAGCGTAAAAGCTTGGTATGAAAATTTTAAAGCGACGGGTAGTGTTGGCGATTTCCCTCGAGCGGCCCGACCACCGGTTACACAAGAGACAGCTGTAGCTGTTCAGGAGACATTTCTGGAAAGCCCCAGGAAATCCATTCGTCGTGCTTCACTGGAAACTGGGATTCCCCGTGTCACGGTTCACCAAATTTTACACAAACGTCTTCATCTGTATGCTTATAAGGTACAGATCGTTCAGGCTCTTCAGCCTGATGACTGGCCTTTGCTGTGCTGCACTTGCGACGGAGATGTTGCAACGCATAGCTCATCATAGAGATTATCCGCACAGTGTCTGTTTCTCAGATGAAGCCACATTCCACGTCTCTGGTACAATAAACAAGCGCAATGTGCGAATCTGGGGATCAGGAAATCCCCATTATGTCATCGAACAACAGAGAGCTAGCCCGAAACTCAACGTATAATGCAGCCTGATGCATGACAGAATCATCGGACCCGTCTTTTTTACAGAGCTCACGGTAACGTAACGTGTACCTGGACATGCCGGAACTTTTTGTAGCACGTCAGTTGCATGCACTTCAACCTGCGGTTATTTTCTAGCAAGAAGGTGCCCCAACACATTGCTCAGTAATGGTTCGTGAGTTCCTGAATGCCACATTTTTGAACAGATGGGTTGGCAGCGACGGTCCTCGATTGCCCGATATAACCCCTCTAGACTTTTTCCTGTGGGGTTATGTGAAAGACCAAGTTTACTCTAGCAGTGTTCCGGATATCAAGATGTTGAAGAGAAGAAAAACGGACGTCATTGGTTCTGTCTCTGCTGAGTTGTTAAGCAAAACATGGCGTGAAATCGAATATCGCTGAGATGTCCTCCGGGCCACATATGGTGCCCATGTGGAGGTGTACTGACACTGGAAAAAAACCTTACTTATGCACCATCATTGTCGTGCAATCCCTTTCTTGTACCGGTAATACATTTTTATATTAACTTTTGTAATGTGGGAAAGACTTTATGAACACCCTGTACAACACGTGCTTCTGAATATAATAAAATCATGAAGGGAAATCTGGATTTCTTCGCCCTTTCGGGATGTCATCTAAAACATAATTCGCTTTGTTTTTAATGCTATATAATATTTTCCTATGAATTTAGAAAAGGAATTACTATATAAACAAACGTTTTCGACTGATTCGAAGCTTTTAAGGGCTTTGTCACAAAAACGAAAGCAGTTTTAAGCGGGGTTTTGCGTTTTCAATACATCTTGAAGAAGAGAGTTGAGAAATATAGTTGAACAATGATCTTGCCCTGTCGAACAAATTTTACAGAAGCAAATTCTTCCACATTCAAAAAACGGTAAAATGAGCAATACAGAAAATTTAAAATCAACGACATGATCTTGAAGTTTTTTCAACAAAAATAGAAAAAGAGTTTTTGCCTGCTTTACGCTCCTAAGCAAGCTTCACAAAAGCAAAGAGAAATCTAAAATTGATCATATACTTTGGAAAACTTTTCTCAAGAGAAATATGCGAGATTTTGTGTGGTTTACGCTTTCAAAGGAGCTTCACACACACACAAAGAGAAATTTAACACTTATAACGAAGTAAATTTCTCCGTCATTTCTGTCCACGCCAGGATTCGAACCCGGATCCCCTCATTCCGGAACAAGTCCCTCTACCAACTGAGCTACGCGGACGTTTTATTCTGATTCCTATCTGCCTTTATGTCGTGTGCGTCCTTCTGGCAGGTACGTCACATCTCCTGGTACGTTACACACTGATCGTACCCTTTGAAACAACTTTCAAGACGGCAATACGGCATGAATATCTGACTGATTTAAGCTGTCAAAATACTTCACTAAACAAAAATTCAAAATTGATCATTCAGTTTTCTCAACTGCAACACCAAAGGAGTTTTCACCGATTTAGACTTTCTAACAAACTTCAGAAAAGCACAGAAAATTTTTAAACTGATATTTTTCCGTTTCAACAATCTTCTCAATAGGAATACTTTTGAAAAAAAAATTGTGGGATACAGAAGATTCATTAAAAGTAGTAAGAAAAGAACCATAAGTGAAACTGAATTACATCGATGAGTCATTACATTATGACCTCCTCCAACCTAGAGAAGTGAGTGCGCCTGGAGACCGAACGGCGACGCAGGTGAGGTTCACAGAGCAGTACATAAACAACCCGAGGACCGGTTTTCTATTAGTTGAGTGTTCGGAGTCAGAATGAAAAAGCTGTAGTGTTATCGGAGTTTAATTAAGGACAAGTTGTGATGGCATGGAGCCTCGGAACGACGATCTCGGAAACGGCGCAGCTTGTGGGTTGTTCACGTGCCGTTGTAGTGAGTACGTATAAAAAGTGGTGCACAGATGGCCAAACGACGAACCGTTGTCCAGCCGTGTGTCGTCCGCATCTCATTGATGCCAGAGGGGAGCGGAAACTGTCGCTCATTGTTCACAGCGACAGCAGGACAACAAATAACCCGCAGCTACAACAGTGGTGATCAGGACAATGTGTCACAGCACAAAGTTCAACGCAGCCGAAGACCCGGCCGGGTCCTCATGCACACTGCACCGCCAAGAACGCATGAAATGGAGTCAAGATAATCGAGATTGGACCGTGGATGATTAGAAGAAAGTGGCCTGGTCTGATGAATCAAGATTCCTGGTGCATCACGTAGACGGCCGAGCGCAGATACGCCGGTTATCAACGAAGTCTATGGCACCTGGATGCACTGTTGGACAGAAACAGGCCGGCGGCGGCGGTGTTATGCTGTGGGCGATGTTTTTTCTGGGGCACGTTAGGCCCCATCATCCCAACAGCACAATCCCTAATATCTGTTAGGTATCTGAAGATTCATGGCAACTGTGTTTCCTGCTGGTGATTTTTAACCTGACCCAGAGCAGCCAGACGCCGAAAAACTGTAGTGTGGTGGACATCTACCTACCTCTACCGCTATCTCACGACACGTGTTTCTGGGGTTCGCTGGAACCACAGGTAACAGAACATCGTCAGAAACAGCAACAGGTCGGTAACCACGTGCTACGTTTTGCAGGTCTGTATCTCGGTTTCGAAACTTCACAAAGCATCGCCGAATGGCTCGTTGGCTGTAATCTCTCCAAACGCTTCTTTAACGTTTCGAGCGGCAGTTCCTGCAGGATAGCCCAGTTTCAAATTCAAGCAGGAAGATGACACTCAAATCCGGCGTCTGCACGTTTCCTTTGCAAGCCACGTTACGTACAAACAAACCACGCCTGAACCTTGTTCTTCACACACGTGCTAGCTATTTATAGTAACTATTTGACGTAATGCCAGCAACGCTTGTGGGTGGTTCCATTCCGCTTTGGTGAGCCAATATTAGCTTCTTAACGCAATGCTCAGGATAACGCACAAAATTTTTATACGCTGATGCTTGTTCAGGCTCCAGCACTGAATTCAGATGATACCTACGAGAGTGTTGCACACCTATCGCGTGAAACAATTCTTGACAGCCGACGATGGTCACGTTCATCCAATGTATTTTTACGGCCACACTGATATCGTAGGTTGGAGGTTTTGTCGGAATTCTTGTAGTCACGGTACACCCTTGCAATGGCCGTCCGTGAAAATCCTAACTTCGTTCCTACCTCCAAAATACTATGGCCCATCTCACGAGCGCCAACTATGACACCACGTTGAAAATCGCTTAAATCGTTATTACTTGTCATTCTCATGCCGAAAACAGCTCTGACAGCTGGCAAGGATGTCTATCGCTTTATATACGCACTGGCGGACGCAACCAAGTACGCGCATAGGTGACGTTTCTATGTATTGTGCATAAGCTCGTCTGTACCAGTATTTCTGGCACTTCAGTGTACGTCCTCTCTCAAATTCGTTCATCTGCTCGTATTGTGCACGTATCCGACGTCTACGCATCTTCAGAGTCCCGATGGGTTAATGCAACCACAATTACTGTCACAACTGTCCCTACGTATAAAGCTTTGCTTTTGATATACCTACCCTCCTCGATGCATGCTTCCCATGTCCTGTGGTGGGCCAGTATTTAGTCATTGGGCGGTATTTCTTAATCATGTGCGCAATCGCCCCGAGGTGCTTGCATGCGGAGTTTCATCAAGATAAAACGACATTCTCAGGGTGCTTCTTTTTTTTTTTTTTTTGAAAAGAGTGTATTTATTTATTTATTTTACGGAAGAACATACTCTGCTTTTATTTTCTTCCAAATGTTGGTAAAAATCGTAACAATTGCCCTTCTGACTAAATTAAACTTCAAGCTGTTTCCCTGCCGTTTACCTTACGAAATATTTTGAAATTTCGGTCTACAACGCTGTTAATTTATTTTGTACGTCATGTAAGTGTACTCAGTATAAAACCTTGACAAACATTTTTGCAGTTGTATGCCCTCCTAGAGTTAAAAATGTTTGAGCTGTTTCCCTTTCCCCCTCTTCCATAGCCTTAGTCTGAAATCAAGATTCAGCTGTTATAGACGGAGTGACGGAGAATCGGTGACGTCACCGATTCTTGCCTGAGGGGTAGGCGAATGGACAAAACCTTGTATTTTATTAAATTACATTCCAAGGAGGTTGTTACAGTCAAATGCATAAAGCAGCCATTCTTTTTATGACCTTGAAGCTAATCCTTCTCTCTGTTCATAGTCAAGACGTTAAAAAAAATTAAAGCACTTAATTGTGTCTAGAGTTCGTTCACAATAAAGCAAACTAGCTAACTAGATGGACAATGAATGTATAAGTAACGCGGTTTGGTTAAAATGCTTAAGTAGCTGTTGTCACGATCTTATCCTCTCCTAACAGTGCTTTAAATTAATGTCTAGTGGTGGTAAAGAACAAAAACCGATAACCCCAAAATAAACTGATTTACCAATGAATAAATAAATCCATCGCTCTTTCCACGTTTAGCAACGCACAGCAGCCGAAAAATTGCTATTCGGCCGTCGTCGGGGAACTGAACCCCGAATATCTCGATATCTAGCCGAGCACGTTAGCCTTACACCACAGCGGCCAATAACTCACGGGGCCTATGTGTGTTCTTCGTTTTCAGTCAGCATCTAACATCATAAATCCGTAAGATGAGCTCAGCTACTGAGATGTCTCCATCTGATGGGTATTAACGGCACTGGCTATATATTAATTATAGCAATTAAATCCAAGGGCGATATCCAAATTGAAAATCTTCTAAATACGTGGCGTCAGTTAAATAAATAAATCCATCGCTGTTTCCACGTTAAGCAACGCACAGCAACCGAAAAATTGTTATTCGGCCGCCGTCGGGGAATTGAATCCAGAATCTCTCGATATCTAGCCGAGCGCGTTAGCCTTACACCACAGCGGCCAGATGCTGACAGCAAAAGAAAAACACACATAGCTCCGTGAATTGCTGGCCGCTGTAGTGTAAGGTTCACGCGCTACGCTAGATATCGAGAGATTCGGGATTCAGTTCCCCGACGGTGGCCGAATAACAATTTTTCGCTTGCTGTGCGTTGCTTAACGTGGAAAGAGCGATGGATTTATTTATTCAACTGACGCCACGTATTTAGAGGATTTTCACTGATTTACCAATTCTTGTTTCGGAAGAGGAGTCTTCTACTCTTCACAGAGGTGAAATGTCATAAACACATACCGTCACAGTTGAACTTCAAAGTATCTCCTATACAATGAGTGGACAGAAATCACGGATGTGAAAACACAAATTTATCCGTGACGAATATCGACTCCGTGCCCCCTCACAGTCCGAAGTAAGTTGCTCTCACAACTAAGCTACACCGACGGAATGTATCGCTGTAGATTTGCTGTCTTGACACGTGCTTCACCTATGTAGTACGTCACAGATCCTCTGCAAAGATGAACATCTAGCGTGGACCCTTCAGAGATGCATCTAGACCACCAGAGATCCCTACGTGTGCCAGTTGAACAAGTCCTAGACCATAACCCAGCCTCAACCAAACTGAACAGTTCCTTGGTAACACGCAGAGTCCATCAATTTGTGAGGTATCAGCCAGATCGGGCCCTTCCCGGAAATGCAAGAAAAAACTAGAAATGCGACTCATCGGAGCAAGAGACCCATCTCAAATCATCCAAGGCGCAATGCCGATGTTCTTCCGCCCAGCCGAGACGTACAAACCGGTGATGTGGTAATAGCAATAAGACTGTGGTGGTTCGGCGACCCTTATATAACCCATTGCAGCTAACAATAGTCTTATCGTCTTGGTGGAGACGTTTCTGATACTTACCTCGTTGAAGTTGACCATGCTGTCTATCTCCAATTGGTTGCAAATATGCAAGACAGACATCCACAGCCATGTTCATTCATTTCTTTTCTTAGTCCACAGCGCTGTCCTCGATGTGATGTTTGTCCGGAAATGGCGTACTCCCGATACATATTGATACTGTTGAACGGGGATATTGCAATCCCTGAACCACCTCCGCAACACAGTGATCCATGCGATAGGCATACACTATCATATCTTTTTCAAACTCTTTTGACTCACGACAAGTTTATCCAAACTTATATCAAATTACCTCTACATGAATGCAGTGATGTCTTCCTACCTATATACCTGCCACGTGGTGGGTCAGTCCACTATCGAGAGGGGTAACAGTGTCGTGGTGACCAGAAATTCAGTATCCCTCCATTTTTGTCATCTCGGTGTACATTTCCGGGCGTGCACACATTCCATGTAACAGACAAAAGCTGCAGTGGCGTTTTCTCGAACCGTCGTGGGAATGTAGGTCACGCGGCTACACTGGCTGCATAATTAACATCTGACACATTCAAGTTGTTTTCTGACCTGACACCACTGATTCCAGCCTAGAACTATTCTAGAATTTAAAGCTTATTACCATCAAGACGTTCTCTTTAGAATCTTAGGAAACACGGAAGACATGAAACAACTGAATGCAAATGATTAAGTCAAATGAACTAATGAAGATCTTACATATCAGTGGGAAACGAATTTCTCTGAAGATGTAATTCTTCACAAATACATGGAAGGCAACACAAGTGTCATTGTTGGCGCAATGTATTGTATTTTCACTGTTTCCATGTAACCACTTCCTCGGAAAACTTGAAAATTACGTCGCAATGCGGGTTCGATACCCTCGCCAGGGGACGTAATTTTCAAGTTTTCTGCCGAAGTGGCTGTATAGGAACAATAAAATGCAGCCAACAGTGACATTTGAACTAATAAACTGCGCCATTTTGGATCAATGACACCTAAAGGCAACTCGCTTAGCTTTAACCCTTCAACAAGCACGAACCAAAAATCTTTTATCACTCCAAATATCATAACGGCCGAAACTGTCTGTTGGTTCACATTATTGTTTAATAACAACAACAATAGTGACTGAAGGTGACTCCTGCTGATCCCTCACAGATCGAGAAAATTTGAAGAACAGGTAAGGGTAGGAAATCTGACTCACTTTAGACAGGCGTTTCGGGTGGCTGTGGCAGTTTGTATGTACGGGCGTTTTGGGCGTTGGGGTCGTTAAAGGGTTAACCATTGTGTATGGTCAGAAGTCAAGGAAACAGATGAAACGGCAAACAACTTCTACAATAGATGAAATGGTAACAACCGCTAAACTAGGTGTAAGATAATATACTCCATAAACAATGTAAAAAAATAAAGACAATATAGATGCATAATAACTCCTTTATAAAATATGAGATTTTGGATGACTTCACCGAAAACCCCAAAGAATTATTACACTTAAAAATGTGTTGGTTGTGTTGAAACCTCTTGATCAATATACACTATATTGACAAAAGCAATCGGACACCTAGAAAAGAAACACAACATAGCATTTATTGACATACATTAGTACGGTGTCGGTCCACCTTTGGCCTTAATGCATGCACTGACCCTTCGAAGCTCGAAGTGGTTGGGTTTTGAGCTCCGTGATTTTCGTTGCTATAAGGTGTTTATTGAGTGCTTTAGTTTCTGTGGTTGCGTGTATCTTCAAGTTGAAGTTCTACGCTTTACGTTCGTGTATCTCCCAGGTTGGTGAGTGCCATATTTTTTCATTATTCACTGTTTTATTTTTCAACCAAGCTGGTCTTTTTTCGTTAAAGTCTCGCCATTGCTTCGATGGCGGAGGCAGACAAGGGTGACGCCCACATCCTTATCTTGGCAGATCAGCCAGCTTCCTCTTCTTCTTCTACCACTCAGCTTAATGAGGTGGCTCCCGAGCGTCATTGCGACGTCATGGACACCTCTTCTTCTCCAGCTATTACTCCCACCAAGTGCGGTGGTGCCAAGTCTCCTATCTACATCTCAGCAGATGATGACGTATCCGTTATCAGCAATACTGAGCTCATAGCTTCTACTTCTCATCAACTTTCTGATTCGCCCTCACTGCTAGGAGCCGCTTCATCGAATTCTCGACCCATGTCTGCCCAAGCGTCCTATGCTTCTGCAACTTCTGGGGTCCTCACACCCCCAGTTTCATCTGCTATGCCTTTTCCTGAATCCTATGTCACTGTCGTCGGTTCTACTGCTACAATTGACATACCAGAGGATTCCCGAGCTGGTCACCTTTTTTCCTCCACTATGGAACGGGGCGTCTATTTTGATGCGCTTCCCGACACTAAGCTGTGGCAATACAGCCGAGCCCTCAAAACTATCTTACCAAAGGATGCAATAGACTTTATAGCTCGAAAACCCAGATCTGTCTTTGTCTATTTTAAAGATAAAGCGCATGCTGACCAGGTCCTTACGGAAGGTCTAACCATCAATGACGTGCATCTGTTAGCACAACCGGTTGCGCACCGCCCGGTGCAGGTGACCTTCTACCCCGTACCACCAGAAGTATCCGACGCTGCACTTTGCACCTTGCTCAGCAGGTACGTCAGAGTTGTTGGCTCCATAACAACTCTCTCTGCGGCTCCCAGAGACACTGAAGACAAATCGATTCGAGGTTTTCGCCGCACTGCTCGAGTCCTCTTTTCATCTGATGCTCAGCTGAAAGCGGTTCCGAATGTTTTGCACATCCGCTGTGGACAGCAACGCCGAAGAGTTGAGATAATCACTTCACAGTATTGCACTATATGTCAGAGCGAAAGTCACATAAGGGCTCAATGCCCACGTGCCTCCCTGCAAACAGCTCCACACACTACATCTTCTTCTACTTTGTCCACCAACGCTTCACAGACTTCTTCCTATTCGAGGAAAGTCGCGGAATCAAGATCTTCCAAAAGTCAGCTTACTGCCATTGGTCAACAAACGACTTTTATGCCTCCACCTCCTGCTGATCCTAAGAATTTTCCCAGGCTTCCAAAATCGACTCCCCCTTGTACTTTTACAACCACTGCTGATGTACATGTTGACCACTCCTCAGCTTTTACCGTTGGCTCCATGACACGAGTCACAGGTAACGCTTCGGGTTCAGACTCTCCAGACGATCATGAAGCTTTAGTGGTTGCTGGAAAACGCAGTGGTGCTACTCTCCCCAAGACGAAGAAGTCAAAGACTCTGGCGTCCCGAATATGATCTCGCTCTTCTACCCGCTCATCCACTCGCTCCGTCAGCTCTCGACGACCGTTCTCCAGGTCGCCTCTACACACTTCCTCTGAGACAGTATGTGAGGGTGCCTTTCCCTCACTAGTAGAATTCACAACTTTTCTTGCTAAAAATGCTTTCCCTGCTGAGCCTCTGCCATACGAGGACATGCTGGATTGCCTTTTAGGGTCCTCTAGCCCTTCCTCAGCACGCACTTCCATTCAGCAGTATGAAGCAGCTCTTCCACAAGTGCTGGTTCAATTACACTCACTTGAAAACACTCTTCGGCGCACTGCGGACGAGGTCCCGTGGAGTGCTTGTTTTCTCCGTCGACTCCACTCAATCACTACAGCCAGTCAATTCCTACTGCATCCCACAACTAACCTAGACATTCAAGGTGGTGTCACTTAATTGTCGCGGTTTTGCGACACCTCTTGCGAATGCGCTGGTACGAGAGGATCTTGCTCCGCTGAATGCTGATATATTACTTCTGCAGGAAACAAACTGTACTTCCACCACTCAATTTCATCAATGGCGTCAGTGGGATCATACTTTCCATCACGCCTACAGCCAACTGTCGCGTGGTGGCATGGCAGTTGGTGTTCACTCACGTTTTCGTTCAACTCTTTCCTCCTTCTCAGTGAAAAACTTATGTCGAGACTTATTACAACAAGTCTCTTTCACCGTCGCAGCTGAAAAATTTCATGTATTCAACATTTATGTTCCTTGCACTCCTACTCACGTGCCAGAGCTGTTTGCAAAACTTCGACGGGCTCTGTCACGTATTCCCATCACCGACCGGGTACTTATCGGAGGTGACTACAATTGCACTCTACATCCCCTAACTGATCGCTCTTCTTCTTCCAGAGAACACCGTACGGAAGTAGTACATCTCTTACAGTCTATCACTTCAGACTTCTCACTCGTAGATGTTCAACGCCATTTGTCACCAACCCAGACTACACATACATGGCGTGCACCAAGAGCCATTGATCCTCCTACAGCAAGATTGGATCGCTTTTATGCAACTTCTCTTCTTCTACCAGTAATATCAGATTCATGCTGTACACCCACAGCTTCCTCGGATCATTGCGCCATTGCCATAACAGTTTTTGCTACTTCAACACAGCCACGTACAATCCGGCCTTGGACTTTTGACGACACTCTTTTAGATGACTCAGCCTTCTGCTCATCGGTGCGAGATTTTCTTGCGGATTGGCGTACAAGGCTTCATTCTGCACCGTGCCCCCTCAACGTTTGGTTGGAAGTAAAACGCCACCTCATACTACTGGTACGAAACCTGTCATACTCGATCATGACACAACGGATAATGCGACTTGATCATACTAGGTAAATGCTTTCTTTGCTCAATCTTGCTGATCCCCTATTTCAAGTCTACCAGGCAGAATTACATTCACTTTTGGTACCACTTGCAAAACAAGCCCTTCAACGCCTTAAACTACAACACCTGAAACCTGATGCTTGTTCGTACGAATTCCTTACGTCACTTGAGTCAACTCGCCGATCCTCTTCTGTTCTACAGCACCTTCGTCTTCCAACTGGAGTAGTTTCATCCGAACCAGTTCCAATTTGTTCTATGGTACGTAATTACTACATTTCAAAATTTTGTGAAACTCCTCCTCCCACCCCTACGGCTTCTGCTCTTCTGTTCTCTTCTTTGCCTCAGGTCCCTTCTCATCTTTCAGCCAGCCTCCTCCATCCTCCCACTTTAACTAAGCTCTCTGACACTTTCTCGTCCCTCAACCCCCGGGCTTCACCTGGCCCGGACGGTCTCCCTGTTTCCTTCTATAAGGCTTTTCTTCCTGCCCTCCTTCCATTTCTCCTCCGTGCCTTTTCTACTGCCATGCATCTTACATCTCTTCCAAGGAGTTTCACGCTCGCACATGTTGTACTTTTCCCCAAGAAGGGTGATCCGCTTGACTTGGGGAATTGGCGTCCCATCTCACTCTTAAATACTGATTATAAACTCTATACTAAATTTCTGTCCCGCCGGCTTAACCCCATACTCCCTCATATTCTCTCCACTAATCAAACCTATACTGTACCCGGGCGCTCCATCTCCCATAATATTCAGCTTCTTAATGATCTAATTCACCTCGCCCGCTCTAGCTCAGAACCCCTTGCTCTTCTTTCCCTCGATCAACGCTCAGCGTTCGATAATATTTCTCATGATTACCTTCTTGCTACATTACTAAATTTCGGCTTTCCTCCTTCCTTTGCCTCTCTTCTCATCTCCCTCTACCGGGACGCAGTTTTCCACGTCAAGCTGCTCAACCTTCTCACAGCTCCCATACCCTTTCGTCGCGGCGTGCGTCAGGGTTGCCCCTTATCCGGGCAGCTCTTCGCCCTCGCAATAGAACCTTTTTTACGCGCAGTCCATCAATCCTTCTTTGCTTCACTATCACCGGTGGTAGCCAGCACACGTCATCATGTTGCTACCTATGTTGCCTACGCCGACGATATTACATTCTGCATTCGGCAAGACTCACAATTTCACGATCTCCACAATCTCTACAATACCTACGCCTCATGTTCCGGAGCAGCGCTAAACACAACGAAAAGCACAGGCCTATGGACCGGTTCGTGGGCTAACCGCACTGACTCTCCTTGGGGAGCAGAGTGGTCCAACACCTCTCAACGATTCCCAGGAATCCACCTTGGAAAACCAGCAACTGCTTCACTCGTCACCTGGATGACTCTCCGGCCACGCCTACATCGCTCGGTCGCAATCTGGCGGCGCGCACAATTCTGCACCTCCGTCTTTCAAAGAGCACGTCTAGCGCACACTTACCTGCTTTCAATGTGCACGTATTCCTGGTTGGCTTCGAAGCAACCAGCACTACGTCTTCTTGAACTCACCCGCTGTCAAACTCAGGTTATCTGGCCCGGCCATCACTGGGTCGGAGCACCTCAACTCAGCCTGTCTCCTTCCAACGGAGGCATTAGTCTACCCGACGTCAGATCCTATTACAAGGCTTATCGTGTGTCTACGTTTTTACGATCACTTGCGGCACCTGCTCCCTCTGCAGTTGCTGCTCGTGATGTCATAGTCTCTCCGCATAACCCACGCTTTACTCTCCTTTCGTTCTTACTCATGGACCACTGTCCCCTTCTCACACTTTTCCCTCCTGTCTACAAAGAGGCTATCTCCTTTCTTCGTTCCCTCCCTCTTTCTCGCTCTCTCCCTGCCTCCACAAATGACCTACTTTCCGAACCTCTTTTTTTTCTTCTCTGCTACACCCTCCCCATCTCCCATGTTTTGCTTTTCCTTCATGGCTCCGAGCTGGAGTCGTTACTGTCAGCGATCTTGTTAACACCGATCTTTCCTGGCTCCCCTTCTCTTCTCTACCCTCTGCTCTCCGTTTCAATGCCAACGCTCACTTTGTTCACAACTCTCTTATTTCTACAGTAATCTCCCTGTTCCCTGAGCTTGCTACTCCCTCAGGTCTCATTTCTGTTCACTCTGCCTCTCTCCTTCTCCCATTTTTTCTGTCGTCCATTGGTCCACCTCTTCCTCTTGTCTCTTTCTGAACAGCTGATCTCTACCGTTTTCTCTCTCGCTCTTCCGCACCTCTTCCCATTTCTGGAATTCCACTTTCTTCTACCTCCGCAGTGTGGTCCGCTGCGTTTTCCCCACTTTCAGCACCCCTTGAAGTCAATTCACATTGGCTTTTCTTACACAACCGCCTCCCTGTGCCGTCGATTTTACATCGCATGACCATTTTATCTTCACCCTCCTGTCCGTATTGTGGCGAGGAGGCTGACGTCCAGCATGTCTTCATGTATTGCACAGTATTATTGCCAATACTCCATCTCGCTTTCACGCTAGCGCAACGATCCTGTGAGACCGTCCTCACCTTCAGCGCCTACCGAACACTACTTCTGAACTCTTCTCGCCCTATTCACCTTCCGGCAGTCTGCTCCTACATCTTCGTGCTTGTAAAACATATAATTCACATGTATCATCTTCAGCGTCCCCCCGAAGCTTCTACTGACATAAATAAAGTCAATACTGCGTTACTTTGTCATTTTCGTAATCGCCTACTCTCCCGCCTTCGACTAGAACTTACCACTGCAGTTGCACGCTGCAATGAACCACAGTTCCTATCAACTTGGTCACCAGCAACCACTTGGTTTGCAGGGTCGCCCACAACGCTTCACCTTACAGTCGGAACTTTTGTTTCACCTACCTCCTGATAGATACAATTTTTGCCATGCTGACTTGTCTTCAATCTCTGCTTCATCAGAGACTATTTTTTGTCTTTTCCGACAAATTATCATACATAAACTGTATTCTCCACCACTATATTGAGCTTTGTGAATAGGTCGTTGCGTCAGCTACAAGCACCTGTAAATCTTCTTTTCGTATGTCATTTTGAGACGATTTTTCTATACACATTTCCTGGTTTTTTTCTTGCTTCGCAACTGAGTGCAATTTTGTTCCTCAACATTCACTGTACCGTATTATTTGTACTCTCTACTTTATCAGAATTTTTTTGTTTGTCTCACAATTGTACATCACTTTTAGTAGATCAATTATTGTATAGAATCCTATGAATTGTTCGAAGCATGAGCTACTTATAATTGTCAATTTCTTTTCACGCTTTTTTTAAGCCTCTGTTCTCATCCTCTTCACATGTATCATTTCGTGTATAACTCATGTGTAAATTTTTTTGTTTTTCATTACTCATCTTGCTGAATTATGTATTCTCTCTGCGATGTCAGAGATTATTTCTTTTTACCACCTCTGACAAACCAATATATATAAATTGTAACTTCTCATTGTACAGAATCATGTATATAGGTCGTTTCACGAACCACAGACATCTGTAAACTTTGTCGTTTTTTACAGTATATTCTTATCTTCAATTCCTGATTCAACAGTGTAATTTTACTTTTCAACTGTGTAAATTTGTGTTCTCCAATACTCACTGTGATGAGTTGTGTCTTCTCTCTGAATTTTCAGAGATTATTTTTTCTTTTGTATTCTCAGGAAAATTATTGTATATAACTATTTTTCATATCACCGTTGTATGTAACATGTAGTACCGCGAGCCACATTCATCTGTAAATTTTTCATCATCTGTCTTTCGAAATTTCGATTTCATGTTTGTCCCTTGATCACCTGCAACCTCCTGGTTTTCCAGGTCACCCACAATGTATCACCTTTCGGTCAGAACTTTTTTTCATCAATATTGTGTAAAATTTATACTCTATAGTGCTCATCCTTCTGGATTGATTTTACTCTCTATATTACCAGAGATTCATATTGCCTCGCCAGATTTCTACTGCACTTAACTGTTGTCATGCAAACGTTGCACCGAATCCTGTAATTAACGTAGCGCAAGCTGCACATTCTGTTAATTTCTCATCACCTGTCTTTTGAATCTATGTCTGCAAGCTCGAATTCTGTATTATTCCTTGCATCAATACTGTGCAAAATTAATATTGTATAACGCTCTTCAAGCTGAATTGTTCCTATTCTTTGCTTTGTCAGAGACTGAGACTTTTGTTGCCTCACCAGACACTCGAGTGTAATTAACTGTTTTTTTACTATCATCAATGTACAGAACCGTGTAAATAAGTAGTAGCGTAAGCTACAAGCATCTGTAAATATTTTTTTTGTCATACATCATTTGAGATGATTTATTCAAGCACATCTCCTGTATCTTTCTTCTAATAAATACTGTGTGAAAACTGACCCTTCGAGACAGGCTTTCGACAAGGTTTCGGAACACATCGATAGATATCCGCTTCCATTCAGTACATAATGCTGCCGCTAACTGTTGCTTAGTAGTAGGCCTTGGTTCCAAAATTCTTATGCGGCGCTCTAATTCATCCCATAGGTGCTCTATGGGATTAAAATTAGTCCACACACGATACGGAATTATCGTCAAACCACGCCGTAACAGTCCTTGCTTTATGGCTCGGTGCATTATCCTGCTGGTACCAACAAGGCTCGATTCCATAGTATTGCCACAGAGTTGGTAGGACATAATTGTCGAGCATATCAAGGTAGACGTACTGGTTAACAGGTTTGTCCACGATATCCAATGGGCCGGGACCATACCACGAAAAACACTCCTACAGGGGTACACTGCCAGCTAAAAACCTGGCCGTAGGAACAGTACGCTGTGGTAAATAGCGTTCCCCCGGATGCCACCATACCCACACACGGCCATCAGACTGATGGATCGTGTATCTGGAGGACCCGTTTCCATTGATCTACGGTCCACGATAAATGTTCTTTACACCATGCTAAATGACGAGTATCATTCCAAGTGGAGTTCAAAAGCTTATGGAGTCGCACGACCACGGTAACCCATGGAATGAAGTTCTCTGCGAATGGTACGTGTACATACTGAGGTTCCATCATTTTTACTCACCTGTACACTTAGGTCTTGTGCAGTACTCCGTCGATTAGCTGCAACGACTCCCTTGAGGCTTCGACGTCCTCTATCACTGATTTTCTTTGGTCTGCCGGTACGTTTTGCTGCTTCAGTCACGCCATGTGTCTTTCACTTATTCAGTACATCCAAAACAGTTGACTTCGGTATGTTTAAACGCCTCTCGGTTTCTCCTATGGGCAACCTACTAATATAACACCCAACAATCTTTCCTTTCTCAAAGTCAGTTCTCTCCTGCCGCGACATTTTCACTCAAATTCACAGTGCGATATGATCGCGGTCAGCTGCAAGCGTGTTTTTATATCGTTTGCAGCTGTACCGCGCATCTTAACAATGCAGCGGATCCATTCATTTGCTTTTGAAGGAATGCCTGGTGCCTTTTGTCAATATAGTGTATGTATATTACATCTAGCGTTTCCTCAAAGACAACTATATATTAATATCGTACAAGTGTGTTCACAGGAAATTGTAAACCTGTTGGTTTATAGTTTTCGATGTTTAACCCGTTAACTGTCTGGAACGAAATAACTCGGGGTTAGAATTATTAGCCAATATCACGTGTAAGGAATATGTTTTCTGTCTAAGTGGATAGAACGCAAGTGGAAGGAGTGAACCGGATAATTAGAAAGTGTTGCTTTCCCCTTATCTTCTCTATTCAAAGTAATCATTTAGGGGAACGGTTGACACTACTCCTTTTTGACTGATTACTTGCTAAAACGGCTATATCGATGGCGACGAACAAAAGAAAGGAGCGAGAAGATATTTGAGTAATTTGTTTCTCTAACTAGTGGCACGATATCTGTGTCAGGAGGACTAGACACTGACACCATGATACTGGAGAGAAACAAAACCTTTCCCTTCATTCCTTAGGTGATAGAGCAGACTAGAAGAAAACGTTAGAAAAGAGGACTAGAAGAGAGCACTGGAAAAGAGGACTAGAAGAGAGCACTGGAAAAGAGGACTAGAAGAGAGCACTGGAAAAGAGGACTAGAAGAGAGCACTAGAAAAGAGGGCTAGAAGAGAGCACTACAAGAGAGGACTAGAAGAGAGCACTAGAAAAGAGGACTAGAAGAGAGCACTACAAAAGGACTAGAAGAGAGCACTACAAAAGGACTAGAAGAGAGCACTACAAAAGGACTAGAAGAGAGCACTACAAAAGAGGACTAGAAGAGAGTGTGTTATATACGAGCACCAGTGACAGGTATATAGTCGGTACTACTGAGATGATAACGGGAAAGGAATTGTTTTATCGTAATTTTTGTAAAACCCTAGCGTTATGTGGACATTTTTGTTTCGGACGTTTAGGAAATTTTGGACACCATTTCGTTCAAGTACATCGGCCGCTTAAAGAGTTAACTATGCTGAAGTACATAGATATATTTGAGACTCTGACATATCTACATTGAAAAGCAATTGAATTAGAGATACCTGTCTAGTAACGTGTAGCACCACCTTTCGCCCTGATGACGGCGGCGATTCGTATCGGCATGGACTGGACAAGACACCGGAAGCGTTGGTAAGCCATGCGGATCCACGACCCCAGAACAAGCTCCTACAGTTCACGAAGATTTGATGGATGGGGGTCAGAGCCTCGAACATCTCTCTCGATGGCATCCCAGATGTGCTCGATGGGATTAAGGTCAGGTGACCTAGCTGGCCAAGGAAGCGACGTCACGTCGGTGGAGTGTTCATCCAACCATCCGGATATAATTCGGGAGTGATGGCACTGTGCATTGTCTTGTTGCAGGATGAGGTCCCCAGTGGGATGTTGAAGACGCACAAACGGTAGCAAATGGTCGTCCAGGATATCCGGTTAACGTTGACCTATGAGGGACGATGTCACACCCACCAGGGGTTTCATTTGAGTCCACGTAAACAGTCCCCATACGAGAATGCCCCCCCCCCACTAGCTTGAAGCTGCTGGCAAGAAGGATCCTTCGTTTCATATGGTTTGCTCCGTACTCGTATCCTGCCATCCGCATGTACCAACGTGAATCTCGACTCATCAGTCCAGGCAACATTTTCCCACATGTTTAGGGTCCAGTGGCGATGTTCCCGAGCTAATGCTTGTCTTTGCACCCTGTGATGTGCGGTTAGTAGCGGTACCCTCGAGGGACGATGGCTTCTGTACCCCATAGCGAGGAGATGGTTCTGGATGGTGTGGCTGATTACACGTTTTTGTGCACCAGCGTTAAATTGCAGAGTGATTTCTTGCACTGTGGCCCGTCATTCAGCTGTTACAATGCGAGCTAGCCGACGATGACCCCGCTCATCTACACGCTGTTGTCCACGGCAGTTGGCCCTTGCAGGGATGATTTTACCGGATTCAATTTACTTACGGTGCACCCGTGACACAGTGGCTCGTGAAAATCCCAGTGACTGCACGACTTCCGAGATGGAGTGACCCATTCGTCGCTTTTTTGCTTCCATGAAGAAAGCAAAAAAGAAGGTGGGTCTACAATTTTACCATAGTTAAAAGAAAAACCCATGTGTAATTATAAATACACCACACTATGAATACTCAAGCGATGCATATAGCGTATTGAATCCGTCTATTTTTGTGGTGCAGTTAGCACAAAAAGATTCGCTAAACTTTTGCACTCTAGTGGGAGGCTTTTTAAAGTCAATGCTAGACAAAAACAGAACCTCCTAGTGGAGTGCGAAATCTTGGAGAATCTTTGTGCTTAATACACCACAACAATAAATGGATTTAACACGTTACTATATGCGTCTCTTGAGTAGAAAAACCCATGTTTTTAGGGATTCCTTTTTTATTGTTATAGCTCCTAAAAATAGAACTTCCAATGGTTCATACATGTTATGTTAGAAAAAAAGGGGGATTTCACATACACATGTCCAAAGCACGAACAGCATTTTCACGGGTTGCACATACGTACGTAGTTTAATTATTGATGTTTACATACACATGTCATTTAAGAACACAACATATTACATAGTTACCATTCATCTGAAACTGGTGCAGAATGCCCTACATGCTGAGTATGCGAAGCTGGTACAACCACCTGTAACGCTGCAGACCAGAGCAGAGATGTACTGTCCAGGAATACCTATGGATAAATCAATATGAGATATTCCCTCCTCTAACAGATACTCACATTTGATACCGGTGTGACATACTCAGAACAAGATTGTTGAGCAGTTCCTGCGGCAGAGCTTGCCACTTCTCCATCAGTGCTCTTCGAAGCTCGAGAGTCCTTCCAGTTGGCAGTGCCCTCTCAGCTAAACGTCTCCCCAAAATATTTGAAGCCTGCTCTATTGGGTTTCAGGGCAGTAAGCTGGGCACTCGATTCGATGGATATCTTTTTCCTCAAGAGTTCAGCCACTGCCGCTGAACGATGAGGTCGAGCTTTATCATACGCAAAAACGAAATGTGGTCTGATAGCTCCATGGACACGCGAACATCACAAAGGATGATATCATTACGATACCGTTCACCGGTCATGGACCTTTCGTTCTACCAGTCGCAACTCGGTACGGCCATTGACCATAATGCCGGTCTAGACCATGATTCCCCCAACAGAATTGCTATCCTTTTTTTACAATGTTCTCTTGACGATACTGTGTACCACGCTCCCTCCAGATGTGCTGACGCCCAGAATCGAACATTAAACTGAGTCTTCTTTCATCTGTGAATAAAACGCTGTCGCGTTCCTCATTCGTCCAATCACTGAATTCACGACACCATCGCAAACGGCCCTGTTTGTGCCGCAGTTTTAAAGGTACACATTTAACAGGTTTACGTGCATAGAGCCCTCCAGCATTCAACCGGCTTGCTGCGGTCTGATGCGACACACGTGTCCCAGTACTGCCAAACAGTTGATTACTCAATTGACCGGCATGACTCCGACAATCCAGTTTTTCAGATAGCACCAAATAACTGTCTTTTGATGCTGTGGTGCATCGTGGACGACCTCCCAGGCACGTCTAGAGGCATTTTCAGTTGTTTCGTACTTTGACCACAACCTTGACACACTGCTGTTATCGATTTCATTCCCAATTCATGCATCACTGGTCACATTATGCCTTTTTTCCAGTTTACCGATGATCCGTCCAAGTTCAAACTCACTCAGATGTCGTCTTCGTGCCATGTTTACTCCGACCTTTCAGTATGATAATCCTCCAAATACGAGGCGTCAGTGAATAAACAAAGATATCGCTCTTTCCACGTTCCGATGTCTTTGTTTATTCACTGACGCCTCGTATTTGGAGGACTTTCACTTTGGATCTCACACTTCGGATTTAGCTGCTATAATTAATATATAGCCAGTGCCGTTAATGCCTACCAGATTGAGACGTCTCAGTAGCTAAGCCCATCTTATGGATTTATGATGTCAGAAGCTGACAGAAAAACACACATAGTGCTGTTGACTTTTGGCCACCGTAGCAGAATGCTAACGCGCTCGGCAAAATATCGAGAGAACTGAGATTCGGAACCCCAGCGGTGATCGAAACAATTTTTCGGTTGCTATGTGTTGATAAAACGTGGAAAGAGCGATGTCTCTGTTTATTCACTGGCCACGTATTTGGAGGATTTTCACTTCGGATCTCACACTTCGGATTTAACTGCTATAACTAATATGTAGCCAGGGCCGTTAATGCCTACCAGATTAAGACGTCTCAGTAGCTGAGCCCATCTTATGGATTTATGATGTCAGAAGCTGACAGAAAAACACACATAGTGCTGTTGACTTTTGGCCACAATAGCGTAAGGTTAACGCACTCGGCAAGATATCGAAAGATCTGGGATTCGGATCCCCAGCGGTGACCGGATAACAATTTTCGTTTGATATGTGTTGATAACACGTGGAAAGAGCGATGTTTTTGTTTATTCAGTATGATTCACCGATGATCCGACCAAAATCAAACTCACTTAGATTCATTTGCAACAATGGTCAGAGTATACCCTTCTTCCAGTTCACCGATGATCCAAACAAATTCAAACTCACTTAGATGTGATGTCTTTGACAGCTGTTTTACACTCACTCAGATGATGTCAGAAAAGCTGTTCCGATCTCCAGGGCTTTATTGCTACTGCAGTTCCGGCCTCCAGCATTTTAATGCTACTCACCGAAAGTATGTATATTTTTCATAATTACAATATTACTTGTAATGATGAACTTCCTACCTTCTTACATCTACCATAAAAAATTATTATTTAAAAACTGACCTCAATGAACTTTAAATTATGTCTCATACTTCATACTTATTGCCTTACTGTGGCAGCGTCATTCTACTTGTAACTCAGGTATTTTTTTATTTAGGCTGAATGGCAACGACCTGTTATGCATTATACACTATATACCAACAAGTAATTGGACACCCCTGCAATCGACGATATCTGCGGTCCTGATACACGTCACGGCCGCCGCCGTTAAATATCGTGTGGGAAACAACAACGCAACCAGTCGCATGCAAGATGCCATGCAGTTCGGAGCTCTCTGATTTCGAGAAAGGTGTAATCGTCGGGTATCACAGAAATGGCCGATCCAAACGTGACATATCCAGCGAGTTGAAGTACCCAAAATCGACAGTGGCCTACGTGATTGGCAAGTGGAAGATGAGAGGTGACTGTCGGAATGTGCCCTGACCCGGCAGACCCACAAAATTGGGAGTTAGAAACCGACGGGTGCTGGCCAGAGAAATTCGGAAGAACAGCACCAAATCGATGGGCCACATCCACGAGGAGTTTCAACAGGCATCCGGGAGTGTTTTTTCTTTATGAATACCATCCGTAAAGAAGCCCATCTGCTCGGTTATCATGGACGTGCAACCGCCTACAAGCTTTTGATCATCAAGTCCAATAGCGCTGCTCGGCTAACGTGGTGCAAAGAACGTCGACAGTGGACCGTTGAACAGTGGAAACAGGTTCTCTTGAGCGACGAATCAAGGTCCACCCTCTACTGTTGGGATGGCAGGGTTTGGGTTAGGCGTCTGCCTGGAGAACGCCTCCTGCCGGAATGTATTGTGCCAACTGTGAAGTTCGGCGGCGGTGGAATTATGCTATGGGAGTGTTTCTCCTGGTATGGCAAAGGACCCTTGGTCGCAATTCCTGGTAGACTCAACGCCGAGACCTACTACACCATTTTGGATGACCATGCGCTTCCTACGTTGTGGCAATTTTACGGTGTGGACCCATGTTACTTTCAGGATGGCAACGCCACCTGTCATGTTGCGAGATCCACCATGGCTTGGTATGGTGACAATGGGGTTAATCGAATGGACTGGCCTGCGCAGAGCCCGGACCTTAACCCTATCGAGCACCTCTGGGACGAGTTGGAGCGTCGACGTAAGGAGTGCCCCCACCGTCCGAAATCTGTGAAGGAGATGACTTGTCTTCTCCATGAAGAGTGGAAGAAAATACCGCTAGCCGTCGTACAACGCCTGGTTGAGATAATGCCCCGTAGGGTCGCAGCTGTAATCGCCGCTCCTGGAGGCTCCACCAACTATTGAAGGTGAATAAACTTCGTTTTCCTTTGCTATCACAGGTGTCCAATTACTTGTTGGTAGATAGTGTATCTTGTATTTAACTGTCGGATTTCGAGCGCTGGGGCCTTCCCATCTGTTGATGTGGTTATAGTAGCCACGAAAAGTCTCATGGTGTTTTAAACTTTTTAACTAAGTGATTATTATTAAGGATTTTATTTTTTTTTCCTCCCAAATCTGAACCTCTTTTAATCGTGCACCTACGGAAGAATACGAGTACTTCAATTAATTTAAGACACATGAATTCTGATTTTGTCAAAGCCAAGATGCTTAAGAATGTCAATACCACTGCTTTTTCTTTGTTGTTTTTCTAACTGAAAGAATTCTTTCAGTAACTTCTGCGTTGGTTGAATGGTTTTTGAAATTCAATCGACGAAAAAATTCTACGTCACAAAGTTGCTCGCTGACGAGCGTTGTATCTGCAGCATCCAATCCGTGTCTCCCATGAGAATGGATACACATTATTTGATTTCTACAAATGGAAACCATAGATTCTTAGAAGTATTAATGCATTCCCATTTTCGTAAATGCATTTGCGGAATATCACTAATTAGCTTGAACAGCTCATTCGGTTAGAATCACGAATATGTTCTTCGTCAGGAAATTTGTCTTTCTCTAGTGTCTTAGCTGCTTGTCTTCGAAATATTTTCTCTTAAGAGAATAGAAACAAAAGCACAGGGCAAGAGAATCCCCAGATTTTTAATCCGTGTTTCTGTCGTTATTAGATACTTTCTCTAAATACCGTTCATTTTCTCGAACAGTAATGTGGTTAAAATATGAAAAACCTTTATATTGAAAATGCTTTATTGTTCAGTGTCATAGCTGTTCCTCTCGTAGACGTGTCCTTTTACGTGTCGCGAAAGGAAATGAAAGCATAATTGGATTCTAACAAAATAAAAGGTTCGGTGAATTCCTAAGAACCGTAATCCCTTCCCATTCTTATTGAATGTATTCCTTGAATCGGCTTCCAGAGCGATTTCTAAATATTCATCACCGGTTATTACGGTAAAAAGTGGGAGAAATATGACATTGTACAAGTTTCTGGCTCTCTGCTTTGTCGGGGAGAGAGCGAAAATACGTAATCTGATTCTGACCAAATAGAATCTGAATACTCTTCTGCGGATCTTATTCCTGCTTTACGAGTTTCTGTAGCTCAAACCATGAAAACTCTTACTAATTCTACTTTGAAAGAAGTTTTTTGCACATTCTATTGTAAATGGTTCTCTATCTATTTTAGCTCACTGATCTCTATAGAAGATACAGAACTTGCCGCGCATGTAAAAACATTCTCCAAAGCGCGGCTAGACCTTTTTGCTACCTCAACCACGCAAAATGTATTTCAGTATTAGATAAAGTCAATAAACTGAAATATTAACATTTATATGCCTTTTTTTTCGCATGTTTTATGGGAAAAATCAAGTCACTTAATTTTAAAATGTATTGTTACAAGTAAAACATTCGAGTGCTGTACCAGAAATAATGCCAAAATGGGCATAACTTTTTTTATTAACTGACAGAGGTCGTTCAAATTGCACATTTTGGTAGAGTAACTCTTCTTTTATAGTAACGCTTTTTTCGTTGCAGGTAAATAATGGATTCCAAGCAGAAGCAACGTGCTCTCATTGAGTTCTTGACGAAGGAAGAGTACAGGCTGTCCGACATCCACAGAGAGCTACAGAATTCTTGCGGAGATGACACCATCGCCAACATCAATGTGCACAAATGGATGAAGAAGTTTAAAGAAGGGGAAACCAGCATTGAAGACAAACCACGCAGTGGGAGACCATCATCTGCGACTATTAACACGAATCATCAGTAAGTGGATGAATTGATTCGCGCGGAGAGACGAGCCACAATCCGTGAGCTTGTTGCGCAACTGGACTGTGGTCACAATGCCATACAGAAGATGGTAGAAGTTTAGGATAATGGAAAGTAAGTGCAAAGTGGGCACCTGGGCAGTTGACACCCGACTTGAAGGAGAGAAGGGTGGAAGTCTGCTCTGATTTGCTGGAAGCGTTTGAAGCCAATGAAGACACGACGTTTTTGTCCGATCTGGTGACAGGAGATTAAACATGGGCATATCTTTACGACCCGGAAACGAAGAATCAATCCATGGAATGGCGTCACATCTCTTTACCGAGGCCAAAGAAGTTCAAGAGCCAGCGAGCAGCACAGAAAGTCATGGTTACCGATTTTGGGGTTGAGAGAGGTATCATTCTCCTTAATTTTCTGGAACGTGGCCGTATCGTGACCAGCGAGCGGTAAATTCAGACACTCAAGAAGCTTAGAGAAGCCATAAGGAGGAAGAGACCGAACAAGAATCTGAAAAGGATCCACATTCACCATGACAATGCGAGACCACACACATCTTTGTCAACAAAACAGGCGATCAGCAAATTAGACAGGTAAGTGGTTCCCCATACACAGTACAGCCCAGATCTGGCGCTCTCCGATTTCCACCTGTTCGGTCCAATGAAAGACAGTGTCCGGGGACAATGATTTGATGACACAGACGAGGTGTAAGTGGCTGTGAAAAAGTGGGTACAACAGTCACACCTTAAATTTTTCAAAAAGGATTTGAGAGTTGGTTCAACGATGGCGTAAATTCATCGCTTGTGATGGATACTGTTGAGTAGTGCCTTTGTACAGAGAAATAGGTACTCTATCAACATATGCAATTTGCAGGACCTCTGTCAGTTAATAAAAAGGTTACGCCCACTTTTGCATTACTTTCGGTACAATCCTCGTATCTTACCCTGTAGTACGAGTCTCCAAGAGCTTGCAAAACAATAATCAGTCTTCAATTGAGTTGGTATTTGTGTACTGGGCAACATCAAGAAGTACTGCAAGTTCGGCAACGTCCATTATCTCTTCAAGTTATAACGCGTAACATCTAGTACTTTTTATACGCTCAGTAGCGTTATTCCCGGCAATTTCATGAATTCGCCTAAAATGTGTGCCGTTTGAGAGTTGTGCAGTTTTTATGTTTCTAAATTGTTCACCTACCACAGTTTCACAACTCTATTATACATGGCTTTATAAGAGGCTCAGCAGTTGTATGCGCTTTCTCAGCTTTAGCTATACGGTAAATCACTTGAAATGAGGCTTCACACGCCTTTTCATTGACTTTGCCATTAGCTGGAAAAGATATGTTTTTTTTTTCTTTTATTTGATCTTTCCAAACTACGTTTTAAAAATTTAACGAGTTTGTCTTAACATTCACTCTGATTAGTTTGCAAGTGTCTTAGTAGCTTTTCTGGAGCTCATGAGCTGCTATTAAACGTTTTGAAACAAATTACACACTGGCCGTTTGAAACACTAAGATCGCCCACAGATGTGAAACCGTATAACAAATACTCGGCATACTATTTCCTGATTTCAATGTTTTTCTTATTTGTAATCTGAACAGAAGGGGTGTTTTTTCTGAACTGAAAGGTTTTCAGTGATATTGGGTGTTCGGTAAAATCCTTCTTGTTTCTTCTTCAAACTAACACTTTTTCACCAGTCATCTATGAAAAATCGTTCACTAAAACAATATTCCTGACAAAACGTTACAAAAAATCAAGTATCACTAACGGTTAACTCAAACTGACCGATAACGTGCTTCTTGGCTCCTCACTTTTTCTCAGAACCTGACATATTGGCTCCTCTCTCAGAACTTGACACATTGGCTCCTCTCTCAGAACCTGACACATTGGCTTCTCTCTCAGAACCTGATACATTGGCTCTTCTCTCAGAACCTGACACATTGGCTCCTCTCTCAGAACCTGACACATTGGTTCCTCTCCCCCCCTCTCTGTCAGAACATGACACATTGGTTCCTCTCTCTCCCCTCTCTGTAAGAACCTGACACATTGAATCCTTTCTCCCTCTCTCTTATTCTCTCTCCCCTCTATGTAAGAACCTGACACATTGAATCCTTTTTCCCCTCTCTCTTATTCTCTCTATCTGTCTCAGAACCTCACACATTGGCTTCTCTCTCCCTCTCTCTTAGAACCTGACACATTGGCTCTTCCCTCTCCCTGCACTTTGTAAGAACCTGACACATTTACTCCTCTCTTCCTCTCTCTCATCCCTTCTATCTCTCTCCGAACCTGACACATTGGCTCCTCTCTCTCTCTCTCTCTCTCTCTCTCTCTCTCTCTGCGGAGTTGCCGCTATTTATTTACTGTAGTACGCCATTATGCATTTTCTTCTCCCAGAACCAGTGACATACCTTCGTGGAACCTTGTTTGAGAAACAGTGCTCTAAAGGCTACTATTTCACAAAATGTGTTTCCCATGGAAAGGAAAGAGGATGTAAGCACACAACATAATATTTGCAAACATAATATATGAATTCGGAGAACAAAATTCTCTTGAACCATTGTTCAACGTTACCAAAGATTTTTATAATAAAAATTATAGAAATTCTGCAATGCCGTGGAAAAGTTCGCGCATGAGTACAAGAGAAAATAAATGTGTAATCTAATTCTAATCAGATTTTGTGCATTCCTGAGGAAGAAATTCATTACTTTCAGTAGCTTCTGTGGTTCAATTTTTGAAACATTCTAGTAAATTAAATTCCAAAATAAATTTCCTACACAGTGCATTTATTGTTGGTTTTTAAACCGCACTATCTTGAGTAAGGGAGCGACGGTTGGCAGATATTATCATACTCACGGAAATAAAATGTAACTTTGAAGAATATTTTCTCCAAACATCGTTCAATATCAACAATGATTTCTACGATTAAAATCGTGGAAATTTTATGAAATTATATCGTATCGTTAAGTGTCGTAGATGCTGTCTGTGAGAGTTTTACTGAGAAAAAGAAAGCAGAGTGTAGTTGGTTTCCAGCAAAGAGAATTCATTGGTACCTACAAACCAATGTGTTAAGGCAAACACGCCATCCATGACGCACCTAGGACTCAAACTTGGCCCATCTCGCACGAATGGTCAGGAACCAACGCGTTTACCGCTGAGCCATTAGCGCAGTATATGGCTATCTTATCAGTCCTTCATTAACGTATTCCAAACTATTACTGCATGTGTTTCCTTTCATTTGACTGTGTAGCTGTTTTGATGTGACGTCATATCACTACAGGTAACCCTTTTAGCGGCCGATATAAATAAACCAAAATCTGAGCTCTTCAGGCAGAAATGTTCACATAGCCGCAGAGTTTTATGAAAGCTGCGGCAAGATAATTCATTTCTTGCTTTCAGTCCTTGTTTCTCTATTCCACCCTATAGTCCAATATTCTTTGCTCCAGTCTATAATTCTTTACCTATTACACACGCCTTTATTCTCTACTCCTCCATTATATACTCTTTTATTCTCTGCTTCATAACTTAAGGCATAATGCGGTAGGGCAAGTCCCCCTGACACGAACACCATGCCATTAGGCAGAAACAAGCGACTGAAACATCTTCTCTCTCTCCTTTCTAAGGTTCGTCGACATTGTTATATCTCTTTTAGCAAGAAATCAGTCAGAAAGGATTAGTGTCAATAATCCCCTTAAAATTATCACTTTGAAAAACAAAACTAAGGAGGAAAGAAACGCTTTTTTTATGCGTAGTTCACTCATTCAGGCGGCGTTCTGCCCACTTTTTAGACAGCGAATATATTCGTCCAAACTGATTTCATCTCATTTTTATTCGTTCTAGCCGGTTGAAGAGCGAACAAAAACTTAGAAACTTAGTCAACACACTATGGATTGTTATTTTTTGACTATCGAAAATTATCGATACTCGTAACAATCGATAGTACTTCACCTCTAGTTACTTTCTATTACTTTTTTGTTGTTGTTTAGGGTTTAAGCACCTCCATGAGCAACTCAGTTGTGTGTAAGCAGTTGGCCATCCCTAATTTAGGGCCACTGGTTCCATATAGGTGAGTGAGCCAATGCGTTAAGGCAAACACGACATCCATGACGTACCTAGGATTCGAACTCGGCTCATCTCGGACGAAAGGTCAGAGGCCAATGCTTGGACCACTGCGCCATCATAGCCGTATGTGGCTGTCTTATCAGTCCTTCAGTAACGTGATACGAACTATCTATCCACGCTCTTTGTTTTAACTGCAAAAAAAAAAAAAAGCTCACATAGCCCGTGTAACTTACGTTATAAAAATTTCAAGAAAACAGCTTCATTGAGAATAAGTTGAAGTGGACGCAGTGCATCGGAAGAGCCAAATTTACCATCAGTTATTGCTTTTGATGCTATTTGAAACCCTTAGTGATATGAAGTCAGTTCGACATCTTCAATCACAGACCTTTACGTTTCGCTAAATTCATAAGGAAACAGAACTTTTGAAACACTGATATGAAGTCTGCTCTTCATCTTGGAGAACATGCCTTTAAATTTCAATAATCTGGGAGAGAAATAGAACACGAATTTCAGTAAACTCAAAAAGAAACAGAACATCTGAAATACTGATATAAAGTCTGTTCATCATCTTGGAGAACATGTCTTTAAATTTCACTAAGCTGGGCAGAAAACGACATGAATTGTTCTACACCCCGAAAGAAATAGAATATTTCAAACACTGATGCGAAGTCTGTTCACATTCTTAAGGAGCATCTCTTTCAATTTTACTCAATTGAGAAATAAACATAGCTGTCTTTCTCAGTCATTTCATTCAGGAATCGAAATTTAGAGTTTGTGCTACAATTCACAAATAAAAAAAAATTAAAAATGCATAATGTTGCAACTTTAAAATTACTGGCGTTCAGTTTGGTACTGAAGGGAGAATATACACTGAGTGGCCACTTTATTATGACCACCCCCTCAGTACTTCGTTGGGCCACCTTCTGCTTTTAATACTGCGTCGATTCTTCGTGGCATAGACTCCACGAGATGTTGATAGGTGGTTTGTGGAATCTGAGACCATGCTTGATGAATGGCACTTTCCAGGAGTGTGAGATTGTAGGGTTGTGGATCCAGCTGTCTGATAGCTTGTTCAACTTCATCCCACAAATTGTTAATGAGGTAGAGATCTGGAGATTGTGGGGGCCACCTAAGCAAAGTAAACTCACCGGCATGTTCCTGAGACCAATCCTGTACAATACGAGCACTATGGCGGGACGCATTATCTTGTTGAAAGTAGCCATCGCCATTAAGATAAACCATCCACGTGACAGGATGCACTTGGTCCGCAACGATGATGTTTACATATGATATGCCAGTCAGACGTTGATCAACACGAATTAAAGGGCCCAAATCATGCCAGGAAAACATTCCCCAAAGTATAACGTTGCCTCCACCAGCTTGAAGGGTTGTAGCAATGCATTTGGGGTCCATGCTTCCGTGCTGTTTCCGTTAAATTATCTCACTCAGCCATCGGCATGGTGCAACTGAAAACGTGATTCATCGGACCGCATAATTTGTTTCCAATTATCGACTGTCCAATCCTTGTGCTCCTGTGCAAACTGGAGACGTTTTCTCTTGTTAATTGTAGACAGCAAAGGTGTTCGAACAGGCCATCGGCTGCCATGTCCCATCCGATACAGTGTACAGCGAACAGTGCGTGCATATATCATTTCAAGGGATCCTTGATTAAGGTGGTCTGTAATTTGCTGCACTGCTGCCCTTCTGTTGTCTGTTACCAGTCTGGACACACTCCATTCCGCCCGAGCAGTCACTAGTCGATGACGACCACACGTTGCACGTAGAGACCCAGTTTTTTGGCTGACAGTCCAGTCTTTAAACACTTTAACAACAGCTGCTCTGGAACATTTCACGAATGCGGCGGTTTCGGTGATACTCGCTCCATGGCTCCGAGCTCCTACAATCATCCCACGTTGAAAGTCCGTCAAATCGCATTTTTTACCCATCTCGTCATCCAAAAACCACTTATACTACTGTCGCTAGCACTAAGCATTCCCTTTTTAAACTAGCCCCGCCCTCTGGTGGCAACAGCGTGCAGCCATAGCTCATTTGCTTAAAACTGTCAGGTGATCATAATAAAGTGGCCACTCAGTGTATAAAATTCAGATTGTGTGCATTTCAATATAATGATTTTTGTGAAGCGTGTATTTCAAAGTGTCTTACATAGAAATCTCAGGCATCGTAAATAAACTAATTGTCTTTAGGATGATATACAGTTAAAATTTCATCTTAACTTTTGAATATATTCCTTAGACATTATATTTAAAAAAATATTCTATATTATTCCACACACACACACAGGTATATATACACTCAGTTTAAAAAAATTGCAACACCAGGGAGGAATGCACGGAAATGAATGCAAAGTGGTAGACAGTCAAATATTGCAGACATATACAAATCATCAAAAATTCGTACCAATCGCTCGTCACTATCGATCAATATAAGTGGGTGAATATCTGTCCCAGGTATCAAAGTTGAAGCGACTCTCTTGGTGCTAAAATCTCCTGTAGTCTGAGCAAGGGAACTAAAGAACCATACAGTGCAGAAAATGGCCCCCAGGAGACGAAGGCAACAACCCTTCAGTCAGTTGAATGGCTTTCAGAAGGATGGATCGTGGTTTTTCTACGAGATGGATGGTCTTTGCGACGTATTGCTGAAGAATAAGATTGCAAATACTCAACGGTGCATCGAATTTGGCAAGGCAAGAATTGCGTGGCCGGCAATGTAGATCGGGAAGATCGAGAATGACGTCAAAACGAGGAAACTTGTCCGCTTTGAAAAGCGATTTCCGGTCCTACAACTCACCTGTCCCGAATTCGGCTGAATGTAAGCAGTGCTCAAAAGTCGTTTTTATAAGTCCGCCAACACTTTCCCGATGATTAGCAGAAGGTGGACTTCATGGACGACGTCATGTTCGTCATCTACCACTCACAAATAAGCATCGTCGACTTCATCTACAGTATTGTGGTAAACGTCGTTCCGGCGTTCCGGGCCAAAGGAATGGCGACAGTGATCTTTACGGATGGATCTCGCTTCTGTTTCGGATCCGATGATCTCATGCATACGTGGTGACGCCGCGGATAGCGTAGCAATCCAGGTGGTATTGTTCGCCGCTACACAGTTGATGGCCTGAGGAGCAATCAGCTATTATAGCCACTCCACTCTAGTTTTTTTAGAATGACAGTCTGAGAAGCGATCAGCTATGATAGCCATTCCCCTCTAGTTTTTCTATATGGCACTTTGATTACTCAGAGATACGTGGATCTCGTTCTGGATGCCGTCGCAGTCCCTTTCATAGAACAAGTACCTGGGGGTTATATTACAACACGATAATGCGCGTGCACATACAGCACGCATCGCCAATAGCGCCGACAGACTCTCAGTGCTCTAAATTAGCCAGCACGATCGCTAGACTTATCTCCAATTGAACGTGTACGGTGCATGGTTGGACGTTAGCTTCACGATGATCCCAACCAGCTCAAAACGTAGTTGCACTATGACAACAGGTGCAAGCCGCTTCGTCGGTACTGCCGCACGGAGGATATTCGACATTTGCATGACTCAATGAGCAGCCACATTGTCGAATACATTGCAAATGACGGTGACAGTAAGACATACTAAAGACGTTAAATTTAGAAAATAAAAGTGTTAAATCCATATCAATTACTTTGTCCGTTCTTTGGTCACTTCCTTATTTATTATGTACTTAACTGCTCGCTATCTTGCACACATTTTCGTATATTCCTTCCTGGTGTTGCAATTATTTTGAAACAGTGTGCGCGTGTGGGTAGGTGTGTACAGACGAGGAGACCGATTCAAAACAGACAGCTGTGAAAGAAATTTGGGTAGCCCTTCGTCCAGCAGTGGATTGATTACAACGATGATCATTGATATACATACATACTGAATGATCACTGAGTTATGACCACCCCTATCAAAAGTAGATGCGGCCCGTTGACCACTTGATTTCCCACAGGGCGTGATTAGTCTACCGACGTAGCAAACACACAATATTGACAAAAGTCACCGGACACCTAAAAGAGAAACACAACATAGCATTTATTGACATACATTAGTACGGTGTCAGTCCACCTTTGGCCTTAATTCATGCACTGACCCTCCGAGATATGCTTTCGACAAGGTTTTGGACCACACCGATAGGTATGCGTTTCCATTCATTCAGTACATAATGCTGCGGCTAACTGTTGCTTAGTAGTAGGCCTTCGTTCCAAACTTCTAATGCGGCGCTCTAATTCATCCCATAGGTGCTCTATGGGAGTTAGATCAGGGCTCTGTGCTGGCCAGCCCACAAAAGATACGGAATTATCGTCAAATCACGTCGTAACAGTCCTTGCTTTATGACTCGGTGCAATATCGTGTTGGTACCAACAAGGCTCGGTTCCATAATACTGCAACACAGTTGGTAGGGCATAATTGTTCAGAATATCGTGATAGACGTACTGGTTAACAGGTTTGTCCACGATAACCAATGGGCCGAAACCATACCACGAAAAACACCCCTACACGAGTACACTGCCAGCTCCAAACTTGACCGTAGGAACAGTACACTGTTGAAAATAGCGTTCTCCCGGCTACCGCCATACCCACACACGGCCACCAGACTGATGAATCGTGTATCTGGATTCATCAGTCCATAGGACCCGTTTCGATTGATCTACGGTCCACAATGTTCTTTACACCATGCTAAACGACAAGTAGCATTCCGAGTGGAGGCTTATGAGCAGCCGCGCGTCTCCGGTAACCCATGGAATGCAGGTCTCTGCGAATGGTTTGTACATACAGAGGTTCCAGCATTTTTACTCGCCTGTACACTAAGGTCTTTTGCAGTACTCCGTCGATTAGCTGTAACGACTCTCGTGAGGTTTCGACGTCCTCTATCACGGATTTCCTTTGTTCTGCCGGTACGTTTTACTGCTTCAGGCACGCCATGTGTCTTCCACTTATTCAGTACATCCAAAACAGTTGACTTGGGTATGTTTAAAAGCCTCTCTGTTTCTCTTATGCACAACCCACTAAAATAACACCCAACAATCTTTCCTTTCTCAAAGTCAGATCTCTCCCGCCGCAAAATTTTCACTCAACCTCACAGTGCGATATAATCGCGTTCAGATGCAGGCTTGTTTTTACGGCGCATCTTAAGAAACAACGCAGCAGATCCGTTCATTTGCTTTTGAAGGGGTGTCCAGTGACTTTATGTATCTGTATAATGCGAATAAAAATTGTTCAAATTAAAGTTCGGGAACTTTTCGTTCATCCTGTACATGAACGAATATTGTGCAATTTGGTCCGTAGCGGCTAATTATTGCAACATCTCGCCAATATTTTGTATGAAAGAATCCTGCTATTTGGTCAGTAGCAATGGCTTAATTCTTCATCCTGCTCACCAGCATTGTGTAATGTGTATGAACGAGTAGTACAGTTTATCTTGCAGCTACTCGCGGGTATTGCGTATGTGCCTATTTTGCCGTGTTGGCTAGTGGCAATTGCAAATTCCCTGCAAGCAATAGTTATGAACGAAATTTTCAATTCGATCAGTATCAATGACTAATTCTCGCGGCTTACTCGAGAGCTTTGTACATGAATGAACAAATCCTGATATTTGATCAGTAGCAATGGCTAAGTCTTTCAAATATTGTGCATGAACACATTTTTCTGTTTAGTATGTAGTAATTGCTAATTCTTGCGATTCCTTGCAAAAAAAACAATCTTGCTATTTGGTCAGTAGCAATATCTGATTTTCAAACTCCTCACGAACATTGTGTAATGTGTATGAACGAGTACTGTAATTTTTGTCAGTACCACTGTCTAATTGTTACAATTTCCTCGCAGGCATTGTGCGCAGGTGGACGAATCACGCTGTTTGATCAATAACAATGGCTAATTCTTGCATTTCCTTACCTGAAGGGAGTGTTGCAATGTCATATGTCCTTTTTGTTTTGCGATCTTGTGACCTGAGCCTTTATGGATCTCTCTTCCCAAAATTGGGACCACTGACTCGAGAGCAAGGTAGAACCAGTGCCCCAAGATAAAGCACAGCATGTGTTACCTTGAATTTTTGTTGATGCCCAAAAGCACGAGAAGCTACATGCCCGGTCATTCGACTACTCCACCAGCGGTAATCAGTGCTAAACATATACTCCTAAAATAACCACTGCCCTATCAAGAAAGGTCAAGTTCAAGTCCGCTGATCGTATGTGGAGTGATATAAAGAAATTAGCTTCATACTCCACACTCAAATCTACTGCCATTCGCGAAACCTTGATAATCTTGACCAGAAGCGTAGCTTGCAATGATAGTGTCTCTCTAGAGTTGCTACGCATTTGGAATCAATTCCTCAATTCTTCAAATAATGCTGCGTTTTCTACCGCAGTACCGCGTGCCCAACCAACGTGACCTCGTTTCTACGAATGAATGATCACATTTGCGCCTATTCGTTTATTGACTAGTCACACACACACATAAGTCACCGCGTTCAAATTGTCAAAGTGTTCTATTATCTAGTTCACAGTTAGCTGTCTTCCTTCCTTGTAAAAGTCATCTGGTTGGTGTGCGAAAGCTTGGAAACTTTTATTTCTACTCTACGCCAAGAAATTCGGATTCCTAGTATAGTTATACTATTTTTAATAATCACTCTTATCACTTTCGTTCAGGTTTAGGACAATATCAGGGTTGGACTTGCTAATTGGGCCATCTACTGCATTCCAAGATTTCTCTCGCTCGTTCGAAATACATACATATACACTATCTACCAGCAAGTAATTGGACACCCCTACAATCGACGATATCTGCGGTCTTGATACAAGTCACGGCCGCCGCCGTTAAATATCGTGTGGGAAATAACAACGCAACCAGTCGCATGCAAGATGCCACGAAGTTCGGAGCTCTCTGATTTCGAGAAAGGTGTAATCGTCGGGTATCACAGAAATGGCCGATCCATACGTGACATGTCCAGCGAGTTGAAGTAGCCAAAATCGACAGTGGCCTATATGATTGGCAAGTGGAAGATGAGAGGTGACTGTCGGAATGTGCCCCGACCCGACAGACTCACAAAACTGAGAGTTAGAGACCGACGGGTGCTGGCCAGAGAAATTCGGAAGAACCGCACCAAATCGATGGGCCACATCCGCGAGGAGTTTCAACAGGGATCCGGGAGTGTTCTTTTGATGAATACCATCCGTAAGGAAGCCCATCTGCTCGGTTATAATGGACGTGCTGCCGCCCAGAAAGCTTTGATCACCAAGTCCAATAGCGCTGCTCGGCTAACGTGGTGCAAAGAACGTCTACAGTGGAACGTTGAACAGTGGAAACAGGTTCTATGGAGCGACGAATCAAGGTTCACCCTCTACCGTTCGGATGGCAGGGTCGGGGTTTGGCGTCTGCCTGGAGAACGCCTTCTGCCGGAATGTATTGTGCCAACTGTGAAGTTCGGCGGCGGTGGCATTATGTTATGGGAGTGTTTCTACTGGTATGGCACGTGACCTTTGGTCGTAATTCCTGGTTGACTCAACGCCGAGACCTGCTGCACCATTTTGGATGACCATGCGCTTCCTACGTTGTGGCAATTTTACGGTGTGGACCCATGTTACTTTCAGGATGACAATGCCACCTGTCATGTTGCGAGGTCCACCGTGGCTTGGCATGGTGACAATGGGGTTAATTGAATGGACTGGCCTGCGCAGAGACCGGACCTTAATCCTATCGAGCCCCTCTGGGACGAGTTGGAGCGTCGACTTAAGGGGCCCCACCGTCCGAAATCGGTGAAGCAACTGACCTGTGTTCTCCAAGCCGAGTGGAAGAAAGTACCGCTAGCCGTCGTACAACGCCTGGTTGACAGTATGCCCCGGAGGGTCACAGCCTGTGCTCGTGGAGGCTCCACCAACTATTGAAGGTGAATAAACTTCGTTTTGCTTTGCTATCACAGGTGTCCAATTACTTGTTGGTAGATAGTGTATATATATATATATATATATATGGAACGATCCAAAGAAAACTTTCACACATATATGCATCTTGAGCTGCCTTTTCACGTACAGCAGCTCAGCAGTCTATCTACAGGGAGAAACACTCACAAATATACTACGTAACTATTACAACATTTGAATGTAAGACAAACTGTACTTTAGAAACGCTGCCCTAATTTTTCACTAACATTTCTCCCCATTTCCAGAAGCATAAATGCACTAAATTAATTTTGAATCTCACAGATTCTGCACCAAATTTATGTTGAAATTGAGGAAAGACAGTGGCTGTATGAATTCAATACCTGTCCAAGGGATTGATGGACAATAAATTCTGTCGAAATCATAAAAAAATTCCTGTTCAGGAGAAATTGTGCCCAATCGTTTGAGATACCATATTTTTGCATTTAAATAAATAAGTGATCGTAATGATTTAAATAAATAATTGATGTTAATTATGTGTTTCCTTTAGCTCAACATCTGCAGGATTATCCTAATAAATAAATACGTTCTTTAGGTATGGTGTGTCTTTAGCAAAGTTGCGCCTGGAAAGTGCCCGCACTAACTAGGAATGTTACTTACCACAAAGCGTAATATGAGGATGGACCAATAAAGTGAACAGCACGCTTTCTTTTATTTATTTATTTAATCGCTCACTTGTCTCTAGAAAGCTAGTGCCTTCTTTTTTTTTTTTTTTTCTTGATTAATTTTTGTAACTTTCAGCTTCTATATTCTTCTACTTTAGCAAATATCTGATGCCGCGTACGTTCTGTCCAGTTCGTTTTCGCTCTTACGAGATTGTTATAGTTGCTAGATTAATTGTTTTCTCTTACTGATATAGTATAGGGAATTATGTACTAAAGTATGAACTTTCACATGCACTGTTTTGTTTTGTTTTTCTGGAGAAAAAGATCCCGAAACTCTTAAGCATACGTTACTGCAAAAAAAAAAAAAAAAAGAAAAAAAAAGGGTAAGCACGTTGACCTAATAAATAACAAATCAATTTCTTTAATATTAATTTTTAAACCTCCTTATTATTGCATGAAACAAAATGCAAAAATATGATTTACATGCTCGTATTAAAGGCACCGGACAAAAAAAGTAGTCACCTGTAGCAATACATGTAATTGTTTCATGTGATACACACTGAGGTGCCAGAAAAACTGGTACACCAGTCAAATACTTGGTAAGGTCACCCACGGGAGCGCAGAATTGTAGAAATACGACGGGGCATGGACTCCACTAGCTTCTGGAGATATGCTGTAGGCAATGCACACCATACTTACTGCAGAGTGTTCCACAATTCGGGTATATTCCGAGGTCTCGGATTCCTGCGTTCGATAGCGCGTTGCATTGCATCCCAAATGTGTTCTACCACGTTCAGATCTGGAGACTTGGGTGGAAATGGCAACACCTCAAACTCAGATAAATGCTCCTCTAACCATATTGTGGCGTCCCGAGACTTGTGGAGGTGCATTGTCCTGTTGGAACAGGCCCAACCCATCAGCATGAATGCGGGACATGAACGGGTGAACCTCGTCAAAAAGGATGCGCACATAGCGTTGGCCGCTCACAGACGTTTGTAGACGTACCAGTGAAGTCCAGCTAAACACACCCCATACCATTACGGACCTTCCACCAGCCGGTACACTTCCCTGTTGACAGGCAGGATCCATGGCTTCATGGGGTTTGCACTACATACGAATCCTTCCATCTGCCCGATACAGTTGGAAACGCAACTCGTCAGACCAGGCAACTTGTTTCCAGTCATCAAGTGTCCAGTGGCGGTGTTGCCGTGCTTAAACGAAGCGCATAGCTGTGTGTCGTGCACCCATCAAGGGGACTCGAGTTGGGCTTCGGCTCCCAAAGCCCATATCGTGCAAGGTACGTTGTACAGTTCGGACGCTGATGCTTGTTGAGACTACAGCACTGAATTCCGATTATACCTTGGAGAGTGTTGCGTGCCTATAGCGTGAAACAGTTCTTGACAGCCGACAATGGTCACTTTCACCCAATGTATTTTTACGGCCATACTGGTATCGTAGGTTGGAGGTTTTGCCGGAATTCTCGTAGTCATGGTACACCCTTGCAATGGTCGTCTGTGAAAATCCGAACTTCGTTTCTACCTCCGAACTACTATGGCCCATCTCACGAGCGCCAACTATGACACCGCGTTGAAAATCGCTTAAATCGTCATTACTAGTCATTCTGATGCCGAAAATAGCTCTGACAGCTGGAAAGGATGTCTATTGCTTTATATACGCACTGGCGGATGGACGCAACCGAGTACGCTCATAGGTGACTTTGCTATGTATTTTGTATACGCTCGTCTGTACCAGTTTTTCTGGCACTTCAGTGTATTTCTGAGGTTATAATTAGAATTTTATTTAAATATTTATGGGTTATATTATAACAAAGTATGCGTGATTTTTTTCTACAGGCCCAATTTTAGGCTGAAATTTTTGAAAAGTTAAACTCAGTGGGTCGAAAGATAAATGTAAGTGACTAGCAAAAATGTGTTATCGTTTTTGGCGGATCAAAAGGACAAAAAGGACACAGCATTAAGTTACTGAATTTGCAGGTGTCAACAAAAGAACAGTTATTCATGTTTATAAAGATTGGTGTAAGTCAAACTCACCTCAAAACAAAAGGAAAAACTGTGGATGAAACACTTTGACTAGTCGTGACCGGTTCAGAATCTCTCACCTGCTCAACGAAAACAGATTTCAAACAGGGCAAGCATTCCTCCAATATGTGAATAATGGATCTCGCACGTCTATATCTGAACGAACATTGCGTACGGAACTTCATCGAATGGATATTTGGAGAAGAGAAAGGAAAAACTGAAGATGAAACACCTTGACAGAAACCAATGTTAACTTCAGCCCACAAAAAAGCTCGATTAGCTTTGGCTAAAGCTCACCTGACATGGACTGTTGATCAGTGGAAAGCTGTCTTATAGTACATAAATGACACAGGACATGGACTGTTGATCAGGTTGTCATATGGTCTGATGAATCAAACTTTTGCCGTTACTAAGATGACACAAGGCGTAGGGTTAACAGGAGGTCTAAATAAACATTCAATCCTGAGTGTGTTCAAAGAGTTCTTGCCAAAGGAGATGGGTCTGTAATGCTGTGGGGTTGTTTCGATGGTTGTGAATTACGCCCAGTAGTAGAGGTGAAGAATTTTAGACAATCACGTGTTTCCTTTTGCTCAACATTTGCAGGATTCTCATCAAGTAATTTATCCGATTTACCACAAGGATCACTGTGGGATTCATAGAGCTAAACTCATTATGGATTGCTGTAAAGAGCGTGATATATCTTTGAGACACATGAAATGGCCAGTTAAATCGCTAGATTTAAATCATATTGAGAATTTACGGGACCTTCCTTGAACAAAGTGTAAAAATCAAACTTCAGCATCCAAGGAATCTTAATGAATTGCGAGACAAACTGTTCTTAGAATGGTCAAAAATTGATTCAAGTTATTTAAATCCTCTTGTTGAATCTCTTCCAGCAAAGAATTAATGCTGCGATTTTTGAACGTGGTGATGCAACTAAGTATTAAAAGTAAATTTCTGGAGGTGACTAATTTTTTGACCGGTGTCTGTATATAAAATTATTATATTAAAAAAACAGCATTCCGTAACTGTTTTACAATACATAGCAAATGCTGAAATTAAAACCTCTGTTAACGTTACAATCAAATAAGAGCTAAATGTGCGCTATGGACTACATTGCACTGCACTTAGATCCGGAAAACCAGTCCAAATTTTTTTCAACTCTTAGGAAATATCCACCTGTCTTGAGATACTTTTTTTTTCTTTTTGCTGTGATTGAAAGATGAAACCTAGCTGGAGTGATTATCATGGTCTTCTAAGAAAATCCTCTTTCAGTTTTGCTAGAAGATACATAATAGTTTGTAAAGTTCACTTGAGCTGTTAAAGTTGCTTAGGGTTTTCGTTTCCTGGAAATTGTTGGCATTCTCTAAAGACACGAATAAGATCTTTTCTATTAAGTTGAAACTTTTTAGAAAACTAACCGATATGTTATTTACAATAAAGTACATTTTCCTTTAATTGCGGTACAGAAGGTGTATGCAATACAGTACGTCGAGGAAAGAAATTTTTCCGCATATTCCTCCGAAAAACGTCAAACGCAAGGGATTAATTCCAACCTTCTTTCACAGCGATTGCATGCTGTTGCGTGTTACGAATATTACGGTATCTCAAGCAATTATTTCAAAACTCAAACCAAAAATTTTGGTTTAAAAAGGTGACGCAATGTCGTTCTGCCTCGTAAAGAGACAAAAGTCTGTGTGTATGCAATGGTGATAAAGCTCTGATAATATTCTTTCCATGCTTTTCCTCTGTATATATATATACAGAGAGAGAGAGAGAGAGAGAGAGAGAGAGAGACAGGGTGACACCATATCTCCCAAACTCTTTAGTGCCACATTGCAAAATGTCTTTCAATCATTGAACTGGGAAAACAAAGGGAGAAAAATTAATGGAGAATATTTAACTCACCTTCGTTTTGCTGATGACGTAGTCATCTTTGTAACTACCCCTTCGGAGCTGCAGAGTACGATCCAAGAACTTGCTGACAAGACTAAAAAAGTGGGATTAAAAATGAAAGTTCAGAAGACAAAAGTGATATACAATGCTTTTACAAGAAATGGAGATTTATTGATTAATGGAGAAAAGCTTGAAACAACCGATACCTACATTTATCTTGGGCAGTAGATATGAAGTGAGGGCCACATTAATGAAAAAATTAATCGCCGTATAAAACTTGGATGGAGAGCAAGAAACAGTACAATTTTTAAGAGCAGTATGGCATTATGTCTTAAAAGAAAAGTGTTTAATCAATGCACCCTGCCAATGCTTACGTGTGGAGCAGAGATTGGATCTTAATTGAAAAAGATACACAAAGACTGCAGACAACTCGAAGATGCATGGAGAGATGCATGTTTGGTGTAACCAGGAAAGATAACAAGGAGCTTGTGGATAAGGAAAATTACAAGAGTAAACGACATCGTGACCAGAGGGAAATTACTGAAATGGCAATGGGCTGGACATGCTGCAAGAAGAACAGACCACCAAAGGACAACTGAAATTTGAGATTAGATTCCAAGGGACAGAAAAGCACCCAGAAGAAGACCCCATGCGAGATGGGTGGATGAAATTCGAAAGCATGCCGGAGCGACATGGTAGAGACAGGCTCAAGACAGACAACTGTGGAAGAAACTTGGGGAGCCCTTCATCCAGCAGTGGACTGATAATGGTTGACGATGATGATGATATATAGCCATATTATATAAATTTCACTCGTTCAAATTTTTAGGACACATTCTTAAGCACTTTTCTAATCAGTTATCTCTTGAAAAATATTTCATGCGGAAATGTGCGTCGCACGTATTTAAAATTATAGTATTGAGTTTATGCATAAAAAAGAGGGACAGTCTCTTTACTAAATCCATTAATCTCTGCAACATAAAACAATTTTTGATATTTTTTTTATTGGAGGTTTAACGACCACCGTGAGCAACTCAATGGGCTATATAAGCAGTCGCCCGTCCCTAATTTAGGGTCACTGGTACCAGGGAAGGGAAAGAGCCAGTGCCGTAAGACAAGCACAACATCCATGCCTCACCGGGATTCGAACCCGGACCCCTTACGGACGAATGGTCAGAGGCCATCGCTTAGACCACTGCGCCACCGGGGCGGCATTTTTGATTGATTCTAGAATTTTCTAAATATTATTCGCCCCTTTTCCAAACCACAGAGAATTTCTGCATAAAAAAAAAAAAGTATATTATGATTCGCATTACTAAACAAAAATAGAACAGGCACCGGGAATTATTTTAATTATAGTATTCTAACTTACCCAATTCCATTTCCACTATTCAGGATCCTGCATAAGATATCAAAATGACGCAAAAAATCATATGCGGTCTTTAATCGTGCGTTTTTTCCCCGTCGAAAATCATGAGATAAGCAAAGGTGATATTAGCCTAGAGAATCATATCGCAAAATATTCTCCTCTTCTCTCTCTCCTGCTTCCAGGAGTCATCTTGTTTTGACCGGAGCTTTCGTGCAACATGTTATATCACAAGATCATCCGGGTCTTCTCAGAGAGCATCAGCAAAAGATGATGCGACGGAGAAAAGAACTCCTCTCCATCGTCCTAAGTGGCTGCACAGGCCAACACACCTTTCGCATTTCTCCTAAACCGAAAGAGGAAAACTCCCGCTTGCTGGGATCACGCTCCAAGGTGGACGCAGCGCCCCCAGACGACGGTGTCTGACTTAAACCTCACCTGTGCCATCCCCAAAAGACTCGTACAGGGTGGAATGGTCTAGGCGTTGAGGAAGTAAAGCTTCTCGGAACGGCTTTTATAAGCTTCTCTCTTTAAGCTGCGTTTGGAGCTCAACTATACTAAAGTTTCACTCCCATCTTCGGTACATTCCGTTGGGCACGGATCGTTTTATCATATTATCACTTTCAACTTTCTTAGGCAACGAAAAGTTAACCAGACTCACTCTCTCTCTCTCTCTCTCTCACACACACACACACACACACAAGATTTTTCAATCACACTTATTTTTCAATTCAATTCAGTCTATATAGCTTGTACATTAAAACCAAAAATGCAATGTAATACACAGTCGAGTCACATTACTGCGACCACCTCCTACTTTTGACGTCAACAGCGCGTAGCCAACGAAGGAAGTCACGTGTCGTGAGCTGGCTTGGAGAGTATATAAGGTGTGCTGTGGGCATTCTGAAAACATATCACTCGTTGCTGTCATTGATAAAAGGTGCGACTTATTAGATTTGCAAAAAAGGGATTATTATCAGCTTTCGGGCCGAGGGTGGCAGTAATTCTGAAAGAGCGCAGTTTGTGAACTGTTCGCGTGCTCTTGTGGTTAAAGTGTATCGTGATTGGAGAAATTGCACCATTGCGAGTAAGCGACGGGGAAACTGGGGAGCACCACGTGCCATTGATGAGAGAGCTGAACGTCGGCTTCGAAGGTGCGGGAGGGCTGATCGACACGCTACATTGGAGCAACTCACTGGCCAAATGAACCAGGGGCTACCGGAATTGTGTCGAAAACAACAGTTCAGCGAACCCTGCTGCGCATGGTGCCCCGATGCAGACGGATGATCACTGCACCTATGATAACGAAGGTGCATCGGCAGGAAAGGCTTACAATATGCACAGAAGTATCGGAATTGTACCTCCGCTGATTGGCGAAGGATTGCCTTCTCCGATGAGTTACGTTTTCTGCTTCATCGAACGGATAGACTTTGGCGTATAAGGTGAGAAACGTCGGAGAACAAACACTCTTCAACCATCGCTGGTAGAACACAAGCTTGAGGGAATGTGGGGGCAGCGTTATGGTCTGGGGAATGTTTTCTTGGTATTTTCTGTGTCCACTCATACCTTTGGAATGCACTATGGACCGAATTCGTTATGAATCCATCCTTGCAGACCACGCACATGCTGATTGTCTTCCCTGGGACGGATGGGATCTTCCAGCAAAACAAAGCGACGTGTCATACAGCTAGAAATGTCCAATCGTGGTTGGAAGAGCATGATGAAGACTAGCCCCCTAATTCCCTAGTCTTAAACCCAATTGTGCATCTGTGGGACTACCTCAATCGTGTTGTTCACTTTATGAGTCATCCGCCACGCACCCTCCAGCAGCTGCCAGATTCACTGCAGTCAGCATGGCTCCACATACCTGTGAACACCTTCCAGTACCTTATTGAGTCCCTCCCAGCCCGTCTAGCTGCTGTCCGCGCTACACATGGCTGTTACTCTGGATATTTGCTGGTGGTCACAATAATGTGACTAGACCGTGTATAACAACAGTGTAAGTAACTGTAACATCAAGGTAGATCTAGGAAAAGGCCACAAACGTTCGGACAAGGCCCTGATCTCCCTATACAGGTGTAGCAAAGTCAGAGTTACTCCTGAAAGCATGGCGCATAACGTTCATAGGTATTAGTAGAAATTAGTATCAGTAAAATTGTGTCCAATCCCCATTTTTCTCCGCCCCCTCCTCCCAAACTTCCCCATTATTACTTTGCCCTCCTGTTCTCATTTTTGTCCTTGTATATCCCTTTGACCTTTAGTCTCTTTTTATTTGTAGCAGCAAAAATGTGAAACTTGGTGGCAAAATTCTTAGACATGTTGTTAATAATGCTAGCCTGTTCAAAGCATTGTCCATCACTTTCTATACATTTCGGTCATCTTTGAACCCTTTCGTAAAATCCATTTTGGAAGAATTTCTGAAGCTGTCGTTTCACCCATGAGCTCACATCCAGTTTAACACATCGTCGAAACGTTCCCCACGAAAGGGTTTTTTTTCAAAGGGGCAAACAGGGAAAAGTCTGGGACAGCCAAATCAGGACTCTAGGGGTGTTGGGGAATCGCCGTCAACCCCATTTTGGCAATAGAATATGTGAAGTCTCCATTGAGGTGTGAGAAGGTGCGTTATCATGGTGTAAAACAACACTATGAAGTGGAATATCACAGGCCGCCTCGGTGGCGCAGTGGTCTAAGGCAATGGCCTCTGATCATTCGTCCGAAAGGGGTCCGGGTTCGAATCCCGGTGAGGCATGGATGTTGTGTTTGTCTTACGGCACTGGCTCTCTCCCTTCCCTGGAACCAGTGACCCTAAATTAGGGACGGGCGACTGCTTATAGCCCATTGAGTTGCTCACGGTGGTCGTTAAACCTCCAATCAAAAAAAAATATATATATCACGTCTTTTCCTTCTGATAGCCCCTTGAGCTTCTGCAATGTCTACACATAGCGAGCACTGTTTATTGTTGCACCCCGTTCAAGGAAATCAGTCAAAATGACACCACGTTTGTCCCAGAAAATTGTCACCGTCACTTTCCCTGCGGAACTCATCTTTTTTGTTCTCATCTTTTTCTGTCGATGTGAATATGTGTGGTGCCATTCCACTGACGCTCGTTTGGTTCCGGTCATGAAAGAACACCCAGGTTTCACCCCCGTCGCAACATAAGAGAAAAACACCTCACCATCCCTCTCATAACAGTCCAAGAGGTTCCGGCACATGTCCACCCTTTGCTCACATTGTTCACGAGTTAAGTTTCTTGGGATCCACTTTGAACGAATTTTTCTGTAAGCCAGATCCCTAATTAATGTTTCCATAGCCCTATGACGAAAATGAATTTATCACACAACTCCTGGATGGTGACACGACGATCAGCTGTGATAAGGTGTAACGTATACTCTAGATTCAGTTTCTTTTTTATTTTACTATCTCTTGTTATTTTATTTTCCTATGCAAATTATCTTCTCACTTAACGAGATATTGTTTCTCCCGCTGAATTATATGTGGCAACGAGTGTAAGTCATGACGTGGTGGTATGCAGTATATATAGGCGCGCTCAAGTATACCAGAGAGGTTCGTGTTGTATATATGATAGGTTCTTCCTAATTATTGTTATGCGATTCTACGAAAGTTCGGTCTAACAGTAGTTGTGTTATATTGGAGTGTGTATTTGAGTAATACCAGGAGCTCCCCAATAAAAGGTTAAAAGTGAGTACGTTTTCTTAGTTCATTTTATTGTCAGACCTCCGTTAAGTCTATTTCATTGAGTGTTTACGTTAAGTTCAGGGAATATTGTGTTTACCGCTCTAATAAGGAGCCTTCAAGGTACTAATGTACTAAAACCGAAGTTATATTACTGATATTCAAGATAAGGAACGCTGAGTAAGAATAATTCCATATTCTTGGTATTTATTGCACGTGAGTGTCTTACCTAAACAAACTCTAGCACTTTGATGATTAAGCACACTTTAGCTACGTCCAGTAACCTTTCAATAACCCTAACGTAACTTAACGTAAGCTTTCCTGCACTACACCTCCAGCCGGAGAACTCTATTCATTATAAAGGTCTTTCATTCGTTACCTGTTGGAGTTTGTCACTGCGGGTCTTCCGCTCTGTTGTTTGTCCGAAACTGAAATCTCTCCCTCTCTCGAAACCTCTTCATCAGTCTTTGGACATTACTGATATCGATTGTGGCAGCTCCATACACCAACAGGAGTCTTCTGTAGATTTATGGAGCTTCAACGTCCCTCTTTTTCCACGAATTCATTTACGGCTCGCTGCTTTTCTCTGTCATTCATGATCTTTATTTCCGATTCTGAAAAAACTTATTCGCACATTGGTAACATAAGCACCCCGGACAAAACATTACGGAATGCTGTCATCCGGCGGAACAGTTGGCAACTAGTCAGGCAGAGAAAAATGCGCGTATATAATGGAATGGAAAGTATTGTATGCTACTTGTTACTTTTTCAGCCTTGTAAGACGTGCATGCCTAATCGATTTTATTGTTGCTTACAGGTAGTAGTACCAAATCTATAACGAGGAACAATAGCGTTCGCGCGTAAACTAAGCGCTGGATCTCCCAACATAGGCTCCGGGTTTGAGTCCCGGAAGACTTATGGGTTATTGGTGGTATCATTTGGAGATTCAAATTATCACCGAGAACAGCTGTAAGTGCTAAAAGCAGTGGCCCATCCCTAATTTATAGCCATTGTTTCCAAAAAAGGGAGAGAGCCAGTGTTTTAAGACAAACAAAACATGCTCATGCCATACCGGGAATTCGAACTCGAACCCATCTCGGACGAACAATCAGAAGACAGCAGAGTTTAGACCACTGCGTTACCGGGGAAGCAACTATTTAGCTTTTACGTACAGAGATACGTAAAAGACATGTACAGGATCAGTGGACTTGATGCTGTCCCTTGCTTCTAGGGTACAGAAGCATCCGAAAGAATCACAGACTTACTCAAGAAACTTTACGCTTTACCGTGCTCCCTGAGACAGAGATTTCTGTTATAGGCATGGACGGACTCAGTGGGCTTCACTCTTTACCATGTTCCTTGGTACAGAGATATCCGCAAGGGGCATGGTTGAACTCAGTGGACTTCTACGTTCAAATATCTGCCATAGGCACGGACTGATACAGTGAACTTTGTGTTTTCCCTTGCTTCTAGACACAGATACGTCTGTCAGAGGTATCAATGGATTTTGGGGGCTTTGTGCTTTATCGTTCTCTTTGTGGCAGAGATATCTGTAAAAAGCATAGACTGACTCTATGCTACCTTTTGCCGCTATGTTGTATCTATAAGAAGCATGAGCGGACTCTGTGAGCTTCATGCATTACCATGCTCCATGGTACCGGGTTATCTGAAAGAAGCATCGGCGGACTCTGTGGACTTTATGCTTTACCATGATACTTGGTACCAGGATATCTGTAAGAAGCATGGACTGACTCAGTGGACTTCATGCTATACCTTCCCGTTATGTGCAGAGATATCTTTTGTGACGTGCCTGCCAGCATGACGCACACGCCATAAAGGCAGATAGCAGTCAGAACGAACGTCGGCGTAGCTCAATTGGTAGAGTGACTTATTCCGGAATGAGGGGACCCGGGTTCGAGCCCCGGTGTGGACAATAATGACGGAGAAATTTACTTCGTTATAAGTGACTTATTCCGGAATGAGGGGACTCGGGTTCGATCCCCGGCGTGGATAAAAATGACGGAGAAACTTACTTCGTTATAATGGCGACCGAACTTTCCGGATGACCCGGCCGTTCAAGATCTCGTAATGGTACGATGTTCTTTCCACACCGCGAGATAGGAAAAATAAGAGAATCCCTTCTCCAGCGCTTCAAAAAATAAATGTGTGACGTTGCATTCCACACACTAGATTGACTGGGAGTTCTCAAGTGCACGTTCTACAGCGGATGGCTGCCTGCGAAGATTCATGGTCACGGCTGACCCGTGGGCCATGCCCCCGGCCCTCTTTTGGGGAGGGAGGGGAGATGTGACGTACCTGCGCAGCAGAACGCACACGACATAAAGGCAGATAGCAGTCAGAACGAACGTCCGCGTAGCTCAATTGGTAGAGTGACTTATTAAGGAATGAGGGGACCCTGGTTCGAGCCCCGGTCTGGACAAAAATGACGGAGAAATTTACTTCGTTATAAGTGACTTATTCCGGAATGAGGGGACCCGGGTTCGAGCCCCGGCGTGGACAAAACTGACGGAGAAATTTACTTCGTTATACTGTAAGAAGCGTGGGAGGACTCGGTGGATTTAATGCTTTAACATGCTTTTTGGTGACAGGATATCTGTGAAAAGCGTGGACTAACTCATCAGACTTATAAGAAGCACGGAAGGACTCAACAGACGTTATGCTTTACCATGCTCCTTGGTATCAGGATATCTGTAAAAAGCATGGCCTGACTCGGTGGACATTATGCTATACCTTCCCGCTGTGTGCAGATATATCTGTAAGAAGCATGGGTGAGCTCAGTGGTCTTCAGGCTTTAACATGATCTTTAGTAACGTGATATTTGTAAAAATCGTGGATTGACTCTGTGGACTTATGCTATCCCTTGACGCTCTGTGGACTTATGCTATCCCTTGACGATATCTATAAAAAGCATGGGCCGACTGAGTGTATTTCATGCTTTCTCTTACTCCTATGTACAGGAATGGAAGAATTAAGTACAGCGACGTGTCCTGAACACCTTACACAATAAAAAGAATGCACAGATTTAAGAATCCCACTATATAGTACGGTGACCAACTACAAACCATAGATTCCTTTTGCCTTTACGGTGTTAGTCGGAACAGCAATCCATTGACAATAAATTAATGCATAACAACGGATAAATTAAGGAAGACATTATTTCAAATAGTTCATACTTTCATAGAATTTAATAAATAATGTATGAACATATATTTTCAAATAACTCGTCGAAATTTTGTGAAACATATTTTCATCACGACGAATGTTAGGGGCATGCAAATGTCTAATTTCAGACGTTATGTAATGTTCTTCTATAATGGGTTGGAGATATCAGTTAAATGCTTATGTTACACCAAAAACCCAACATTACTTCTCTGTACAGTGTTTCTTGATTTAAGCGTAGTTTGACAGCAGAACTTGACTTAACTGTAAAACTTAACTTCGTACTCCGCATAGCTTAAACAAACACAATAAGCAGTTAACCAGGCAAAAAATGTTCCTAAGAGCAAGGTAAATAATTAGTCGTGTACTTACAGAAACCAACGTGTTTATTAGGTCCAACTGAGGCACTTAAATGTCGGCACAACATCACATGTGGAGTATAATTCCAACTTGGTATTTACAGTCATTTGCAAAAATTTTACACCACCTGTCAATTTATTGAAAATTAAGATTTTCAAAGAAGCAACTAATTACTAGCCAGAGATATTTAAAAAATGACACCACAGATGGATACTTATATTCTTTAGAACACAAAATCAGTACTTTGTGTGGCCACGTTTTTTTCTTTTTTTTTTATACACTGAGTGGCCACTTTATTATGACCACCTGACAGTTTTACGCAAATGAGCTATGGCTGCACGCTGATGTCGCCAGAGGGCGAGGCTAGTATAAAAAGGGAAAGCTCAGTGCTTGAGACAGTAGAAAAAGTGATTTTTTGGTGACGAGATGGGTAAAAAATGCGATTTGACGGACTTTCAACGTGGGATGATTGTAGGAGCTCGGAGACATGGAGCAAGGCACCACCGAAACCGCTGCATTCGTGAAATGTTCCAGAGCAGCTGTTGTTAAAGGGTTTAAAGACTGGACTGTCAGCCAAAAACCTAGGTCTCTACGTGCAACGCGTGGTCGTCATCGACTAGTGACTGCTCGGGCGGAACAGAGAGTGTCCAAACTGGTGACAGACAACAGAAGGGCAACAGTGTAGCAAATTACAGACCACCTTAATCAAGGATCCCTTGAAATGATATATGCACGCACTGTTCGCTGTACACTGTATCGGATGGGACATGGCAGCCGATCGCCTGTTCGAACACCTTTGCTGTCTACAATTAACAAGAGAAAACGTCTCCAGTTCGCACAGGAGCACAAGGATTGGACAGTCGATAATCGGAAACAAATTATGTGGTCCGATTAATCACGTTTTCAGTTGCACCATGCCGATGGCCGAGTGAGAGTTTGGTGGAAACAGCACGAAAGAATGGACCCCAAATGCATTGCTACAACCCTTCAAGCTGGTGGAGGCAAAGTTATTGTTTGGGGAATGTTTTCCTGGCATGCTTTGGGCCCTTTAATTCGTGTTGATCAACGTCTGACTGGCACATCATATCTAAACATCGTTGCGGACCAAGTGCATCCTGTCATGTGGATGGTTTATCCCAATGGCGATGGCTACTTTCAACAAGATAATGCGTCCTGCCATAGTGTTCGTATTGAACAGGATTGGTTTCAGGAACATGCCGGTGAGTTTACTTTGTTTAGGCGGCCCCCACAATCTCCAGATCTGAACCCCATTGAGAATTTGTGGGATGAAGTTGAACGGCAATCAGACAGCATCCACAACCCTGCAATCTCACACTCCTGGAAAGTTCTATTCATCAAGCATGGTCTCAGATCCCACAAACTACCTATCAACATCTCGTGGAGTCCATGCCACGAAAAATCGAGACAGTATTAAAGGCAAAAGGTGGCCCAACGAAGTACTGATGGGGTGGTCATAATAATGTGGCCACTTCAGTGTATAATGGACATAATACGATGTGGATACTCTCAATGAGGCATTTGTAGTAATCACTTGAAATACCCTTGCAGCAGACGTACTTTATAGCGTCAGTCAAAGCTTGGGAATTCGATGGCTGTTTTTCTGCCACCTTTCTTTTAAAATGGTCCACAAATTTTCGAAAGAGCGATGATTTCTGTTTGCTGTTCCTGGTCCACATCAGTGTTCGAATTAATTATCCATTCGCCTCCTAGTTATTTGTTCAGTTGCTGCTTTCCATCTTTGTTGAATCCTCAGCATTATGCGGGGCTCCATGAAGCAACCTGCCATGTAGTTTGGCAGTTAATCACATGTGAGTCTGGAGGATTAGAGGCCGCTGTGGTACAGTGGTAGTATGTCCGGCGCGTAACTGGAAGACCTGGGTTCGATTCCAGGTGGCGGACGATGAGGATTTTTCCGAGATTCACTTATTAACGTGGAAAGAAAAGGCTACGATTTCTGTTTGGTGTTCCTGGTCCACATCGGTGTTCGAATTAATTATCCATTCGCCTCTTAGTTATTTGTTCAGTTGCTGCTTCCCATCTTTGGTGAATTCCCAACATTATGCGGGGCTCCATGAAGCAACCTGCCATGTAGTTTGGCAGTTAATTACATGTGAATCCGGATAATTCGAGGCCACTGTGGTGTAGTGGTAGCATGTCCGGCGCGTAACGGGAAGACCTGGGTTCAATTCCCAGTTGCGGTAAATGAGAATTTTTCCGAGACTCACTTATTAACGTGGAAAGAGCGATGATTTCTGTTATTTGTACCGGATGAGTTAACAGAATTAGAATCAACCAGCAACAAAGGAGCCGTCATCACCTTGAATGCCGAAAAAGAAATATAATTTAGATTTTCCATGCCAATGGAATGTAAAAAGAAAAAGAAAACGTTGCCAATTTTTTTAAGGGGGTTAGAGTATTTGTGGGTGTGGGAGCCACAAAGATTTTTATCCAAGTGTCTCTCGAATATTATGGGCAATTCACATGGACTTTTCATGAATCAACATGAATTTTCCACGAAACTCTGAGCTCCAATTGTCTTAGACAATACTTTCCAACCATACTCAGGTAAAAAAAAAATTAAATTATCCAATCATAAGGACATTCAACCAGTATTAAATATAAATGTTTCAAATTAATTTAATGCAGGCGGACGTTTTCTTTTCCTGAAAAATTCCAATTTTTAATTAACATTGTTCACCAATTTAATGTTAAATTACTTACAATATTCAGATTATGTTTATATATTTCATTCAATTTATATATTCAATAAATCTCCACCCAGATTAGGGTATTTCCAAAGTTTCCGCTAATCCGCCAAAGTATGACGTGGGAATACATGAGTCATTAACTAAGTCGTCTCCAGACGCATAATGTTAAATATTGTTCTATTCCATTTGCGCTAAATTTACCAGTAATATATGCTTATATATACGCCAATAATGACGTAAAAGAAATCGAAACCTCTTAGAAATGTTGTAATGTGAAATGCACGTTACGTAAATTACAGTCAGAAGAGTTCACTAAAAGTTGATTTAAATGCATGGCTTGCAAAAATAAGAACTCTTAATTGCTTTAAAGGCACGAGTGTTTAGATGTTTAAATGTTTGATACATACAGGTTATGAGTTTTTGTTGTATGAGTTTCACAAATGTAGTATATGATGCTCGAAATACGATGAGCATTAACACTTATTTGTGAGAAAAATCATCAAAAAGTTAGTTTTCATTGTGTTGTTGAACGAATTTTGAAAAACGTGTACTAGCTGAAAGAAGCGCAGCGATGAATTGCAAATGTAAAACGTTTTTGAAATAAATGGTTCTAAAATAGTCGTGAAAATTGATAAAATGCAATGAAACATTTGCTCTGTTTTTGTCAGATTGAAATTTGGATAGGCTTCGGCAAAAGAAAAAAAAAGGGGGGGGGGAATTATGTGACGTCTATATCTGATTTAACCTTACTTTCGAGTCCCTGTGTTCTTGCGTAAATTTGGTGCCTCCTCTTTAAATATTAGGGGTATGCAAAAGTTTCCGCCGCCACCGCTATAGGGGTTTAACCAGCAGGCGACACGTGCAGTCAGTTCGTGCATGAACCAAAGCATGGGGGTCGATAAAGTTCATTTGCGGCACTGTTTGTTATTCATGTTTAATTTAGGGAAACGTGCGAGTGAAGCATACGGTTCAATATGTCAGGCGTATGGCGAAACGGTTATGGGTGAACAGACGTGTCGAGAATGGTTTCCCAGGTCTCAGAAAGGTGATCTAAGCTTGGAAGACAAGCCATGTGCAGGAGCTCGCAGACGAGGAGAAACCATCGCAGTAGCTCGCAGACGAGGAGAAACCATCGCAGTAGCTCGCAGACGAGGAGAAGCCATCGCAGTAGCTCGCAGACGAGGAGAAGTCATCGCAGTAGCTCGCAGACGAAGAGAAGCCATCGCAGTAGCTCGCAGACGAGGAGAAGCCATCGCAGTAGCTCGCAGACGAGGAGAAGCCATCGCAGTAGCTCGCAGACGAGGAGAAGCCATCGCAGTAGCTCGCAGACGAGGAGAAGCCATCGCAGTAGCTCGCAGACGAGGGGAAGCCATCGCAGTAGCTCGCAGACGAGAAGAAGCCACCGCAGTAGCTCGCAGACGAGAAGAAGCCATCGCAGTAGCTCGCAGATGAGGAGAAGCCATCGCAGTAGCTCGCAGACGAGGAGAAGCCATCGCAGTAGCTCGCCGACGAGGAGAAGCCATCGCAGTAGCCCGCAGACGAGGAGAAGCCATCGCAGTAGCCCGAAGACGAGGAGAAGCCATCGCAGTAGCTCGCAGACGAGGAGAAGCCACCGCAGTAGCTCGCAGACGAGGAGGAGGCATCGCAGTAGCCCGCAGACGAGGAGAAGCCACCGCAGTAGCTCGCAGACAAGGAGAAGCCATCGCAGTAGCTCGCAGACGAGGAGAAGCCATCGCAGTAGCTCGCAGACGAGGAGAAGCCATCGCAGTAGCTCGCAGAGGAGGAGAAGCCATCGCAGTAGCTCGCAGACGAGGAGAAGCCATCGCAGTAGCTCGCAGACGAGGAGAAGCCATCGCAGTAGCTCGTCGACGAGGAAAAGCCATCGCAGTAGCTCGCCGACGAGGAGCTGGAATTGTTGTTGCCAGAGGATACCACACAATCGACCACGCAACAGGCGAAACGTTTGAAAGTGGTCAACCGACGGTGGTATGGCGTCTACAGGCCTTGGAGAAGATCCTTAGCCTGAATATGGGTTCCGCATAATTTAACGGAGCGTATTATTGGTCAACGATTGGGCATCTGCATGTCGTTGTTGAAGAGGTTTCAAGGGGAAAATTCCTTGTTGAAGGTTGCCACCGGAGATGAAAAATGAGTCTATTGTGACAACCCGGTAAGCAAGCAATCCTTGGTTCGACACAGGCCAGCCATCAACATCTAGGATATCCACAGGAAAAAGGTGCTGTTGTGTGTGTAGTGGGATATGCATGGAGTGCTGTACTTCAAACTGTTGAAACCGGAAGAAACAATCACTGCACAACGATATAGCAATCAGTTGATGAAACTGAATGCCGCAATCGTACGAAAACGCCAATGGACATGTAAATAACGCCACGTCATCCTGTTACACGATAATAAGAGACTACATGTCGGTGCCACCACAAAATCAGCCCTTTAACAGTTACACTGGGAGGTTTTACCACACCCAGCTTACTCCCCGGACATTGCACCCTCAGACTTTCATCTGTTTCGCTCTATGCAACATGCCCTAGCCCAACAGCGGTTCACCACAGTTCTAGAGGTGGAAAATTTCGTCACTGCGTTCTTCAGCTCAAAACCCGAGTCCTATCACAGGATCATTCATTTGTTGCCTGAAAAATGGCTAACGGTCACTGATGCTAACGGCCAATATTTCCTTGAATAAATACGTATTGGTTTCCATATTGTTCTTGTCTCTTTTCTCTTTAAAACGGCGGAAACTTTTACATATCCCTAATATTTTCTGACTTAACGACACATCAAGCATGTGGCGTATAACTCTTTTCATTGTGTTGTTGAATGAATTTTGAAAAAAGTGCACTAGCTGAAAGAAGCGCAGCGATGAATTGCAAATGTAAGAAGTGTTTTGAAATAAATGGTTCTAAAACAGTCGTGAAAATTGATAAAATGCAATGAAACATTTGCTCAGTTTGTCAGATCAAAATTTTAGACTTTGGCAAAAAAAAAAAAACTGTAAAGGGAGATGATGTGACGTCTATCTCTAATTTAACTTTACTTTCGAGTTCCTGTGTTCTTATGTAAATTTTTTTTTGTCCTCAAATATTTTCTGACTTAACGACACATCAAGTGGGTGACCTATACCTCTAATTTAAACTTCCTTTTGAGTTCCTGTGTTCTTACGCAAATTTGGTTTCTCCTCGTTAAATATTTTCTAAGCTAATACGCTACGAGCATTAGTTTTTTGTAATAAGCATTCGCTTCTAGTTTTTATTCTCTGCTTCATGACCTAAGGCATGATGGAGAAAAGCTAGTCCCCCTGACACGGACATCATGCTACTGGGTAGAAACAAATAACTCGAACAACTTCCTTCTTAGGTTCGCGCCATTCTTACAGCACTTTTGTTGGGTAATTCGTCAGAAAAGATTAGTGTCAATGATTCCCCTAAATGACCACTGTGAATAATAAAGCTAAAGAGAAAGCGACGCCGTCTGAGTTGCAGGTTCATTTGTTCCAGCCGCGTTCGGTCCACTTCTTAGGCAGCGAATATACAACCTACGTCAAGTAAGTTCCATAACTGACCGCACAACTGACGCAACGCTAGTGGGATAAAGATAGGTGTACACCATAGATGGAAACGGGTCACGGGTCAGCGAGTCAACGGGTCGACAATGTCTTGCTGGTCAAACGGATCGGATGAAGATTTTCCTGACCCGATTTCGAACCGGTTTTAATTCAGTTTTATTTAAAAAAAAATATATTTCAAAGAACACTGCTGAGGTCTTTAAAATAATACTTCAGAACTGCAGAGTATGATCCAGGAACTTTCTGACAAGCGTAAAGAAATGGGATTAAAAATGAATTTTCCGGAGACAAAACTAAAGTACAATGCTTTTACAAGAAATGAAGATTTATCAATTGATGGAGAAAAGCTTGAGATAACCAGTTCCTATATTTACCTTGGGCAGCAGATATCAAGCGAGGGTTACATTGTTGAAGAAATTAATTGGCGTAAAAAACTTGGTTGGAGAGCTTTTGGAAGAAACAGTACAATTTTTAAGAGCAGTATGACATTATGTCTTAAAATAAAAATGTTTAATCAATGCATCCTTCCAGTGTTTACGTACGGAGCAGAGACGTTGATCTTGACTAAAAAAGGCATACAAAGACTGCAGACAACTGAAAAAAAATAGAGAGATGCATGCTTGGTGCAACCAGGAAAGATATAAAGAGGTACTCGTGCATAAGGAAAAGAACAAGAGTGGAAGACATCATGATGAGAGTAAAATCCCTAAAATGGCAATAAGCTGGATATATTGCCAGAAAGACAGACCACCGATGGACAGCCGAAATTTTAGACTGGATTACCAGGGACAGGAAAAGATTCAGAAGAAGACCAGGTGGGAGATGGGTGGATGGAGGAGACTGGCTGAAGTCAGTCCGTTGTTGAAGACACTTTGGGAGACCTTCATCTAGCAGTGGAGTGATAATGATTGAATGATGATGACGATGATGTTACATTCGAATTTATAGTGCAAAGCAGATTTGCCCGGATCAGGTCCGGGTAGGGTCTAATTATATGCCTACCGGGTTCGGGTCGGGTCCGGGTACAAACTTTTGACCCGTTTACAACTCTGGTGCACGCCAGAAGTCCTTGGCTAAGTCATAGCAAGCGTTCTCGTCTCATTTCATTTTAGCTATGTAAGAGCAGAGAATAAAACATCCGTTTTTGTTGGAAACTTGGTAAATCAGCTACTGAAACTTACAGAATGCTATAAGAAGCGTATGGAAACACAGCATTATCCAGCAGCAAAGTTTTCCAGTGGTCGCACGGTTTCGTGACAGGGCGGAAATCCTTTGACGATGACGATCAGAGACCTGGGCGTCCTTCTAGTATGAGGAGAGAGGGAAAAATCGAACAGGTACGGAATCAGTTAAAGAATGATCGCCGAATTACAATGAAACTTTTGGCTGAGTCGGTGAGCATCAGTAAGTTTATGTGTCGTGAGGTTCTACGCGAGGATCTGGGAAAACTAAAAGTAAACGCCAGATTAGTACCACGCATTCTTAATGATGACCAAAAGGAAACTCGTTCATCGAGCAAAAATCAGGATCCTCAGCCTGCATTACAGCTGAGGATCCTGATTTTTGTTCCGGAATTATTGCAGGAGATGAAACATGGTACTTGCAGTATGATCCACAAACGAAGTGACAAAGCGCTTATTGGAGAAGTATCCACTCGCAGTATCATACAGACATACACTGAAGAGCAACTGAATTAAAGATACCTGTCTAGTAACGTGTAGCACCACCTTCCTTCTGATGACGGCGGCGATTCATCTCGGCACGGACTCGACATGACACCGGAAGCGTTGGGAAGCCATACGCATCCACGACCCCAGAACAAGCTTCCACAGTTCATGAAGATTTCATGGGGGGGGGGTCACAGCCTCGAACATCTCTCTCGATGACATCCCAGATGTGCTCAATGGGATTGAGGTCAAGTGACCTAGCTGGCCAAGGAAGCGAGGTCACATCGGTGGAGTGTTCATCCAACCATTCGGATACAATTCGGGAGCGATGGCACAGTGCATTGCCTTGTTGCAGGATGAGGTCCCCAGCGGGATGTTGAAGACGCAGAAACGGTATCAAAAGGTCATCCAGGATATCTTGGTAACGTTGACCTGTGAGGAACGATGTCACACGTACCAGGGGTCTCATTTCAAACCACGTAAACAGTCCCCAGACGAGAATACCACCCCCACCAGCTTGAAGAGTGCTCTGCTGGCAAGACCGATCCATCGCTTCATGTGGTTTGCGCCGTACTCGTATCCTGCCATCCGCATGTACCTACGAGAATCTCGACTCATCAGTCCAGGCAACATTTTCCCACATGTCTAGGGTCAAGTGGCGATGTTCCCACTCCCATGCTATTCTTTGCACCGTGTGATGTGCGGTCAGCAGCGGTACCCTCGTTGGACGATGGCTTCTGTACCCCATAGCGAGGAGATGGTTCTGGATGGTGTGGCTGCTTACACGTTTTTGTGCACCAGAGTTAAATTGCCGAGTGATTTCTTGCACTGTGGCCCGTCTATCCGATGTTACAATGCGAGATAGCCGACGATGACCCCGCTCATCCGCACGCTGTTGTCCACGGCAGTTGGCCCTTGCAGGGATGGTTTTACCGGATTCGATGTATTCACGGTGCACCCGTGACACAGTGGCTCGTGAAAATCCGCCTGCACGACTTCCGAGATGGAGTGACCCATTCGTCGGGCCCCGACAATTTGCCCACGATCAAATGCGCTTAGATCTTTCGTCTTACCTATACTGCGTCCGACTCTTACTGATTCCCATCGCATCACTCCTTATATAGTCGGATCGCTGCATACGCTATGTCGTTTCCGTTTACAGGGCCGCCTACAGTGCCACATTTGCATAACGCTAGCTGTCTCTAATTCAATTGCTCTTCAGTGTAACTCCTATCCAGGCAGCCGTGATAAAACCACTTACTGACATCCCAGAAAATGCCTTCTTTTTTTTTTTTTTTTTTGATTCGAGGTTTAACGACTACCGTGAGCTATTTAGGGCCACTGCTCCCAGGGAAGGGAGAGAGCCAGCGTCTTAAGACAAACACAACATCTATACCTCACCGGGATTCGAATCCGGACCCATCTCGGACGAATGATTTGAAGCCATCGCTTAGACCACTGCGTCACCGGGGCGGCGCCTTTCCTTTAGGATCTTCAGGAGTTGAGTGTTGATTCAGAATGGCGGTATTTTGAAGGTGACTAGCATTAATTGTAAGTATGGTACTTATTTATATTTCTCATTGCGTCAGTCCTCGGATATTTAGAACGTAGGTTTTATTCGTGCGCGCTGCTTTCTGCCCATTTTGCTAACCCCAAGTTATTACGTTGCAGCAGATTAAACGGTTAATCTGGCAGTTGTGCTTCCTTTGAGGCACCAATATCTGAATCGGAGAGAACAGCTTAGTGATATGTTTGTACGAAGGAATTAATCTCGTGAGCGATAGTCATCTGAACAGGATACTTAAGTAAGAGGCAAATATAACAATAACTGAAACGCTGATACCATTACATTATGTTTTTCTTAAGTACTTTCATGCATATTCTTGATGTTTCTATACTCGGGCAAAGCTAACCTGATTACACTGTTAATGTTGTGAAACCGATTTACCGATAAAATATCTCTTGTGTATCAGAACTTCTCCGCGCACTAATAGGGTGCCATGTGTCGCGGGCCCTTCCCCCTAAGGGAGGCTGAAAGCGAGACAAAAGGAAACTTCCCCTGTTCCATCCCGATCTCCACCCTCAATCCCCACACCTTCGGAACTCTGCCAACGACCAAACAAACGACTTCTGAATAAGTATTTAAAAACAGAATGGGTATTTTAAAATAGTACCCACGATGAATGAGCAAATTTAGTTACCGCCAAGCCATTATCTTCCCACTTACCTTCCGGCTAACACAATTCTACTCTTCCGCTCACAGTAAATATCCTCCATGTGTATTGTACAGCCTATCTAAAGCAAAACACAAGTGACAATGACGTCGCCAAAATGCGAATATTTGTATTTTTTAGAAACGCGACCGAAACTGGAATCTTCATTTTTTAATGTACGTACGTACGGCATTTAGAACGTTTATACACTGAGTGGCCACTTTATTATGACCACCTGACAGTTTTAAGCAAACGAGCTATGGCTGCACGCTGCTGCCGCCAGAGGGCAAGGCTAGTATAAAAAGGGAAAGCTTAGTGCTTGCGACAGTAGTAGAATTGATTTTTGGGTGACGAGATGGGTAAAAAATGCGATTTGACGGACTTTCAACGTGGGATGATTGTAAGAGCTCGGAGCCATGGAGCGAGTATCACCGAAACCGCCGCATTCGTGAAATGTTCCAGAGCTGCTGTTGTTAAAGGGTTTAAAGACTGGACTGTCAGCCAAAAAACTGGGTCTCTACGTGCAGCGTGTGGTCGTCATCGACTAGTGACTGCTCGGGCGGAACGGAGAGTGTCCAGATTCGTAACAGACAACAAAAGGGCAACAGTGCAGCAAATTACAGACCATCTTGATCAAGGATCCCCTCAAATGATCTCTGCACACACTGTTTGCCGTACCCTGCAGCGGATGGCATATGGCAGCCAAAGGCCTGTTCGAACGCCTTTGCTGTCTGCAGTTAACAAGAGAAAGCGTCTCCAGTTCGCACAGGAGCACAAGGATTGGACAGTCGTTAATTGGAAACAAATTATGTGGTCCGATGAATCACGTTTTCAGTTGCACCATGCCGATGGCCGAGTGAGAATTTGGTGGAAACAGCACGAAAGCATGGACCACAAATGCATTGCTACAACCCTCCAAGCTGGTGAAGGCAACGTTATTGTTTTGGGAATGTTTTCCTGTCATGCTTTGGGCCTTTTAGTTCGTGTTGATCAACGTCTGACTGACACATGATATCTAAACATCGCTGCGGACCAAGTTCATCCTGTCATGTGGATGGTTTATCCCAATGGCGGTGGCTACTTTCAATAAGATAATGCGCCCTGCCATAGTGCTTGTATTGTACAGGATTGGTTTCAGGAACATGCCGGTGAGTTTACTTTGCTTAGAAGGCCCCCACAATCTCCAGATATCAACCCCATTGAGAATTTGGGGAATGAAGTTTAACGAGCCATCAGACAGCTGGATCCACAACGCTGCAATCTCACACTCCTGGAAAGTGCTATTCATCAAGCATGGTCTCAGATTCCACAAACCACCTATCAACATCTCGTGAAGTCCATGCCACGAAGAATCGACGCAGTATTAAAGGTAAAAGGTGGCCCATTGAAGTACTGAGGGGGTGGTTATAATAAAGTGGCCACTCAGTGTATATCCATTTAGGTCTCATTTCAAGCTTGAACACGAGCTTTTCAAGTGGAACTACCCCTATGAGCCATTATATTTTGACCACCCCCAGCCTGGAAAAATAAGCGCGCTTAGAGACCGAACGGTGTTGCACGTGAAGTTCGTAGAGCAGTGTATATATATATACAATCCGAAGACCGGCTTTCGATTAGTAGAGTGTTCAGAGTCAGAATGGAAAAAGCTGCCGAAGCTTCGGAGTTTGATAAAGAACAAGTTGCGATGTCACACCGCCTCAGAACTACGATCTCAGAAACGACACGGCTTGTAGGTTGTGCACGTACTGCTGTAGTAAGTACTTATCAACTGTGGTGCACAGATGACCAAACGATGAGCCGTGTGTCGTCCGCACCTGATTGATACCAGAGTGGCTCATGTTCAAAGCGACCGCAGGACCACAGTGCGACAAATCACCCGCAGCTACAACAGTGGTGATCAGGGCGATGTTTCACAGCACACAGTTCATCTCAGCTTTCTGCGCATGGGCGTGCGTAACCGAAGACCCAGCCGGGTCCCCATGCTCACTGCACGTCATCGCCAACAACGCATGAGATGGGCCCCAAAGATCATCGAGATTCGACCTTGGATGACTGGAAGAAAGTGGCTTGGTCTGACGAATCAAGATTCCTGGTGCATCACATAGACGACCGTCGCTGATACGCGGATTACCAACGAAGGCTACGGCACCTGGATACAACTGTTACACGAAAACAGGCCGGCGACGGCGGTGTTATGCTGTGGATGATGTTTTCTTGGGACACATTAGGCCGCGTTATCCCAACAGCATAATCCCTCACAGCTGTCAGGTATCTGAACATCGTTGCAATCAAAGTTTGCCCAATCATCGCAACTGTGTTCCCTGCTGGCGATGGCTTTTACCGACGGGATAATATTGCGCCACGCCACACTGCCAGAATCGTCAAGGAGTGGTTCGAGGAACATGCTGGTGACTTTCTGTTAATAATGCCCGGGCATCTAAATCCACCTGACATGAACCCAATCGAACATTTGGGGTTCGTCTTTTTTTTTTTTTTTTTTTTTGATTGGAGGTTTAACGACCACCGTGAGCAACTCAATGGGCTATAAGCAGTCGCCCGTCCCTAATTTAGGGTCACTGGTTCCAGGGAAGGGAGAGAGCCAGTACCGTAAGACAAACACAACATCCATGCCTCACCGGGATTCGAACCCGGACCCCTTACGGACGAATGATCAAAGGCCAGCGCCTTAGACCACTGCGCCACCGGGGCGGCGGATTCGTCTTGGAAAAGCGGATTCGCGCTAAATCACAACCACCGCGAAATATATACAGGAACTCAAACACCTGCTGTTGACAGGCTGTTGTAAAGTTCTCGAGTGTATATTTACAAGATACTTTGAGATGGGATGCACATGTTAGTGAAATTCCGGTTGGGCTCAGATCCCGCATTTATGTCATTTATAGGATTTCAAGTTTTATGCCTGCAAGGGTTAAGTTGCTATTGTATTTTTCATTTATTTATTCATTTCTATCTTATTGTCTCTTGGTTTGGGGTCGCACAACTATTGGGAATATTAATAGAATTTATGTCTTACAAAAAAAATTCTTACGTTTGGTGAATCCGTCTTTACAGGTACATTCTCATTTTCTCAGTTATCACATAATGTCATTTGATAAATTATACAGTTTTCGATTATTACTGTTTATGCATGAACGTATGTATGCTAAGAAATATTCAGATCTAATCACCTTTTTTCGTTCCCATTATAATGACACTCGTGGAAATAATACACTGACGGAAAAAAAATCCCAACACCAAGAAGGGGTTGTGTTAAATAAACGACAGTTGGTAGGCGGTCAGAGTACATCTGTAAGATGACGTCGACGCAAATTTCGCGCTCGGCGCATACGTGTGGCGCTAGTAGCGCCCCTCGGAACATGCAAAGCAGGTTTGCTGTAAATACGCGCTGTAACGTTCGTGAGCGTTAGTTATCGTTGAGATTCGACGTAGTGTGTTGATGTTAGTCAAGAATGCGATTAAGAAGACGAAGAAGCCATTATCAACAGCTCACGGAGTTTGAACGAGGTCGTATAATAGGCTACGAGAAGGTGGATTTTCGTTCCGCAATATTGCAGAACGACTTGGCATGAATGTAGCCACTCTGCATGATTGTTGGCAGCGGTGGTCAAGGGAAGGTACTGCCTCAAGAAGACCGGGTTCCGGCCGGCCACGTGGCACTACTGAGAGGGAAGACCGCCGTGTACGGCGTATGGCCGTGGCACTACTGAGAGGGAAGACCGCCGTGTACGGCGTATGGCCGTGGCGATTCGTACCGCGTCTGTGGCAGCAATTCGAGCTGCAGTTGCCACCATAGTGACACAACGAACTGTTACAAATCGGTTTCTTGAAGGACAGCTCCGAGCCAGACGCTCTGTAGCGTGCATTCCACTTACTCCAAACCACCGCCGTTTGCGACGTCAGTGGGGTCACGCTAGAGCTCATTGGAGGACGGAGTGGAGGTCTGTTGTGTTTTCTGATGAAAGTCGGTTCTGCCTGGGTGCCGGTGATGGCCGTGTGTTGGTTAGAAGGTGGCCAGGTGGGCGCCTGCATCCAACCTGTCTGCGGCCGAGACACCGCGGACCTGCACCTGGAGTTATGGTCTTAGGAGCAATTTCCTATGACAGCAGAAGCACTCTCGTGGTTATCACACGTACCCTGACGGCACAGTTGTACGTCGGTCTGGCGATTCAACCTGTTGTGCTGCCATTTATGAACAGCATTCCAGGGGGTGTTTTCCAACAGGATAACGCTCGCCCGCATACCGCTGTTGTAACCCAACATGCTCTACAGAGTGTCTACATGTTGCCGTGGCCTGCTAGATCACCAGATCTGTCACCAATCGAGCACGTATGGGACATCATTGGACGACAACTCCAGCGTCACCCCCAACCAGCATTAACCGTCCCTGTATTGACCGACCAAGTGCAACAGGCATGGAACTCCATCCCACAAACTGACATCCAGCACCTGTACGACACAATGCATGAACGTTTGCGTGCTTGCATTCAACATTCTGGCGGTTACACCGGTTATTAATGTACCAGCATTTTACATTTAAAATGGCTCTTCTCGCGCTTACATTAAGCTGTGATCTTTAAACCTTAATCGATTAAATATGTTACCTATACAAATGTATTGCCGCCATTTCATTCCTTTTCGTGATGTTGGGATTTTTTTTTCCGTCAGTGTAGTTTTTTAATACCTAGAACGCGTACTAATTTATTATTTAATAATATTAACTTGACCTGCCCAAGGTCATGGAATGGGTTGCCGCTTCGAATCAAGATGATTACACACTTTTCGGTATTCAAAAAACAACTGAAGGCCTTCAAAATTAATGGTTGATAAACGTTTGGTTATATATTACGTAAATTAGTTTTTAGTTTTAGTTAAAGTAAATTGAAGCACCACACGGGCTACTGTTAGCCTTTTTCCCTGGTTCCCTTGCCACAATCACAGTGCACCGCACTGATTTGTTTAAGAACCTGTAGTGGTGCTTCAATTTACTTTAACTAAAACAAAAAACAAATTTATTCATGTTATCATACGTGTTTTTGTATTTCTTTTTTTTTTTTTTTTTTGTGATTGGAGGTTTAACGACCACCGTGAGCAACTCAATGGGCTATAAGCAGTCGCCCGTCCCTAATTTAGGGTCACTGGTTCCAGGGAAGGGAGAGAGCCAGTGCCGTAAGACAAACACAGCATCCATGCCTCACCGGGATTCGAACCCGGACCCCTTTCGGACGAATGATCAGAGGCCATCGCTTAGACCACTGCGCCACCGGGGCGGCATTTTTTTTTTTTTTTTTTTTTTGTATTTCCTATTACTTTATTTATACTTTTCAATATATGTATAATATTATTGTATAATATTTGTATTTGCATGATTTTTTGGCACAGAAGTTGTATCTGTGATTTGATTGTGTGGTGAATGGTGTAGTGTGGCAAAGGAAAATTAAAATAAATAAATAAAATGACATTATGGTGCTAGGTACCCCAGAATACCTATCGCCACCTCGACGAATCCATGACTCGCAGAGTGGCTACCATTTTGCGCGATAAAGATAGTCCTACAGCTTATTAGGTAGGTGGTCAAAAAGTAATAGCTCATAGGTGTATATTAAGCAATTGAAGTACTCACTCCGTGACTTCAACTCCATACTAAGGTTAGCCTTGTCTCAAGTAGAGTAATATTATCCCGTGATCAAAATTAACAGCATTTAAAATTTCCACCAAAAATGAATGCTATTTAGTCACAGGAGAGGAATTTCCCCGATAAATTTTAAGGCCAAATTGCTGAACAAAACAAGAAGAGCCATAACTTAATAAACGGTAGTTCCGTTGCCTGTGGGACGAAAGCATATCATTTAAGTTACATGTAAGTACCCGTGGATGTGCCATTTGGTTTTCCTAATTAACAAGCTGGAAACAGAAAGAAATTCAATACCAGCTCATGCCAACAAGTCATTAATATGTAAGCCCGACGTGTTTTGTCCTGTAGACACAAGAATGGAAGAAGGATTTGTTGTTCTTCTATGATCGAATGCATTAAAATAATGAGAGGAAAACTGCGGGGGCGATTTGCAGCTGAGAGCCATTAATCTTAACCGAACCTAAGCTCATATACATATTTCACCGTTGTTCGCGCACGCTAAGACTGGTCGCATAAATCGTCACAGCGACTAAATTACGCGGTGCCTTAGTCTTAGAAAGTTCCATCCCTTGGAGACAACGATACACGAACAGATTGTCCAGGCGAAATATATCGATCGTCCCCGTGCGCTTATCAATCAGATCTCTAGTTTCAGTGGAACTTCAAGAACAGGTACTTATCAGTATTTTTCCTTTATTATTCCTGCTCATGTAGGATTATAATATACGGCATAAATTTTTGTACTCAAAAACAGTTCGTCAATTAAGTAATGAGGTTGATGATTTTTTAAAGGAAAAATCAAAAAAACTTACGTGAACATACACAGTCAAGGCACATTATTGTGACAACCTCCTACTTTTGACGTCAAGAGCCCGTAGCCAATATTAGAAGGCACGCGTACTGAGCTCGCTTGGAGGGTATATAAGGTGTGCTGTAGGCAATCTGAAAACATATCACTCGTTGCTGTCACGGATAAAAGGAGCGATTTATCAGATTTACAAAAAGGGATCATTATCGGCTTTCAAGCCAATGGCGGCAGTATTTCTAAAACAGCACAGTTTGGGAACTGTTCGCGTGCTGCTGTGGTTCAAGTGTATCGTGATTGGAAAAATGGCACAATTGCGAACAAGCGACGTGAAAACGGCGGGGCACCATTGATGTGAGAGGTGAAAGTCGGCTTCGAAGGTGCGTGAGGGCTGATCGACACGCTACAGTGGAGCAACTCAATGGCAGAATGAACCAGTGGGCTACCGTAAGTGTGTCTAAAATGACAGTTCAATGAACCCTGCTGCATATGGGGCTCCGATGCAGACGTAAGGTCGCTGCGAAGGTGCATCGGCAGAAAAGGTTGGCATTTTCACTGCAGTAACGAACGTGCATCGGCAGAAAAGGTTGACGGAGGTGCATCAGCAGGAGAAGTTGACATTTGCATGGCAGTATCGGAATCGGACCTCCGCTGATTGGCAAATGGTTGCCTCCTCCGATGAGTCACGTTTTCTGTTTCATAGAACGAATGGACGTTTGCATATAAGGCGAGAAACATCATAGAACAAACACTCTTCAACCATTGCTGGAAGGACACAAGCTGCTGGAGGCAGCGTTATGGTTGCGCAAGTGTGATAACGGTGTAGTAAAGTTCGTAGTCGCTTTACAATACCGTTATCACACTGGCACAACAGTACTTCTCTCCGTTCGCAAGTTATTTCAGGCAAAAGGGACTTTCTCAATGCAACCTGTATATATACACTATCTACCAACAAGTAATTGGACACCTGTGATAGCAAAGGAAAACGAAGTTCATTCACCTTCAATAATTGGTGGAGCCTCCACCAGCGACGATTACAGCTGCGACGCTCCGGGGCATACTCTCAACCAGGCGTTGTACGACGGCTAGCGGTATTTTCTTCCACTCGGCTTGGAGAAGACAGGTCAGTTCCTTCACCGATTTCGGACGGTGGGGGCACCCCTTAAGTCGACGCTCCAACTCATTCCAGAGGATATATATATATATATATGCAAAAGTGGACATAACTTTTTGTTAACTGCGAGAGCTTGGTAGAGTAACTTTTCCTCTATAGTAGCCCTTCTTCTTCATTGCAGGTAAATAATGGATTCCAAGCAGAAATAACGTGCCCTCATTGAGTTCTTGACGAAGGAAGAGTACAGCCTGTCCGACATCCCAGAGGGCTACAGAATGTTTGCGGAGATGACACCATTGACAAGAGCAATGTGCACAGATGGATGAAGAAGTTTAAGGAAGAAGAAACCAGCATTGAAGACAAACCACGCAGTGGGAGACCATCATCTGCTACCACTGACACGAATCGTCAGCGAGTGAATGAATTGATTCGCGCGGAGAGACGAGTCACAATCCGTGAGCTTGTTGCACAACTGGACTGTAGTCACAATGCCATACAGAAGATGGTGGAAGACTTAGGGTATTGGAAAGTGTGTGCAAAGTGGGTACCTCGGCAGTTGACACCCGACTTGAAGGAAAGAAGGGTGGAAATCTGCTCCGATCTGCTGGAAGCGTTTGAAGCCAATGAAGGCACGTTTTTTTTTCGATCTGGTGACAGGGAATGAAACGTGGGCGTGTCTTTACGATCCGGAGCCGAAGAATCAATCCATGGAATTACGTCACACCTCTTCACCAAAGCCTAAGAAGTTCAAGAGCCAGCGATCAGCACAGAAAGTCATGGTAAATGTTTTTTTCAGGAAGACGTAGGTGTCATTCTCTTTGATCTTCTGGAAAGTGGCCGTACCGTGAGCAGCGAGCGGTACATTGAGACACTCAAGAAGATTGGAGAAGCCATAAGGAAGAAGACACCGAACAAGAATCTGAAAAAGGATCTACATTCGCCAGGTCAACGTGGGACCACACGCATCTTTGGCACCAAATCAGGCGATCAGCAAATTAGGCTGTTTAGTGATCCTCCATCCACCATACAGCCCAGACCTGGCGCCCTTTGATTTCCAGCTGTTCGGTCCAATGAAGGACAGTCTCCATTGACAACGATTGATAACACAGACGAGGTGTAAGTGGCTGTAAAAAAGTGGATACAGCAATCCACACCTGAATTTTTTCAAAGAGAATTCAAGAGTTGGGTTCAGAGATGGCGCAAATGCATCGCTTGTGATGGAGAATATTTTGAATACCACCTTTCTGTAGAAGAAGATATATTCTACCAACATGTGCAATTTGAACGACAACTGTCAGCAACTCAGTGGGCTATAAGCAGCCGCCCGTCCCTAATTTAAAGCCACTGGCTCCAGGGAAGGGAGAGAGCTAGTGCCGTAAAACAAACACAACATCCATGCCTCACCAGGATTTGAACCCGGACCCCTTTCGGACGAATGATCAGAAGCCATCGCTTAGACCACTGCGCCACCAGGGGGTATCCATGCCAACTGATTTCTTGCCAGAAAATATTAAGTTGAATACATAATCAGATTACCTCACAGCAGACTGATGTATTCATAAAATTTTGTGTATTGTTAAATATGAGATATTCACTCGCCGAACTCCCACCGGGAGCACTTCGGTATTCGGTCGCATTTGGCACGCAGAAACGGAAATTCTCAACGGATGCACTTCCGGGTCTCATTTCGTTTGGCAGGCTGACAACAGGCGACACAGCGTTTAGGAAACAATCAAATCATCGCGTACGAGAATATCAAAGGTTAGGATGGAACTATTCCACTTACCGTGTGGCAACGGCTTCATTAGTTTGCAGTGCTGAATTCAAATACTTGCTTATTTGTGTTTGGTCAAGACACAAATATTAGATTAGCGTTCGCATCGGTTCGAAGATTTCAATCAATTCTCTAAATGGAACGCTGGATACAACTGAACGGAAGACGCTAGGTATATCTTGACGAGATATCACAAGCAAATTCTCTTCTGCCGGGAGAATTGCTATTCGGGATATGTGCAATTGTCTGGCAGCTTCATTATTCAACCACCCATTACGCCATTTCTCATTAAACTCCCGTGCTCTTAATCCCTGTGGTAAAGGATTGTTCTGGGTTCGATTGCAGAGAAAGTATGGTACGTATTGAAGGATTATGAGATAGAGGGAAATATTTCCGCTTCTGAGGTGTTTGAGTTTTAAATCGAAAAGTATTTAAAAAACATTTTTTTAAATTGATTTGTTTAATTTATATCAATATTTTATAAATTAAAAATAATAACTTCTGTGAAAATGAAAGCGCAAAGATTCGACTATTCGAGGAAACAAAATGATTAAAAACTGGAAAAGCAATGCGACAAGATGACTCCATACTTTCCAAGCTCTTTAATGCCAAATAACAATGTTTTTCAGTCATTAAAATAGGAAGACAAAGGTACAAAATAAATGGATATTATTTAACACACCTTCGAAAATTATGATTTTCAAAGAAGCAACTAATTACTAGTCAGAAATATTTGAAAAATTGACACCATAGATGAATACTTTCCGTCTTTAGAACACAAAAAGACCGAAATCAGTACTTTGTGTGGCCATCTTTGTTTTTTATAACTGACAGAATACGATGTGGCATACCCTCAATGGGGGATTTGCAGTAGTCACTTGAAATGTCTTTGCACCACACGTACTTTATCGCGTCAATCAAAGCTTGGGAATTCGATGGCTGTTTTTATGCCACCTAACCTTTTAACCATTTAACCGGCCGGAACGAGTTAACTCTGGGTTAGCAAAATTAGCTGAAATCATCTCGAAGAAATATATTCGGTGTCTAATAAATGGGCCAGAAGTGGTTGGGAGGAAACTTGGGGATCAGAAAGCGTTGCTTTCCCTCTTAGCTTTCTTATTCAAAGAGGTCAATTTATGGGGATGATTGATGCAAATCCTTTTGGACTAATTACTTGCAGAAAAGGTTGTGATGATAGTTACGATCCTAAGAAAAGAGAGAGAGATGTTTCAGTCACTTATTTCGACCCAGTGGCGTGATGTTCCTGTCAGAGGTACTGGCTCTTCCCCTTTATGCCTTGGGTCATGGAGCAGAGAACAAAGTACTAGAAGGGATTTCGTATCACCAGGGTTACGGCGGGCACTGGGGATTGTTGGTTTTCGCAGGTTTATTGTCGGTACTGTTCAGATGAGAGTTTAGGAGAATTGTTTCGCCTTAGCTTCCGTCAGGGGATCAAAGAAAGTGTGTATCATCATTTGTTTCTGGTACATCGGCCGCTTAAGAGGTTAAAATGGTCCACAAATTTTCGATAGGGTTAAGGTCGGGACTATTACCTGGCAGCCAGGCACAGTTAGGTTTTTCCTCTGCATGTAGTCCTTTACTGTCTTTGATCTGTGGCATGGAGCACCATCATGCATAAAAATTGTGCATCTGTGCACTTGCATATGAGTTAATAGCTTCTCACGAAACATTTCCACATAAAAAAGGACCAGGCATGGTAATTCCTGTAGTCGAAAAGGATACTGAAGCAGTACCGGATGCTAGCATAGCACCCTATATCATCTGACAAGGCGGATGTCTCACGATGGTAACGGTGTATTTTTCACAAAACCTTTCGGTCGTCGAACATGTGTTTCACGCGATTGAAAGTGACGCACAGTTGGTTCATCGGAAAAAAGAAATTGACTCCGTTTTTCAGCAGTTCACGATCGATGACGCTTCGCAAACTGGAGTCTCTTCTTTTTCATGACAGAGGTTAGTCTAGATTTATGTGCAGGTTTATAAGACTTTAATCCAAAATCTTTGCTAAGACACCGGGAAACAATGCTAATACTATTATCAGACCATTTTGAATGTGGAAAGTCCTTGATTTTTGAGCACGAACTCCTCGGAGAACGCTTAACTATTTGCCTTATCGTATTGTCGCCAATTGATGTTGTTTTCCTTGGACGTCCACTTCTCTTTCGGTCACTAAATTCACCTGTGTCTCGATATTTTATTATCGTATTATGAATAGCAGTCTTTCTCAATTTAACTTTTCTGCTTATGTCACGTTTGTAGTATTCTTCATGATATAAAGTCACTATTTGTGCCCTCTGAGTCACACTTAATGACGCTTTTTTGTCCATTTTTCGTTAGATAGAAATTACGTACAAAAACTCTCAGCATGAAAACCAGAAGCAAACTGACGCTCGCACGCTTCCCCCAACACTATCAACAGCTGTCGCTCTAGGATGATGCACTAACGACAGGAGGTTGAGTAATACAGACAGTAGCTGACGGAATCGGCAGACATCCAATACCAACAGGTGGCCTTAAAGTTTTCCAAATGACTGTACTTTTACAAGAAATTAAGTTTTAGCGATTGAAGGAGCAAATCTGGAAGTCACTAATGCTTACAGTTACCTTAGACTACAGATATCAAGCAAGAGCCGCATCAAAAGCGAAATTCATAGGCTTATAAAACTTGGTTGGAGAACATTCGGAAAAAAGTACAATCTTCAAGTGTAATTTACCATTATGTCTTAAAAGAAAAATGTTTAATCAATGCATCCTTCCACTTCTTACTGAATGAGAGACAGGAGCCTTAACTAAACACAGACATTCAGAAGCTAAGAGGTGCATGTCTGGTATATAGATATGAAAGACAGGAGAAGCAATTCATGGAACAAGAAATTGACAAGAGTAGATGTCATCGTAATCGAAGAATAACAGCTCAAATGGAAATGGGCTGCACATACTGCTAGACGTACTGACCACCGTTGAACAACTGAAGTACTGGACTGGATTTCAAAGGGCAGGAAGAGGTGCATGTCTGGTATATAACCATGAAAGACAGGAGAAGCAATTCATGGAACAAGAAATTGACAAGAGTAGATGTCATCGTAATCGAAGAATAACAGCTCAAATGGAAATGGGCTGCACATACTGCTAGACGTACTGACCACCGTTGAACAACTGAAGTACTGGACTGGATTTCAAAGGGCAGAAAGAGGTGCATGTCTGGTATATAACCATGAAAGACAGGAGAAGCAATTCATGGAACAAGAAATTGACAAGAGTAGATGTCATCGTAATCGAAGAATAACAGCTCAAATGGAAATGGGCTGCACATACTGCTAGACGTACTGACCACCGTTGAACAATTGAAGTACTGGACTGGATTTCAAAGGGCAGAAAGAGGTGCATGTCTGGTATATAACCATGAAAGACAGGAGAAGCAATTCATGGAACAAGAAATTGACAAGAGTAGATGTCATCGTAATCGAAGAATAACAGCTCAAATGGAAATGGGCTGCACATACTGCTAGACGTACTGACCACCGTTAAACAACTGAAGTACTGGACTAGATTTCAAAGGGCAGGAAACGTACTGTGTTGGGGCGAATGAAATGTCCGGCAAAGGACCAGAACACATGGATGGCAAAGACGGAAAAGTAGGACATCTTACATAGGCAAAATAATCCCACTCGTCATCGACACATAGTTGCCATCTGTCCGGCAAATCCATGATCTCGGAACGAAAAACGTCTTATGCCTATGACCCGAAGAAGTCATCAACTGCAGGTTGAACCTCGTTGTCTGTCGTGAACTCATTCCCGGACAGGAAGTGATCCAGGAGACGAAATAGATGATAGTCTGTCGGAGACAAGTCCGGGTAATAGTAAGGATAAGGCAGTGCTTCATAGCCCAAGGCACTTAGTGTCAGCATCGTTTGTTGTGCGACATCAAGGCAGGAGTTTTCCTGGAGCAGAAGAACACCATGTCTGTTGACCAAATCCGGTTGTTTCTGCAGCAATTTCCGCTGCATCTGGTGTAATTCAGTACAATAGCGTTCTGCAGTGATGGTTTGGCCTCTTGCCAAGAAACTCCGATGAATTATCCCAGCGGTGGACCACCAGACGAGGAGCATCACCATCTTGGTGTGCACAAGATGCCAGTCCTCTCGTTCGGTGGTGTGACGCGGCTGCGGCAATCGCTCACATCGGTCCGTCCGTACCTACTGCACCCACCGAATCCATACTCTTCTCACTGTGGCTGCATGTCGTCCCACACTTGCGCCGATGTCTCGGTACGATAAACCGCTGTCGCGATAAGCCACCATTCGTCCTCTGTCGAACTCCGAAACGTGCTGGAATGACTATCGCATTCTGCGACGAGGCATCAGGTAGCTTCCCACGAACTGGTCCGGCAGCACAACACACTTCCACTACTTACACTCCGCCTTCTGTGCACCCTTCTTATAGTGCTTCTGCGTAGCGTGCCTGACGCACATGATCTGCATACGCCCAGCAATGCTAATCGTTTGCATGTCCTTTCGCGGGCGACGCATGCTGCGAATTTCAGGCCAATCGGATGCTTCCTTCTTGGTGTTGCATTTTGGGTGGCCAGCAGTGTATATATACAAGGTGTTTTAAAACTAATAGAACAAACTTTAAGGGGTCATAGAACACACAGAAACAAGCATTTTTCGTCATAGAATGCATGGTCACAAGTTACGCGGTTAGACGCTAGAGGGCGCTTTCCGTTTTCCCTCACGGCGTCTTTCGCAACGCAAAGACAGGAATGGCACAACAAATGAAAACAGAGCTTTATTGCAGACAAAATAAAAAAAACAAAACGTGACATCACAGAATTACATCAAATTTGCAAACATTAATAAGTAAATACTGAAATTAATTACATTTACAAAAGCTGCTCAAAAGGGCGACAGCCACTTCTGACACACGCTTCGCATCGTCGACGTAAAGATGCCCATATGTTGTGGAAAATACCAGGCATTCCCCGGACAGTTGTAGCAGCGACTAGTTCCTCATTGGAATCAATGGGAGTGTCGTGCATTACGGACTTACGATGTCCCCATAAAAGGAAATCCAGAGGGAACAGATCTGGTGATCGTGGGGGGACAAGCGATGGTTCACCTCGGGCAATCCACTGGCCTGGAAATGTGGTTTTCAAGTAATAACGCATCTGAATGCTCAAATGAGCTGGCGCTCCATCATGCTGGAACCACATTTTACTGCGGACGGCTGCTAGTACATGCTGGATCAATTCAGGCTAGACTTGAAGGAAAATAATGCACGTCCTCCCATCCAGACGTTCCGGTAAAAGATATGGGTCTTTGCGTTGCGAATGACGGCGTGTGTGGGGAAACGGAAAGCGCCCTCCAACGCCCTCCAGCGCCTAACCGCGTAACTTGCGACCAGGGTTGGCAAGGTAATTTACTCGCTACGTATTTTACGTAAATTACGCGTAATATACAGGTAATTTACTTGGCGTAGAAAACCAGTTTTTCACGCAGACGTAAAAAACTAATTTTCTTTCATGTGTGTGTATAAATAATATAATATAAAAACCACTTTAATAATTATATTACATTTTAAACTTTAAATGTCTTGTACATTTCACTACGAAATCATTATTCTCTTAAGATTGTTTATACAGCTCAGCCAACTATTAACAGATTTCTTTTTAGAAATTATAATGTATCTGTTCTTTCTTGTATATTAAAAACGGAGAAAATAATCTACCTCTTGCACTAGCATCGATAAAAATCACAATGTATATTGAATAGAATTCAAGATTATGAAGAGGTCGACCGCCGCGATTCATAGTGGGAAGAGTCTTCAATTAGAATGCTGAGCCTGCCGCCCCGGTGGCGCAGTGGTCTAAGGCGTTGGCCTCTGATCATTCGTCCGAAAGGGGTCCGGGTTCGAATCCCGGTGAGGCATGGATGTTGTGTTTGTCTTACGGCACTGGCTCTCTCCCTTCCCTGGAACCAGTGACCCTAAAATTAGCGACGGGCGACCGCTTATAGCCCATTGAGTTGCTCACGGTGGTCGTTAAACCTCCAATCAAAAAAAAAAATATGCTGAGCCTCCTTCAACAACTAGCGAGGAGGGGTGGGGGTGGAACGGTGTTTATTAAGAACGCTCTCAGCTTTGAACTGAAGCCAACACTAAAACCTTCCGCATTTAAATAACAGAAAAACTGTGTAGGTCGCATAGTTATAGTTTTACCGCCGAGTCAACGAGAAGTTGCCGACGTTGTTGAACTTCTGCGTCTGCCTAGCAGTGAAACACTGTAGAGACAGGATCCGCCGGCCGGCAGCACGCGCATGGATATCAAAGACGAGCCGTGAGGCAACGTCTCATTTTGATTGTTCCTATCGTGTATATATATATATATATATAACGTGATACTGATGTGTATGTGATATCCTGGTGGTATGTCACGTGGACGTGGCAGTTTGCACTGTTCCAATAAGATCATATAAAAATACCGAAGGGTATGTTTGTTTTTGAATGATTCCGTTTTATGTGGTATTCGTACATAGCAAGTTAATTAACAGCACAAAGCCATGTTGTTCTTAATTTTTTTTACGTATTTTACGCGTAATTTACGTGTCACGTAGAAAAACCATTTTTTACACGTAACTGCACAACCCTGCTTGCGACCATGAATTCTATAACGAAAAGTGCTCGTTTCGATGTGTTCTATCACCCCTTAAAGTTTGTTCCATTAGTTTTGAAACATCCTGTATATTGAAATCGCCTTGTATACGTATATGCTGTGCTGATGCCAACGAATCTTTGCGAAGTGTGAACACAGGAATCGTTACTCGAGTATATAACGACAACCTAGATACTCTAATAAAGTTGTAAACCACATTTGTTGCTTATCGATTTCTGTATCGAAGCTAACTATCTAAGAGTTGTGATAACATTTATTGGTGTTTCAACATACAATAATGTAAAAAGTCTCGAATTGCATCGAAACAATACAGGGATAAGTATAAGTCTCTTGCAAACTTCATCATTTCACCCTGAGTATAGCAGAATTTGTAGCTGAGTGAATTAGCAGTCGAAGTTTTCCTCTCACTTCACATAAACCTGTGACTTTAATGTCTGCCTTCTGTCTCTTAGTGAACGAAATGGTAAATCGGCCCTGAGGCCACACGTCTAGCTATTTTCAACATCACTCAACGACACTGGGGCTTTCTAGCTTGTCTGTTCTGTGGTTGTGAAATACTCGGAGTTTTAATTGCACGCCCTTTAGCATGAAATTTCACAAAGTAAAAGATCAACGCAGAACATTTTCCTGTAAAAAATATAAAAAGCGAGCGATGTATTTCGAAATATTTTAAATTACTAGACAAAGGAAGTACAGGTGGAATTCAAACTGTATTTTCACTCTATTTTAGTTGGTTTCAGTTTCCCGTATAGGCGAGTGAAGAATTGCAACGATCACAGAGTGAAACGGAAGTCTTGAAAGTGCACCTCCCATTCGTGCAGTGGTCTAAGCGCTGGCTTCTGACTGTTCGTCCCAGTGGGCCCGGGCTCGAATCCCAGTTCAGGTACATATGGTGTGTTTCAGAGGCCTATCTTGGGTTCGAGATATGGGCTATCTCACCCCCCCCCCCCCCCACACACACAGTACTGTTTTTTTTTAATTGCGAAATTTAATTTTTAATTGTTAAAAATTAAATTTTCGACAAATTACTCGTGTGTGTTCCAGATGGGTACCTCATCACCTGACGAGAGAACAATTTGTTAGCAGGGTTCAGGTGTGCCATGAGTGGAAAAAAATGATTACCAGTGATCCAAACTTTCTAAACACAGTAATAACTTCCGATGAAACATGGGTCCACAATTTCGACCCCCTCGCGAAGCGTGCAACGAGTGTCTGGAAATGCACAGGCTCTTCTCCTCCTCCGGAAAAAGTCCGCCTAACCAAATCAGCTGTGAAGGTGATGATCATTTTTTATCATAAAGGTGTAGTTTACCAGCATGCAGTTCCTCCACAAATTACTGTCAATGCTGAGTATTACATTTCAGTCTTGAAGCGTCTGCGACGACACATATCGATTAAGCAAACTGAACTAGTGGGTAAGTGAACCCTACAGCATGGTAAAGCCCGCCCACATGTTGCTGGCTGCTTGTGTTCAACAATTTCTTGCGAAATGCAATATTGAAATCATGCCACAGCCTCCTTACAGTCCTGACTTCCTCCAATTTCTGGCTGTTTGCAACAATGAAGGAAAAGTTCCGTTCCGCAACATTCAACGCAGATTCAAGCTGTACAGGGGTCGCTAAAGCAGCTTCCACAAAATGCCTTTGCCACAGTCTTTGAAAACTGGACTGAACGATGGGACCGTTGCATATCATCCGAGGGAAGACTTTGAGAAAGAATGACATATTTTGCTGTACGTATATTTTTCTCATTTTGAGTGATTTTACTCTCACTTTTTATGAAACGGCCGTTGTAGATCTTTAGCCTGAGGTCGCATTATTTTAGATTCTCATCACCGCCGGGCACCAGTCTTGGTTCGGTTGTCACGTTAAGCCGTTGGTAACGGGGGTATAAACTCCAAATTATAAACATGCCCAACAACTTTCCTTTCCGGCTTGAGTCATTTTGCATCGCACAAAGTATCCTAATGAGAGTTAACAACGAATCCAACGCTTAAGCACATGGAAACAGCGAACAACTCACTTTGCCCAAAACGGAATACCTCTTTTGGCAATGGAAACGGAACACCTCTTTTTACGTTTCTATTTCAGTTCCAGCTTCAATTTGTCCAGAAGGAATGAGTAACATGTTGCCGTGATGGTGTCACCTTTTTCCAAGTGGTCCACTAGCACTATCGCGTCTTTGTTCCAGAACACAGATCACCTTTGCTAAAGACATCTGCGCTCGAAACGTTTTGGGTGAGGGAAACTGATGTGCCGCCATTCTTTGTACCGTTCCTTGGACTCTGGATTATACAAATATATCCACGTTTAATCCATGGTTACCAATCGAGAGAGCTGTCTGCATTCTGCTGAAAACGCTTCAACTCGATGACTCTTCTGACCCCCAGTCAGGCATTTCATCATCCATTTAGCTTAAAGCTTCCAGTGCCTCATGGATGATAAATCCAGCATGTTCACGGGACATACCCAGAATCTCCACTATGTTGTTCGCAGAAATTCTTCGGTTTTCCAAAATCATATTGCGAAACCCTTGTGACGTATATTCTAATTTAACTTTCATTTTTAGTTCCTTTTCCCATGAAAATTTGAGTTTCTTCTCTTTTGCACTTTCCAAACTTAATGTGATATCTTCTTTCTCACATGAATGAGGTTGGCAACACGCTTGAGGTCAGGGAGAGTGACTTATGAATGTGAAAGAAAGATGGATAAAAAAAGACGATACAGCACTTGCTTAGTGGATATAGGTGTGTGGAAATGTTCGATCTGTGTAAAAGCTAAATTATACGATAGATAATGATCAAATGATCATATGTAGAGGATTTTAGGAAGGGAGTGTTTGACCCCAGGTCTTAAACAACCCTTAGAAATAGGAAGCTAGGAGATTTGGGCTAGAGTGCCCGATAGGAAAGTGACACGGAAGCGAGGTAGAAGAAGCCCTTATTTACTATTGGGGGAGGGGGGCAGTACCCGGAGTCCGACGGCTTAGCGTGCCCATCCGACGCACGGCGGATATTTAGTGGATCGAGCGTTCTTACCTGCCTGGGATCGAACCTGAGGTCTTATCCATGGCAGTCACGAACGTTGCCCACTAGGCAACCCGCGGCCCCGATAGATAATTAAAGTATTATATGTGAAGTTTTATACTTGCAGGGCTATATTGTGGATTGGCTCAATCGTGGCTGTACCAATAAAAAGGCTATCGTAAGTTTGGCTTCTGTATATGTCGCGTCTGGCCGTAAAACCTTAGCGCTATTCTGTGCAACTATTGTATTGTATTCTCATTTAGTTCAACATTTCCTTAGTCACGATTTTAGACATAACGTAACACCAATCTCGCACTCGAAAAAGGGTTACGTTATACCCCATTCTGTTGAGTGGTAACCACAACAAGCCTTCCTGAACGGTCTTCATCCTCACTGCTGAAATGTGTCGTCTTAAATTTGGCAGCCCAGATTTTAACTGTGGAAGAATATGAAGAACATTTAGCACATAATGTCCAATTAGAGATATACTTGAATGGTAACTTATTTGTGAACCCTTCATATTATGTTACACCAAGTGATCACTGAATTCTGACCACCCCTATCAAAAGTGAATGCTACCTATTGACAACGTGTTTTCCGAGCGTGTTCGAGTAGTCGATAGACGTAGCATGCATAAGGCGTGAGTGGAGAATCACGTAGTAAAATTCGGAGCGTGATGATTAAGTGGAAAAATTTATCGGACTTTGAGGAAGGACACATTGTGGAAGCTCGGAGAGCAGGTGCCTCGATTTCTAGAACTGGTGGGTTTTTCGCGACCCGCCGTAGTTGAAGTGCATCAGAGCTGGTGTAAAGATAGCCAAACAACGACGCTGAGGAAAACCTGCAGAGGACAGCGAAAGGTTGATGCGAGAGGTGAGCGCCGGGTTCGACGACTTATACAGACTAACAGACGCAATACTGTTCGACAGTTACCTACCCAATACAACAGAGGTCAGCCCAGAACAGTATCTGTCATTACCATATGTCGCACGCTCGCAAGTATGAGATATAACAGCAAACGACCACGACGACATTCTCTCCTAGCCACGGTTCATGGGCGCTAAAGACTCGCCTGGGTCAAAGATTAAGCAAGTTGGACGTCGGATGACTGGAAAAATGAGTGCTGGTTTAACGAATCGCGTCCTTAACTCCACTCCGTGCATGGTCATGTATGTATTTAGCGTAAGCAACATGAGGCACTCGATCCATAATGCGTGGTCTCCACAGCGCAAGCCCGTAGATGTAGTCGTATGGTGTAGAACATGATAACCTCACCGGAACTTGGACCCCATGTACATGTGGAACAACTAACGTGAATTGCTTTCTGACTCAGGACACACAGCGCTGTTGCACCTTTCCCCGAATAGCGACAACGTCTTCCAAGATGCCAGTGGCGATAGTGTCTTCCAAGATGACAGTGGCAACGGTGTCTTCTAAGATGACAGTGGCGACGGTATCTTCCAAGATGACAGTGGCGACGGTGTCTTCCAAGATGACAGTGGTGACGGTGTCTTTTAAGATGACAGTGGTGACGGTGTCTTCCAAGATGACAGTTGTGACGGCGTCTTCCAAGATGAAAGTGGCGACAATTTCTTCCAAGATAAGTGGCGACAATGACTTCCAAGTTGACAGTGGCGACAGTGTCTTCCAAGATGGCAGTGGCGATAGTGTCTTCTAAGATGACAGTGGCGACAGTGTCTTTCAAGATGACAATGGCGTCTTCCAAGATGACAATGGCGTCTTCCAAGATGACAATGCGCCGAGCCACAAGTCCGATGTTGTGCACGAATAGTTTGAGGAAAACGTTCAGACTCCCAGCATATCGATTGGCCTTCGAACTCCCCGATATCAATCCCATAGAGCACTTATGGAACGCCATATCATGCATCTGGATGCACCAACCACCTCCATACCTGCATTGAAGGCCGCATTACACACAGTTTGGTTGGCCATTCCTCCCAACTACTTCCGGCATCTTATTGAATTGATGTCACATCGATTAGCTGCTGTACTTAGGGCGAAAGGAAGACCAACGAAGTATTGCGTAAGTGGTCTTAATTCAGTGATCACTCAGTGTATATGTAACAACACATAGTATTTTAGCACGTCTTTCGTAAAAAAAAGATCGTGCTTATGTTATCGGTTTATCCGTCCGTCCATCCGCTTGTGGATACCATATCTCTGCAACTGTTAGTCCAATTTAAAAAATTCTTCTTGTGGATACCATATCTCTGCAACTGTTAGTCCGATTTAAAAAATTATTTTTGTATTGGGAAGCTTGAAAAATGCAAATGATAATCCTCTATTTTGCGTTTTTTTATGATGTACAATTTTGCCGCTAGGGGGCGTAAAAGCAGATGATGTCGAATTCCAAACACATTTTATTCCATATATTTCCTCCTAATATTTGCTTACTGAAAAAATCCTCTTACAATTCGATTCCATTTATGTCGAAGAGTATTATAGGTGTAACCACTTTTTCCAGTTACGCATATATTTTCCGGTAGGGGGCGTAAAAGTATATTGCGTTTTCCCCGATACCTCTACTTCTAAAACTTCGATCTGAATTTTTTTTTTTTTTTTACACAGCTGATACAGCTCCTGATGCATTTTTTTTTCCAAAATATAATTTCTTATTTTTGGTAAACAATAGTTTGGCCACCAGGCCGCATAAGCGTTAATTCCCGCTTCCGATGTATTTTCCACAAAATTTAAACTTCTTCGTTTCAAAAAATTCGTTCATGGACCGATGCCACTCACGTCGTAAACCTTTTCGGAATATTTTCTTCTGAAAATAATGCATGGTTTCTCCGCCAAGGGCGTAGAGGTATAACTTTTTTTTGTCAATATCTCTACTTCTAAGAGTCCGATTTGAAAAATTCCTTCTTTCTTGAATAGCATTTCCTGTGCGAAATGTTTTTCATATAATTTCAAAATTTTTAAGTAATTTACAGACTTTCCGCTAAGAGAAGTTAAGGTAAGTTGTGTATTCTCCGATATTTTTGCTTTTAAAATTCCGACCTGAAAAATTCTTCCTGTATCGCATACGGCTCCTGATGCGAAATGCTTTTCATATAATTTCTAATATTTTGTAAAGAATGGTTTGGCCACCAGAGGATAAAAGTATTAATTTCTTCTCCTGATATATCTGCAGCAAAATCTGAGCTCCTGAAAACTCGACTGAAAAAATTCTTTCCTGGATCGATACCCTTCATATCGAAAAATCTTTTGAGTATACTTTCTTCCTAAAATAATGCATGTTTTTCCCTCCAGGGGGCGTAGATACATATCTTACATTTGTCGATATCTCCGATTCTAAGGGTCTGATTTGAAAAATCCTTTCTTTGTTGGAGAGTATCTACCGTGAAATGTTTCTCATATAATTTCAATTTTTTTCTTAACGCACATGTCTGCAACCAGAGAGCGTAAGTTCACGCTTCCGTTTACAGAAATATCTGCGGGATTAAAAACCCGATTGAAAAAACTTTCTTCGGTCAGATAGTACCGTTTTCCATACCTGTTCCACTGACTTTGAATAGCTTTGATAAATTTAATTCGCGTCAGAACGGATTCAAAAGACGTGCTCATTACACCCGAAAATTCGGTGTGCATTATGCTGTATAAGGGCACTATATAAAAACTGCACTAAATAAAATTTTAAATTGCAGAAATTTGTTTCAAAATTAATTAAATCAAACGAATACTAATTACTGCATGTTTTGATGAAACTGATTCTCCACTGATGAGGGTATATAAATGTATTTTGCATCATGTCAGGATGCAAAATATATTTTATACCCTCATCTTAAGAGTTTTTCACACCCACAGTGTTTTCAAGTCCCCCTTTCGAATTTCCAAACAAATACTCCTACGAAGAAAAGGTATAAGTACTAAAACATACCGAAAATATTTTACCCATAGTACTGTAAAAAAAAAAAACATTTTATCAACACAAGACTATAAAACTTTCGTGAACAAGTACAGGTAGAATGTTCATATTATATGGTAAAATTCGTTTTTGTATTTAAGAAAACCGAAAATTTTTAGTTTCATCCGGGATGTCCTGTTTAGTTCCCGAATGGTGTTGAACTCTTTGAAAAGAACGTCGTTATGGAAGAAATTACACTGCAGCATCTGAAAACTGTAATTTGCATTCAATATACGAAGGGAATTGAGGAAAGGTGTTTGAAATATCAGAATCCTTCTGCCATACGAAATCCAGACAATCCAGGGTTTTCCCCGTAATTTCACGGAAAAAGCTACATCAGAAATATGCTTCGTTAATTCACGAAATAAACCGCGGAAAATGGCTTGTGAACTTCAGATTTTTTTTTACAGTGCACCCCTCCAGAAAAAACGCTCTCTCTCTCTCTCTCTTGACGAATTCTTCAAGAGATATTAAAATCGTCAGTCTACAAACTCGGAATCTTCAAGCGAGCGGGAAAACAAGAATCCAAACCCACAGTGTTTTCAACTCCCCCTTTCGAATTTCCAAACAAATACTCCTACGAAGAAAAGGTATAAGTACTAAAACATACTGAAAATATTTTACCCATAGTACTGTAAAAAAAAAAACATTTTATCAACACAAGACTATAAAACTTTCGTGAACAAGTACAGGTAGAATGTTCATATTATATGGTAAAATTCGTTTTTGTATTTAAGAAAACCGAAAATTTTTAGTTTCATCCGGGATGTCCTGTTTAGTTCCCGAATGGTGTTGAACTCTTTGAAAAGAACGTCGTTACGGAAGAAATTACACTGCAGCATCTGAAAACTGTAATTTGCATTCAATATACGAAGGGAATTGAGGAAAGGTGTTTGAAATATCAGAATCCTTCTGCCATTCGAAATCCGGAAAATCCAGAGTTTTCCCCGTAATTTCACGGAAAAAGCTACATCAGAAATATGCTTCGTTAATTCACGAAATAAACCGCGGAAAATGGCTTGTGAACTTCAGATTTTTTTTTTACAGTGCACCCCTCCAGAAAAAACGCTCTCTCTCTCTCTCTTGACGAATTCTTCAAGAGATATTAAAATCGTCAGTCTACAAACTCGGAATCTTCAAGCGAGCGGGAAAACAAGAATCCAAACTCGGGTAACGGCCAACTCCGACAATCAGGTAAGAACACTAATGTAGGATGACTGCAGTGTAAGGAAAAAATCTGCGCCGCCCCTGTGGCGCAGTGGTCTAAGCGATGGTCTCTGATCATTCGTTCAAAAGGGGTCCGAGTTCGAATTCCGGTGAGTCATGGATGTTGTGTTTGTCTTACGCCACTGTTTCTCTCCCTTCCCTGGAACCAGTGCCTCTAAATTAGGGACGGGAGACTGCTTATAACCCTTTGAGTTGCTCACGGTGGTCGTTAAACCTCCAATAAAAGAAAAAATCTGCAAATTTCACAGATGTGAGAGGAAGGGGCTGGGAAGGAAAGCATGACAAACAATGCTGTGGGGCAAACGAATTTACACTTATCCTGAACAGTCATGGCTAGTAAATGAAGTCCGTAGAACGAAAAACCAATTCGATTTTACATTGTCAAGATTTTCAACGGTTAACAAGGTCTAACACTACCAAATTACAGTGATAAACGATGCACACATTTAATCACTCATTATTTTCCGAAAATAAAGTAGAACATCATTTATACCTTTTTCGCTAATACGTTTTTCTGATTTATACGTAAAATGTAGTAGATCCAAAAATTATGAATTGCTCTTAATGTTAAACTTTCCCTGTTTCGTTTACACGTTATTTTTTTTTTATTTTTTTTTTTGCAATCATATGTTAATTTTTCATGGACCCTTGAAAACAGCATGAACGAGGTCCCACTGTAGTTAATATTTTGCAAAAAGAAACTGAATCTTTCCCCAAAATAAAAATTATCAAATTCTGAGGAAGAAATATTCTTCTCAAAATATCTGCAGATATGTCAGAATCGTCAATACAGCAAACAAATGGAAAACGTATTTTCCAACAATAATAATTACTGAATTCGGTGAAGAAAAATTATTTTCTAATACGTGGAGATACGTCAAAATCGTCAATACAGCAATCAAACGAAAGAAGTATTTTCCCGAAATAAGAATTATTAAATTCTGTGAAGAAATATTGTTCTCACAATACGTGGAGATACGTCAGAATCATCAATACAACAATCAAACGAAAGGAATATTTTCGCAAAATAATAATTAATGAATTCTGTGAAGAAATATTGTTCTCACAATACGGGGAAATATGTCAGAATCGTCAACAGAGCGATCAAACGGAAGTATTTTCCCAAAATAATAATTACTGAATTCTGTGAAAAAATATTCTTCTCACAATACGTGGAGATATGTCAGAATAGTCAATATAGCAATCAAACCGAAAACGTATTTTCCCAAAATAATAATTACTGAATTCTGTGAAAAAATATTCTTCTCACAATACGTGGAGATATGTCAGAAAAGTCAATATAGCAATCAAACCGAAAACGTATTTTCCCAAAATAATAATTACTGAATACCGTGAAGCTTCTCACAATACAGGGAAATATCTCAGAATCGTCAATACAGAACTCAAACGGGAAAAGTATTTTCCCAAAATAATAATTAATGAATTCTGTGAAGAAATATTCTTCTCACAATACGTGTCGATATATCAGAATCGTCAATACAGCAATGAAACGAAAAACGTACTTTCCCAAATTAATAATTACTGAATTCTGTGAAGAAATATCCATCTCGCAATACGTGAAGATATGTCAGAATCGTCAATATAGCAATCAAACGGAAAAAATAATAATTACTGAATTCTGTGAAGAAATATTCTCCTCACAATAAGTGGAGACATGTCAGAATCGTCAATGCAGCAATCAAACGGAAGTAGTATTTTCCCAAAATAATAATTACTAAATTCTGTGAAGAAACATTCTTCTCACAAAACGTGGTTACATGTTAGAATCGTCAATACAGCAATCAGAAATCCTTTAATTGCCTGTATTTACTGTTCTTCACGTATGATTGATCGCATCACATTTCCGTTCCAGGACGGTGTAAATTTCACGTTTTCTGATGTGATTGCTTTCAGGTGAAGAACAGCAAATACGGGCAATTCGGAGAAATCAGATTGATGTATGGATGATTCTAATAAACATTATTTAACAACATAATCAGTTAGATATTCATTCAAAATTTATTTGTGGAAATTCAGGAAGCAAACAGTCTATCCATATTGTTAATAGAATCTCATTCCGGTCTGAATAGAGAAAAAAACAATCTTTAACTTTAATGTTAGCACTTTTTTCTGATTCTATAGGATTGACATTAAACAGTAATATTGTGGACGTGTGAAACCATTCATTTGTAAGACCCACAGGGAAATATTAAATGTGAAATTCGAAGACATCGGATACACTCCTTAGTAAAAGCGCCAATAACTTTCCTCTTGTCCGATATATTCTATGTCGAATGTAACACCAGAACGAACGGAACAGGGAAGGTTACATCTAGCGTGGCGCCGGCGCAGTGGTCTAAGCTAGGGTGCACAACCTTTGGGTTGGGACCCTTTTTGGAGTCGCAAGGGTTTTTTAAGGGATAGCCATTTCTTTCTCTTTTTTTCCTCTTTTTATAAAACCAAGAATGCAGAACACATTTTCCAACATTCAAGCTCAAAGTTCACCTTATTACTGTCGAACAAAGGTTGGGTAGTTTGTTTTCCTCCCACTAATTGTGTTTATTTTTTGTTTCAATATTTCTACATATTATTTCTAGTTAGATGAAATATTTTGAAATTTTTTATTAATAAATGTAACTAATATTGGTGAATATAAAATAACTGTCTTTTAAAAATGCTTATATACTTATAATTTTAACCCCTTGTTTTATTTACATGGTGACATGGGGTCTCCATAATAAAATAATACTTCATTGGGGTCGCACCCATACAAAGGTTACACACCACTGTTCGAAGTGATGACTTTTGATCATTCGTCCGAGATGGATCCGGGTTCTAATCCCGCCGAGGCATAGATGTGTTTGTCTTACGGCACTGGCTCTCACCCTTCCAGTAGTTCTAAATTAGGGACGGTCAACTGCTTATAGACCATTGAGTTGCTCACGGTGGTCGTTAACTCCCCAAACTTTAACAAGCCAATGGTTTAAGAGCTGACTTCTGACCGTTCTTCCGAATTGGGTCAGGGTTCGCATCCCGGTGAGGCATGTGTTTGTCTTACAGCATTGGCTCTCTCCCTTCCCTGGAACCAGTGACCCTAAATTAGGGACGGGTGACCGCTTATAACCCACCGAGTTGCTAACGGTGGTCGTTAACTCCCAAAACTGTTACAAGAGCTTTGGCTTCTGACCATTCTTCCCAGATGGGTCAGGGTTCGAATCCTGATGAGTCATGGATGTTGTGTTTGTCTTACGGCACTGGCTCTCTTCCTTCCCTGGAACTAGTAGCCCTAAATTAGGGACGAGCTGCCGCTTATACAGTACATAGCACACTGAGTTGCTCACTGCGGTCATTAAAACCTCAATCAAAACAAAAACTAGTGCGGCAGTTGGTAGATTTGGGAGAACGAAGACTAAGATAAAATGATTAACATTGGAGTGTAGGCAAACAGCCCTAGACGGCATCAGTTGATTCATTGGCCCATTAAATTATAAGGTTTATGCATAAATTTCCCGTGCTCCACGGAGCGGGCTGTAAATGCGAAACGGCTGAATTTATATCAGAATTTCCTGATGATAGAATTTGTAAGGTGGCAACACTATGTCAAAGGACACGCGTTGACACGATGGCTTCTGATCATTCGTCCGAAAGCGGTCCGGATTCGAATCCCGGTGGGGGCATGGATGTTGTGTTTGTCTTACGGCACTGGCTCTCTCTCCCTTCCCTGGAACTATTGACCCTAAATTAGGGACGGGCGACAGCTTATAAGCCATTACGTTGCTCACGGTGTTCGTTAAACCTCCAATAAAAAAAAAAAAGTCACAGCGAAGGACAAGGTGCATATTCGTTCATGTTTGATTTCGTGGAAGCCGCTGTAGAAGTGGGAAAGTGGAATTGCTCGGCATACGGAGATAATTCTGTACAAGGGCATGTCGTTCAGAAGTGGTCATTGCTGCGTGAAGGACAAGCAGCGTAGCGTGCGGTCGAAAGGGATGCAAGACGTGGATCTGTATGTGCAAGAGAGCAGACTTACTTCGATGGTGATTGCGATCTACTTGTGCAAGCACAACATTTATTCAACCAAACGCTGGAAACAAATGCATAGAGCTAATAATTACAGTTTGAAACTCGGAAATATAAATGCATGCATTTCTTTAAAAAAAATATTGATACGCAGCTTTGCTTTATTTTTTAATCACTTAGGAAAGCATTCCGATTTTATCCTCTCTGAAACGAATTCAATTGGCGAGACTATTTTCTCTGATGCAATAAATGAGTAATTGGATGGATATAATTTCTCAACTTATACTTCTTTCTCAATACGCTATTAGCAAATAAGCAGTTAAAAAGGTCAGGCTTAATTCTTTAATCCTGTAAACACAGTTCCATCTAATGTTTTATTATCATATGAGGATAATGGATTGCCTTCTGAATTCCATTTGTAACTGCAAAATTAAACTGCTAGCAGGGGAACTTCACCTGATTGCAATTCCAATGAGCTGGGCTTTATTTCATTAAAATTACTGTACCACATTAACATAATACAATTCGCGGTTATATGCATTGCGAACATCCGAATTATGCGTCATTGTGTCGTCTGTCGACGCAAAGCGGCAGTGCCGTTATTCACTACAGAGAGTTATTCACTACAGTGCCGTTATTCACTACAGTCCCATTTTAAGTTTAATTTCCCGCTGATTTACGATAGATTTTGTGATCCATGGAGCATAATTTTACGATGCAAGTTTTAAAGCTACGCATAAGGACTGATGAAATGAAATCTGTAAAAAACTACAGTAAGGCTATTACCATCATCATCATCTACAACAACCGTTACCAATCCGCTGCTGGAAGAAGGTCTCCTCCCTAAGTCTCTTCCACAAATATCTGTCTTGAGCCAGTCATCTTTATTTCATTCCGACATGTTTCCCAATTTCATCCTCCCATCTGCCACATGGTCTTCTTCAGGAAATTTTTTTGTCCTTGGTGTCCAGTCCAGCCTATCACTGGGTTTTAAGATAGTCATGTCTGCAAATGCAAGTCAACAGAAAAGTGCTAATTACCATATATACAAGTGCAAATCAGTCCAAAATGTAGTCGCCATCGTCTGGGCAGCTGTTAAGTGCCATCCCTGTAGAATTTTTACGGCTTGGACGTAAAGAAGAGGCTCTTTTGTCGTAAGGGTATAAGCCCGGAATTTTTGTGATGTTCTAAACCCAGAAATTCGGGTTTTCAAGTTTTGTGTACGAATTTGGGAATCCTCGACCAAATCATTTCTGAAAATGCTACAGGGTGATCCATTTAAACCAGTACCATGTGATTTACTTATAACCTTTTTATAAATAACAACAACATCATACAGTAAGTTGAGAATTATACATGTGGTATTGGAGAATCATTTTATCAAAGCAAATGTTCAAATTGTCCTCCATTTTCTTGTAAACACAGTTGAACACGCCGCACCATATTCAGTGATGTCTCATGTAGAGTATGAGCAGTAACATTGCCAATTTCAGTCGTGATTTTTTCACGCAATGCATCCAATGTTTTTGGATGGGTTTTGTAAACTCCATCCTTTAAGTAGCCCCATAAAAGAAAGTCAGGGTAAGTTAAGTCCGGAGATCGGAGAGGCCATATGTTTTTTGAAAATAATCTGTCATCAAAGAAGCTGGTTATGAGTTCCGTTGAGACTTTCGATGTGTGACACGTAGCGCCATCCTGCTGAAAGTAGCCCTCTGTCAATTCAATGCCATCAAGTTGTTCCACAAATTCATTGAATATGCGGCAATAAACGTCAGTGTTGACACTGAAGTAAATGTTGCCGAACATCGTCTACACGCCTTTGGGGCATCGGAGGGTGTTGTCTACCGCTACCGCTGAGAAGAGAACCGGTTTGCTCCAGTTTTCTTGCCATCGACAGAATTGTTGACTTGCTTGGCACTTTTCGAACTCCAAACTCTCTTCGAAATGCTCGTTGCGTTTTGATGACAGAATTGGTTACCCAATACGATTTCACTAAAAAAACACGCTCTGGAACAGAGTACTGCATGTCCCCGAATGCACGCAAGTGAATGACAACGCAACAACAAACAAATCACCAGCTGAGTTACAGTAACGGTTAACAATCTTCTTCACGGTGGCGGTTTTCATTCTCCAGGAGTTACTGCTTCTATTGAATAAAAGAAGAAGTTCCTTGCGCGATCCCTTGCAAAAATGTAAGGTTTTTTTCAGGGTACTGGTTTAAATGGATCAACCTGTATAAAGTGGTTATTAATTAAAAAGTGCCATCACACCCTTTAAGAGTACGCTGTACTGTCCTTGCACTGAGAAGGCGAATTGATTTCCTGTTAAAATCTGTGGTTGTTTGCAGGGCTATGAAAGAGTGAAGGGCTGGTCCATCGCTTTGAGAAACAATGCCGACAGTGACATTGTCTTGCGCCTATCAATTTGAACAATGCGGCCAAAGCGGCGTACACAGTAAGCTGTCAAGGCTGGTACACTTCTTCAATTCACTCGGGAGCTTGTTCTTTTGCCAGAATTTTCTTACCCCAGAAACACTCTGGACACTGTAGACCGCGCAAACCCCAGTGTGTTGACGACTTCAGAGATAAAGTGACCCATTCTGGAGGACCCTAGAATCTACCCATTTCCAAAAGCATCAAAATCACGCCTGTAATTTGATCACTATTGGGGAAGCAGTGGATGATAGCTTTATTTAACCAGTTTCGGCCGGGTACGACAATGTGGAGTTGCAGCCAAGCTTCTGCTATCTCTACTTTAATGGCACTTCAGTGTGGTACATTATGCACGAACTGCGATCTCAGACTGAACTAACGTTTCTTATTAATTATTTAAGGCCGAAATCGAAATAGCGCGTCATAAGATTTTGTATTTCAGACTTTCTAATAAAGCTTTCGTCTTAAAACAAAAAAGATTCTCTAGAAACATTTTACTTTACTTTTTCAGCAATTTCCGCAAAAATTCGCAGAAAAAAATATAGCATTTGATCTAAAATTACATCGTGAGAGCAACACAATTATAAATATGCACTAATCTTAACATTTGCTTACTGCGCTTATTAGAAAGTCATATTTGTTGGCTCGCGTACTTACGTTTCGAAGACACGCACCTGGACGCCCGTTTGTTTGCGAACGGGTCACCAGGAAAACCAAACTCTAGTTGCAGGGAATGCTGGGAGGACCTATGCGTGTTCTTTACGATATCAGTATAGAAGTGTTCCTTCTTCGAGTGTTGGTGTTTCTAAAAGAAAACTTTGTCGTGTGTGAAATTGGAATTCTAATGAATTTCTATGGATGATATGATTTGTTTTTTATTGAAGGTTTAATGACCACCGTGAGCAACTCAATGGGCTATAAGCAGTCGTCATTACCTAATTTAGGGTCACTGTCTCCAGGGAAGGGAGAGAGTCAGTTCCGTAAGACAAACACGGCATCCATGCCTCGCCGGGATTCGTACCCGCACCCTTCTTGGACAAATGACCATGAGCCAGCACTTAGACCACTGCGCCACCGGGTCAACGATGTGATATTTTGTTTACTTGTGTTGTTCACGTTGTGCGAAGCAGTGGAAGGTGTGAAAGCCCGACGCCGCCGTTGATATTCAAAAACGAATCACGGTAAGCATGAAACAGTTCATAGAATGGTAAAAAGGAATGAGGCGCAACAAAATGGAGACTGAAAAGGTTGATTGAGAACCCTTCGTCCTTCGATTATTATATTCTTATTTTCATTAGTAGTGAAATATGATTCAGTGCTTTATTTTATTTTTCATCGTGTGAATATTGAGGACAAAATAACTACAGAGATGAAAGTATCGGAATTATCATTTCCGAAGTCTGTGAAATGTGAACATTTTCTTTTTTCTTTTTTTTTTTTTTTTTTTGATTGGAGATTTGACGACCACCGTGAGCAGCTCAGTGGGCTATAAGTTGAAGGTTTAACGACCATAGTTAGCAACTCAATGGGCTATAAGCAGTCGCTCATACCTAATTTTAGGGCTACTGGTTCCAGGGAAGGGTGAGAGCCAGCGCCGTCGCTTAGATAAGTGCGCCATCGGGGCGGCATTTTCTTCTTCTTCTTCTTCTTCTTCTCGGCCTGTTAGTACCCATTGTAGGATATAGGCCTCTCCCAGTCTTTTGAACTTCCTGACTCCTTAGCCTCAATCCACCATTTAAAATCTCTAAATTTCTGAAGGTCATCTCTCCATCTTATTCTCCGGCGCCTCCTTAATCTCTTTCCATCTCTCGGTTGCCATTCCGTTATTAATCGCGTCCATCTTTCATATTTGAGTCTTCCAACATGTCCAGCCCATCTCCACTTTGATTATTTTATTACTTTTGTAATATCTGTTATTCCTGCACTTTCTCTTATAAATTAATTTCTAACTCTGTCTCTTCTTGTTATTCCCAACATTCTTCTCTCTTTCTTACAGATTCTCTTATTTTTTTCACACTGTCGTTCTGTGGTACTCCACGTTTCACTTCCGTGGCAAAACACCGATCTTTTTTTTTTGTTATGAAAATATGGTAGTTCTAACATTGTACGCAAATTTCTCATTATTTGAACTCTAAGTATGCCAACATAACAATATTGAATATACTGTACACTCACGGACAATGAAATTTGCACACCTAGAAGAAATCATGCTGCAACCGCGAAACTTCGCAAATTGCTAGAGTGCGTGCTGTTATGCAAATGATCCACGTTTGGTGCGATTGCGCATGACCGCACACCCTGTGGTGCCGCTGCAAGCACGAAACGGCAGCCATATAAACCGGCGTGTTGTCGATGCTCCAAGAAAACGAAAAGCACCGGCCGACGGAAACAAGAATACAGAGTAACAAGAATACCGGGTAAACGCCAGAGACGTCGATTTACGCAACTCACGGACTTTGAGAGTGGCCTGATCATCGGGCTGAAAACCACAGGGTGGTCGGTGCGCCGTATAGCCCGCCACGTGGATCGTTCTGACCATACCGTCCGACTATGTTGAGAGCAATGGACACGTGACGTGATTGCCACACGACGGAGCGGCTCCGGACGGACCAAGAGGACCACCGGTAGAGAGGACCCATGGATCGTTCGCCAGTCACGAGCGGATCCCACGGGGACCGGTCCACTATATAGGCAAATGTAATGGCTCCTGTGTGCCCGCAAACCATTTCCCGACGCCTCGCGGAAGCGCTAATCGGCGATCCCAGCGCTCCTTACGTGTGCTACCATTAGTACCGGAACATCGCCGGCTCAGTTTCCAGTGCTGCCAGTCCACAGCAACGTGGAACGCCACAGACTGGCGACGTGTGATGTTTAGCGATGAGTGCCGTTTCGTTTTGGGGACAGATGATCATCGCATCCGGGTGCGGAGGTACCCTGGTCAACGGCACAATCCCAACCTCTCTATCAAGGGCCGCACCTCCCCCACTGCACGCATTATGATCTGGGGATCCATAGCCTACGATAGCCGATCAGCTCTAGTAGTGTTACATGTATCATTGATGGCCCAGCGGTATGTGAATGAGATCCTACGGCCTCATATGCTCCCATTTCTGTCCGGGATTCCAGGTGCGATATTCCAGCGGGATAATGCTCGCCCGCACACAGCTCGGTTTTACCAGGACTGCCTAGGTAAAGTCCAGACACTTCCATGGCCTACCCTACTATCGAGCATGTGTGAGACCAGTTGAAACGCAAGCTGCCGCCGTATCGCACTATCCGGGGTTTAGAGCACACCATTCAACACGTGCGGGCCAGTCTGCCGCAGGATAACAACAGGCATTTTTTCGTCTCCATGCCGGACCGTATTGCAGCATGTATCGCCGCAAGAGGCTATGCGACGCGCTATTGAAGATGACCGGACTGCGTGACTCAGATCTCTCTGTAATTGTCCTGCAGCTCTGTTTTTGCAATCATGTGTATCATTCATCTGTATCATTACGTCAATAAAATTCCAGTTCAAACCGATGCTTCCTTCTTGATGCGCAAATTTCATTGTCCGTAAGTGTAAATTCTTTTTCTAAGTTAACTGTGCATATCAAGTTGGAAACACATGTGATAATTAATATAGACATAAATCAAACAATTCTTTCCATGTAAAGCAGCCATGGAAATTTGATCTTCCTGGAATAGGAATCGAAACCGCATCTCCCGATTTGCGTTCGACTATGCTAATCATTACACCAACCACGACAATTAAATTGAAATATCCTCAGTTATTTGAAATCCAAATAACCTCAGTTATAGGATTTCATTGTCCTGGATGGTGTAATGGTTAGCATACTCTAGCGCAAATCGGGGGATACGTTTTCGATTCCCGTTCCAGAACGATCAACTTTTCAAATTCCTGTGGTTAGGTTACATGGAAAGAACAGCTTGATTTATGTCTGTCACAATTTTAGGTAAAGAAAGCGTATTTCGTAATTAAATTCGTTTTCTAAGAAGAAAGACAATTTGTAAGTGAATGGTGAATATACAGCTGCTGTCTGTTTTTCACTTCCACCACATTTACTGTATCTCAGGATCAACAAAGCGAAGCTTGACATTGTTGGAGGATGGAAAAACGCGATAGCAAGAACTAAAGTTCTCTGTAGCAGGTGTTTGGCGATAACATAAATTAAGAATGACGGACAGACACCTATACCAAACTGCTATCCGCTTTCACTAAAGACGCGAAACAAAACCCAATTCTTTACAATGATTACCTCAGAAGAAGTAGCCTATGTCCAGCGAAGTTGTTCATTAGATTGCTTCAGCAATAGATGCTTGGTGGAATGTCACTTCACTTAGACAGCCTGAGAAAAGAAGATGCACTTAAATTTAATTATCGTTGATAGCCGTCATTCTTTCACTCATACATCCTACTGCTGAAATTGGAACAATAGAAATAAAAAGGAAAGAACAGACTCTCTTTATTGGATTCTCCGTGATAATCCCTTGATCCTTTCTCTCTCTTATCTTGAAGTTACAGAAGATATCTTTCAACTTCCAAATCTTTTAAGGATAATTTGGTAAAATCCACTGTTCAATCCAACAAAATGTACACTGGTGCTCAAAATAAAAATATAATCTACAAACCCGAACTGACTGCCGATGTATACACAGTGGTGCGCAAAAGAATTGTATCACCTGCAGAAAAATGTGAATCTTTAACTCTTTGTTTAATATTTATAGTTATTTCGTCATTTCATCATCATTGTCAACCATTATCAATCCACTGCTGGACGAAGGTCTCCCCAAGTTTCCTCCACAACGGTTTGTCTTGTGCCAGTCTCCTCCATGTCACTCCCGCATACTTTCGAATTTCATCCACCCATCACCCATGTCGTCTTCTTCTTGGTCTTTTCCAGTTCCTTGGAATCCAATCTAAAATTTCGGCTGCCCATCGATGGTCTGTCCTACTGGCAGTATGTCCAGCCCATTGCCATTTCAGGGATTTAACTCTGATCATGATGTCTTCCACTCTTGTCATTTTTTGGATCCACGAGTTCCTTTTCTTATCTCTCCTGGTTACACCAAGCATGCACCTCTCCATGCTGCTTTGAGTTGTCTGCAGCCTATGTATATCTCTTTTACTTAAGATCCACGTCTCTGCACCATACGTAAGCACTGGAAGAATGCATTAATCAAACACTTTTCTTTTAAGACATAATGGCATATTGCTCTTGAAAATTATGCTGTTTCTTCCAAGAGCTCTCCAGGCAAGTTTTGTACGCCGATTAATTTCTTCATCAATGTGACCCTCACTTGATATCTGCTGTCCAAGATAAACGTACGTGTCTGTTATCTCCAGCTTTTCTCCATCAATCGATAAATCTTCATTTCTTGTAAAAGCATTGAACATCACTTTTGTCTTCTGAAAGTTCATTTTTAATCCCACTTCTTTACTCTTGTCAGCAAGTTCCTGGATCATACCCTGTAGCTCTGATGGGGTAGTTGCAAAAATGACTATGGCATCAGCAAAACGAAGGTGGGTTAGATAATCTCCATTAATTTTCATCCCTTTGTTTCCCAGTTCAGTGATTGAAAGACATTTTCCAATATGGCATTAAAGAGCTTCGGAGATATGGTGTCACCTTGTCTCACTCCCTTTCCAATTTTTATGTGTGTTATATTTTCAAACAGCCGAATCTTTGCAGTTGCATTTTCATGGATGTTATTAATAATATTGATGTATGCATCTTCAACACCACAGGATTTCAGAGCCATTGTAACTGCCGATGGTTTCACCGAATCAAAGGCTTTTTCATAATCGATAAAAGCCATGCACAATGGAAGTTCATTTTCCCTCGCTCTTTCAATTAGTTCTCTCAGTACGTGGATATGATCTGTTGTGCTGTAGCCACTCCTGAATCCAGCTTGTTCTCTTGGTTGAGCCATGTCCAGTGTTACCTTCAAGCGGTGTGAAAGAACTTTAGTGAAGATTTTATAAACCACTGATAGGAGGCTGATAGGTCTGTAGTTTCTGAGGTCCTCAATGTCACCTATTTTATGTAGCAATATCATTGTAGCGTTGTTCCAATCCTCAGGAATCTTCCCTTCATTAAGGCATCGAGTGAAAATTTGGGCCAGTACTGTTTTAGTTTCACCACTTGCTTCTTGTATGATGTCTACAGTAATTCCATCTTCTCCTGGAGCTTTTCCCCGCTTCATGTTCTTGATTGCATGTGCAACTTCTGCTGGAAGGACTGGAAGAACTCTGGTACTGGTACCTTTCATGATGTCTGGAGTACATGTGTCATCCCTTTCATATAATTTGGAGTAGAAATCTTTCATTCTTGTCAAATTTTCACCTCTATGTCTTGTCACAGAACCATCTTCTTTTCTCAGGGCCATAAACTGTTTTCTTCCCTTACTCCGGGTCCGAAATTTTTGACCCGTTTCCAACTCTGACACACCTACACGCACACGCACGCACACACACACACACACATGATTGAGATAGGGCTGCTGGGCAGTTGACATGGCCATACGCCGGGCAGAATGAAACAGACCTAAACCAACACAAACGGTACGCAATCGACGAACGTGGGTAACGTAGTGGTCTGAGCGACTTTGACCTTTGATGCACCGTCGGCACAATATAGATGGGGTCATTTTATTGCCTAATTGGGAAGAACCTAGAGTTCCCTAAGGCAACTGCATATATGGCATACCGCGAGTATACCATCGGCGGAAGTACCAACGCCCAAAGTTCAAGGCGGTGACCAGCCGTACGTCATTCAGGAGCAGGCTCAACATAGACTAACGAGAATTGTACAGACTGACCGGTTGGCAACGACGGCACAAATCACATACAGGTTAAGTATATCGGAGGCCCAAGTACCGTCAGAGAGAAAACGATAGGTTGCATGTTGCATACTCTGGGCTACGGGAGCAGACGACCTACACGTGTGTCACTGTTAACTACTGGTCACCGGAAATTATACCTTGCCTGGTACCGGAAACATCAAAACTGCACCTCTGCAGAGTAGCGCCGTTTCGCGTGATCAGATGAATCTCATTTTTAGCTGCACCGAGATGACGGAAGATTGCGGGTGCGGCATCAACAGGATGAGACCATGACCCATTCGTTCGAGGTCGTTCTGTTCAATGCAAATGTGACCCACAAGAAGATTCTCAAACCTTTGTGATAGTTTGGGAGCCTTCCTGTGGGTCACATTAGACTCCCTATTGTTCCTCCAGAGGTCCTCAACCGTTGAGTGCTACCATCATGTGCTAGCTGATCACTTACACTCTTTCATGGCCTTCGCGCATCCTGCAGCCGATGGACTGTCCCAGTTGCACAACGCGCCACCCTACCGTGCCGCAACTATACAGGCATACTTGGAGGAACACTCGCCTGAGTTTGGATCCATTCATTGGCCCCCAAGGTCGCCGGAATTCAACCCTGTGGAAGATGTCTGGGGCGACGTGTAGCGGAACATCAGATCCATGGATCTCGGGCGAAGTTGTGCAAAATGCTGCAACAGGCATGGCTGGCATTGCCTCCGGAAACCCTCACGCATCTGGTAGAATCTATGCCTCTGCGTGTACAAGCTGTTATTCGCTCTAGAGAAGGGCCGAAACACTATTAGGTAGGCAACTCTAATGTTTTGTCCTTTGAGTGGACTTGTCATTACAGGGTATCGTTCACTTGATCGAAAGGTCACTCCACCGAAAATCACTCAGCCGAAAATCTCTTGTTCGAAAGGTCACTTGACCGAAAATCACTTGTTCGAAAGGTCACTTGACCGAAAATCACTTGTTCGAAAGGTCACTTGACCGAAAATCACTCAGCCAAAAATCACTTGTTCGAAAGGTCACTTGACCGAAAATCACTTGATCGAAAGATCACTTGACCGAAAATCACTCAGACGAAAATCACTTGGTCGAAAGGTCACTTGACCGAAAATTACTCAGCCAAAAATCACTTGATCGAAAGGTCACTTGACCGAAAATCACTCAGCCGAAAATCACTTGATCGGAAGGTCACTTGACCAAAAATCACTCAAACGAAAATCACTTGATCGGAAGGTCACTTGACCGAAAATCACTCAGACGAAAATCACTTGATCGAAAGGTCACTTGACCGAAAATCACTTGATCGAAAGGTCACTTGACCGAAAATCACTCAGCCGAAAATCTCTTGATCGAAAGGTCACTTGACCGAAAATCACTCAGCCAAAAATCACTTGATCGAAAGGTCACATGATCGAACATCACTTGATCGAAAGGTCACTTGATCGAAAGGTCACTTGACCGAAAATCACTCAGCCGAAAATCTCTTGATCGAAATGTCACTTGACCGAAAATCACTCAGCCAAAAATCACTTGATCGAAAGGTCACTTGACCGAAAATCACTTGATCGAAAGATCACTGGACCGAAAATCACTCAGCCGAAAATCACTTGATCGAAAGGTCACTTGACCAAAAATCACTCAGCCAAAAATCACTTGATCGGAAGGTCACTTGACCGAAAATCACTCAGCCGAAAATCACTTGAATGCCACTTGACCGAAAAGTTAATTTCATCGAAAAGACATTTGATCGAAAAGTTCATTTCACCGAAGGATTACTTTACCTAAATGTTCATTACATCGAAAGATCATTTCACCGAATGGTCTGTTTATCAAAACTTACAATTTTGTTGTTACAGATGTGTTGGAGTGTGGTGGCTGGTTTTTGAAAAACTGGCCACCTAAACATTATCGGATTGTATAAAAAATACACTTTTAATTTTTATGAAGCCCGTCTACATGAGTAGGTTTTTCGAAATATAACATTAATTATAAGACCTAGATCTGTGGTCTTTTGTCAAATTTTAATCCTCCGACGTCATATTCATAAGGGTTACAAAGTAAATCAAGTAAATAATGTTCCACTTTTACGCAACCACAAAACATTAATTTTTTGACCGTAGGCCTAGATACAGGCCATTTTAACAGATTTTAACTCTACTCATATTTATAAGCATAACATAAAATGTAAAGTAACTTTTTATGTAAACCTTATGAACATGAGCACATACGGTTAAAATTTGCTAAAAAGGCCTAAGCTGAGGCCTACAGCCTTAAACTTGATTCTTTTTGCCTGAAAAAATGTGCAACATTATTAAATTGACTTTTTATCTTAACCTTATGAACACGAGTTCGTACGATTAAAATTTGGCAAAAAGGCCTAAGGTAAAGCCTAGGGACCTAAAAAGTTAATTCTTTTTGCCTGAAAAAATTTGCAACATTATTAATTTTACTTTTTATGTAAACCTTATGAACATGATTAAAATTTGCTAAAAAGGCCTAAGCCGATTCCCAGGGTCTTAAAATTAAATATTTTTGTCTTAAAACTAAATCTTTGTGTTCTCTGTGACATGTAGAAATCAAAAATGCAACTTGAGTATGATCTCCTTACGTTTCGGTGGTCTGCCTGACTTGCACCATGCTTCAACAGATCCTGTAATGAAATCCAAAGAAATGACCTTTCGATGAAACGAACTTTTAGGAAAAGAGACCTTTCCGTGAAATGAACTTTTCGATCAAGTGACCCTTCGGTGAAATGAACGTTTTGATCAAGTGACCTTTCGGTGAAACTATATTTTCGGTGAAGTTATTTTCGGTCAAGTGACCCTTCGGTGAAATAAACGTCGGGCAAATGAACCAGACCCGTCACTACAATAATACGCACACGTATTGAGGAAAGTTGCATGAGAGATTCTGTGCACAAAGCTGAACAAACACGTGTAACGTACTACAGAGGTGAAAACATGTGTCAAGACGACATACCTGCAGAGAGACATTCTGTCCGCGTAGCTGAGTTGGGAGAGCGACTTACTCCGGAGTGAGGGGACAAACTTGTGTTTTCACACACGGTAATCTAATAAACTCAGCTTGCGAATGATCCTTAGCGTGAGAACTATGCGAGTTCTTCCTTCGCACAGATGGCGGGTAAACATGTGATCTGTGCCCGCTCTTATCACCGAGTCCAAAGGTCTCTACACCCCGTTACAACGTTCTGTATGAACACTGCGAGATGTAGTTACGATTAAATCTCCATCACCGTATTTATATTCCAAATCAACTTAAGAGTAATATTGTGTGAGGTAGACAAAGCGGCTGACAGCGTCTCCGTACACTCTAGCTGTTTCCTTGCTGTTAAATATTATTACTCTTGCACTGATTCTCCTTCATTTACGTCTGTAATTCAAAGAAATATTTCCCTGCCTAAGTAGCCCCACCTCGCTTTTCCCCGTTTGTCTGTCTATTTATTGTGTGTGTGTTGGGAATGATGGGAAATGTCTTCGACTGCCGTTGCGTGAGAATTTTCGAAAGCTCGATTACAGCCTGAATGATCAAAGACCCGCCGTGCCTCGGAGGGTACACCAAACCATTCTCTTTCGCCCAACGCACCCATTGGGCTTCCTCAGTCCTGTATTTCGCCACTTCATCAGCTTGCACTTCCCTTACTGACCTTCACCACCATGTCAACTTGGCTATCCACCTTCTCATCAGGGTCACTACGTGTTTTGTCTTATTTGATAGCAGCATTTTTATCTCAGGTGAGTAAAGCACTCTGCACCTAAGCCTTCGAAGGAACCCCTACGTAAAAATGAATAATCGGTGTACTGCCGAAATCCCAAAATCAGTAGCAGATCGAGTGCATCATTACTCGGATGATAAAAAGCAAAAAAAAAAAAAGTTTCACAGCTGTGGTACTACTTCAGTGAATTCCTCAATTATATATACACTGAGTGGCCACTTTATTATGACCACCTGACGGTTTTAAGCAAATGAGCTATGGCTGCACGCTGTTGCCACCAGAGGGCGAGGCTGGTATAAAAAGGGAAAGCTTAGTGCTTGCGACAGTAGTAGAAGTGATTTTTGGGTGACGAGATGGGTAAAAAATGCGATTTGACGGACTTTCAACGTGGAATGATTGTAGGATCTCGGAGCCATGGGGCGAGTATCACCGAAACTTCCGCATTCATGAAGTGTTCCAGACCAGCTGTTGTTAAAGGGTTTAAAGACTGGACTGTCAGCCAAAAAACTGGGTCTCTACGTGCAACGTGTGGTCGTCATCGACTAGTGACTGCTCGGGCGGAATGGAGAGTGTCCAGACTGGTAACAGACAACAGAAGGGCAACAGTGCAGCAAATTACAGACCATCTTAATCAATGATCCCCTCAAATGATCTGTGCCCGCACTGTTCGCCGCACACTACATCGGATGGGATATAACAGCCGAAGGCCTGTTCGAACACCTTTGCTGTCTGCAGTTAACAAGAGAAAACGTCTCCAGTTCGCACAGGAGCACAAGGATTGGACAGTCAATAATTGGAAACAAATTATGTGGTCCGATGAATCACGTCTTCAGTTGCACCATGCCGATGGCCGAGTGAGAATTTGGCGGAAACAGCACGAAAGCATGGACCTCAAATGCATTGCTACAACCCTTCAAGCTGGTGGAGGCAACGTTATTGTTTTGGGAATGTTTTCCTGGCATGCTTTGGGCCCTTTAATTCGTGTTGATCAACGTCTGACATGACATGATATCTAAATATCGTTGCGGACCAAGTTCATCCTGTCACGTGGATGGTTTATCCCAATGGCGATGGCTCCTTTCAACAAGATAATGCGTCCTGCCATAGTGCTCGTATTGTACAGGATTGGTTTCAGGAACATGCCGGGCAGTTTACTTTGCTTAGGAGGCCCCAACAATCTCCAGATATCGACCCCATTGAGAATTTGTGGAATGAAGTTGAACGAGCCATCAGACAGCTGGATCCACAACCCTGCAATCTCACACTCCTGGAAAGTGCTATTCATCAAGCATGGTCTCAGATTCCACAAACCACCTATCAACATCTCGTGGAGTCCATGCCACGAAGAATCGACGCAGTATTAAAGGCAAAAGGTGGCCCAACGAAGTACTGGGGGGGTCATAATAAAGTGGCCACTCAGTGTATATTCCTTCTCTGAAGTCACGTGATCAAGTTTCACATCTATCTTTGTGGATTTCGCCATTTGCCGGTCTTATAAATATGCCTCTGCTCTCGCTTCGTGATTACTTACATCATTGACTGGCTCATATTTCTCTCCGCAAAGTAATCAGAGTTAACCAATAGCGAAAGAGATCTTGACCTACACTATGACGTCATGAGATGCCTCATGCTGTATATCTAGATGGATGCTTTGTGTGAGAGCAATGAACAAATGCGCAATCTTACGTCATATCTGTCCAATTCAGGGAGTCAGATTTCAGCAACATCTCTTTGGCGTCCAGCTGAATAAACGTTGCAATTAATAACGTCGCCTTGTTACGCTAATAAACTTGCCATGGAATTTCCGGACTTTTTAAAGCAATGGCTAATAAACCTTAAAATAGAGAGAAAAAAACTGATCACGATATTATATAATATGCTATAGATATTTTAATTTTCACATCAGTTATCTTAAAAAAAAATCCGCGGTTTATTCAGATTTCCCATTACTGTGTGTTTTTTTTTATCGTACACATCTTAGAGAACATAAATACTGAAGTGGAGTGCACCTGCACTTCAGCATTAATAGCCATAGAAAAACATTTCGAGACAAAAAGTTATGCAATTGGAAAAATCATGCAGCCGTGTGGGGAAGATGCGTACATTATTATACATTGAACCAAAAGAAGAATAGTGTGGGGCATACAGTTTTCCTGCAAAACGCGTGGAAGCATACGACACTATCTATATTTTCCCGTTTAGTTTAGAAAATTATATCTTTAATTTTTTTTACCTACGTATGATTTTTTTTTATTTTACTATGGTATTTCTTTTTTTGCTGCGGTTTTGTAGAGGTTTTCATTTCTGTGATTTTACAACACAATTTAAGCTACAGATAAAAATTATCCTACTGTGGGCCCTTTTTGAGTACCTTAGCGCTACCACTAATTTATGTAAGTTTTATTCGTCAGCCAATGTTTTAAATTTCTTAGCTCCTTAAGGAATCAAAAAAATTTGATACTCTTTTCGCAACAATTTTCCTGCAATTACACACGGTCGAGTCACATTATTGTGACCACCAGCTAATATCCAGAGTAACCGAATTAATCGAAATAATCCGTATCTGAACGATCTATTCGGTAGATGAAAGTTACCGATGAAATAAATCACTAAATTTATTAAAATCATAGGTTAAAAAACTTATTTACATGTAATAACCATGAGATCTGTCTGCCTTACAATAAGGTCAAAAGATCTCATGGTTTTTTCATGAAAATATGTTTTTAACCTATAATTTTAATAAATTTAGTGATTTATTTTGTGGTCATTGGTACCTTTCATCTACTGTACAGATCCAGTTGTTTCGATTACTTCAGTTACAGCTTGCACCAGGATTAAACTCAAGCTCATCTAGAATAACCGCCGTGTGCAACGCGGACAGCAGCTAGACAGGCTGGGAGTGACTCAATGAGGTGCTGAAAGGTGTTCACAGGTATGTGGAGACATGCTGACGGCAGTGCATCTGACAGCTGCTGGAGGGTACGTGGTGGAGCATCCATAGAGCGAAACACACGATCGATGTGGTCCCACAGATGCTCAATTGGGTTTAAGTCTGGGGAATTAAAGGGCCAGGGAAATACTTTGAAGTCTTCATCGTGCTCTTCCAACCACTCTCAGACATTCCTAGCTGTGTGACACGTCGCACTGTCGTGCTCGACAGGTCCCATCCGCCCCAGGGAAGACAATCAGCATGTATTGGGTGTACCGTACGGGATCTGCAAGGATGGATTCATAACAAATTCGGTCCACAGTGCCTTCCACAGGTATGAGTGGACCCAGGAAATGCCACGAAAACATTCCCCAGATTATAACGCTGTCCCCTCCAGCTTGTGTTCTTCCAGCAATGGTTGAAGAGTGTTTGTTCTGCGATGTTTCTCGCCTTATACGCCAACGTCCATCTGTTCGATGAAGTAGAAAACGTGACTCATCGGAGAAGGCAATCCTTTGCCAATCAGCGGAGGTCCGATTCCGATGCTGCCGTGCAAATGCAAGCCTTTTCTGCCACCGCACCTTTGTTGGAATAGGTGCAGTGACTATCAGTCTGCATCGAAGCCCCATACGCAGCAGGGTTCGCTGAAGTGTCATTTTATACACACTACCGGTAGCCTCCTGGTTCATTCGGCCAGTGAGTTGCTCCACTGTAGCATGTCAATCGGCCCTCTCGCACATTCGAAGCCGACTTTCACCTCTCACATCAAAGGTTCCGCAGTTTTCACGTCGCTTATTCGCAATGGTGCCATTTCTCCAAACACGATACACTTTAACCACAGCAGCACGCGAACAGTTCACAAACTGCGCTGTTTCAGAAATACTGCCACCCTTGGTCCAAAAGTCGATAATCATCCCTTTTTCCAAATCTGATAAATCGCTCCTTTTATCCATAACAACAACGAGTGATATGTTTTCAGAATGCCTACAGCACACTTTATATACCCTCTAAGCCAGCTCACGACACGTGCGTTCTTTCATTGGCTACGCGCTGTTGACGTCAAAAGTAGGAAGTGGTTACAATAATGTGACTCGACTGTATATTTCTTTTTATCATTTTATATACACTGGTTTCCGTAAAGTAAGCAACAAATGGAAGAATATGATAAATCCAAAAATATGCAACCGATTCGGATGACATTTGGTGGTAAGTGTTATCATACCAAATGCAACAAAAAAACACGCAAGAACATGTGATACAAAGCATTTGCATTTTGTATGAGTGATGCAAATATGAGAATACAGAAATATAGGTATCAAGATGAAATAAGAGAAGATACTTCAATACGGAGTGTGGTTGCCCCGAATAGCAATACAGGCCCGACAGCGATGTTTCATGCTGTTAATTATGGTGTGGAGCAGTTCCGTGGGTAGCTTCGTCCATTGCTCAAGTAAAGCAGTGCGGAACCCCTGCAGGGTTATGGGAGGGTCCTGGAGGCCAGCAACACGCCCCCTGGGAATATCCCAGACATATTCAGTTTGATTCAGATCGGGAGAGCGTGCTGGCCACCCCATACGAACTATAGTCTCCTGTTCCAGGCATTATCCACCTGCAGTAAAAATGTATCGCCAATTGCGGCCGCATAAGGACAAAGATGTAGTCTCTATACTTTTGAGCATTGAAGTTTCCATGTAGCAACACATACAGGTAAGTACGGCCGCCTAACGATATGCCTGTCCACACCAGAACACTGCCACCACCACAGGTGTCCCATTCCTCGATATTAGAGGGAAGATAGCGAGTAACGGCCTCTTCACAGATTGTAAGGGGACGGAGTCGGGGCCATTCATTTTCATGTAGTAATGTTTCTGTAATTATTTCTCATTTCAAAGGCGATGTAATGTAAATTCAAACGCACGTGTTAGCACGTGGCACCATTTCCTTCGTATAGGTCAAAGGTCACCACTTCCGATGAACGGCTAACTCCACACCAAAAGGATTTCCAGAGGCGGAAAGGGCAGGGGAGGTTAAGGATATAAAAGGAAGGGACACGTTCGCTAGAGAGGCTTTTCGCGTTTCACCTTCCACGGAGTAAGAAGTGTTTTAAAGAGAAAGTATCGGGTAGACCTCTCGGGGTTTTTCGCTTTCACTCACGGAATAGTCAGGGGCTTTTTTCGTCGAAAGAGATAGACCGGAGTTTTTGATGGAACGACTCAAGTCCACGTAGCGGAGGGTCTTCCGGGATATTGGTGAGATAGTGAAGTGTTCGCTAGCTGGAAACCTGTTGGCACGTGGAGATAGCCTATCGAGCGGAACTTATTCTTTCATCTATCGAATTTTGTTTCGTCTAACCAAGGACTTGTGTTTGGAGTTATTCATTGTCGTGAGCTGAAGTAATTACTGACTACACCATTCCAGTCTTTTTCAACGATCGAGGTTAACTCGGCGGCACTCAAAAGACCCTACACGTTAAGCCCGTTTGAGAGATTCTGATTCCGTAAGGCCTAGTGACAGATCGAACTCAGCGGGTTGCCGCCCCGGTGGCGCAGTGGTCTAAGCGATGGCCTCTGATCATTCATCCGAAAGGGGTCCGGGTTCGAATCCTGGTGAGGCATGGATGCTGTGTTTGTCTTAAGGCACTGGCTCTCTCCCTTCCCTGGAACCAGTGACCCTAAATTAGGGACGGGCGACTGCATATAGCCCATTGAGTTGCTCATGGTGGTCGTTAAACCGCCAATCAAAAAGAAAAACTCAGCGGGACCTGACACAGATGTAAACTCGCCGGTAATCACCCTGTAAACAGTATTGCGGCTCATCAGTGAACAGAACGGACCTCATCTGATTTTGAGTCCAGTTCACAGGCATTCGTGCCCAATTGAAACGTCCCCTTCAGTGGCGGGGAGTGAGGGGCACGCATAATACGGGTCGCCTAGCATACAGTCCGCATGCACATAACCTTCTGCGTACCGTCGAAGCTGATACTGTGCATTCGGTGACTGCCACAAGCACAAATCTCAGATGAGAAAGCTACAAATACCGGCCATCTGCGGAGGTCGTTGCCCTTGGTCTACCTTCGCTGTGCCTTCCGGCAGCTGCACCCAACTGCTGCCACATCCTGCTGACTACAGAACGATCGACGTTGAACCATCTTGTGACGTTCGCCTGCCGTTGCCCTGCTTCGAGTCGGCCTATCGCTCTGTAGCGTAACTCCGCTGGCAAATGACGTCTCGAAGCAATGTTAACAAAATCGCTATCTCGAAATCTTGTCATTCACCGCCGTACATGAATTGGCGACTCCCTCCGAAACAGCTGGCTTTAAGCTCTTGTGTATTTCCATAAAGCGCCACTCATTTGCCTTCGGTACATCGATTCTGTATGCCTTCTCCCGTAACATATGCAAATTTCGTGCCTTTTGAACTATATTTTGCCCAGTTATCGCAATTTTTCGGTTTGTTGCTTAATTTATAGGAACCAGTGTATATACATATACTATCTACCAACAAGTAATTGGACACCCTTGCAATCGGCGATATCCGCTGTCCTGATACACGTCACGGCCGCCGCCGTTAAATATCGTGTGAGAAACAACAACGCAACCAGTCGCATGCAAGATGCCACGCAGTTCGGAGCTCTCTGATTTCGAGAAAGGTGTAATCGTCGGGTATCACAGAAATGGCCGATCCATACGTGACATATCCAGCGTGTTGAAGTACCCAAAATCGACAGTGGCCTATGTGATTGGCAAGTGGAAGATGAGAGGTGGCTGTCGGAATGTGCCCCGACCCGGCAGACCCACAAAACTGGGAGTTAGAAACCGACGGGTGCTGGCCAGAGAAATTCAGAAGAATCGCACCAAATCGATGGGCCACATCCACGAAGAGTTTCAACAGGCATCCGGGAGTGTTCTTTCGATGAATACCATCCGTAAGGAAGCCCATCTGCTCGGTTATCATGGACGTGCTGCCGCCCACAAGCTTTTGATCACCAAGTCCAATAGCGCTGCTCGGCTAACGTGGTGCAAAGAACGTCGACAGTGGACCGTTGAACAGTGGAAACAGGTTCTCTAGAGCGACGAATCAAGGTTCACCCTCTACCGTTCGGATGGCAGGGTCTGGGTTTTGCGACTGCCTGGAGAACGCCTTCTGCCGGAATGTATTGTGCAAACTGTGAAGTTCGGCGGCGGTGGAATTATGCTATGTGGGTGTTTCTCCTGGTATGGCACGGGACCCTTGGTCTCAATTCCTGGTAGACTTACCGCCGAAACCAACTGCACCATTTTGGATGACCATGCGCTCCCTACGTTGTGGCAGTTTTACGGGGTGGACCCATGTTACTTTCAGGATGACAATGCCACCTGTCATGTTGCGAGGTCCACCATGGCTTGGTATGGTGACAATGGGGTTAATCGAATGGACTGGCCTGTGCAGAGCCCGGACTTTAACCCTATCGAGCACCTCTGGGACGAGTTGGAGCGTCGACTTAAGGGGTGCCCCCACCGTCCGAAATCGGTGAAGGAACTGACCTGTCTTCTCCAAGCCGAGTGGAAGAAAATACCGCTAGCCGTCGTACAATGCCTGGTTGAGAGTATGCCCCGGAGGGTCGCAGCTGTAATCGCCACTCGTGGAGGCTCCATCAACTATTGAAGGTGAATAAACTTCGTTTTCCTTTGCTATCACAGGTGTCCAATTACTTGTTGGTAGATAGTGTATATAAATACTTTCATTCATACGTATTTACGTATATATGTACATGCTATAATATTTCTTTGTTTATTATGTTCATTTTTCTATTACTTACGTACTACTGCAATAGTTTAGTTCATTCTAGTTTCATCATTTCCTTCGTATTTCTTTTACTCGTTTCTCTCTTTAATCATTTCATTTATTAATTTTTATATTTTTTTGCTAATTAGTTTTACTTTATCGCCCATTTATTTTTATTCGTTTTGTTTATTTGGCACTTAATGAAATTTCAATGGCAATTTAGCTATCTAGCACTTCATGTTTTTTTATTAATTTAATTCATCCGTTATTGTTTTGCTTACCTCTTGACAAATTTGTCTCCAATTTATTAAGTAAGAAATTAACTTCTGTTAACCGATCAATTAAATGATTGACTTACATGCTAATTTAATAATTTAGTTGTATCCCCCTTTCCAGTTCCTCATCTGTTTATTTATCCGTATTCATAATACAAAAAACAAGAACTTCCAGTTTTTTTTCGATGCCAAATTTCGTCCCTAGAGGACGTAAACGCATATGATATTGAATTCAAAATACATTTTATTCCACATATTTGCTTCAAATTTTCCTTTAAACAAATGCGTTTTTCTTTCGATGACATTTATAATGAAGATAGTTTCTTTTTCAAGTAATCATAGATTTTCCGCTAGGTCGCGTAAATCACAATTTCTTTTTTCTCGCTATCTCTGCTTGCGAAAGACATATTTGAAAATGTATTTTTCCTAACCGCAGCTTTTGTGATGAAAAATACTTTTCGCCTATTTTCAACTTTTGCATTACGCAAAATTCCTTCGCTAGGAGGAGTAGAGTTGTATCAAGCTTCTACACTAAAGAGCAATTGAATTAGCGATACCTGTCTAGTAACGTGTAGCACCACCTTTCGCCCTGATGACGGCGGCGATTCGTCTCGGCATGGACTCGATAAGACGCCGGAAGCGTTGGGAAGCCATACGGATCCACGACCAATGAACAAGCTCCCACAGTTCACGAAGATTTGATGGAGGGGGTCAGAGCCTCGAACATCTCTCTCGATGGCATCCCAGATGTGCTCGATGGGATTGAGGTCAGGTGACATAGATGGTCAGGGAAGCAAGGTCATGTCGGTGGAGTGTTCATCCAACCATTCGGATACAGTTCGGGAGCGATGGCACGGTGCATTGTCTTGTTGCAAGAGGAAGTCCCCAGTGGGATGTTGAAGACGCACAAACGGGAGCAAATGGTCGTCCAGGATATCCCGGTAACGTTGACCTGTGAGGGACGATGTCACACTTACCAGGGGTCCCATTTCAGTCCACGTAAACAGTTCCCAGACGAGAATGCCACCTCCACCAGCTTGAAGAGTACCCTGCGGGCAAGAAGGATCCATCGCTTCATGTGGTTTGCGCCGTACTCGTACCCTGCCATCCGCATGTACCAACGTGAATCTTGACTGATCAGTCCAGGCAACATTTTTCCACATGTCTATGGTCCAGTGGCGATTTCCCGCGCCCATGCTAATCTTTGCACCCTGTGATGTGCGGTGAGCAGCGGTACCCTCTTGAGAAGATGGCTTCTGTACCCCATAGCGAGGAGATGGTTCTGGATGGTGTGGCTGATTACACCTTTTTGTGCACCAGCGTTAATTTGCCGAGTGATTTCTTGCACTGTGGCCCGTCTATCCGCTGTTAGAATGCGAGCTAGCCGACGATGACCCCGCATATCCACACGCTGTTGTCCACGGCAGTTGGCCCTTGCAGGGATGGTTTTACCGAATTCGATGTACTCACGGTGCACCCGTGACACAGTGGCTCGTGAAAATCACAGTGCCTGCACGACTTCTGAGATGGAGTGACCCATTCGCCAGGCCCTGACAATTTGCCCACGATCAAATGCGCTTAGATCCTTCGTCTTACCCATACTGCGTCCGACTCTTACTGATTCCCGCCGCATCACTCCCCAGCAAAAACAGTCTTGCTGGCCCAGCACTATGTTGCCGCTGCCGAACCGTCAATAAAATGTCCGGGCGGCCAACAGAAGGGCCAGCAGTTCAGGCCAACAGCTGGCACCCCATCAGTTGTCATATGCCACAACAGGGCCATCAGTGGTCCATCACAGGCAGTAGCTGCCACAAGTGGCACTTCAGTGACCCAGCAAGCACGTGCCAGAAATGATGGCTAGCCTAATGTGGTCCGCTAGTGGGCCGTTAGTGGCAGCCAGCAACCACGTGACATAACTGGTGGCTTGCCGAATCTTGTCCGCCAATTTCCCAGTGTTAGCCATAATAATAAAAAAAAAAAAAGCAAGGATGACCGCAGTTTCCTAACGCGACAATTTTTTTTTTCTACTCTTACGAAGCTTGTGAATTAACGCACTGCGCTGGGGAAATTTTCTCGACAGATCGGAAAAACGCCGTTTGCATCTGACTAGATTCGATCCTACCGACCGGACTAATTTACGACTCTCGGGTACGTGCTGGAAGCTATCTGTTTGGTATGCAATTTGTAATCGAATGCTTTCCTCTTTCATTTTATAATATTGCGAGGTATTTGTCATAAAAGTCAGGATCATATAATTGATAAATTAATTTTTTCAACGTAACGATAGTTTTTTTTTTTTTACGTTAAGGGAACTTCACTTATTTTCAAGGCGTGTACATACTTATAGTCGCTTTCCAAAGTTTTGTACTGTCCTTGCCGTCTTGAAAAGAGATTGTTGAATAAATATATATTTACCCGGGTTCATGTCACATTCTGTTACATTTTTAACGTTGTGTCTTTCCTTTCCGTTGTCCGAAGCTACATTTGTTTTAAAGAGTAAAAGATATTTTATTTTACTTCTCGTTATTTTTAGAAGCGAATTCCTCCCAGTCTTGTGTATTCAACTCATGGATGAGTACACCACATACGTTGCTTTTTTTTTTTTTTTTTCAAATAATTAAAAAAATTTGTACGCGTATAATTTTTTTTTTCCAACAAACGCTATTTTAATGGTTTTCCAGGATATGTGTTTCAAGCGGTTTCAAATTTTTTCTTGTTATTCATGGGAATGGAGTGGGTGTATTTCATGGCTGTAATCTAGTATTTCACGGCTTAATCTGATATCTTCGTCGACGTAAAATTTCATTAGGAAATTAATTCGCCTCTCCACATATGGATTTTTTCTTAACATCCACTAAAATAACACGATGGCCATAGCGTCGTCTTCAACTAACTGGTACCATGAGAGACACAGCAAGTGTTGCTTCTGCGCATGCGCAGTCCCGATGCTTCCACCTGCTGTTGGGGGTTGCATTGGTTGCCAGCAACGGGCCACTAGTGGCACTTGCTTGGAGGCCCACAATACACGGCGATGCTGCAGGGCCATCAATGGCTCGCCAACTGATAGCGCTGCCACCAACGGACAACTACCGGGCAGTGAGCGGCAGATTTCAGCCAGCAGTGACCCATCACTGCCAGCTGGTGGCCAGCAGTTTCCCAGCACTTGTGTTTTTGCTGGGTCCTTATATTGTCGGATCACTGCATACGTCATGTCGTTTCCGTTTACAGGGCAGCCCACAGAGCCACATTTGCATAACACCAGCTGTCTCTAATTCAATTGCTGTGCAGTGTATATTTCTTCTTTTATGGTGGATCCACCTAAAATCTATGCTTTGTATTTCCAGTGGTCAAACTTCTGCAACCATTTTCTTCACAATTAATACGTTCCCAAAGATGAAAATTCGAACATCAATAAAAAATAACTACATATTATAGACCAGTATATTTAACATTTTCTAAAATAAAACCATAATCATATTAAAAATCATTAACTTTTCCTTTGGTGGTGTTGAGATTAGAAAATAGATGGCGCCACATCTGCATGTGACTTACTAAATTCTATCACGTCGCATTTTTTTTCAATAATTTTATTAATTTTCTGAATAGAATCAAAATTTGAGTGTATCCATGTGACAGTCTGGAATGTTTAGACTGATTCGAGCCACTTATATTAAATGTTCTGATAATAATTTTGCTGAAAATATTAACAGAATTGTAGATGCTGCTTATTTTTAATTCCGAAATAAACCAGCAAGCTCACTCTGCAACATTTTCAGCTAAATTACTGTTAGAATATTTATTCTAAATGGCTCGAATCATTTCAAACGTTCCGAACTATAGCATGGATGGGCACCAATGTTGATTGCAGTCCAAAAATTAATGAAATTGAAAAAAATGCGACGTGATAGCATTTTTGAAGTTACTTGTGCATTTGGTGCCATCTGTTTTCTTGTCTCAGCACCAAAGGAAAGGTTTTTGATTTTTAATATAATTATGTGTACGTTTTAGAAAATATTAAGTATACTAGGCTATGATACGAAGACATTTTTATCGATTATCAAATTTTCATTGATGGGAACGCATTAATTGTGAAGAAAATGGCTACAGAAGTTTACCCATTGGAAATTGAAGGCAAAGATTTAGGTGGATCTATCTAACTATTCGATTTAAAAATCCGTGTCTTCGACACGTTCCTTTTGCTATGAGAAACTTTTGTAAACCATTTGTTAATTTCCGTAACATACTTTTTAGCCGCTGGTGGAAGTAAGTATAGCTGTTTCTATTTCTGGATATTTTATCGATTGCAGAAATCGGATTGATTGATATATATATATTTACTAACCGGTTCCATTGATCTTGAATAATTTATTTTATTCGTGTCGAAAATGATTCAAAAAACGTGCTCATTACAATCAGAAATCGGTGTCATTTTTCTTGTTTTATCTTATGTATCAGATATTCGGAGTTCGGAGAGCTAAGTTCTCGAACACTCCCCTAGAGGCGCTGACACTGAGCTGATGGAATCTGCCCAAATGTGATACGTGGAATAAACTGGATTGGCAGTTACACCAATCGGGTTTATTCCACATCGTAATGAGCTTCCGTTCGCTGTGAAGCGGCTGTTACGTGATTTAACATACACTTTGTGCAGGGGCGGATTAACCCATCGGGACATTTCCTTGGTGACCACTCAAGAAATGGCCCGCGATACCTCATGTCCTCTTCGTCGGCATTGTTTGGGAAGAATGAATAACTATTTTTGTACTTGTGAATAAGAATCACCACAGACATAGAGCATTTGGTTAAGGCTGTCTTTGAATGAGTGTTAGGCTTCGTCTTCTGCGATAGATGGCGCAAAATATCACTCCTTGGGCGTGGCTTTAACGTCTTGAGAGATTGTCCCAGAAGTTGGCGTCAGCGAATGACTGAAGACCTTACCATATTCAGAATGAGAGCGGTCTCTCGTTGGCTCCACAATGAAAAGACAAAATACGTGCTGTTACGTTTTAACCAATGACATTGTTTAGGGGTAGGGCTTAGTAGGTAGGCGTAGTTTCTGTCTCAAGTTCAAGTGTTTTCTGGTAATGTACACATTTTCTCTTCAAAAAATGAACGTACAATAGAATTTAAGATGATCTATAGAAGACAAGATGCAAATCTCCCTTCAGTGCCCATTCTTTGATTTCTATTTGGCCTAGATAATTAAAAAAATCAGACAGAAATGAGAGATTTAGTTTCTTCCACACAAACACTGCCAAGCTAACTTTTTTTTTTTTTTTTTTTTTTTTTGATTGGAGGTTTAACGACCACCGTCAGCAACTCAATGGGCTATAAGCAGTCGCCCGTCCCTAATTTAGGGTCACTGGTTCCAGGGAAGGGAGAGAGCCAGTGCCGTAAGACAAACACAACATCCATGCCTCACCGGGATTCGAACCCGGACCCCTTACGGACAAATGATCAGAGGCCAACGCCTTAGACCATTGCGCCACCGGGGCGGCCAAGCTAACTTCTGGCGCCATCTAGCGCCATATTGGAATACTTTCGGAGTCAGATAAATTGAATTAAAAAAAAAGTCTAACAAATTTTTGGAAAAATAACTGCAACACGTGTTAGACATGGGTCGTTTTTATTTGTGCTCAAAATTTCAAAATCTACAAAGTAATATTTTTCAAGAAAATGTGTACAAAAGAATTTGCATTACAGATATAGGACAGAATTTCTGTTACATTCATTCAAAGACAGCCTTAAGTAGCTGTGCACTGTGTGCGATGCGGACGTTTCTGACGGGTGTTCGAATCCCGTGTCCTGCCGGCTATCTAGTCTTCGGTTTTTACGGGGTTTTCCGTAGACTTCCCGTGTTTGGGGACGCAAATGCGTGGATGGTTCCCTCTGAAGTCGGCCTCGACGCACTTTGCCCCCTCCCCTTTCCCCAGGATGACTGGGTTTACTAAATGAGTGTCGATGCGCTGGTAGTAAAACAGTAAAAGACGACTGAAGTCTGGCGCCACATGGCACTAGACATCTACGGGACTCTTTCCCGTGATTGTTGATGATGACGATGAATAAGAATCGTTAACTTCATATTAACTGTCTAAAACGTTATTTCCTTTAAAAAACAAGACGTTTTATTCTATCTTTATACGTTGTATAATGTTCTGCGTTAGCTCTAAAACGTCAAAGCAAAATTCTCGCTACTTCAGTAAAACGGAAGAAGCACGCGGTTATAAATAGATTAAGGCTGTCTTTGAATGAGTGTAACAGAAATTCTGTCCTATATCTGTAATGCAAATTCTTTAGTACACAGTTTCTCGAAAACCATTACTTGTAAAGTTTGAAATCTTGAGCGCAAATAAAAACGACCCATATCTAATAAGGGTCGTAGTTATTTTTCCGAAAAATTTGTTAGAATTTTCTTTAAAATTAAATTTATCTGACTCGAAAGTATTCCAATTTGGCGCTAGATGGCGCCAGAAGTTAGCTTGGCAGGGTTTCTCTGTGGAAGAAACGAAATCTCTTATTTCTGTCTGATTTTTTTAATTATCTGGGCCAAATAGAAATCAAAGAATGGGCACTGAAGTGAGATTGGAATCTTGTCTTCCATAGATCATCTTAAATTCTACTGTACGTTCATTTTTTGAAGAGAAAATGTGTACATTATCGGAAGACACTTGAATTTGAGACAGAAACTACGCCTACCTACTAAGCTCCACCCCCAAACAATGTCATTGGTTAAAACATAACAGCGCGTATTTTGTCTCTTCATTGCCGAAGGAGTGATATTTCGCGCCATCTATCGCACAAAATGAAGCCTAACATTCATTAAAAGACAGCCTTAAGCTATCTACGGTTAAGCATAGGTCGTTGAACTGGGAGCCAAATGTCGTAAATAACGATTCTCATTTTAACTCCATGGTCACGGATATATCAGCTATTACTTCTGAATTTCGCAAAAGTATGGCACTAAAATTTACCAAGTAACCAAATTTTGTTATTGAAAAGGGATTTCAGTTACTAAAGATCAAGCAGTTATTGGGATAAATACATATATTACGTTTACAAAAATATAATATATCTACAGAGGGCGAGTCGAAAAATTCGCAATATTTTGATCACTTATGTCTTCATACGTACCTTTACAACGAAAGCTGACAAGCATTGAAAGTATAAGCCATCGTGTTGCATCGTTTTTAGCCATCTGCCTACCAGTTCTTCGATTCCGCGGCGGTACCAGTTCTTGTCTTTCGGGGGCGAAGAACTCCTACACCCCAGCTGCCATCTCCTCCTGGATGTTGAAGTGCCGCCCGCGATGGAAGTGGGCCATGGTCCGGAACAAGTACTAAGGTCCGGACTACATGCTGGGTGTGGCATCAGTTCGATGCCCTAAAGTTCCCAGAGTTTCGCCCAGGTCGTTTGCGTGGTATGAGGCTGAGCGTTGTCCTGTTGTAGGAAAGCGCTCTTTCAGTTCACCAGTGTCGCATACTTCTCCAAAACGGCATGCATCAGCTCCAGCGGTTGAGAGTAGAGTTTGGCGTTGATGGTCCGACCTTCTGGAACAAATTCGTAATGGATTATCCGCTCGAACAACCACGCAGAGCATCTCCTTGTGCTCGAAGCGCCCACGTTTGGCGACAGGTTCAGGAAGCTGGCCCGGGATCACCCACTGCCGTTGTGTGTTAGGATTACGGAAATAGACCCACTTTTCATCGCACGTAACAATTCTCGTTACGAAACGTTCATCGCGCGGGTTTTCTAGAAGCTTCGTGCACACTTCTACTCGGCGGTTTGCTTCAGCTGGCGTCAGTTCGTGAGGGACAATTCGGCAGCTCCTGTGGACCTTGCCGACGTCCTGAAGGTGACGAACCACGGTGGTCTGTGATATGCCCAGCTCGCCTCATAGTGCTGGCTGTCGGATTTGCTTCTATGGCCGAGCGCACAGCCTCCGAATTTACGGTTCGCGGCCTACCTGACCTTGACTAATCGTTGAAGTTTGTCACCTGAGCGAAATTTCTCGAATCATCTGGCTACGGTGCTTTGGTACACGGAGACTTCCCCTTTCGCATGAAAAATGTTTCGTCTTGTTTAAGCAGCGTTATGTCTCAGTTCAAACTCGTAAAGCAAAAGTTCCCTAATTAGCCAGTTGTGGCTCTTTGTCTTTTAGGCGATTCAACCACAGACGGTACACAGTATCACGTCGTGGTTCAACCACAACGACATGCAATGCGGTTCACAACAACAACTATCACTTTATACCCCTTTCGACTGACTGTAGTGTGCGAATTCAGTTTAAACACGTGACATACCCGCCGCAGCACGTGCGTTTCTGCAAATATTGCAAAACTTTCGACTCACCCTTTGTATAAACTGAGTTTCGAATTTATAGTTCTCAGCAGATTTGTCCGGGTAAGTTACGGGTCCGGGTCCAAAATGTTTGACCCGTTTCCAACTCTACCCTGTATATCTCTGCAGAAAAAGTTTCCCAGCCCTGTGCTTGCATTGTATCTTTTCATTAGAATCAACGGTAGAGCAAATTCTAAAAGTTTGGCTATACATTTTAGAAGCATCCTGTATATCGAAATGGAAGACTGAATGCCATATTTATCGCATTCGGTCTGCATTGCGTAATAGTAATATATAATTGTTTATGTAAATATTTACTTACGCAGGATATTCTCAAAATCCTCCGTCAGGGAAAAAAACTGACAATAGGTTTACCTTTTCACAAAAACCTTTTTTTTTTTTTTTTTTACGGTTCCCAAAAGTTTAGAAATAAGTAACAAAACATCATTATTTTGAAGTTGACATGCTTCTATCGTAAAATTTTTCTTTTAACAGTGTTTCCACATTGTCTTTGTGCGGTCGACATTCTGAAGAGATAAAGTAAAACAAAAGGACGCATTTTTTTTTTTTTTTTTTTTTTGTGTGTGACATTTCAAAAAACTCCATTTTACAGAAATTGAAAAAGTCTTCACATTTAAGCATTATGCCCGCATTTTACATAGAAGCAATGAGAAAAGAATTCAGGTGTATTTCTAAAAACTTCAGAATTTTTCTTTTCTCGACTGCAGCGTAAAAGAATTTGAGGATACTTTTGCACAAACTAAAATATAAATCTCGATCTCTGCACTTGGTATGAATATTCGATCTGCGTATTATTTATTGAGACAGTGACATATATGGAATGTCTATAACCTATTTTCTCATTATTTATTTTCTTATGGGATGCGTCTTGAAAACACGGAAACTGATTGTGGTGCATTTATTAATCGGTGTCATCATTCCTTTTCCTCCAGTGGAAATATGCTTGTTATTTGTCATAAGAAAACATTTGTGTGGATGCCGTCTTATAAGTACAATAAGTTCTACGCTAGTGTATAATACAATCACAGATCTATGTTTGGTGCGCATTATACGCTTTTTAGATCATAATGAACACCCATGCCAACACTTATGAAAGATTCTCAGTAAAGCCACTAACGGCCGCAAAATTAATATTCATGGCACGAACATGACGTATTAATTCCTTCGTACGAAGCTCCTGCAATGGGGTTTGGGAATGACTTCTCGGAGTTTAAATGGTGAATATTATCTGCGCAAGGAAGGCAAGAGCCAGAATCTCAGTAACGCTCCTGACGCGCACAAAAATTATAGAGAAACTGTACTGGCAGGGCGTGTCAATTCCCTCGAACGAACTCCTGCATCCCTGTCAAGGACTGACATGTCAGAGTTTAAATGAAGAATGTCATCGGCGCGAGGAAGGCCGGAGCCAAGACCTCATCAACCGCAGGCATTCCTACCTGCTCGAGGGTTACCTTTGAGAAGGTGCGGCGGAAATGGTCCGAAGTGGAATCCACATCCACTAAGCGCACCTGAAAATCGTGGTGAATTCCAATTGGCACATGTGTTCGGGACGGTATGTGGCTCACGATCCCCAGTTCAAAACAGCCTACAAACAGGGAGAAAAGGAAAACGTTTCAGAGCAAATAATTCATGCCAACAGGCTTAAAGAGTGAACGGCTCGTTCGTATGTCCATGATGACCGAAAGTTATCAATGGCGTCTCCTGCACTGCACACGGGTGTACCGTGTTTGCAAATTCTCAATTGTAAAAAAACAGTAGTCTTGTCCGATGAGTCTAGGTTCCAGCTCCAACCTGCCGACTGAGCGGTCTCTCTTTGACCTCGAGCACAGTGAACAACTGCGACCAGGGTGCACGTTTTGACGGAAACATGCCGGCAGTGGTGGTATCATGGTATCGGTATTCTTCCAATGGTGTAGCCGGGGGATCATAGATTTTAACAACGGAAAAATGTAATAACCATTTTAAATATGGTCGAGTAGTGATAAAGTACAGCTTCGGCCAAAAAAAAAAAAGATATTTTCCCTTCGTGGATGTTTGCTGTCGTTTTTTCTCTATTTATTCAATAACATTTTTTTTTATTGGAGGTTTAACGACCACCGTGAGCAACTCAATGGGCTATAAGCAGTCGCCCGTCCCTAATTTAGGGTCACTGGTTCCAGGGAAGGGAGAGAGAGCCAGTGCCGTAAGACAAACACAACATCCATGCCTCACCGGGATTCGAACCCGGACCCCGTTCGGACGAATGATCAGAGGCCATCGCTTAGACCACTGCGCCAACGGGGCGGCAATAACATTTTTTCAAGCTAGGTCTTTTCGCTGTAAAGCTTTCATTTCTTCGGTGGAACATTTTTCTCTTAGAAGATGCACTGTCTCAGTTTTGACCTTAGTCTCTCTAAATGAAGTGAAATAGTAACCTCGACGATCTGATTCACTGCACACAAAAAAAAGAGTGTAACGAGGGCATTACAGATTTTAAAAAAGGTGAACTTCAATAACCATTTTGCATATGGCGAGTTTAAGTCCTCTCTTATTTCTTCGTGCTTATTTGGAGATTGTGCCGTTTTCCCCAATTCTGTCAGTTGTGTTAATGACGCAAGAGACTCTTTCGTTTCGTAATTGTCCGATAGAAAGGAATCGTTCGGTCAGTTACGAAAACGAGTGTCCTGCAATAGTTCGATATATGGCTTTATTACTATGCAAGGAGCTGAGTAGACAACTATCTTTGTAAAAAGGTATAGAGGAATTCTCACATCTTCAGCTTAATGAAGGCAGTTTCCATGATGGATCGAAGAACAGTTGATAGTTCAGGAGGGTTAGCGGCAGAGGACGCACATCGAAGTATGGTTTTAACATAAGGATATAAAAATAGGGGTCGCTCGGAAAGGTAAGGGAGAGAACACTATAAAAAGATATATATATATATATATATAAACGCCATAAAAGTATCACGCGCTCTTTCTGCAAGGAGAGACAATAAGCAAAAGTAGTTTGGATCTGGCAGAGAGGTTGCAAGTGAGATCTCCGGCCACGTGAGAGCGTCTTTGGACTCTGCAAACAAAGAGGGAAAATAGAGATTTTGAAAGTCCGATGCCGAAAAGTAAGACAGAACAGAAATTAAATTTGGAAAAGAAAACTTAGAAGCGAAATAACTGAAGAAAAGCCTGATTGAGTACTACGAATCCTCGAGTTAATAATAATACGAAATATAATAAAGAAAGCAGGACAACCCCTCCTCGTAATTAACCGAATAAACTAATTCTTCACTGCAAAAAAACAACTTATAATTTTAGTACACAGATGTCCTAAATAAAGGGGTAGCTATATTTTCTAAGAAAACAAAATTCGGGACAGGATGATAATGATTAATGTTAATATGACATACAGACAGACTTAACACAAATGTATGCGCAGAAAGAAGCAGGCGTTTGTGAATGTACAGGCAATAATGGGATACACGAACAAAACGTACCATTTTTGGCCCTTTGCAGCAGAAGCAAAACAGCCATAACACTTGGAATGCTGTTTCCTGTCACAGTTTAATAGGAAATATGACCACCCTTCATTGCCATGCACGCATGACATCGGTTGCGCATGCTCTTGACAAGACGCCAAGCAGATCTCTCCCTAACAAATAGCCCTAAATAAGGGACGGGTGACTGTTTATTATAGCCCATTGAGTTGCTCGCGGTTGTCGTTAAACCTCTCAAACGAAAACAAATTCCCAAATCCGTGCATATAAATCTGATTCTTTGACATGCGCAGTGTACTTGTATTATGGCATCTTCGCTCTGTATTTAAGTCACCCAAATTTTCGTTTCCATTGCTCATTGTGTATGATGAAGGGACCGACGCGGTCACCGAAAGATCTCGTCCCTTTTTAATGAGTTTTAATATCATTTTTAAAAATTAACGAGTGGTTTTATCTAAAAAATCCTGCATCAGACTGCTTATAGTGTGACTTCACTTATTTAGCACGAAAACTTCACTAGTTTATTGTTACACCAAGCATTTGCATATCTCTACATGCTGGTGAATCCTATATACACTAATGAACTGTTACATTACGACCATCCCCAGCTTAGAGAAATGGGCGCTCTTGGAGACCAAACGATGGCGTACGTGAAGTTCATACAGCAGTATATATACAACCGGAGTGTTCGGAGTCAGAATAAGAAAAGCTGCCGATTTATCGGAGTTTTATAAAGGTCAAATTGTGATGACAAGGCGCCTTGAAAGTATGATCTCGGAAACGGAAACAGCGCGGCTTGTTCACGTGCCGCTGCAGTGAATAGGTATCAAAAGTGGTGCACAGATGGCAAGCGACGAATCGTCGATCGTCCAGCCGTGTGTCTTCCGCATATCCTTGATACCAGAGAAGAGTGGAGAATGTCGCGCATTGTTCACATCGATTGCAGAGCCACAGTTCGACAAATCACCCGCACCTACAACAGCGATGATCAGGGCAATATGTCACAGCACACAGTCCATAGCAGCCTTCTGCGCATGTGCCTGCGTAGACGAAGACCCAGCCGCGTCCCCATGCTCACTGCACGTCATCGCCAACAACGCATGAAATGAGCCCAAGATCATCGAGACTGGAAGAAAGTGGCTTGGTGTCACGAATCAAGGTTCTTGGTGCATCACGTAGACAGGAGAGCGCGGATACGCCGATTACAACCGGAGGCTATTGCACCTGGATACACTGTTGGGCGGTAACAGACCGGCGTCGGCGGTCTTATGATGTGGGCTATGTTTTCTTGGGAGACTTTAGGTCCCAATAGTACAATCTCTGACAGCTGTCAGGAATCTGAACATCGATGCGGACCAAGTCTGCCCGTTCATGGCAACTATGTTCCCTACTGGTGGTGGCCATTACCAAAGGATAATGCGCCATGCCACACTGCCATAATCGTCAAGAAATGGTTCGAGGAACATGCTGGTGACTGTGTTAATGCCCTGGCATCCAAATTAACCTGACACGAACCCAACCGAACATTTGTGGTTCGACTTGGAAAAGCGGGTTCGCGCTAAATCACCACCACCCCGAAGTGTACGGTAATTGGAGGACCTGCTGTTGACATTATGGTACCAGATACCCCAAGATACCTATCGCGACCTCATCGAGTCGATGCTTCGCCGAGTGGCCACTGTTTTGGTGGCTAAAGGGAAGTCCTACAACTTACTAGGTAGGTGGTAATAATGTAATGTCTCATCGGGGTAATATCTCTAAATAAGCACTTCGAGATACAGGGCAAAATTCAAAGATAAAACAAGTAATTAAATCCAGTTTTTTAATTTAATCAGACAACACTGTAAACATAAAAATATGTTTTTCTCATCAGAAAATACGTTCCACTTCATATAGTATAAAACGCACTCAACGTATAATAATGCGCTCAAGATCAGCGTATCATTCTCATGAGATGGAAACAAGATCCGCCCTGTAACCACGTCGTTTAAGGACTCTCGATCGTCGGCGAGCCTCGTCGCTGAATAAGACATGGTTCAAATCGTCCCACGACTCATGTCTTGTTCTTCAGCACTTCATGAAACTTTGCGCACTGGTTTCCTATAGTGAGTAATAGTAGTCTTGATGGTGTGAAAGACCAAGAATTTACCTCAGCCAATCTGCGATTCACAGTTCGCGTCCTGTATGTCCCTATTTGCCTGTACATTTCTTCGAACGTCGTCCGGCCGCCCCAGTGGCGCAGTGGTCTAAGCGATAGCCTCTGATCATTCGTCCAAAAAGGATCCGGGTTCGAATTCCGGTGAGGAATGGATGTTGTGTTTGTCTTACGGCACTGGCTCTCTCCCTTCCGGGGAGCCAGTGGCCCTAAATTAGGAACGGGGGACTGCTTATAGCCCATTGAGTTTCTCATGGTTGTCGTTAAACCTACAATCAAAAAAAAAAAAAAAAAAGGCGTCCACTGTGGACTGTCAGGGCTACTACGGTTTACCTTCGAATGCGCAGATAAATGCGTTTGAATGTTGGTGTGCGTGCACCGGTCTCGCTACGGAGACGCACGTTACGTAATTTTTGCCACTCTCGCCACATTTTTTTTTTTTGATTGGAGGTTTAACGACCACCGTGAGCAACTCAATGGGCTATAAGTAGTCGCCGGTCCCTAATTTAGGGTCACTGGTTCCAGGGAAGGGAGAGAGCCAGTGCCGTAAGACAAACACAACATCCATGCCTAACCGGGATTCGAACCCGGCCCCGTTCGGACGAATGATCAGAGGCCATCGCTTAGACCACTGCGCCACCGGGGGGCCTCTCGCCACATTCCACCGCAAGGTCGTACATAATCCTATGACGAAATCTGTGATAAAGGCGTCTGTGTGGTCATAGAATTCCCCATGACGTCAAGCAGACAATCTCACTCCCTGCACGTGCTTTCGCCATCGAGATCTTTTTTTGTTTTTTTTATTGGAGGTTTAACACGACCACCGTGAGCAACTCAATGGGCTATAAGAAGTCGCCCGTCCCTAATTTAGGGTCACTGTTTCCAGGGAAGGGAAACAGCCAGTGCCGTAAGACAAACACAACATCCATGCCTCACCGGGATTCGAACCCAGAACCCGTTCAGACGAATGATCAGAGGCCATCACTTAGACCACTGCGCCACCGTGGGCGGCTGATTGAAGATTTAACGACCACCGTGAGTAACTCAATGGGCTATAAAGCAGTCGCCCGTCCGTAATTTAGGGTCACTAGGTCCAGCGAAGGGAGAGAGCCAGTGCCGTAAGACAAACACAACATCCATGCCTCACCGGGATTCGAACCCGGACCCCTTTCGGACGAATGATCAGAGGCCACCAGGGGCGGCTGATTGAAGATTCAACGACCACCGTGAGTAACTCAATGGGATATAAAGTAGTCGCCCGTCCGTAATTTAGGGCCCCTGGTTATAGGGAAGGGAGAGAGCCAGTGCCGTAAGACAAACACAACATTCATGCCTCACCGGAATTCGAACCCGGACCCCTTTCGGAGGAATAATCAGAGGCCATCCCTTAAACCACTGCGCCACCAGGGTAGTCCATCGAGATCACTCCGATGCAGTGGTCCAAAAGTCTAGATGAGAATAATCAAACTGTACAGCAGCCGGTCCTTTTTTTATATCCCACGCCTATCACGTGGTTGAATTGCATCTGCAAACATTCAAAACTCTCAACATATGCCTACGAATTTGCAAGACGCTCAAATAAATGCTTCTAGTCGTGTCGTTGTCGAGGAGCTTAGAATCGTTCCATCCCGATGAATCTGGTTTTTTTTTTTTGATTGGAGGTTTAATGACCACCGTGAGCAACTCAATGGGCTATAAGCAGTCGCCCGTCCCTAATTTAGAGTCACTGGTTCCAGGGAAGGGAGACAGAGCCAGTGCCGTAAGACAAACACAACATCCATGCCTCGCCGGGATACGAACCCGGACCCCTTCCGGACGAACGATCAGAGGCCATCGCTTAGACCACTGCGCCACCGGGGCTGCCTCGATGAATTAATATATATATTTTGAAACACTTTTCAAAATGTAAAAGGTTCAAAATTTCCTGATTTAGAAAACTGGCAGCTATGATTTATTACTTCTTGTTGGTATTTTTAAACATTTTTCATCACCGACTCGGTTAAGCCCTGTCTATCAGGGTTTCCATACAACTGAAACTCTACTGAAAAATACAAACTGAAACTCTGGCTTTAACAGCAGCTTATTTTACGTTTTAGTTGTCATCTCGAAATATATTTCAAAACAAATGAAGATTCTACATCTTGTTAAATTCCTTCCAGAGAACAATTTGTCTTATTTTCTACCCGTTTTCTTCTGGGGGTTATTTCTTGACTCAAATACCGTCTAACTTCCGCATAAAGAATTCCCGTGTAGGGAATTTCTCCATTTAGCAAACATTTTCACGGACTTGAAACCTTGAAAGAAAACTATATAAAATAACTTCCTTTTAACGAAGCCACTTTCTGTTGTGCGACGTTTTTATTTCAGAATTTCCATGGATTGGTTAAGTTTACTCTGGATTCTCAAACCACTTCCTGCTGGCATTTTTTTTTCATGTCTGTATTTTTGCCGCTTTATTTACACGTTCCTCATTCCCAAACAGAATTCTTGTTCTCCCCTTCAAGTTATTGGATTCATTTAGTTAATGTTCGTGAAAGGGAAGGATTTCCACATACACACACGCACGCTCAAGAAGCTAATGCCATCCGTGAATAATTCATTCAGAACGAATGACTCTTCACCGTGAGTGGTGAATGTTTCGCTCTCATTGCTGCGATGGATCATTCAATCCGCCATTACACAGACACACAGTGAAGTCGCAACGAGTTTAACTTTATTTCGCGCCCATGAGTTCCGAAACAAATTTCCAAAGAGAAACGTTGTAACGTACACAGTCCTATCAGAATAATATGAACACCTACCTAATAATGGGAATAACCACCCTTGGTCCTGATGACAGCTGAGAGACGGCGTGGCATGGATGCAATGAGACCCTGGAAGGTTGCATGAGGCACACGTGACCATTCGGACTGCAACAGAGCGCGGAGGTTCCAGAGTTTAGGTGGTTGTGGCTCAGCACATCGAACCTATCGATCCAAATAATCACACATGTACTCTATGGGACTGAGGTCGGGCTATTTCGCCGGCCAAGGGAGAATGGAGATATCGCTGTCGTGTTGCTGGAACCAGTCATGCACCCTCTTAGCGACATGGCACGGCGTATTGTCTTGTTGGTAGACACCATCACCACCAAGGTAAACGTGCAACATGAAGGGATGCCTGTGGTCAGCGAGGATGGACAGGTAGCCATCTGCGCTCAAGGACCCATCTTGTGGTACCAGCGCTACCAGGTCATACCAGAAAAACATCCCCCAGACATGCACACTGCCACCGCCGGCCTGTACTTGACCGACAAGCTTGTCCGAATGTTGGTTCTCGAGCGCTGTATCCGTCACCACCCGCTACTTCTGTGGAGTAGAAACTTCGATTCGTAGAAGGAAACATTTCCCCACTGTGCAATGACTGTAGTCCCATGGATATAGCTAGCATTGTTGCCGATGCCCCTGGGTCAACATGGGCGCCTTGACGCAGCGTATACTCCGGAGACATATGCGTAACAGGGTTCGCTCTATTGTTATCATGGTACATGTATCTGGGTTCCCCAGCGTTCATTTGCGATGTCAATGTCTGCACTGTTGCGCGTCAATTGCCCTTTACCAGTCGACAGAGGAGACGTTCACCTCTGGGGTTGATGTCCTTTGGGCTCCACAGTAATGATGTTTGAGGGTAGTCAGTGTGCCAGCGGCCCATTCTTGGTACACCCTTACTAAAGCACTTCGCGAACAGCCCACGAAGTCTGCTGTTTCTGAGATGCTTACACTTTGGCGCAGTAGCCCAGGATCATTCCTTTTTTGACGTCCGTCAATATGCCCATTGTGCTCGCGTAATGCATTATGGCCCATCTATCCTGACCAGCCGGTTATATCCCCGTGTGGTCGACCTTATCACGTGCACTCTGACACGCCTGCGCGAGTACACTCTGATTTGGGGGATTGTCATTTTATTCTGATACGACCGTGTATACTAAAATACAACTTTCCCTTTTTAGTTTCTGTATCTATGTAAATTCAGTTCGCTCTCGTTATGCTTTTTCTAAACTTAACATTTACATTTTCTCTCTTGACTGAATGTTTTGTGGCAACTGCACTACGGTCGGATGAATGACAGTGTACAAAACAGAGATACGAACAAGGTTCACGACGATGTATGAGAGTGCATTCATCACTAGTTAAAAGTATCTGATGTCTTTCATCAGAAGTATTGACTAACTCACGCTTGCGGACTTCGGCTAGAGATTGTAATAGATTTTATAAGGGATTTGTTATGCTATAACACTGGTCTACAGTTTTTACACAAAATTTTGCATACCGCTTTATCTATGAATTTGTATATGTATTTACATGTGAGAAGATTAAATATGACCATGAGAAACTTTACTTACCTCAAGTTTATGAAGTAGAGCTTACATATAATAAAATCGCAAATACGTGTTTAGAGATGTTTAAAAAAAAAAAAATAAGCGAAAGATTCAGTGAAATTTCCAATTAAATGATTCAATCAAGAGTTCTTTTGCATTTGCTTTGTAATCAAATTTTTTAGGTATGCAACTTAATTCTCGGCCCCTAACCGCAAGCGATCATAGAACGTCGGCAAATGCAAATAGCTGTGTGCGATAATGGCTGTTTGCAGCGCCATCCAACAGCTTTCCAGGCAACCGTAACCGTTTACAGCTGTAGTGACAGAAGGGACGAAAGTTGACGGTGAACGCAATGTCGTTCGAGAAGCAACATTTGAAGCACTTCCTCCTGTTTGCGTTTCAGCTGAAAAAAGTGCCGCGAAGCCCAGCAAATGATCTGTACAGCTTTGGGTGAGGCTGCCGTGTCCTACAGTACGTGTAAGAAGTGGTTCCAGCGGTTTAAGCACGGGATTTTTGATCTCCGTCATGCAGAACGTCCGGGACAGCCACAGAAAGTTGACGATGAGGAACTGGAACAACTGTTGGACGCGGATCCCTGTCGCACACAGTCAGAACTCGCCCAGGAACTCGGAGTAATACAGCAAGCCATTGCAAAGCACCAGCACAAGCTTAGACGGATTCACAAGGAGGGCCGTTGGGTGCCCCACCATCTCACAGCTGCGAACAAGTCTAGGCCCTACGATGTTGCTGTGTCCTTGCTCTTCAGATTCAAGAAGAAGGATTTCCTCCACAAGGTTTTGATCTGTGAGGAAAAGTGGATCCTCTACGATAATCCTAAGCGGCGCAAATCGTGGGTCTGAATATCCATGCCAGGAAGTTATTGCTGTGCATATGGTGGGATCAGCGCGGTGTCGTACACTATGAGTTGCTCAAACCTGGCGAAACGGTCCATGCTGAGCGTTATTGTCAGCAACTCATTCGTGTGAGCGACGCAGTGGAGGCGAAAAGGCCATACACCGGCAAGGGCAGAAGGTTGGTCCTTATGCTTCAGAATAACACGCGTCCACACACCGCGAAAACGACTTTAAACACGATCACCGACCTGGGATGGGAGATTTTGTAATACCCGACGTATTCTCCAGACTTCGTCCCGTCGTATTATCACCGGTTTCGTTCCCTACAACATCACCTGAATGATACGCACTTCACTTCTGTCTAGGAGGTCCACACACGTACTGATGGCTTTATCAACTCGAAACAGCCCTCTTTTTTTCCGCAGTGGCATTCGGCAGCACCCTGACCGATGGCTCCAATGTATCCAATACGACGGGAATTATTTCCCTTGACTAGGTACGTTTTCGATTTGCTATAATTTGCTGTCAACGTGTCGTGCCTGTGGCCGAGAATTAAGTTGCACACCTAATGTACAGTATAAAATAATTATTTCTGCATTTCTGGCCTAGACTAGGATGTTTCGAATTTATGTTAAGCGTTTTCCGTTTGTAGACTACCTGTAGAGCATCCCTGGAAACGGTCCAACAGTAGTCTGTGAACATTGAAGAATTTCACTTCCTTGTACTTCTTCTCCATTCCCTAAATGTCTTATCACTCACGTGTCCACAGTTTTCTGGAAAGAAGTCAAGATGAGAGTGCAGGAAATGAATTTTTCAGATGTATGTTGCAGTCAAGTTTCTTGTAACTTGAAAGCAAGGCATCCACAAGTTCTCTGTAGTTTTCTGCCCTCTTGTTTCCTAGAAACGTAACACAAACATACTTGAAACTTTGACGCGCTGCTTTCTCCTCAACTTGCAGTATTTCATCGAAGTGACGATCCTTAAAAAGGGCACTAATATGTGGACCAAGAAAGACATTACCTTTGACCTTTGCATCATTCAGTAGGACAAACGTTCCTTAAAGTACCTGAAGAACCAACAAAGACATCTTCGGATTTTCACTAAAGATCGTTTTTTCCAGTAGGACAAACTTTTCCCTAAGGTATTTGAAGGACCAACAAAAGACATCTTTGACTTTTACATCACTCAGTAGGGCGAGCGTTTCCCTAAGGTAGGGGTCTGCAAACTACGGCCCGCCGCCTCTTTTTGTACGGCCCGCGAGCTCTAGGAATGGATTTTACATTTTAAAATTCTTTAAAATGTCAAAGTACGCGCTATAACAGAACGGCCGACCGCAGAGTTGAGAGATACGATCGTATGTGGCGCTCCTATAGCTTCGCGTTCGATGGCATCTGCTGTGACGCCACGCAGTTATAATTCGGCAGCGTTTCCAGTGCCGCGTGTATCGCTGCTGTGCGACATTTTGTTCTCGTTTGATTAACTTTGCATATCCATCATGTCACTGTCAAAACCAGAAAAGAAGAGAAAAGTGGATTCCGAATGTCGAACTTGTCGAATTTTAAGGCAGAGTGGAGTGTGAATTATTTTGTTACCGAATTAGATGACAAAGCATTGTGTTTATTGTGCAATGACACTATAGCAGTACCAAAAGAGTACAATTTACGTCGTCGTTACCGTACTAAGCACTCGACACAATATTCAGAACTCACAGGAAAGCAACGATCAGAAAAATTTGGAAACTTTAAAACGGAATATTTCATCACAACGTGATTTATTCATGAAAATGAGGCTGCAACTGAAGTCAGTTCATGGGTAGCTCATTTGTTAGCTAAGGAACGAAAGCCGTATGCAGATGGTGAGTTAATTAAATTGTATTTGATTGTAGCAGCAGAAAAACCTACAGTTCCACCAGCGTTTCTCGGGTCTTGATACAAGTCCTGAAGATATTTCCATGTGTCAAAATCCATTCGACTGTAGAGTTGAGGAGTTTTAACCTAACCTTCAATTGGAAGTGATTAAACTGGAAAATGATGGCATGCTAAAAGTCAAATTTCAAGAGAAGAATCTAACAGATGAACATTTGCAATCAATTTTGACGATAAGGAGTGTTACCTTTGAACCCCAATTTGATGAAATGTCATCCCCAAAAAAAGCATTTTCATTCTTCTCATTAGTAGAGATGTATTTCAAACAATCGTAGTCTTTTTTTAGTCTACTTATTATTACTATTACGCTATTTTAGTCTAATTATTATTACGCTATTTTAGTCTACTTATTATTATTACGTTATTTTTAGTCTATTATTACATCTTTTAGTCTAATTATTATTACGCTATTTTACTCTACTTATTATTATTACGTTATTTTTAGTCTATTATTACATCTTTTAGTCTAATTATTATTACGCTATTTTAGTCTACTTATTATTCTTTTTTTAGTCTAATTATTATTACGATATTTTATATTATTACATCTTTTTTTAGTTCAATTATTACTATTTGTTGTTTAAGTAGGCTTACCTACTTAAATAATGAGAAAAAAATATCCTCGAATTTGTCTCTTGGCCCGCAGAGCCTAAAAGTTTTAGTATTTGGCCTCTTACAAAAAAATGTTTGCCGACCCCTGCCCTAAGGTATTTGAAGGACAAACAAAGAAACGTTCCTTAAGGTACTTAAAAAGGAGATGTCTTTGTCGGTTCTTCAACTTTTGCATCACTCAGTACGGCAAACTTTTCCCTAAGATACTTGAACCACCAAAGCCAAACTTTCCCTTAGGTACTTGAAGGACCGACAAAGCAATCTTCTTTGACCTTTGTATCATTCAGTAGGGCAATTTTTTCCCTACTGTACTTGGAAGGTCTCTTCGTCTTTGTTCATGTCCTTAACAATATTCTTCATGAGGCCTAGCTTAATGTGAAGAGGTGGAAGTGAAAGCTTGTGTGAATCAACCAAGTTGGTTGTTTTGGACGCTTTTTGCACCTGCTGTAGGAATTTTGTAGCTGTAATTTATTTTTTTTAATGAGAGAGAACACGTGCCTAACGTTCCTATTCAAGAATAAAGCAACAAAAACTTGGTTTATCCTAGTTGCATGTCTAATAAAAGGGCTATTACCTAGGTCACCACGAACCTGGCACTGGAAGTTACAATACTTGATGGCTTCGAGAAGAAATTTCATTTGATTAAGACTTCATGTTAAATGCATTGTCAATAGGAACTCAAGGAGGCTCGTTTCCAATGTGCACTAGAGCAACTTTTAAACTCCTCTTTGAGGAATCGATGAAAAGACTCCACTCTTGAGCTTGCCGCCCCGGTGGCGCAGTGGTCTAAGGCGCTGGCCTCTGATCATTCGTCCGTGAGGGGTCCGGGTTCGAATCCCGGTGAGGCATGGATGTTGTGTTTGTCTTACGGCACTGGCTCTCTCCCTTCCCTGGAACCAGTGACCCTAAATTAGGGACGGGCGACTGCTTATAGCCCATTGAGTTGCTCACGGTGGTCGGTTAAACCTCCAATCTTAAAAAAAAAAAAAAAAAAAAAACTCTTGAGCTTTGTAGTCTATGTTCAGAGCTATCATGAAAGGAATACGGGATTACACAATACGATACTAATTTTGAAGACGTGAATCCGTTTTTTGGTGTAAATATAACATGGATGGTAAATCAGATAATATCCGAAAACTTGAAAATTTCGTTGTTCAGATTCGCTAAATATGAACGCCGGTTGCTTCGACTAACGAATCCTGTGATGGTTATATTCAAATTAATCGGAAACTTGGTCGTTCTGGGTGGTATAGTGGTTAGCATACTCTGGCACTATGCGGGAGACGCGGGTTCGCTTCCTGCTCCAGGCCGACGAAATTTACAAATTTTCGGATGTTACCTGACTTACCATCCATGTCATATTTACACTAAAAAACAGATTCACGTCTTCAAAATTTGTATGCTAGGAGCCTTCATTAGGCCGTTCACGTTGGTGCATGCCACAACAGTGTCTTCCATAGTGAAGAAAGGGGTTAAATCTTTTTGCCTGTAGATGAATATTTCTACTTCATTTTTCATAACATTAGATTCCACCGATGCAAGCTTAGGGCCCAAACTTCACTTTTCTAAAGATCCAAATCCCTTACGAGATCTTTTCTGCTGAGAATAACTGTCACGAATCGGCTCAGAGTCATATCCATTTGTCTCGTTCGTTCGCTCTTCTGGTGAACAATTTTCGTAGGAAATTGTTATCGTGAATCAGTTGTGGGTCGGATCCGTTTGTGTAGTTCGTTTACTCTTCTGGTGAACAATTTCTGCAAGGAATGACAGTAGCGAATCTACACTTACGGAAAGTGAAAAAAGAACACCAAGAAGGAGACGTCTGATACCAACGAAATTTATACAGAATAATAACGGAATACAGAGGATAACGTGATCAAAACATTATGGCAAAATACAGCTTTATTTGCTGGTAAACTGAAAAATAACATTTCCATGTAACATGGTTAGTACGAGGTTGAACCGCCATCAACTGCGTCACACTGTGCAATTCTGGCATGGAGTCTGTCGTACAGATGTTGGATGTAAGTTTTGGGTATTGAGTTCCAAGATCCTCAACCTGGACGCGTAAATCGGGGATGGTCGTGGCTGGCCGTGGAGACCGGATAAGTTGTTGTCCCATAAAATCCCACACGTGCTCAATGGGGGACAAATCCGGTGAACGTGCACGCCAAGGAAGTTGTCTCACACCCTGAAGTGCATTTTGCGTTGCACGTGCCATGTGTGGGCGTGCGTTATCTTGCTGGAAAACACCACGATGGACCGACCTTACAAATGGCACAACAACGGGCTGAATGATGTTGTTGATGTAGGAGGTGCTGTTTAACGTACCCGGTACAAACACTAGTTGTGTACGGGAGTGATAGCTGATCGCTCCCCACACCAGGAGACCAGGTGTAGGCCCTGTGTGTCGCTGGCGGATGCAAGAAAGGTGGAGACGCTCCCCTGTGCGTCTGCGAACACGCATACGGCCATCGGAGGCTCCCAAGCAGAATCTGTTTTCATCGCTGAACACGACAGATCGCCATTGACTTTTCCAGTGCAGACGTTGGCGACACCACTGCAGCCGTTCCTGATGGTGGACTGGGGTCAGAGGTACACATGCCAGAGGCACACGTGCACGTAGTCCTGCATCCAGTAGACGGTTGCGGATTGTTTGCACAGTCACCTCAGGGGCAACGGCAGCTCGGATTTGCGTCGCAGTGGATGTTCTGCTTGACAACGCCGCTCTTCTTATGCGTCGATCGGTCCGCTCATCAGTCGGTCTGTGACTCCCGGTTCCACGTCTTCTCGTGTAGGAATGTTCCTCGGACCATCTACGCCACCATCGTACCACCACCGATACTTCCAATCCAATTCGCTCCACAATACGACGATACGACCACCCGGCCTCGCGGAGTCTGACTAGACGACCTCGCTCAAGGTCCGATAACTGCTGAAATCGTAAACGTCTTCCATGTCCAGGCATTGCAGCTTCTTCAGGGTCTTCGCACGTGTCTGTACGCCGACGACTGATTACATTCACTTCGCCGTACTCCTTAAATACCACCGACGATAATTTGCATATTATGCTGTGCTGTGGCGTAAGCGCTCACCGGTTGGTCCCGAAATTAACATCACACCTACGTAAACTCGACCCCAGTAACATATGTAAATTTCATGATCGTCCGGCAATTCCTTCTTGGTGTTCTTTTTTTCACTTTCCGGCAGTGTATTCTAGGTCGGATTCGTTTGTGTTGCTCATTGAATTTTCAAATGAAGAATTTCTGCAGGAAATTGTCTCCAATCGGCCCAGGGTCCGATCGGTTTGTGTTGGTTTCGTGAATTCTTCCGATTTAGGGAACTATTTTAAATTTTAATTTATTTTTAAGGCTGATGGGATGTAAGTTAATTTAGCTTTTAGACTTGGTCCCATTCCTAAGCTATCTCATTTTGTAGATATACGATATGCAAATTTTACAAAAACCGAAAAAATCCGAGCCACATCAGGCCTCAATCAAGCTTGTCGTTTAAAGGATTTTCAACCTGTAATGGGTTTTCACTGAACATACACTATATTGACAAAGTCATCGGACACCTAGAAGAGAAACACAACATAGCATTTATTGACGTGCATAAGTACGGTGTCGGTCCACCTCTGTCGTTAACGCATGTGCTGACCCTTCAAGACATGCTTTCGACAAGGTTTTGGAACACAGCGATAGGTTTGCGCTTCTATTCAGTAAATAATGCTGCCACTAACTGTTAGTTAGTAGTAGGCCTTGGTACCAAACTTCTCATGCTGCGCTCTAGTTCATCCCATAGGTGCTCTATGAGATTAAGATAAGGGCTCTGTGCTGGCCAGTCCATACATGATACGGAATTATCGTCAAACCACGCCGTTAATAGTCCTTACTTTATGGCTCGGTGTATTATCCTGCTGGTACCAACACGTCTCGGTTCCATAGTATTGCCACAGAGTTGGTAGGGTATAATTGTCCAGATTATCGCGGTAGACGTGCTGGTTAGCAGGTCTGTCCACGATAACCAATGGGCTGGGCCCATAACACGAAAAACACCCCACACACAAGTACACTGCCAGCTCCAAACTTGGCCGTAAGAACGGTATACTGTGGTAAATAGCGTTCCCCGACTGCCGCCATACCCACACACGGCCATCAGACTGATGGACCGTATATCGGGATTCATCAGTCCATAGGACGCGTTTCCATTGATCTACGGTCCATGATAAATGTTCTTTACACCATGCTAAACGACGAGTAGCATTCCGAGTGGAGATAAAAAGCTTATGAGCAGCCGCACGACCACGGTAACCAATGGAATGAAGTTCTGTGCGAATGGTACGTGTACATACCGAGGTTCCAGCATTTTTACTCACCTGTACACTGAGGTTTTGTGCAGTACTCCGTCGATTAGCTGTAACGACTCTTCTGGGGCTTCGACGTCCTCTATAACTGATTTCCTTTGGTCTGCCGGTACGTTTTGGTGCTTTAGGTATGTACCTTCCACTTATTCAGTATGTACCTTCCACTTATTCAGTATGTACCTTCCACTTATTCAGTACTTCCAAAACAGATGACTTGGGTATGTTTAAACGCCTCTAGATTTCTCTTATGCACAACCCACTAATATAACGCACAACGATCTTTCCTTTCTCAAAGCCAGTTCTCTCCCGCCGCGACATTTTCACTTAACCTCACAGTGCGTTATGATCACGGACAGCCGCAGGCTTGTTTTTATACCGTTTGCAGCTATACCGCGCATCTTAACAATGCAGCGGATCCATTCATTTGCTTTTGAAGGGGTGTCTGGTTACTTTTGTCAATATAGTGTATGTTGCTGTAGAAGTTTTCATTAAGTTTGAGAAACTGAATTTACCAAAGCGAAAAATTTCTTGCCTTTCGGTCTGCGTTTTTTTTTAAGGGTTTAAAATTTAACATATTTCTATGGCGCATTGTGTCTAAAGGCGGCTACAGATATACGTTTGAATGTCACTCCAGCAAATGAATCAGTTTTGTGCCTGGAACGACACGTAACGTGCAATAAAGAGGATTTCATGCAGGCTTTGAAGAGCTTCACTCCTGCGTCACTCCACGTTACATGCAGCCGCATGCACAAAACTCCTTCATTTGCTGCCGTGACACTCAAACACGTCATTCAATCGTGTGTGTCTGTGGCCGCCCTAAAGGTGGGTACAAACACGCACTTTTGAAAGACACGTTAAAGTCAAATGGATGGACTTGGAGTGAAGAGGATTTCAAGGAGGCGTTGAAGAGCTTCACTCCTGGTTCATCAAATTCAGTAATGTGCATACTCGCTTTTGTCAGCAGCTCTTAAGAGGCTAGTTAATTTTTTTTTCAAATTGCCCAGTTCTTTTGCTAAGTTGTAAAACCTGCATCGCAAATGTATGCTATACAAATCTCAAATTGTACCGCAACTCCGTGTAATCGCATTGATAAATGCGATGCTATACCGGTAAAAATTTTCCTTGCAATGCAGTCTTCTTTTTGATGGTCTTTTATTTATATTTTGTATTTTACATGATTCTGTATTTTTTTTTCGTTCTTTATTTTGCCTAATCTGGTTTTATTAAGTTATATATTTTGACGTAGAACAACGTCTCACTCCGCGGATAGTATGAGCCGACTGCCTGTGACAAAAATAGGTCCCAATTGAAATGATTATAGCGTTAAACCTTAGGGTCGCACACTAATTGTGTTGCTGGTATCGTTTTAAAGCTCTAGACGATATCTATTCAGATATAGACTGACGGAAAAAATCCCAACACCAAAAAGGAGTTGTGTGAGATAAACGACAGTTGGTAGGCGGTGAGAGTACATCTGTAAGATGACGTCTATGGAAATTTCGCGCTCGGCGCATACGTGTGGTGCTAGCAGCGCCCCTCGGAACATGCAAAGCTGGTTTGCTGTAAATACGCGCTGTAACGTTCGTGAGCGTTAGTTATCGTTCAGATTCGACGTAGGGTGTTGATGTTAGTCAAGAATGCCTTTAAGAAGACGAAGAAGCCATTATCAACAGCTCACGGAGTTTGAACGAGGTCGTGTAATAGGGCTACGAGAAGGTGGATTTTCTTTCCGCAATATTGCAGAACGACTTGGCAGGAATGTAGCCACTGTGCATGATTGTTGGCAGCGGTGGTCAAGGGAAGGTACTGCCTCAAGAAGACCGGGTTCCGGCCGGCCACGTGGCACTACTGAAAGGGAAGACCGCCGTGTACGGCGTATGGCCGTGGCGCATCGTACCGCGTCTGCGGCAGCAATTCGAGCTGCAGTTGCCACCACAGTGACACAACGAACTGTTACAAATCGGCTACTTGAAGGACAGCTCCGAGCCAGACGCCCTGTAGCGTGCATTCCACTTACTCCAAACCACTGCCGTTTGCGACGTCAGTGGTGTCAAGCTAGAGCTCATTGGAGGACGGAGTGGATATCTGTTGTGTTTTCTGATGAAAGCCGGTTCTGCCTGGGTGCCAGTGATGGCCGTGTGTTGGTTAGAAGGAGGCCAGGTGAGCGCCTGCAACCAGCCTGTCTGCGGCCGAGACACACTGGACCTACACCTAGAGTTATGGTCTGGGGAGCAATTTCCTATGACAGCAGGAGCACTCTCGTGGTTATCCCACGCACCCTGACGGCACAGTTGTACGTCGGTCTGGTGATTCAACCTGTTGTGCTGCCATTCATGAACAGCATTCCAGGGGGTGTTTTCCAACAGGATAACGCTCGCACGCATACCGCTGTTGTAACCCAACATGCTCTACAGAGTGTCGACATGTTGCCGGGCCTGCTAGATCACCAGATCTTTCACCAATCGAGCACGTATGGGACATCATTGGACGACAACTCCAGCATCACCCCCAACCAGCATTAACCGTCCCTGTACTGACCGACCAAGTGCAACAGGCATGGAACTCCATCCCACAAACTGACATCCAGCACTTGTACGACACAATGCATGAACGTTTGAGTGCTTGCATTCAACATTCTGGCGGTTACACCGGTTATTAGTGTACCAGCATTTCACATTTAAAATGGCTCTTCTCGCGCTTACAATAAGCTGTGATCTTGAAACCTTAATCGATTAAATATGTTACCTATACAAATGTATTGCCGCCATTTCATTCCTCTTCAACTATTTTTTCGTGGTGTTGGGATTTCTTTTTTCCGTCATTGTATAAAGAACACATCGCAGTATTTTAAACTTTAATTTCTAAAAATTGTTTTCATGTGAATGGATTAACATTTTCGACAATGCCGCTGAATTCGCAGAATGAACGCCCGCAAAAATGGAGAAAAATCAAAACGAGAGGCAAGAGCAAGTGATGAGGAATATAAGAAGCCCAGAGAGACTGCAGTTCAACAAACTAGAGAGTATGGAGAACGCATGAAAGAAGCCACCGCCAAACAGAAATCCCTACACACCGATCGAACCCATACCATCCCGAACTCTGCTTTTTGTTCGCAATGTATCAGACATTATTTGTAAAAATTATGTAAGCTACTTTTCATATGGTAGACCTGTGCGGGCTATAACAAATTAAATAAACGCTTTGAAACCATACTCGACTAGCTCATTTCAACTCTCCGATCTACAAGTCATAATCCTACGTTCCAAACGGACGGCTCAATCAGGACTGAGCCTACCTGTTTTGTTTTGTTAAGTTGTTTTCACTTCTACTATTCGGAGGACTTCTTAACCGTTCTTTTTTCACAGCACGTCGTAATTGTTTGAACTCCTGTCTGGTATATAAACACTTTCATATCTGTTTGTAGATGTTTATTTCTCCATATTTATTTGTTTACACTCCTGATATTTTTCGTTATCTAATTCTTTGGTGACGTATATCTGCTTCGATACACCTATTTCTATTAATTCCGAAATACAGCACATGATATTAGGATATTCTATATACTGAATTTTTGATTTGGCGTTTACATTACTGTAATGAAGTTTTTTAAATACGAATCATTTCCTTAAAGTGAATATGGTGATTACATTTATTACTTTTTAGAGTCATCTGCTTTTCAACCATAAATTTAAATATTTTCTAAACCTCTTTCAAACTGCTGCGACATTCTTCGAATTTCCTAATAGTTCGTGAAGATGAAAGACTTATTTTTAAGTACAGCTATGTCTGATATTCTTGTTTTTCATAAATTACCGCAACGAATTTATTTTGATGTGGGATGTTTTACTGCGAAATGAGAGTCTCATTTAAATCTCAGGAGATTTTTAATTTAGTTTTATTTTGTGTTTTTATGAGTGTTTTCGTTTCTGCTCTATTGCGCACTTGCTAAGCTTTGGCAATCTGTGATGCTCTTGTTTGCCTCGCTATGTCTTTAATGTTTTCCCTTCAATGTGCCGTAAATATTTCACTTAAACAAATACGAATGCTACTAATTAGTTTGTTTTCCTATTCGAGTCGCTTTTGAACTAAATGCTGAATTCTAGGAAATATCTTTATTACCTTGAAAATGGTGAATTTCCTTTAAATAAAAAAAAACGTAAATGGCAAAGAAAATAAGAAAAGTTTCAATGATTGCAGAATTCAGGTAAGCAAGAAAAATATGTCCTGAGGAGATATAGCGGCAAAATGAAATTTGCAAAGGATCAAAAAACTTCATCACATGCTTATTTACACTTAAAGTATGTTTCATGACAGCATCACAATCAAAAATGTGTCATTATCATTTATCAATCAACTGCTACATGAAGGTCTGAACAAAATTCTTCAACAACTTCCTGTGTTGAGCCACTCTTCTCCATATATCCAACATGCTTTCGAATTTTATCCACCCATCTTCCACGTGGTCTTTATCTGAATCTTTCCCTGTACCTTGGAATCCAGTCTAGTATTTCAGTTGTCAAACGGTGGCCAGTTCCAGCAACATGTCCAATACAGTGCCATTTCAGAAATTTTACATACATCACGATATCCTCAACTCCCGTCATTTCCCTAATCCACGAGTTTTTCTTGCTCTACTTCGTGTTTATGCCAGGCATGCACTTTCCATTCTTCTTTCAGTAGTTTGCAGCCTCTAAATGTTTTTAAGGTCCATGTCCGTGATCCATAAGTAAAAACTGGAAGAATGCATTGATTAAACATTTATTTTGAGACAAAGGTAAATTGCATTGTTTCTTCCAAACGTTCTCCAACCAGATTTTATATGCCTATTAATTTCTTCTTCGATGTGGCCCTTATTTGACATCTGCTTACCATGGGAAATGTAATCATTGATTACTTTTCTTGAAATGGTAAATACACTGACGGAAAAAAATCCCAACACCACGAACGGATTGTGTTAGATAAACGACAGTTGGTAGCCTGTGAGAGTACATCTGTAAGATGACGTCTATGAAAATTTCGCGCTCGGCGCATACGTGTGGCGCTAGTAGCGCCCCTCGGGACATGCAAAGCAGGTTTGCTGTAAATACGCGCTGTAACGTTCGTGAGCGTTAGTTATCGTTGAGATTCGACGTAGGATGTTGATGTTAGTCAAGAATGCCTTTAAGAAGACGAAGAAGCCTTTATCAACAGCTCACGGAGTTTGAACGAGGTCGTGTAATAGGGCTACGAGAAGGTGGATTTTCTTTCCCCAATATTGCAGAACGACTTGGCAGGAATGTAGCCACTGTGCATGATTGTTGACAGCGGTGGTCAAGGGAAGGTACTGCCTCAAGAAGACCGGGTTCCGGCCGGCCACGTGGCACTACTGAGAGGGAAGACCGCCGTGTACGGCGTATGGCCGTGGCGCATCGTACCGCGTCTGCGGCAGCAATTCGAGCTGCAGTTGCCACCACAGTGACACAACGAACTGTTACAAATCGGCTACTTGAAGGACAGCTCCGAGCCAGACGCCCTGTAGCGTGCATTCCACTTACTCCAAACCACTGCCGTTTGCGACGTCAGTGGTGTCAAGCTAGAGCTCAGTGGATGACGGAGTGGAGATCTGTTGTGTTTTCTGATGAAAGCCGGTTCTGCCTGGGTGCCAGTCATTGCCGTGTGTTGGTTAGGAGGAGGCCAGGTGAGCGCCTGCAACCAACCTGTCTGCGGCCGAGACACACTGGACCTACACCTAGAGTTATGGTCTGGGGAGGAATTTCCTATGACAGCAGGAGCACTATCGTGGTTATCGCACGCACCCTGACGGCACAGTTGTACGTCGGTCTGGTGATTCAACCTGTTGTGCTGCCATTCATGAACAGCATTCCAGGGGGTGTTTTCCAACAGGATAACGCTCGCTCGCATACCACTGTTGTAACCCAACATGCTCTACAGAGTGTCGACATGTTGCCGTGGCCTGCTAGATCACCAGATCTTTCACCAATCGAGCACATACGGAACATCATTGGACGACAACTCCAGCGTTACCCCAACCAGCATTAACCGTCCCTGTATTGACCGACCAGGTGCAACAGGCATGGAACTCCATCCCACAAACTGACATCCAGCACCTGTACGACACAATGCATGAACCTTTGCGTGCTTGCATTCAACATTCTGGCGGTTACACTGGTTTTTAATGTACCAGCTTTTCACATTTAAAATGGCTCTTCTCGCGCTTTCAATAAGCTGTGATCTTGAAACCTTAATCGATTAAATATGTTACCTATACAAACGTATTGCCGCCATTTCATTCCTCTACAACTATTTTTTCGTGGTGTTGGGATTTTTTTCTCTGTCAGTGTATATTTCAAATACGTGGAGATAATGTAAATAGACTATGTCATCGCTCAGTCCATGTTAATTTACATATAAACATCGCATAGCAACTGAAAAATTGTTCATCCAACACCGCTGAGATCGAACCCCAGATCTCTCGGATATCTAGCCGAGTGCGTTCACTTTACGCTACGGTGCCAACAACTGACAGCGCTATGTGTGGTTATAGCGCTGTAAATTGTTGGCACCATAGCGTAAAGCGAACGCACTCTGCTAGTTATCGAGATATCTGGGATTCGATACCAGCAGGGAACAACATTTTTTTCAGTAGCTATGCGTTGTTTACGCTTTCCAACCGTAGGTTGAAGAAACGTATATGCTCCGACTTTGTCAGTCTGTGCGTCCGCACGATAACTCGTGTAAAAAATGATTCGTTTTCGATGAAATGTTAGCATGTGGTAGCGGACCACCTGGGGATGAACCCTATTAAAAATGGGTGACGTAGGGTCAATGGTCAGGACATAGGAGCGGGATGCATTCCATTGCCCTTATGCATCATAACTTGCGTAAATATGGTTCGATTGCGATGAAATTTTACCATGTCGTAGAGAACCATCTGGGAACGAGCCCTATTTAAAATGGGTGACGTGGGGTCAAAGGTCAGGACATAGGAGCGGGATGCATTCCATTGCCCTTATGCGTCATAACTTGCGTAAATATGGTTCGATTTCGATGAAATTTCAGCATGTGGTAGGAGACCACCTGGGGACAAACACTGTTGAAAATGGACGAAATGAGGTCAAAGGTCAGGACACAGGAGCGAGATTTATTCTACAGCCTTTATCCTCATAACTTGTGTAATGATTTCTGGTATGTTGGAAATCAGGACATTGCATGATTTTACTAACTTGTTTATAAAATTACGTAGACTGAGCGATGACATTATCTATCTAGATTTGTCGCATAAATTGCAAAGTCTTAATTCATTTCTTACACTTTTAAAATTTTTGTGGTAGGTTGCACCAAAAAGTGGTGAAGCCCAACAACGCGGTGAAACCTTGTAGTACTTCGTGGTACAAAGTTGCACCACATTATGGTGCAAGGTTTCACCGTGCTGTTTGGTTTTCTTTGCACCACACAATGGTGTATCTTTTCGCAGAAAGTGGTGCAGCCGGTGTAGCACCACTTTTGAATGCAACCTATGACAAAAATTTTAACAGTGTGCGAAAGCATTGTCTATCAGTTATGTTTTCTGTTAAATTATTTTTAAGCAAACATCTTTACTCTTGTCAGAAAGTTTCTCGACCCAGCTCTGAGGAGGTATAGAAATACACGGTCGAGTCACATTATTGTGATCACCAGCTAATATCCAGAGTTATCGCCATGTGCAGCGCGGACAGCAGCTAGACGCTCTGGTAATGACTCAATAAGGTGCTGGAAGGTGTTCACAGGTATGCGGAGCCATGATGACTGAAGTACATCTGACAGCTGCTGGTGGGTGCGTGGTGGAGGACAGAAATGGAAACGGGTCACCGGTCGACGGGTGAACAATTCCTTGCAGGTCAAATAGGTCGGGTCAAGGTGCTCCTGACCAGATTTCGACCCGGTGTTATTTCAGTTTTATTTTTTAATAGAAAAAAAATATTTCAAAGTGCCCTTCAGAGGTCTTCGAAAAAATACTTCAGAGCTGAAGAGTATGATCCAGGAACTTGCTGTGAAGAGTAAAGAAACGAGATTGGAAATGAACTTTCAGAAAACAGAACTGATGTACAATGCTCTTACAAAAAATGAAGATCTACGATTGATGGGCAGCAGATATCAAGCGAGAGTTACATTGGTGAAGGAATCAATTGTCGTACAAGACGTAGTTTAAGAGCAATATGTCATTGTGTCTTAAAAAAAAGTGTTTAATCAATGCATCCTTTCAGTGCTTACGTACGGAGCGGAGACGTGGACCTTAACAAAATAGGACATACAAAGGCTGCAGCTAACTGAAAGAGGCATGGAAAGATGCATGCTTGGTGCAACCGAGAAAAATAAAAAGGGGAACTCGTGGATAAGGAAAATAACAAAAGTGGAAGGCATCATGATCAGAGTAAAATCCTGGAAATGGCAATGAGCTAAACACATTGTCAGGAAAACGGACCGCCGATGAACAACCGAAATTTTTGACGGAATTCCAAAGGGCAGGAAATACCCAGAAAAAGACCTCGTGGAAGAAGGAGACTGGCCTAAGGCAGCCCGTTGTGGAAGACATTTTGGGAGACCTTTCCCCAGCAGTGGATTGCTAGTGATTGACAATGCTGCCACTAATGATGAGGATATATTCGAATTTATAGCTCACAGCAGATTTGTCCGGGTCAGGTCGGATCCATTATGTGATGGGCGGGTCCGGGTCCAAAATGTTTGACCCGTTTCCAACTCTGGATCGAACAACATGATCGCGGTGGTCACAGAGATGCTCAATTGGGTTTAAGTCTGTGTAATTAGGGCGCCAGGGGAGTAATTTGAAGCCTTCATCATGGTCTTCCAACCACTGTTGAACATTTCTAGCTGTGTGACACGTCGCATTGTCGTACTGGAAGATCCCATCCGTCACAGGAAAGACAATCAGCATGTATGGTTGTGCGTGGTCTGCAAGGATGGATTCACAACGAATTCGGTCTATAGTGCCTTTCACAGGTATGAGTGGACCCAGAGAATGCCACGAAAACATTTCCCAGACCATAACGCTGCCCCCACCAGCTTGTGATCTGCCAGCAATGGTTGAAGAGTGTTTGTTCTCTGACGTTTCTCGCCTTATACGCCAACGTCCATCCGTTCGATGAAGCAGAAAAGGTGACTCATCGGAGAAGGCAATCCTTTGCCAATCAGCGGAAGTCCAATTCCGATACTGTCGACACACCTTCGTTAGCACAGATGCAGTGACCATCTGTCTGCATCGGAGCTCCATACACAGCAGGGTTCACTTAACTCTCGTCTTAGACACACTTCCTGTAGCCTCCTGATTCATTCGGCCAGTGAGTTGTTCCACTGTAGCGTGTCGATCGGCCCTCACACACTTCCGAAGCCGACGTTTACCTCTCACACTAATGGCACGTGGTGCTCCCCAGTTTCCACGTGGTTTATTCGCAATGCTATTTCTCCAATCAAGATGCACTTTAACCACAGCAGCACGTGAACAGTTCATAAACTGCGCTGTTTCAGAAATACAGCCTTTGCCCGAAAGCCGATAAATATCTCTTTTTGAAAATCTGATAAATCGCTTCTTTTATCCATGACAGCAACGAGGGATATGTTTCCAGATTGCATGCAACACACCTTGTATATCCTCCAAGCCAGCTTACGACACGTGTCTTCTTTCATTGGCTACGCGCGGTTCACGTCAAAAGTAGGAAGTGGTCACAATGATGTGACTCGACTGTGTATGTATGGGCTAATGTAGTGGTTTTGGGCTGGTTATGTTAAATAATAATTGTACAAGACCCAACCAGAAATAGTATATCATCATCAACAACAACCATCAAAAATGCACTGCTGGATGAATGTCTCTTTCCAATAACACCGACATTTTTTCAATCAGCATCCATCTCTCGCGGGGTCGTCTTCTGGGGTTTTTTTCATGCCCGTTGGTATTCAACTCCGTATTTCAGTTACCCAATGGTGATCAGATCTTCTAGCAATGTATTCGGCGCATTTCTATTTTGTCTTCACTTTGATCAAGATGTCGTTAACACTTGTCATTTCTCAAATTTGCCGTCTCGGTGACGTAGTGGTCTAACGGCTGGCTAATTAACATTCGTTTGCGATGGATCCGGGTTCGAAGCTCCAGGTGAGGCATGCGTGGTGTGATTGTCTTACGGCACTGTCTCTCTCTCTTTCCTGGAACCAATCGTCCTAAATAAGAGATGGGTGACTGCTTATAGCCCACAGAGTTGTTCACTGTGGTCGTTAAACCCTCCAAACAAAAGAAAAAATTCCCAAATCAGTGTATTCGTCTTCCTATCTTTCCTGGTTACACCAAGCATTTGCATATCTCTGCATGCTAGTGAATCCTATACACGCTACCACAGGTGGCGTGAAACTGCTCACAAATTGCAAGGGATGGCGTTCATCTGAACACCTATAGTTCAGAATTACAGAGAATTGGTATGAACCAGAAATACTCAACTGACTTTGCATAACTGAAGAATGATTTATCTCAAATGGACTTAGTTGCCTCACTATCGTGTCGCTGGGTAGAAACAAGTAAACAAACTGATTTAATTACATCACTAGAAACAAGGGACTCAAACGGACTCGGTTGCATCACTATCGTGCCACTGAGTAGAAACAAGTGGACAAATGGACTTAGTTGCCTCACTATCGTGTCGCTGGGTAGAAACAAGTAAACAAACTGATTCAGTTGCATTGCTAGAAACAAGTGACTCAAACGGACTTAGTTGCATCACTGTAATGCCACTGAGCAGAAACAAGACACTGAACGGACTTAGTTTCATCGCTATCATGCCATGGGTGACTAAAAGACATGATAGCGATGGAACGAATCTAAGTGACGCAAGCGGGCTTAGCTGCATAACTGTCATGCCACTGGATAGAAAGAAACAAGTGAATAAACGGACTGAATTTTATCTCTGTAGTCTCATTGGTAGAAACAAGTGGCTTAAACACCTTATCTCTCCTTTCTTAGGTTCGTCGCAATTGATATAGACCTTTTAGCAGCTGATCAGTCAGTCACAAAGGAATAGCAACACAATCATTCTCCTTAACGAACACATTGAACAACAAAGCTAACGCTTTCAGATGGAAAGGTTCACTCGTTACATCCGGGTTCAGCCCACTTGCTAGACAGCAAATATGTTCCTTAGAGCTGATTTCAGTTCATTTTGCAGACCCTGAGTTAAGAAGTCGTTCCAGCCAGTTCAAGCGTCAAAGCAGGGCTTTAAAAGGCTTTATTACTACATCAATGCAGAGCTTTTAAATTAGAGAGTTAAGAAGTATTGCACACACAATGGGAACCTAGGCTGGAAACTTCTACTTGTGAAACCCAAATGAGCGTTTCTCTGTGTGATATCTGTGAATTTGTTGACGTATCAGTGTGAATGACATGCATTTGATATTTTTTTCTTGGGAGTTAGGTAGATTAAATGTAAGAGGCGAATGAGTCCATTGTACCAAAAAGGGAGTTCACTGTATTTGCTTTAAGATGAATAGATCCTAGCCAATGTTTTTGATGGTCTAATAAGCAGCACTGGGTGTTAAGTCCCATGTGAAAGCAGCAGCTAATGGTCCAAAAGTAATGACATAACCATCCATTTGGTTGTCAAAGAAGATTACGCTGACCCTCTTTCCCTGAGCAGTGTTCCTTAGCTTTGTTCTCTCGTGAAATGATCCTGACTTTCACTATGCTTCTCGCTCTTTGTTGTCTCTAGCAGTTAATGGATAACTTATCTTGCTCAATAATGCAGGTAATGCAATGGACAGAAACTACGTAGTCTCGAATAGACTAAAATCAACATGGTATAAGATTCAAGTTTAAAGCCGCAGACAAAAATTGCTCACATCATTGTAAACTTTTATTTCCTTACTAAATGAAAGAATTAAGTTTAATAAATATGAAACAACTAAGTAGAGAGTTATGATAACACAATAACAGGAAATAAGTATCATTTATCCTCTTTGTACTTCAAGCTTTCTTTCAAAAAGAAATCAAAATGGAACAAATAAAATACCAGCCTTCAATTTTTCGGAAAATATCATGAACAAATGAAACCTATATAGATAGTTCATGAAGTATAAGAACACGCAGCTGTCCCGGTTGTTGAGTGGTCGGATGCGTTGGCAACTAACCATTCGTCCGAGATATAGGACCCGTACAAACTACATCTCAAACAGAAATCAAAATCCTCTACAGCCAGCGTGCAAAAGAAGCATGGAAATACACTGAGTTATCACTAAATTGCAACCCCATACCTAATGTCTCGTAGACCTTCTTTTCGTCCAGGGAACGGCTGTTATCCTGAGTAGCATCGACTCCACGAGGTGTCAGTACAGTTCTGCTGGATCTGGGGGTTTAACGACCACCGTGAGCAACTCTGTGAGCTATAAGCAGTCGCCCGTCCCTAATTTTGTGCCATTGGTTCCAAGGAAGGCAGAAACCCAGTACCGTAAGACAAACACAACATCCATACCTCACCGGGATTCGAACCCGGAACAAACTCGGACGAATGATCAGAAACCACCGCTTAGACCACTGTGTCACGGGGATGGCTCTGCAAAATCTGCAACAAAGCTGTTTGTACTGCTGTCCACAGTTGAAGTATGGAGTGGAATTTTGTGTAAGTGCGTCATCTGACAATTCATAACGTCCCTCAGATATTCAACTGGTTTGAGATAAGGAGACATTGGAGATGTCTCATATCAGCATTGTGCTCGTCGAACCATTCCTGCACAAGGCGATCCCGATGAAGTGGGGCATTATCGTTTTGGAAGAACCCAAACCTCTCAGGGTGGATATAAAGTATTGTGAGCAATACGTGGTACCTAAACAGTTCTTGGCAGTAGCTGGCATCCATACGTTAGTCCACGTAAACCAGGGGTCCTAGTTCATACCAGTAGCATGGTCACTATCATACAACCGCCCCCACTGTCTTGGACAGACGATGCCATCCATAATGAATTCATAGACTCATGCTTCTGGCACCAAGCAAGTACTAGAATATCGGCATAATATAGTACATACATTGGACCAGCCAACCTACTTTCAATTTTCTACAGCCAAATCCGCATGCTATCTTAAACAGGAGAATTGTTTACCTCTATACTGTTGCTCAGAGATGTTGGAGTATATGGAGTCTGCTCTTGTAGTTCAACGGCTGGCACGGATTACTTCAAGGGCAGCTCATCTGTAGTCTAGAAGGGTATTTTTTCTGGTTGATCTACATTGTACTGCGCTGTTAAAATGTGCTACAGAGGTTGTCCTGTACAAAGCGATCCATTCGCCGTTCACCTCTAGAATCTAACTTCCACCGCTACAGTTGTGCCGCCGACTTCCCTGTTGTTGTTTTTTCCTCTTGAGGGGTTAACGACCGCGGTGAGCAACTCAATGGGCTACAAGCAGTCGGTGGCCCGTCTCAAATTTTGGGCAATTGGTTGCGGGGAAGCAAAGAAGCCAGTGCTATAAAACAAACAACATCCATGCCACACCAGGATTCGAGCCCAGACCCACGAGTACGAATGATCTTAAGCCAGCGCTGAGACCACCGCGCCGACTTCCCTGTACAAGGAGAAGCGTCCATCGTTCACATTCCTAATCAAGCTTTCGCCTCCTTTTACAGTTGTTTCGCCGTTTTGGCACCATACCTGGTACACTTTAAACACGGAGTCCCCTGAACAGTTAACAAGTGTCACTTTTCCCGAAATGAACCCCAAATTTTTGGTGCGCCCACAATCGGCCTTTTTTTTTTTTTTGGAGGTTTAACGACCACCATGAGCAACTCAATATAAGCAGTCGTCCGTCCCTAATTTAGGGTCGCTGGCTCAATGGAAGGGGGAGAGACAGTGCCGTAAGACAAACACAACATCCATGCCTCACGGGATTCGAACCTGGACCCATCTCGGACTAATGATCAGAAGCCGTTGCTTAGACCACTTCGGCGGCCAATTCGACCTTTCGTTAACTGCAACAGATCCTTGGTTTTAATCATCACGTCCGTAACTTTGCTGTCACTGAACCATCAGATCAGATCTGATGTAACTGCCTGACCAAAGGTCTTAAAACAACACTTAGAAGTAGGAAGCTAGGAGATTTGGGCTACCGTGCCCGATTGGAAAGTGACACGCAAGCGAGGTAGAAAGGTGGAGGACGGCGACCTTATTTATTTCCGGGGGCCAGTACCCGGGGTCGGATGTCTTAACGTGGCCGTCCGACGTACGACGGATATTTAGTGGTTCGAACGTTCGTACCTTCCTAGGATCGAACCTGAAGTTCGTCCGTGGCAGTCACAAACGTTGACCACTAGGCCATCGGCGGCACTGAACCATCAGGCTTTTATATGCACGGTCGAGTTAGATTATTGTGACCACCCGCTATTATCCGGAGTAACTGCCGTGTGCAGCGTGGACAGCAGTTAGACGGGCTGGGAGTGACTCGGTAAGGTGCTGGGAGGTGTTCACAGGTATGTAGAACCACGCTGACTGCAGTGCATCTGACAGCTGCTGGAGGGTGCGCGGTGGAGGATCCATAGAGCGAACAACAAGATCGAGGTAGTCCCACAGATGCTGAACTGGATTTAAATATCGGGAATTAGAGTACCAGGGAAGAACTTAGAAGTATTCATGGTACTATTCTAACCACTGTCGGACATTTCTAGCTTTGTGACACATCGCACTGTAGCGTTCTGAAAGATCCCATCTGCACAGGGAAGACAATCAACATATATAGGTGTACGTGGTCTGCAAGGATGGATCCATAACGAATTCGGTCCATAGTGCCTTCCACAGGTATGAGTAGACCCAGAGAATGCCACGATAATATTCTCCAGACCATAACGCTGCCCCCACTAGCTTGTGTTCTGTGAGATGTGGTTAAACACTGTTTGTTCTCCGATCTTTCTCGCCATATACGCAAACGTCCATCCGTTCGATGAAGCAGAAAACGTGACTCATCGGAGAAGGCAATCCTTTACCAATCAGCGGAGGTCCAATTCCGATGCTGCTGTGCAAATGTAATCATTTTCTGCCGATGCACTTTCCTTAAGCACAGGTGCAGTGACCATCCGTCTGCATCGGAGCCCCATGCGCAGCAGAGTTCGCTGAACTGTCGTTTTACGCACACTTTCGGTAGCCCCTCTAATTCATTCGGCCAGTGAGTTGCTCTATTGTAGCGTGTCAATCGGCCCTAGGGCACTTTCGCAGCCGACGTTCACTTTTCACATTAATGGCACTTGGTGCTGCACAGTTTCCAGGTCGCTTATTCGCAATGATGCCAATTCTCCAATCACGATACACTTTAACCACAGCAGTACGCAAACTGCGCTCTTTCAGAAATACTGCCACCCTAGGCCCGAAAGCCAATAATCATCTCTTTTTGTAGATTGCCTATACGGCACACCTTATATACCCTCAAAGCCAGAACACGAGCCTTCTTTCAATGGCTACGAGCTTTTGACGTCAAAAGTAGGAGGTCGGTACAATAATGTAACTCGACTGTGTGTATATACTCTTTTATACGTACAATCGCCTCCTCCTCGTTACGTTAGTATCGGGTACAACCCATTTTCACCGGGGTAGTCCAAATTCATTGGACACTTAGTATAGATTACAACACATATCTGCGAAGATAACAGAATTTCAAAATATGAGCTCCATGTGAAAAAGTTCCTTTAAAGGGAAACATTTCCGAAGTTTGGTATCCTAATACTGCGTAGTGTGATATGTCACATTATATCTCACAACTCCACCCGAGTAACTGTGTTTTTAATGTTTATGAAAAGGCCTTTATTTCGAACGCAGCAGAAACGAAGTGATCTAAGCATAGTATAAGCTGTGAAGGCCTTTCCAGCCAAATGATCAAGTAATACACTGAAGAGCAATTGAATTAGAGATACCTGTCTGGAAACGTGTAGCACCATCTTTCGCCCTGATGACGGCGGCGATTCGTCTCGGCATGGACTCGACAAGACACCGGAATCGTTGGGAAGCCATAGGGATCCACGACCCCTGAACAAGTTCCCACAGTTCACGAAGAGTTGATGGAGGGGGGGGTCAGAGCCTCGAACATCTCTCTCGATGGCATCCCAGAGGTTCTTGATGGGATAGAGGTCGGGTGACCTAGCTTGCCTAGGAACAGAGGTCATGTCGGTGGAGTGTTCATCCAACTATTCTAATACAATTCGGGAGCGATGGCACGATGCATTGTCTTGTTGCAGGATGAGGTCCCCAGTGGGATGTTGAAGTCGCACAAACGGGAGCAAATCGTTGTCCAGGATATCCCGGTAACGTTGACCTATGAAGGACGATGTCACACCTACCAGGGGTCTCATTTCAGTCCACGTAAACAGTCCCCAGACGAGAATGTCACCGCCACCAGTTTGAAGAATACCCTGCTGGCAAAGAAGGATCCATCGCTTCATGTGGTTTGCGCTGTACTCGTATCCTGCCATCCGCATGTACCAACGTGAATCTCGACTTATCAGTCCAGCCAACATTTTTCTACATGTCTAGGGTCCAGTGGCGATGTTCCCGCGCTCATGCTAATCTTTGCACCCTATGATGTGCGGTCAGCAGCGGTACCCACGTGGGACGATGGCTTCTGGAGATGGTTCTGGATGTTGTGGCTGCTTACACGTTTTTGTGCACCAGAGTTAAATTGCCGAGTGATTTCTTGCACTGTGGCCCGTTTATCCGCTGTTACAATGCGAGCTAGCTGACGATGACCCCGCTCATCCACACACTGTTGGCAGTTGGCCCTTGCAGGGATGGTTTTGCCGGATTCTATGTACTCACGGTGCACCCGTGACACAGTGGCTCGTGAAAATCCCAGTGCCTGCAGGACTTCCGAGATGTAGTGACCCATTCGTCGGGCCCCGACAATTTGCCCACGATCAAATGCGCTTAGATCCTTCGTCTTACCCATACTGCGTCCGATTCTTACTCATTCCCGTCGTATCACTCCTTATATTGTCGGATTGCTGCATACGTCATGTGGTTTCCGTTTACAGGGCCGCCCGCAGCGCCATATTTACATAACGCCAGCTGTCTCTAATTCAATTGCTCTTCAGTGTAATTCTATTGGATGGATAGCTTTGGGATCTTGGATGATCCAAAAAGCCGTACCATCCATAATTATGATATCACTGTTAAATTGACGCTAAATGTCGAAAAACTGCTGAGCCAAGAAACGTTTCATTGCACTACTGTAGTGTCTTTTATTGCAGATCTGTGAGAAAACACATTTTCGATTAATATAATTTCACAAACGTCGTGTATCAACAAAGGACACAATAGTTCAGTAATGAAAGATTTCTTGGCTCCATTTGTTTCTTTGCTGTACGTTAACTGGCTTCCATGTCAATCTTGTTAGGTGTTATTAGATTTTCCAAATCGGCAGTGATATCATAAGCCGTCAACACATAACGAGAGTGTTTCTCTTTATCGTACAGATCTTCTGCTTTAGCCGGGTTTTATCAAAGGAATGTGGAGCTCAGTACAACAGTCTGCCCTGCTCAGAGCGTCAAGAAAAGGCAATTAAGTTGTCATCATCATACAGACAGACAGGCATTTAATGTAAAACAAAAACATCAAAGGCTTTTAAAACTGATGAAATTGGCTCATTTTCGTTTTATATATGTCTAGTTATTGCTTCTTGATCTGCACTTTATGCTTTCGTCGAATCTTCTCTGACGGTGACATTAAAATTCCACCTGATTGGTCGTTTACTGATTTTCGTACCCAAATCTTATCTTTGGTTGTTTCTTTAACTTTCTTTCGTCTTCTATGACCGCTGAATTTTTTATCCAGCGTCTTTTCTCTCGCTTTCACTACTCCCTCTCTGCCCATGTACCCTATTTACATTGTTTGCGACAGTGTCACAAAATGGTGACAAGACGCTTGATGGGTTCAAATCTGTTTCTTATTCTCAGAGTCTTTTGTTTGTTTTGTTGGTTGCTTGCGTATTTAACGACCATCGTGGGTACCTCGATGGGCTATAAGCAGTCGCCCATCCGTAATTTAGGGCCAATAGGGATGGGAGAGAACCAGGGCTTTAAGATAAACATCTATGCCTTACCAGGATTCGAACATGGACCCAACTCAAACGAAATGTCAGAAACCTGCGCTCAGATTATTGCGCCATTGGACAGAGCCTATTGGAACGACTGCTGTGTGTATTTTTCCAGAGGTTGATATACACTATATCGACAAAAGTCATTGGACACCTAGAAGAGAAACACAACATAGCATTTATTGATATACTATAGTACGGTGTCGGTCCACCTTTGGCCTTAATGCACTCACTAACCCTTCCAGACATGCTTTCGACAAGGTTTTGGAACACAACAATAGGAACGCGCTTCCATTCAGTACATAATGCTGCCGCTAACTGTTTCTTAGTAGTAGGCCTTGGTTCCAAACTTCTAATGCGGCGCCATCCCATAGGTTTTCTATGAGATTAAGATCAGGACTATGTGCCGGCCAGCTCACACAAGATATTGAATTATTGTCAAACCACGCAGTAACAGTCCTTGCTTTATGGCTCAGTGCATTATCCTGCTGGTACCAACTAAACTCGGTTTGCCACAGAGTTGGTAGGGCATAATTGTCCAGAACATCGAGGTAGACGTGCTGGTTAACAGGTTTGTCTACGATAACCAATGGGCCAGAACAATACCACGAAAAACACCCACGCGCAAGTGCATTGCCAGCTCCAAACTTCATCGTAGAAACGGTACACTGGGGTAAATAGCGTTCCCTCGGCTGTCGCCATACCCACGCACGGCCATCAGGCTGCTGGATCGTGTATGTGGATTCATCAGTCCATATGACCCGTTTCCATTGATCTACTGCCCACGATAAATGTACTTTACATCATGCTAAACGACGAGTAGCATTCCGAGTGGAGATAAAAAAAACTTATGAGCAGCCGCACGACCACGGTAACCCATGGAATGAAGTTCTGTGCGAATGGTACGTGTACATACCGAGGTTCCAGCATTTTTACTCACCTGTACACTGAGGTCTTGTGCAGTACTCCGTCGATTAGCTGTAACGACTCTCCTAAGGTTTCGACGTCCTCGATCACTGATTTTCTTTGGTCTGCCGGTACGTTTTGCTACTTCAGGCACGCCATGTGTCTTCCACTTATTCAGTACATCAGAAGCAGTTCACTTGAGTATGATGAAACGCCTCTCAGTTTCTTCTCTCATCGACAACCCACTAATATAACACCCAACAATGCTTCCTTTCTCAAAGTCGGTTCTCTCCAGCCGTGACATTTTCACTCAACCTCACAGTGCGATATGATCGCGGTCAGCTGCAGGCTTGTTTTTATACCGTATGCAGCTGTACCGCGCAACTTATCAACGCAGCTGATCCGTTCATTTGCTTTTGAAGGGGTGTCCGGTGACTTGACAATATAGTGTATATCATCATCATTGTCAACAACCGTTATCAATTCACTGCTGAATGAAGGTATCCCCATGTTTCTTCCACAGCAGTCAGTCTTGGGCCAGTCTCCTTCATATCACTCCCGCATGCTTTCGAATTTTATCCACGCATCTCCCACGTGGTCTTCTTTTAGCTCTTTTCCTATCCCTTGGAATCCAGTCTAAAATTTCGGCTGTCCACCGATTGTCTGTTCTTCTGGCAACTTGTCCAGCCCATTGCCATTTCAGGGATTTTACTCTGATCACGATGTCTTCCACTGCTGTCATTTTTCTTATTCACGAGTTCCTCTTATCTCTGCTGGTCACACCAAGCATGCATCTTTCCATGTATCTTTCAGTAGTCTGCAGTCTTTTTATGCCTTGTTTAGTTAAGCTGCACGTCTCTGCTCCGTGCTTAAGCACTGGAAGTATGCATTGATCTCTCTCAAGCTCTTCAATGCCATATTTCAAAATGCCTTTCAATCGAACTGGATAGACAAGGGGATAAAAATTAATGGAAAATATTTAACCCACCTATTGATGGCGTAATCATTTTTACAAGTACCCTACTTCTTCTCAAAGCTACGGAGTATGATCTTGGAACTTGTTGACACGAGTAAAGAAGTGGTTTAAAAATGAACTTACAGGAAACAAAACTTATGTATAATGCTGTTTCAAAAACTAAAGATTTAACGATTGATGGAAGAGTTCTAGAAGAAACCGAATTCTCCTTGGACAAGAGAAATCAAGTATGAACCCCATCGAAAAAGAAATTAATAGGTTTATAAAACTTGGGTGGAAAGCAATTGGAAGAAAGAGCACAATTTTCAACAATTTACCTTTTGTCTAAAAAAAAAAGGGGGGGGGTAACTTCCAGTTCTTACCCATCGATCAGAGATATGGACTTCAAACTAAAAAGGTCATACAGAGTTTGCAATCTGCTGAAAGAAGCAAGGAGAGGTGCATGCTTTGTGAAACTAGGAAGGATGGGAGGACGAACTTATGATCTGGAAAATGGTGGAAGTTGATATTACAGTGAAGCCTCCAAATAACGGACACTGCTTGGACAGGAAGAAAGTGACCCATTGTTAGGAAATGGCATGGTTCGGACCTTGGGCCTAAGTTAACATTGCTAGGCCGTTGCGTTTCTGCAAAAGCAGAATAAATTATACATAATACAGGAAACGTTGGAGTGTTTTAACCAGATCCTGACTGCTGAATGAAACTGAATGTAATAATTATAAGGGTCGCACAAATGAAAGTTAGACTCGTGTAATAGCGTCGTTGTATAACTACATAGAGCAGTGCATTTGCGCCCGTAGATGGCGTGTCATGCCAAAAAGCACGCTGTTATCGGCGGCACGTGTCAGTGTGCTGTTCGCACGTACGGCCGCAAGTTGACTACATAGGGTCGTGACATGGATTCGTCCAAACAGATCCAGCTGGCAGTTATGCAATTTTTGACGACAGAAGGTGTTAGTGGGATCGAACTTTATTGTCGTATGGAGGATGTGTATGGAAATGGGTGTCAGTCACGGTGTACAGTGTTTCGCTGGTATAGTGAATTTCGTAAAGGACGTGTGAGCACGGATGACATGTCAAGACCTGGGCAAGCAACGTGGTCCTCACCATGGAGTCGACTGCTGCTGTCCACAACCTTGTGAAGAAGAATAGCCGAATCACCACTCGCAAGTTTGCGGCAATATTGTCTGTGAGTAAGGGAACTGTTAACATCATTCTCCATCGCAGATTGGGATACAGCAAGGTTTGCGCATAATGAGTCCCCAAGTATCTCCAGGAGGAGCAGAAGACTCGACGAAGGGGTGCTTGCCTGGAGCATCTGCATCGTTACCTTGCAGATGGGGGACAGTTTCTTTCCAAGATTGTGGCCGCAGATGAAACTTGGTGTCATCACTTCGATCCGGCCACAAAACTGATGAGTATGGAATGGCGGCATCCCAACTCTCCACGCCCCCCCCAAGCTCAGTCCCCCTTAAGAGCTGGAAACCTGATGCTCACGGTTTTCTTCGATGAGAATGAACCAATTCTTTGTAATTGTCTGGACGCATGTAGTACAGTGAAGACAACCACATACTGCAATACGTTACGCAAGCTCAAAACGGCCATCAAGCGTAAGCGACCCGGAATGTTGTGGAATGGGGTTATTCTGCTGCACGACAACGCACGCCCGCATGTAGCGACAGTGTTCCAAGATTTTCTGCGGAGCTTCGGCTGGGCGGTCCTCAACCATCTCCCCCTATAGCCCCGAACTCTCGCCGTGCGATTGCCATATCTTCACGCCACTGAAAAAAGCTCTCAAGGGCTGCCGGTTCGCTAACAACGTTGAGCTCCGAGGCGCCGTCGAAGGCTGGTTCCACAGTCAACCACGGACGTTCTTCACTCAGGGTATCCACAATCTCGTGCCGCGCTGGGACAGTTGTTTGAACTGACAAGGCGACTATGTGTAGATGGTATGTAGCCTATGTATCCCTCTTACTTCCTGTATGTTCACATATTCCATCCTAACAACCCTTACGGCAAAAGACCGACAGTTTCAGTTTCATTTGGGCGACCCTTATAAATAAATAATTCATGTATAGAAGACTTTAGGAAAGCAGTGTTTGACATCTGGTGTTAAAAAGCCTTTAGAAATAGCAAGCTAGGAGATAAAGGTTAGGGTATGCTATGCAAAAAAATTGTTAGATAGAAACGCGTAACTGCACAGTTAACTGCCCACGCGTCGTAAAGCAGGAACGGAGCCCACAGGGACCAACCCAGGAAACGCCGCCCCCATCGACCATCCCTGAAGCCCCCGGGGGGGGGTTGAAACACGTGGAAACTACAGCTAGCCTCACGTAGAATTAAAAACTTTTAACTCTTTTCTTTTCACTTAAACCAGCCGTAATTCAACCCATTATGCTGTTAGCAATGAATAGTCTTTGTCCCTGTCTTATTTCTCTTGCCGAAGTACAAAAGGAAGTGAGTAAAATCCAAGAAACAGGGGGTCCGATAAATCTCCTTCCTGGCGGACTGAGGTGCCCTTTAACCTCTGTTAACAGGTTTCGTGGTTCGAAGGTTATCGTTAATCCCTACTGAAGCTGTTCGGTACCAACGGATGATAGGAGGTTGTAGTTGTTCGGAGGTGTGTGTAGGTAGGTGTGTGCGTCAAGGTGTGTAGGAAGGTAGGTGTGTGTGGGGGGGTGTAGGTGCGAGTGGGGGTGCAAGGGTGTGTGGGGAGGTGTGGGTGTGTGTAGGTGTAGGTGTGGGGGTAGGTATAAGGGTGTGTGGGTAGGTGTGGGTAGGTGTGTGGGTAGGTGTGGGTGTGCCTGTGCTGGTGTAGGTGGGTGTGGGGGGGAGGTATGTGTAGGACCAGCCTTACTCCTTCGGCGGCCCTAATAGTATTTTTAACTGAAAAACGTGCATGATGCTTAATTGTTAAAATATCAGTTTTCAATCATATTTGAGTAATGTATTTTCCCCTTAATGACGAGAAACTAAAATTTAAAAAATGCACAAAATTTTTATTGAATATATGAGCTTAAGGCTTACCTGAAATTTTCTGAACTTCTCCGAATGTTGGCTACAATATACTTATTTGTAAATGTCATAGTAGCTTGCTGTTTCGTGATTATTCCTGCATAAACTTTTGGGCACGTAACTAAAGGTTTAACGTTAATCACACTGTTGTAGAAATCTCAAACGAGAAAACAAAATGCTTTCCCAGAGTGTAATAATTTTTATAATTTTCTAAAAAAATGATTTATCTGAATTTTAGTGTATATTTTGTGTACAGTGCCATACAAACAATGCGAAAGAAATTTTAATGATTTAAAAAGTCACTTTTCTTGCATTTTTAGAAGCACAATATGCAAGTACTTGAGATAATCGTTCTTGAGTCATTGTCGATCTCAAATAAGTTTTTAAAAGCTTTAATTTTGGAAAACTTCTCTCTCTCTCCCAATGCAACAGTGACGGGAATAGTTGCTACGCGGACAGAATGTCTCGCTGCAGATTTGTCGTCTTGGCACATGTTTTCACCTCTGTAGTACGTTACATCATCCCACTCTTATTTTTTTTTCTTTGTCTTTGAAGCGAAGTAAGAATTTTTCCATTAATTCCAAACAATGTGTGGAACAAACATCACACATTCTTCGAAGAACCCAATGGCCAGTTGATACATTTTCCACAATCGGGCGCCAATGTGAAAACACAAGTTTGTCCGCGACGGTCATCGACTCCGTATCCCCATCACTCCGGAGTAAGTCGCTCTTCCAACTGAGCTACGCGGGCAGCATGTCTCTCTGCAGATTTGTCGTCTTGGCACACGTTTTCACCTCAGTGGTAACGTCACAGGTCTTTGTTTAACCTGCTCTCATAAAGATAACGTAATACCTGTACTTTTTTTTTTTTTTTTTTTTTTTTGATTGGAGATTTAACGACCACCGTGAGCAACTCAATGCGCTATAAGCAGTCGCCCGTCCCTAATTTAGGGTCACTGGTTCCAGGAAAGAGAGAGAGCCAATGCCGTAAGACAAACACAACATCCATGCCTCACCGGGATTCGAACCCGGACCCCGTTCGGACGAATGATCAGAGGCCATCGCTTAGACCACTGCGCCACGGGGCGGCATACCTGTATTGGAAATAAACCTTCAGGTACAATGTTAATTAGCGATTTTAATTCTGTTCGCAGACATGTATCATCTATATCACACTCTGTGACGTCATTTGCTGTGAGAAATATTTTCAATTTTGTTTTATATGTAAAGCCGGCGGGAAAGAAACTCAACTCAACTGCAAACCATGAAGAAGGGGAAAGCTGTTTTTATGTAGATTCACTTATCGGCATCCCCACAAAAAAAATGGTGGGATAAGAGAAAAAGTATATTTAGATTATTTATCTTCTTAGTGATTTTATTTATTTATTTCTTTAAGATTATACAGATTAAAAATTGGATGACAGAAAATCTATATACACTGCTGGACAATTGCCAAGGACGGATCTAAACGGCTATATAGCGCATAAAAAAGTAAGTGTGGTTGGATGACAAGTGAAATAAAATAATGTCAGAATGCCAGGACATTACAAGAAAGACAATTTATTGTGCTCTGAAATCCAGAAGGCTTTGGAACGTGTTCAAGAGACAAACAGGCCATTTTGTGCAGAATACGTAAACGTGAAAAAAAATGCAATTACCGTCCGCAGGCGTTCCGGCGTAAGATGTCAATACGAGATATGGTCGCCATGGAGGGCGATGCAAGATTCCACACGTCGTGTCATGCTTTGCACAACATTATTAAGCAGCTGTTGGGGTAATTTATCCCATTCCTTTGTCAGTGCACGGATGAGGGTGTCCTTGTTTATTGGAGGGCATTGGAGACCAGCAAGACTCCTCCCCAAAGCATCCCACACATTTTCAATGGGATTCTGATCTGGAGAACGTGCTGGCCATACCGTTGAATATCCTCGCTCTCAAGACACTCTTGGACAGCGACTGTTCGATGACATGTTGCGTTGTCGTCCATGAAAATGAATCTATCACCGACAGCACCAAGGAACATGCAAACATGAGGTAGCATAACATCATTAATGTATCGTTGGCCAGTCATAGTCCCAGTTGGAAGCACATAGAGGGACGTACGGCCATTGATCCTGATGCCAGCCCATACCATGACACTACATGTCGGATATCGGTCTCTTTCCTGTATGTTTGCTGGACAATATGCAGTACCACTATCACGCCAGATCAGTTGTCGTCGACAATCAGACGATAGACTGTATCTACTCTCATCTGAGAAGAGGACAGCAGACCTGTCGTTATCAGTCCAATTGCGATGTTGATGGCACCATTGCAAACGGGCGGTACGGTTACGTCTGGACAATGGGATGCACACAACAGGACGGCGGGCGTATAGTCGTCCTTCATGCAAAAGTCTAGCGACAGTTTTTCGGGAGATCCGTATGCCAGTAGCAGCCATAAACTGATTTGCTACCTCACTAGCTGTGCTGCGCCGGTGTCTTTTTGTTGATAGCACTATGTACCGATCTTCTGCAGGTGTCGTACTGCGAACACGACCTCCCCGCGTGACGTTTGCTACACTCTCCATTTGTTTGAAATGATTTCCAAAGCCTTGAAACAACACTGTGGCTGACGTCGAACTCCCTGGCAACATCTGTTATTTTTCGCCCTTCTTCAATCTTGCCAATAATACGGCCACGCGTAAAATCATCTAGGTGATGTCGGGAAGACATACTGAAAATTGCAAGTTCATCAATTGATTCTTTCCCTTTCAACTTTCCGTTTGAACAACAACGGTCAATACGCGTCAAATCCTTTATATCTCTTATCAGCGCTATGACGTCACGAACAAGTTCGGCAATCCAAAATTTTCATACGCTCAACACGTCTTGCTGTATTCCGCACTTATGCTAATTTTCACATTTTCCTGCCTTTCATTTTATGGTTGCTATCGTTGCTATTGTCATCCGTCCTTAGCAATTGTCCGGCAGTGTATGATTAAAATCGGCGGCCCCTAGAATTTACAGCGCTGTGCAGCCGCCTTGCTCGCTTATGCCAAAGGCTGACTCTGTGTGTGTGTATTTCCTACCCTCTTCGCTTTGTATTATCATCTGTTGTTTTCGTTGATTAAAATCATATGATTTTGATTTCGTAATTTTCTGGGTTGTCTTGTTTGTGTTTTCCTTATTTTTTTCTAGTACTGTTATTGCTATTTTAGTTCAATTCCTTCGCGCAAAACCATCTGCACTGGGACTAGTGAAAAGCTTGGAACTTTATACACTGCTGGACAGTTGCTAAGGACGGATCATAAACGGCTATATAGCGCATAAAAAAGTAAGTGTGGTTGGATGCCAAGTGAAATAAAATAATGTCAGAATGCCAGGACATTACAAGAAAGACAATTTATTGTGCTCTGAAATCCAGAAGGCTTTGGAACGTGTTCAAGGGACAAACAGGCCATTTTGTGCAGAATACGTAAACGTGAAAAAAATGCAATTACCGTCCGCAGGCGTTCTGGCGTAAGATGACAATACGGGATATGGCCACCATGGAGGGCGATGCAAGATTCCACACGTCGTGTCATGCTTTGCGCAACATTATCAAGCAGCTGTTGGGGTAATTTATCCCATTCCTCTGTCAGTGCACGGATGAGGGCGGCCTTGATTATTAGAGGGCATTGGCGACCAGCAAGACTCCTCCCCAAAGCAATCCACACATTTTCAATGGGATTCAGATCTGTAGAACGTGCCGGCCATACGAGGCGTTGAATATCCTCGCTCTCAAGACACTCCTGGACAGCGACTGTTCGATGACATGTTGCGTTGTCGTCCATGAAAATGAATCTACCACCGACAGCACCACGGAACATGCGAACATGATTTAGCAGAACATCATTAATGTATCGTTGGCCAGTCATAGTCCCAGTTGGAAGCACATAGAGGGACGTGCGGCCATTGATCGTGATGCCAGCCCATAGCATGACACTACATGTCGGATATCGGTCTCTTTCCTATATGTTTGCTGGACAATATGCAGTACCACTATCACGCCAGGTCAGTTGTCGTCGACAATCAGACGATAGACTGTATCTACTCTCATCTGAGAAGAGGACAGCAGACCAGTCGTTATCAGTCCAATTGCGATGTTGATGGCACCCATGCAAACGGGCGGTACGGTGACGTCTGGGCATTGGGATGCACACAACACGACGGCGGGCGTATAGTCCTCCTTCATGCAAACGTCAGGCGACAGTTTTTCGGGATATCCGCTTGCCAGTAGCAGCCATAAACTGATTTGCTTCCTCACTAGCTGTGCTGCGCCGGTGTCTTTTTGTTGATAGCACTATGTACCGATCTTCTGCAGGTGTCGTACTGCGAACACGACCTCCCCCGTGACGTTTGCTACACTATCCATTTGTTTGAAATGATTTCCAAAGCCTTGAAACAACACTGTGGCTGACGTCGAACTCCCTGGCAACATCTGTTATTTTTCGCCCTTCTTCAATCTTGCCAATAATACGGCCACGCGTAAAATCATCTAGGTGATGTCGGGAAGACATACTGAAAATTGCAAGTTCGTCAATTGATTCTTTCTGTTTCAACTTTGCGTTTGAACAACAACGGTCAATACGCGTCAAAGCCTTTATATCTCTTATCAGCGCTATGACGTCACGAACAAGTTCGGCAATCCAAAATTTGCATACGCACAACACGTCTTACTGTATCCCGCACTTATGCTAATTTTCACATTTTCCTGCCTTCCATTTTATGGTTGCTATTGTCATCCGTCCTTAGCAATTGTCCGGCAGTGTACTTCTCAATAACACGTTGAGTGGACGTGAGATCAGCGTCGCTGATTCCTCGCTGCTCGTGCAATTTGAACTCAGTTTCAATCCTGAATCTGGGAGGAGTGGTGCCATATCCTCTGCGTAGTTGGGTTTGTCATTTTTTCGGAACATGTGGCCCTAATTTAGGAACGGACGAATTCTTATAGCTTTTAATACCAACACAAGTCGTTAAAAAAAGTAATTACTTTTAAAATATTGGATAGGCATTGCCTACCTAATATTTTAAGAAACTGAAAGATTAATTCCTACCCCATGAGGGATATGAAAAAGATATACGTTTTAGCCAGCAGGACATATTACTACTATAGAGGTAGGCAAACCGAACCTTCGGAGGAATAGATTCTTTAGATTCCACTCACTAAAACTATTAGCTCGTTTCGTTTTTTTTTTTTGTGTTTTTTTTATTGGAAGTTTAACGACCACCGTGAGCAACTCAATGGGCTATAAGCAGTCGCCCGTCCCTAATTTAGGGTCACTGGTTCCAGGGAAGGGAGAGAGCCAGTGCCGTAAGACAAACACAACATCCATGCCTCACCGGGATTTGAACCCGGACCCCTTACGGACGAATGATCAGAGGCCAACACGCCTTAGACCACTGCGCCACCGGGGCGGCACTCGTTTCGTTCGATTACATGTGACTGTGTCCAGGGAATCTATTTTGCATTTTTTACTCCACTGCGTGGATGGTCGCGTTCGGATTTGACGCAAACAACACAAGGCACTCGATCCATCTTGCATGTTTACAGATGCGAATTGGTGAAGGCGGTTGTATGGTGTGGAGCATACTTGCCTGGCAGGAACTTGAACCCCCTGGTGCATATGGAATAACGTATGACTGGTGCCAACTATCGTGAATTGCTTGCTGACTCTGTACACCCACCAATGTTGCGATTTTTCCCGAATGGCGACTGTGTCATTGTGACGTACTACAAAGGTTAAGCACGTATCAAGACGATTAATCTGCAAAAATTAATTCCGTCTGTGTAGCTTAATCTGTTAGAGCAACTCACTCAGGAGCGAAGAGACACGTATTCGATCTCAGGCACCGGCAAATTCCTGTTTTCACATCTTTCACCATGACAATGCGCCGAGCCACAAGTCTAATGTTGTGCAGGAATGGTTTGAGGAAAACAGTTCAGACTTCCACCATATCGACTGGCCTCCGCACTTCCCCGATATCAATCTCATAGAGCACTTGTGGGACACTACCCACACACCACAGAATATTTCGTATATGTTTCAAGTACGTAGCACTGAAACATTGAGACTTTTCAGATACGTTGCGCAATATAACAGTAATGTTTCAGAAACCTTACGGTAACGTCAAAATGTCATCAAACGTTACATAACTTTGAAACATAACCGATGCGTTTCAGTGAAAGCTCTTTGTGACTTCAACATGCGAACTTCATGTTACTGTTGTTACGTCTTTGAAAGATATTTGTAACTTCGTTACATTGCTGTTGCGTATTTGAAAGATATTTGTGACATCATATTACTGTTACGTATTTACTACGTTCAACATTACAATTTTGATAAACTTTGTAAAATCATAATAAAAATATTACACTGGACAGCTATTTTAAAAGCAACAACAGACGTATTACCAGTGGTTTACGTTTTCACAGGTTCAACGCAGTCCGCTGTCCACTTGGAAGAGTGGCGGCGTTTATATATTGACAACAAAAGAAACAAGAAAGATGACACCGAATTTTCGGGTGTATTAAGCACGTCTTTTGAATCCGTTCTGACGCAAATTAAATTTATCAAATCTATTCAAAGGCAATGGAACCGGTATGGAAAACAATAGTATCTGACGGAAGAAAGAAGTTTTTCAATCGGGTCTTTAATCCCTCAGATATTGGTGTAAACGGAAACTTGAGCTTACGAACTCTTGGAAACAGATGTATCGACAAAAATAAGATGTGACTTTATGTCCCCTGCATTATTTTAGGAAGAAAGTATTCGCAAAAGCTTTATCCATGTGAGCAGTATCGGTCCAAGAAAAAAATTTAGTCGAGCTTTCAGGAGCCCAGATTTTGCTACAAATACATCAGAAGCAGAAATTCACACTTATGACCCCTGATGGCCAAACCATTCTTTATAAAACATTAGAAATTATGTGAAAAATATTTTCCATCAGGCCTTGTATGCGATACAGGAAGAATTTTTTTTCAAATCGAAGTTTTAGGAGCAGAAAACGCAATTTACCTTTATGCGCCCTAGCGGAAAGTCTTAAATGATTTACGTGAAAATTTTGAATTTATAGGGAAAACATTTCGCATCGGAAACACTATCCAACAACGAAGGAATTTTTCAAATTGGACTTTTAGAAGTAGAGATATTGACAAAAATAAGATGGTTTCTTGGTTTCACCCCTGGCGTAGAAACCATGCATTATTTCAAGAAGAAAGTGTTCCTAAAAGGTTTGTCGACATAAGGAGCATTGGCCAACAAAAGACTTTTTTTTCAATCGAGATTTTAGAAGCTCATAATTTGCTGCAAGTACATCAGAAGCGGAAATTAAGACATACGCCACCTGGTGGACAAACCATTTTTTTACAAAGATTAGAAATTATGTGCAAACGATTTCCCATCAAGAGCTGTATTCGGGGCAGGAAGAATTTTTCAAATCGGAGATTTAGAAGCAGAGATATAGGGAGAAACGCAATTTAGCTTTACGCCCCCTAGCGGAAAGTCTATGAATTACTTGAAAATTTTGAAATTATATGAAGCACATGTCACACTCGAAACACTATCCAACAAAGAAGGAATTTTTCAAATCGAACCCTTAGAAGTAGAGATATTGACAAAAATAAGATATACCTCTACGCCCCCTGGCGTAGAAATTATGCACTATTTTAAGAAGAAAATGTTCCTAAAAGGTTTCGTGCGGACAAAAAGACGGACAAAGCAGGAGCATATACGCTTCTTCAACTTGCGGTTGGAAAGCGTAAGAAATTGAAAATATGCGAAAAGTATTCTTCGTAGCAAGAGCCGTAATAACGAAAAACGTTTCTTTTTTTTTTTCAGATACGTCTCCAAGAAGCAGAGATATCGAGAAAAAGGTTTTGAAATTTACGTCCCCTAGCAGGAAAGCTGTGCGAAGGTAATGCTTCAAAGTTTTATTGTAGGGAATGGCATGCAGTAAAATAAAAAATTCAATGGGATTTAGAAGCGGAGATACAGCTGTAAGAAGAAGTCCCCAAACACCACCTAGCGAAAGAACTGTAAAATACAAAAACTCCGCAAGTACAAGCTAAGTGTTCCACAAATTAAATGGTATCCACCATTCACAGATTTTTTTAAGTAGGACGTTTAGAAACAGACATGTAGAAAAATAAATTAAACATCTGCGTCTTAGCAGTGAAATTGTGATTTGTTTTGAAAAGGAAATACGGGCAAAATATTTCTATAATAATTAGTATTTGACCGAAAATGAACGTTTTCAATCGGGTTTTTAGTCCCGCAGGTATTTCTGCAAACATGCTGTAAATGGAAACGTGAGCTTATATAGTGACACACATGTTCTTTAAGAAAAATTTGAAATTATATGCCAAACATTTCGTACCAGAATGGCTTTGCGATAAAGAAAGAATTTTTCAAGTCGGACTTTTAGAAACAGAGATATCGGGGGAAACGCAATTTACCTATACGTCTCCTACCGGTAAATATATGCATTAATCGAAAAAAATGCTTTACATAGTATTGTCTTCCTTATTAACTTCCTGTAAAGCAAGAAATAATTTTTTCAGTCGCATATTTAGAAGCAAATATATGTAACAAAACGCATTTTGAATTCGATAGAATTTGCATTTACGCCTTCAAGCAGCGAGATTATGCATCGAAAATAACCGAAATGCAAGGATCGTCGTTCCCATATTGCAAGCTTTCGAATGCAAGAAGTATTTTTTAAATCGTACTAATAGTCTTAGAGATATGGAGTCCATGGACGGGCGGACAAGGTGATAATATACGCATGTAGTTTCTTTTAAAAACGACGTTAAAATTAGAACTGGTGATGAAAGCTTCAGAGTAGAGGTGGGACTAATCCTAAATTTTCTCGAATCCTAATTCGAATTCTTAAAGATTCTCGCATCCCTCGAATATCCCAAATCTGGAATCCTTCATATAAGAATAATTATAAGAAAAAAAGGGGAAAGAAGAAGCTTCTACTTAAAATTAAAAGCTTCTAATTGAAGCAAATTTTTAAATCTCTGTTTAATGAAAAACAAACTAAAGAATACAGTTTTCAAAAAATACACCCGTACTTATTAAGAAGAAAAAAATAAAATTTATAATATACATTTACTAAATGAAGTACATAACTCTTGAGGCTCATTTCCACTTTGTGAGCATAATTTGACAAAAATATACAAGTAACAATTCACATTTTTGACATTTTTCTTTAACAACAAAAGCTCCAAAACCTTTTTAAATCAAAGCAAGTGTAGAGGTTGGGAGGATTTTTTCAAGAGTTTATGTAGATAAACACTAATCATGAAACACTAAATTGAGTAAATTCTTTCCAGAAAATTAAATCAAAAACCTCTTTATTATACAAGTTCATAAAAACACTAAACTCTTTCAGGGCAATGTAAAAAAAACAGAAACCTTTTAATGGAGATTTTTATTTAAAAACACTAGCATTCGAACTCGCTCTGGCCTACTTCCTTTTTTAACAGCTATGTTATCTGATGTGCTGAATAGTCTTTCTGACATTACTGTCTAAAGTGGTGTGATTTAAGAACTGTTTAGAGAGTTTCCTCAAATTTTGGAAGTAACGAGCTATTTCAAATAGCTGTGTACACGCTTTAAACGATCTTCTTCGATTGTTTTCTAATGTCCGAACTTGTCATGCTGACAAAAATTCGAACAAATATCGCTCTAGAACAAGCACCACGCGCCAAGTTTTTTTTTTAGGTTGATTCGAAAGATTCGAATAACGAAAAAATCGCGAAGATTCGAGTTTTCAAATCTCGAATCTTTTTCAAGATTCGCGGGATTCGAGGAATCGTACGTCCCATCCCTACTTCAGAGCAGTAACGTAACTAGCACAAAATGCGCCCCCCCCCCCCCCACAAGATTTACTTTAGCACTCCTAACCTAAGCACAGCAATTTTCCCAGGATTTCCAACATTAGAGAGGATGCACTTTTCGTGGTGTGTGTGTGTGTGTGTGGAGGGGGGGGAAGGAAGTCAGGGAGAGTGTCTGCAAAAGTAAATGGTGGTACCTAGGGACCTGTAGTTTTAAGTTTATAAGTAATAGATTTGACAATACGTGTAATTGCTTTGTCCAAAACTTGAAGAAATCTCCCTCTTACACATCGCAGATATGCGGCTACTGTGAATATATGTTGACGCCTGTCGTGCACGTAATCCTATGTAAATGACTGTTTTCCCACATCCTCTAAGAGTAATCTCACTGTGGCCTCGCGCTTTTCCTCAGCAGCGCAGAGAGAGGGCGATTGGAGAGTGATCGTATTATTTACAACCCATTGCAGAGCAATCGTATTACAACCCGAAGTCAAAGAGCCGAACACTTTTAATCTGTAGGACATCCAGTGTTTTAAAAGTGAAACTAGGCATTGATTTAGGCAAAGCTAAACATATCTTAAAGCAAAAATGAATCGTTGGGTTAATTACTGTGCGTGTTCGAATTTTTTCGTAAAACTATAACCGGCAGCTGAAGTACTCCCCTTCGTTACCTGCGCCCCCCAGCAGCTGCGGGGGTGATAGTTACGCCACCACTTCAGAGCTCTCCGAGCTAAGCTGCGCTATCTATGAATTTAATTGTTTATCAAGTTGGCTGCTAAGTCATAAGGTTTTATGAAAGAGAGAATAATCTCTAAAGAAAAGTGAGTTATTTGCAGATCTTCACATATGGAATTGGTTGTGATAACAGGGAGTTTTTCTTAAAATCCTTCCTGTAACTGAATGGACAAAGGTGCGATCACCTAGTTAATCATCCTAGTTGAGACAGAATTCAAGTCAAGAATGAGTAATGGCTGATGTGTTTGGAATTCACTACTGGCCCATTTTTAGCACGTCATTTCTCTAATCTTAAATTCCGGACGAGTGACTACTACAGCCTTCGATTCTCACGGTGGACGTTAAAGCCCAAAGCATAACAGGGGATATAAAATTAATATGTTTTTTTCATAACGTGCATTCAGCATTTGTCTCACCTTTGAGTTTGTAGTAATAAAGGAGATTTTTAACTCGAGGTACTAGGCAACTCCTGGTTTTCGAGTAGTCAGAGGTGTGGGCATTTGGCTAAGCGTCCAAGATGGGTTGCAGCTCTAATAAATGATCAATGGTGAGTGTCGTGTTCTTCCTTCGATGCTTGGTCAGTTCCTTAACTGGTACCAGAGACACAAAATTAAGGACGGGGAAACTCCTTTATAGCCTCAACCTTACGAGGGTAGTTCTCCGCGAGACTTTGTTTTCCGTAAGTTCATCTTTAATCCCGCTCCTTTTCTCTTATTACCAATTTCCTGGATCACACTCAGTTGCTCTAGGGGGGGGGGTTGAAAAACTGATGACTTCAAAACGAAAGCTACTTAAACAATCTCCATGTATCTTTATCACCTTCCCTTCCCTTTTTCGGTTTTTTTTTTTTTTTTGGTGGGTTGTTTAACAACCACCGTGAGACACTCAATGTGCTATAAGCAGTTCCCCCGTCTCTAATTTAGGGCCATTGGTTCCAGGGAATGGAGAGAGCTAGTACCGTAGAACAAACAACAACCAAGCCGCACTGAGATTCGAACCCGGTTTCATCTCGGACGATGAAACCGGGTTTGAATCTCAATGACTGAAAGACATTTTTTATGGGTTGTTTAACGACCACCGTGAGCCACTCAATGGCCTATAAGCAGTTGCCCATCTCTAATTTAGGACCACTGGTTCCAGTGAATGGAGAGAGCCAGTGCCGTAATGCAAACACAACATCAAAGCCTCACTGGGATCCGAACCCATCTCGGACGAATGGTCAGAAGCCAGGGCGTAGATCACTGCGGCCCCCTTGTCTTCCCATTTCAATGACTGAAAGACTTTATGGGTTGTTTAACGACCACCGTGCGAAACTCAATGGCCTATAAGCAGTCACCCGTCCCTAATTTAGAGCCAGTGCCGAAAAACAAACATCCTAGCCTCACTGGGATTCGAACCCGGAGCCATCTCGGACGAATGGTCAGAAGCCAGCGCGCAGATCACTGCGGCTCCCTTGTCTTCCGATTTCAATGACTGAAAGACATTTTTTATGGGTTGTTTAACGCCCATCGTGAGACAATTGGCCTGTAAGCGACTGCTTATCCTATGTGAGACAATTGGCCTATAAGTGACTTCTCATCCCTAATTTTGGGTCACTGGTTCCAAGGAAGGGAGAGAGCCAGTGCCGTAAGACAAACGCAACATCCAAGCCTCACTGGGTTTCGAACCCGGACCCATCTCGGACGAATGATCTAGTCTGCCTTCTGTGAAATTCCCGACTCCGTCGGTTCTCCAACACCAACAACATCCTGCTACTCCGGAGCCGAATCCTTTCTCATTTAAGCTACACCGGCAAGAGCTTATCACTGCTCTGTCGCGATTGCGCTTCGCATATGCGTCTGCCTCAACTGACTCTCAGAAACGTCGCTTTTTCCAGGTTTGGTCACCATATCGAACCTGGTTTACTGATCCCACAGTTCATCTGCAACTCCTTCTTTCAGAACATTACTCTACTACCTCTTACATTACTCTACTGACTGTCTGACCTAGCTTTCTGTACCTGTACAGAACGATTGTCGGTTACTGTATTTCTCCAGGTTCTATCATTCATGTTTTTGTGACGTACCATAATCTACACACCCGCTCTCTGTGAAGAGAGTTTACCTGTCTATGTATTTTGTTACTGCCTTTGTATACACATTGTACATATTACTTTTATAAATTTTTGCACTACATTTTTTTTAGCCTTTTCATGTCAGTACAGCAATGTACAGAGTATTACAACCATACATTTATATCTGTTACAATCTTTTACTAGAATTGCTCACATTGATTCTTTCACTGTGTATCTCTAGTGCATTGCTCATACACCATTGTTACCGCTCACTTTTGTAGCTCAACTTATATCCGTGCTGACACCTATCTTTTTTGTTTTTATTGTTATTGTATATAACACATCAGCATCTGTGCATTTTTCATCAGCATTGTACATTTGTAGTCATTTATGTTTCTGTTGGCACTGTAATTACAGGCCTTCTATTTCCTCCATCCTGGTTTTATCAATAAACATGTTAAAAGCTAATACTTGAAGTCTTGGCATGCGCGTCACTCCCTGTAGTACGTCAAATGTATCTCCCCCTTGAGAAAGGGCTGGGACGAAATCGTAGGTTTCCGGGTCAACTAGCAAAACTACGTTTGAAGGAAAGCTCATCGTAAAAGAGGAAAATCTAACTAATTCCAAACGATGTATTTAAGAAGAATCACATTTTTCGAAGCGAAGAAGGAATTCTCACTAATTTTAGACGACGCTGTGGAAGGCACAACATTCATTTTCTGAAGAACCTAATGGCCAGTAGATCCATACTTTCGGGTGCTAATGTGAAACCCAAATTTCCCGGTGGCGGGACTCGAACTCACATCCATAGCTTAAATCGAGAAAGCATCCGGCTGCGGAGGCGAATGCTTTCCAAATTAAGCTTAAATCGGGAAAGCATCCCGGCTGCGGAAACGAATGCCTTCCAAATAAGCTTAATACGGGAAAGCATCCGGCTGCGGAGACGAATGCTTTCCAAATAAGCTTAAATCGGGAAAGCATCCGGCTGCGGAGACGAATGCTTTCCAAATAGGCTTAAATCGGGAAAGCATCCGGCTGCGGAGACGAATGCTTTCCAAATAAGCTTAAATCGGGAAAGCATCCGGCTGCGGAGACGAATGCTTTCCAAATAAAGCTTAAATCGGGAAAGCATCGGGCTGCGGAGACAAATGCTTTCCAAATAAAGCTTAAATCGGGAAAGCATCCGGCTGCGGAGACGAATGCTTTCCAAATTAAGCTTAAATCGGGAAAGCATCCGGCTGCGGAGACGAATGCTTTCCAAATAAGCTTAAATCGGGAAAGCATCCGGCTGCGGAGACGAATGCTTTCCAAATAAGCTTAAATCAGGAAAGCATCCGGCTGCGGAGAAGAATGCTTTCCAAATAAGCTTAAATCGGGAAAGCATCCGGCTGCGGAGACGAATGCTTTCCAAATAAGCTTAAATCAGGAAAGCATCCGGCTGCGGAGAAGAATGCTTTCCAAATAAGCTTAAATCGGGAAGGCATCCGGCTGCGGAGGCGACTGCTTTCCAAATTAAGCTTAAATCGGGAAAGCATCCCCGGCTGCGGAGACGAATGCTTTCCAAATTAAGCTTAAATCGGGAAAGCATCCGGCTGCGGAGACGAATGCTTTCCAAATTAAGCTTAAATCGGGAAAGCATCCGGCTGCGGAGACGAATGCTTTCCAAATTAAGCTTAAATCGGGAAAGCATCCGGCTGCGGAGACGAATGCTTTCCAAATAAGCTTAAATCGGGAAAGCATCCGCCTGCGGAGACGAATGCTTTCCAAATTAAGCTTAAATCGGGAAAGCATCCGGCTGCGGAGACGAATGCTTTCCAAATAGGCTTAAATCGGGAAAGCATCCCCGGCTGCGGAGACGAATGCTTTCCAAATTAAGCTTAAACCGGGAAAGCATCCGGCTGCGGAGACGAATGCTTTCCAAATAAAGCTTAAATCGGGAAAGCATCCGGCTGCGGAGACGAATGCTTTCCAAATAAAGCTTAAGTCGGGAAAGCATCCGGCTGCGGAGACGAATGCTTTCCAAATTAAGCTTAAATCGGAAAAGCATCCGGTTGCGGAGACGAATGCTTTCCAAATAAGCTTAAATCGGGAAAGCATCCGGCTGCGGAGACGAATGCTTTCCAAATAAGCTTAAATCGGGAAAGCATCCGGCTGCGGAGACGAATGCTTTCCAAATAAAGCTTAAATCGGGAAAGCATCCGGCTGCGGAGACGAATGCTTTCCAAATTAAGCTTAAATCGGGAAAAGCATCCGGCTGCGGAGACGAATGCTTTCCAAATAAAGCTTAAGTCGGGAAAGCATCCGGCTGCGGAGACGAATGCTTTCCAAATTAAGCTTAAATCGGGAAAAGCATCCGGCTGCGGAGACGAATGCTTTCCAAATAAGCTTAAATCGGGAAAGCATCCGGCTGCGGAGACGAATGCTTTCCAAATAAGCTTAAATCGGGAAAGCATCCGGCTGCGGAGACGAATGCTTTCCAAATAAAGCTTAAGTCGGGAAAGCATCCGGCTGCGGAGACGAATGCTTTCCAAATTAAGCTTAAATCGGAAAAGCATCCGGCTGCGGAGCCGAATGCTTTCCAAATAAAGCTTAAATCGGGAAAGCATCCGGCTGCGGAGACGAATGCTTTCCAAATTAAGCTTAAATCGGGAAAGCATCCGGCTGCGGAGACGAATGCTTTCCAAATAAGCTTAAATCGGGAAAGCATCCGCCTGCGGAGACGAATGCTTTCCAAATTAAGCTTAAATCGGGAAAGCATCCGGCTGCGGAGACGAATGCTTTCCAAATTAAGCTTAAATCGGGAAAGCATCCGGCTGCGAAGACGAATGCATTCCAAATTAAGCTTAAATCGGGAAAGCATCCGGCTGCGGAGACGAATGCTTTCCAAATAAAGCTTAAATCGGGAAAGCATCCGGCTGTGAAGACGAATGCTTTCCAAATTAAGCTTAAATCGGGAAAGCATCCGGCTGCGGAAACGAATGCTTTCCAAATAGGCTTAAGTCGGGAAAGCATCCGGCTGCGGAGACGAATGCTTTCCAAATTAAGCTTAAATCGGAAAAGCATCCGGCTGCGGAGACGAATGCTTTCCAAATAAGCTTAAATCGGGAAAGCATCCGGCTGCGGAGACGAATGCTTTCCAAATTAAGCTTAAATCGGGAAAGCATCCGGCTGCGGAGACGAATGCTTTCCAAATAAACTTAAATCAGGAAAGCATCCCGGCTGCGGAGACGAATGCTTTCCAAATAAGCTTAAATCGGGAAAGCATCCGGCTGCGGAGAAGAATGCTTTCCAAATAAGCTTAAATCGGGAAAGCATCCGGCTGCGGAGGCGAATGCTTTCCAAATTAAGCTTAAATCGGGAAAGCATCCCCGGCTGCGGAGACGAATGCTTTTCAAATTAAGCTTAAATCGGGAAAGCATCGGGCTGCGGAGACGAATGCTTTCCAAATTAAGCTTAAATCGGGAAAGCATCCGGCTGCGGAGACGAATGCTTTCCAAATTAAGCTTAAATCGGGAAAGCATCCCGGCTGCGGAGACGAATGCTTTCCAAATAAGCTTAAATCGGGAAAGCATCGGGCTGCGGAGACGAATGCTTTCCAAATTAAGCTTAAATCGGGAAAGCATCCGGCTGCGGAGACGAATGCTTTCCAAATTAAGCTTAAATCGGGAAAGCATCCCGGCTGCGGAGACGAATGCTTTCCAAATAAGCTTAAATCGGGAAAGCATCGGGCTGCGGAGACGAATGCTTTCCAAATTAAGCTTAAATCGGGAAAGCATCCCGGCTGCGGAGACGAATGCTTTCCAAATAAGCTTAAATCGGGAAAGCATCGGGCTGCGGAGACGAATGCTTTCCAAATTAAGCTTAAATCGGGAAAGCATCCCGGCTGCGGAGATGAATGCTTTCCGAATTAAGCTTAAATCGCGAAAGCATCCGGCTGCGGAGACTAATGCTTTCCAAATTAAGCCACGCCAGTAAGGATCAGTGCTACTTGCCGACTTGACATGCCCACACCTCTTAAGTACGTCACAAACGTTTAAAGCTGCTTTCAACCTCATTCAAGGCTGGGGGGAGGCGCAGATCTGGGCCCTTAGATCGTATTACCTTAGCAAAAAAAAAACAGTTTTTACATTTACTCACTCTTATAAGCTCTAAAAAATTGCAGGGTCAAATTACAGTAGATACACCTGCAGCTGAGTGGCCAGTCAATAAGCGGTAATTTTACAGTACCATACCGTAATGTTCATTAACAGTTTAATGACCGTGAAATAAAAACGTGTTGCCCGAAGACTGATTGCACGTAAAATAAAAAAAATAAAAAAAGGTATGTAACCACTTGAAGAAGAACGTTGCGAGATCGTCAAGGTTAAAATACAAAAACAGTTGAAACACCGTGAACATGTTGTTTATCTACCAAAAATTTATAGTTGACCGCCAGGTGACGTGCTTACGATCTGTAAACCGTCTTAATCCGGGTGAAACAGTGACTATTCACAGCAGTTGTTTTTTTACAGTGAAGTAGAAAAATCTTCCCGACAGTATTTGACTGTCAAACCCATTTATGCAGCCCCCGTGGCGCAGTGGTCTAAGCGATGGCTTCTGATCATTCGTCCGGAAGGGGTCCGGGTTCGTATCCCAGTGAGGCATGAATGTTGTGTTAGTCTTACAGCATTGGGTCTCTCCCCTGGAACCAGACCCGCTCTAAATTAGGGACGGGCGACTGCTTATAGCCCATTCAGTTGCTCACGGTGGTCGTTGAACCTCTCCCCCCCATCGCCCCCCCCCCCCAAAAAAACATTTATCCTTGTCTTCCTATCGTCTCAGTTTTCCTGGCTTTTTTAACTGTGCAACCCTCTAATTTGCCTTTCTTTCCGATCACGTCAGGCTCACTTCGTTATCAGATCCCACATTGGCTTTTTTCTTCCGTTATCTTCGTTAACAGTTTTTGTTACCCGTGCTGTGACAATTCCGAAACCCATCACCTAACGCAGCCTGAAAATTATTCTGCCTGAAAGAACGCGCGCTACGTAAGCATAATCGATGTCGCTGTGCATCAGTAATTCACATTCATTTGGGTAATGATCCCTTCGGCGCTTCCAGTAATTTATTCAATCAAAAATAAAATCGTCAGGTGATTTGCGAAGAGTAGGTAGTCATAAAACAATGAAGGAAGAAGCTATGTGAAGCGAAACTATTATCATTGTTATTGATGACTTAACTCCGTTGAGGAAGCTGTAATGTCGCCACAGATTTATCGTGTGCTTCCAGAAGGATCTTGGCGGCAAGAGGAGTTAATGAATCCACTTAGAATAGTTTCCAGTAGCAATCATTCAGGGATTTAGTTAGATAATAACGAAAAGGTAATCTACGTCGTTTCAAATATCAACTTTCTTTTTCTTATCCAGGGAAGAATTAACATGCACACACACACACTAGCGATAGGAACGAGCGGAAGTATCCCTCCCAGAAATTTTGACTGTTCCAACAAAGCAGAGGGCCGTGCATAAAAGCATGCGACATAAAACCCGCAGGGATTTAACACACTGTACCGACTCGGTGCGCGAGTGGTCAGAGGGGTTTCTGGATAGTTGCTCAAGCTCAGTCACGGTTCTTATCCCTTACTGGGCATGGAAGATGTGTTCATATTGGGTGTGTTCAAAAGTTCTACCCGTTTTTGTAGTATATGCAAATCGCGATCGGAGTAGTTACGTCACAGATATAGAGGCACTAGGTTTGTCCGAAAAAGTCATTCATAACGGAAATCACGGACGGTGTAACATGGCATGCGATAAGGAGCACAGTAGACATTGTTTACTGTACGAGTTCGATAAAGACAGTACTGCAGCTGCGACGTCTGTTAAGTGTATGGGGAGGACACAGATGATGGATAGCACATGTCGTCGTTGGTTTCGGAAATTCCGGGAAGGAGGCAGAGCTGTGAAGATCAACCACGTTCTGGACGTCGTGGTTTCTGAAGACGATATGGACCAAGTCATAACAAATGACCCCCATCCAACCGTTCAGGAATTAGCGGAAACTTTGTCTATAGTTGAAAGAATTATATGCATGCGCTTGGGTTAATCACCAAGTTTCATAATTGGGTTCCGCACCAGCTTTCTTCAAAGCAACGACAGAATAGAATCCGTAACTGTGTTTCTTTGCTTTCTCGTCACAGAAATGAACCGGATTGGGAACGAATTGTAACGGGTGATGAGAAATGAGTACTGTACAGGAATGTCAAGCGTCGACGGACTGCGTGCTAAGGTGCGGAGTCTGCTCCATCGACCTCAAAAGGAGCATTGTATCCCAAAAAGGTTTTGTTGAGTGTTTGGTGGGATGTCTAAGGAATAATCCGCTGGGAGGTATTGGCACCTAACGGAACAATAAATGCTGACCTCTACTGTCAACATTTGGACAACTGACATCGAAGCGGCCAGCACTCGTCAATCGCAAAGGCGTGATCCTTTATCATGCTAACGCCAGACTTCATACTGCTTTAATCACTCCACAAAAATTACTGGACTTTGGTTGGGAAGTGTTACCTCGCCCGACGTATTCCTCTGACCTGGCACCTACGGATTACCACCGTTTTCGATCGTTACAGAACGCCTTTTCGCTCTCCAAACCTTCGATGATATGGACGATGTGAAAACGGCATTACTTTTTCTTTTACACCAGAATGCAGGAGTTTTTCCGGCGTGGGATTCGCCTATTAATAGGCAGATGGCAAGATGTCATGCAGAATGCTGGGAATTATGTGAAATCCTAGGTACGTTATTTGTTGTGTTCTCCTCCTTCCTTTGTAGCCTACCAAAACGGGTGGAACTTATGCACACACCCAATAGATGGGAAAGGAAACGAAGTACAAGAATTCTGCCTTAGATGCGCGATTAGAACTTGCAGGAGAAAATAAAGTGTTTATTAAAAGTTAAAAACACCATGAGATCTTTCGTGGCTGCTACAGCCACGTCTTCAGATGGAAAGACCCGAGTGCTCGGAATCCGACAGTTAAATACAGGAGCAAAAAATAGGTCGTTGCTACTAAATCCGAAGAAATACCCGATGACAGAGGAAAAACACAATCGTATTAAGCCTACATATATATACATAACTTCAAGTTCATGACTTCTGTTGCTAAACAATAATCTCCACGGTTGATGTAAGATGGCAGAAAGACAACACATCATTACAACAAATATTAGAGTTTTGAAATATATACATACTTTCAGTAAGTAGTAATGAGGTTCTGGAGGGTGAAACCGCAAGGATGGTAGTCTCGCTCCAAGTGGGAGCCTTTATTGACTAAGCGAGAGAGGGCTGTAGATTGTGAACAGATTTTCACACTGTATTTATGTTCAGAGAGTCTAGTTTTTAATCTTCTTGAGGTCATACCAATATAAATACAGTCGTTGTCATCGTTCTCACTCGCTTTAAGGGTAATGCAGTACACTCCGTATTTATCAAACAAATTAAAACTATCTCGATCTTTTTTAACCCTAGCGAGGATGTTCTGTGTTCGAGTGCCAAACGACAAATTATAGCGGTGGCACACATTTTTTCAGGATATCAGCACATTATGGTATGTAATCCATGGCTCCAACGAATTTGGTGGGGTGACTAGCTCTTGTTAGAGTTGTGAATGCCCATCTTTGAAACTTCCTCAAGATGCGATCAACATGCGTTTTAGCATAGCCATGTGCAAGAGCAAGATTATGGTTGTTCTTCAGATAGGGAACCCAGCAGACTTTTGCGAGTTTGACAAAGGCCAAATTGTAATGGCCAGATAATGTGGTCAGATCATTTCCCAGACGGCAAAGCTTGTGGGATGTTCACTGTCAGCTGTGGTCAGAAAGTGGTCCGAGAAGGTAAAAACCACGAACCAACTTCCGGAATGGTGTGGGCAGACCACGGCTCGTGGATGCTAGAGGTGAGCAAAGCGTACCCTATATGGTACGAGTCACCAGAAGGGATACTGAGTCGCATCTCGCTGGTAATTTGAGCGCTGGCGATGGGAATAATGTGTCATAGCACACGATACATCGAACCTTACTCCAAATAGGGCTGCGTAGCCGCAGGGTGCTCCGAGTGCCCACGCTAACCTCGGTTCAGACACACACACAAAATAATGTATCGCAGCACACAGTACATGGAACCCGGCCGAAAATGGAGCTGCCACGTGCCTGTGCTAACCTCGATTCACCGTCGAAAGCGCCAACAACGGGCACGCGAGCATCAAAACTGAAACTTGTATGATTGGAAGAAAATCATCTGGTCCGATGAATCTCGTTACCTGTTGCACCATGTGAACGGCCGGGTACGTGTGGGGGATTATCTGCGGAAGTGTTGGCAACAGGATGCACCATAGGACGAAACCAAGCCAGTACAGGAAGTGTAATGCTTTTGTCAGTGTTCTGCCGAGAATCCCTGGGTGCAGTCATTCATGTGCAGGAAACTATAACACCTACCATCTATCTAAAACATCATTGCAGACCAGGTACATCCTTTCATGGCAACGGTATTCCTCTCTAGTAGTGCTTCTATCAGCAGGATAATGCGTTATACCACACTTCCCGGATTGTTCGAGAATATGAGGAAAATATCAAAGGTATTGCTTTGCACTGTTAAAAATTGGTACTTAGAAATAAGCAAAATGTACTCGTTTTTTAGTACATTCTGGACTTATAATATCTCCGAGTACTTGTGCCTCATTTTTGTGTACATACAGGAAATCGATTGTGAGTATATCTGGTATTTCTAATTTGAAATACATGTACTCATTTTTGGGTACATAATTTCAGATATATGTAATCAAAAATAAATCTAGCGTTTCGAACAGGCTAGTTTGTAAGTGAGAGAGCAAACTAGATGGCGCCACCGTACAGGCGTACGATTTTGCACATCGAAGGCAAAGAGAAATTGGTGGGGTTGGCTCATTGGGTTGGCTTAGGAACCTTAACCAGGAGATTCCTACCCGGGGGGCCGTCACTTAACGTGCTCGTCCGATGCATTGCGAATATACAGCGATTATCAGAAATTCACACCACCACGCCAGGTTTGAAGCTGGGGTCCCTGCATCTGCAGGCTGAATCTCAAACCATTAAGCCATCCACGGTTAGATTTCAATTTTGGAATACGCGTACTCCATACGTACACATTTATTCATAGACTCAGCTGGAAGTATGTTATTCGATGGCACATCTGGGATAATAGATATACTCGTTGTCACATGCTGGGCAAATGGGTTTTTTTTATTTTGATTGGAGGTTTAACGACCACCGTGAGCAACTCAATGGGCTATAAGCAGTCGCCCGTCCCTAATTTGGGGTCACTGGTTCCAGGGAAGGGAGAGAGCCAGTGCCGTAAGACAAACAGAACATCCATGCCTCACCGGGATTCGAACCCGGACCCCGTTCGGACGAATGATCAGAGGCCATCGCTTAGACCACTGCGCCACCGGGGCGGCCTGGGCAAATGGACCGCATAATTTTATGACAAATATAGTGATGAAGCGACAATATATTATTTATGAGATTGACACAATTATAGTTAAAGTAACAAGGTACACAAAGATACTTTATGCATAATTAAATTTCTTGTGATCGGTGACTTTGTTGTACAGATTATTTATGTGTGTCACTACACGTTTATTAAACAATATCTCTTGAAATATGTAATATCTAAAATGAAATAATACGAGATTATATTTTTATTGACGCAGTTATTTGTAAGTACGTACGGTTGCTTTTATTTCAGCCTGCCATGTACTCGTTTACGAAACGATTGTACTAAAAAAAACCCCGATAAGGTTCAGGTTATCATTTTTAAGTAGGTTTTTTAAGTAGATTTTTTTTCTTAACAAAGTGGGCTCCACATTGCCGAGACATTAATCCAATCGCGCATTCGTGGTTGCATTGGAACAGCAAATTTGATCTGCAATGGAGATGGAAACAGGTCACGGGTCAACAATTTCTAGAGGGTCAAACGGGTCAGGTCAAAGTGTTCCTAACCCGATTTCAACCCGGTTTTATTTCCATTTTATTTTTGAAAAGCAAAAAAAAAAAAAAAAATGTTTTCAAAGAAAAATACGCACTGTGGAATTTTGTGCTAGATACTTGTGCCCGCGGACTGCAAAATGATTTGTCATGCAATATGAAGGAAGAGTGTCCTCAGAAGGAAAAGTGTCCCTTACTTCTGAGGGGCAAAGATGAAAACAAAATCCACAATTTGGAAGCTTTCAACTCATCATAAATTTGTGAGAATTGGTGTTGCTGTGAAACATGTTCTGAAGCTAAATATGTTATCAAGAAAACTGCAAAAACTGTAATTAAACGTACAGCAGGTGGCTTAATTTAAAACATTTGACTGTATCGCCATCAAAATTAGGTGGAACAGCCTTAATATTACCGCGCAGGAACTTTGACTCTCGCAGATAGATGTGTTTGAAAACATGTGTAAAACAGTTAGGTTATGTCTTGCAAATGAAGGACGACGGTTTCAATACTTTAAGTGAGAAATTATACGTTCCTATAAAACATTTGTTTGATTTCCATATAATCTAAGATACACACTGCAGAGATACTTTTTAACGATGATACTTTTATACTACACACTAATACAAACACATATAAATTACTGTGTACTGATATGGGGGCAAACAACACAATATAACTTAAACAAAATACAGGTATTAGAGAATAGATATACAAGATTAATAGACCTAAAAACTCTTAATTATTCTATACCTAATTTTACCTTCAGGTCAGAAGTAAATCCCAATAAATATAATATACTTACAATAAAACAATTATTTGACTATAATCTTGGTAAAATAATGTTTAGAAGAATTAAAAATGATTTATACCATGACTTAATATTATTAAATATTCGTACTCATACTTATGAAACCAGAAATCGATCAACACTCATACCTAATTTCCCTCGGACAGAAACAATTAAAATGAATATTAATTATTCGTGCCCAAAACTTTGAAGCTCTTTGCCTTATGACATAAAACCTATTAACAATTTTGACCTATTTCAAAAAAATTCAAGCATCACCTTATTAACAAGTCTCTCAATTAGTGCTGAGTTGACCTGATCTGGTCGCTGGATTGATTTCACGGCTTATGAATAGACCTTGCATCTATATACACTTATGTATTTATTTAATCTTTCAATATGCCTTTGACTTGTCTTTTGTATTGTTCTTTGTTGTTCGTGTCCTTTTTTTTTTTTTTTTTTTAGTACTAGGGGTGGGAGGGCTATGTCAGGCTTACGGCGATTTCCCTTCTCCTCCTGGTTGCTACATTTTTTGTAATTGATTATATTGTTTGTATTTTGAATTGTAATATGTGGCAACTGAAAAATTAAGAAATGAAATGAAAAAAAACCGCCCTGTATATATATTATGGTTCAAAGCAGATTTGACCGGGTCGGGTTCAATTACGGAACGTCAGTCGGGTCCGGGTCCAAAATTTTGGACTCTTTTCCAACTGTGATCTGCAACGGTCCAACCACATAACTTACAAGAGTTCAAGGATCTGGTGGTAAACGTGTTGGTACCAGATACCAAGATAGAAATCTTGCAGCGTCAATGTTTCGACGGATTAAAACTGTTTTGGCGATACGTGGAGGATCAACACCATATTAGGTAGAAAGTCATAACGTTCGGCTCTTCGGTAAACACACATACATACACACACACACTAGATTCTGGTTAATTGGGCCATCGATCAATCGGGGCAACCGTTTATTTGGGACAATTCTTGAAGAATATCCCAAATTAGCTCTTTAGGGTAAAGCTTCGCATGATTAAGACAGCCGCTTAATTGGGCCGAAGTTCTCTAGAGTCCCGGTATGTCCCAATTATTGGGTTGATGTATAAGTTCATGTCGTTTTTTTTCACCGCACTACAAAAATGTATTACATCAGAAGGGAAAACGGAATCAATCAACTATGTATCCCCCCCAATTGTTTACGATGGTGGCCCAACGTCTGGATAGGTCTGCAATGCCATTCTCGAAAAAAAGAAATCATCAGGAAATTTCTGTAGAGCGAGCACGAAGTACTCATGTTATTTTAACCATGTAAATATATTTTAACTTGTGTGTGTTTTTAGTTATTAAAGTTTGCCTACAACTGAAACCATTCAGCAAGTTTGAACATGATGCATTAACAGCAAGTTTCTTACCCTGAGTAGTCTTTGTAAGCACGAAAATCTTGTTTTATTATCAACTGTAGCTGTATTGGTATGTGATTTTAATCTATCATCTTACATTTTATTCTTCAAGTATGGAGTTCGCCATTAGGATTATTCGTCGTTTTCGGAGAAAACGTTTTATTGAGGAGACACATTTATCGTTTTTATTGAACTGTAGAGGCTTGCTGGTTATTCCCAACTACCTGAAGTTGCGCCATTTTCCAGTCTCTCGCCGAGATGCCTCAGTCCTTGCTTCTGCAGAACACAAAAGACTCACCTCAGAGATCCGAACGAAGCGTAGTTTCAAAGATTATTTGCACAGGAAATAATTTTAAGCTTTTTTGCATTTACCATTATACTTTCACCCTGCATTACTTGACAGGCTTCTTATTACATTTTTGGCTTCCTGCAATACAGAAGTACAACTATTTCAAAACAGACAGATTAAGAAACTACGCAACTTAGTTGCCGACTCTTGTTCTGCAAAGCGTTGTTCTTCGCAGCTGCAAAGGCAAAGTTCTACCGCTCAACCAGCATACATTCATTTCAGTTCTTATCCTCTCAATCCTTTACAAAAGTCTGCCTTAAATAGAGGTCCTAAATTTGCTTATCTTGAGGTTAACCCTAATCCCTTTCAGCTTATTTCTCAGGCAGAAAATATTATTCAATCTCTCCACACTCCTGAACGAGAAACCACCAGGTATACGGTAGCGAAAACCATCAAATTCAGTAGAAAGTCAAATTTCTTCCCTACATCTAAAACCCTCCTTTAAGAAAAAATTCAACTGCTGGCTCTTCGCTCAAACCCTAATTTGGCAGTTACCACTGCAGATAAATCCAACCAGGTTTTAATTCTCGATAAACAGGACTATGTCATGAAAATGCGATTGATAATATCCCCCATTCTATTATTCAAGGTGATCCTACCTCTGCCACTATTTCTGCAGACTCCGTAATCATGGCTCCTTACCGCCTTGCATTTCCAACTTCATGCACGCCCCCACCACCCACCACCAAAACCACCCCTTTTGGATCTAGGGTCCCAGAATTGTTTGGGAAACTGAAAACCCATAAGGAAAATCACCCCATTAGGCCTTTGGTTTCTGGGTATGTTAATCCCACCAGGCTTTTGGAGAAAGCACTTGTCAAATATCTCACCCCTCTAATCTTTTCCTCACAATATTCTATTTCTAGCACCACAAAAGCCTTGCAACGTATTAAGGCTTTCAACCATCCTGGTTTCTCTTTCCTTATGGCTTCTTTAGACGTAGTGTCTTTGTTTCCCAACGTCCGTATTTCTATTATACACAATATCATTGAAAGTAAACTTTCTCAATTGGGGTCTGTACCCGCTGAGGAAACTCAAGCCGTTCTGCAGGCATTACGCCTTATTCAGATACGTTCTTCTTTCAGGTTTAATGGCATTTTATATCGCCAACTTGAGGGAGCCCCCATGCCCCCCCCCCCTCTTCCCTCTGTTGGCTGAACTTCAAGACATAGAAAACCGCATTTTGGACTTTTGTCAGGTTACACCTTTATTATACCTTCGGTATGTTGACGATGTCTTGGTCTTCTGGCCTTCGTTAGATGAAAATTTGTTCTATTTTGCAACTACGTTGTCGTCTGTTTATCCTTTCATATCCTTTACCGTGGAGGTTGAATGTGACAATTCACTTCCGGTTTTAGACTTCCAACTTCCTAGGAACCCCACTTCCCAGCACCTGAGTTATTCGGTATACAGAAAGCCTTCCTCTATACCTATCTCGATACCACGCGTTTCCGCCCACCTGACTAGATACACTGCTGGACAATTGCTAAGGACGGATCATAAACGGCTATATAGCGCATAAAAAAGTAAGTATGGTTGGATGCCAAGTGAAAGAAAATAATGTCAGAATGCCAGGACATTACAAGAAGGACAATTTATTGTGCTCTGAAATTCAGAAGGCTTTAGAACGTGTTCAATGGACAAACAGGCCATTTTGTGCAGAATACGTAAACGTGAAAAAAATGCTGCTTATAGCCCATTGACTTGCTCACGGTGGTCGTTAAACCTCCAATAAAAAATGCAATTACCGTCCTCAGGCGTTCCGGCGTAAGATGTCAGTACGGGATATGGCCACCATGGTGGGCGATGCAAGATTCCACACGTCGTGTCATGCTTTGCACAACATTATCAAGCAGCTGTTGGGGTAATTTATCCCATTCCTCTGTCAGGACACGGATGATTGTCTCCTTGTTTATTGGAGGGCATTGGCGACCAGCGAGACCCTCCCCAAAGCATCCCACACATTTTCAATGGGATTCAGATCTGGAGAACGTGCTGGCCATACGAGGCGTTGAATATCCTCGCTCTCAAGACACTCCTGGACAGCGACTGTTCGATGACATGTTGCGTTGTCGTCCATGAAAATGAATCTATCACCGACAGCACCACGGAACATGCGAACATGAGGTAGCAGAACATCATTAATGTATCGTTGGCCAGTCATAGTCCCAGTTGAAAGCACATAGAGGGACGTACGGCCATTGATCGTGATGCCAGCCCATACCATGACACTACATGTCGGATATCGGTCGCTTTCCTGTACGTTTGCTGGACAATATGCAGTACCACTATCACGCCAGATCAGTTGTCGTCGACAATCAGACGATAGACTGTATCTACTCTCATCTGAGAAGAGGACAGCAGACCAGTCGTTATCAGTCCGATTGCGATGTTGATGGCACCATTGCAAACGGGCGGTACGGTGACGTCTGGGCAATGGGATGCACACAACAGAACGGCGGGCGTATAGTCCTCCTTCATGCAAACGTCTGGCGACAGTTTTTCGGGAGATCCGCTTGCCAGTAGCAGTCACAAACTGATTTGCTACCTCACTAGCTGTGCTGCGCCGGTGTCTTTTTGTTGATAGCACTATGTCCCGATCTTCTGCAGGTGTCGTACTGCGAACACGACCTCCCGCGTGACGTTTGCTACACTCTCCATTTGTTTGAAATGATTTCCAAAGCCTTGAAACAACACTGTGGCTGACGTCGAACTCCCTGGCAACATCTGTTATTTTTCGCCCTTCTTCAATCTTGTCAATAATACGGCCACGCTTAAAATCATCTAGGTGATGTCGGGAAGACATACTGAAAATTGCAAGTTCGTCAATTGATTCTTTCCCTTTCAACTTTGCGTTTGAACAAAACGGTCAATACGCGTCAAATCCTTTATATCTCTTATCAGCGCTATGACGTCACGAACAAGTTCGGCAATCCAAAATTTGCATACGCACAACACGTCTTACTGTATCCCGCACTTATGCTAATTTCCACATTTTCCTGCCTTCCATTTTATGGTTGCTATCGTTGCTATTGTCATCCGTTATTAGCAATTCTCCGGCAGTGTATAAGGTCTCACCCTTATACTTTCTTATTCTTCGGGCATTTACCCACTCCTCTTCTGTAGCCTTCCGTGCGGAGGAACTTCAAAAGATATATACCATTGTTTATGAGCACGGATTTTCATATTCAGATGTCCATAGAATCTACCGTAAAATCCAGAATTCAACATTTTTTACCCTGACACGTGAACGAAGAGATATCAAATAAGTTGGGATCGATGACTTATGTCTCTCATGTGAATGGTAATTTATCGAACATCTGTCACAGTCACGGTGCCGGTTTTGGGTTAAAAACATCGAACATTTATTCCCTGATTAAAACTGATCGGGACAGTGTTGAATTGTTGGACAAATGCGGCATCTATTCCATTTTTATGAAATCTGTCGATCCTCAAGACAAGGACCTTATATATATATATATATATATATATATATATATATATATATATATATATATATATCATCATCATCATCATCATTGTCAACCATTATCAATCCACTGCTGGACGAAGGTCTCCCCAAGTTTCCTCCACAACGGTCTGTCTTGTGCCAGTCTCCTCCATGTCACTCCCGCATATTTACGAATTTCATCCACCCATCTCCCATGTGGTCTTTTTCTGGGTCTTTTCCTGTCCCTTGGAATCCAATCTAAAATTTCGGCTGTCCATCTATGGTCTGTCCTTCTGGCAGTATGTCCAGCCCATTGCCATTTCAGGGATTTAACTCTGATCATGATGTCTTCCACTCTCGTCATTTTTTGGATCCACGAGTTCCTCTTCTTATCTCTCCTGGTTATACCAAGCATGCACCTCTCCATGCTACTTTGAGTTGTCTGCAGCCTTTGTATGTCTCTTTTAGTTAAGGTCCACGTCTCTGCACTATACGTAAGCACTGGAAGGATGCATTGATCAAACACTTTTCTTTTAAGACATAATGGCATATTGCTCTTGAAAATTATGCTGTTTCTTCCAAAAGCTCTCCAGGCAAGTTTTGTACGCCGATTAATTTCTTCATCAATGTGACCCTCACTTGATATCTGCTGTCCAAGATAAACATACGTATCTGTTATCTCCAGTTTTTCTCCATCAATCGATAAATCTTCATTTCTTGTAAAAGCATTGAACATCACTTTTTGTCTTCTGAAAGTTCATTTTTAATCCCACTTCTTTACTCTTGTCAGCAAGTTCCTGGATCATACTCTGCAGCTCTGATGGGGTAGTTGCAAAAATGACTACGTCATCAGCAAAACGAAGGTGGGTTAGATAATCTCCATTAATCTTTATCCCTTTGTTTTCCCAGTTCAGTGATTGAAAGACATTTTCCAATGTGGCATTAAAGAGCTTCGGAGATATGGTGTCACCTTGTCTCACTCCCTTTCCAATTTTTATGTGTGTTGTATTTTCAAACAACCGAATCTTTGCACTTGCATTTTCATAGATGTTATTAATAATATTAATGTATGCATCTTCAATACCACAGGATTTCAGAGCCGTGGTAACTCCTGATGGTTTCACCGAATCAAAGGCTTTTTCATAATCGATAAAAGCCATGCACAATGGAAGTTCATATTCCCTCGCTCTTTCAATTAGTTCTCTCAGTACGTGGATATGATCTATTGTGCTGTAGCCACTCCTGAATCCAGCTTGTTCTCTCGGTTGAGCCATGTCCAGTGTTACCTTCAAGCGGTGTGAAAGAACTTTAGTGAAGATTTTATAAACCACTGATAGGAGGCTGATAGGTCTGTAGTTCCTGAGATCCTCAATGTCACCTTTTTTATGTAGCAGGATCATTGTAGCATTGTTCCAATCCTCAGGAATCTTCCCTTCATTAAGGCATCGAGTGAAAATTTGGGCGAGTACTATATATATATATATATATATATATATATATATGTCTTAAAAGAAAAGTGTTTGATCAATGCATCCTTCCAGTGCTTACGTATGGTGCAGAGACGTGGACCTTAACTAAAAGAGACATACAAAGGCTGCAGACAACTCAAAAAAGCATGGAGAGGTGCATGCTTGGTGTAACCAGGAGAGATAAGAAGAGGAACTCGTGGATCCGAAAAATGACAAGAGTGGAAGACATCATGATCAGAGTTAAATCCCTGAAATGGCAATGGGCTGGACATACTGCCAGAAGGACAGATCATCGATGGACAGCTGAAATTTTAGATTGGATTCCATGGGACAGGAAAAGACCCAGAAGAAGACCACATGGGAGATGGGTGGATGAAATTCGAAAAAGTATGCAGGGGTGACATGGAGGAGACTGGCACAAGACAGACCAAGTTGTGGAGGAAACTTGGGGAGACCTTCGTCCAACAGTGGATTGATAATGGTTGACAATGATGATGATGATGATATATATATATATATGGGATGTAAGGTCAGGTGATGCGTATATATATATATATATATATATATATATATATGGGATGTAAGGTCAGGTGATGCGTATATATATATATATATATATATATATATGGGATGTAAGGTCAGGTGATGCGTAACATCACAGCCTCTCCTTGACAAATGTCAACCCCGCCTTCTCGTGGTACATCCTGTTCCCACTAAAGGGGCTCTGACGACCGCCAATAGCGGTATAACTATACCATCGGGATCAGAGGAAATGCTATCCCACACTCACCAACCCGCTTGGCCAGCGTGGTGAGTTATGGCCAAACCCCTCCAAAATGACTCCACAACTTAAATCTTGGCCCTCAGTCTCCGGCAGCTGGAATGTACCTGGCCAAGGCAGCGGCCAGTGCGACATGAAGGCAGAGGGTGCTATGCGGGAGTGACATGGAGGAGACTGGCACAAGACAGACCGTTGTGGAGGAAACTTGGGGAGACCTTCGTCCAGCAGTGGATTGATAATGGTTGACAATGATGATGATGATGATGATGATGATATATATATCGGCTCAACCCTACGGAGACTGCAAACAAGAATTAAGGAACAAAAATATAGTGTACAAAATGGCTCGTCATCGACTGCTTTAGCCAGGCTTTCTCCAGCTGGTACACATTACCCATCTTGGACAGACGTCTCCATTATATCTACCTCTACAACGAGGGAAACAGTGCTCTTTACAGAGAGTCTCCACATTTTGCATCGAGCTGACACTTGTTGCAATGATCGAGTACCCAGCTTTATTTTCTAGGCCTGGAAAACTTTGCTGTCTTCGATTCCAGTTTCTACTTCTAACATCGCAGACTCTGTCCATCATTAATGGAACTCTTTAGGTCTCTATTTTCTCATATTACGTTAAAGAAAGTGTACGTTCTTGAATTTCTTTCTTCATTGAGAACGTTTGGCAACGGCACCCATATATAAATGTGTGCCTGGAACTATAGTTTGGTCTTTCATCTGATGATGTGCCCGTAGCGAGCACGAATGTACTCATGTTATTTTAACCATGTAAATATATTTTAAGTTGTGTGTGTTTTTAGTTATTAAAGTTTGCCTATAACTGGAATCATTCAGCAAGTTTGGTTATCGTGCATTAACAGCAAGTTCCTTACCCTGAGATCAACACCATTGTTGAACGTTCTGCCACGGGAGTGCATTCGACAGATATCGGAACATGTGATAGTCTGAACGGGCGACATCTGGGGAATAGGACGGATATGGAAGGGTCTCCTATTTCATGTCCTGAATCGGCATTTTGGTCATGTTGGCACTGTGAGAGAGTGCGTTATATGTTGAAGAAGGACACCATGGCGCCGATGTGGCCGTTTCTGCTGAATTGCTCCCTCCACACGGCGGAGTTGCTCACGATACAGTGCAGCTTCGATGGTCCGATTCCTCGGCAGCATTTCCCAGTGAATGCCTTTCATGTCCCACCAGACACACATGATCTTCGCAGGATGAGAGTCATGTTTTTGACGTGGTGTGAAAGTCTTGTTTGGGACTAAACATTCCCTCTGAGGCCTAAACATTAACGTACAGGCACCACTTTTCATCTCCAGTAACAATACATAACAGAAAGGGTTTGTGTTGCTGAGAACATTCGCGATAACGGGCGAGCAAAGAACTACACATGGCAACTCGATGATTCTTGTTGTCCTCAGTCAGAGTATGAGGCACAACCAAGACCCCAATTTCTGCAACTTTCCCATACGTTCCAGATGTCGCCCCACTGTGGCCTGATCACAGTCCATCTCATACGCGTTTGGTTTGACGCGGATCCAAGTGAATGAGATGGTTTAAACGATCCTCATCAAAGTAAGATGGACGACCTGAGCGTGGAGAATCGTTGAGGTCAAAATCGCCACCTCGGAACCGCTCAAACCATTAGCGGGTTGTCCTCGGAGCAACAGCATCCTCCCCATACACAGCACAAATTTGTCGAGTAGCCTTGGGGGCTGAGGATCCCTTTTTTAACTCGTAGAGGAGTAGATGTCGGAAATTTTCAGTCCTTTCTACTTGAAAATCAAAACATTATTAGACACAATCATACAACGCAATATGGTTTAGAAACACGATATTACTGGCTACATTTTGATACACAACTGGCCATCACTATTGACATGCATTTACCCAATATAATCGCCACACCGAGAAAGTGCTGACGTACAAACCGCGTGCGTTAGGGAATAGGCTACCTAAGACATGTAAATCATTAACGTCGATTCAATAGAGTTTAAAGAATACGCGCGTAGGTGATCGCCTCACACTGACACAGATGTTTAGAATCAAATGTGTTCCGCACAACATTTTTTTTATTGAAGGTTTAACGACCACCGTGATCAACTCAATGAGCTGTAAAGCAGTCGCGCAACCCTAATTTAGGGTCACTGGTTCTAGAGAAGGGAGAGCTAGTGCCGTGAGACGGACACAACATCCATGCCTCACGGGATTCGAACCCGGACCCCTTTCGGACGAATGATCAGAAGGCATCGCTAAGACCACTGAGCCACCGGGGCGGCAATCGTTGGTTTCATCCACATGAGTGGGATAAACTTTCTTCTTTAGTTGCTGGGTTTATCTTTGGGGGGATATCTTTGGGGGGGGGGAATTGGAGGTTTTACGACCACCGTGATCAACTCAATGGGCTATAAGCAGTCACCCGTCCCTAATTTAGGGTCACTGGTTCCAGGAAAGGGATAGAACCAGTGCCGCAAGACAAACACAACATCCATGCCTCACCGGGATTCGAACCTGGACTCCTTTCGGACGAATGATCAAAGGCCATCGCTTAGACCACTGAGCCACAGGGGCGGCAATCGTTGGTTTCATCCACATGAGTGGGATAAACTTTCTTCTTTAGTTGCTGGGTTTTTTTTTTTTTTGGATTGGAAGTTTAACGACCACCGTGAGCAACTTAATGGGCCACATGCAGTCGCCCGTCCCTAATGTAGGGTCACTGTTTCCAGGAAAGTGAGAGAGCTAGTACCGTAAGACAAATATAACATCCATGACTCACGGAATTCGAACCCGGACCCTTTCACGGACGAATGATCATAAGCCAGCGCTTAGACCACTACAAATCATAATGACCACGATGTACACAATAGTCAAGTGGAAGGTCTCCTCCATGAAGTTAATAGTTAGAAAAATAGACCATTGATGTCACAACTAGCCAGGGATGTGCAGGAGATGTGGGCTGATCGTTCAAGATAACCATCACAGAAATAATGCTTATTACTGAGTTGCTGCGAAATCGGGAATTTATCCGAAGTTTTATTGTTAATTACGTAGGTCATACCAAAAATAATGATCAAAGCTGCATTATACGGGCAGATTGAACATTAGAAGAACAAAACAAAATAAAACTTTTGCTTCTCATTAGAACCATTCCAAATTTTTTGTGCCAAGAGTAACAATTCCTATAAGGAAAAAACTGTTCGTTCTATTATTATTTTACACATGTAAAAAAGCCGTGTGATGTCCAGGTAAAAAAATAAAGCACGAATCCGTTTCTGGGTCAGCGTACAAGTTACGCAAGTTTAGCCAGCAGCGTATTTTTTATTTATTTTTTACAAACGTCCTCACACTCTCAAAATCTATCATTTGGAAGGGGAGCCCTTAATTATACAGATAATATTAACTTGTTCCTGAATTGTACCATCACCGTATAAGCATAAGGCCATTAGCCGTAGCCTTCCCTAATTTGGGGTCGTCGGTTCCTGGGATGGTCGGCGCCTCAACCATGATGCGTCCGTGGCTTGCTTGGACGCTTGGCCTGTCTCATTATTATTCAGGGGCGGCGGAAAATGAAATTCGTTGACTGGGTCCGAAATTTCTAAATCGTGGTGCACCCGCTTCCCGGAACAAACAGAAGAAAAGTAATGCCTATGGAGCTTTGTTTGGGATTAAGACAACCCGACCACTTACCTAGAGGAACTTTCTAAGGCACATCACAACAATCGCACATATGCCAAACAGAAATAAAAATCTTGGCTGAAATTATTGACCGGGCCCGGGCCCTGGCAGCCCGGGTGGTTCCGCCGCCACTATTGTTATTATTATTATTATTATTATGACCACTCTACCACCGAGCGGCAAGCGCTCCTTACATTGTAATTTCTGGGAATTTTCTTTATCAACTAAATCTTTTTTATCTAAAGAATTATGACAGCAGTTTCGAAAACTGTTAATCAGATACTTGAATAAGGAAGGGAAATATCAGTGTGGAAAATAACGGAACATTGGCGGAAAGCAGAGGGGGGAAGAGTCACACGTGCTTCTTTGTGCTGTTTAATCTGTTAATGTTATGAAAACTGGAAGCTTTAGAGAAATATTGCGAAGTTTCGTTCAGCGGACGATGCCAACGTCCGCTATGGATGTTGTTATCGGTTGTTGGCATTGACGTGCCAACAACACCGATAACATTTTTCTAAAATAATTGCCGAGAATCGATAAAGTTTCCTCTTTTTGTTGACAATAAACTTTCAGCGGCATCAAGACTGAGATTTCGTTATCTGATCAGCAACATAAACCATCACACTCCATCGAAAAAGAGTGGCAGGCATTTTTTTTACCAGCTCTCTCTCTCATTTTTTGTAGGCAAGGCCGTAGGTACGGTATGGCCACTGTGAACCCTGCCATAGGCGACAATTAGGCGAAGGCACCCCTAAGTGATTTAAGATATTTAAATAAATAGCAACTTGTAACCCTAAGGTTTAAAACAGAAGCGAGAGCACAAACTTTCCCTATACTTGAATTTTTTTCATAATTTTTATATACAGGGTGATTCAAAAATTCGGTGCAAAGTCACCGAGGTACGGGATTTTGTGTGGCATCAAGAAATAAAATAGTTCAAAATATCAACAAAAGAGGGCGCTGCTGCAGAGAAAACAACGAGAGGTGAGAATTGTGAAATGAGATCTACGTTAAATTAGTGAAACTTACTTTATTTCACCATGTCGGCCGCGGGTGGCCTAGTGGACAACGTTCGTGACTGCCACCGAAAGGACCTCAGGTTCGATCCCAGGCAGGTACGAACGCTTGATTCACTAAATATCCGCCGTGCGTCGGATGGGCACGTTAAGCCGTCGGGCCTCGGGTACTGCCCCCCCGGTAATAAATAAGGGCGTCTTCCTCCCCCTTTCTACTTCGCTTCCGGGTCACTTTCCTATCGGGCACTTTGCCCAAATCTCCTAGCTTCCAATTTCTATGGGTTGTTTAAGACCTGGGGTCAGACACTCCCTTTCTAAAATCCTCTACATATGATCATGATCATATTTCACCATGATCTACAAATGCAAGTGCTCAATGTGTCCAACACAACATTCCAGTACTGCGTGCAGTCGTGGTATAACGCCTGATACAGCATTGAATAACATGTCAACGGGAATGGCTGATACATCCTGCCGTATGACGTCTTTCAGCGATGGTAAGGTCTGGAGATTACCTCCATAGACACGGGGTTTCAAGCAGCCCTACAACCAGAAATCAATGGTTGTGAGATCTGGAGATCTAGGAGGCCATTCGTGTGCACTCTGCCTGCTCAATAGATGGTCGGCGCTAAGCGTGCACGCCTGATTACACTTTATATGCAAATTATTAGCTTAATAAAACCGTATGGTTTTGCAATCAAAATGACAGCACGAACCTTTATTTTCGCACATTGAAAATGTGACTGAATTTCTCCGTAATGGTTTTTATGTCTCACCCTAACGTTGCTCTGTGCGAGTAATGTGCAAACGTCACTTTTGTGGCGTTCTCTGCAGCAGCGCACTCTATTGTCGAGATTTTGAACTATGCTTTTCTTTGATGCCATATAAAATCCTGCATCTCGGTGAATATTAATCTGCAAACCTCGTGTCTCTCCGACCCATAGATGTTTTTTAATCGCATTTTACCTTTGCACCAAACTTATGAATTTCCCTGTATGTTTGACCTTTGCAATTGAAAGGCGACATAAACTGTTGTTTCATCAGAAGTTGAAAGCAAATGGGTTTTTGTGAATGCCACGGGAATAAAGTCAGTTATTTTCTTGATTGTCGAACCAAGCTGATGTAGGCGTGGGTCAGGATACTTCGTGTGCGGAGAGCTAGTGTGTCAAATGGGAAACGAGATTACAATAGAAGCAGAGAAAAGGCAATGGATTATTATTATTAATAATGCAGACATTTGACGTGGACTACGGACATCAGAGGTCATCGCTCTTTCCACGTTTATTTGATGTCCCTAGTCCACGTCAAATGTCTGCATTAATTATTCATTCGCCTTCTAATTATTTCTTCAGTTGTTGCTTATCATCTTTGGTGAATCCCCAGCATTGTGATGGGCTCCAAGAAGCAACCTACCAAATTGGCTTGGCAGTTTGCGTGTGCGAGTCTGGAGGATTTCGAGGCCGCTGTGGTGTAGCGGAAGCATATCCGGCGCGTAACTGGAAGACCTTGTGTTCGATTCCCGGTGGCGGCCAATGAGAATTTTTCGTGACTCACTTATAAACGTGGAAAGAGCGATGACCTCTGTTTGAAGTCATTATTGTTAGTAGTAGTGGTGGTGGTAGTAGTAGTAGTATTAGACTATTATTTAGAGAAAATTTATAATAAACTGGAAACTACGATTAAATCTTGAAGATCTTGGAATATTTTGCGTTTTATTTTAGATGTACAGGGGTCCTAATAAAAGTTAGGCGCACTGTTCATTTTTGAAAAAAGTGTGAAGTAATGGAGAAAACTTACCTTATTGCCGTTCAATGTACCCCCCCCCCCCTCCGCTGCTAATGACAGTTTGCCAGCGGTGAGGATAGGTCTAGGATGCCCCGTAGTACGCCATCTTTGTTCAGCTGTCGTATTATTCGGATCACGTCCAATGACAGTTCGTCCAGCGATTCGCAGCGGATGCCATGGAGCCAATTTTTTAATTTGGGAAAAGATCAAAGTCAGGTGGACTGAGATCAGGACAGTATAGTGGCTGGGATAAAGTTTCCCAGCCATATTTCGACAATAGTCCCAGTACCGACGCTGTACCGTGACACGATGCGTTGTCATGCAGGAAGATCATTCCCGCTTCTAACACGTTGAGGCGATTTTGACGAATTTTTGGTCTCGACTTTGTCCTCAGAAAGAAATTGTGCTTCGATCAAGAGTTCCTTCCCTACAAATTTCTTGCGAGGCAGCGTGGATCAGTTTGGGATTTTTCCCCCTCAGAGTTTTTATTTCCACGTACGAGTGCTGGTCTAACACCGTGACTCGACCTGAGGAGCTGCATGCTTCCATTTCCAAACCCTCCTACGTTCACACAGCAAATGATAGCGCGTCGTTCTGACACCACTGCGTTGCTGATAGTCTGAGCTTGACATGACGCAATCATTTTCCTGATTGCATCATCCACTTCCGTTTTAGATTAACGTATGCACAACTTTTGTTGTGGCTCTCATACTTAACTACACTCATGCTCATAAAAATAGGACACCACAAAGGAGTCAAACCATGACTTTTATTTTTAAAGGATATGCTAATTTCTGGTACCATTTGTAATGTCTGGAGTACAAGGGATGATGCATGTACTCCACACATTACGAAAGGTACCAGAGTTCTTCCAGTCCTCCCAGCAGAAGTTGCACATGCAATCAAGAATATGAAACTGGGAAAACTCCAGGGGAAGATGGAATTACTGTAGACATCAAACAAGAATCAAGTGTAGAAATCGAAACAGTACTCGCCCAAGATTTTACTCGATGCCTTAATGAAGGGAAGATTCCTGAGGATTGGAACAATGCTACAATGATCCTGCTACATAAAAAAGGTGACATTGAGGATCTCAGGAACTACAGACCTATCAGCCTCCTATCAGTGGTTTATAAAATCTTGACTAAAGTTATTTCACACCGCTTGAAGGTAACACTGGACATGGCTCAACAGAGAGAAGAAGCTGGATTCAGTAGTGGCTACAGCACTATAGATCATATCCACGTACTGAGAGAACTAATTGAAAGAGCGAGGAAATATGAACTTCCATTATGCATGGTTTTTATCGACTATGAAAATTCCTTTAATTCGGTGAAACCATCAGCAGCTACAATGGCTTTAAAATCCTGCGGTATTGAACATGCATACATTAATATTATTAATAACATATATGAAAATGCAAGTGCAAAGATTCGGCTGTTTGAAAATACAACACACATAAAAATTGGAAAGGCAGTGAGACAAGGTGACACTATATCTCCCAAACTGTTTAATGCCAGATTGGAAAATGTCTTTCAATCACTGAACTGGGAAAATAAAGGGATGAAGATTAATGGAGATTATCTAACTCACGTTCGTTTTGCTGATGACGTAGTCATTTTTGCAACTACCCCATCAGAGCTGCAGAGTATGATCCAGGAACTTGCTGACAAGAGTAAAGAAGTGGGATTAAAAATGAACTTTCAGAAGACAAAAGTGATGTTCAATGCTTTTACAAGAAATGAAGATTTATCGATTGATGGAGAAAAACTGGAGATAACAGATACGTATGTTTATCTTGGACAGCAGATATCAAGTGAGGGTCACATTGATGAAGAAATTAATCGGCGTATAAAATTTGCCTGTAGAGGTTTTGGAAGAAACTGTATGCTTTTCAAGAGCAATATGCCATTATGTCTTAAAAGAAAAGTGTTTAATCAATGCATCCTTCCAGTGCTTACGTATGGTGCAGAGACGTGGACCTTAACTAAAAGAGACATACAAAGGCTGCAGACAACTCAAAGAAGCATGGAGAGGTGCCTGCTTGGTATAACCAGGAGAGATAAGAAGAGGAACTCGTGGATCAGAAAAATGACAAGAGTGGAAGACATCATGATCAGAGTAAAATCCCTGAAATGGCAATGGGCTGGGCATATTGCCAGAAGGACAGACCATCAATGGACAGCCGAAATTTTAGACTGGATTCCAAGGGACAGGAAAAGACCCAGAAGAAGACCACATGTGAGATGGTTGGATGAAATTCGAAAATATGCGGGAGTGGCATGGAGGAGACTGGCCGCACAAGACAGCCCGTTGTGAAGAAACTTGGGGAGACCTTCGTCCAGCAATGGATTGATAATGGTTGACAATGATGCTAATTAGGCAATATCGCGGGAATTATTGTCATTTCGGCGTCATATGTGCATACGTACCGCGTCTAAACAAATCTGATCACGCAACGTCGCTGACTAGAAACTGATCGTTTCCCTGTTTTAAGGGCCGCGTGGCTAGGTCGGTATGTCAGTGCTTGGTCACTCGTGGGTAAGGATGCCTCGTCGTCGTTAAGACGGTCGTACAGTCACATCACCCAGTGCGACAGAGGTCGTATTATCCGAATGAGATACTACAATGCTTCCCTCTGAGATGTCATGTGAGACGCAGTGTGTCCATCGTGGCCAGAGTGTGCAGGGAATGGTACGAAGAAGGGCATAGAAAACGAAGGTAAGGTTCTGGGCGTCGTACAAAGAAGACGCCGAGGGAAAACAGACATCTCATGAGGATGTCTTTGAGTGACTATTCTGCATCATCAGCGACGTTGATGCAGTAGTGGCGAACTGGTTGGTTGGTTGGTTAATAGATGTTAATGGCGCAAGGGCCAAGGTTGGCCAAAGAGCGCCAAACAAAAGACATCAAAACAAAACTAAATCAATAAAAAACGTACACAAGGTTAAAAACAGGCTGATGTGGTAAAAATGAAAAATGATAGTGAACAAGTTAAAATCTAGATAAGTTTAAAAAAGTCAATATCTTGTAAAAACGAAAACACTGCTTTAACGTCGCAGGCTTCACCAATAATGGTGTGCAGCGTAGCTGCTCCTTCGTCCAACAGATGAGAGTGAAAATGACGAAAACGATGATCACAAAACCGAACACAAGTACACAAAACATGAAGGACAGTGAGACGACAGTCGCACGCCTCACACACCGGGACACTCTCGCCACACAGCAAAAAGCGGTGAGTAAAACGACAGTGCCCAATGCGGAGACGTGCAAGAACAACTTCCTCACGACGGTTCATCCGCAAACTAGACTTCCAAAGTCCGATCCGTGGTTTGATGGCATAGAGTTTATTGCTGCCCTGCTGAGACCACAGGGACTGCCACTCATCCAGAACAAATTCCCGGATCAAAGGCCGATAATCTCGGAAAGACAGCGGCAGCCGAGCTGGCGACATGGAGGAAACAGACCTGGCAGAGATCTGCCAGCTCGTTACCCCGGATCCCAACATGGCCAGGAACCCAACAGAATCGGACCAGGAATCCAGCACCTTCCAAAGTTCCAAGAAGACGACGGACATCACGGATGACAGGTGAGTCCGTGTCCTCTGGTGAAGAAAGGACTTGGAGGACGGACTGGGAATCGGAGCAAATCAGAGCGCGACGATGAGGTCTAGACTGTATGTGACACAAAGCGAGGTGTACCGCATGCATCTCTGCCGAAAAGACGGTGGATTCAGGCGGAAGCCTCTCAGCATGCGAGGCTTCGCCACACACGAATGCGGATCCAACAACCTCACCAGATTTCGACCCGTCAGTAAATACAGGCACGAAATCCGGGATTAGAGACAGGATCTCGGCAAAGAGCTGCTGGTACACCAGAGCAGGAGTGGAAGACTTTGGCCACACACAAAGGGAAAGGTCAGCCGTTGCTTGAACCGGCTGCCAAGGCGGCTCATTGTAGAACCGGGTCAAACCAATCCTTGACAAGTCTAGACCAGCATCGCGCACTAAGGTCGACAACCGAATCCCAAACGTCGGAACACAGGAAGGCCGGTGTGAGAATAGGCGGACACATTGTGGATGGAAAATGGAACCATGCAGTGGATGATCAGGAAGAGACTTCAACTGGGTGAAGAATTGAAGAGACAGCTGCTTACGTCGGATGCACAACGGCGGTTCATGGGCCTCGACATACAGGCTATGCACGGGAGAGGTACGGAAAGCACCAGTGCATAGCCGCAGAGCCTGGTGATGGACAGGATCCAGAGGCCGCAACACGGAAGGACGTGCCGAACCGTACGTTATGCAACCGAAGTCTAACTTTGACCGAATCAGAGAATGGTAAATGCGAAGCATTGAGCACCTGTCAGCCCCCCAAGATGTTCGAGAGAGGACCTTCAGGATACTCAATGACTTCGTGCACTTCACCTTTAAAGACTGGATGTGAGGTCGGAAGGTGAGTGCTCGGTCAAAAGTTAGCCCAAGGAACTTGACTTCTGACACCACAGGGATGGTAGAACACACCAGACGGAGGCTGGGGTCAGGGTGAAGGCCCCGTTTGCGGCAAAAATGCACGCAAACGGTCTTCTGGGTCGAGAAGCCAAATCCATTGTGGGAGGCCCAGGTAGAGATCTTATTAATGGCCGTCTGCAGCTGCCGCTCAATAGTGCGCATGTTGACAGATGCGCAAGAGATCTGCAGATCATCCACGTACATGGTGCCACGGACCGTCGGAGGAAGTAGGGTGAAAAGATGATTAACACGAAGGATGAACAATGTCACAGAAAGAATGGAGCCTTGAGGGACACCCTGCTCTTGTGGGTATAACGCAGAGAAGGTCGACCCGACGCGCACACGGAAACTCCGGTCCTGGAGAAATCCGGCGATGAAAGATGGTAGGTTTCCCCGCAATCCGCACTCGTGCAGATCACGGAGAATGCCGTATCTCCAGGTGCGGTCGTAAGCTTTCTCCATATCGAAGAACACGGAGACCATGTGCTGACGCCGGACAAACGCCTCTCTGACAGATGTCTCAAGGCGTAGATGATGATCTGAGGTGGATCGGAATTTCCGAAATCCACTCTGATGAGGTGAAAGAAGGTGACGTGATTCCAAATAAAAAACTAAACGAAAATTGATGATGCGCTCTAGAACTTTGCAGAGGCAGCTCGTCATAGCAATTGGTCGGTAGTTCAACGGGGTAGCGGGATCCTTACCAGGTTTGAGAACAGGAACGACAATGGCAGTGCGCCAAGATTCGGGAAAGTCACGCTCGTGCCAGATCCTGTTAAACAGGACCAGCAGACAGTCAAGAGAGGACGGAGAAAGGTGCTTCAGCATGTCATAATGGATGTTATCCGGTCCGACAGATGTTCGGCCGGACCGATTCAGGGCAATCTTCAGTTCGACGGCAGTCAGCGGGCTGTTATAATCGGCAGCGGAAAACGGTCCAAAGGAAACCTTGGACCGTTCAAGCCGCGGCTGTACCTGCCGGAACGAAGCAGCGTAATTGCGGCTGCTGGACACCGAAGAAAATGCGGCGCCCAGACAGTCAGCAATACCCTGAGCGTCAGCAACCGTTCCTCCACCACTCTCAAGAATGGAAATTTCCCCAGAAGAGTACTTACCCCGAATCTTGCGGATCCTGTCCCAAACGATCTTAGAGCTGGTAGTGGTGTTAATCCCGGATACGTGTCGTATCCAAGATTCCCGTTGGCTACGACGACGTACCAAACGCGCGTAGGACTTTGCCTTCTTGAAAGCAAGTAGGTTCGCGTCGGTGGGGTACCGACGAAACCTACCCCAAGCCCGATGTTGGGCCTGACGAGCTGCCTTGCAAGTGGAATTCCACCAAGGTCGCGGACAACGTGGAAGATTAGTCGAAGACTTAGGGATGGTAGAGTCTGCCGCTTGCACAATACAATCCGTAACCGCCGCAACAGCATCATCAATCGTACCCGAGGTCACCATGGCTGGAGTAATGGTCGCTGAAGCCGTGAATGAGTCCCACTTGGCGCGATCGATAGCCCATCTAGCAGGGCGAGTAGGATGACGGTACCCGGCACCTGCTAGACGGAGAAAGATGGGAAAGTGATCACTGCCAAGGGGATCATCAGACACGCTCCAGGACCAGTCAGGATAGAAGGATGGCGACCTCAAGGACAGATCAATGGCTGAGTACGAGCGGGTGGGTTCATGAAAGTAAGTGACTGCTCCGGTGTTGTGGAGACAGAGGGACGTGTTGGAGAGAAGGGACTCAACAACACGGCCCCTGGAGTCACGAGAGGCAGAACCCCACAACGGACTGTGTGCATTGAAATCTCCTAAGATGAAGAAAGGAGGCGGCAGCTGGTCAACTAAATCTTCCAGATCCGAAAGGCTTACAGCTTCAGTTGGTGGTACGTAGATGGAACACACCGTGAGCAGAGTGTTCACAGATAGTCGCACTGCCACCGCCTGCAAAGTCGTCCGAAGGGCAACCGCAGTGACAGGGACACCATGAGGAACAACGACGGCCACTCCCCCGCAGGCAATTACGCCGTCCTGGTGATCTTTGCGGAAAAGAATGTCTCCGCAGCGAAGGAGTGTCCGTCATGCGAAGCTTTGTCTCCTGGAGACACACGCACACAGGTGTGTGCGAAGACAGTAAGCCCTTTAAATCGTCAATGCGTGAACGCAAACCTCGGCAATTCCACTGAATGAGCGTGGCCAGAATGAAAAACGAAATGAAAGAAAGGAAAAGACAGACGACTAAAAGGTCTCAGTGTCGTCCATCACCTCCAACCCATCGGCAGTGTCTGGAGGTAACACAGGGCTGTGTTTACCCCCTGTGTTGAGAGGCTGTTTTTGCGCGCTCTGTTTCGGGGATGATGAGCCGGGTTTCACCTTTTCTGGCTTCTTCTTTGCAGTGCCCTGGGTCCCTGTGCTGGGAGATGTTTTCGGCGAAGAAGGTTTAGGCGACGATGTAGATGTCGCCTTGGATGCAATGCGGCGAGACTGCAGTGCTGCCATTCCAGCAGCGACGATGTCCTCAAAATCATAAGGACAACGCGCCGGGATGGCCGCCTCAGTCTGAACCGCAACAGTAGCCTTCTGCACCACAACCGAGGCATAGGAGCGTCGGCCGGAAGGAAGAGGAGCAATCCGCCGCCTGGCCTCAGGGGTAGGACAGATGTTCAGTGGTCTTCAGGCGCTGGATAGCCTGCTCCTCGATCCACTTGGGACACTGCTTAGAAGACGCAGAGTGGGAACCCACACAATTCACACAGTGATCCACCTCAGCGGAGCAGTCCGCCAAAGAGTGTTCAGGTGAACCACAGCGCCCACACTTTGCTACATTACGGCAAGACTGCTGGGAGTGACCGTAATGCTGGCACTTGAAACATCGTAGGGGGTTCGGGATGTAGGGCCGAACATCGAGACGCAAGTACCCCGCCTTGATGGAAGTTGGCAGGGTAGGTGAGTCAAAGGTCAGGACGATGTTCCGGGAGGGAATAGACTTCCCATCCCGCCTGAAAAGGATACGCCGAACCCCAGTGACATGTTGGTCCCCAAGTTCAACCAACAATTCCTCATCACTGCATTCGAGCAGGTCGCGGGAGTTGACCACACCGCGAGAGGAATTGAGGTAACCATGGGGTGAGATCTGCACAGGAATGTCCAGCAGAACGGTCGTCTCCAGCAGGGTGGCACTGTGACGTGGATGAGATGTCTCCACAAGAAGATCCCCTGACGGGAGCTTCTTAACACTCTTTGGAGAGCCCGCAACAGCCTGAAGAGCCTTATTAATCCAGAAAGGACTCTTCGAACTGAGAGACTGAGCCGGATCAACTGAATGAATCAGAAGAAACAGAGCATTGCAATTCGTAGTTAGTAGTTTCTTAGTGGAGGAGGGCGACCCGTCCTCCACACGGCGCTTCAAATTTACAGCGTGGGAAACACTTTGTGTTGCCATGAGGGAGAAAAAGATTCGTCCGCCAACCTCCCCACCCACTACCGAGCCCAACGAGGGAGAACCGGAGGTCCCGCAAGCCCAAGAGGACGCAGGACACGGCTCTAGGGATAGTCAGCGGATATAGCAAGTTGGTAGGGCAGACACACGCTCAGCGTGCACCCAGACTTTCCCGTGCCCGGAGAACACCCCTTTGGTATGCCCACCCTACCCCCAACTCACCCAGCCGAACAGAACGACAAGCCGCTAGAAGTCTGGACGCAACTCGGCCACAGACTTCCTGACCAGGAGTGGGTTAGCTCCCAGCCTCCCGTTTAGGGTGAAGCAGAGGGCAAAGAGGAGTGTTGGCTTCTGGAGACACTACAACCCGGCCCCCAAATACCTCAGCCTCCAGCATCCTCATTTCCACCTGTACGGGTCACCGCACACGGCAAACATGCAGGTAGGTCTAAGCTAACCAGCTCCGGAAAAACAGAAAATGTAACATAAAGAGAAAAGACAGTAAAGTGAACGAGGAACAAAAACCCGGAGCTGGCGCCTCATCACAACCTCAGCAGCCTACAACTGAGGCGGGTACACGTCAAGATATGAACTGAAGACAAAAAAGCAAAACAATAAGAGAAAATCGGCTCGGGCCGTGGGGACGCCATCCCCCATCAGCTGGATGAACAGCTGTCCCTTCGGTGATGTAATCGTTAAAGCCGCAGAGGCAATAGAAACCGTCACAAGGTTAGCTCGGGCCGTGGGGGCGCCGCTCCCCAAATAACTGGAAAACCAGCTATCCCCGTGCGGGGGTGGCGAACTGTGGCGTATTCTCCCATGTCATCTGTAACGCTGCGTCTTTGATTACGAGTGTCAAAACAAAATTTCTGCACAAGTTAATCAAAAACAGAAGCGGATGATGCAATCAGGAAAATGATTGTGTCATGTCAAGCTCAGACTCTCAGCAACGCAGTGGTGTCACAACGACGCGCTATCATTTGCTTTGTGGACGTGGGAGGGTTTGGAAATGGAAGCGTGCAGCTCCTCAGGTCGAGTCACCGTGTCAGACCAGCACTCGTACGTGGAAATAAAAACTCTGAGGGGGTAAAAACTCAAACTGATCCACACTGCCTCGGAAGAAATTTGTAGGGAAGGATTGATCGAAGCACAATTTGTTTTTGAGGACAAAGTTCAGACCAAAAATTCGTCAAAATCGCCTCATCGTGTTAGAAGCGGGAACGATCTTGCTGAACGACAACGCATCGTGTCATAGCGCAGGGTTGGTACGGAGACTTCTGTCCAAATATGGCTGGGAAACTTTATCCCACCCACCATATAACCTTAATCTCAGCCCCCTGACTTTGATCTTTTCGCAAATTAAGAAAACGGCTCCATGGCAAATCCTACGAATCACTGGACGAACTGTCATTGGACGTGGCCCGAGTAATATGACAGCTGAACAAAGAAGGCGTACTACGGGGCATCCAGGACCTACCTACTTCACACTTTTCTGAAAAACAGACAGTGTGAAGAACTTTTGTTATGAAACCCGTGTTACAGTTTGGCTCGTCGTCCCCTCCTCCAGCTACTTTTGACACCGCAGCAACAGACTGCTAGGCTGCATCGAACATAGGGAGTGGCGTGAAGAATGGCGCAATATCGTGTTCTCGGACGAAACTCTCTTCTGTTTAGGCGAAAATGATGGCTGCATCTGTATCCGCCGACGCCGACGACGACAGGGGGAAGAGGCGCCTAGAAGAGTATTCGCAGCAGACATACCGTACCAACACGAGGTATTATGGCCTGAGGTACTATCGGGTTCGAAAGTCGATCACCTCTCCTGTGAGTCCGTACCACCATAACGAGTGCCCGTTACATCAATGACATTCTACGGCCGGTCACCCTTTCGTACCTGCAGGTAGTTCCCAAGGCCATATTTCAGCAAGACAATGCCGCACCGCATGTTGCAAGGACACGTGCCTTCTTCAGGGATAACAACGATCCACCTCTTCCGTAGCCGGCTAAATTTCTGGATTTATCACCCATAGAAACTTTCTGAGACATGCTCAGGTGTAGCGGTAAACCGTAACCAACAACTCTTGATGAACTTTGCACGCGAATCAATGAAGCCTAGATGGCTATTCCACGGGACATCATTCACGCATTATTTGATTCAATGCCTCCGCCCGTACAGTAGGTGATACAAGCCACAGGTGGCCAAACCGATTATTAGCTACGTCGGCGCACCTGGTACGTATGACACCGTGATGCCTAATGAACATATACAGCAGGTGATACAAGCCAGAGGTGGCCACACTGATAATTAACTACATCGAAGCACCTGGTACGTAAGACACCGAGATGGTAATCATTTGATCTGTATTGCCTAATGAACATATACAGCAGGTGACACAAGCCACAGGTTGCCACGCCGATTATTAGCTACATTAACGTACCTGGTGCGTATGAGACTGAGATGCTAATCATTTGTTCTGCATTGCCTAATGAACGCATCCTGTAAAAATCAAAGCAGTAGCTAGACTCCTTTCAGGTGTTTTTATGAACATGAGTGTATAACCATAAATTATCGTTATATAGAAAAATAATAGTTATCAGGAACGAAATACCAGGGTCAGTCAAAAGTTCGCACTGTTTGTAGCTACAAAAGTTTAATGATGCAAGGAAACCATACAATCTCACCTAATTCTACAAAGTACAGGCCGTTGTTTTCTAAAGTGCTTTGCTGACGTTCCACCAGAGCCATAATCCCGCGGCCATATCACTCAGCAGTTTTAAAGGACAAGACACCCAGGCATCAAATTCCATACCCACTACTGAAGCAAATTGACGTCGTTGTAGGAAATTGGCTATGGAGTTTAACAGGTGATAGGTGGATGGGAGCAAGATTCGAACTATACAGGATAAGCTGGGATCTCAACCCCTTCCCATTCCTGTAGTTTTGTACAGACCACTCTGGAAGTGTGACTTGGGCCATTTTTATCAGTTTGAATAAACTCCCACTTTCTATTGTTGTAGGCTGGCTAGCTTTGGCGTAGAGATCATGGATCCTTTGTATTTGTTGGGCATAGAAGTCCCCGTCCACAGCTTGACCTTCTAGCATGCGTTCCCAGGGTTCGGGACCCTCACATCTCACATTTGGCTTGTGTGTGGTGTGGAAACTTATCCAATGTGGTGGTCAGAGGGCCAAAGGTTCAAGAGGACAGTTCGGTGTGAACGAACCGTCCTCTTGGCACCGCTGGCCGTGATTCCTGGTGTGGCCTCATCCACTGATTCCAAGTGTCAGGATAACTTAGAAATATCCACTTTCTATTAAATGTGACAATACAAAGTCGCAACCTATCGTCCTGTGGATTTAACCAGCAATCTCCGACCGAGAACAACACCTTCATGCGGTCTACTGCGGTATAAATGCATGAGGAACCATTCGATGGCGCATGGAGAAGAAACCAAACTGGTGCAGGTGATGAACTGTGGTGGATTGGGAAGACCCTAGCTTGGCTGCTAGTTGTCTTGTATTGGCACAGGAGTCCACAGTCACAGCTTCGATCAAAGTGTTGACGTTTTTGGTCTTTGGATGTCTTGACCTCTAATTGTCTTCGAGATTAGTGCCCTCAGCTCTGAAAAGACGGAACTATTTTTATGCCGTGCTGCTGTCTACTGTTACCTCTCCTGCAACTGCGCAAATGTCTCTCCTGCTGCCTCGATTATCCATTTTTTTTAAATAATGGCATAGGACTGAGTACCAGAACATCACGTTTACAAACCTCTACTCACCAAATAACGCAATATGGCCCTGTCTTAAGTGCACTCATCCACCTCGTATGTTCCATGTCATTGCAGTAACCAATCGACGCTGGCAAACGTTTCTCACAGAAGCAGAAACTCAGAATTATGTAGAACTCAAAACGGGACAAACTTTTAACTCTCCCTGTGTCGTTGGGTCATTAATGTGACCCCAGAAAGGTTAAGCAATATCAAGGATCACATTGACTGCAAGAATAAAATTTGTTGATTTGATTTTTCACCGTGTGTGTGATGTGGTGATTTACTAAATAACTGCGCATCTAAAAAAACCCTTGCACATTGAAATGTAAAAGTTATCGTGGCCATTCCGGTGATGAAGTGGTTTAAGCGCTGGCATTTTTTTTTTTACTATTTGTCTGACATGTGTCTGGGTTCGAATCACACTGAGGCACAGATGCTGTGTTTGTCTTACGGCACTGGCTCTCTCTCTCCCTTCTTTTGAACCAGTTTATCGTTAAACCCCCAAACAAAAGAAAGCGATCGTACACTGATTAATGATTAACATTTATCCATGTGGTCAGCCGCGGGAGTTTCTGGCACATCATTAAAGCTAGGGTCGGATACAGGTGCTGGATGAGTCACGAAAAGTATTTTCGTCTCATGCCGCTGGTAGTGCCCGGTGGCTGGAAACGACTGCCCCAAATTAAGGATGGGGTGACTGCATGGATCATAATGGATATCGTCGAACTCGAGAAAGCGTTCTTTTTCAGTGCTTTAATGTAAGTCACCAACTTAAATCATTTATTTTTTTGTTTATTTAATTCATTTGAAATTTTCAGATTATGTGCAACACGTATAACTAAAAAATGATTAGGAAGAAAAAATGAAAAAAAAAATTAATGACACTAATTAACTTTAAATTGAATAAAATGAAATTTATTCATTTTACGAAAACAAAATCTCTTCAACTTTTTGGTGTATTTAATCAAGAAAGGTGTCAAAATGCTCATTAGGATGTTGTGAATGAAATAAACTAAAACAATGAAGTTAGTGAAATGGAACTTAAAGTTATACTTCTATATACACTGAATGGCCACTTTATTATGACCACCTGACAGTTTTAAGCAAATGAGCTATGGCTGCACGCTGTTATCACCAGAGGGCGAGGCTAGTATAAAAAAGGAAAGCTTAGTACTTGCGACAGTAGTAGAAGTGATTTTTGATTGACGAGATGGGTAAAAAATGCGATTTGACGGACTTTCAACGTGGGATGATAGTAGGAGCTCGGAGCCATGGAGCGAGTATTGCCGAAACCGCCGCATTCGCGAAATTTTCCAGAGCAGCTGTTGTTAAAGTGTTTAAAGAATGGACTGTCAGCCAAAAAACTGGGTCTCTACGTGCATCGTGTGGTCGTTATCGCCTAGTGACTGCTCGGGCGGAACGGAGAGTGTCCAGACTGGTAACAGACAACAGAAGGGCAACAGTGCAGCAAATTACAGACCATCTTAATCAAGGATTCCCTCAAATGATTTCTGCACACACTGTTCGCCGTACACTGCATCGGATGGGATATGGCAGTCGAAGGCCTGTTCAAACACCTTTGCTGTCTGCAGTTAACAACAGAAAACGTCTCCAGTTCACACAGGAGCACAAGGATGGGACAGTCAATAATTGGAAACAAATTATGTGGTCCGATGAATCAGGTTTTCAGTTGCACCATGCCAATGGCAGAGTGAGAATTTGGCGGAAACAGCACGAAAGCATGGACCCCAAATGAATTGCTACAACCCTTCAAGCTGGTGAAGGCAACATTATGGTTTGGGGAAAGTTTTCCTGGCATGCTTTGGACCCTTTAATTCGTGTTGATCAACGTCTGACTGGCACATCACATCTAAACATCGTTGCGGACCAAGTGCATCCTGCAATGTGGATGGTTAATTGCGATGGCTACTTTCAGCAAGATAATGCGTCCTGCCATAGTGCTCGTAGTGTACCGGATTGGTTTCAGGAACATGCCGGTGAGTTTACTTTGCTTAGGTAGCCCCCACAATCTCCAGATCTCAACCCCATTGAGAATTTGTGGGATGAAGTTGAACAAGCCACCAGACAGCTGCATTCACAACGCTGCAGTCTCACACTCCTGGAAAGTGCTATTCATCAAGCATGGTCTCAGATTCCACAAACTACCTATCAACATCTCGTGGAGTCCATGCCACGAAGAATCGGCGCAGTATTAAAGGCAAAAGGTGGCCCAACAAAGTACTGAGGGGGTGGTCATAATAAAATGGCCACTCAGTGTATACAGGATGTATTCAAAACTTTAAAAAAGTGTATTTTACAGGAACAAATGTTTCTCTGAAAACAAAAGCAATCATGCTACAGCTTTCATTTTTGTTCATTGCACAGCTAAATGATTGATAAATATGCTGTTAAAATTTTAAGTTTCATACATAAATACACTATCTACCAACAAGTAATTGGACAACCTTGCAACCAACGATATCTGCGGTCCTGATACACGTCAAGGCCGCCGCCGTTAAATATCGCGTGGGAAACAACAACGCAACCAGTCGCATGCAAGATGCCACGCAGTTCGGAGCTCTCTGATTTCGAGAAAGGTGTAATGGTCGGGTATCACAGAAATGGCCGATTCTTCGTGACATATCCAGCGAGTTGAAGTACCCAAAATCGACAGTGGCCTACATGATTGGCAAGTGGAAGATGAGAGGTGACTGTCGGAATGTGCCCCGACCCGGCAGACCCGCAAAACTGGGAGTTAGAGACCGACGGGTGCTGCCCGGAGAAATTCGGAAGAACCACACCAAATCGATGGACCACATCCGCGAGGAGTTTCAACAGGCATCCGAGAGTATTCTTTCGATGAATACCATCCGTAAGGAGCCCATCTGCTCGGTTATCATGGACGTGCTGCCGCCCACAAGTTTTTGATCACCAAGTCCAATAGCGCTGCTCGGCTAACGTGGTGCGAAGAACGTCGACAGTGGACCGTTGAACAGTGGAAACAGGTTCTCTGGAGCGACGAATCAACGTTCACCCTCTACCGTTCGGATGGCAGGGTCTGGGTTTGGCGTCTGCCTGGAGAACGCCTCCTGCCGGAATGTTTTGTGCCAACTGTGAAGTTCGGCGGCGGTGGAATTATGCTATGGGAGTGTTTCTCCTGGTATGGCACGAGACCCTTGGTCGCAATTCCTGGTAGACTCAACGCCGAGACCTACTGCACCATTTTGGATGACCATGCGCTTCCTACGTTGTGGACGTTTTACAGGGTGGACCCATGTTACTTTCAGGATGACAATGCCACCTGTCATGTTGCGTTGTCCACCATGGCTTGGTATGATGACAATGGAGTTAATCGAATGGACTGGCCTGCGCAGAGCCCGGACCTTAACCCTATCGGGCACCTCTGTGACGAGTTGGAGCGTCGACTTAAGAGGTGCCCCCACCGTCCGAAATCAGTGAAGGAACTGACCTGTTTTCTCCAAGCCGAGTGGAAGAATATACCGCTAGCCGTCGTACAACGCCTGGTTGAGAGTATGTCCCGGAGGGTCGCAGCTGTAATCGCCGCTCGTGGAGGCTCCACCAACTATTGAAGGTGAATAAACTTCGTTTTCCTTTGCTATCACAGGTGTCCAATTACTTGTTGGTAGATAGTGTAGTTCTGAAGTTATTAGTGTTGGAATCACGATGAAAACATAATATTTTTAGTAATGAGAAAACGCAAAAGGAAAAGCTCAGTGGCTCTGAAAAAGTAACTAATTTTCAAAGGTCCTCAACCCCCCCACCCCCACCCCCCACCCCCCCCCCCACCCCACTTTTGTAGGTTTCAACTTCAGTATCAAGGTGGATTTCTTGTTTTTTCTTTCTGCTGGCTCTAATTTTTTCCTTTGCAGTTTAGAAGCAGGTGTTGAGGCATTTTGTGCTTTCACCGAACGCTGACAATCCAAATGACCACAGCCTTTCAGAGTGTAGTGTCCTGGAGAAATACCCAATGAGTCCAAAACTCTAACCCATCCATTGTAACCATCATTCAATATGATGACAGCATCGTTAACCCCAAAATGTAAGGTGTAACTAGTTCTATAAAGTTATTTTTTGGCAAGCGGTTCCAAATCATGCCGTTGAAACATTCATTAATGTTCTGTGTTTTACCGTGGAGTCACTTGCTAAGTAGTCCTTGTTTACATAATTCCATGTATTCCGGTTTTATCTTGTTTAAAATGTCCTTGGGTAAACCCCACCATGTTTAAATTTAATACTTGAATCAACTAATGATTGTTGATACTTGCACCAGCTATCAGAACCTGATAGACATTGTCCATGCATGGGATTTTTCTCTGATGAGCTGCAGTGAAATAGTGCAGCTACTGTTGCTTTCTGCATTTTAATCAAATTTCCTACGTTGCTTCTAACTGCTATCCCATAGTAATTTTGTAATTCGTCAATAAACGCATCGGTTAGCTTGCCTTTACCTCCTAGGCCCTTCACATTCTTCTTGAGCTTTCGTATTCTAACTCCTACTCTCTTTTGAACATGGCCAATTGTAACGTACCAGGAGATATGACGTACCTGCCAGAAGGACGCACACGACATAAAGGCAGATAGGAATCAGAATAAAATGTCCGCGTAGCTCAATTGGTAGAGCAACTTATTCCGGAATGAGTGGACCCGGGTTCAAATCCTGGCGCGGACAGAAATGACGGAGAAATTTACTTTGTTATAATGGCGCCCGAACTATCCGGATAACCCGACCGTTCAAAATCTCGCATTGGTGTGATGTTATTTCCACACCGCGAGATAGGAAAAATAAGAGAATCCCTTCTCCAGCACTTCGAAAAAAAAAAAAAGGGGGGGGGGGCGATGATGTAACGTACCTGCCAGAAGGACGCACACGACATAAAGGCAGATAGGAATCAGAATAAAATGTCCGCGTAGCTCAATTGGTAGAGCAACTTATTCCGGAATGAGGGGACCCGGGTTCGAATGCTGGCGCGGATAAAAATGACGGAGAAATTCACTTCGTTATACAATGCATTCGAACTTTTGAACAGTATTATATTTGTAAATGTCTTTTACTGCATTATAGCTTTTTGTCTCTCCATCACTATAACATTCTGTATAGGTTAGTCCTGTTGTGTTTTCTGATCTTTCAAAAATCCCGTAAACTCCTACAGGCTCCATATTGGTGCAGAACCGTCATAATTTTTTGTGCATTTATGTTGCTCATTATTTGGAGTTCTTTTACATTTCTTACAAAATGAAGACAGAGCTTCTACATCTAAAACTTTATTTTTATCAACAGATATAACTGACACACAACCATTCAGAGATGTATGTCCTCTGCGCTGCCATGTACCATCTACAGAAACAGGACATAATACTAACGCTTCTTCCAAAGAAGTATTTGCCCTTTCTATTTTTACTTCCTCTGCAGCAGAACAGAAATCATAGAATTTTCTGCTACTCTTTTTGACAACTTTACCAATATTTTGTGACATTCGGCAATATGCAGATGAGTTCACAGGATTGGGACAGTTCATGGAAGTACAAAATCTCTTTGCGGCTGAATATCCTTGGCCTATATGTCTCATCGCATATACCATGCGTATGCTAATTTCCGCAGCTTTGTTCACTTTTTTAGGGGTATGAAAGGTCCTTGAAAATGACAGGAATTACAAAAAACAGTGAAAGTGGATGATAGTCCTTGATTTTCCTCTGACAGATTTAAACTTACGTGTAGGCACTCTGGGCATAAAAGTGACAAATATGCTGCTAAGAATTTTCGTATCAATAAATCTGTACCCAGAACACCCTTCTGTTGTTTTAGGAGTTTGAGGAACAGAGACTGAAATGGGTGATGAATTAGGAGCTTTTGCGTCATCGAAATGTGTTTGAAGATCGTCACTGTTGACACTATGCTCCGAAACAGGCTCAGCAGATGTGTGGCTGTTACTCTGGAAACTTCGTTTTTTCCTCCTTTGAGAGCGAAATTTAGCCATAATACAGAATAAAAACTTTAGAATAATGATACTAAAACACTGAGGGAAGAAAATAAAATTAAGAAGCACAAATGCTGTAAAACTATTGTCAAAGGAACGCTTACTGAACAGTGATCGCTTGGTTTGCAAACTAAACAAACATCACAAATGTGGCTACAGTTACAGATAAGGGCTTCCAGAAAGTGTTGCCAGGTTTGAAATTGTAAAAAAAAATACAAATATTTGGAGAACTGACAAAGAGTCATAGATTATACAGCCAAACTGTCAACCTGACATAGGTTTAAAGGTTAACTCACTTCCGGTATCACTTCCGATTTTCCTTACTGTGTTCACTTTTAAGGACAATAACTTGGGAAATTATTAACGTAATTTAATTCTGTTTGAAGTTTCTGCTAGAAAAATGTTCAGAGTTATTTATATGTAAAAAAACAAAAGTCTATATTTTTTCAAAATTTTGCATACTTCAAGGTTAACGCCCACTATGACCAACTCTTTAACGACCACTATGAGCAACTCTATAGGCTGTTAAGCAGTTGCGGCCCTAATTTAAAAAACACTGGATCCAGGGAAGGAAGGGAGCCTGCACCAACAGAAAAGCACACCACCCATATCTCAATCAGGAAAGGAACCTGTACCTAGCTCGACGACTTGCCAGAAACAGATGCCTCCAGCTACTCAACCACAGGATTTTTTTATGTGGATTCGTCTTTAAAATCGGTACCACTCCATCCTTAAACCTCTCTTCTACTGAATCGTCGAACATCGAACATACAGTTTTTCATAATGGTACATTCCAACCATTATTCTATATACGATATGTCGACGATGTTTTAGTTTTTTGGCAATACTCACTTAGTGAATTAGACACTTTTGCTGCCTCTTTATCAGCCGTCTTTCCCACTATTTCCTTCACCCAAGAGTTAGAATCCTCCAACTTCCTTCCGTTCTTAGATATTTTATTACGACGCACCCCATCTAATGACATTCAAACCTCCGTCTACCTAAAACCCACTTGTTCACCTACCCTCATTCCATATAATTCGTACACACCACTTCCCTATAAACATAGTTCTATTTCATCTTTAATCTGTAGGGCTTATAGTCATTCATCCACCAAAAGATCTTTAAAACTAGAATTACACAGGATTTTCAATCCAACAAAGGTTTCCGGTTATCCCGGATATCTATTTACAAAATTGTTACGCAGGTATCAACGACGGATCTCCACAACGTTACAACCAATACGTGATGAAGTAACCATAAAATACGTGGCATCCATCCCCTTCCATCCAACCATTGTACCGATCTTACAAAATTCATGCAAAAAATACGATTGTTCCTTTGGTGTTTCTTCGGAAAGTTTGTTTAATTTGACCAAATAAGACCGAGATCCGACATCAATCTTAGATAAATACGGCGTTTATTCGGTACCACTGAACTCTTTCTCAACTACCTCACAGTCTACTTCTTACGTGGGATCCACTTGTAGATCATTAAAGACACGAATTACAGAACACAAATACAGTGTTCGTACACATGCCTTAACAACTTCTTTAGCGCGAGAGGTACTAAAAGGAGAGCACTATCCTGACTGGGACAATGTAAAACTGTTATCGACGACCAAAACTAAAAATGGCCTGTTGTTTCTCGAGAGCTTGTATATTTATCATTTGAATGAACAATGTTGTAATGATGAAGCTCCATCCAATATACCAGCACCTTGGCGATACCTACTGAAAAACCAAGAAACAAGATTAGACAACCATTGATTTTATTGTACATATATAAAACTCAGGCGAGGGAACTTTGACCTTCATTTTATATTTCTTATGACAACCATTATGTGTTTTTTACCCTACAGGTTATTTTAAATGTATGTATTTTATGACCTCATGCTGTTCCGACTTGTACGCATGCGCGGTCTTTGCCCATAACCACACGTGTATATAACCACTACGTTTCATGTGCACCTTGCGAGTTTTGGTGCCTGATGATGAACCTATAAAGGTTGTAGGTTCGAAAGATCTCGCAAGTTTTTAACATTAAACCTTTTTAAACCTCAATGGAATGAGTTAGTTGTGTCGTCATGGTTTTAACTGAGTATACTTTTGATACCGGTGATACGTCTTAGCTTCATTTGAGTGTTGTAATTGGTTTGAGCTAAAGTGTTCGTGCTTAGACAGCTATCTTCTTTATTTGGGTACCCTCTGGGAAAACATGACCGACATAATTTCTTACGATTGATCAAATGCTTATAATTTCTAAATTACAACAGACAGCTAAAATCTAGTAACTGACATAAAAAGAGTAATAACCAATGATTCTAAAAATATCAACTTCAAGGTCATACGCATGCGCGAGGAGATGAGAGGGGACGGCCAAGGGTGTATATAATAAGGGGAGAGAGCATGTGCTCTCACAATTGAAGCCAGCTAAGTTGCGTAGCCGCCATGTTACATTACCCTCAGTTGCTTTGTAAGTTAAGGAAGATTTCAGTTTTTTTATTTCGTGTGAGAAGAGCGTTTGCTTATGACTGATTTATGGAATTGCTCATTTGAAGTTCAACTAACATTAAAAGCTGAAGAGAGATTTATTGTATTTGCGGATCAAAAACTTATGATGGAATAGCTAAACACAACAATAACTTGGGAAACATTTCTGGTACGAATTAGAAATGTGTCCAGTTTATAATAGCTCCTGGTCAAAGATCACATTCTCGAAAATGTTTTATTAAAACTTTGTAAAAAGCATTCGTTTCTCGCGCACAATAAAATTAGTTTTTTTTTTTGTTGTTGTTGTTGTTTTTGTTATTTTAAATTCGTAAATTATCGCATTTCTTATTAGTACATAGTAATCTATCAACGCTAACGGATTTTATTGTGCGCTAGAAACGTTTTTCAATTTGTATATTCCGTGTACTCTTCGTTAAAACTTTGTAAATTATCAAAGTTTAGCACGAACTATTGTTTCCAAGGTAACATTTCGTTGCGTTTCTGTCTTCAGAAACATTCACTCGATCACATGAAATAAATAAGGGTTTTCTTCTCCACTTTAGAGTTTGTGAACGGCTTCATGCATTACTTTAAACAGCATGTACTTTTCGTGCGACGAGTTAAAGGGATTTCTGTCGTACGCAGCAGTAAAACGTGACTTGGCAGTGCTTTGAAAGGAAAGAATGGAAAACAGTGGTGATATTATAGACTTCATCCATAAATGTACATTATATTTCTTTCTTTTCGCAAGAAGGCTTTAAAAGTGTTAGCCTGCCTGTATTGTTAGGTACGTAATTCGATGAGAACGCAATCAGAAAAGTAACATAAGATGGCTGCCGCTCAGAGCGTCGACTTTGTAGCTTTAGGTAGGGCTTGTTTGTTATGCTCCCTCCCCTTATATTCTATCCTCATTGGGGACGGCGTTTGCCATTTTGGGGTCGAATGCGACGAGTCAAACGCCTTGAAATCAGTATAACTCGAGATCGCGTAGTGGTAGGATCGTCATATTGGTCTCAAATGATTCGTCTGTACGAGATCTATTTAAAAACCAATAATTCATAAACATTTAATATGTACTTTATAAGTTATAAGTGATAAAAGAAAAAAATATTTGTGAGAAAATCAAAATGTGTAAATATTTGAAGCAAAAGTCCGACTCAAAATACTATAAACGTACATCAGAAGAAAGAAAAACTCAAAAGGAATCGAATAATCACAAAACGACTAATGCAGAATGAGGTAGGGCTGATAGACAGAAGAAGAAAGCCGAAGCGGCGCAACGCGTGGAGCCACAACCAGGCACGTCTACAGATACTACATGTGAACAAATGGACTACTTGGCCGTGAGTGAAACTTTGATGGATAATTCTAGTCCCAGACATTTGCCCGGTTTCGAATTGAAGGCAAAAAGAAATAGGGCAATAGCACAACACAAACCATGCACTTCCAAACGTACTACTTCGCCCACAAAACGAACTGCGTGAGGAATTGCCATTTACAGAAACATCAATAGTCTAGCAGATTGCCAACCCGTAAATGTCTCAGTCAACAACAGATTGAGAATTGACGACGATTATGTGGATGATATGTGTCTAGTTGATGTGACAGTGTCTGCTCAAACTCGCTTCATACTTGGTTCGGTTTACATTCATCTCAACGTTTCACAAGCATCACTAGAGGTCTTCATGTTCCAGATGCTATGAGATTACTCTGAAAACATCAAGGAAATCATACCAAGTATGGTACTGGATACCCAAGTGCCTATCATTCTCACTAGTAAATTTAACATTGATGTGCAACAAAACACCAACTTACTCAAGTTCATGAAAGACAATTTCGGCTTGACTACTATAAATTCTCTACCAACTATCTTAGGCAATACTTGTATCGACTTAACCTTTGTATGAAACATAGATGTGAACTGTATGCCATATGTTTGTTACTTCTCATATTATCGCCCTTTAATAAATAAAATTATAGTCTAACTGCATTCCCCTTTCATTTATCAACAGACTTCTACCTCAAACCCCTTACTGTCAAATACGTATCCACGTAAATAAAACCTACGGGTGTGTCGGACACAGCCTACCCTCATTTCTTTTCTGGCAAGTGGTCTCAAAAAGTTCAGCCTCCGCTTACTTTGCATAACAAAAAAAACAGTTCAAATAAAGTAGTTCACCTGTACATATTTGAAAATCAACGGTCTACACGTTTTGTCATCAATTATAAATTCTCCATGATATCAATTTTTAGCTGCGAGATTCCTTGCAAAATTAAAAGGTCATACCATCAATTGAATTCAAAGTAAAACTCTGATATGTTCTTTCCCTTTTCTGAGAAATATTGCTTACCAAAGACTGTTCTTATTAGGAAGCCTACTTACATCATTTCTTCCTCTCAAATAATTCCGATTATTTCCACGACGTGATTACTCGGAAGATGGGGCCAATTGTAAAGGACTCGAAGCATCAGCACAAATAATGCTTTCGTCGCAGTTTGAAGCAATCTTTTTTATTGCAGCTACCAAACGCACCTTCAAGAAAAGTCACTTGGAAAGAATTCCCCGAAAAAGTCCCAAAAAAGGAAAAGGCAGCAGCCTTAGGGAAGTTAAGCAGAAACATAAACGTTTGCAGTGCAAGAACGAGCAATACTTGAGTGACGAGCCGGAAGGGAACAATCAGAACAAACGCCAAGATGAGAAGTGCAGACGTGAACATAAACAAAGGATGCAGAAGCCAATGACTTCAAGATGACGAGAGAGAAGAGCATCTCTCATCCAAACACCATCATTCAGAAGTTCTATTCACGTGACGTAAGAAGAATGCTTCATTCGAGACAAACGCACATTCATCTCGTGAACAAACGATAATGTACATTGATGGACAAGAGTTGAGTTACGAATATAAAAGTTGTTACATAAACATAATGACTATCTGGAATTTAATGGAATTCGGTATTGTGGTATGTTAGCCCGTAGCAAAGAACATGAGCAAAAAATTAATGCAACGTAAAGAACGCTAGTGCAGCCACATTTATGAAGGTCGTAACTACTGTATGGCAAGTATGAAACCTGCCATAGACGCCAAATAAATGAAGGTCACACCAAATTGTTATAAATCAGGGTTATAACCCCCAGCGATCATGAATGTATTTTGTACGGTGTTTAAGTTATTAGTGACAGACTTAAAAAGCTGCAGCGGGAGGACAAAGTTTCTACATACACTCTCTGCCCCCCCTCCAAACCGAAGCACCACGAGAAAGTAGTTTGATTAGGATGACACTCCGCATAGAAATACTTCAGGGCCGAATATGCAAATGATTAAAAAATTACGACCAATGACGAACTAGTGGCGCTCCGCGGTGCATAGAAATTGTTCATCGAGGAAGGCATATCAGGGGGCAAAGTTTGCATGCAAAGACAATCGGCCGCCCCGGTGGCGCAGTGGTCTAAGGCGATGGCCTCTGATCATTCGTCCGAAAGGGGGTCCGGGTTCGAATTCCGGTGAGACATAGATGTTGTGTTCGTCTTACGGCACTGGCTCTCTCTCTTCCCTGGACCCAGTGACCCTAAATTAGGGACGGGCGACTGCTTATAGCCCATTGAGTTGCTCACGGTGGTCGTTAAACCTCCAATCCAATAAAAAAGACAATCGTGACAGCGAATTGTGGTTGCATTATATCCACGGACTGTGAGGATGCCTCGACGTTGGATCCATATACAATACGAGCACTTCAGCTAGTTTGACAAAGGACATATAATAAGGATGTGAGAGGCAGATTGATCAAGTCCCTGTATCGCCAGACATTTGGGTCGGAGCGACACGACAATCGGACGATGTTGGCACCAATGGATCGAGGAGGGCTCCAATGGATCGAGGAGGGTACAACCCAGCTGTAGGCTGGCAATGAACAACGACAGAACGCGAGGATTGAGCGATTGAGAACCGCACGAATAGAACCGATTTAGTCGCTCTCAACAATCCGTGGCCATATTTTTTCGTCTACAGGTACGGATCAGGACCTTTGCCAGAGGACTTGCAGCACGGGGACTACATTCGTGGGCACCACTCTGCCTCCTACAACTGACAAGCGAGCATCGCCGGCACCGGTTGCAGTGGTGTCGGGTGCGGTCAACGTGGGATAGTGTTCATTGGCATCGTGTTATTTTCAGGGATGAGTTACGGTTTGCACTTGTCGCCGATAACCAGCTCATACGTGTCTGGAGACAAACCGGCCTGCATACGAATCCTCCCTTTGCAGTGGAACGGCAGACAGCTCACACACCGGGAGTGACTGTCTGGAGAGCCATTTCCTACGATAGCCGGACACCATTGTTAGTCATCCGTACCACCTCCGGACTCAACAGTACATCAACGACATTCTACAAGCTGTTGTGTTGCCATTAGTGTCGCAGCATCACTGAGAAACTTTTCAACGGGATATTGCCCGGCCACACAATGCACGAGTCTATCACGCCTGCTTCCGCAATGCTGACAACTTTCCTAGCACAGTCCCGATCGCCCAACCTTTTACCAATTGAACACATTTGAGACATGATGGGACGCTGCTTAACGTACATGCAGAAAGGTCAGTGAACTGGCCCGCAATTTCGACATCATCTGGAATGCTATACCTCTGGTCAGCATCCGTAAACTGTAGGAGTATCTGTCACGCCTGGTAATTGCTTGCATTCGAGCCAGAGGTGGCACTGCAACAGATTCTACAAGGTGTCGAACATCCTCTATGTGTAATTTGACCTATGTCCTTTGCATAGGTCAAATTACTCAATCAGTTCACGCTCATTCCGTGGAGGGGATCGTCAGTTATCACACTCCGTTCTAGCATATCCCACAAATGTTCATATGGGTTTCGGTCAGGGGACTCGGCTGGACAACCCAATGTGACGAATTCGTTATCGTGTTCCTCCAGGCACTCAGGGTCTATTCGAGCCCATTGACACGTCGCATTGTGCTGCCGAAAGATGACACTGTGATCGTGGTAAACCTTCTAAAGACGTTGATGGAAATGGTCGGCGAAAAAATCCCTGTGGCGTCAATTATTCAGTGTTTGTGGGATGATAACCAACGGTCCTGGGGATTGCCGGAAAAAAGCACCCCAGACCAGAACACAATCTCCACAGATCTTGGTATACTAGTATGGGAGAAGCCAACAAGTGCCCTTGTCCTATGCGGGGCGTTATTTGGGATGACTGGACGTCATCGTGGTTACACCCTCATTCGTCTCCGGCTGTGAAGCCCCAAGGTAAAGGAAAGTTCGGCGTATGACGCATGTAAAAATAGGTGGAATTGCACCGTTGATGTACTGGTGGGTAGGATGAGAGATTGTTGTACGTCGTTGCTGAGATACCAGTCGTTACAACCTCTGGGAATCATCGCGCGTGGCTGACCAATGTGAGCCCTTCTGCTGGATATCTGCGCATGGGTTAATCCAGGCCTGGTACAACCTTGGTATACTAGTATGGGAGAAGCCAACAAGTGCGGCTGTTTCCGAAATACTGGCTCCTACCCTCCGTGCCCAAACTATCTAGCAGCTGTCGAAGTGGCCTAAGTTGACATGTACTCTGTCACTGGCAAACTTTTTACCAATTACGTACAGAGGGTACACGTGTGCACAATTTTCGTGACGTTGATATCACGTGGTACTTCGTTATCATTCCGAATATGTAAAACGGGGTGAGGCGGTGTCCCTAATGCAAAACTAGCTCAGTGTATGCTTTACTTTAATTTTTTTAATATACACTGAAAATCGTAATGAAGCATTTTTGTTACTAAAGAGTATAATGTTTAAGAGAAAACTGAGAATTTTCGAACAAGTATGAATTACTTTTCGTAGTTAAACTTTGTTATTAATTTAGTATAACTACAGTGGTACGCAAAAGTACTGCAACACCTGCAAAAAGCCATGAATTTTAAAGTTTAACTCTTTTTTAACTAACTAATTTTCATACAAATTTTGAAGAACACAATCCGTTTTTTGGTGTAAATATGACAAGGATGTAAGTCAGATAATATCCGAAAACTTGAAAATTGGACTTACATCCTTATCATATTTACACCAAAAAACGAATTGTAATCAAAATTTATATGGTATGGTGTAAACCCGTATTTCATCATTCATGATGAAATATGTCATTAGATGCGAAAGTTAATGGAGATTTTACAAATGTCTTAGTTTTTCCAGTAGCAACTTCTGTTCTTAAGATATGACATAAAATATGGGGTCTGACAAACACAATGAAATTCACGTTAGCTACGTATCAGTTGTTACAACCAAACAGACATCCTTTTACCTGATTGGATACTTCCTAATGCTATCCTAATCCTACTCAGCCTTTATAAATGTTGACGCACAGCTACTAGAGCATTAAGAGCCGCGGATGGCTAGTGGTTAGCAGTTCAGACTGTCGATGCATGGTCCTCAGGTTCGAACCTGGGCTGATCTTTCAGAGATGGTGTGATTTACTAACAATCGTTGAATTATCCGCCGTGCGTCGGACGAGCACGTTAAGTGACGGCCCACAGGATGGACCCACTGGTTAAATGGGTATCCTTTCCTATGCCCCCCCCCCCTGAAATTCTCTCAGCCCTCTATGTGCAACATCGTACTTGTACGGTGGCGCCATCTACTGTACTCTAATCTCACTACAAACTGTTCTGTTAAAGTCTCTGGACTTGCTCTCGTTCCTTCCGTTTCTGTGTCCTGCCCAAAAAGCGAGATCGCTGTAGGTGGCTGGGACCTAAACTCTACTCACTGTGGACGGAAGTCCTACAAGAAAATGGCAAATACTGTAAACGCTCAGCAATACTAGAGCATTGTAGGCCGCGGGAGGTCTAGTGGTCAACATTCGTGATTGCTACGGAGATGACCTCAAAGTTCGATTCCAGGCAGGTATGAACGCCCGAAACACTAAATATTCGCCTTGTGTCGAATTAGCACGTTTAGCCGTCGGGTCCCTGGTACTGGCACCCCTTTAATAAATAAAGGCGCCTTCCTCCCCCTTTCTACCTTGCTTCCGTGTCACTTTCCTATCGGACACTCTAGCCCAAATCTCCTGGCTTCCTAATTTTAAGGGTTGTTTAAGACCTGGGGTCATACACTCCCTTCCTAAAATCCTCTACATATGATCTGATCTACTAGCGCATTGTAGTGGTCGCTTCTTGATGTTATTATGGTATAATTTGTGTACATTCGCAATAATGGTTGAAACTGCGGAATTGTCCACTGCGGAAAGAATAAAAATAGTTGTTCTGCATGAAGAGAGATATTCTTCGAGGCAAATCGCTGAAAAAGTGGGCTGTAATCAATCTACAGTTATTATGTTACAGAACAAAGTAAAAGACATTGCTGATATTAAAAATATGCGTCGCAGTAGAAGGCCCAGATCCACTACAACTATACTCCAATTCACCCTAAAAGTGTACTACTGGGAAAGGCGGGAGAGCCTTATCACATCGCGCCGTGGAACGTTAGAACGGTATCCATCCGCGTTAATTGTCTCTTCTACTGTTTCCTTTCTAATCCCCCACCCACCCACACATCTCACGAGCAGTGGGGATTGTCAGTGGGGGTCTGGTGGAGGTCTGGTGGAGGCAGGCAGACTGCTTCCCCTACTGCCTTCGAGAGTTTCCCCGATTGTCAATTTATTGCCTCTGTGTTGTTAATGTTGGGAGAGGTCTTCCACCCCTTCCCGAGTTGTATCCCAAGTGGGCAGAAATAGCCGAAAGTGCGAAGCTCTTGATTCAGCAACTTCTCATAACAAATTTATTTCGAAAAGCGCTCTGACTTCTAGATTGTTTTTTATATAGCAATTTTGCCCGATAAACTGTTGAGCAAACAAAAATATATTCTAGCAATAATGCTGATGCTTTTCGCTCTAAATGCTAGGGATTATTTTTCTTAGCGGAGGTAGCTGTTTCGTACCCTTCATAGTGGTTCGCTCTTAGGTTGACTCAGAGTCAGAAAACTAAGCTTGGCAGAAAGGAGACTCAATTCACCTGAATTGCTTTAAATGTCTAAAGTGACTTGTGTTACTAAGCGTACAGCCACCTGCGGACAACCGATTTGACTTCGTCAGCCAAATCGAAACGTTGGCCGACCAGGAATCTTTTTAAGGGACCAAACAGATGAAAGTCCGAAGGAGCAAGGTCCGGACTGTACGGTGGGTGCTGGAGCACCTCCCAGCCAAATTACGCAATTTTGTTGCGAACGTGTTGTGCAATGTGTGCGAGCGTTTTCATGAAGCAGTCTGACATTTGCAATGTCTCTATTGGGTCTTTTGTCTCGAACGGCACGAAGCAACTTCGTCAATGTGTTAGCATAGATTTTGGCGTTCACAGTGGTCCCCGTTTGATGAAACTCCACTAGGAGAACACCACGCATGTCCCAGAACGCCGTCATGACGACGTTTTGTACAGATTGGGTTTTTTTTTTTTTTTTTTTTTTTTTTGGTGTCTGGGAGTCTGAATGTTTCAGCAGCATACTGGCCTTTTTTGTTTCGGGAGTGTAATGGTAAGCCAAGGATTAATCGCCCGTCACTACACCTGCCAGAAATGCATGTCCCTTTTCTGCGTAACGCATCAAGTGGTCCAAAGATGGCATCATTCTCTGTCCCTTCTGGTAGTTTGTCAAGTTCTCTGTCCCTTCTGGTAGTTTGTCACGCACTGACCATGCGAAATTGCAATTTGTCATGCACAATATCGTACGTTACACCGTAAAAAATGTTGGACTTCCGTGCCAATGTGCGCAGATAGACCTGTCGGTCACTCAGAATTGCCTGTTCAATGTCTCTCACAGTGGCAGGTGATGACGCAGTTACAGGTCGATCGGAATGTGGCGAATCAGTAATGTTGCCACAGCCCGCTGCAAAGAAACTGCACCATCTGGAGATGTTGCTGCGGTCCAGACAATGGCAATTCGACGATATCCTTGAGAAATTTCCATAGGAGTGTTCCGCTTAGCCCACAAGAAACGGACTACACCGCGTTGCTATTCATTCGTAGACGACGCTAACAAACGCGACATCTTTGTGGCGTCGTTCACACTGTCTTCCACCATGGCGACACCTGATCCAGCCCAACCGGTCTGTAGCATGATATTCGAACTCGTTGGGCTGCCAAACTGTAACCTGCAAAGAGAAAAAAAAATTGCTCTGCGTTACTTTTTCGATCCTCTTCAGCATTTTGAAGAAAAATGTTGCCAAACACACACAGTGCTGAACATAAAATCTAGTTTTGTAAGCATTTGTTATAAAGGTGTTCACCATCTATACATGATACTTCAGTTTCATAACTTGATTTGTGGTATTTTGTGGTAACAAGTTGTGAAGATGCTGAAAATAGCTAAATCGAATGATGTGGGAAAAGTCTAGTTTCCCGGACACTACTTTTGAAATATGGCCACCATTTTGGGAAATGGATCCCTGTTTTTTCAAAAAAAATAATTTATAAGGTTTTTACAGTTTTTACTTTTAAACCTGAAAATAAGAAAAAAAAAATTCGCAGTTAATTTTCTAAGAAAAAGCTCAATTTCCAGCGACAGTTTAAAGTGGTTTTTGAATGTCCTCATATTTAAAAATTTCTGTCAATGCTGTTCTTCCAACATACAAAGTTTCAAGCTTTTATCACACATTGCTTTTTTTTTTAGCTCATATACACAGTTGAATCACATTATTGTGACGACTTCCTACTTTTGATTTTAACAGCACGTAACCAATGAAAGAAGGTTAGCGTGCTGCTGTTGTGGTTAAAGTGTATCGTGATTGGAGAAATGGCACCATTGCGAATAAGCGACGTGAAAACTGCGAAGCACCACGTGTCATTTTTGTGAGAAGCGAACGTCGGCTTCGAAGGTGCGTGAGGGCCGATTGGCAAGTTACGGTGGAGCAACTCACTGCCCGAATTAACCAGGTGGGCTGTCGAAAGGGTGTCTAAAACGACAATTCAGCGAACTCTGCTGCGTATGGGACTCCGATGCAGACGGATGGACACTGCACCTATGCTAACAAAGGTGCATCGGCAGAAACGGCTTACATTTGCACGGCAGTATCGGAATTCGACCTCCGCTAAGACACATTTTCTGCTTCTTCAAACGAATGGATGTTGGCGTATACGGCGAGAAACATCAGAAAACTAACTCTTCAACCATTTCTGGAAGAACACAAGCTGGTGGGAGCAGCGTTATGGTCTGGGAAATGTTTTCGTGACATTCACTTGGTCCACTTGTACATGTAAAACGTACTATGGGCCAAATTCGTTATGAATCCATCCTTGCAGACCACGTACCCCCATACATGCTGATTGTCTTCCCTGGGGCGGATGGGATCTTCCAGAACGACAATACGACGAGTCACACAGCTATAAATGTCCAAGAGTGGTTGGAAGAGCACGATGAAGACTTCAGAGTACTTCCCTGGCCCGTTAATTCCCCAGACTTAAACCCAATTGAGCATCTGTGGGACCACCTCGATCGTGTTGTTCGCTCTATGGATCCACCAATCACCCTCCAGTAGCTGTCGTATGCACTACATTCAGCATGGCTCCACATACCTCTGAAGACCTTCCAGCACCTTATTGAGTCACTCCCAGCGCGTCTAGCCGCTGTCCGCGCTGCACGCGGCGGTTACTCTGGATATTAGCTGGTGGTCACAATAATGTGACTCGATCGTGTATTCTGCAGTGACTTTCCTGTTAAAGGTCAATAGAGTAGTTGTGTAGCTATGTGAACTTTTGTGTTTGAAACCTAATTTTTGTCCAGTAGTGTATTTGATCCAGAGTGAGGAAGAACATGGAAAAAACGTGGTATCCAATAACTTTAAGAAAGGCTGTTTCCCCATCTTTTCAATGATACTTCTTTTGTCTGTCAATGAATACTTTGTCTCGACGCCACAAACGATAGGAAAGGAAATGACCAGGGTTTAATCTTTTTATTCAAAGAAAGCGTTATTAAAAATTGAGGAGGTAACTTTTAATTATTATCGGGTGTAATGAGCACGTATTTCGAATCAAAAGAAGTCGTGATAATGAAAAATGTAATGAACATCAAACAAAATGATATACGAAGTCTTCCAGTTAAGAACTTAATTCTTCCCTTTAGGAATTCCCTTTTCCCTGCAGAAAAAAAAAACTTTTTCAGTCGACCTTTTAGAAACTAAGATGCTGTAGCAAAGATACAGATGCATGCTCGTCGCTACAAGATGAGAAAATTACGCACTGCGGTAATCTTTGCAGTGAGGTAAGCAATTAGGTTATTTTTACAAAAATTTTACGTCTCTTTATTGACGGAAATTCCTATGCCGAACAGTTGTTTGTGAAACCCCGAAATTTTTGCATCAAAATATGCACAGTAGTGTCAGAATAATATGACCACCTATCTGAAAATGGGAATAACCACCCTTGGCCCAGATGACAGCGGCGACACGGCATGGCATGGACGCAATGGGGCCATGGAAGGTTGTCCGGGGCACACGTGCCCATTTGGGCTGCAGCAGAGCTCGGAGGTCCCGGAGATTACGTCGATGTGGGTCGGCACGTCGATCCAAGTAGTCCTATATGTGCTCTATGGGATTGAGGTCGGGCGATTTCCCGCACAACGAAGAGATCGTTGTTATGTTCCTGCAGCCAGTCTCGCACCCTCAGCGACGTCACAGGGCATATTCTTCTGTTTGTAGACACCATCACCACCACCAGGGTAAACGTCCAAAGTGAACGGATGCATGTGGTCAGCGAGGATGGACAGGCAGCCATTGGTGTTCAGGGACTCATCCAGTGGTACCAGCGGTACCAGAGAGTACAAGGAAAACATCCTCCCAGATATGCACACTGCCATCGCCGGCCTGTGCTTGACTAACAAACGTTTCCAGGTGTTGGTTCTCATGCGTCCGACGCCGTAACCGCCAGCTACTTCTGTGGAGTAGAAACCTCACTTCGTAGAAGGCAACTTTTTTCCACTGTCCAATGACGGTAGTCCCATGGAAAGCGAGCAAGCATCGTTGCTGATGCACCTTGGTTAACATGCGCACTTTGACGCACCGTCGACTCCGGAGACCCGTGCTTAACAGAGTTCGCTCTACTGTTATCGGGACACGTACCTGGGTGCCGCTGCATTCATTTGCGTGGTCAATTGATGGCACAGTTACGCATCGATTGCCATTTACCAGTCGACGGAGACGACGTTCTCCTCTGGGGTCCAAGGCCTTTGGGACTCCACAGTTGTGACGTCGAGAGGTACTCTGTGTGCCAGCGTCCATTCTTGGTACACCCTTACTAGATCTCCTCGGGAACAGCCCACGAAGTCTTGTTTCCGAGATGATTCCACCCTTGGCGCGGTAGCCGATGATCAATCCTGTGTTGTTGTTGTTGTTGTTTTATTGGAGGTTTAACGACCACCGTAAGCAACTCAATGGGCTATACGCAGTCGCCCGCTCCTAATTTAGGATCACTGGTTCCAGGGAAGGGAGAGAGCCAGTGCCGTAAGACAAACAATATCCATGCCTCACCTGGGATTTGAACCCGCACCCCTTTCGGACGAATGATCAAAGGCCATTGCTTAGATTACTGCACCACCGCGACTCATTCCTGTTTGAACATTCGTCAAATCACCACTTCTGCCCATTGTGCTTACGTTACGCACTGTGGCTCATCTGTTCGGCAGCTTATATTTCTGTGTGGTGGACTTCATTACATGCATTCTGGCGTGCCTGGGCGGGTACACTGCGATTCCGGGGGTGGTAATATTATTCTGGTGCAACCGTGTATTATTCAATGAAATATTTGGGCAGTAGCGGCTTTAAATAGTTACCTGGGCTCTACGCACGGCATAGATTTTGCCCTCCATCCTGAATTTTCCCGCCACCGGTGAAGAAAGAAATCCAGAAAGTACCCTACTACTCTTTGTAGAAAATTAATGCTGTGCATCATTCGCATTCTTAGAACTCTGTGGGTAGTAACATACGAGGTGATTCGAGAGTACACAAGGTATCAAAAAGTAAAGAAACTGTGTGCATAAGTGTTAAATGGAGCAGCGCAGCAGAATGCCTTTTGCCAGACTGTGACCTCAGAACCAGCTGCACATGCGCCCGGCGCAGCGTTTTTTGTGCTGTGGCCAGTTGATTGGAGTCTAGTCTGATCGGTATGTCTCTCTCACGACGTCTGAGAAAGTTGAGCAACGCATTTGCGCCAAATTCTGTCAGAAATTTGGAGATACCTTCAAAGGAACTTATGACAAGTTACTCAGAGTGTATCATGAGGACTGCGTGAGTCGTTCACGAGTGTACCAAAGTTGGAAACGGGTCAAAATCTTTGGACCCGGACTCGAACTTTAAAGTTCGAATTTCACTAGTGGTCCGTTCTCCGAGAAATATATTCAGCCTATTGCCATTTCAGGAATTTTACTCGTATCATGATGTCTTCCACTCTTGTCATTTTATTTATCCATGAATTTCTCTTGTTACCTTTCTTGGTTACACCAAGCAAGCATCTCTCCATGCATCTCTCCATGCTTCTTTCAGCTGTTTTCAATCTTTGTATGTCATTTTTAATTAAGGTCCATGTCTCTGGTCCGTACATAAGCACTGAATGGATGCATTGATTAAACACTTTTCTTTTAAGACATAATGGCATATTGCTCTTAAAAATTGTACTGTTTCTTCCAAAAGCTCTCCAACCAAGTTTTTCACGCCAATTAATTTCTTCATCAACGTTACCCTCGCCTGATATCTGCTGCCTAAGGTAAATGTTGGAATCGGTTATCTCCAGCTTTTTCCAATCAATTGATAAATCTTCATTCCTTGTAAAAGCATTGTACATCAGTTTTGTCTTCTTAAAGCTCATTTTTACTACCCATTTCTTTACCCTTCTCAGCAAGATCCTGTATCATACTCTGCAGCTCTGAACTATAATTTCAAAAACTTCCGAAGAGTTCTTTGAATTATTTTTTTCTTTTCAAAATTAAAACGGAAATAAAACCGGGTCGAAATCAAAACTGACTATGAAAGTGTCCAAAGTGACGATCGTTGTTGAAGGCACTCAACAAACAGGGATGGAAGAAATGTCCAAGACGTTTGTTCAGCTGTGAGGGAATCTCACAGAATTACTATCAGAGAGCTCGCTGACGACTCAGGCCTTAGTTTTGGATCAGTACAGGTCATGTTCATTGAACATTTGGGTATGGGACTGTGTCTTCAAAATTTGTTCCCAAAGTCCTCTCAGATAGGCTAAAGGAAACTCGACTGTCTGCAGCCATTGACTTGTTGGGATTGGCCCGAAATGATGTGAAAAGTTTGCTACTGGAGACGAAACTTGGGTTTTGGATATGGCCCCAGAAACGAAGGATCAGGCCTCACAATGTATGATCCTCAGCTCTCCAAAACCCAAAACAGCTCGCCAGACATCGTTAATGCAACACACCGATCAGACTAGACCCAAACAACTGACCACAGCACGAAAGACGCTGCCCCGACAGCGTCGTTAATGTAACACGCCGATCAGACTAGACCCAAACAACTGACCACAGCACGAAAGTCGCTGCCCCTACAGCTTCGTTAATGTAATACGCCGATTAGACTAGATCCAAACAACTGACCACAGCACAAAAGACGCTGCCCCGACAGTGTCGTTAATGTAACACGCCGATAAGACTAGACCCAAGCAACTGACCACAGCACGAAAGACGCTGCCCCAACAGCGTCGTTAATGTAACACGTCGATCAGACTAGACCCAAACAACTGACCACAGCACGAAAGACGCTGCCCCGACAGTGTCGTTAATGTAACACGCCGATCAGACTAGACCCAAACAACTGACCACAACACGAAAGATGCTTCCCCGACAGTGTCGTTAATGTAATACGCCGATCAGACTAGACCCAAAAAACTGACCACAGCACGAAAGACGCTGCCCCTACAGCGTCGTTAATGTAACACGCCGATCAGACTAGACCCAAACAACTGACCACAGCACGAATGACGCTGCCCCGACGGCGTCGTTAATGTAGCACGCCGATCAGACTAGACCCAAACAACTGACCACAGCACGAAAGATTCTGCCCCTACAGCTTCGTTTATGTAATACGCCGATTAGACTAGATCCAAACAACTGACCACAGCACTAAAGACGCTGTCCCGACAGCGTCATTAGTGTAACACGCCGATCAGAGTAGACACAAACAACTGACCACTGCACGAAAGATGCTTCCCCAACAGCGTCGTTAATGCAACACACCGACCAGACTAAACCCAAACAACTGACAACAGCACGAAAGACGCTGCCCGACAGCGTCGTTAATGTAACACGCCGATCAGACTAGACCCAAACAACTGACCACAGCACGAAAGATGCTTCCCCAACAGCGTCGTTAATGCAACACACCGACCAGACTAGACCCAAACAACTGACCACAGCACGAAAGTCGCTGCCCCGACAGCGGCGTTAATGTAACACGCTGATCAGACTAGACCCAAACAACTGACCACAGCACGAAAGTCGCTACCCCTACAGCTTCGTTAATGTAATACGCCGATTAGACTAGATCCAAACAACTGACCACAGCACAAAAGACGCTGCCCCGACAGTGTCGTTAATGTAACACGCCGATCAGACTAGACCCAAACAACTGACCACAGCACGAAAGACGCTGCCCCAACAGCGTCGTTAATGTAACACGTCGATCAGACTAGACCCAAACAACTGACCACAGCAAGAAAGACGCTGCCCCGACAGTGTCGTTAATGTAACACGCCGATCAGACTAGACCCAAACAACTGACCACAACACGAAAGGTGCTTCCCCGACAGTGTCGTTAATGTAATACGCCGATCAGACTAGACCCAAAAAACTGACCACAGCACGAAAGACGCTGCCCCTACAGCGTCGTTAATGTAACACGCCGATCAGACTAGACCCAAACAACTGACCACAGCACGAATGACGCTGCCCCGACGGCGTCGTTAATGTAGCACGCCGATCAGACTAGACCCAAACAACTGACCACAGCACGAAAGATTCTGCCCCTACAGCTTCGTTAATGTAATACGCCGATTAGACTAGATCCAAACAACTGACCACAGCACAAAAGACGCTGTCCCGACAGCGTCATTAGTGTAACACGCCGATCAGAGTAGACACAAACAACTGACCACTGCACGAAAGATGCTTCCCCAACAGCGTCGTTAATGCAACACACCGACCAGACTAAACCCAAACAACTGACAACAGCACGAAAGACGCTGCCCGACAGCGTCGTTAATGTAACACGCCGATCAGACTAGACCCAAACAACTGACCACAGCACGAAAGACGCTGCCCCTCAAGTGTCGTTAATGTAACACGCCGATTAGTCTAGATCCAAACAACTGACCACAGCACAAAAGACGCTGTCCCGACAACGTCGTTAATGTAACACGCCGATCAGACTAGACCCAAACAACTGAACACAGCACGAAAGATGCTTCCCCAACAGCGTCGTTAATGCAACACACCGACCAGACTAGACCCAAACAACTGACCACAGCACGAAAGACGCTGCCCCGACAGCGGCGTTAATGTAACACGCTGATCAGACTAGACCCAAACAACTGACCACAGCACGAAAGTCGCTGCCCCGACAGCGTCGTTAATGTAACACGCCGATTAGACTAGACCCAAACAACTGACCACAGCACGAAAGATTCTGCCCCTACAGCTTCGTTAATGTAATACGCCGATTAGACTAGATCCAAACAACTGACCACAGCACAAAAGACGCTGCCCCGACAGTGTCGTTAATGCAACACGCCGATCAAACTAGACCCAAACAACTGACACAACAGCACGAAAGGTGCTGCCCCGACAGCGTCGTTAATGTAATACGCCGATCCGACTAGATTCAAACAACTGACCACAACACGAAAGATGCTTCCCCGACAGCGCCGTTAATGCAACACGCCGATCAGAGTAGACACAAACAACTGACCACAGCACAAAAGATGCTGCCCCGACAGCGATCTATCAGCACACACACACACACACACGCGCGCGCGCGCAGTAGGTTTTATGGCCACAGCCTGCCAAATGGTATTCTGCTCGGCCGCTGCGTTTAGCATTTACGCACGCAGTCTCTATACCTTTTCATCAGCACCCCTCGTACATTTATGTAGCTTTTTTTAGGTTTAACGACCACTGTGAGCAACTCAATGGGCTATAAGCAGTCGCCCGTCCCTAATTTAGGGTCACTGGTTCCAGGGAAGGGAGAGAGCCAGTACCGTAAGACAAACACAACATCTATGCCTCACCGGGATTCGAACCCGGACCCCGTTCAGACATTTATGTAAGTACGACACATTGCATTTATTCGCGTCACTCACGACCATACGGAGCCACTGTCCGGTACATACCAGGTGGAATTAAATCATAACAACGAACAATAAGATTTACTCCTGACATTGAACGGTACTTAGGTAGGTGGATTGACAGATGAATCATCGTCGTAAAACCAATAAAAGAAGATGTGATCCATAAAAGTAAATATTTGTTTAACTATGGCGGCGGCAGTAGTAGTGCTTCGACAGTAGTTTTTCAGAAACAATATTATTATAATTCAGATCAATGTAAAAAAAGACCCCGACACCGGCAAAATGTCATGTAGGTAGGGAAGTACATCTGCGCAAGCTAAAGTCTGACCTGAAGATAGAAAACCACATGAAAAATGACACCGAATTTTCGGGTGTAATAAGCACGTCTTTTGAATCCGTTCTGACGCAAATTAAATTTATCAAAGCTATTCAAAGTCAATGGAACCGGTATGGAAAACAATAGTATCTGACTGAAGAAAGAAGTTTTTCAGACGGGTTTTTAATCCATCAGATATTGCTGTAAACGGAATCGTGAGCTTACGCCCTCGGGTTGCAGACTTGTGCGTTAAGAAAAACATGAATTTATATGAGAAACATTTCGCACCGGAAACTCTCTCCACCCGAATTTTCGAAACAGAAACTAAGTTACGTATCCAGAGTCTTGCAAATCTATAGTTAAAGGCAGTAATGTTGATTTTGAATGTATTGACTACACTGAATGTAATGATTCAACTCTGTCACAGTTTGAGGATCTAATTTCTATCACCAAAAATTATGTTATTAGAGCCTAACTTTTGCAGCATATTATAACTTATGTGGCAGGCTATTGTTGCCACATTGCTCTGAAAAGGTTAAACGATTGTGCTTTTTGCAAAGCCAGAATTTTGATAGGTAGAGTACTAGAGGTTGATGATAACTACACCCTTATAAAAAATCTTGACAGAGGGCAGTTCAAATATCCACGTGATAAGGTTATCAGTATAGTTTTGCACAATTACCTTGTTATAGAAAACTTGCTTTCCCATAGTAATGAGAGGAATTTTCTTAAAGTTAACAATCAAAGGTCAATCCTTATTGGCTTGACGTTTAAAGTTTTTTGCTCAAAGGAGATATTTTTGGAAGTTCATGAATGTCCACTTAAGCATACATGGGATTTTATAACCAAAGTTATTATATGGTCATCATCAAATATTTTATTAAAGAACTTCTGCAAGAATAAAATGACGAATTGCTAAGAAAAAAGAAATAATTTGGTTCTAATTTAAAAAAGAAGTGTAAGTTGCAGACACTTAAATAATGCCGACTTTTTTTGTTTGCATTTACCTTTCTTAAGCACCATGTTTTTCATCCACGTGAAACTTTTGCCATGTTAGCCTTGCAAAACTGGAATTTCGATAGATAGATTACTGGAGGTTAATGTCAATCACACCAAAAAAGTATTACTAACAACAGAAGTTGTGAATAATCAAAATATGCAAATAAAGTAAATTTAAATAAGTAACGCACAGAGTGCAACATACAATATAACTGTTTAATGCATTTACAATTTCTGTTGTTAGTAACGCATTCAACAGTTGTTGTGTTGTATGTTGCACTCTGTGTGTGACTTGTTTAAAAAAAAAAATAGACAATCACACCCTTGTAAAAATCTTGACCAGAGGCAGTTAAAATATCACCCTGATAAGGCTATCAGTAGGGCTAGGATTTATATGTATTACACATTTCCTAATTTTTTATACATATTTTATGTACATATTTTGAAATTTTAATTACGTATAAATCCTAGCCCTAATTATCAGTATAGTTCTTAACAATTGCTTTGTCACAATGGTGCAATCCTTAAAAAAATGATCTGGTGTACACCACAGAAGTGCCCATGCCCACGGCTATATTATACGGCCATATAATAATTGCACTTTTGACCACTCGCACTTTAGACCACATATTTTGGTATGTTAAGCTGTTCATCGTTCACTTCTACCATGATGATTGTATAGCAAGGGCTATACAATCATCATGGTAGAAGCGTTCAAACACTGTCCAGGACAAGGGATTGAAATTTTTAACTGTGCCCCCAGTTACATGTAGGAAGAACCTAAAGGTAGAGAATAAAGTAGCTCCCAATTAAATATTTCTTTAAAAAATAAAAGAACTATAACCCCCCCCTTATATAACTATAAAGAATGCGAATTCTAAAACAAGGCAAACATGGGATGAACTTTTATTTCAAACTGAAACCAGTAATCAGAAAACGGTACCAAAATCACACGCAGATATGTAAAGAAAATTTTGTTTCCACAAACATTGTATGTATACGTATTGAGTATGCAAAAATTATGTAGTTTTTTTTAGTGCCAATCACTTGGTGATGTATAATATTACTAACAACAGTCACCTAAGTTAATCTTGAATGATGATTTTCACCCATCTGGGTTGTTGTGAAACAGTGAATATTTTTTTTTGTGAAGATTTTGTCTGATTTCAATATAAATTACTGTACCATTGGAAAAAAAACGAAATTGTCAAGATCAGTCTGAATTTAAGTTATACTCATTTCTGTATTATAAAACTTCTGCAGAAGACTTTGTCATGATACTGTTAAATATCGGTATTGTATTAACTAATGGTTTTGCTTTTCCACTTTGAAATTTCAAGAAAAATATGTATTTTCATATGTTTTGATTATAAAATAAAAAATGTGGAACCTTTTACAGATTTGATTTTTGATATATGCACAATACACTGGACATATTCACAGTTATAACGTAGTAGGGTGGGGCAAATGATGTGTTAAGGAAGTGTGTTTATGTTCAGCAAATTTAATGGTAATTATGAAAATAAGAATTTTTAGACATATGTTCCACATTTATTTATTTTATTTTTTTTGTATTTGCACAAAATTAAAAAAAAAACAATACAGAAATAAGATCTGGAATTTTTTTTTCCCTTAAGCAAGGTGGTGACAGTACAAGAAAGCAGTTAACTGAACTCATTTGGCTCATCCATGTTTTAGTAAAATTTGTTTTCGCCTCAACCTTTATCGAATTTAAGGAAAAAACAAATTTTACGTAAGGTCATTATTACCACAACATGGATGAGTGAAGTCAGTCAACTTAGAATTATTTTTTGAGCTACTAGTACAACATACTGGTTCTGCCAACTAAATGAATGGAGTATTTTTTTAGCCAGGAACACTAGCATATTGTCTAAATTTTACTGTTTCAAATTAGTTCTTTTTAATCCACTTTTTTATTTTGCCGGTGTATAATTAAAAATTGGACGTAAAATGTTTAACAGTTTCTAGCTATCATTGCTAAGGTGGTTTATCTGTTGGTAAGCCTGCAGGCAGACGTTCTGAAAATTTAAATCTCTTCAGTATTTGTTAGGTTTTTATTACAAGTTAAGTACTTATTGCTCATTAATTGCGGATCCGAGTTGTACTGATAAGGCTTCAGTTAGCAGCAAGAGAATAAAACAGCATCTATCTTATTTTAACATACTGCCTACCAGCATTTGTTTCAGTTGGTGTTAAAAATATTTGCTCAGGTAAGTTCCTCTTCGTCACTGGTAATTTTTAAGTTTTCATATTGTAAAAATACCAATAACATTTTATTGCATGCTCCCACAGGATAAGAATTTTATCATTGCATCTGCTTTTATGATGGTCAAAAAATATGGGAGGAGGGGGGCATAATTGTGTTTTTGTTAAATCTAGGGCTGTACATTTTTCTATACACTAGAATTGCACAATTTCAAAATGATTCCTTCCTTAAACTAACAGAACTGGACCCCCCCCTCCAAGGAAAAAGTTAATAAATAAGATAACCTTATAAAAAAAGTTGTATCACAGGTTATCTTATTTATTGTTTTTTTTTTGGGGGGGGGGGGGGTCCTGCGCAAGTGGAAAAATTAAAACGGAATTTCCCTTTTTATTTACCTATCAAAAAAGCAGCAACTCAAAATCGAGTTGCTAAACAGTTTCGCTAAAAAATTTACATTTTGTATCTCTTGCACTGGAAAAACAATCTCCCTCCCAAAAAATAGTTAATAAATAAGAAAATCTTATAAAAAATATTGTCAAAATTGCATGGCATTTTTACAATATTTTATTGTATCACAAGGTTCTTATTTATTGACTTTTTTTGGAAGGGAGGGGGGAGGGGTTTGTTTTCCAGCGCAAGTGGAAAAATTAAAACAGAATTTCCGTTTTTATTTAGCCATCAAAATAGCTTAAAATCGAGCTGCTAAACAAACCCCTTAAGTTTCATTGCATTTGTCTTTCACTAATAGAATCAACGTATTGTATCACTTGCCCTCGAAAAACACCCCACCCCCTAAAAAAATTAATAAATAAAAAAAACGTATAACATTGTGTTTACAGATCTTGTTCTATTTACTCAGTACAAATACCATTTTTTACCATCTCAAATATCTGTTTCAAAAAGTTGGAAAAAAACATCTTTCAACTGTTATAGTTTCGTAAGCATGTAAGTACGTCGCGTTCAAAGAGCAAATCAGTGTCAGCAGCTGGCGACATTTTGATCAGAGCTTGTACGGATAAAACGGCGTGTGTCCTATGCAAGCAACGTTAATTAAGCTCTTTAACCTGCGCGAAAGAAGAAATTTTACGTTTAATTACTGCGTATCAATTTTTTTCCAATGGGATATAAATTAGACATTGCGCCTTTTAACTTACGATTAAAGAAAATATCCTTATCGTAATGTTGGGGGATATGAAATAACTGAAGGGAAACGTCGCTTGTCCTACGTGTAAAATATATTTCGGCTTCAGTGGCTTGCAAACTGCGTGATCTAGTTGCATGAAATTCGTATTTCACACTCTAAGTAATGTCAAAAATCATTTTAATGTGGCCATTTGTTTATTCTTAAAAGAATTTGCCGAGAATAAAACTTTTAATTTTGGAAGTTTTTCCCGCAGTATTATAAGTTCATTGGCTACTAAACGGGAGAAAAAATAAGTAAAATTAAATATGATAGAAAGAAATTCCCTCTTCATATAATTTAGAATTTAGGCAATTACAAATCTCGAGGATGAAAAGTCTCTGAAAAGAAACACGAGTTAGCAAACCATCTGTAGGTTTAACCAGAAACCTTCACTTTAGAGCCATACGTACTCGTGAATGACACAAGGATCTAGTAAAAACTATGTCCCTCAATTTATTATTTAAATATCAAATAAGTGAACAAGGTTACTAGCTAACTATCTTGCACTTAAAATACTAAAACAACTATTATTTCTAGGGAAACATTAGAAAAGGAGGTGAGAAGCCTAGATTGAAACTGCAAGTCACGGTAAATGTGACAAGGTTCTAGGAAAAACTGAGTAGCTTAACTTAATGTTTAGAGATCAAGTAAGTGCAAAAGGTTACTAGCTAACTATCCTGCACTTAAAATACTAAAACACCTCTATTATTTCAAGGGAAACATTAGAAAAGGTGGTGAGAAGCCTAGACGAGATGCGACAGGTTCTAGACGTACAACACTGAACTTCAAATGTCGCCCGGTTAACTTACGGTTTTCCAGTCTGTGAGCACCAACACGCTATTAATAGGAAGTTATCTCTAATGTTTTGTCCATTGAGTATTAATTATTACTGAATAAACAAAGACATCGCTCTTTCCACGTTTATCAACACGTATCAACTCTTTGGTCGCGTTAGATAGCACCAGTCCACTAGGTAGGGCGGTCACGGCAAGGTCTTCCTGTCATGACGTCAAGAACTAGTGTTGCGGCCTTGTTACAGTGGGTGGTGGGGAATAGTGATAAACTTGATTCATCGGAAGACGAGACATGTTTCCATTGATCCGCAGTCCACGCTTTATGTTCCCGGCACCACTGTAGTCTCCGTTTCATATTCACCTGTGACACCAGGGGTTTTGCAATCGTATCTCCGCCGTAAATATTGTGGTCATGCAATTCCCTTCGCACGGTATGGGTCGACACTGAGTTTTGGAGACGTGCATTAAGCTCAGCAGTCACTTTCGTCGCCGTGGTCTTCCTCCTTGCGGTCACAATCCTCTTTAATGTCCTCCTGCCTCTCGCAGTGAGTTTGGTTTTCCTTCCACAGTTGGGTCTCGCAAATGATGTTGCGTCGTGAACATTGTATGCTGTCATGACCTTCGACACGGTACCTCTCGATACCCCCAATACCTGTTCCACTGTGGTTACCGACGCACCAACCAGACGGGCTCCTACAATCTGCCTTCTTTGGAAATCCGACAGGTCACTCATTGTGCCTTCACCCGGAACTAAATTATGCAAACATCGATTTACAATGCATTCACACAGACCCTTGAGACTATAAGCAACACTTTTTTTTACAAAAAAAATTGTAGCTACATCTTCATTTTACGCAAAAAGCAGCACATACCAAAGTCACTGTTTTCAGCGAGGTGTTTCCATTATTTTGGACAACACCTGTATATACACAGAAATGAAGTAACCTTAATATTAATATATTAGTCTTATAATGTAGTCATAGTCATCTATAGAGATAATCATATCCAGATTCGAGATAGGGAAATTGAAGTCCAGAAGTCGATGGTAGGCAGTTCAAGCCAATGAGGCACATTTTGTAATCAGAGTCTACGTACGAGTTTAAGAGATTAGCAAAGAGCGGACAGGAAGAAAAGAAGATGCCCATATAAAGATTTAGTAGGCGACACGAGTGGTGCAGAATCACAGTCGTCGACAAAGACTTCACCGGAAGTAAGGTAGGATGATGTTTTTCTCCTCAATTCCAGTTCTAAAGTTATACATGTACATATACTTATGCACGGTCGCTATGCCTCCTCTGAGATAGATTGAGGGATTTGTCTTAAATTTAAGCTCAGGGGTATAACAGGCTTACGCAGCAGGGGACTAGTCAACATGGCTAATTTTATCCTTTTAATTTAACGTAACTTTATTTGGCTTCCACCTAAAGCCTGTACCTGCATGATTCAACGTATTTTTCTTTATAATAAACATGTTAATTAATCTGGTGTCGAAAACTTTTCTAGGCTGTGTATATTTTTCTAAGTCATAATATGCGGCATATGGGTTTCTTACGAATACCTCGTAAAGAACCTATATGAAACACAACGCGAGGTCCGTAAACTTTGAGACTGGGTTCCTTAAATTTAGGGGACGCAACCTCGTTGTTTATCCATTCAGACCAGGGGTGCACAACCCGCGGCCCGCGGGCCGCTTGCGGCCCTCAAAGTCAGTTTATGCGGCCCGCGGATAAATATTTTATACTATTGAAAACGTGAATATATATATTGTGAATGATCAGATTTTTTCCCATTATTGTAGGCCCTAGTTAAAATAAGAAAATTATAAAAATGTTTCGTTAACTAGCAAATTTTCCAACAATGAAAAGTTTTGTTGAAAGTTCTGAATTCCATGTAAATGTGGCTAAATATGCATCTCTTGTAGTGGACCTTCACAATGAGTTTAAAAGACGATTTGAAGATATAAGAAAATTTGAGGTTTTGTTTGATATGTTTTCTCTACCATTCACTACTGACGTTGCGTCAGTGCCACTAGATTTCCAGATGGAATTAATTGATCTTCAGTGTAACAATGAGTTAAAAACAAAATACTCTGAAGTTTCTCTCCTAGAATTTTACAAAAATTACTTACCGAAAGAAATGAAATTGCTCAAAGATCATGCTTTAAAAACGACAACGTTGTTTGGAAGTACCTACTTATGCGGGCAATCGTTTTCTTTGATGAAACAAATAAAGTCAAAGTGCCGTTCCCGTTTAAGTGATACACTATTGGAGGGAAACTTGCGCATTACCATCTCTAACATTGAACCTGATATTGACAGACTATTGAAAAATAAACAATGCCAAGCATCTCATTAGGAGCATTAGGCTACTACTTGATTTGATGGTCAGTTTGACGATATACTGATTTTAATTTTTTATATACTTTGATGTTAAGAATTCTGTTTTTTGTAAAAATAAAAATTTTACAACCTTGTGATAGTATTATTTTTTTTTATATACCCCTAAACCTTTTCCAATTAGGAGTAAGTTGATTGTAAATCAGTAATTTGATAACTTAATAACGCAATTTGCCAAAAAACTTCAAAAATGAATTTAAACCATTTAGAGGACACAAAAATGGTATTGAAACACATTTTTTGTCTGCTGGTAAAATAGGTTATTCGGATAATAGTAAAATTAGCTTTAGCGGTAGGGTTTGGCAAGTGCCTATGTGAAAAGGTAACTTGCGGCCCGCCACTTATTATGTAAAAATAAACTTGGCCCCCACTTATAGAAAGGTTGTGCACCCCTGATTTAGACGATGAAGTAAGTATTCTGCAACCACCGCACAACCAGGGGAGTGGTAATATACGTACTGCATTTCACACTCTTCGATTGCGTCGGTAGAAGGTAGAAAATAGGGTGCAGCTCGCAGCAGAATGGTTTCGTAAATTTCCTTACCCTTACTTACATCAAGGATGTTCTCTGCAGTGAAGCAGAACAGGGTGCGGAACGCCATTTAGGGTTGCGAAATACAGAAGGTGAAGAGGGCGATGAGATTCCTAAATGCTTCGAAGTTCGCACCTCTTGTACCTCATTAAATGGACCGAAGGCAACTTGATATAGAGCAGTAATGACAGAATTGCCTCCAGAGAATCTTCAATGTGAAAGACCTCTTGCAACGTACGAACAACCGCGCATTCATTTCCGATTGTGAGGAAATTGCATTCCCTGCACATTTTGGCGAAAGATATCACAGGCAAATTCTGTTAACGGACAAACGACAAATTATGGCGACCAAAAGGTGTACCAGGAAACTGGTAGGAAAGTTTCAATTCCGATTTTTATCAGATTGTACTCACTACGCAGTGATTTTCGCGCCTTCTCTTGAGCTGCGCCCGTGGCAGCCCTAGTTACGCCTCTGGGTAGTGTGTAGCTGTTTCTATTTTCTTCGGTTTATTTTTGTTTTGTTTTGTAGATGGTTCCATTTGATAAATTTCATTTGCGTCAAAGAGATTTCAAGAGACGTGCTCATTACAAACGAAAGTTCGGTGTCAACTTTCTTGTTTTTACATTTCAAGTGTGTATTTGTAAGTACGTACTTTCAGGCATAGAGAGTGCATGTAATCCAGCCTCTTGTAATTTGCGTACGTAGTTTAGCGATCATAATATGCTAAACTAGTTCGGTGCGCGAATAATAAATGTGTTTCATATTTATTTTTCCTAATTATACGTCTGCGCCACCTCAGCAAAGGCGGGGGGCGACATCCGCCAGTGTATCCGGCTTCAAAATTTATATTGCCTACAGTAGTTAAGAATAATCAGAATACAATAAGATAACACTTAATTGTGGAATAGAAAGGAATTGCTTTCCGTACGTATCAGAATTAATGCATCCGCTCCCAAAAAAATAAACAAACATACAAATAAATAATCTCTTATCAAAAGGAAGGTCAGAGCGCTTGCTTTCGCAACAGCATTGGGAAACACAGGGGTTTTTTTTAGTTTTTTTCACCCTTTTCCCTTGACCTTCCTGGGAGACGATTGGCTGATGACGTTTTTAATGTCTTCCTACTAAATTAATATAAAATTACTTTTCCTGCACGTATATGCCGACGTAAAATAAGGCAGCATCAATTGAGTCTAATTAATTCCCACAAATAAAAATCGGTCAGGTGGCAAGAACCTTTCGCCGCTTGGTGAGCGGAAAAGGTGCCATTCAATATAAAACTAGTTTTCAAACTGCGGTCCGCTAAAGGGTAAGCAAGCCTTCTCAAGGATTTCTTAAAAATATTTCTCAATTTCTTTTAATGTCTATTGATATATGATTCATGCGTTACATTTTATTACTTTCAAATCTACCCCGCACTGCAAAAAATACAAATACCATCGTGGCCAAAAGTCCTGCACCCGTAGACCGAAAATCAATTTTTGGTGTTTGAAGTCAACTTATACAGCGTAATGGTAAACTCAGAAATACATATTATACATCATTTTAAAGGAAATTTTCTGCTGAATTCAAATACTGTTACAGAATGTTATTACCTAATAGAAGTAAAGTTACAAGCAAAAATGTGCAACTGAGGAAACACAAATCCAGTTCTAAAAAAAAAAGAGTTCGTTCCCCCCCCCCCCCTCTAATCCACTATAGCTTTCTCCGACGTCCGCTAGCGAGATATAAAAGGATGTAGAATCGTCTGCCGACTTAGAAGGTTTTGTGAAAGAACTGGATGTTTCTCAGTGGAATTTTTTCTTGTGTGTGTGTTTTTTTTTCCCGGGTTCCCCTTCTCCCTGTGGCCGGACGTTGGCTGCGGGACTGATTGCTCTGGGCGAATTGTTGCAGGTAAGTATGTAGGGTAGCTTACAACTTCACTACTTAACGGGAAACCCGTATACTTATTCTCTAATTTTTCTGAACTCTTCTTTCGCGCTTTTCTATCAGGGCATTCTGTTTCCTATTCTCTTATCACTTTCACCTGCCAAAAGGCGCAGAGCGCTGTGGGTTCTGGTATCTCAACCTAAGCTAGAAACTCTCTCTCTCTCTCTCTCTCTCTCTCTCTCTCTTTGCAGACTTAGAACGCAGCTGCTTGTAGTCAGTTGACTGAAGTTTATGCAGAATTCCTGGTGGTATTTGAATTTCGGAATGTCAAAGACCCGAAAATTGGTCCTGCCTCTTCAAACAAGGACAAAAATTATTACTTTGCATGAACTTGGATTCAGTAGTCGTAAAATTGATGTTAAATGTGGTTGTGATCATTCCAATGTCTTGCGCACCATTAAAAGAGTTGCAGAAACTGGATGTCTGGGAAACAGAAAAAGAACAGGCCGACCAAATCTGTGTACTGAACGTGATGATCGCATGTTGATTCGTCGTTCCTTAAAATCAAGGTTTAAAACAGCCACTGATTTAAGAAATGAATGGGAGAATGAATGAAGTCGCGCATTATTGTATCTGCAGGTACAGTTCGTCGTAAGCTACAAGAAAATGGACTGACTGCACGAAAAGCTGCGCGAAAACCTTTCTTTACTGAACAACGGCTCAAAAGAATTTGTTTGGGCCAAGGCACACGAGAATTTGACTGTTGATGAATGAAAGAATGTTATTTTAGTGATGAAACAACTGTTACTATTTCCGCTAACAATGGAAATAATTATGTACATCGTCGGGCTGGTGAAAGATACAAGGTATGTTGCACCCAGCCAACAATCAAGCACCCACATTCGGTGATGCAATGTCCCTGTATTTCAGTCACTGGTGTTGGCCGTCTGCACATAGTTGATGGCACATTGAATGGATCAAAATATGTGGATATTTTGGAGTCCAAACTGCTACCATCTGAACAAGACATGGGTTTCCGGAATTTTATCCTTCAGGACGATAACGCCCCATGTCATCGGTCAAAGTTGGTTGACGAGTGGTTTAATCGAAAAGTTATAGGAAAACTTCAGGGGCCGGCACAGTCACCGGATCTGAATCCCATAGAGAATCTGCGAGTTATATTGAAGCAAAAGATCCATCAACAAGTACCCACATCTAAAATAGCATTAATTGAGTCTTTAAGGGCCGTATGGCACCGTGTTATCACCAATGGACAACTAGAGAAGCTCATTAGTTCCATGCCTAGAAGGTGCATTTTGTTACTAAGAAACCGTGGTTATCCAATTAAATATTAAAGCGTATTTTGCTTGTTGGTCAGTCATTTTAAGTGTCCTGCAAGTTTCAATAATGTTCTGTACAGTAATTTTACGTTAAATGCATTGTACACTAATTTCACAAATTCTACTATTTTTTGCTTTTTACGACTAGACGCTGTACTTTTGCTTTTAACTTCACTTCTATTACTGGTAATAACATTCTATAAAAATATTTGAATTCAACATAAAATTTCCTTTAAAATGATGTATAATAGTATTCCTGACTTTTCCATTACGCTGTATAAGTTAACTTCAAACATCAAAAATTGACTTTCAGCCACGGCTGTAAGTGGTGTGAATTCACGTAAATTTTCTGAAGATAACGTGCAGCAATTAGACGTAGATGAACGTCTTTTTACGAAATTTCGGTTTTATAAGTTCACGTTTAATCATGAAACGCATATATCGTATTAAATCCGGTTATATTTTGTGGTTCAAAAATAAACATGAAATAGTATTGAAGAACTGCTCCTTACACGAACTTTAAAGACTGTCAAAACAGTCGAAATCCTATTCAGCAAACTAGCGTGTAATGATATAGTTTCTACTGAACTACCTATGGTTTGGCATGCGTTATTAATAAATAGAAACATATCGCGACGCACCGTATAATTGCGTGATAAAAATCCATGTAATATGCTCGTAGTGTCACCCACGTTATTTTCATTAAGTTAGGAAAATCGTGCGATGCATTGATTATGATACGCTTTCCAATATACCAGAAATCATAAGAAAATGCCTTGGTTTTGAGGGGACTAAACCTATGGTATAACGTTTGAGGTTCACGTATATCAAAATTAAATCTCTGTGTGCCCGTGTTACCTATTTCTATTATCAATAGCTACCACACATAAGCCGTTTTATAATTACAAATCCCATCAAAATCGGCCAATTTTCAAATAAGTTATCGCGCGAAAATAATGTCTAACAAATCTCACGCATGCGCATTGTCCACAATTGCTTGAAGTAAAAAAAAAAAAAAAAAAAAATATTCGGATTTTCGGAGGAACTACTTCCAAAGTCGTTACGGAACAACGTATTGTGCACTGCTGGCCACCCAAAATGCAACACCAAGAAGGAAGCATCCGATTCGCCTGAAATTTGCAGCATGTGTCGCCCGCGAGACGACATGCAAATCATGTGCGCCCGGCACGCCATCGAAAAGCACTATAAAGAAGGGTGCACAGAAGGTGGGGTGTAAGTAGTGGAAGTGTGTTGTGCTGCCGGACCTGTGCATGGGAAGCTTCCTGACGCCACGTCACAGAACACGGCAGTCATTCCAGCACGTTTCGGAGTTCGACAGAGGAAGAATAGTGGATTATCGCGACAGCGGTTTATTGTACAGAGACATCGGCGCCTGTGTGGGACGACATCGAGCAACAGTGAGGCGAGTATGGATTCGGTGGGTGTACAGGAGGGACGTGAGCGATTGCCGCAGCCGCGGCACACCACCGAACGAGAAGACCGGCATGTTGTGTGACGGGCATTGACGGCTCACACCGCCACATCACGATCATTAGCGAAGGAATTAGGGTGTGTTGCGCAACAACCTGTGTCAGCACGTACCGTTCGACGTCGTCTGCAGGAGCGGAGACTTGTCGCACAGCGCCCATTGCCCCGATAACCATTGACGTTACACCAACGGCGAGTGCAGCGGCAGTGGGCCGTTGAACGCCGCACCTGGACTATGGAATGGCATTACATTGTCTTCTCCGACGAATCCCGCTTCTTCCTGCAACACCACGATGGTCGGATTTGCATGTGGCGGCGCCGCGGCGAGAGACTGTATTGACGCCGGCATTATGCATCGCCATACCGGTCCGTTGCCTGGCGTTATGGTTTGGGGTGCAATTGGATATGGCACCCGCACCCCTATAGTACGCATCGCCGGTACACTCAACAACCACCGCTACATCTCCGACGTTTTGGAGCTTGTAGTTCTCCATTGCCTGCAGGACCAGCCAGCAGCCACATTTTAACAGGACATTGCGCGCCCGCACGTGGCACGCATCGTGCAACAATTCTTCACGGCCCACCAGGTGTCACTGATGCCGTGTCCCGCCTGTTCTCCCGATATGTCGCCCATCAAACACGTCTGGTCGCTGATCGGCAACCGAGTGGCCCGGCAAGCACCAGCCGCGGCTACGCCTGATAAACTGTGGCAACGTGTGGAAGCATTCTGGACCGACATACCCCAAGCGCATATCCAAAGCCTCTTTCGTTCGATGCCGCGGCGTGTAGCGGCCGTTATTGCCAGCCATGGGGACCACACGAACGACTGATGTCTGGGTGTTCCGCAAGTCGCACGGGCCTGTAAGCTCAATCGTTTCATCTTTGTATCTGTTGTTATGTGTCCAGTAAATCTGGCTTTGCTAGCTCGTGTCCTTCTTGGTGTTGCATTTTGGGTGGCCAGCAGTGTATTTCATCGCAATCGAAGCATTTTTAGTCAAGTTATGAGGATAATGGCTGGGGAATGAATCTCTCTCCTGTGCCCTGACCTTTGACCCCATTTCGACGATATTCAATAGAACCGGTTCAGTATACCTCCGAAACAACATACTAAAGTTTTGTCGCAATCGAACCATTTGTATGTAAGTTATGACGCATAAGAGCGATGGAATGAATTCCGCGCCTATGTCCTGACCTTTGACTCCATTTCGTTCATTTTCTGGGGACGAACCCCATTTCGTTCAATAGGGTTCGTCCCCAGGTTGTCTTCTACCACATACTAAAATTTCTTCGAAATCGAATCATTTTTACGCGAGTTATCGTGCAGACAGACAGACGGACGGACAAAGCTGGAGCATATACGCTTCTTCAACTTACGGTTGAAAAGCGTAAAAAATAATCTTCGTTCTTTACGTGTTCCAATTCTCTGCATTTTTATGTCTATACCATTGCTTTGAAAAAGCCTCCCAGTGGAGTGCGAAAGCTTGGAGAATCTTTGTGCTGACTACACCACAAAAATAAACGGATTTAATACGCTATATGCGTTTCATGATTATTCAAGTCTGGTGTATTTAAAATAAAGTTAAGTTCACGTTTTTCTAACTTCAGTACACTGTTAAAAATTTTGTGGTAGGTTGCACCAAAAAGTGGTGCTACACCAGGTGCACCACTTTCTGAGAAAAGATATACCACTGTGTAGTGTAAACGAAACGCAGCAACATGGTTCAACTTTGCACCACGTTATAGCACAAGGTTGCGCCACATTATGGTGCTAGATTGCACCATTTTGTTGGGTTTTGTTTGCACCACACAGTGATGTATCTTTTCCCAGAAAGTAGTGCGGCACCACTTTTTGGTGCAGTGTACCACAATATTTTAAACTGTGTATTTTGACGGGATTTCTATAATTCCGTTTATTTCAGAAAAATCTGTTTTGGGATCTTCCGTACTTCTACGGAAATTTTGCAAAATTTTCCAATTTTTTTCCCGGCGTATTAAGTTATTGAACATTTCCGTACTCGTCCCTCATGAGATTTGAACAAGCGATCGTCTGAACGGGAAGTGCGTGTTTCACCGCTGAGCCAGAAATTCTAGGAAATATGCTCGCGTGTAAGGTGCAACTGTAATTGCTCGATGATTTTTCTTTTTTTTTTTTTTTTTGTAATTAATGTGGGTGAATTAGGCTCTTTGTTTATTAATATACTTGTACAACTACCAAGAAAAAACACAAGTGCTGAGAAACTGCTGGTCACTGCTGGCTGAAATCTGCCTCTCACGGATCGGTAGCGATCCGTTGGTGGCAGCGCTATCAGTTGGCGAGCCATTGATGGCCCTGCAGCATCGCCGTGAATTGTGGGCCTCCAAGCAAGTACCACTAGCGGCCCGTTGCTGGTAACCAGTGCAATCCCAATAGCAGGAGGAAGCAACAGGACTGCGCATGCGCAGAAGCAGCACTTGCTGTGTGTCTCTCATGGTACTAGTTAGTTGAAGACGACGCTATCGCCATCGTGTTATTTTAGCGGATGTTAAAAAAAAAATTCATATGAAGAGGCGAATTAATTTCCTAATGAAATTTCACGTCGACGAAGATATCAGATTAAGCCATGAAATACTAGATTACAGCCATGGAATACACTTACTTCATTCCCATGAATAACAATTCATGGAATGGAGTGGAGTGGGTGCACAAGAAAAAATTTGAAACCGCTTGAAACAAATGTCCTGGAAAAACATTAAAAAAAAATGTTGGAAAAAAAAAGAATTATACGCGTACAAAATTTATTAATTATTTGAAAGAAAGAAAAAAAAAGCAGCAAAACAACGCTATGTGGATATAATGTACTCATCCATGGGTTGAATACACAAGACGGAGGAATTCGCTTCTAAAAATAACGAGAAGTAAAATATCTTTCCTCTTTAAAACAAATGTAACTTTGAATAACGGAAAGGAAAGATGCAACGTTAAAAATGTAACAGAATGGGACATGAACCCGGGTAAATATATGTATATTAATTCAACAATCGCTTTTCAAGAAGACAAGGACAGTACAAAACTTTGGAAAGCGACTTTAAGTTGATACACTCCTTGAAAATAAGTGAAGTTCCCTTAAAGTAGAAAAAGAAAGAAAAAAAAAACTATCGTTACGTTGAAAAAATAAATTTATGAATTATATGAAACTGACTTATGAAAAATACCTCGCAATATTGTATAATGAAAGAGAGACCCATTCGATTACACATTCAGGAGGTAAGAGACAGCTTCAAGCACACACCCTCGCACATGACAAATTAGTCCGGTTGGTAGACAGCTCAAATCCAACGCGGACGGCCCTGGTTCGTACCCACCCAGATCCAAACAGGCGTTTTTCCGGTCTGTTGATAAAATTTCCCCAGTGCAGTGCTATAATTCACAAGTTTTGTAGGGGGGGGGGGGGGAGTTATGGCTTTGGAAAACTGCTGGTCCTAGATATTTTCTTTTTATGGCTACTACTGGGAAATTGGCGGACAAGATTCGGCAAGCCATCAGTTACGTCACGTGGTTGCCGGCTGCCACTACCGGCAAACTAGCGGACCTCATTAGGCTAACCATTTCTAGCACGTGCCTGCAGGGCCGCTGAAGGGCCACTTGTGGCAGCTACTGCCTGTGATGAATAACTGATGGCCCTTGTTGTGGCATTTGACAACTGATGGGGTGCCAGCTGTTGGCCTGAACTGCTGGCTCTTCTGTTGGCCGCTCGGACATTTTATTGACGGTTCGGCAGCGGCAACATAGTGCTGGGCCATTACTGGCAGCCAGCAATGGCCCAACAAGACTGTTTTTTGCTGGGTAACTTTTTGTCTTTAACGGTGCTCCAGCAAGCGGATCCTGAAAGATCAGATCATATGTAGAGGATTTTAAGAAGGGAGTGTCTGACCCCAGGTCTTAAACAACCCTTAGAAATAAGAAGCTAGGAGATGTGGGCTAGAGTGCCCGACAGGAAAATGGCACGGAAGCGAGGTAGAAAGGGGGACAAAGACGCCCTTTATTATTACCGGCGGGGGGGGGTACCCGCGGTCAGACGGCTTAACGTGCCCATCCGACGCACGGCGGATATTTAGTGGATCGAGCGTTCGTACCTGTCTGGGATCGAACCTGAGGTTTTTCCTTGGCAGTCACGAACGTTCACCACTAGGCCGGATCCTGAATGACCGTTTGGTCATTCCTATACATAGTTTCCTGAAAGGGTCTGGGAATTCCAAGGGAATCCCATGTACTCCCGCTTGATGGGCCAGTTTAATTTTGTCCCATGTCGCGGATAGCAGATTTCGGGATTAAGTACAACGTCGAGTTTATACTTCTTAAGGGCGTTCTTTAGTGTATAAGCTACGTTTGAGACATAAGGGATTGACCCCAAGAATCTTTCTTGTCGCTTAGGTCTGATGTGCGTCACATTTGCCCTTGCCTTGCACTGTACCTCGCTTTACGGATGATTCCATCAACACATTCCATATCGTAGCCTGCAGCGAAAGCAAGGTTCTGCAAATTGACTATTTCCTGTTCGATGTCTACATGCTTAGACACTGGGCTTTAGGCAAGATATTCGTGGTGCCAAAGAAGTTGCATAGTTGCGTGACATGGGCTCCGCGGAATCAGGCATAATTTGCAATTTTAATGTCGTAGTAATATTATGCCCTATAATCGGAAATTGTACTAGTTGTACAAGTATACTGTACTGAATCAGTTATTTGAAGGTGCATCTGAACCCCTGTGTATCTCAACGTAATTTTGTTTTCTGTTGGAGTTTATTATTTCTCTGAATAAGTTTCTAATTTTATTTTTTCAGTAGGACTTATTCCAAATTACGTATTTTTGAAATAGTTATTAACGAAGTAACAGAATGCTTTGGAACTCTAATCTCTTTAAACTGACTATAACTTTCCATTATCTTTAAGAAAAGATAAAATGTATCTTTTCTTAAAGATAATGAAAGTATGTAACGTCAGGTTACTAGCTAAATACCCGTTCTTCGAATGTGATATTAAAAATATTTCTATAATACAGGATTTCATATACCATAAAATAATTTGTACAAATTAATATACTAATAATACACTTAATCTGCTAGCCAACTGTTTCACAGTAGTTTTGACAAAGATTTCATTTGAAGGAAATAGCCCAGAAAACCGATACACAATTTCTATACGTAACACTGGACAGTCCAAATATCTTCAATAGAAAGAAAATGATGTCTTACTTGATTAATAGTTTTGCACTCAATGTAAAAGTGGTCACCTCTCCTTTAAATAAAATCTATTTGGTCCACTGAAAAGAAATATTTTGATAAACCTACACCATAACAAATTGCGACAGTTGAAATGGCCTTACACTGCATGTCTTCGCTCTTTTGGAAAACACATGTCTGCCTGACTTATTCTGCCAGACGACACATAAGCAATTTCGTTTATAATTGCGAATTTAAAACTTCAAGCCTACACGAAACAAATCAAAATACGTCGTTACTCTTCACTTTCATCGTTAAAATATTAATAGAAAAGTAAAACAGAACAAAATACGTTGTTACTGTCAGCATAATTGTAAAAAACCTTGCCTATAAACAATTTCGTTCGAAACTAAGTTTAACAGCTAGCAAATCAGATGTTTTTGGAAGCGTGAGCAAAATTGTGTTGCCATCGCTAATATCTCAAGGGGGAAACTTTTTTTTTTTTCGAGTTTCAATTACTATGAAAATCTACCCGCATATTTATATTTATTGCAGTCACCTTGCCATTTATATGACGTCACCATTGCTGCGGTGAAAACGAATGTTGGTAATCTGATTTTGACTCAAAAAACCTTGACATTCGATATGTCAAACGATAATATAAATGTTTAAACGCAAGGTATATTATGATATAGCGTTTTTACGTGATTTTTAAGGGGTTTTTTTTTAAATGATCATATGTAAAGGATTTTAGGAAGGGAGTGTCCGACCCCAGGTCTTAAACATCCCTTAGAAATAGGAAGCTAGGAGAATTGGGCTAGAGTGCCCGATAGGAAAGTGACACGGAAGCGAAGAAGAAAGGGGGAGGAAGACGCCGTTATTTATTACCTGGGGGGAGGCAGTATCCGGGGTTTTTTTTTTTTTGTAAAATAAATTCAAAACAAAATATATACTGAGCAGGTCAACTCAAGTCATTCAAAACTTAGGGCGGGGCTTCAGTTGCTGGGCAACAATGGCTCGATCATTGCAAAACGTCCTAACGTTATCAAAACTGGATTATTTAAAAAACCCATTTCGACCCATTTAAAGTTATGGTAGGGAAAAAAATCCTTTCTTAGTGCGCTTCTATGCTGTAAAAGGAACATTCCTGCCAAATATGAAAGTTCTAAGTTCAGTAGTTTCTGAGATTCGGTGATGAGTCGGTGAGTGCTTTCAGTTTTATATGTACAGATTTCACACAACTCCTAAAAAATTAAATTTACTCTTGATAGCTGTAAATTCTTTTGTACACATTTTCTCGAAGACTATAGGCAATCTCAGCGGTCCGCTCTCCCTCTAGCGGCAAAAGGAAGAATTACTATAGTATGGATAACATTCTTAGCTGTTGTTAGATCGTTGCCTAGGTTCGGTTGGCTTATTTTGGAGTATTTTTGCATTCATTCTGGAATTAGAGAATAGCATAATGGAGAATTCCGTGAAAAAATACAATTCATATCGTTGCGTCCCGCAGTGTCGTTAGCAAGGTCCCAGCTATGTTTTTCACAAGTTAGTATAAACGCTTGTGCCTTGCACTTGAAATCCTTCCAGTGAAATACTACTAACCTAGTAACGTGTTTGAATGAATAAGAAACAAGACATGACTTTATTGCACAGTAATAATTTGAAATTCCGTTTTATACGCTTTCCAACCGTAGGTTGAAGAAGCGTATATGCTCCAGCTTTTTCCGTCCGTCTGTCGGCACGATAACTCACGTAAAAAGGGTTGGATTTCGATGAAATTTTACTATGTGGTAGGGGACCACCAGGGGACGAACCCTATTGAAAATGGGTAAAGTGGGGTCAAAGGTCAGGACATAAAAGCGGGATTTATTCCACTGCACTCATGCGTCATAACTTGCGTAAAAATGGTTCGATTTCAATGAAATTTCAGTATGTAGTAAGGAACCACCTGGGAACGAAACCTATTGAAAATGGGTGGAATGGGGTCAAAGGTCAGGACATAAAAGCGGGATCCATTTCATTGACTTTATGCGTCATAACATGCGTAAATATGGTTCGATTTCGATGAAATTTTAGTATGTGGTAGGGAACCACTGGGCACGAACCCTAGTGAAAATGGGCGAAATGGGGTCAAAGGTCAGGGCATAAAAGTGGAATCCATTCCATTGCCTTTATGCGTCATAACATGCGTAAAAATGGTTCGATTTCAATGAAATTTCAGTATGTAGTAAGGAACCACCTGGGAACGAAACCTATTGAAAATGGGTGGAATGGGGTCAAAGGTCAGGACATAAAAGCCGGATCCATTTCATTGACTTTATGCGTCATAACATGCGTAAATATGGTTCGATTTCGATGAAATTTTAGTATGTGGTAGGGAACCACTCGGCACGAACCCTAGTGAAAATGGGCGAAATGGGGTCAAAGGTCAGGGCATAAAAGTGGAATCCATTCCATTGCCTTTATGCGTCATAACATGCGTAAATATGGTTCGATTTCGGTGAAATTTTAGTATGTGGTAGGGCACCAGCTGGGCACAAACCCTATTGAAAATGGGCGAAATGGGGTCAAAGTTCAGGCAGGACATAAGAGCAGGATTTGTTCCATTGCCCTTATGCGTCATAACTTTCGTGAAAATGGTTCGATTTCGATGAAATTTTAGTAGGTGGTAGGGAGCCACTGGCAACGAACCCTATTGAAAATGGGCGAAATGGGGGCAAAGGTCAGGACACTGGATTGGGATCGATTCCATTGCCCTTGGGCATCATAACTTACCAAAAAATGTTTCGATTGCGACAAAACGTTATCATGTTGTTCCGGATTTATAGTGAGCCGGTTCTGTTGAATATCAACGAAATGGGGTCAAAGGTCGTAGCACAAAAGTAAGATTTATTCCACAGCCATTATTCTCATAACTTGCGTAAAAATGCTTCTATTGCGACAAAACTTTAGTATGTTATTCTTGAGGTGTACTGAACCGGTTCTGTTGAATATTATCGAAATGGGGTCAAAGGTCAGGACACAGGAGCGAGATTTATTCCACAGCCATTATCCTCATAACTTGAGTAATAATTTCGGGTATGTTGGAAAACGTATCATAATCAATGCATTGCATTATTTTACTAACTTGTTCCACATGCTCTTGAAAACAAATAATTGCTGTTATCGATATAAATTTAAACTCCATTAAGGAACAAGATTTGCAATTTCATTGATTTTTTTATTTTGATTTTCCGTCAACAGTCGCCAGTTCAAAAACGCTGAGAACAAAATGATCAATAATTACCAATTAAAAAACACTGTTTTAAGAACAGAATATTCAAAAATTACAAATTTGTTATTGTTGACAGTATTGAAAATGGATCCTGGAAATCGTCAAGTGAAACGAAATGTCGGTAAATGTGTAAATTAGCAATCTAAATTATTTCGTCGGAAAAATGCCAGTACCTGGAAAAACTGCGACGTACAGATTTTACAGTATGGAAAATAATGGCAAATGGTGCAGAAATTTCATATTTTAAATGTGTTTTAAAGATTGTTTTCATAATATTTACTTGTAAGTGCGATAGTATTAAGAAACGCCAAGGTAGGCCTAACGCATCGCTGCCGCACGATGTCATGCGTTGCTCCGTTAAAAGGAAGGTTCGTTGCTGCACCGAAATGACGGGCGGAAGAGTACAAGAAAAAGCGGTTACGCTGTTGGCAGAAGAGTGATAAATTTTGTAGTGAAACGCTACAGAAAATAGGTACAGACTATCCACCCTTCATTTTGTTGTATCCTGTACGTTGTTGACAGGAAAAAAACCTCTTTGATTTGCGAAAGATACGTATCAGTGAGATAGAAACTGATCTGCGAAGGAAGTATTGACAGGAGAACCAAAAGTACAGTGGCACAGCAAACGTTTGACATTGTCGCGGTAGCAATGCGTTAGGCCTACTGCAGCGTTTCTTCACAGCATCGCACTTACAGGTAAATATTACGACAAAAATCTTTAAACGATATTTAAAGCATGAAATTTCTGCATCATTTACCATTAAATTCCATAACCTCAAATCTGTACGTCGCACTTTTTCCAGGTACTAACATTTTCCCGATGAAATAATTTAAGACGCTAATCTACACATTTACCGAAATGTCACCCCTGTCGGCGGTGTTACTATATCACTTGCCTGAAAATCTAAAAATAAAAATTAACTGTTACAGTAAAGCATTACTGCTACACAAAGTTTACGCGTTCCACTTCTACCTGCTTTACAAGAGCACTCAAAAGACTATAGAAATTTTACAATTATTTCTTGCTAAAACACCGTTGACCGAATGAGGCAACGACGTTATTGCGGTGGATTGAATGCAATGCGAAACTATGTGGATATATTTCCTATCTTCCTTCTTAATTGCACATAAAATTATATGACATACATTAAGAATACCTTTCTCTGCTTTGATGCATCGTGAATTTTTTTGTAGCGTCCACAAATTTTATTATCTCAAGGATTGAGAGTGTTTAACTAGCCATGCCTACATACGACTTCATGGGAACACGTGCGACGTTATCCGTACTAAAAGACGTTTGTTTACGTTAGCGCAACGCCCCTACAGCTCATTGAGGTTGCCAATTAGTTTGTAGTATTTGAAATTTTGAGCAAAAGTGAAAAGGACCTATAAGCTAATATGTGCCACAGTTATTATTCCGAAAAAAATGTTACAATGTTTTTTAAAATTCAATTTATCTGACTCGAAAGTATTCCAATTTGGCGCTAGATGGCACCAGAGGTTAGCTTGACAGTGTTTCTGTCTGGAAGAAACGAAATCTCTCATTTCCGTCTGATATTTTTCAATTATCTAGGCCAAATAGTAATAATTGAATGGGGCCAAATAGAAATAATTGAATGGGGCCAAATAGAAATAATTGAATGGGGCCAAATAGAAATAATTGAATGGGGCCAAATAGAAATAATTGAATGGGGCCAAAAGTGAGACTGGAATCTTGTCTCCCATAAATCATCTTAAATCCTACTGTACGTTCATTTTTTGAAGAGAAAATGTCTACATTAGCAGAGAACTGAATTTCAGCTATAGAAACTCCGCCTATTTACTAGCTTAACCCCAAACAACGTTATTGGTTAAAACGCAACTGCGCGTATTTTGTCTTTTCATTGTAGAGACAACGAGATACCACCGCCATTATGAATATGGCGTGACAGTCCCTGAAGACGTAACAGCCACGCCCAAGGCGGGATTTTTGCGCCATCTATCGCAGAATGGGAACCCTAACACTCAATCAAAGACAGCCTTAAGGGGTTCTACAAACTGATACATAGACATCATACAAACAATTTTATAGTTAATCAAACCAAGTATTCCCGCGAATCATTCCTATTACCGGAATTATTCCATCACATGGATACGGAACAAGTGAGAACAGAATTTTGCGTTATTATTTATCTGAAAGAAAACTGCAGAAAGGCTTCTGAAAATCCAAAATTTCCCCGGCGTGCGAAAAATCCGTGAAATTCAGGTTTTATGCCCCTCATTTCACGGAAAATGTTTCAGAATAATCCTTCGTTAATTTACGAAAGGAATCACGGGAAATTGCTCGTGAATTTAATAAAAAATGTGTACAGTGTACGGCAGCAGTAAATTGGCGCCAACACATGCCATTTACGTAATCGCAGTGTACAATTCTCTCCGGGAATAAAATTATGCCATTCCTGGCATATCAAACTTTTTAGCAATGCTCATTATTTTGAATCTCCCGAATAAAGTGAAATTTGATATTTTCAGTATCGCACAATTTCAGATTCGAATAAAATGCGACCGCATTTTAATGAACTGTATTGGTCATTAAAATATACACTGCCGGACAATTGCTAAGGACGGATGACAATAGCAACGATAGCAACCATAAAATGGAAGGCAGGAAAATGTGGAAATTAGCATAAGTGCGGGATACAGTAAGACGTGTTGTGCGTATGCAAATTTTGGATTGCCGAACTTGTTCGTGACGTCATAGCGCTGATAACAGATATAAAGGATTTGACGCGTATTGACTGTTGTTGTTCAAACGCAAAGTTGAAAGGGAAAGAATCAATTGATGAACTTGCAATTTTCAGTATGTCTTCCTGACATCACCTAGATGATTTTACGCGTGGCCGTATTATTGGCAAGATTGAAGAAGGGCGAAAAATAACAGATGTTGCCAGGGAGTTCGACGTCAGCCACAGTGTTGTTTCAAGGCTTTGGAAATCATTTCAAACAAATGGAGAGTGTAGAAAACGTCACGGGGGAGGTCGTGTTCGCAGTACGACACCTGCAGAAGATCGGTACATAGTGCTATCAACAAAAAGACACCGGCGCAGCACAGTTAGTGAGGTAGCAAATCAGTTTATGGCTGCTACTGGCAAGCGGATCTCCTGAAAAACTGTCGCCAGACGTTTGCATGAAGGAGGACTATACGCCCGCCGTCCTGTTGTGTGCATCCCATTGTCCAGACATCACCGTACCGCCCGTTTGCAATGGTGCCATCAACATCGCAATTGGACTGATAACGACTGGTCTGCTGTCCTCTTCTCAGATGACAGTAGATACAGTATATCGTCTGATTGTTGACGACAACTGATCTGGCGTGATAGTGGTACTGCACATTGTCCAGCAAACATACAGGAAAGGGACCGATATCCGACATGTAGTGTCATGGTATGGGCTGGCATCATGATCAATGGCCGTACGTCCCTCTATGTGCTTCCAACTAGGACTATGACTGGCCAACGATACATTAATGATGTTCTGCTACCTCATGTTCGCATGTTCCGTGGTGCTGTCAGTGATAGATTCATTTTCATGGACGACAACGCAACATGTCATCGAACAGTCGCTGTCCAGGAGTGTCTTGAGAGCGAGGATATTCAACGCCTCGTATGGCCAGCACGTTCTTCAGATCTGAATTCCATTGAAAATGTGTGGGATGCTTTTGGGAGAAGTCTTGCTGGTCGTCAATGCCCTCCAATAAACAAGGACACCCTCATCCGTGCACTGACAGAGGAATGGGATAAATTACCCCAACAGCTGCTTGATAATGTTGTGCAAAGCATGACACGACGTGTGGAATCTTGCATCGTCCTCCATGGTGGCCATATCCCGTATTGACATCTTACGCAGGAACGCCTGCGGACGGTAATTGCATTTTTTTTCACGTTTACGTATTCTGCACAAAATGGCCTGTTTGTCCCTTGAACACGTTCCAAAGCCTTCTGGATTTCAGAGCACAATAAATTGTCTTTCTTGTAATGTCCTGGCATTCAGACATTATTTTATTTCACTAGGCATCCAACCACACTTACTTTTTTATGCGGTATATAGCCCTTTATGATCCGTCCTTAGCAATTGTCCAGCAGTGTATTTAGGATGGAAAATATTTTATGATATTTGTTTAAACGCAAAGCGCGTCGCTCCTTGTTCTTCTTCAACACTAATTGGGAGTTGTGTTGCCCTTTTCCCAAAAGTCATTGCAGAATTTGGATTAAATACGCTCACATACGTGTTTGTTCGCAGAATGTTTTCTTCTCCTCGTACTTTAATTTATGAGGCCGCCAATACTTTACGATAGCAGAATCTTTACCATCACTTAGAGAGTGCATGTTTAAAGAGTTTGTTTTGCAATGACCATCGGCTTAAATTATTCGCATAATGCCACCATTAAAATGTCTGAGAATCAGTCTTACCAAGGCAAGTAAGACACTTCTGGAAAGAGCCAGATTTCCTAAATCTCCTTTGCGTGACACGTTTCAATAGTTCGACTAAAACAATGAGCACGAGACGAACTCCGTCATTTTAAAACTGACGTAATTCCAAGTTAATGAGACTTCAGTACATTGTTATTCGTACAATAGAGAACCGCGGTAAAGCGGCTTTCGAAATCTGTTTCTAGCAAGATGTTCTAACCGGAACGAAACTAATAATATGCAGTTCAAAATGCCTAAGCCAACATCTCATTCATTCCTTTCGTTGACTCTGATGTCCAGTCACATGACTATAATTCAAAGGATAAGCCAAGGCGTTCGGTTTTCCAAACTCATTCTGAGAGTCGTTGAGATCATTCACGAACTAAGTAAACAGAATGAAACCATGGTACTCAAGAAACTCATATAGCGTATTAAATCAGTTTATTTTTGTGGTGTAGTAAATAAGCATTCGCACTCCACTGGGATGCTTTTTTCAAGGCAATGGTAGACATAAAAATGCAGGGATTTGGAACACGTAAGGAACAAAGATGTTTTTTGAAAATAACGTGGGTAATATCACGAGCATATTAATTATTTCATGAATTTTTATCACGTAATTATACGGCACGCCGCGACGTGCTTCCATTATACATATAAACACCCAGATCTATCTGTCTGTCTGTCTGGAACGCTTGACCTCACAGCAACGTCTGCATTGTTGCGCCATCATCACGTATCGATCAGTTCCTGTGTGCTCTCGAGATGTCAAAGTGATTGCCTGCTATATAATAGCACGCGATCACTTTTAGATGCCAAGGAGATGGCGTGCGAATTTAAAAACATTGGATTATCAATGACTCGAGTTGTATTTATCCCATCTACAAAATGCGAATTGAATTCTTAATATCACAGCAAGTTGCTTTTGTATATTAATTTAGCACAATTCGAATATTAATCTGTACACTAATTGTTCTTTTACTTTAATTTAAATAACTTTCCGAGTTTTGTTTATATTGCATATTTTGCAAAATATCGTTCTACCTAAAAGCTCTAACCTAAAATAAAAACTGAAATCTTGAGATGTCAAAGTGAGCAAAACTGCATCTAAAATCAGATGTCGCCGCAATAGCACATTGTCGATAATTTAGATAGCTCCGATTTATAATACCAGATGTCGCATTATTTTGTAGAAAAAGCTTCGATATGAAGCTTCAAACTAACAGTCGAATAGGAATAACAAGTGTGCCGGAGAAAGAGTAATTTAACGCGAAAGCACAAAGTAAAAGTTAAGGTAAGTTTACACGGAAACAACTTTACCAGTTTAGTGCTGATCATATTACACATTTTGCAAAAAACTCGGTCTATCTAAACGCTCTAACCTACACAATTGTTAAACAACAAATATTTTGTACAGAATGTTATTTTTCGCAAAGTCTTTTGAAAAACGGAAATAAATAGCATATAAATTTTCAGTACGTCTTTTGCAGAAAAAAGATCGTGCTTATGTTATCGGTTTGTCCGTCAGTCTGTACCCACGATATTTCTGCAACTATTAGTCCAATTTGAAAAATTCTTTTTGCATTCGGAAGCTTGAAATATGCGAATGATGATCCTTTATTTCGTTTTTTTTTTTTTACGATGAACAATTTCGCCGGTAGAGGGCGTAAATGCAGATGTCGAATTCAAATATACGTTTTATTCCACATATTTGCTTCTAAACATCCGATTGAAAAAATTATTTTATCTTTCGATTCCATTTACGTCGAAGAGTATTTTAGATATAGTTACTTTTTCAAATTACGCATAGATTTTCCGCTAGGGGGCGTAAAATGAAAGTACATTTTCCCCGATAACTCTTCTGAAACTCAGATTTGAAAATTCTTTTCTTCAGCGGATACAGCTCTTGATGGGAAATCGTTTGCACATAATTTCTAATTTCTTAAAAAATCGTTTGGCCACCAGGGAAGTAAATCTTAATTTCCGCTTCTGACGTATTTGCAGCAAAATATGAGCTTCTAAATTCTCGATTGAAAAAAACGTCGTTCGTAGACAGATACTACTCCCGTCAACAAACCTTTTAGAAACATTTTCTTCTTAAAATAGTGCTTGGTTTCTACGCCAGGGGGCGTAGATGTATATCTTATTTTTGTCAATCTCCCTACTTCTAGGGTTCCGATTCGAAAAATTCCTTCTTTGTTGGATATTGTTTCCGATGCGAAACGTTTTTCCTATAAACTCAAAATTTTCAGGTAAATCATAGACTTTCCACTAGGGGGCACAAAGGTAAATTGCGTTTTCTGCGTTATTTCTGCTCCTAAAACTTTGATTTGAAAAATTCTTCCTGTATCGCATACAAGAACTGATGGAAAATATTTTTTACATAATTTCTAATGTTTGGTAAAGAATGGTTTGGCCACCAGGGGTCATAAGTGGTAATTTCTGCTTCTGATGTATTTGTAGCAAAATCTGGGCTCCTGAAAACTCGACTAAATTTGTTTTTCTTGGACCGATACCGCTCATTTGGATAAACCTTTTGAGAATACTTTCTTCCTAAATTAATGCATGGTTTTCCACCAGGGGATGTAAAGTCGTGTCTAATTTTTGTCAATATCTTTGTATCTAAGAGTTCGTAAGCTCACAATTCCGTTTACAGCAATATCTGAAAGATTAAAAACCCGACTGAAAAACTTCTTTCTTCCGTCAGATACTATTGTTTTCTATACGGGTTTCCATTGGCTTTGAATAGCTTTGATAAATTTAATTTACGTCAGAACGGATTCAAAAGACGTGCTTATTGCACCCGAAAATTCGGTGTCATCTTTCTTGCTGATTCTGACATGAATGAGTTCTTACTACAGTATATAAGTTTTTACTGTATTCTTTACAGAAATCCAGCGGCTATTTGATTTGTTTTCAATCTGCTTCAATTAAAATTTCACTCCGTCATAGGACGGGCAACATCCCCTAGATAATATTTATTTAAAGCTTAAAAACAACCGTCCTATAGGACGGGCTTTACGCTAGTCTTTTAATAACGCATGCCAAACCATTGGCAGTTCAGTAGACAACGTATGATTTTTCTTTTTTTTTTTTTGATTTGATGTTTAACGACTACCGTGAGCAACTCAGTGGGCTATAAGCATTCGCCCGTCCCTAATTTGCCTGTAGTTGCGTGTCCACCAGTTTCGTCTCTCCTGGAGAACCCTCAAAACTATGATACATCTATGCTTTCTATACCCGATTCTAATCGGTTGCTCTTTCCTCAGAACTCTCAAACGATAAACGTCCTGTTACGATACCTGGATTAACAATCTCGTTTTTCTCAGTGCATTGGCACCAAGGAGGTTAGAATAAGACATCTGGAAATGACCTAGTTAATGGAGCATTACCACTTTACTTCAAGATTATAACCGCAAGACACGGCCGTCAAAGTGTGGGAAAGCAGTTTGTTTTTCAAAGGCTATTGCAATGCATTTTGTGTTGGCTGAATCGCCTTATTTCGTAGCAAATGTTTCCGATTTCGCATCGTAATTTGCTGCCAATGTGTGAGAAAATGCTGCATTAAATTCTTAATTATTTTCAAACTCCTTCCCATTTTTATTTTAAATTGAAATACACCAACTTTACTTAGTGCGAATTCCAAACAAAACATAACATTAAAATTGAAAACTTCACTGGCATAAGAAGTATGATTCGTTCCGGTTTGATATTAACAGGGTATCTGCAACCAAAATAAAAAAATTTCAAAATACACACAGTTGAAATTACATAGGTATCATGTAAACAACGTCAGATTCCCACACTTTGCGGTTTCACGGTTAAGAGACTCGGGTGGCATCTCCAGAAGTATTATTCTAACCTCCTTGATTGGCACACCTACTAAGTTGTCTAATTCTGTGTCCACTCGTTCTGGACGAGAAATTCATCCATCTGCCTGATAAACTGATTCCCCCCCACACACACACACACAAAAAAAAGGTGTCATATTGTTGTCATATTCTCCTGTATTCTTATATAGCTAATTTGTAGATGAATAAATTAGATTGGCAACACCCATCAGTCCGGTGGTTGTTGTGATCTGCAATCGCAGTTTTTATTCTTAGTGAGTGATAACTTATTTGTTATTACAAATATGAAAGTTCTAAGTTCAGTAGCTTCTGAGATTCGGTGATGAGTCAGTGAGGGCTTTCAATGTTATATGTACAGATTACAGCATGTATGCAGTTTGGCAGATATTGCACGAGATGTTGGAGTGCATTTACTTCTACAGCATATAGTGAATCACCACACAGTCTTGAAACCGGCTCAGACTTTATCAAACAGGACTTTGCTTCCGGATCTGTTTTTCTAGCATGTCTAATACATTCTCAATGGGGTTCAGATCCGGGCTTTGTGGCGGTACGATAGACGGTGACATGCTCGCTGAACTATTGCTGAACACATATTGCACGATGGACAGGTAGCATTGACGTCTATGAAACTGCCATCACCTGGTGGAAGAAAAGTCACCATTGCAGGACAAATTTGATCGGCAACAATGTTCAGATAATCCTTGGAGGACACCCGATCTTCCAATAGTATCATGAGACCACCTCCAAAACCTTGAGTTGTGTTTACAAAGCAAGCTGGAACCATCCCTTCAAGGAGCTTCCGCCAAACTCTCAGCCTACCGTTGGTACAGAATTAGGTGTTCCGGGATTCCTTGGACCCTATGACTTTTTTCCCGCCTTCCAGTGTTCAATCACAGGGAATACTCTAGACGAACTTTCCGGTTCCTCGCAGAAATTGGGCGTTTCCGTATAAGCATGGGACTGCCAATACCGAGAACGAGAGTACCCGTTCCATACAATAGAACGTGCCCCACACCATGACACCACCTCCATAACCTTGAGAGTTCTGTTTACGAGGCAAAGTGGGTCCAACAAACTCCATCTATGCGTCATCCAGGACTCAAACACGCGCCCAGCACAGACGACTAGCCTGAAACCTACGTTTCTGTTCCCTTGGGCATCTTTATTCCATCTCAACTGTATTGCCATTTCATTCTCTTTTCCCGTATATTTTTCATTCTCGCCATTTTGTGAATTATACTCAACTTCTGAATAATGTAGAATACGCCATATCGTTCACAATTTGTGATCAGTTTTGGAAAATGTGTAAAGCTTCAAGGAGTCTAGCTGTGAGACACAGCCGAGCTTGTTTGCGATTTCAGTTTCTTCGAACACAGTATTTATTTTCATGACCGTGTCGAGCTATGGAGTATTTCTGTTGTTCGTAGTTGACGGCCTTGGGCTTCTTTGATAGGAAACACGAGTCCCTGAATCCTGCAGACCACACTTATAACGAATTTGCAAATTTCTCATGATTTTAAATCTTCAACTACGTTTGTACATCCGAAAAACCTCACTTTACAAGGTTAGATAATCCTTTTTGCAGTTGAAAATTTTGGAAACATTTCAGCAAATGCATTGGGTTGATATTTAAGTTCATGGCGTTTTATTTCATGAGTGTTTCCAAACTCAGTAGTAACTGCGCAGATGGCCAGTTTTATATCAAAATGTAGCCAGTAATATCGTGTATCTAAATCATATTGCGTTGTGTGATTGTGGCTAATGGTGTTTTTGGTTTTCAGGTGCGGAAGTATGGAATGTCAAGTAGAGAGGAATGAACATTTCCGACATCTGCTCCTCTACGAGTTTAACAAGGAATCCACAGCCGCTGAGACTGCTCGAAAATTTTTAGCTGTGTATGGGGAGGATGCTATTACTCCGAGGACAGCCCGCAAATTGTTTGAGCGGTTCCAAGGTGGCAAATTTGACTTCAACGACTCTCCACGCTCAGGTCGTCCATCTCACTTTGATGAGGATCGTTTGATATTCTGGACAATTATATCCTAACAACTCTGTGGCAATACTATGGAACCTAGCCTTGTTGGTACCAGCAGGATAATGCGCCGAGCCATAAAGTAAGGACTGTTACGGTGTGTAATTCCGTATCGTGTGTGGACTGGCCAGCACAGAACCCTGATGTTAATCTCATAGAGTACCTATGGGATGAATTAGAGCTCCGCATAAAAAGTTTGGAACCAAAGCCTACTACTAAGCAACAGTTTGCGGCAGCATTATGTACTGAATGGAAGCGCATACCTGTCGCTGTGTTCCAAAACCTTGTCGAAAGCATGCCTCGAAGGGTCAGTGCATGCATTAAGGCCACAGGTGGACCGACACCGTACTGATGTATGTCAATAAATGCTATAATGTGTTTCTTTTCTAGGTGTCCGGTGACTTTTGTAATTTAGTGTGTGTACGTATACAGTCATGTATATGTTGAGTGAGAGAGAGTGTGTGTGTGTGCAGTCATATATTGTAGAGTGTGTGTGTACACACACTGCTGGCCACCCAAAATGCAACAGCAAGAAGGACACGAGATGGCAAAGCCAAGATTTACTGGACACCTAACAACAGATACAAAGATGAGACGATTGATCTTACAGGCCCGTGCGACTTACGGAACACGCAGACATCAGTAGTTCGTGTGGCCCCCATGGCTGGCAATAACGGCCGCTATACGCCGCGGCATCGAACGAAAGAGGCTTTGGATGTGGGCTTGGGGTATGTCGGTCCAAGCTGCTTCCACACTTTGCCACAGTTCATCAGGCGCAGCCGCGGGTGCTGCTTACCGGGACACTCGGTTGCCGATCAGCGACCAGACGTGTTCGGTTGGCGACATATCGGGAGAACAGGCAGGCCACGGCAGCAGTGACACCTGGTGGGCCGTGAAGAATTGTTGCACGATGCGTGCCACGTGCGGGCGCGCATTGTCCTGTTGAAACGTGGCCGCTGGCAGGTCCTGCAGGTAAGGGATGACTATAGGCTCCAAAACGTCGGAGATGGTGCGGTGGCTGTTGAGTGTACCGGCGATGCGTACCAGAGGGGTGCTGATGTCATATCCGATTGCGCCCCAGACCATAACGCCAGGCGACGGACCGGTATGGTGATGCATAATGCAGGTGTCATACAGTCTCTCGCCGCCACACGCGGATCCGACCATCGTGGTGTTGCAGGCAGAAGCGCGATTCGTCGAAGACAATGTCGTGCCATTCCGTAGTCCAGGTGCGGCGTCCAACGTCCCACTGCCGCCGCACTCGCCGGTGGTGTAACGTCAATGGTAATTGGAACAACGGGCGCAGTGCGACAAGTCCCCGCTCTTGCAGACGACGTCCTACGGTACGTGCTGACACAGGTTGTTGCGCAACACACCCTAATTCCTGCGATAACGTTCGTGATGTGGCGGTGCGAACCGTCAATGCCCGCCGCACAACGTGCCGGTTTTCTCGTTCGGTGGTGAGCAGCGGCTGCGGCAATCGCTCACGTCGGTCGGTCTGTCCGTCCCTCCTGCACCCACCGAATCCATACTCGCCTCACTCTGGCTGGATGTGGTCCCACATGGGCGCCGGTATCTCGGTGTACGATAAACTGCTGTCGCGATAAGCCACTATTCGTCCATTGTCGAACTCTGAAATGTGCTGAAATGACTGCCGTATTCTGCGACGAGGCATCAGGAAGCTTCCCACGCACAGGTCCGGCAGCACAACACACTTCCTCTACTTACACCCCCGCCTTCTGTGCACCCTTCTTATAGTGCTTCTCGGTGGCGAGCCGGGCGCACATGATTTGCATATGCCCTGCAATGCTAATCGTTTGCATGTCCTCTCGCGGGCTACGCATGCTGCGAATTTCAGGCCAATCGGATGCTTCCTTCTTGGTGTTGCATTTTTGGTGGCCAGCAGTGTATATATATCATCATCATCGTCAACCACTATCAATCCACTGCTAGACGAAGGTCTCTCCAAGCCTCTTCCACAACGGCCTGTCTTGTGCCAGTCGTCTCCATGTTACTCCCGCATACTTTCGAATTTCATCCACCCATCTTCCATGTGGTCTTCTTCTGGGTCTTTTCCTGTCCCTTGGAATCCAGTCTAAAATATCGGCTGTCCATCGATGGTCTGTCCTTCTGGCAGTATGTCCAGCCCATTGCAATTTCAGGGATTTTACTCTGATCATGATGTCTTCCACTCTTGTCATTTTTCGGATCCACGAGTTCTTATCTCTCTCCTGGTTACACCAAGCATGCACCTATCCTTGCTTCTTTGAGTTGTCTGCAGCCTTTGTATGTCTCTTTTAGTTAAGGCCCACGTCTCTGCACCTTACGTAAGCACTGGAAGGATGCATTGATCAAACACTTTTCTTTTAAGACATAATGGCATATTGCACTTGAAAATTATTCTGTTTCTTCCTAAAGCTCTCCAGGCAAGTTTTATACGCCGATTAATCTCTTCATCAATGTGACCCTCACTTGATATCTCCTGTCCAAGATAAACGTACGTGTATGTTATCTCCAGCTTTTCTCCATCAATCGTTAGATTTTCCCTTCTTGTAAAAGCATTGTACATCACTTTTGTCTTCTGAAAGTTCATTTTTGAGTCCCACTTCTGTACTCTTGTCAGCAAGTTCCTGGATCATACTCTGCAGCTCTGACGGGGTAGTTGCAAAAATGACTACGTCATCATCAAAACGAAGATGAGTTAGATAATCTCCATTTATCTTTACCCCTTTGTTTCGCCAGTTCAGCGATTGAAAAACATTTTCCAATGTGGCATTAAAGAGCTTCGGAGATATGGTGTCGCCTTGTCTCATTCCTTTTCCAATTTTTATGTGTGCTGTATTCTCAAACAGCCGAATCTTTGCACTTGCATTTTCATAGATGTTATTAATAATATTAATGTATGCATCTTCGATACCGCAGGATTTCAAAGCCATTGTAACTGCTGATGGTTTCACCGAATCAAAGGCCTTTTCATAATCGATAAACGCCATGCACAAGGGAAGCTCGCATGGCTTTTATCGATTATGAAAAGGCCTTTGATTCAGTGAAACCATCAGCAGTTACAATAATATATATGCAGTCATAAATGTAGAGAGAGAGAGAGAGAGTGTGTGTGTGTGCGTGTGTGTGCGTGTGTGTGTGAAAGACAGGTGGAAGGGGGGAATACTTTGTGGTTTCCTCCGGGCGCAGAAATGGCTAGTTACGCTCCTGGTTCTTTAGTTCTTAGTCTAAACAACTCTGAGTCTTTGGTTGATTGAAAAAATTCTGAGGTCAAATACTACTAATAATGGAAACTGTATTTTCTTCCCAAAATAAAGTACAATTTCACCACTAGAGAGCGCAAATATTTAATCTGTTTTTTCTTAATATCTCTGCTTCTAGATGTGCCATTTAAAAAAATTATTTTAACACTAAATACCATTTATCTTGTGGAACACTAGGTTCGTAATTGCGAAGATTTCTGTAGTTCACAGTTTTGTCGCTAGGTGGCTTTCTTGTACTTCTGTTTGCATCTGTATCTCCGCTTCTAAAAACCCTACTGATTTTTTCCCCCCTTTCTGTATGACGTTCGCTACAATAAAGATTGGGAACATTATCCTCTTTAAATAATTCAAAACATTTTTCTCGCTATCTCTGCCTCCGGAAGACTTAATTTATTTATTTATTTTTCCCTTAACATAGTTTTTGCTATGAAGAATACTTTTTGCATATTTTCAGAATTTCCATTATGCAAAAATTCTTCCGCTAGTGAGTGTAATGTTATATAATTTTTTCTTCTATATTTCTTCTTTTAACGGTTCGATTTGAAAATCTATTTGTCTATTACTTCCTCCTACTATAAGAAACCTTTTTGTACACATTTATTTTTGCAACATACTGTTGATCCGCTTCTGGTAGTAGCTATTTCTGGATGTTTTATGAATTGCTATTTCTGGAGGTTTTGTGAATTGCTATTTCTGGAGGTTTTATGGATTGTACAAAATCCGGCTGATTTTTTTCTTTTTGTAACTGGTTCCACCGACTGTGAATAACTTTGAATGTTTTTTTTTTTTTTGCTTGAATATTTAATGATTACCGTGAGCAGCTCAAAAGGGCTATAAGCAGAAGACCGTCCCTAATTTAGGGCCACTGGTTCCAGGGAATGGAGAGAGAGCCAGTGCCGTAAGACAAACACAACATCCATGCCTCACGGGATTCGAACCTGGACTCTTTTCTCGGACGAACAAAAAGCGAATAAAAAATTTCAACCCTGCGCCACCGGGGCCGGGTTAAAAATTTTTATTTGCTTCGAAAAGGAATCAAAAGAAGTGCTTTTTACAACCGAAAATTCTGTACCATCTTTCTTGTTTTCTTCTTGAGAGCGAGGCAGGGCCGTACCTAGGTCCCAGATCTCCTGGGTGCTGAAGTGTCATCTAGGGAGGGTCTCTGTGTTTGACTACAAACTAACGTTTTGCAAGAATACAGACCCAAGTTTTTCTTTGTTTTTATCGCATCCATTGGTTAATGTACTTCACTAGCGAATAATTTTTTCAACCCAAAAAGAAAAAAAAAAACAAAATGAAATACAAAATAAGGAAAGAGAGAATGCCGAAAGAAAATTGAACTCTTAAAGTATAAAGAAAAAAATCACATTCTCTGAATTTACTTGATTGCGATTTAATTGAAGGTTCCTTATTGTTAAATAAACTATTTCATGTTTTTAGTTTACGGTTCTGGCCCTTTCTGTGGATCCGTGTAACCGCATCGGGAAGTTACTGATGTAATTTGACTCTTTCTACTCCCTTTGGTCCCACTTTTTTCTCCAGCTGTTACCACAGATTCTCTTTCGCTGGCGGCTCTTCTTACGATGTAAAAAGCCAAACTCCCTGCCTTCCCCACTCAAACCAGACCCCTCAAATTCACGACAACAAACCATTTTTCTCCCACACACACTTATCGTAAAACCGATCCTACTGTCACCAAAGAAGTGAATAGGAAATTGAAAGTTCTCTATCTCTGTCTGTCTGTCTGTCTCTCGCATATTTAGCTATCACCTACATCCCTTCCACTCGACATTACTTTGCAGGCAATCAACGACATGGAAGTTTCTTAGCAGCAGATTTGTATTTTATAGTCACTTTTCAAGTTATGAATAGAGTTTTACCCAACTACGCATCTACCTCAGCTTCTGCTGTTTTCTTTTCTTTTTGAGAAGGGGGTAACTTTCTTCCATATTTTACGTTGCTTCGAAAAAAAAGGGTTACCTTTCTCTCGTCGCTGACCCTTAACACCAACAAACATTTTTTTTTTTTAGTCATTCATCGTTCGTGCTGTATCATTTCAATTATGTCTTTTTTTAAAAAAGTTTAATACACGATGTAAAAACACAAATTTGTCCGCGACGGGCATCAAAACCGCGCCCCCCTCACTTCGGAGTAACTCACTCCTCCAACTAAGCTACGCGGACAATGTCTAGCTGCAGATTGTAGTCTTGACACATGTTTTCACCTCCGTAGTACGTCACATCCTCTTCCTCTTAATTTTTCGAATTAGGGATTTTCCATCAATTCCAATGTGCGGAACAAACATCACACATTTTTCGAAGGACCCAACGGATAGTCGATCCATTTACCACAATCGGGCCCCAATGTGAGAACACAAGTTTGTCCGCTGCAGATTTGTCATTTTGACATGTTTTAAACTCTGTATTACATCACAACGAATAAATAAGGTATTTATGCTTATAAAATATAACAGTAATTTTTATCATCATCATCATCGTCAACCATTATCAATCCACTGCTGGACAAAGGTCTCCCCAAGTTTCCTCCACAACGGTCTGTCTTGTGCCAGTCGTCTCCATGTTACTCCCGCATACTTTCGAATTTCATCCACCGATCTCACATGTGGTCTTCTTCTGGGTCTTTTCCTGTCCCTTGGAATCCAATCTAAAATATCGACTGTCCATCGATGGTCTGTCCTTCTGGCAGTATGTCCAGCCCATTGCAATTTCAGGGATTTTACTCTGATCATGATGTCTTCCACTCTTGTCATTTTTCGGATCCACGAGTTCTTATCTCTCTCCTGGTTACACCAAGCATGCACCTATCCTTGCTTCTTTGAGTTGTCTGCAGCCTTTGTATGTCTCTTTTAGTTAAGGCCCACGTCTCTGCACCTTACGTAAGCACTGGAAGGATGCATTGATCAATCACTTTTCTTTTAAGACATAATGGCATATTGCACTTGAAAATTATTCTGTTTCTTCCTAAAGCTCTCCAGGCAAGTTTTATACGCCGATTAATTTCTTCATCAATGTGACCCTCACTTGATAACTCCTGTCCAAGATAAACGTACGTGTATGTTATCTCCAGCTTTTCTCCATCAATCGTTAGATTTTCCCTTCTTGTAAAAGCATTGTACATCACTTTTGTCTTCTGAAAGTTCATTTTTAATCCCACTTCTTTACTCTTGTCAGCAAGTTCCTGAATCATACTCTGCAGCTCTGATGGGGTAGTTGCGAAAATGACTACATCATCAGCAAAAGGAAGGTGGGTTAGATAATCTCCATTAATCTTTATCCCCTTGTTTTCCGAGCTCAGCGACTGAAAGACACCCTCCTATGTGGCATTAAAAAGCTTCGGAGATATGGTGTTACCTTGTCTCACTCCCCTTCCAATTTTTATGTGTGTTGTATTCTCAAACAGCCGAATCTTTGCACTTGCATTTTCATAGATGTAAACCACCGAAAATAAAAATTTTGAGAATTTACAACGTCCATTTTCCAGGTAGTCTTGCTTGCCTTTCAGGAGGGGGGGCTTAACCCTCCAGCCCCCGCTAGCTACGGCCTTGGAGCGAGGTATTACACAAACGCAACAAAATCACAAAGCGAAGAAGTCTTGGGCATCCCGCCAAGAAATCTGATTTACTTTTCTCGAGAAAATTTAAATCTTCTGTAAATTATTTCTTCTCAGACGAGATTTCGTCAAAAAGGGCTTGTTTGCTCTGTCATAGTACGAGCAAAGGAATAATAAATTCATTATTATGAAAACCGGAAAAAGAATTTCGATTCTGGAAATCGCGTGAAAAAGGCGACGGAAAATGTTAATCTAGCTGAAGTTTTCTCTGCGAAGACCGTTTCTCAATCAGTTGATCAAATGCGAATTCAAACAGGAAACGCTCTCCTAAGCTTCCGGCTCATGAGAAATGGATGAACTCAGACCAGAATTCTGTCGGTGCAAGTCACACACAGCTAGTTCTCTCTCCTGAAATGAGTTGATAGGAAAAGTTGTTTGAGCCACCACAGAGTCTGGCAGCGGAATGCTGCTGTCTTATCTTCCCCGAGTAATCCATTAATCCATGGAAGATTAACGGAAAGGATTAATGGCAGATACTTGGCGCTCCTGCTGCCATTAACGAGCTACATGCTGTATTCCCAGGGCACATGTCAAAATTTCACCTGCCTATTAATAAACAGCTTCGTTCTGCGACTGCAACAGAGGGCACCACATACGCAGATTGCAATCACCCTTTATCGTGAAGCTCCACGAACGATGGAATGGCAGACTGTGAGAAACCAATGTGCGTGAAGCTCTAAAAGACGGCGCAAATCCAAGATGCATTTTCAGTGCAAGAGGATTCACATTTATTTATTTTGTAACATATGAGATATCCACACACGGATGAAAGTTTAAAAAATTGCATTTTATTCGTTTTGTAACATTTAATCGTAATTAGAATCCTACTAGGCATTTAGGCGCCGGAACAAACCGTAAAATATAGCACCCCCTCCCCCACATTTATCTTTCGATCTTATTTATATATGCATATATTACTAATACAGTTTCTTATATTATTAAATTGTTATATATACGTATTACAAATTTAATAGTGATATCAATGGAAGTTGAAAACTCGTGCAAGAATGAATCACTGATACGAACGATTACCGTCTTTGGCACGATTTAATGATAAAAGATGAAAAATATATACAATTAAAACCATATGTACATGAGCACTTTCGAGGCAGCGGCTACTTCATCCTCAGATTTATTGAACAAAAACACATTCAATCTATATATATCATTAATTATGGCATTGTGGGAAGCAATGGGAGGCGTAAGAGCCAATAACATTTCGTATGCGTCAAATAGTTGCGTACACAGCATGCTTAATGGTAAGTGAGAAAAGACGTATTACAATGACTGAAAAATGAGGTGAGGTGGGGTGAACGTAGCATTTCAAACAAAAGTCACAATTTAAAGTTAACAGATTTAATTAGTGACTTCCATGCATTGTGCAATTCATAGGGGGCTATGTTCATTACAACATTGTACACTGGAAGCTTCTATATACACACTTTCGCTTATTAATAGGTCCCTGAGGTTTCTGGAGTATGAATAATTCTTGTATTACTCCAATCTGGATTAAGATTGTCCTTAATCCAGATTGGAGTTACACAAGAATTATTCATACTCCTTTATTGCAGCTGCGTACGTCGCAATACGTAAAAGGATCCACCACTTTTTGGTTGTATTAGCTTTGTTTAGAGTCTCAAGATCCTGTTTAAGTGCATTTAAAAGTGTCTTGTTGCAAAATTTCTTTCAGGGTGACGGCGAAATGAGCGAAAGAAAGAGGGCTAATTCTTGATGGCCGGCTTGTTGGTGTCTCCGTGACAACAGTCGCCAGGGTAATGAGGGAATGGAGAGCTACTGCGTCTAGCGTCGTGACAGCAAACCGTGTTAGCGGCAAAACCTCGTCTGCGAAACACAAGAGCGACAGGAAAACGACCCTGACTGATAGGGACAGGAGAGCAATTAAAGAGGATTGTTACCCGTAATAAGAAGACCACGGCACCGAAACTTAGTGCGGAGCTCAATCTGCATCTCCAGACCCCAGTATCAACGAAAACAGTGCTCAGGGAAATACATAAACAAGATATTAATGGCAGAGCTGCTATTGCAAAACCTCTGGTAACCCAGGTGAATCACAACGGTGACGGCAGCGGTGCTAAGAGCATACAAAGTGGACTGCTTAAGCATGGAAGCGTGTAATGTGGTCGGATGAATCCACATTCACACTATTCTCCACCGCAGAATGTGTTTAGTGTGGAGAACACCGTCAGAAGCGTACTACCCATACTGTCTGTCTGCTCCCAACAGTGCAGCATGGTGGAGGTTCTGTCATGCTCTGGGTGGTCATATCGTGGTTTCCAGCAGGTCCCCTCGTCACCTAAAAGAACGGATGACTGGCAGGGCGTATGAAACCATATTGGCCGACCAAGTTCATCCAATAGCTCAGGCATTGTTTCCTGCAGGGGATGTCATCTATCAAGATGCAAACGCTCCAATTCACAGAGCTCGGAATGTCCAATCATATCTTGAGGAACATGAACTTTCACACCTTCTTTGGCCTTTCCAGCAGTCACTAGACTTAATCATCGAGCCATTCTGGTCTGTGTTGGAAAACAGAGTAAGCTCCCGTTATCCTCCTCCTGCATCTCTCAAGGACCGGAAGCAGTTTCTGCATGAAGAATGGTGTAACATCCCACTAACCACCATCCAGGATTTGTATGCGCCCATTCCAAGGAGGATCCAGGTGATTTTGAGTGCCAAAAGGTGGTCCCACACACTATCAGCTACGTGAAACCATCTTTTCCTGGGGGTTAACATTATTCTGTCACAACCCCTGTATATACACACACACACACACACACACACACACACACACACACACAGGTATACCATGCTGAACAAAAAAAGATTAACGTCATATCAAATTGACTTTTCGTACAGCTTTTGCCAACTGCTTCGGAGTTTGGATCTTCGGTACCACATCAAAGGGAAGAAATGCAGCTGACAGTCGTAGTTCACTGTCATAGTAATGATCGAATAGCCCTGGAGAATCTTTAACAATGTGAACGACATCCTTATCTTGCAACATACGTATATAATTCATCCAACTGAAGAGAAACCGCTGTCCTCATTTTTGTCGACGAAAGTCGTAGTTATTCTTTAGTTGTACGCACTATATACAACCGCGACTTCATTTCTTAATGTGAACAACTAACATACCTTTAACATTTTAAGGAAGACATGCAAATTTTAAGCTGCCATTGCTTATGAACAGGCGAAACAAATGAGCAAATTCTGTAAATGGACAACTGACAAAGTATGGTGCCTAAAAACTGCACCAAGAACTTGGGCAAAAGTTTAAATTCCAATTTTAATCAGATTGCGCGCACTGATTTTTTTGCGTCCTCGCTAGAGCTGCACCCGGAGCAGCCACCCTGCCTAAGTTAAGACTCTGATCGTAATTAAAACTGCTAATTTGCCTCTGATCGTAATTAAAACTGCTAATTTGCCTCTGATCGTAATTAAAACTGCTAATTTGCCTCTGATCGTAACTAAAACAGCTAATTTGCCTCTGATCGTAATTAAAACTGCTACATTTGCCTGTGATAGTAATTAAAACTGCTATATTTGCCTCTGATCGTAATTAAAACTGCTATATTTGCCTCTGATCGTAATTAAAACTGCTATATATTTGCCTCTGATCGTAATTAAAACTGCTATATTTGCCTGTGATAGTAATTAAAACTGCTAATTTGCCTGTGATCGTAACTAAAACAGCTAATTTGCCTGTGATCGTAATTAAAACCGCTAATTTGCCTGTGATCGTAATTAAAACTGCTATATTTGCCGGTGATCGTAATTAAAACTGCTATATTTGCCTGTAATCTTAATTAAAACTGCTATATTTGCCTGTGATCGTAATTAAAACTGCTATATTTGCCTCTGATCGTAATTAAAACTGCTATATTTGCCTCTGATCGTAATTAAAACTGCTATATTTGCCTCTGATCGTAATTAAAACTGCTATATATTTGCCTCTGATCGTAATAAAAACTGCTATATATTTGCCTCTGATCGTAATTAAAACTGCTATATTTGCCTGTGATCGTAATTAAAAATGCTATATTTGCCTCTGATCGTAATTAAAACTGCTATATATTTGCCTCTGATCGTAATTAAAACTGCTATATATTTGCCTCTGATCGTAATTAAAACTGCTATATATTTGCCTCTGATCGTAATTAAAACTGCTATATATTTGCCTCTGATCGTAATTAAAACTGCTATATATTTGCCTCTGATCGTAATTAAAACTGCTATATATTTGCCTCTGATCGTAATTAAAACTGCTATTTATTTGCCTCTGATCGTAATTAAAACTGCTATATATTTGCCTCTGATCGTAATTAAAACTGCTATATATTTGCCTCTGATCGTAATTAAAACTGCTATATATTTGCCTCTGATCGTAATTAAAACTGCTATATATTTGCCTCTGATCGTAATTAAAACTGCTATATATTTGCCTCCGATCGTAATTAAAACTGCTATATATTTGCCTCCGATCGTAATTAAAACTGCTATATATTTGCCTCTGATCGTAATTAAAACTGCTATATATTTGCCTCTGATCGTAATTAAAACTGCTATATATTTGCCTCTGATCGTAATTAAAACTGCTATATTTGCCTGTGATCGTAATTAAAACTGCTATATATTTGCCTCTGATCGTAATTAAAACTGCTATATTTGCCTGTGATCGTAATTAAAACTGCTATATATTTGCCTCTGATCGTAATTAAAACTGCTATATTTGCCTGTGATCGTAATTAAAACTGCTATATATTTGCCTCTGATCGTAATTAAAACTGCTATATTTGCCTGTGATCGTAATTAAAACTGCTATATTTGCCTCTGATCGTAATTAAAACTGCTATATTTGCCTGTGATCGTAATTAAAACTGCTATATATTTGCCTCTGATCGTAATTAAAACTGCTATATTTGCCTGTGATCGTAATTAAAACTGCTATATTTGCCTCTGATCGTAATTAAAACTGCTATATATTTGCCTCTGATCGTAATTAAAACTGCTATATATTTGCCTCTGATCGTAATTAAAACTGCTATATATTTGCCTCTGATCGTAATTAAAACTGCTATATTTGCCTGTGATCGTAATTAAAAATGCTATATTTGCCTCTGATCGTAATTAAAACTGCTATATATTTGCCTCTGATCGTAATTAAAACTGCTATATATTTGCCTCTGATCGTAATTAAAACTGCTATATATTTGCCTCTGATCGTAATTAAAACTGCTATATTTGCCTGTGATCGTAATTAAAAATGCTATATTTGCCTCTGATCGTAATTAAAACTGCTATATATTTGCCTCTGATCGTAATTAAAACTGCTATATATTTGCCTCTGATCGTAATTAAAACTGCTATATATTTGCCTCTGATCGTAATTAAAACTGCTATATTTGCCTGTGATCGTAATGTAACTGGCGGCACAACAACAGATGTCGTGCACACAAGGCCACAAAGAAATTATGTGACCGTGCGTACCGGGTCCACTGTGTACAAGAACTCAAAGAACCGGACACTCACCAACGAATTGCGTACTGTAGGTAGCTAACGACATTGGTAAGATGTCACGGAATACGCCTGTTGGATTAAGTGTTTTTCAGTGATGAGGCGTATTTTCACCTTAGTGGATAAGTCAACAGTCAGAACAATAGATATTGGTCGACAGAAACCGCACATGTATTGCACGAAACACCGTTACATGCATTAAAAGTCGGGGTGTAGTGTGCAATATCACGAAGACGAATAGTGGGGCTCATATTTTTTGACACGACCCTCAACAGCCAGTTGTATCAGGTCATCATTATGCAATTTGTTGCACTTTTCGAAACAGACGAACGTTGTTGTTGTTACCTGCTACGGGACGGGGCAACGTGTCACACGTCTCGTGACACCGTGCAGTTTCTTGACGACATGTTTGATGACCGCCTGATTTCAAAAGGTTTGTGGCACCCCCAGATCACCTGATTTATCTCCACCTGATTTTTTTTCCTCTGGAGGTATCTCAAAGGTTGTGTATACCGACAGAATCCAGCGAGATTATGTGTATCAACTATACGCTCCTACGCAAGGTGGCATCCAACATGGACAAGAGGTCTCGCACCTGCCTTGTAGCTGCGGGTGAACATTTCGAACACCTCCTGTAAACAAGTACATATGTCATTTGTTGTCGGTATCTCGTTTTCCTATTAAACCCATGATATGTCCGTATTATACTGGTTTTCTACATATTGAACACATTCTGAATCCCGGATTGCGTAATAAAATGATCACCCTATATAATACAATGTGGTGTAACCTGTAAATATTCTAGACCAGTGGTTCCCAACCTTTTTGAATTCGCGGACCGGCAAAACCGTTGGGGTAACTTTCGCGGACCGGCGATACAGAGTCAAAACCTTTAGGCTATTTTCGAGCATTTAATTTAGTAATATTCTATACTATAACGATCATTGTATACAATCCATAATTTATATACCAGATCATTCTATGTCACCTTGCAGCAAATATCATTTGATCTGTTAATATCCTTTAATGATTAATAAATGCAATCCATAATTAATATACACAGTATTATCCTTCCGGTTGCTATCATTATCTGGGGTCAATGTATCGTCTGTTGCATCTGTTTCGCAATAATCTCTAGCCGTGGTTCTAGTGTCGTTTCTGCAAGGCGCAAGTTCCATTCTGTTCATGTACTTTATAGCACGTCTTTTGTAAAAAAAGGTCGTGCTTTTTATGTCATCGGTTTGTCAGTCAGTCCGTCTGTGGACACCATATCTCCGCGACTATTAGTCAGATTTAAAACATTCTTTTTGCATCGGAAAGCTTAAAATGTGCAAATGATGATCATTTTTTGTTTTTTTAAGATTCTCAATTTCGCCGCTACAGTAGGCGTAAAGGCAGATGATATGGAATTCAAAATACATTTTATTCCATATATTTGCTTCTAAACATCCGATTGGTAAAAAAATTCACCTTTCGATTTCATTTATGTCGAAGACTATTTTAAGTAACTTTTTCACGTTACGCATAGATTTTCCGATAACGGGCGTAAAAGTAAATTTGCGTTTTTCCCGATATCTCTGCTTCTAAAACTCAGACTTCAAATATTATTTCTGCACAGGATACAGCTCCTGATGAGAAATTTTTTGCATGTAATGTCTGATTTTTGATAAAAATGGTTTAGCCACCAGGCGGTGTAAGTTTTAATTTCTGCTTCTGATGTATTTACAGCAAAATCTGATCTAAAATCTCGATAGAAAAAAAATTCGTTCGTGGACCGATACTACTCAAAGATAAATCTTTTCGGAATATTTTCTTAAAATAATGCATGGTTTCTCCACCAGGGGGCGTAGAAGCATATATTTTTGCATATATTTCTACGTCTAGAAGTCCGATTTGAAAAATTCTTTGTTGGAGAGAGTTTCCCCTGGTAAATGTTTCTCATCGCACAAGTCTCCCACCGGAGAGCGTAAGTTACCGTTTCCAACAATATCTACGGGATTAAAAACCCCGATTGAAAAACTGTCTTCTGTTAGATTTTACTGTTTTTCATACCGGTTCCATTGACTTTCAATAAATTTAATTCGCGTAGAAACGATTTTTTGATAAATTCAATTCTCGTCTGAACGAATTCAAAAGACGTGCTCATTACAACCGAAAATTCAGTGTCACCTTTCATGTTTTGATTGCCGAAATGGCTGACGATGTTTTCTCGAATAAATACGTAGTCGAAAAAGTATCAATAATGCTAGAGCATTGTCGCTGAGACTTGGATATTCTTTCTCCATACATAACCAAAACTATGTCAGAGACTTATATATGCCGTCCCGATAAAACCAATCTTTCAGATATGCACAAAGCCAAAGATCACAACTAGTAAGCCCAAGGAAATCCACAGCGATGCTGGCTCGGAAGTTACAAATTCTGCAACAGACTCTTTGGAAAATTGAGGAAGCGGCTGAAAATGACTCCCTTGCAGACTGCAGTTATTACAAAATCACAATCAGAGAACCGTACGTCGCGATACCTGTACAGAATTGCAGGAGCGTTTTGAAGTAGATGGTTTTAGTAAGCGTCAAATTTTCAGCAACGAATCGATATTCCACCTAAGTGGGAAAGTTAAACAAAGCATTCGCATACGGGAGACAAAATCTTAGAACAGTGGGGCATGTGCGGGATTCCCCAAAGGTTAATGTTTTTTGAGCTATTTCTCGTAAAAAAAGTGTATCCCTCCCCCCCCTCCCTTCTTTTTCCAAGAAAGCACTAACTGAAAGTTTGTATCTCGATATGCTAATTACGGGTAAATCAAAATGATATTCCCGATTTAAATGATTTAGTACTCATGTTTAATGTAAAGCAGATATACACAACTAGTACTGTTGAAAAGCACATTTCAAAGAGTTTTGTTCAACTTACTTATAAAGGTTCAAAAACTCACTTTATGTTTCTTACCTATAATGTACGCGAAATACGGCACACATCAAGTTCCTGCCAAACTCTTTGTATTAATAGCATGTCGGTGCCAATTTTGGTGATGGCTGCTGTGATGCGAGCTTTCAAATCAAGCAGAGTCGTTTGCAATGGAGGTACACGATCTTTATGAAACCCCACATGGAAAATAACACGGGATGAGATTTGGGAATCGTGGTGGCCAACGCAACAGTTCATCCCCCCTCAGCTGAACAGGCAATCCATCGTTATGGCAGCCTGTCATTCAGGTGGCACCGAACGTATTGGAAATGCGGTGGAGCACCATCGAGTTGAAAAATGAAGTCATCAATGTCTTCTTCCAGCTGTGGGAAAAGACATTTTTCGAGCATGTCGAGATAAGTAATTGCTGTCACAGTGGCTACAGCGAAGAAGAAGTGCCCATACACCTTTCGATGAGTGTTTGCACAGATGGTATTGCCTTTTGGGGAAGCACGCTCGTTCTGCAAGATTGCATGGGGATTTTCAATGTGCCGCCCCGGTGGCGCAGTGGTCTAAGGCGCTGGCCTCTGATCATTCGTCCGTCTGGGGTCCGGGTTCGAATCCCGGTGAGGCATGGATGTTGTGTTTGTCTTACGGCACTGGCTCTCTCCCTTCCCTGGAACCAGTGACCCTAAATTAGGGACGGGCGACTGCTTATAGCCCATTGAGTTGCTCACGGTGGTCGTTAAACCTCCAATAAAAAAAAAAAAAAAAAAAAAAAAAAAATTTCAATGTCCCAAATTCTCACGTTATGCCTGCTCACCTTTCTTGAAATGTGGAATGTTGCTTCGTCACTAAAAACTAACTTTTCAGAGAACCCGTCATCCTCCATTAGAATGATAAATATTTAACAGAAAAATGCTCGCGAGTAGCAGTCATCTCTCTTTAGCTTTTGAATCAACTGCAGACGTTTCCTCAGAACTCGCCATACAGTTTATAACGAAGTAAATTTCTTCGTCATTTTTAGTCTACGCCGGGATTCGAACCCGGATCCCCTCATTCCGGAATAAGTCACTCTACCAATTGAGCTACGCGGACGTTTGTTCTGACTACTATCTGCCTTTATGTCGTGTGCGTCCTGCTGGCAGGTACGTCACATCTCCCCACCCCCTGAAAGAGGGCCGGGGGCATGGCCCACGGGTCAGCCGTGCCCATGAATCGTTGCAGGCATCCATCCACTGTAGAACGTGCACTTGAGAACTCCCCGTCAATCTGGTGTGTGGAATGCAACGTCACACACATTTATTTTTTCGAAGCGCTGGAGAAGGGATTCTCTGATTTTTCCTATCTCGCGGTGTGGAAAGAACATCACACCATTGCGAGATTTTGAACGGTCGGGTCATCCGGATAGTTCGGGCGCCATTATAACGAAGTAGATTTCTCCGTCATTTTTATCCGCGCCAGGATTCGAACCCGGGTCCCCTCATTCCGGAATAAGTTGCTCTACCAATTGAGCTACGCGGACGTTTTATTCTGATTCCTATCTGCCTTTATGTCGTGTGCGTCCTTCGGGCAGGTACGTCACATCTCCTGGTACGTTACAAGTTATCTGCGAGACACCAAGTTCTCGACCTGCTCTATAAGTGGATTTCTGAGGGCTCCTTACGTAACTTACCCTAACGCGCTCCACTACGTCGTTTCCTATCGACGGACGTCCAGTCGATTTTCCCTAGCAAATGCAGCCGTGTCTTGAAATTGTGAATACCAATTACGAATTGATTAACAACTGCGTGGCTCTATCCCAAATTTTGTCCGAAAATGTCGTTGAACAGGCACAACTATGAAAATCGAGATAACAAAAAGCCTTCTTTCGTCCGCTTGCCGCTATTGTATGACTTATTCCTTCTGCCGGACTTATCACGCCATTTACCAACAACCCGAATCTGTAGCAGGGCATTGAAACTTTGAAAGATTGCCTTCTAAAGTGCACATCTCGCAACTAAAAATACTCATTACATGTCGTGGGGTAAAGCATTGAAATCGGGAACATCTTTTTGACTTACCCTGTATTTGGTTGATGCCTCAACTGCACGAAGATAGTGACAACTTTATTTTCCAACTGGATGGAGCACCACCCCGCTGGCATCGGAAAGTTAGAAATTACTTCGATAAAAATCTTCGACAGCGCTGGATTGGCCGTGCAGCAGGCGACATGTCACTCACATAACATACATTCGCAAATATTCAACTAGCACCAATTGATATTCAGGGAATTTACGTGGATTCTTCATTAATTATCTCAGTAACTATTCAGAACTGAACAAACTTCTGTTCACACGTTACTTCTCACTTTGGTCACGGGCTTGTCATATATCTTCATGAACTCAAAGTTATTAATTAGTTCAAAATACACTGCTGGCCACCCAAAATGCAACACCAAGAAGGAAGCATCCGATTGGCTTGAAATTCGCAGCATGCGTCGCCCGCGAGAGGACATGCAAACGATTAGCATTGCAGGGCATATGCAAATCATATGCTCCCGGCACGCCACCGAGAATCACTATAAGAAGGGTGCACAGAAGGCGGGGTGTAAGTAATGGAAGTGTGTTGTGCTGCCGGACATGTGCGTGGGAAGCTTCCTGATGCCTCGTCGCAGAATATGGCGGTCATTCCAGCACGTTTAGGAGTTCGACAGAGGACGAATAGTGGCTTATCGCGACACCGGTTTATCGTACTGAGACATCTGTGCCCGTGTGGGACGATATCCAGCCACAGTAGGGCGAGTATGGATTCGGTGAGTGCAGGAGGGACGGACGTACCGACGTGAGCGATTGCCGCAGCCGCGGCACACCACCGAACTAGAGGACCGGCATGTTGTGCGGCGGACATTGACGGCTCGCACCGCCAGATCACGAACGTTAGGAATTAAGGTGTGTTGCGCTACAACCTGTGTCAGCACGTACCGTAGAACGTCTGCAGGAGCGGGGACTTGTCGCACGGCGCCCATTGCTCCGATTACCATTGACGTTACACCATCGGCGAGTGCGGCGGCAGTGGGCCGTTGAACGCCGCACCTGGACTACGGAATGGCACGACATTGTCTCCTCTGACAAATCCCGCTTCTGCCTGCAACACCATGATGGTAGGATCCGCGTGTGGCGGCACCGCGGCGAGAGACTGTATGACGCCTGCATTGTGCATCACCATACCGGTCCGTCGCCTGGCGTTATGGTTTGGGGCGCAATTGGATATGACACCTGCACCCCTCTGGTACGCATCACCGGTACACTCCACAGCCACCGCTACATCTCCAACGTTTTGGAGCCTGTAGTCCTCCCTTACCTGCAGGACCTGCCAGCGACCACGTTTCAACAGGACAATGCGTGCCCGCACGTGGCACGCATCGTGCAACAATTCTTCACGGCCCACCAGGTGTCACTGCTGCCGTGGCCCGCCTGTTCTCTCGATATGTCGCCCATCGAACACGTCTGGTCGCTGATCGGCAACCGGATGGCCCGGCAAGCACCACCCGCGGCTACGCCTGATGAACTGCGGCAAAGTGTGGAAGCAGCTTGGACCGACATACCCCAAGCCCACATCCAAAGTCTCTTTCGTTCGATGCCGCGGCGTGTAGCGACCGTTATTGCCAGCCGTGGAGTCCACACGAACTATTGATCTCTGCGTGTTCCGCAAGTCGCGCGGGCCTGTAAGCTCAATCGTTTCATCTTTGTATCTGTTGTTATGTGTCCAGTAAATCTGGCTTTGCTGTCTCGTGTCCTTCTTAATGTTGCATTTTGGGTGGCCAGCAGTGTATATACGCAATTGTTCACCTTGCCTATTGCCTGTTGGTCATTCATATTCGGTTCTGTTCAATACAAACTATAATTTCCTTCCGTTCCTGTTCGGAATTTCGATGGTCTCAGCTGTCGTTAATCCCCAACTTCAATGTGATAAATAGTATATACAAAAACCAATTCCAGAGGGTATTTATCAACCTTCTTTAACAAATCCCGACAGACTATTCATCGTAAAATCCCCTTTGTTTAGAAATGAGTTTCCATGAAATGTAAAAACCAAACAAATTAACCACAATGAACGTTACATATTAAAACTACAAGATTAAAATTCGAACAAGAATAAATTTGACATCATGCACTCTCGTCATTCTGAATGCCCAGTATCGACCTCAGCCCTAACGGCCGCAAGAGTCCCGGTACGTACTTACTCAATCCCCAGCTACTCTGGACGCGTTCCGCACCTGTATCTTCACGGCGTCTTCAACAGCTAATGAGTTTTACTCTCTCACATCTGCCCCAGCACTTAAGATGACCAGATCTTTTAGAATGAAACTGAGGACAAAACGAAACGCTGTCCTCATTTTCAAAACAAACTTGAGGACAGTTTCTGATCAAAATGAGGACATTACTGAGGACAGAGCCTGGAAGTTTCACAATTGAAAAATCGCACTGGTATCGAAAATAACTTCGCGTCTTTATGATTTGATGCATCCGTACAGAACGAAATATAGCTTGCCTGATCAAGTTCCTGACAAAGTTCATCTTCTGCAAAGCGAGCGAGAACACTGAATTATTGCTTGCGTTTTAGTTAGACCGCATTAAAACTGGGGATCATGAATGCTTTTCATGACTTAATATGCAGTCCATTGACCTCAAACTAAAACTATGCTTTACAGTGTGAAACGCAAATGCACCTTCAGCAGCAGCTAATTCAGCTTCCTTTTTACTTACGCTAGAAAAACCACGAAAACATTTTATAATTGTGTTAGAGGCAAAAGACTGCACGGCCTTTTTATGCTTTACTATTTGAATATGCGCTGCTATGTGCGATTTTTCACCAGCTGCTGCTATGGAAAATGTAGCATAGCACATACACTGAAGAGCAATTGAATTAGAGATACCTGTATAGTAAAGTGTAGCACCACCTTTCGCCCTGATGACGGCGGCGATTCATCTCGGCATGGACTCTACAAGACACCGTAAGCGTTGAGAAGCCATACGGATCCACGATCCCTGAACAAGCTCCCACAGTTCACGAAGATTTGATGGAGGGGGGTCAGAGCCTCGAACATCTCTCTCGTTGGCATCCCAGATGTGCTCGATGAGATTGAGGTCAGGTGACCTAGCTGGCCAAGGAAGCGAGGTCATGTCGGTGGAGTGTTCATCCAACCATTCGGATACAATTCGGGAGCGATGGCACGGTGCATTGTCTTTATGCAGGATGAGGTCCCCAGTGGGATTTTGAAGACGCACAAACGAGAGCAAATGCTCGTACAGGATATCCCGGTAACGTTGACCTGTAAGAGACGATGTCGCACGTACCAGGGGTCCCATTTCAGTCCACGTAAACAGTCCCCAGACGAGAATGCCACACCCACCAGCTTGAAGAGTACCCTGCTGGCAAGAAGGATCCATCGGTTCATCTGTTTTGCTCCGTATTCTTATCCTGACATCAGCATGTACCAACGTGAATCTCGATTTATCAGTCCAGGCAACATTTTCCCACATGTCTAGGGTCCAGTGGCGATGTTCCCGCGCCCATGCTAATCTTTGCACCCTGTGATGTGCGGTCAGAAGCGGTACCCTCGTGGGACGATGGCTTCTGTACCCCATAGCGAGGAGATGGTTCTGGATGGTGTGGCTGCTTACACGTTTTTGTGCACCAGCGTTAAATTGCCGAGTGATTTTTTGCACTGTGGTCCGTCTATGCTCTGTTTCAATGCGAGCTAGCCGACGATGACTCCGCTCATCCACACGCTGTTTGTCCACTGCAGTTGGCCCTTGCAGGGATGGTTTTACCGGATTCGATGTACTCACGGTGCACCCGTGACACAGCTGCTCGTAAAAATCCCAGTGCCTGCACGACTTCCGAGATGGAGTGACCCATTCGTCGGGCCCCGACAATTTGCCCACGATCAAATGCACTTAGATCCTTTGTCTTACCCATACTGCGTCCGACTCTTACTGATTCCCGTCGCACCACTCCTTATATTGTCGGATCGCTGCATACGTCATGTCGTTTTCGTTTACAGGGCGCCCACAGCGCCACATTTGCATAACGCCAGCTGTCTCTAATTCAATTGCTTTTCAGTATAGTACAAAACACATCACGACCACTATCAGTCTTTGTTTTTTCAATGAAGGGAAAATCCTTGGACAAAGCATCATTAAATTTACATTTCAGTCTGCATGACATTAACATTTGAAACTGCAACTTGCGCTCAGCTAGACCGTTTTGTAGACCAACAAAAACTTTGGCAGCTTGGTACTAAGTAAAAACGATTATATATCTTGACAAAAATGCAACAACTTGGAACAGGAAAATGTAAAATTCAAAGCGCAGGTACAATCTCTTCTAAAAAGCCGCCCCGGTGGCGCAGTGGTCTAAGCGATGGCCTCTGATCATTCGTCTGAAAGGGGTCTGGGTTCGAATCCCGGCGAGGCATGGATTTTGTGCTTGTCTTACGGCACTGGCTCTCTCCCTTCCCTGGAACCAGTGACCCTAAATTAGGTACGGGGACTGCTTATAGCCCACTGAGTTGCTCACGGTGGTCGTTAAACCTCCAATCAAAAAAAATCTCTTCTAAAATGAGACGGAGCAAAATCAGACATGAGTCACACACGGTAAACCGTAAACTGCAAGTCATGGCTTTTCTGCGGCTGAGGATATCATGTGACTTCTCCGGGTAAATACCAAGTAGGTTAGAATAAAGTATCTGGAGATGCCCTCGTTAATGAAGCAGTACCACTTTGCGTGAAGCCTATAACCACGAGCCACGGCCGTTAAAGTGTGGGAAAGCTGACTGTTTTCAATGCTATTGCAACGTATTTTGTGTTGGCCGAATCGCCTTCTTTCGTCGGAATTATTTCCAATTTCGCATCGTAACTTGTTGCCAATGTGTGAGAAAATGCCGAATTTATAAAATTCTTAATTATTTTGACGTTTCTTCCCATTTTTATTCTGAATAGAAATACACAAACATTGGTGCGAATTCTGAACAAAACATAGCTTTAAAATTGCAAACTTCACTCTTGTAAGAATTCATTCCGGTTTGATATTAAACACGGTTTCTGCAACAAAAACCCAGCGTTATTCCAAAATACAAGCAGATGAAATTACATAGGAATGATATAAACAATGGCAAATTCCCAGACCTTGTGGCTTCACGGTTAAGAGACCAGGGAATCTCCAGAAGTATTATTCTAACCTCCTTGGTAAATACCCATAAAAATTCAAATTTCAGTTAAAAATCAAATCAATTTAAAACTTTTTTGGTAATTCTCAAAAACTGAGGACAAAAATAACGCAACTGAGAACATCTGACGTGCTCATTTAGTTTTTACAAAACTGAGGACGACTCATTGAAAAGCATTGAAACTGAGGACTGTTCTCAGAAAATGAGGACGTCTGGTCAACTTACCCGCACTTCCATTGCGCACGCACACATCATCGACGTCACCATCTTCTCTCCCAGTGGCCAAACCAATTCGGACCTTTTAACTCTTTTTTCTGATTTTACGATGAATTGTCAGACGGGAATTTTTAAAGAAGTTTGATAAATACCTTCTGGAATTGTTTTTTTTTTATCTATACTATTTGTCACATTGAAGTTGGGACCATGAAAATATTGTGACATCGCATGCACATGAACATCGACATTCCGAACAGTGATGGAACGAAATGGTAATTTGTATTGAACAGAACCAAATATGAATTACTAACAGCAGTATACTGACAAGGTAAGCAACTGCGTATATATTTTGAACAAATTAACAAAACCCTTTAAGATACATAGACTGGAGGTTCTTGTGTAAATGAGTGATAGCAGCTGGCGACATTTTGATCGCAGAGCTTGTACGGCAAAACGGCATGTTTCCTATGCAAACAACGTTAATTAAGCTCTTTTACCTGCGCGAAAGAAGAAATTTTACGTTTTAATACTGCGTATTAATTTTTTTTTCAATGGGGTATAAATTAGACATTGCGCCTAATGATGTTTTAAAGAAAACATCATTATCGTAATTTTGGGGGACATGAAATAACTGAAGGAAAACGTTGCTTGTCCTACGTGTACAATATATTTCGGCTTCAGTTGCTTGCAAACTGCGTGATCTACACTGCTGGTCACCCAAAATGCAACACCAAGAAGGACACGAGATAGCAAAGCCAGATTTACTGGACACATAACAACAGATACAAAGATGAAACGATTGAGCTTACAGGCCCGTGCGACTTGCGGAACACGCAGACATCAATAGTTCCTGTGGCCCCCATGGCTGGCAATAACGGCCGCTACACGCCGCGGCGTCGAACGAAAGAGGCTTTGGATGTGGGCTTGGGGTATGTCGGTCCAGGCTGCTTCCACACGTTGCCACAGTTCATCAGGCGTAGCCGCGGGTGTTGCTTGCCGGGTTACTCTGTTGCCGATCAGCGACCAGACGTGTTCGATGGGCGACATATCGGGAGAACAGGTGGGCCACGGCAGCAGTGACAACTGGTGGGCCTTGAAGAATTGTTGCATGATGCGTGCCACGTGCGGGCCCGCATTGTCCTGTTGAAACGTCGCCGCTGGCAGGTCCTGCAGGTAAGGGAGGACCACGGGCTCCAAAACGTCGAAGATGTAGCGATGTGTACCAGAGGGGTGAGGGTGTCGTATCCAATTGCGCCCCAAACCATAACGCCAGGCGACGGACCGGTATGGCGATCCATAATGAAGGCGTCATACAGTCTCTCGCCGCGGTGCCGTCACACGCGAATCCGACCATCGTGGTTTTGCAGGCAGAAGCGGGATTCGTCGGAGAAGACAATGTCGTGCCATTCCGTAGTCCACGTGCGGCGTTCAACGGCCCACTGCCGCCGCACTCGCCGGTGGTGTAACGTCAATGGTAATCCGAGCAATGGGCGCCGTGCGACAAGTCCCCGCTCCTGCAGACGACGTCGAGCGGTACGTGCTGACACAGGATGTTGGGCAACACACCCCAATTCCTGCGCTAACGTTCGTGTTGTGGCGGTGTGAGCAGTCAGTGTCCGCCGCACAACGTGCCGGTCCTTTCGTTCGGTGTTGCGCCGCGGATGCGGCAATCGCTCACGTCGGTCCGTCCGTCCCTCCTGCACCCACCGAATCCATACTCGCCTCACTGTGGCTGGATGTCGTCCCACACGGGCGCCGATGTCTCGGTACGATAAACCGCTGTCCCGATAAGCCAATATTCGTCCTCTGTCGAATTCCGAAACGTGCTAGAATGCCCGCCATATTCTGCGACGAGGCATCAAGAAGCTTCCCACGCACAGGTCCGGCAGCACAACACACTTCCACTACTTACACCCAGCCTTCTGCGCACCCTTCTTATAGTGCTTCTCGGTGGCGTGCCGGGCGCACATGATTTGCATATGCCCTGCAATGCTAATGGTTTGCATGTCCTCTAGCGAATTTCAGGTCAATCGGATGCTTCCTTCTTGGTGTTGCATTTTGGGTGGCCAGCAGTGTATATAAATATTTAATTCAATATATCATAAACAATCGGTGTTGATGCCCAAATGTTAAGCTATGAATTATTAGACGCTTCGCAGTTTGTTTTCAAAAGTTTCACACACATGATGAGATATATATTTTTTAATTTACAAAACTTATTTATTTTGCAAGTTCTCATATTTCAAAATCTACATACAGATATTCGTTTAAGAATAATAAGTACATCGGCGATATATGTACACGATTTGAAAAAGCTTTAAGTACTTTAGGATATCTAACGTTTTTGGTTTTGAAACGCTTGGGTGTTAAAAAGGAGTACAACGATGGCAATTTCTTCCCAGTGCCAAAGTTGCAGAGAGAAACACATTTTTCAAATATTAGTTTCGACGGTTGAAATAATTGGGCACTTGTCTTTGGAAGAAATAATTGGGCACTTGTCTTTGGAAGGCTCATTGATTCCTAGATCTGTCGCAAGGGAATCTTTGTCGAGTACTCATTAAAAAGGAATTCGAAGATAAAGAAACTAATACAAGTAATTTGAAGTTGGTCCTCAGGCATCGAACTTCAAGATTGGACACTCGCTGATGTTGAATCGCCCCTCTTCCCCCCCCCCCTCATGCTTCGGGTCATTTCCGAGGGAACAAATTATAAATGGAACAAAGAACTGAAAAACAATGAAGCCAGAAAGCGGACTGGCGTTGATTGAAACTGCTTTTCAAGAATTGGAAACTCGAGAATTTTCTTTTCATTTCACGCTTTCGAACTACGCAGTTTGAAGCCTTTCCAAATTCTTTATGCACCATAGAAACAATCTGTTAAACAATCTTTAGTAAGTGAGGCACAATTTCTCTTTTTTTGACTTGCTTCTTTTTATGGTGACGATGTAAGATACATTTTAACACAAAACTTAAACAAAGCAAGCTCATAAAGCAGTCAAAAAGTACTGACATGAGAAATCTTCTAGATCATAAAACTTTCCAATTGAAATTGAGAAACTGATCCTCTACCATAGAAGTTCTAACAACTGAAATGGAAATTTTCGAATTTAACAGAAAAATTACGGAGGCCCTTATTAAAAGCAGAGACAAAAATAGGTTCCTCTGCTGGGAACAAAAACCACATGAAGAAAACATCAGAAGTAAAATGCCGCAAGCAGAGACAATAGGTTCTTCTAAGAACCACATGAAGAAAGCATCAGTAGGAAAATGCCCCAAGCAGACAACAATAGGTTCTTCTGCTAAGAACCACGTGAAGAAAGCATCGGAACTTAAATAGGTTTTACTGCTAAGTACAAAAACCACATGAAGCATCAGCAGGAAAAACCCGCAAGCAGACAACAATAGGTTCTTCTGCTAAGAACCACGTGAAGAAAGCATCGGAACTTAAATAGGTTTTACTGCTAAGTACAAAAACCACATGAAGCATCAGAAGGAAAAACCCGCAAGCAGAGACAACAATAAATTCTTCTGCTAAGAACCACATGAAAGCATCAGAACAAAAATGCCGTAAGCAAGATCAAAATAGGTTCTACTGCTAAGAACAAAAACCACATGAAGAAAGCATCAGAAAGAAAATGCCGCAAGCAGAGACAATAGGTTCTACTGCTAAGAACAAAAACCACATGAAGCATCAGAAGGAAAAAGCCGCAAGCAGAGACAACAATAAATTCTTCTGCTAAGAACCACATGAAAGCATCAGAATAAAAATGCCGCAAGCAAGATCAAAATAGGTTCTACTGCTAAGAACAAAAACCACATGAAGAAAGCATCAGAAAGAAAATGCCGCAAGCAGAGACAATAGGTTCTACTGCTAAGAACAAAAACCACATGAAGCATCAGAAGGAAAAAGCCGCAAGCAGAGACAACAATAAATTCTTCTGCTAAGAACCACATGAAAGCATCAGAATAAAAATGCCGCAAGCAAGATCAAAATAGGTTCTACTGCTAAGAACAAAAACCACATGAAGAAAGCATCAGAAAGAAAATGCCGCAAGCAGAGACAATAGTTTCTACTGCTAAGAACAAAAACCACATGAAGCATCAGAAGGAAAAAGCCGCAAGCAGAGACAACAATAAATTCTTCTGCTAAGAACCACATGAAAGCATCAGAATAAAAATGCCGCAAGCAAGATCAAAATAGGTTCTACTGCTAAGAACAAAAACCACATGAAGAAAGCATCAGAAAAAATGCTGCAAGCAGAGACAATAGGTTCCACTGCTAAGAACAAAAACCACATGAAGAAAGCATCAGAAAAAAATGCTGCAAGCAGAGACAATAGGTTCCACTGCTAAGAACAAAAACCACATGAAGCATCAGAAGGAAAAAGCCGCAAGCAGAGACAACAATAAATTCTTCTGCTAAGAACCACATGAAAGCATCAGAATAAAAATGCCGCAAGCAAGATCAAAATAGGTTCTACTGCTAAGAACAAAAACCACATGAAGAAAGCATCAGAAAGAAAATGCCGCAAGCAGAGACAATAGTTTCTACTGCTAAGAACAAAAACCACATGAAGCATCAGAAGGAAAAAGCCGCAAGCAGAGACAACAATAAATTCTTCTGCTAAGAACCACATGAAAGCATCAGAATAAAAATGCCGCAAGCAAGATCAAAATAGGTTCTACTGCTAAGAACAAAAACCACATTAAGAAAGCATCAGAAAGAAAATGCCGCAAGCAGAGACAATAGGTTCTACTGCTAAGAACAAGAACCACATCAGAACAAAAATGCCGCAAGCAAGACAAAAAATAGGTTCTACTGCCAAAAACAAAAACCGCATGAAGAAAGCATCAGAACAAAAAATGCCAATACCAAAAATATGAGAGATTAGAACAAATGAGAAAACAGGAATTTCTCAGTGACGGAGATCGAACCGGAACTCCTCACTCCGGAGTAAGTTGCTCTGACCGACTAAGCTACATTGACAGAATGTATCTCTACGCGTGCTTCATCACTGTAGTACGTCAATTTTTTTTTTTTTTTTTTTTTTTTGTGAGGCGAAGGAGGAACTTTTCATTAATTACAGACGATGTATGGAACGAACATTACATTTTTCGAAGTACCCACCGGCCAGAAGATTCGTTCTTAGGCAATGTAAAAACACAAATTTGTTGATGACCGAGATCGAACTCGCTCTAACTGACTAAGCTACACCGATGGAATGTATCGCGGCAGATTTGTTGTCTTCACACGTGCTTCTCCTCCGTAGTAAGTCGCACAAACAAAGGCAATGAGGCTTCCGAAGTAAAATATACACCGATCAGCGGAGATATCTACCTCTGCGTTATGCACACAAGCGCGCGTGCAGCGAAGCAGCTTCACGTACAAAGATCGCAAGTAATATACACTATATTGACAAAAGTCACCGGACACCCTTCAAAAGCAAATGAACGTATCCGCTGCGTTGTTAAGATGCACGGTATAGCTGCAAACGGTATAAAAATAAGCCTGCAGCTGACCGCGGTCATATCGCACTGTGAGGTTGAGTGAAAAAGTCGCGGCGGGAGAGAACTGACTTTGAGAAAGAAAAGATTGTTGGATGATATATTAGTGGGTTGTCCATAAGAGAAACCGAGAGGCGTTTAAACATACCCAAGTCAACTGTTTTGGATGTATTGAATAAGCGGAAGACACATGACGTGCCTAAGCAGCAAAACATACCGGCAGACCAAAGAAAATCAGTGATAGAGGACGTGGAAACCTCAGGAGAGTCGTTACAGCTAATCGACGGACTACTACACAAGACTTCAGTGTACAGGTGACTAAAAATGCTGGAACATCGGAATGTACACGTACCATTCGCTGAGAACTTCATTCCATGGGTTACCATGGTCGTGGGGTTGATCATAAACCTTTTATCTCCACTCGCAATGTTACTCGTCGTTTAGCAAGATGTAAAGAACATTTATCGTGGACCGTAGATCAATGGAAACGGGTCCTATGGACTGATGAATCCAGATATACAATCCCTCAGTCTGACGGCCGTGTGTGGGTATCGCGGCAGCCGGGGGAACGCTATTTACCACAGCGTACTGTTCCTACAGTCAAGTTTGAAGCTGGCAGTGTACTCGTGTGGGGGTGTTTTTCGTAGTATGGACCTGGCCCACTTGTTATCGTGAACAAACCTGTTAACCAACTCGTCTGCCTTGATATTCTGGACAATTATGCCCCACCAACACTGTGGTAATACAATGGAACAGAGGCTTGTTGGTACCAGCCGGATAATGCACCGAGCCATAAAGCAAGGACTGTTACGGCGTGTAATTTTGTATCATGTGTGGACTATGGGATGAATTAGAGCGTTGCATAAGAAATTTGGAACCAAGTCCTACTACTAAGCAACAGTTAGCGGTAGCATTATGTACTGAATGGCAGCGCATACCTATCGCTGTGTTCCAAAACCTTGTCGAAAGCATGTCTCGAAGGGTCAGTGCATGCATTAAGGCCAAAGGTGGACCGACACCGTGCTAATGTACGTCAATAAATGCTATGTGTTTCTCTTCTAAGCGTCCGGTGACTATTGTTAATATAGTGTATATCATACCTATGTCGGAGCTGTCTCAGTCAGTATTTCGTTTCGTCTCAACATGGGAAAAACAAAGGATTTATCTGATTTCGACAAAGGCCAGATCGCGTTATGGCAAGACCGCTGGGTAAGAGCATCACCGAAACAGCGACGGTGGTAGTCTACTCATGCTATGCAATAGTTATTAGTACCTATAAAAGGTATTTCGAAACAGGTGACACCTCGAGCCGTCGATAAACAGTCGGTAGGCCAGGCCTCCTTGATGCCAGATGTCAGCGCACGCTATCTCGTCTTGTCCACAGCAACAGGAGGGCTACTGTGGCTAACATTACCCATTATTTCAATTGTGGTGAAGGGTCCAATGTGTCCGGACACACAGTTCATCATACGTTCTTGGATATGGGTCTGCGCAGCCGCAGACCCATTCGTGTACCTATACTCACCGCCCTTCACCGACACCAACGCTTGCAGTGGGCAACGTAATCATAGACATTGGACCATAGAAGACGAAGTGGATCTCATAGTCAGACGAATCCCGTTTTTTGTTACACCATGTCGACGGACGAGCCTAACAGTCTGCAATGCTTCATACTAGTGGTAGTCAACTTGTAGCCTCGATGTTAGTTTGTGCGGCCTGCCGTAAAGTATCTCAAGTGAGAAATTAATTCAACAGCAATGGCTGCAGTAGTTCAACAAACATCGTGGAATGTTAATACTCTATACCAGTGATGGCAAACTGGTACAGCCCCCGATGTCACTATGTGTGGCTTTCCATATGGTATCTCAAATGGGATATTATTTTAACAACAGATAAAGTAGTTGAAGAAACAGCTATATTGTTGATAATTTATCAGGGTTTCTCAAAGTGTGGGTCGAAATCCCCAATTGTGAGTCGCGAGTCGATTTTTCGCGGGCAGCGGAAACTTTTTGTAATGCGAGAATTTTTCAGCTATTTAAAAACAGAAAAAGCATTAAAAAATTAGAAAGTAAAAAAATCGAAAGGAGTGGAACAATTAATACGCTTAATAACACGGATGCGGGAATTGGGTTTCATGTTTGTACCTGTGGCCCCTTTTGAAGCTTAATAGGTAACCCGCCACAGCCCACTAGTTTTACCATTAAAGACTAAGGTATATATCAATTAAAGACAAGGGATATGATAAAGGCATATTTAATGCAGCTTTCTGCTCATATATAAGGCTGAAAATTGCGACATCTTGTGAGAGTTTAGTTTTGTGAGTGAATTTCGTGAAGTCTTTCCCCTTATCAGATGGTGATTTCTGAATAAGCTGCTGTTAGCATTTTAGATCACCAGCGTCTGATTTCTGAAAGTTCGCGGGAAGAAAAGCTAATAAACTGCAATGTAAGTGATTTAAATAATTACTGACATCCTAAACAAAAGTCTATAACCGGTCAGTTTTTATTGTCTGGATGAGAACTCTTAATATTCAAGAAAAAAGGTAAAAAAGTACCAGATTTCCAATACTTGTACAGCGTCACCTGTTAACTATATGCAACACTACCCCAACACGCGGAAACTTAATTTTAAAATATTCCGTATATTTTTCCCCCAAATTTGCAATTTACTGATTATAGTTCAGTGTCTTCTTCGTCCGTGTGCCAATTTGCACGAGACAGGAAGCATTTCTTGTATGTGAACTTATGTAACTCAGTTTTCACCATTGCAAGTCTAACGACGCATTTTCACCTGACGTCCACCTTAAGGCTGCTATCTAACGACTACAGAGCGCATCTAACTCGGGAATTCTACTGCGTGCTTCCATTTCTGAAAGTTTCCAGAACTTTCCATCATATTTAAGAAAAACCAGCTTCTCTCGATTCTAGTCCAGATGCAACAGCGCGGCATTAACTTCGAAGCGAGCTAAATCAAAGTTCATCCTCTTCGTGGATGAACTTAATTTTGCTTCTTATCCTTTTTCCGTCGACTTCTTATCCTTACATGGATAAGAAGCAGAGGTCGGAGGAAAACGCCGAAATTAAAGAAAAAATACAGAAAACCGAGGAACACGAAACGGTCAATCAAAGAAAAACGAGACGAGCAAGAACAGCCCTCAGCAACGAGTTCCGAACAATCAAAATAAAGAAACTCTGAGAAAGTACTCATACTGTTCTTAAGAGTCAGACTACTTAAAAATCGTATTTTCGTGGGATGGAGAAGAAGATGATCCACTGCCGGAGTGTGTCGTTTGCTGCAAAGCACTTGCGAATTTCAAAACAATCTGCAACTGTCATACTTCTTGAGCCGCCTAAACATGGCTCACATCGACATGGACATCAATGCTGTCGTCAGCATGAACCAGAAACAAGCGCACCGTCCGGAACGCCTCACTATCAAAAAATACATCACTTTTCGTTAAATTATATTCAATAATTTAAGAACAGTAGGTAATAATTAAATAAAAATTCTCCCTCCAACCTCACTGCCCATGAAAGCAAGGTGGGTCCCAAAACTTGTTCTAAAACTTTCGAAAAGCATTGATCTATTTTACCGATAGCCAACTGGTGGTCCCCGACGTCAATTTTTGCTACCTGCCGTAGTGTGTATCAAGAGGAATTCAACATAATATGTAAAGGATAGCTGAACAACCGGTATGCTATGTTAATGTTACCACTATTAGCCTACTAGTGGCCCCAGACGTCAGCTTGTGCGGCCCGCCGTTAGAGTATATCAAATGTGGGAAATTAATTCAACAACAGTAGATATACAGCGTGATTCATAATTATTGTCGGGGTTTCCGTGGCCTGGCATGGTGAAACCGTAACCGACATAATAAAACTGCCTACAACATAAAGAAGTTCACCGCGGAAAGTTTTATGTGGCAACACGGTACCAGCTGAATTGACGTCATACTTTAAAATGGCGATTGTTCAAGAAAAAGCAATGTGCGCACTCTGGTTCTTCGAAACAAAGTTATCACAATGCAACGGCGTTACAAGACGCAGTATGGCAGAACTCCATCTTCTGATAATGCTATCCGACGTTGGTTAAAGCAGTTTCAAAAGACTGGAAAGTGTGCAGCATCAAAAAGGAGCGGGAAGACCGAGCACTTAGCAGGACGATGTTGATGGCGTCCAGCAGACTTTACAGAGGGACGATAAACCCCGCAGTTCCCAATTTGCCCAAGACATTTTGTCCAAAGTCGAAGCTGATAAACATCCGCTGCGGACATGGATATTTAGTGACGAAGCAGCGTTTTTCGTCTGAGGGAGGATATATCGGCATAATTGCAGAATATATGTCTCCGAAAACCCTCACGCCATTCAAGAAGTCGAACGAGATAGGCAAAAGGTGAACGTCTGGTGCGCTTTGTTATGCTCGAAACTGTTGTACCCTTTTTCTTTGTGGAGAAAACAGTGACAGTGGTGACCTATCTGAGCATACTACAGCTGTGTCTGTTGCCTGAGTTGGCAGATCGGCAGTCCAATGTTGTGTTCCAGCACGATGGTGTAGCGCCGCATTGGTCTGTTATTGTAGGATAATTTTTTCACTTGCATTTTCCTGGGTGCTGGGTTGGGCGTGATGGACTCTTTCCGTGGCATCCGCGTCCACCCGATATTACGCCACTGAATTTAAAGCTGTGGGGATACGTGAAAAACATCGTTTACCAGACTCTCTGCGATTTCCTTCGAAGAGATGAAGATCAGAATTGGTGCTGCGATAGCAACAGTAACGCCGCAAATGCTGGGGAACACTTGGCGGGAAATTGATAATCGCTTCGATATCTTACGTGCCATGTCGAAGTAGTTTTAGCAATCTGATGTATCGATTCTACAGGTAATTTAACTTTTAGTTGTCATCTGCCATATTCTGTTTGCGGTTTTAGTTTGTTGTTTCCCACTGAAACCCCGGTAATAATTATGAATCACCCTGTATTCTGCAAATTTAACTGCTTCCGCGGAAATATGATCATATGTAGAGGATTTTAGGAAGGGAGTGTCTGACCCCAGGTCCTAAACAGCACTTAGAAATAGAAGCTAGGAGATTTGGGCTAGAGTGTCCGATAGGAAAGTGACACGGAAGCGAAGTAGAAAGGGGGAGGAAGTCGCCTTTATTTATTACCGGGGGGGCAGTACCCGGGTCCGACGGCTTAACGTGCCCATCCGACGCACAGCGGATATTTAGTGGAACGAGCGTTCGTACCTGCCTGGGATCGAACCTGAGGTCCTTTCCTCGGCAGTCACGAACGTTGCCCACTAGGCCACCCGCGGCCCTGGCTTCAGCAGAAAGTCGGCCAAATTGCCATTTGTAACAAGAAAGTTATCACTTGAAGCTACACAAGGTATGTGGCGGGCAAAGTGATCCTTTCCAGCCATTGCATGAAACTGGAAACGAGTTCTTGAAACTAGGTCCGAGTGATAAATTCACAGAACTACGAGTCTTTTCTAGAGTTGTTTCTAACTTCGGAAGCACGTACATGTGTGCGTTCTAAATGAAGGCGATCAAATCCTCTCAACTGAATCGATTGACTAACGGTCACCTTCCTGATTTACAGGGAATTCTAATTCAATGGAAATTTATTTTAAAGAACTTCTTAGCTCATAAGAGCACCAAGATGTTTTCATTGTTTCTCTTCATCAGAAAGCTATGGATTTTTAAATTTAACTTTTTAATATTTTCTATACACTTTGCGACATTCGCTTTCAAATTATGAATTACTGGTGCGCAGTATACATTCGAATCTGTTGAGATAAGTATTTATTAACCACTTAATACTTATACTGTGTTATATATTCATGTTAAATAATATACAGGGTGATTACAGATGATTTTTCAAATTGCAAATATTTATCTTGGAGAAGCGTATGATTTATAAATGTTAAACTAATTGAAAGAACAATTCAAATCGTGTTGGTTTTTGCGTCCTCAGTAGTTCAGCGTTTGCTACTGTTGTAGCGTGGCATACATCACGGTGAAATTAGACAGATATCGCATCGATTACGCGGAGTTGCGATATTTGAGTGGAGTATTTTTGCGATGCTAGTTTTATAGCCACGCAAAATAAGCGGGTATTTTTTTTTAAACAAGGAGTCTTTTTCTAGAGCGTACTTGTGACTGCTCATAAAAGGGAGCGTGCACATTGAATTAAGTCTTCCTGTTGTCAATTTTTTTCTTTTTCTTTTTTTTTTTGTCATTTTCTTGTAGGACTTCCGTCCACAGTGAGTAGAGTTTAGGTCCCAGCCACCTACAGCGAGATCACCTTTTCGGCAGGAATGAGAGCAAGTCTAGCGACTTTGACAGAACAGTTTGTAGTGAGATTAGAGTACAGTAGATGGCGCCACCGTACAAGTACGATATTGCACATAGAGGAGTGAGAGAATTTCAGGGGGGACATAGGAAAGGATACCCATTTAACCAGCGGGTCCAGCCTGGGGGCCGTCACTTAACGTGCTCGTCCGATACACGGCGGATATTCAGCGCTTGTTAGTAAATCACACCATCTCCGAAAGATCAGCTCAGGCTTGAACCTGGGGACCTTGCATCGATAGTCTGAACTGCTAACCACTAAGCCATCCGCGGCTCATCTTTCTGTTGTGGATCGCAGGTTCTAAATATGAATCAACAGCGCCAGCTGTACCACTTCTCAAAGTGAACTAACCACACAAATGCTGTAGTGGGGCTTAAATGACCAAAACAAAAGTCATACAGAAGCGAGGTAGAAAGTCAGTAGAATAGAGGAAATAATTTGTAACAGGGACTCCGTATCTCGGGACCGCCATTAGCGTGCTCTCCGAGGCACGGCGAATACTTTGTAGTTAGGCAGTCTGGCTGGGATCGAACCCCCCAAACATACGGTTGGACGAGTGTTTCTTTCAGGTATACATCCAAGGGGGCGAAGCCCTCCCGGAAACAACTATCCCCCTCCCCCGAGACGTTTTAAGTTACCAAGCCAAATTTTAATAAATTCAGGCTATGATGAAAAAGGAGGTTTCTTTTCTTTTTATGCTAAAAATATTTCTCCAATTATATTTTTTAAATATTTGTTCAAATTGTTATTTATAGTTTATATTATTAAAAAGTGTATAACGACGCATGGTGTTCTTCAAAATATGATAAGTAGACTAATCATATTTAATTGTATGGGAAACGTGATTAAGGAACAAGAATGCGTTGAATGCATTTTAACACAAAAAATCCTTTAGCTTTCTTCGGGGGAGGGGGAGGAAAAAGGAAGTTTTTGAAATTCACCATTTGGAACAAAATTAAAGTTAGTGAAAAACTGAAGAAAAATTAAAGCATTTTTTCTAATGTAAGTTGATACATTTTTATTAAATTAAAGCATTTTTTTTTTCTAATGTAAGCCGCATTTTAATAAAAAACAAAAAAATATGAAACATTTTCCGGAGGAATTAGGTCCCCTCTGAATGCGCCCCTGTGGTAGATATATAGTAATTACTTCTATATGTATAAATATAGTAGTTAAAATTATATATATATACACACACTATCTACCAACAAGTAATTGGACACCTGTGATAGCAAAGGAAATCGAAGTTTATTCACCTTCAATAGTTGGTGGAGCCTCCACGAGCGGCGATTACAGCTGCGACCCTCCGTGGCATACTCTCAAATAGGCGTTGTACGACGGCTAGCGGTATTTTCTTCCACTCGACTTGGAGAAGGCAGGTCAGTTCCTTCACCGATTTCGGACGGTCGGGGGCACTCCTTAAGTCGACGCTCCAACTCGTCCCAGAGGTGCTCGATAGGGTTAAGGCCCGGGCTCTGCGCTGGCCAGTCCATTTGATTAACCCCATTGTCACTATACCAAGTCATGGTGGACATCGCAACATGTGGCATTGTCATCCTGAAAGTAACATGGGTCCACCCTGTAAAACTGCCACAACGTAGGAAGCGCATGGTCATCCAAACTGGTGCAGTAGGTCTCGGCGTTGAGTCTACCAGGAATTGTGACCAAGGGCCCCGTGCCACACCAGGAGAAACACCCCCACAGCATAATTCCACCGCCGCCGAACTTCACAGTTGGCACAATACATTCCGGCAGGAGGGATTCTCTAGGCAGACGCCAAACCCAGACCCTGCCATCCGAACGGTAGAGGTTGAACCTTGATTCGTCGCTCCAGAGAACCTGTTCCCACTGTTCAACGGTTCACTGTCGACGTTCTTTGCACCACGTTAGCCGAGCAGCGCTATTGGACTTGGTGATCAAAATCTTGTGGGCGGCAGCACGCCCATGATAACCGAGCTGATGGGCTTCCTTACGGATGATATTCATCGAAAGAACACTCCCGGATGCCTGTTGAAATTCCTCGCGGATGTGGCCCATCGATTCGGTGCGGTTCTTCCGAATTTCTCTGGCCAGCACCCGTCGGTCTCTAACTCCCAGTTTTGTGGGTCTGCCTGGTCTGGGCACATTCCGAAAGTCACCTCTCATCTTCCACTTTCCAATCACGTAGGCCATTGTCGATTTTGTGTACTTTAACTTGCTGGATATGTCACGTATGGATCGCCCATTTCTGTGATACCCGACGATTACAACTTTCTCGAAATCAGAGAGCTCCGAACTGCGTGGTATCTTGCATGCGACTGGTTGCGTTGTTGTTTCCCACACGTTATTTAACGGCGGCATCCGTGACGTGTATCAGGACCGCAGATATCGTCGATTACAGGGGTGTCCAATTACTTGTTGGCAGATAGTGTATATATATAGCAAATGGAAAACTTGCCCCTCTGAGGTTCCATTTGACTTACCCGGCCGAAAAGTCATGAAAGAAACACTGGGTTGGACGTTGTCGGAAATATGAGGACTCTTGCTTCTCTTTTTAAATGGGGAACAAAAGGGGTTTTGCGTGCTGACCACATCCACATCACAGAATACTTTGTATGTGTTACAAGTACGTAGCACTGAAACATTGTGACTTTTCAGATGCGTTGCGCAATGTAACGGTAATGTTTCAGAAACCTTACGGTTACGTCAAAATGTCCGCAAACGTTACATAACTTTGAAACATAACCGATACGTTACAGTTAAAGGTCTTTGTAACTTCAACATACCAACTTCATGTTACTGTTAGGTATTTGAAAGATATTCGTGACATTACTATTACGTATTTTCTACGTTGAACATTTGAGTTTTAATAAATTTTGTAAAATCACAAAAAATATTACACTCGACAGCTGTTTTAAAAGCAAAAATCGCATTACTAATATTGATAACAAAAGAAATAAAAATCTGTTCCAAATGAGGGTGTGGAATTTCTATTATACATGTGCGGAATAGGCTATATTTCAGCGAAAAAAAGAAAAACAAATTAGTCATTTCTCTAAATACCTACCAATATGAAATTTCTCAGCTTTAAGTAAAAAAACATGCTGGTATAGTATACTAACACAACAGCGCCGCCATCTACTTAGATTTTTTGTAAAATGCTTTTTAGAGTTTAAGAATTATAATAATCAAAACAATTACTTACTTTCAGATGATCTTGAATCACACACGCAAAAAAAGGATGAAATATTAAATCAATAGCTAACTCGAGTACAACAGTATCACCGCAGAATATTCCAGTATACACATGGAAATAGAACTACGAGAGGGCTTCACTGAAATGGAACAAATGCGCATGCGCATCCACGCCGTTGCCAAAGCAAAAATCTTAAATATCGCCGGAATGTAACATCAAGGTAGCAATTATGTACAATGGAAACTACTGTATAAAGCAGTAGTATCGGTGAATGCTACTTTTAACGTAACCGTAACGTACATAGAGTTATGTTCCACAACAGATGTTGCTGAAACGTAATTGTAAGATATCTCTGAAAGTGTAACGAAAATGCGAGATTGTAACATTATTGATACATATCTGAAACGTTTTGAGCTGTATGAGTAGTAAGAAGAGCTCATCTACGAGAACCAGCGAAGGAGAATGTGCGATTAAAGATGAAGGGGGGGGATGATGGAGCCTCAAAAGAGAAGCAAAAATATGGCATCACTAACTTTTCAATGCCATTACGTGTATCCACGGAAAAGAACCAAAAAAGTAGACTGAAAATTAAATTGCTACATGGAAGTTATTTTGCCTCCATCGATATATAACCAGCTTCAAAGAATGTAATTTCTGTTTTATATTTCAAGAGTCCAGTTTACTTCCCCTTGTTCGTATATTTTTTTCTTTACTTTTTTGGCATTTAGAAATTATTCTCTAATTAAGCAGCGAAAAAAACAAAAAGGGCAACTGCATTCGTGAATATACATTGTTTGCAGTTGAACACAGCCCCCCCCCCGCCCCGCCCCGCCCCACCCCGGTTCTTAAAGACATTGCCATAGCTAGTTCTAAGGAAGACCGAACAATCGTCTCTGCACAGTTATCACTGATTGACATGATTGCAATTATAGCATACAGAGTGCCTTTTTCCGCTGAAACGCCATTTTTCTTCTGTGCTGCTAGCTAACGCCATCTGCCGGATCTTCGTCATTACAACTTTAGTAGTGCAGCAGACACCAAAAACGTGTATTCGATCTAGACTCAAACATTCAACAAATCCATATGAATTACAGAAATTGTTTCTGCTATGCAAACCTTCTGGACATCAATGACTTGACAAAAATAAATTGATTGAAGTCCCACAGGAAAGATACTCGCTGCACTTATCAGTGACACGAGTGGAATTCCAGCGCATAAAGGCTTTTTCCTACTGACTTGCTATTTTCCTTTTGTGCTGCAAGCTAGAACCACCTGCCGGACTTGCCATTTTCCTTCTGTGCTGCAAGCTAGAGAACCACCTGCCCGACTTGCCATTTTTCTTCTGTGCTGCAAACTAATTACAACAGTGCTATAAATAATAATAAAAATAAATCTCAGTTGGCTTTTTTTTTCTTTTATTGGGAAAGCAACTCATTGGGCTATAAACCATCGCCCGTCCTTAATTTAGGGTTACTGGTTCCAGGGAAGGTAGAGAACCAGTGCCGTAGGACAAGCACAACATCCATGCCTCACCGTGATTCGAACCCGGACCCTTCACGGACGAATGGTCAGAAGCCATCGCTTAGACCACTGCGCCAACTGGGCGGCGAGTCTCTCTTTCAGATAATATCAACTTAGGTCAATCACCTAATTTTCACTTCATTATTTTTCTTTATAGGAGAGAGATTTTGTAATCATGTTACGTACCAGGATCTCCTAATTTGTAATGTCTACGAATTCACGCGCGACCCGACCCGTAAGAGCTCAAATATTCAGCCTTGGCAGTCTAAGTTATGAAATTATGACCAGAAACAAATGAAAACGCAAAATTGGGTAAAGAAAATTGCACCACAAAAATGAGCAATTCCTACGCACAGAAAGTATTGCATAGCAACCTTGGTACGCAAAATTTTTGAGCATGTTTTGCTCAGATACATAAAATCAAGCATTATACGTAGTGCGATCAAAAAGTTCCGAGACTAGGTACGTAGCGCGCCAATAGATGGCAGTACGCAGATGGGCGAGCAGAGGTCGAGGGCATTGACCTTCATGAGCCATTGTGCCGAGTGGCATCGTTTTGGGAACATCGGGAGCTGTGTTACACCATATTTGGGGACCACGTGCAGAACACAGCTGCGATTTCGGTGTGGAGTGCAAACTAGAGCAACGAGAGAGCATCAAATTCTGCGTCAAACTCGGCAGATCGGGAACCAACATTCCTGTCACGTGTCATCACTGGGGACGAAACTTGGGTCTACGGTTACAACCCGCAGACCAAACAACAGTCGTCGCAGTGGAAGAGCCCGGCATCTCTGTAACCAAAGAAGACCCGATAGGTCCGGAGCGCAACCAAAAGCATTTTCATCGTATTCTTCGATATTCGTGCGGTTGTGCACCATGAATTCGGCCCCCAGGGCCAGACAGTCACCGCATTTTTTTACTGTGATGTTCTGCGGCGTCTTCGGGAGGATATTCGCCGCAAACGACCTGAAATGTGGTGCAGGGGCGATTTCCTGCTCCATCACGACAAAGCAGCAGCTGACAGAGCGTTACCTACACGCCAGTTTTGCAGCCGCAACAGCATAGCATGACTTCCCTTTTTCAACCGCCGGATTTGGTCCCCTACGAATTCTTTCTGTTCCCGAAGATCAAGATCGCCATTTTGAAACCGTGGACGAAATCCAGCGCAAATCGTAGACGGTGCTTGACACGATTTACGAACAGGACTTCCACAGGGAGCGTTCCAACAGCGGCAAAAACGTTGGCAGCAGTGTATCGCTGCTCAAGGAGACTACTTTGAGGCAGATCATAGCCAGACTTGAGTAACGTAAGTACTTATATCAGCTAGTCTCAACATTTTGATCGGACCTGTATATCTCGTTGTCAACCATGTACTGTATATCAGCTAGTCTCGAACTTTTTAATCGGACCTCGTATATCATCGTTGTCAACCATTATCATTCCACTGCTGGATGAAAGTCTCCAAGTTTCTTCTACCACGGTTTTTTTTTTTTTAGCTAGTCTCCATGTCACTTCCGCACGCTTTCGAATTCCATCCACCCATTTCCCATGTGGTGTTATGTGCCTTTTTCTGTCCCTTGGAATCCAATCTAAATTTCTGTTGTCCATCAGTGGTCCGTCCTTCGGGCAACATGTCCAGCCCATTGCCATTTCAGGGATTTTACTCTGATTATAAGGCAAAACGCTTTCTAACTTCATTGGGTCTGTTTCCCATTTCTTTGAAGTTTCGCGAATGAATAGCTCTTTCTTGGCCAAGAACGTGGAGTCCTGAGAAGACAATTCTTTTCAGGAAGCAAAGAAGACAGTAATGGCTTTTAAAGTTGCCAACGACAGTGCTGAAAGGGGATTCGCTGTTGCTATCACTTTCAATTCTTCTCTTACAAAGCACGAAGAACAGAAACAATTCCTTTTTCAAGTTGTGGAGGATCACCAGAAACGTTTTCCGGATACCACGAAAAGCATACTTTTCGCAGAGACTTAGAAATCAATCAACAGTGAGATTTTCTGTAAGTTGTTGCACAGTATATTCACTATCATGAACCGTATGTGAGCCTACTTGCGAAATTAATTTGAGATTTATCTTTTGCTCAATTAAAGTATTCTATGTGTCATGTTTATTATTTTCTTTATAACTGGTGTGGGTCTTTATAGTAGTAAAAGTTCAACCACCTTGAGGATGAGGCAGTTCTAAATATCGGATTTGTGCGAGACATTTTCATCGAAAGGAACAAAAACATCAATGAGCACCGAAACAAATAAACTAACAATCCAAGAGCACCATTGAAATAAATTATATACACCGATGAGCTTTTACATTATCACCACCCCTAGCCTAGAGAAATTAGCGCGCCTGGAGACCGAACGGTGGCGCAGTTGAAGTCCCCACAGCAGTATATATACGACCCGGGGACTGGCATTCGGTTAGTAGAGTGTTCGGAGTCAGAATGGGAAAAGCTGCCGATTTATCAGAGTTTGATAAAGGACAAATTGTGATAGCACGGCGCTTCAGAACTACGATCTCGGGAGCGGCGAGCACGTATCAAAAGTGGTGCACAGATGGCCAAATGACAAAGCGTCGTCCAGCCGTGTGTCGTCCTCAGTTCAGTGATGCCAGAGGGGAGAGGAGACTGTCGCTCATTGTTCACAGCGACGCAGGGAAAACAGTGCGAGAAATCACCCGCAGCTACAACAGTGGTGATCAGGGCAATGTGTCACAGCACACAGTTTATCGCAGCCTTCTGAGCATGGGCCTCCGTAGCCGAAGACCCAACAGGGTCCCCATTCTCACTGCACGTCATCGCCAACAACGCATGAAATGGGCACAAGATTATCGAGATTGGAACGTGGATGATTGGAAGAAAGCGGCCTGGTCTGACGAGTCAAGATTCCTGGTGCATCACGTAGACGGCCGAGAGCGGATACGCCGATTACCAACGGAGGCTATAGCACCTTGATGCCCTGTTGGGCAGAAACAGGCCGGCAGCGTTATGTTGTGAGCGATGTTTCCTTGGGACACTTTAGGCCCCATTGTCCCAGTAGCACAATCCATGACAGGCGTGCTTGCACGCAGGCGGCCAAATTCTTAAGGCGGCCTGTTTCGGTGGTACATTTGCGGAACCACCATTTTCGGAATTTTATTTACGAAGTTTTTAACTTGTAAGCTTCTGCAAGTTGGCAACACTTGGCAAGAGAACTTTAAGTTCATGTCTAAAGAGCCGGCAATTCATTGTTGTGGCTTAGTCTCCGATGTTTGGCGATAATTAGGTAAGTAATAATTGTTATTTTTATAGAAACATATTTAAAACTAATAGTGTCGAATAGAATTAATATACCTATTGTATATTACATCCGCGTGGAGGAACATGCTGAAGTAAATTGCCACATGAAAGGAAGCTAACATGTCGCCTCGTGCTTCAAGGTTCAAGTGACTATGTCCTAGAGCACCAGCAAATTTGTTTCAAATTTTTTCTTTCTATCTCGCCAGAAGTGTTTGTAGCATTTCTAGTTCTTTGAGAAACCCTCCCGGTCGAAGAGCGAAAGCTCGGGAGATAGTTTTTTTTTCCGCCATGTATTTCGTTATTTATATTTTTACATAATTAAAACGGAGTTCTCTGTCAATTTCTTTGTAGAATTAATATGTTTAGCAGTAGACCAGTAGTTATTTTTCTAATATAATAATATGACCTCCACTCTTAATATTTACGAAGGTGGAAACCACCGCACGTTTAAGATAGTGAAACACTTCTATAAAATCAAAGGTACAAATTGCTTTTAGTCTAGTATAATGACACTATTGTGTTAAAAACATAACACTATATATTTTAGATTTACAACATTTGCTACCGAAAATAGTTTTCCCACATATTTTTTTAATAATTTATATATTTTATTTTTATTTGTTCAAATTACCGGTTTACCATATTTCTTCTGTAAAGGTAGGTACGTGGCGCGTCTGGTGATATTTTTTTTATAATAAATATTTTTCTGTTTTGCATGTAACTGAATTATTTTTATTCCGAAAAAGTATGGCTAAATTTTAACATTATCTGCCATTTTTTGGTTGGAGTTTCATACGAAACCTATACAAGAAATATATTGTGAATGTACAAAATGTGTAATAAATATATAGGAAAAGTGTGTAAAGTATCCTGTATGGAATAATAAAACCGAAACATGTATCAGATGCCATTCTGCATCTCATAAAAAAATTAAAAAAAACCATTTGTATTGTACGTTCTGTTGTGAAGGTGTAGAAGGACAGTGGTTTCACTATGTAACCACCTAATTATGATAATTAGGGTGATACAATATTTTTTTCAGTCACATTCCTTTTATGTGGTAGTTAAGCGTTATAAAACTGATTTATTAAATGATAATATTGATTATTTCTGGTACAACCCCTCGAAGTGTTAAATAATAAAATTAAAATTTGGTACTAGAGTTTTTCTTTTGTACATTCCAAAAGAGAAAAGAAAGTTTCTATTTTATAAAACGTTTCCTCATTATTAATTTATTATTATTAATCTATTATTAATTTATTATTATTGTAGGTTTGTAATTATTATTATTACAACCATTTAGAAATATGCCGAACAGGAAAACGTCAGTCTGGTGCTTTTTATCGAAAGCGAAAGAATGAAAGTGACAAGGAAAAGGAAAAATTACGAGGGTCCATGTTTAAATTCGTGAAGTTGGTGCCCCGACAGCATCAACATCAGTCGCTTTGGAATCCATTTCAGACAGTAAGGACGAAATGGAAGATGAAAAAATCAAATAAATTGTGCCAAGAGGTATCATCAGGGACTAAATCAAGTTGTGTTGAGGATAATTCGTTAAGTGATCGTGCTGAAATAACGACTGAATATGATATCCTTTCAACTGGCCACCCATTATTAATAATCGGTTATTAGAAATCATAATACAGAAGGAACCGGTAACCCTCAAAGAATGATATTTCCTACAGATAACAGAAGGTCATTTTTTTGTGTCATAGTAGATCAGACTTTTACGTAACGGCGAAAAAGTTCAAAGAGCTTGGTTAATCTATTTTACAAAATCCAATAGAGTGCTTTGCTTTTGTTGCAAGTTATTTGCTTTAAAGCAAAACAAACTAACAGATTGGCGACATTTAGCTACTCATTTATCGTGACATGAAGCGAGTGTAGAACATATGCAAAACTGTAAAAAGTGATATGAATTTAAAACACGACTCGACAACAGTTGTACAATTGATAAAGAACAACAACAGTACTTTGAATCAGAAAAAGACGATGGCGAGCCGTTATTGAGAGAATCATTGCAATTGTCCAGTTTCCAGCAGGGCAGTGTTTAGCTTTCAGGGGTGAAAATGATAAATTATATGAAGCAAACAATGGGAAACTTATTAAAGGCTACAGAAATTTTAGCAAAATTTGACCCCGTTATCTTACAGTATGTCAATAGCATAACAAAAACCTGCTAAAAGTCATGCCTCATTACCATGCTTTTCAAAATGAAATATCTGTTTTAACGAGTGACATAAAATCAAAAATCAAGGAATTTGTGAAGAAAGCATAATATTTTTCGGTAATTCTCGAATGCACGCCAGATACCAGTCACATTGAACAGATAGCGTTTGTAGTTACAATTGTAAATATTGACAATTCTGATGTTGCAGTTAGATAATTATTTCTTGGGTTCTATCCAGTTTCAGGCACTACGGGGGAAGGATTATGTAATTATCTTCTAAGTGAACTTAGAAGATAATTACATAATCCTTCCGTCAACTAGATTTTTAAGATATGCGTGGAAAGGTGTACGATAACGGGGCGAATATGCATGGGAAACGTAACTACTTGCAGAAGAAAATCGGAGTATAAATCCTAGAGCATTTTTTGTACCTTGTGCATCCCATTCATTAAATTTAGTTGTAAATAATGCTGCAAAAGTAACATTTGAAACCAGTTAATTTTTTTTTAACATTAACGAAGAACTGTACACATTTTTTTCTGCATCCCCTTACAGGTGGGACATACTAAAACGTAATATTAGTAGATTAACGCTGAAATCTGTAAGTTATACAAGGTGGGAGAGTAGAGTAAAAGCAGTGCGACCTCTGAGATTGCAATTAGGGGAAGTCATGAAAAGTTCAAATGATAGACGACAATTCCAGAGACATGAAAACAAAACATACAGCTCAATGTTTGTTAGATCGGATTGAGTCTTTTAAGTTCATCTCAATTATATGGAATGATTTTCTGTTAAAATTTGATTTAAGTAAAATGTTTCAGTGCTCTCAATCCAACATAAATGAATCTGTTAATGTTTTAAGTGATCTTGTTAAATTTCTAAGTGTAGTCAGATCTGATGAGGCATTTAGTAAATATATTAGGGATGCAGAAGCTTTAGCTGCAGAAGTAAATGTGGAGGCAGAATTTCCAGTTGAAATTAGTAGGACTGAAGTTAGTCTTTCTGATTATGGAAGTCCTGATGAACCTATCACAAATCCAAAAGAATTGTTCAGAACACAATTTTATCCAACGATTGTTGATACAGCCTTAAATTCCATTCAGGAAAGGTTTGAAAATCTACAGGAATGTCATAACGTATTTAAATTTCTTTCTGAATTTATAGAAATGACTGAAGAGGAAATTAAACAATCTTGCTTTGATCTAGATGTTTCCCTTCTAATTAACGAAGGAAGCAAACGTTTTAAGGATATTGAAGGTCTTGAGCTCTTCAACGAGCTGATAACGTATAGAGTTTTGAGCAGTGGAATTGAAGATGGGGAAGACCCATTAAAAAACTTATCATTTATAACAAAGAATAACTTAATGTCACCATTTCGTAATCTGTTTATAGCTTTAAGCATTCTTCTGACATTACTAGTTAGTGTAGCATCAGGTGAAAGGAGTTTCTCAAAACTCAAACTCCTTAAAACATATTTAAGAACGTCAATGACTCAAGAGAGGTTTAGTGATCTACGACTATTGACTATAAAAAAGGAATTGTGCGAAAGTTTGGAATTATCAGATGTAACTGACGAACTGGCAAGTAAGAAAGCAAGAAGAGTGCTCTTTTAACTTCATGGATACATACATACATTTTGTTAATTTATGGTACTCGTGTGTAATGTGTCACTGTGCTTGCGATATTTTTGAAAAGTTTTGTTTTGAATATAAATTTAAAAAAAAGTGTATATGGTGTTGCGTTATTATTATAGAATATTTGTACTTTGTACGCTTGTACCCCTGCCAACTATATGGAACAATGAAAACAAAACATCCCCGGTGCCATGGGTTAAGTTAGGAATCTAATAGCATAATCACTTGTACTCGATCCACATTGGCATGGGCGGCCAAATCTGTTTTAAAGCAAACAACTTGCAACAAAAGCAAAACACACTATTGAATTTTGTAGAATAGATTAACCAAGTTCTTTGAACTTTTTCACCGCTACATAAAAGTCTGATATACTGTGACACAGAAAATGACCTTCCATTGTTATCTGTAGGAAATTTCATATTTTGAGGGGTTACCGGTCCCTTCTGAATTATGAGTTCTAATAACCGATTATTAATAATGGGTGGCCAACTGAAAGGATTTGCTATATCATATTCAGTCGTTATTTCAGCACAATCATTTAACGAATTATCCTCAACACATTTTGATTTAGTCACTGATGATACCTCTTGGTACAATTTATTTGATTTTTTCATCTTCCATTTCGCCCTTACTGTCTGAAATGGATTCCGAAGCGACTGATGTTGATACTGTCCGGGCAGCCTCGTCCAACTTAACGAATTTCAACATGGATCCTCGCAATTTTGACTTTTCCTTGTCACTTTAATTCTTTCTCTTGCTATAAAAAACACCAGACTGACGTTTTGTTTTCCTGTCCGACATATTTCTAAATGGCTGTAATAATAATAAATTAATAATTAAAAACATGTAATAATTTTAATAAATTAATAATAATGCGAAAACATTTTATAAAAAAGAAATTTTCTTTCACATTTTGGAATGTACATGTACAAAAAAAAAAAAATTTCACGTACTAAATTTTATTCCCTAACACTTCGAGGGGCTGTACCAGAAATAATGTTATCATTTAATAAATCAGTTTTATAACACTTAAACTACCACATAAAAAAAATGTGAAAGGAGAAAAAAGTATTGTATCACCCTAAATAGCATAATTAGGTCGGTTACATAGTGAAACCACCGTCCCACTACACCTACCTTCACAACAGAACGTACAATACAAATGTTTTTTTTATTTTTTTATGAGATGCAGAATGGCCTCTGATACATGTTTCATTTTTATTATGCCATACAGGATACTTTAAACACTTTGCTTATATATTACACATTTTTTACATTCACAATATATTTCTCCAACCAAAAAATGGAAGATAATGTTAAAATTTAGCCATAGTTTTTTAGAATCAAAATAATTCAGTTACATGCAAAACAGAAAAATATTTATAATAAAAAAAATATCACCAGACGCGCCACGTACCTACCTTTACAAAATAAATATATGGTAAACCGGTAATTTGAACAGATAGAAATGAAATAATTTATTTAAAAAATGTGGGGAAAGCTATTTTCGGTAACAAATGTCGTAAATCTAAAATATATAGCGTTATGTTTTTAACACAATAGTGTAATTATACTAGACCAAAAGCAATTTGCACCTTTGATTTTATAGAAATGTTTCACAATCCTAAACGGGCGGTGGTTTCTTTCGAAACCACCTTCGTAAATATTGAGAGTGGAGGCCATATTATTGTATTAGAAAAATAACTACTGGTCTACTGCTAAACATATTAATTCTACAAAGAAATTGATAGAGAACTCAGTTTTAATGGTGTAAAAATATAAATAACGAAATACATGGGGGCGGAAAAACTATCTCCCGAGCTTTCGCTCTTCAACCGGGAGGATTTCTCAAAGAACTAGAAATGTTAAACACTTCTGGCAAGATAGAAACAAAAAAATTTGAAACAAATTTGCTGGTGCTCGAGGACATCGTCACTTGAACCTTGAAACACGATGCGACATGTTAGCTTCCTTTTCATGTGGCAATTTACTTCAGCATGTTCCTCCACGCGGATGTAATATACAATAGGTATATTAATTCTATTCGATACTATAAGTTTCCAAATTGTTTCAATAAAAATAATTATTACTTACCTAATTATGGCCAAGCATCGAATACTAAGCCACAACAATGAATTACCGGTTCTTTAGGCATGAACAAAAAAGTATTAAAGTACTCTTGCGAAGTGTTGCCAACTTGCAGAAGCTAACAAGTTAAAAACTTCGTAAATAAAATTCCGAAAATGGTGGTTCCGCAAATGTACCACCGCCCTAAGAATTTGGCCGCCCTAAGAATTTGGCCGCCCTAGGCCGCCCCTAAGAATTTGGCTGCCTGCGTGCAAGCACGTACTGCACACCTGGCAGAACCGGCCCAGCGTGTGAGGGTGTTTTTCGTGGTATGGTCCCAACCCATTGGTTATCGTGGACAGACCTGTTAACCAGCAAGTCTACCTCGATATTCTGGAAAATTATGTCTTACCAACTCTGTGGAAATACTATGGAACCGAGCCTTGTTGGTACCAGCAGGATAATGCACCGAGCCATAAAGCAAGGACTGTTACGACGAGGTTTGACGATAATTCCGTATCGTGTGTGGACTGGCCAGCACAGAGCCCTGATCTTAATCCCATAGAGCACCTATGGGATGAATTAGAGTGCCGCATAAGAAGTTTGGAACCAAGGCTAACTACTAAACAACAGTTAGCGGCAGCATTATGTACTAAGTGGAAGCGCATACCTATAGCTGTGTTCCAAAACCTTGTCGAAAGCATAGCTCCAAGGGTCAGTGCATGCATTAACGCCAAAGGTGGACCGACACCATACTAATGTATGTCAATAAATGCTATGTTGTGTTGTGTTTCTCTTCTAGGTGTCCGGTGACTTTTGTCAATATAGTGTATGTACTTACGACATTATTGTAACTAGAAGGGATTATTATTAAGTACTGAAGGGATAGTATTATATGTAGGCTGATCTCGATGAATATTACACGTTACATGTTAATTTGAGACCACAGAAATGAACACTTTGCTGTCTTTCCGATGCCCTCATGGACAAAAGACGACATGGTTTGTATATCACAACAACATGTGTTAATTTTTTCGACAATTGGCAACACTGCACAACATGTTTTATTTTTCATTATTGTATTTTTCATTGCCGAGTAAATGATTTGGAGGAATGTTTTTTATTTACTCTGAAACCATTGCATCGGGAGTCTTGAAAGCCCGAGTATTACGTGACTAGGAGAGCAACACGTGTCTAACGACAAAATTTTCAGTAGCTGAGGAACAAGAAGGCATTGCTGTAAACTTTCCTGAAGCTTTTTTTTTTTTTTTTTTTTTTTGTAGCGCATATTGATTTGAAGTGAGTAACCTAAGCTCTAGTTTTAAACCCCAAGAGTGTGATCATCAAGCTATCTTTTTACTTTTTCTCTCACATTTCTTTTCTTCAGAATTCCTTCTCCAATTTTCTTTAACTTGTTTGGAAACTTAGAAAGGAAAAAGAAAAAAGGTTTGCCCAAGTTACTCTGTCTGCAAACGAAAAAGATGTAAAGTTTATTATATATGCAAGCAAGTGCAAAGCGGCATGTGCGAGAGAAGGAGTGAAGTGGTCACAAGGTCAAAGGAACAGCAAGTTAAAAATGAGTAGAGCTGCGATGTTGCTCATAAAGCTTGAAGAGAGGTGGGAGAAGTTGTTGGAAGAAAAAATCTTCAAGCTGTGATTTTATCAACACGTACTTGACTAGTCTCTTTTTAATTATTTTTAGGAAAAATTTAAGTGCAGGAAAAAAAGGATCTGAAGTTTTGCACTTTACCTGGAATGAAAAAAAAAAAAAAGAAACGATCGAGGGAAAGTAGCACAAAGAGCCGTAGTTCAAAGCAGTGGTTGCTCGTGTCCTGTTATACATGTAACGACCTACGCGTGGTTTGAAACCCCCACCACTTACATTAAAAGCCTTAGAAATCAAGACTCATTGGGCTTGTCCCGGTACAGTTTTCCTCTCGGGGCAGGGCAATAATAACAACACGTAGTATCCATCTACAATAACTTTATTTTAACTGTCGTCAAGATCAAAAGTTCACATTGATCTTGTACTTTTTTTTTTTAACGTAGGACTACGTCTAACTCTTTGATGCATAGCGATCGAATTACAACCCGGAGCCCAAGGGCCGAATAGCTTCAATCTGTAGGGCATCCAGTGTTTTAAAAGTGAAACTTGGCATTTATTTATAGGCAAAGCTATATATATATATTAAAAGAAAATACGAATTTTTGGATTGTTTGTTTTCGTATGCGTTCGGATTTTTTCATAAAACAGTTACCGGCAGCTACAGTACGCGCTTTCGTTACCTGCGCCCCACGTAGCTGCGGGGGGGAGGAGTTACGCCCCTGTGTCGGGCGGTAATTTGTCCTGTGGTCGAGATTGTGTCTGTTTTCGAGCGTTTGAATTATAATAGACAGTGTTAGTAAAGTCCAAGTTTTGTTTATTTGAACGATTGCTGCCATCACGGGTTCATAAGATTGTACAACTTGTCCAAAGCTAAAGTTTAACTTCAGCAGGCGTAAAAATTCGATTGCATTGTTAGAAAACTACTCACCACATAACTTAAGAAAAAATGCTCTTATCACAACAGAGAACTCCATCTTATCCTTCTTGCTGAGAATTAAAAAATATGACATGTGTCAACAAGAAAATGTTTGTATTAAAAATACATCTCTGATTCAAAGGTTTGTGGAAGAAACTTTTTTATACAGTTCTTTGCATCAAGGCAACCAACGCTAGCATCCTCGGCTGCGGCCGATCGAATTTCGAGATTCCAGCTACTGTTGTAAAGAATTCGGACAATGGATCACAGCTCATGGTGCGAAGAAAACAGATGGTTTTGAAAAACCGAAAGGAAAACATCTAAACTGTCAGGGAGGTAGAATTAATTGCTAGTGCCGTAACAGGGGAAAAAAGAAGTTAGATATTGATGTCTTCCCAATACCAAACTGGAGGTCAGTGAAGAAAGTTTACAGACTGCAGATCGAAAATAGAAGCCATAAAAGAGTGGGCACATATGCTCATAGTTCTCTTTAGTGTGAAGGATAAATCCCCGAATGATAATTCTAAAGCAATATTCAAAGTAATAATTCGAAGTAAAAGTTCTGATAAAAAAATCAACCTAGAAAAGAATTTAAGTTTGACGAGAAATGGTTAGTTTCGTTTTCATTTGTAAGAAAAATCAGTCAAACGTCAGCGCTTACCGAAAAATAATTTCCATGAAGCAAATTCAATGAACAAAAGAAAATACACCCACGGACAATGAAATTTGCGCTCCAAGAAGGAAGCATCGGACTGAATTGAAATTGTATGGACATTATACAGATGAATGATACACATGATGGCAAAAACAGAGCTGCAGGACAATTACAGAGGGATCTGTGGCATGCAGTCCGGTCATCTTCAATAGCGCGTCGCACCGCCTCGTGCGGCGATACATGCTGCAATACTGTCCGGCATGGAGGCGAACAGACGCCTGATGTTGTCCTGCAGCAGACTCTCCCACACGTGTTGGACGGTGTGCTCCAAATCCAGGATAGTGCAGCACGGCGGCAGCTGGCGTTTCAACTAGTCCCACACATGCTCGATAGGGGACACGTCTGGGAAGCGGGCAAGACATAGAAGTGTCTGGACAGTCCTGGGCATCCCGAGCCATGTGCGAGCTGGCATTGTCCTGCTGGTATAAAGCACCTGGAATCTTGGCCAGAAATGAGAGCACATTGATCCGTAGGATCTCATCCACAAACCGCTGGGCAGTCAATGATCCACGTACCACTACTACAGCTGATCGGCTATCGTACGCTATGGCTTCTTAGACCATAATGCCTGCAGTGGGAAAGGTGCGACGCTCGATAGCGAGGTTGGGATTGTGAAATTGACCCGGGGACCTCCACACCCGGACACGATGATCAACTGTCCCCAAAACGAAGCGGCAATTAACGCTAAACACCACACGTCACCACTCTATGGCGTTCCACGCCACTCTGGCATGGCACCACTGCAAACGGAGCCGGCTATGTTCCGGTGTTCATGGCGGCACACGTAAGGGAGCGCTGGGATCCCAGATTTGCTTCCGCGAGGCGTCGTGGTTCGTAAGCACGCAGGAGCCGCTACATCTGCCTGTATGGTAGACAGGATCCCAGTGCGATCCATTTGAGCCTGGCGCATAAACATTTGAGGCTGTCCTGGTCCATCCGGAGCCACTCCGCCGTGTGGCAGTGCCAACACGTGTCCACTGCTCCCAACACAGTCGGACGGTAGGGTCAGAACGATCCACGTGGTGGGCTATACGGCGCGCAAACCACCCTACGGTTTCTAGCCCGATGATCGGGCCTCTCTCGAAGTCCGTAAGTTGCGTGTAAATCGACGTCTCTGGCGTCTACCCGGCATTCTTGTCACTCTGTATGCGTCGGCCAGTGTTTTTCCCTTTCATGGGGCATCGACTACACGCCGTTTTATAAAGCTGCCGATTCGTGCTTGCAGTGCCACCATAGGGGGTGCCGTCATGCGCACTCGCACCAAAAGTGGATCATTTGCATACCAGCATGCACTCTAGCTATTTGCAAAGTTTCGCGGTTGTAGCACGTTTTCTTCTGTGTGCGCAAATTTCATTGTCCGTGAGTGTTATGGTGTGTTTATGAAGCAATGTGTGTCTTTTAACCTTTGTAAAAAAATCCAGAGAGCACCCTTTGTAGATAATTTACGCTATACATCTTTCACATGCCAAGATCTTTGTGGGTGTGAAATAAAACAAGTGATTCGATACTATACATTTATTTATGTACAACACATTGTATTTAGTCGAGTCACTCACCACCGTTATTTATGTACAACACATTGCATTTAGTCGAGTCACTCACCACCACACCGAGCCACAGTTCGGTACATACTAAGTGGAATAAAATCATAATAACTAACAATAAGGTTAACTAATTACTGACATTGAGTGGTACTTAGGTAGGTGGATTAATGAAAGCTATTTTCATAAAACCAATGAATGAAGATATGCGAGTTAAATATTTACCAAACTACGGAGGTGGAAATAGTATTTAGACTTTTTTTTTTTTTTTTCCAAAATTACTATTATACAGCTTTAGATGAACGTAACAAACTGCTCTCACATCAATGAAATGTGATGTTCCTACGAAAGTATCGAGCTTAAAAGGAAAGCTCTATCGCAAGTGCGTTGGTGGGGTTTTTTTTTTTCTTTTTTTTTTTTTTATCGGAGATTTAACGACCACCGTGAGCAACTCAATGGGTTATAAGCAGTCGCCCGTCCCTAATTTAGGGCCACTGGTTCCAGGGAAGGGAGAGAGCCAGTGCCGTAAGACAAACACAACATCCATACCTCACCGGGATTCGAACCCGCACCCCTTTCGGACGAATAATCAGAAGCCATCGCTTAGACCACTGCGCCACCGGGAGACGGCAATTATTCGGGGTTTAACGTCCACCGCAGGCAACTCAGTGGGCTACAAGCAGTCGACCGTTCCTAATTTAGGGCCATTGGTTTCAGGGAAGGGGGAGGGGAGCGCCAGGGCCGTAAGACAAACACAACATTCACGTCTCACCGGAATTCGAACCCAGACCCATCTCTGACGAATGATCAGAAGCCATCACTTAGTCCATTGCGCCACCGGGACGGAGGGGGGGGTGGATTGGTAACTTTTAGTATGATATCAAAAAGTTACACCCCATCGTGTTATACATAATTTAGAAGCTCTCGTCGATAGCAGGTAACCCCCCCCCTCATCCCTTGTTAAGAGTCGATAGGAAGCCACATTTCTCTCTTGTGACTCATATTTTACTAGTGTCGCGAAAATACATAGCATCAAAATGCATTTTTCTAAAGGCTATTATCACATTTAGAGTTAGGTTTTCGTAATTTACGCAGATTGCAATTCGTAGTAGTCGCTGAAGCCTAAATGCCCCCCCCCCGCAAAAAAACGTGCTGTTTTAAACAAAAAACACCGGCATAACGAAAAAAGGATTACACACAGGGATATATTCAGGTATCTTCTTGGAGTTGCTTAGCACTTTCGAAATTCCAGGAACGCACCCCCACCCCCTATAGGTTTTTGGGTGATCTTTTATATTTAGTCTAATTATTTTCGTTTATAGCTGAATATTTGGGAAAATTAATTTTAAAAAATTAGGAAAATGAGAGAAAATATAACAAAGAAAAAAAAACTACACGGGCTTTAATTTGAAATTTCTATCACCCTTCAAAAAACCATTAAACAGTCCTCGTTGAAGAGGAAATTTGCCGCCCCGGTGGCGCAGTGGTCTAAGCGATGGCCTCTGATCATTCGTCCGTAAGGGGTCCGGGTTCGAATCCCGGTGAGGCATGGATGTTGTGTTTGTCTTACGGAACTGGCTCTCTCCCTTCCCTGGAACCAGTGACCCTAAATTAGGGACGGGCGACTGCTTATAGCCCATTGAGTTGCTCACGGTGGTCGTTAAACCTCCAATAAAAAAAAAAAGAGGAAATTTTTCAAGCACTGACAGCTTAGACTAGAGGTCTGTACGGGCCGTGGCACTTCAATTTTTTATGTGAAACAGACACGGGCAGAATCAGGGATTTTTTTTTTTTAATTAGCAAAACAATCGCTGTGCGGTGCCTTTCTCGTTTGGAAACCCACAACATACAGCAGCAGGATAAGATTGAATAATTTCCGCTGTTGGAAAAAAATAGAAGTTTTACGACATCTTTCCCTCCTGCAAAACAATTGGAGTGGGTCAGCTCCTTTAGTTTTTCAATGTGAATGTGGTCCCTTCTCTCTCTAACTTCCACCCTATTCTCATGCTTCAGGGCAGGCTATTAACTGCAGCATTTATAAACCGAGCCACCCGCTCGCAGACGATCTTCTTTATTGTTCTAGTCGGCGGCACTTTGTTCTCTAGATGTATAACAGCTTTTCAGTTGTCTTAAATGACACGGGAGAAATGAGCTGGGAGAAACTTACTTCTGTGTATAAATATGTGCCGTATTTTCCCCATTGGTACTTTCAGAGAGTCAGCAGATGGCAAATGGACCCTGAGATATCCCATCCCAGCAGTTTTCAAAACTTCTGTGACACGGGTTAGCTGGGCAGTCCTGTCGTTGTTTTCCCTTAGCATATGCTCAGTTCAGTGTTGCTGATAAATACTCTTCCATACTTATTATGGAGTTTAAGAAAGCGAAAGATTTTCGCGAAAAAATCGCTTCCGGAGAATATGTGCTTATAAGGCAATGTACAGTAGAACGATCGGACTCATAATTCTGGTTATTTCGTACTTTTCGAATTAACCCCCCCCCCCCCTCCTCCTTATCCCCTAGAATATTCCGAGTCCGGCGGTAGCCAATGACAATTTGAAAACCCAGAAAATTTGAAAGGAATAGAAAATGTAGTTTACACTCAATATTTTTTTAGTTTACATGCCCCTCCTCAGACGTCACTTGACTTACAGAGAAACACAGAAAGTATTCCGAATTAACGTGTGTTGTAATAGAATACGTGTAGCAACTAAGAAAAGGAAAGCTCTTCAGGAGTCGAATGACCGAGTGCACCAGGTGTCAAATTAATGTTTTAGTAATTACGGAAATTTTACGGGCCGGCCCGGGCCTTGATAGCAGAAGAAATATACGGGCCAAGCCTGGACGTGCAGCTCGGACTACTTCAGCAATAAAAACCTAATTCCACAGAGTAGCTATGTTTGCACGGCAATACATCATATATTGGAAGCTGGCATTCAGTTTTATTTCAGTCTTCTGGATGCCGACTTTCCTTGTAAAAGGTTAAGCCTCAGTATAGTTAACGTGACGTTAGTACTTCCAATACAACAAAATATTTGCTACCTAATTTGTAACAATAGCTATTTATTAGAAATTATTCTTTTTTTTTTTTTTCTGGCGGTTGGTGCTTTACACTTTGTTAAAAAAAAAAAATCGGGGAACCTCAAACTGGCATCCAAACGGTTAGTAAGTTTGTTTTTTACTACTATGTGCTAAACTAAATAGTCTAAAGAAGCTGAAACCAAGTGGCAGGGGAATGGTTTGCACCATTTGTTTTCAGGTAACACTTTAATAATTCCTTAATAATCAGAAATACGCTTGTAGTAAGGCGAGGTCATTCTTACCACTCTTAATGTTTTATGAGGGGGAAGGGGGATTTTCTCCAGCACAGCGTTATCTTACTAGAGTCCTCAATATTTTACACCACCTCATGGTGAAATCCATGCTGCGTTATTGAATTAAAGCAAAGGTATAACATTTTCACATTTTTAATCACTATTATGTGCATATTGCTTGGACTTTGCATTTGCGACATATACGAGCGTAAAAAAAAATTTATACTCCATTTAAAGTTTTTTATATCATCATTCATCATTGTCAACCATTGCTGGATGAAGGTCTCCCCAGGTTTCTTCCACAACGGTCTGACTTGTGCCAGTCACCTCCATGTTACTCCCACATACTTTCGAATTTCATCCACCCATCTCACATGTGGCCTTCTTCTGTATCTTTTCCTGTCCCTTGCAATCCAGTATAAAATTTCGGCTGTCCATCGATGGTCTGTCCTCCTGGCAATATATCCAGCCCATTGCCATTTCAGGGATTTTATTCTGATTATGCCATTATGTCTTAAAAGAAAAGTGTTTGATCAATGCATCCTTCCAGTGCTTACGTATGGTGCAGAGACGTGGACCTTAACTAAAAGAGACATACAAAGGCTGCAGACAACTCAAAGCAGCATGGAGAGGTGCATGCTTGGTGTAACCAGGAGAGATAAGAAGAGGAACTCGTGGATCCGAAAAATGACTAGAGTGAAAGACATCATGATCAGAGTTAAATCCCTGAAATGGCAATGGGCTGGACATACTGCCAGAAGGACAGATCATCGATGGACAGCCGAAATTTTAGATTGAATTTCAAGGGACAGGAAAAGACCCAGAAGAAGACCACATGGGAGATGGGTGGATGAAATTCGAAAGTATGCAGGGGTGACATGGAGGAGACTGGCACAAGACAGACCGTTGTGGAGGAAACTTGGGGAGACCTTCGTCCAGCAGTGGATTGATAATGGTTGACAATGATGATGATGATATATATATATCATCATCATCATCATCATTGTCAACCATTATCAATCCACTGCTGGACGAAGGTCTCCCCAAGTTTCCTCCACAACGGTCTGTCTTGTGCCAGTCTCCTCCATGTCACCCCTGCATACTTTCGAATTTCATCCACCCATCTCCTATGTGGTCTTCTTCTGGGTCTTTTCCTGTCCCTTGGAATCCAATCTAAAATTTCAGCTGTCCATCGATGATCTGTCCTTCTGGCAGTATGTCCAGCCCATTGCCATTTCAGGGATTTAACTCTGATCATGATGTCTTCCACTCTTGTCATTTTTCGGATCCACGAGTTCCTCTTCTTATCTCTCCTGGTTATACCAAGCATGCACCTCTCCATGCTGCTTTGAGTTGTCTGCAGCCTTTGTATGTCTCTTTTAGTTAAGGTCCACGTCTCTGCACCATACGTAAGCACTGGAAGGATGCATTGATCAAACACTTTTCTTTTAAGACATAATGGCATATTGCTCTTGAAAATTATGCTGTTTCTTCCAAAAGCTCTCCAGGCAAGTTTTGTACGCCGATTAATTTCTTCATCAATATGACCCTCACTTGATATCTGCTGTCCAAGATAAACGTACGTGCCTGTTATCTCCAGCTTTTCTCCATCAATCGATAAATCTTCATTTCTTGTAAAGGCATTGAACATCACTTTTGTCTTCTGAATGTTCATTTTTAATCCCACTTCTTTACTCTTGTCAGCAAATTCCTGGATCATACTCTGTAGCTCTGATGGGGTAGTTGCAAAAATGACTACATCATCAGCAAAACGAAGGTGGGTTAGATAATCTCCATTAATCTTTATCCCCTTGTTTTCCCAGCTCAGCGACTGAAAAACACCCTCCAATGTGGCATTAAAGAGCTTCGGAGATATGGTGTCACCTTGTCTCCCTCCCTTTCCAATTTTTATGTGTGTTGTATTTTCAAACAGCCGAATCTTTGCACTTGCATTTTCATAGATGTTATTAATAATATTAATGTATGCATCTTCAATACCGCAGGTTTTCAGAGCCATTGTAACTGCTGATGGTTTCACCGAATCAAAGGCTTTTTCATAATCGATAAAAGCCATGCACAATGGAAGTTCATATTCCCTCGCTCTTTCAATTAGTTCTCTCAGTACGTGGATATGATCTATTGTGCTGTAGCCACTCCTGAATCCAGCTTGTTCTCTCGGTTGAGCCATGTCCAGTGTTACCTTCAAGCGGTGTGAAAGAACTTTAGTGACGATTTTATAAACTACTGATAGGAGGCTGATAGGTCTGTAGTTTCCGAGATCCTCAATGTCACCTTTCTTATGTAGCAGGATCATTGTAGCGTTGTTCCAATCCTCAGGAATCTTTCCTTCATTAAGGCATCGAGTGAAAATTTGGGCGAGTACTGTTTCGATTTCTCCACTTGCTTCTTGTATGATGTCTACAGTAATTCCATCTTCTCCTGGAGCTTTTCCCCGCTTCATGTTCTTGATAGCATGTGCAACTTCTGCTGGAAGGACTGGAGGAACTCTGGTACTGGTATCTTTCATGATGTCTGGAGTGCATGAATCATCCCTTTCATATAATTTGGAGTAGAAATCTTTCACTCTTGTCAAAATTTCGCCTCTATTTCTTGTTACAGAACCATCTTCTTTTCTCAGTGCCATAATCTGTTTTCTTCCCTTACTGAGATGTCCCTTTGCTAACTTTAGGCTTTGGTTGTTTTCAATTGCTTTCCTTACTAGTTCACAGTTGAATTTTCTTACGTCTTCAGTGATACTTTTTCTTACTGTCTTGCATAGCTCTATATATTCCACTTTGGAAGTCACATCTTCTTTAGTTGTCCTCATCTCTCTTCTTTTTTGCATCAACATTTTCGTTTTTCCTGATAATTTATTTACATGCAACTTGTTCTTAGACCCAGCTAATTTTGTTGCTGTTTCCATAAGAGCTTTGGTTACTTTTCTGTTAACTTCAGAGATGTCCACTTCTTCTGATGTTAGGCCTTCTAAAGCAGAGAACCTGTTCTTCAGTTCCAACTTGAAGGTATTATGGTGTTTTTTAAGGTTGGTTATGTCAATACATTTTGTTTGCCTTATGAGCTTTCCACGTTCAAGTTTAGTGTTGAGGTGCATCTTACATCTCACCAATCTATGGTCACTACCTGTGTTGAACTTGTTTAGCACACTGCAGTCTTCTATGACGAATTTTTTGTTACACATAATAAAATCAATTTCACTTGTCGTCCCGTTTTGATGTCTCCATGTCCATTTCCTGTGTGGCTTTTTCTTGAAGAAGGAGTTCAAGATGAAAAACCCTTCTGCCTCTGCAAACTCAACGAGAGTATTTCCACGCTGGTTTCTGTTGCCGTGACCGAATTTACCTACTGAAGTTTCATTATGTTGCCGTTGCCCTATTTTTGGATTGAAATCTCCCATAATTATTTTCAAGTGCTGCTTACCTTTATTATTTAGATAACAAATTTCCTCATAAAATTCTTCAATTTCTTCTTCAGGATGACTTGTGGTGGGTGCATAAGTTTGAATAATCTGAGCCTGGTAGCTTTTCGAGAGTTGGATAACGAGTCGTGCAGCTCTGTCAGAGGAACTTTCAACTTCTACAACTTTATCCTTCAGTTTCTTGTTTATTATAAATCCAACACCACTAGTTCTGCCAGTATCTGTCCCACGATAGTAGAAGAGATGTCCACTTTTCAGTTCGATGAGATCTTCTCCTGTTCTCCTTACCTCACTTAGCCCCACGATGTCCCACTTGATCCTTTGTAGTTCCTCTTCCAATTCAAGAAGCCTTGAATCAGAAGATAGGGAGCGTCCATTGTACGTAGCCAAGGTCAGCATCAGATGGCAGCCTAGTCCGGTCCTCCGGGGATTCTTAGCACCCTCTGCCTTCATGTCGCACTGGCCGCTGCCTTGGCCAGGTACATTCCAGCTGCCGGAGACTGAGGGCCAAGATTTAAGTTGTGGAATCATTTTGGAGGGGTTTGGCCATAACTCACCACGCTGGCCAAGCGGGTTGGTGAGTGTGGGATAGAATTTCCTCTAATCCCGATGGTATAGTTATACCGCTATTGGCGGTCGTCAGAGCCCCTTTAGTGGGAACAGGATGCACCACGAGAAGGCGGGGTTGACATTTGTCAAGGAGAGGCTGTGATGTTACGCATCACCTGACCTTACATCCCATATATATATATATATATATATATATATAAACAATGAAACTGATTGTATGTATATAATCATTCAAGTTTCAGTCACCTCAAAATTTGGCACTAAAAATGACCCTAAAATTTAGCAAGTAACCAAATTTTATTAAAAAAGGATTTCAGGTATTAAATATCAAGCAGTTATTGAGATGAATATATATATATATAAAGTGAGTTTCGAATTTATAGTTCAAAGCAGATTTGTCGTTAACAGTTACGGGTCCGGTTCCGAAATTTTTGACCCGTTTCCAATTCTGCTGACCATTCGTCCGAGATGGGTCTGGGTTCGAATCCCGCTGATACACAGATGTTGTTTGAGGCTGCAAATTTGGATCTGCTTATTTAGAAAAGTAAATTGGTGCAATTTACCTCATACGGACTATTTATTAGGTTGCTGCACATGAAATGTCGGGATATTCATGGAAGCCACCCAGGTTCAAATCTTTGTGAGGTACGGATGTTCAGTTTGTCTTACGGCACTGCCTCTCTCCCTTCCCTGGAGCCAGTGGCCCTAAATTAGTGACAGGCGACTGCTTATGTCCCATCGAGTTGCTCACGGTGGTCGTAAAAACCCCCAAACAAAAATATACATCGTTTTAGTTAACAGGCCACGCCTTGTTCCTCGTTACGAGGAGAGTAATTACTTTGTATAAGAGTGCTCGTAATTCGACTGTTACTGTGCATACGTATGAACTGTTTCTTCTAAAAGTCGCATTTAAAAAAAATTCCTACACCATCGCATAGCTGTCGCTTTAAGGAACATTTTTTCGCATATTTCCTGTTTTTTCATAATTCACAGTTCTTCCGCCAGGGGCTTTTGTGTGTATTTCTGTTTACAAGAAATACTTTGCTAAACCATTTTTTTGAGCAGATGATGTCGACTATGAAAAATATGTTATCCCCATTTTCTTCAAATGCTCAGTTCCCTCGCTAGAAACCGTAAATTACTTAACCTTTTCCTCTATGCCTTTGCTTCAAATCAGGGGCATATACATGAGATTCTTTTTGGTGGTGGGGTGAACAGAAAGTACGAGTATGAGTTTCGAAATCTATCACGCCAAAATAAAAGTTAATGACAAACAGAAGAAAAATTAAAGCGATTTTGTTAAATTAAAAAAACTTTTTTCTATTTTGGGTTGCACGTTAAGACGTTAAGAAAAAATTAAACACTTTCAATGGATCAATGCCCCTATCTAAATATGCTCCAGGTCCTACTTTTTTTTTTTTTTTTTTGATTGGAGGTTTAACGACCATCATGAGCAACTCAATGGGCTATAAGCAGTCGCTTGTCCCTAATTTAGGGTCACTGTTTCCAGGGAAGGGAGAGAACCATTGCCGTAAGACAAACACAACATCCATGCCTCACCGGGATTCGAACCCAGACCCCTTACGGACGAATGATCAGAGGCCACCAGGTCCTACTTCATGTTGGAATGTTCGTCTTGAGAAACGTTTTGCTAATAACTTTTCGAAGCTCACATGTCTGCCGCTAGGAGTGCACGTAGGTATTTTTACTTGCAAAAATGTTTTGCCCATTCAAAAATCCAGCTGAAGAGAAATCGTTTAATTCATTCCATTCAACAATGAAAAACACAGCTCAGATTGTGTATCTCTAATAATAATAATCTGCTAGAGCCCTCCTCCTCCGTGCCACTTTTTAAGTTGTCATAGCAACACCCGAGAAACAAATGTTTGTGACATCACGCTTAGCTTTTCGTGTTGACGTCATCCCCTCCACGCGTTCAGTTCACGCGTACACCACTTTGTTTTTGTTGTCATAGCAACAAAGAACACAGCTGCTGGTGTGACGTCATCTAATATAAATCATTCTCACATGACGCCAGAGAAGCTTGACGTCACACGGTCAACTCTAGAGATATGAAAACTTTTTTTGGTTGCAATTTAACAACCACCGTGAGCAACTCAGTGGGCTATAAGCAGTCGCCCGTCCCTAATTTAGGGTCATTGGTTCCAGGAAAGCGAGAGAGGCAGTGCCGTAAGACAAACACAACATCCATGCCTCAACGGGATTTGAATGCCTTAAGACAAACATCCATGCCTCACGGGATTCGAACCCGGACCAGGAATTTTGGTTCACTACTTAAACCGGTGTTTAGCCATCTGTATGTGGTAACGTCAAGAGTACGACGGTTTGACGACATCGAGTTAAAAATAGTTCACGGAAAAGAACAGGGGAAATTAATACAGGATTCACAGTCAGTGTATATGAAAAATGTTGTGTACAAGGACGTGTTGACGAAATGGGGACTAAAGGTTTTACAAAACAGATAACAGACAGAAAGCCCGTCATATCAAATTCCATAACCGACTGCTCGGGAAATTTTCAGAGAGCTGTGAGCCAACGTCGCCATCTATTGACGTGGAACTCAAAAACTCAATAAATAAATGTCAATTTCTGTATCAAATTTTATTTTTCCCGTCATTATTGACGGGCTTTCATCTAGTTTTATATAATGCCCAATTTTACTGCTAGAGAGTACATGATTTTTCTTTTTCGCTGAATTTTCCCAAGTAACCTCTGCGAAAAGATGAATATTCACTCGCTGAGGATTCAAGACTTTTACATTACACCCGAGAATAAGCCCTCATTTTCTTTAGTAATGTTCTTCGGAATTTTGCATGTGTCTGAAAAGAGGCAGAACAATAGTTTAAAGCTTTAATTTAATCCCAGTTGCAATTCCTAAAATTTCAGTAGCACTGGATTCTTCGAAAAAGTTTATTTCAGAAAAAAGTAGCAAGAAAAATCTATATACTTTCAAAAATCACTTAAGTTTTCCGTCTGTTTTTACCCTGTCGGGGTTTAAAAACAGAACTGTTTTCTGTCAGACTGTTTGCTTCTGGTTTGTTTCCATAAAAAAAAAAAAACCTGAAAAAACCACGATTCTAGTCTAAATTGAAACATTCGCTACCGCCAAAGCATTACTAATGCAATTAAGTCGTGTTTTTTCCACTCAGATCAGTACGAAGGTATGGACAGTGTCAAACTTCCAAGAGAAAAAGGGATTTCTATTTTTTTTTTTTACAACGACTTCACCTTTTAATACTTCATGCTTTTTTGTACTAGAGCTACCTGATTTCGACATGAGTACGTCACGTTTCAGATGATTCCCCTGGAAAATCATTAAGAATCTAAGCTCAGAGAAGAAAACAAAATCCCGAGAGTATGCTCGGGTGCAAAAAAACTCGCAAATAATTTCTGTCACGGCGTCATTAAATATAATTCAGAGCAGCATTTTTTCCCCTTATAGAATTCATGTAAAAAATCAATTCGGATAAAAATGAATTTCTTCAGGTAAATCTCGAGAAAAAACGTTCTCGTAATTAGAGCGGTCGCGGCAAAGAGAAAAAGGTTCGCAAAATGCGAGATTCGTACCCCCCCCCCCCCCCAACTAAAGTAGAAATTATTTCGGAAGAATTCCGTGTTCATTACCGAATATGAGCGTAAAGAGAAAGCCTAATTTTCTCCTGTACACAGTCATTTTCAATAGTTTCCGAGTTTCACACGCAAAGGAATATTAAACAAGATACGGAATTCTAGGGCGTAATGAACGTACCTTCTGACAACAGTCTAACCCACTGCGCTAAGGTATTTCAACTTTAGCGCAGTGATGCGCCCGGGCCTCCAAACAACTGTAAGCAACGAGCACGCTGTCTAAATATCACGGAGCCGTCAATACACTTTCCAAAAAAAAAAAAAAAAAAATGCGAAGTCAATATGTGTGACACATCACCCTGTAGATTTTTTTCCTAGCTCACTGTTTTTGGGACAACACTAACGGGCCTTGCTAGGTGCTAATTCTTACTGGCCGACGGTTTTACTCGGGGCAGAGAAGATTGGGCTGTCAGAGTTGGGCAGTCACAGATCTGTATTCTGCCCAACTCTAGCGGATATATATATATGCGGAGCTGAGGCGAAAATACCCGGCTTCGTTCAACAGAAAGCGGGTTCTCCTGCAGCAGCATAACGTTTCTCCAGACACCGCCACGCAGACAAGGGACAAGCTCCGAGAACTCGACGCCATCGAACTTTTGCAGCATCCTTCATGCAGCTCGGATCTTGCGCCATCTGATTTTTCATCTTTTTCCGGCTATGGCCTATTTCTTGAGTGGGCGCAACTTCCAGACTTTGGACGATGTAGAGACAGGGCGCCGCGAGTTATGTTTTTTTTTTTTTTTTTTTTTTTTTGCCTCCACGGACAAGGCGTTGTGCTGCTGCGGAATCGAACAACTCGCCGAAAGATGGATTCGAAATCATTAATTTCAATGGTCTTCGAAGCTGAGCCGCCCTTAGCAGCAGCGGAACCGAATGCGAACCTAGCCGCTGGGCCCTTGCTTTAACCCCCCCCCCTCCTACACTAGACATAAAACATAATTTATTATAGTTATCTTTACAGTTTAATGAAACTTCAAGGCGTTTGAAACTTAAAAAAATTTAGAATGCTGACTTTCGCTATTGGTTAACACTACTGATATTTTGTAAATGTCTGAAATGATGTACGTAGATAAAACAAGCCCACCACATACGAAATTCCCTCACAATGGCTCCGTCTCTACATATTATGGGTCAGTACTTACATTACTGAACGCACTCTATAAAAACTGGACTTTTCTTGCTTTCATCCCAGCAGCAGGATCAGCTATTAAATCACCAAAATTTATTTTGCTTGATTTATCCTGTTCAGTTGAAAAAGTTGCCAAAGACATCAATCTTTCTTGAGACATGACAGATCTCAAATAAGATTTAATCAGCTTCGAGTGTGAAAAGCTTTTTTTCTTCGCTTGCCACCGTTACTGGGATAGTAAAAGTAATAGCCTGTAGGAGATGAACGCATTAGGGAAAGGATTTTGAATTTCATTCACGTTTCTTAAAGCACCGGCTGCAGTGTTGACATCAGATGGAAGTAACCTACGTAGCACAAAATGTTTTATAACTATCCGTGCACGGTGAAAGATATAGGCCGCCCCGGTGGCGCAGTGGTCTAAGCGATGGCCTCTGATCATTCGTCCGAACGGGGTCCGAATTCGAATCCCAGTGAGGCATGGATCTTGCGTTTGTCTTACGGCACTGGTTCTCTCCCTTCCCTGGAACCAGTGACCCTAAATTAGGGACGGGCGACTGCTTATAGCCCATTGAATTGCTCACGGTGGTCGTTAAACCTCCAATCAAGAAAAAAAAACAAAAAAAAAAAAAACGATATGGCTTCATACTAATGTTTTACTAGACATAATATTGTAGTTAGCTGCCGATGTTTGTGTAAATACAGGATGATTGTAAATTCCTTCAACAAAACAAAAGGAGTGATAGTACACATCAAGACGAACAATATTTGCAATGGAACCCTAGGGCCGCATTCCATTCCTAGTGCCATAAAAGAGTAAAGTTACATATCCATGTTGAGCCTTCAACAGTGAAAGCAAAGAGACAAACGTAATTGTTGAGTTGCACAATTCCAATCGCATCAGAGAAAGACTCAAACAAGCTGCTCAAACTGGCGTCCAAGAGCGTCGTTGCACATCCCACACAGGCGAATGAAGGACTGTCGCACCTTCTCGTAGACTCCCGGTGTGATGTTGATCTTGTCCGCAGTAACAGCGATTCGCGCGACGAGATCTACCAGGGAATCCACAGGTATCTCGTACACCAATGTTTTCACATATCCCCATAAGAAGAGGTCGAGTGGATTAAGGTCCGTGGAGCATGAAGTCCAAAGCCACAGGTCCACCGCTTCCAATCCACCGCCCGGTATATGTCGCATTTAGGAAGTATTGGACCTCGGTGGCAAAGTGTGCTGGAGCCCCATCATGCATAAACCAGAGTCCCTCCGAGTGGTGAGCGGAACATCCTGCAACAGACCGGGAAGCACTTGCTCCAGGAACGCACGGTACGCTGCGCCGGTCGTATACGTATACGTCAATTCTCATGTGATGTTCACACGGTAATATTGCTGAAAGGTTTCGGCTGCGTTTTAAAATGTTTGCTTCATCATCGTCTACGCACATGTTCAGCACACCTGATTTGCTTCTCATGCACTGGTTGGAAGTCCGAGTGCCTGCTGGACGTTTTTCGAACGTGCTCTTTTCTGGCACTAGGAGTGGAATGCCGCCCTAGGATCCATTGCAAATATTGCTAGTCTTGATGCGTACTATCACCCCTCTTGTTTTGTTGAAGGAGTTTAAAATCACCCTGTATAAATTCAGCAATTCATATTAAAAAAAAAGAATTAAACGAGACGGAGTTTAAAAAATAAAATTAAAATAATTGAAAATAAGAAATTCGCCACCTCGCTCTTTCCCTCTATACCTCTCTCATTTTTTTTTTAGGGTGTGACCGCGGGGCCCTGAGCGACCGCACATGTCGCACACCCCTAAGGGCGGCTCTGCTTCGAAGAACAAATGAATATTTATTTGTTGTTTTTATATTTACATTTGAATTTTCAATAAAAAAAACGCACTACCTTATGGACTACGCTAGCATGGGAAAAAGGGTTTCAAGACGTACTGCTTGTAGAAGACTTCGTGAACAATGCCTTCATGCAAGGAGACCACTTATGACACTCAAGCATCCTTCGCCCGGCGAGCTTGTTTAACGTGGAGTCGCCAACATCGGACCAATTCAGACCAATGGGCAATATTCTTCTCACAGATGAATCCCGATTCAGCTTAATTGTTGATTCGCGGAGCATTCTGATCTGGAAGAAAAGCAGGGGCCCACAACAATCCCTCTAACGTCAGACGAAGGGACTACTCCAGAGGCGTGATGATCTTGGAGGGGAATTATGTCGAACGGGCGTCCTGCCCATCCTTCGAAGTCGCTCTCCGACTACTCAGAAACTAAATCCTGAACCGTGTGTCAGGCCATTCAGGAAAGCTGAATCGGTCCGTATGTTATATCTGTGGAGGATAATTCCCAATCTCATAGAGTTCATTTGTTCTACGCCTCTCTCGAAGAAGACGATATTCGCGGAATGAAGTTGCCACCCAGATCCCCTGACCTCAACCCAATTGAGCATGCTCTAAGAAGACTCATTGGAGCGCGCCAGTCTATGAGAAAACTTCAAGAATTCGCAACAGCTCTTGTTGAAGAGTGGTCATTAATTCATCAAGACTTCCCTCAATAGTATGTACACCGATGAGTCATTAAATTATTATCCCCTATCTAATAAGCAGTAGGATCCCCTTTAGCCCACAAAACAGCAGCCACGCTAAGAAGCATCGATTCGATGAGGTGGACATTGGTATCCTGGGGTATCTGGTACCATAATGTCAACAGCAAATCCTCCAGTTCCCGTACATTTCACTGCGGTTGTGATTTGGCGCGAACCCGCTTTTCCAAGTCGAACAATAAATGTTCGGTTGCGTTCGTGTCAGGTGAATTTGGATTCCAGGGCATTAACAGAAAGTCCCAAGAATGTTCCTTGATCCACTTCTTGACAATTCTGGCAGTGTGGCATGGCGCATTTTCTGTTGGTAATAGCCATCACCAGCAGGGAGCACAGTTGCCATGAATGGGGTGAACTTGGTCCGCAACGATGTTCAGATACCTGTCACGGATTGTGTTATTGGGATAATGGGGCCTAAAAGTGTTCCAAGATAACAACACCCACAGCATAACACCGCCGCCGCCGGCCTGTTTCCGTCCAACAGTGCATCCAGGTGCTATAGCCTCCGTTGGTAACCGACGTATCTGCGCTCGGCCGTCTACGTGATGCACCAGGAATCTTTATGTCAGACCAGGCCACTACGTTCCAATCATCTACGGTCTAAGATCTTGGGCCCATTTTATGCGTTGTTGGCGAATACGTAGAGTGAGCATGAGAACCCAGCTGAGTCTTCGGCTACGCAGGCTCATGCGCAGAAGGCTGCGATGAACTGTGTGCTATAGCACATTGCCCTGATCACCACTGTTGTAGCTGCGGGTGATTTGTCGCACAGTAGCAGTTCGGTCGCTGTGGAAAATATGCGCGACTGTCATCGCTCCCCTCTGGCATCAGTGAGATGTGGACGACACACGGCTAGACGACGGTTCGTCCATCTGCGCACCACTTTTGATACGTAATCACTACAGAGGCATGTGAACACCCCACAAGCTGCGCCGTTTCCGAGATCGTAGTTCCAAGGCGCCGTGCCATCACAATTAGTCCTTTATCAAACTCCGATAAATCGGCTGCTTTTCCCATTCTGGTTCCGAACACTCTACCAACCACAAGCCTGTCTTCGGGCTGGTTGTACATATACGGGTCTGTGAAACTTCACTTGCGACACTATTTGGTCTCCAGGCGCGCTGATGTCTCTAGGCTGGGAATGGTCATAATGTAATAGCTCATCAGTGTAGAATTTTGCGGGGGCGGGAGGGGGGGGGGTGTTCAGCTTGTTAGGGTATTGAGTTGCTCACAACTACCGTAACAACTCAATGGACTGAATGCCCGTTCCCTAATTTAGGGCCACTGCTTCTAGGTAAGGGAGAGACAGCCAGTTCCGTAAGACAAACAACATTCATGCCCCACCGGGATTCGAACCAGGACCCATCTCGGACGAATGTTCATAAGCCATCACTTAGACCACTGCGTCATCGGGGCGGTATAGAACCTTTGCTTTACCTGCTTGGCAGAGAGGGCGGATCATTCTCCATACTACAATACCACATATAAATTATTTTTTTTTTTGATTGGAGGTTTAACGACCACCGTGAGCAACTCAATGGGCTATAAGCAGTCGCCCGTCCCTAATTTAGGGTCACTGGTTCCAGGGAAGGGAAAGAGCCAGTGCCGTAAGACAAACACAACATCCATGCCTCACTGGGATTCGAACCCGGACCCCTTTCGGACGAATGATCAGAGGCTATCGCCTTAGACCACTGCGCCACCGGGGCGGCACATATAAATTAAGCAAAGGCTTTATATGTACATGTTCTCCCACGGATTGTCCTTTCATGTAAATTAGGAGAGTATGACATTAATATGCAAATTATAAGAATATGACTTTTTTTTTTTTTTTTTTTAATTTGATTGGAGGTTTAACGACCACCGTGAGCAACTCAATGGGCTATAAGCAGTCGCCCGTCCCTAATTTAGGGTCACTGGTTCCAGGGAAGGGAAAGAGCCAGTGCCGTAAGACAAACACAACATCCATGCCTCACCGGGATTCGAACCCGGACCCCTTTCGGACGAATGATCAGAGGCTATCGCCTTAGACCACTGCGCCACCGGGGCGGCACATATAAATTAAGCAAAGGCTTTATATGTACATGTTCTCCCACGGATTGTCCTTTCATGTAAATTAGGAGAGTATGACATTAATATGCAAATTATAAGAATATGACTTTTTTTTTATTTGATTGGAGGTTTAACGACCACCGTGAGCAACTCAATGGGCTATAAGCAGTCGCCCGTCCCTAATTTAGGGTCACTGGTTCCAGGGAAGGGAGAGAGCCAGTGCCGTAAGACAAACACAACATCCATGCCTCACCGGGATTCGAACCCGGACCCATCTCGGACGAATGTTCATAAGCCATTACTTAGACCACTGCGTCACCGGGGCGGTATAGAATCTTTGCTTTACCTGCTTGGCAGAGAGGGTGGAACATTCTCCATAGTCCAATACCACATATAAATTAAGCAAAGGCTTTGTATGTACATGTTCTCCCACGGATTGCCCTTTCATGTAAATTAGGAGAGTATGACATTAATATGCAAATTATAAGAATATGACTATTTTTTTTAATTTGATTGGAGGTTTAACGACCACCGTGAGCAACTCAATGGGCTATAAGCAGTCGCCCGTCCCTAATTTAGGATCACTGGTTCCAGGGAAGGGAGAGAGCCAGTGCCGTAAGACAAACACAACATCCATGCCTCGCCGGGATTCGAACCTGGACCACGTTCGGACGAATGGTCAGAGGCCATCGCTTAGACCACTGCGCCACCGGGGCGGCGATATGACTCTTTACTGCTGGGCATCGGGGGGGGGGGGGTTAAGTAAAGCAATAATAAAGCTCATTACCAAATTTCATTGATTTCCTCATAAACTTCGAGTTATGTGAGCATTTATAAACCGTCCTTTAATTCTGAGCATTAGTCGAGATCTGCCTGCAACAAACACATACTGCGTAATAAAGAAGCAAAAAGGCTATCGCAACTAATAACGTTTCGCATCGTGTTTATCTTGAAGCTAACCGCGGACATCTACATTGCAGTTTATTTTTCATCAACATTTTCCACTCACCTCCCCGGCTTGCGCAATATTTTTTCTGGTTGGAGGTTTAACGACCACCGTGAGCAACTCAACCTTTTATCTTCCTCTACAGTTATCAGTAATCTATACAATCAGTAGTTTGGAAGATGTTTTCGAAATTCATGGTCAACTGTGGGGAAAATATTGACTTTGTAACCCAGACGCCGCTGCACGTTTACATACAGAGTAAGTGAAAAGTGACGATCCAGGAAAGCAGACAAAAAATGAATGTGCCAGACGTAGTCGTGGGGTTTAACCTTTGAGTTACATTAGCATCAGCATTACGCGGAAAAACTTGAGTAAGTTAAACATTTACCTTATCAGTTTGTCCTGAAGATTGAGGATTTCCTCCTTGTTGCAACATGCTTCAGTAGCTGAGCTGACATTGAGTGACTTATATTATGCAGTTGACTATAAAACCGATGATTTAGCATTCAACTTTGAAATACCTTGCTGGTTGTTTGGGATTAGATCTCGAAATCAATGCACAAGTTAAATGTTAGAGCAATATGTTCCGCCGTCTTAGCAACAAGTTGAATCAATCACGACGGAACAAAAGACGCCATTGAAAGAAGGTATAAGTTAAGGCCGGATAAGAAGGGGGGAGTAAAACGGGGCTATAGCGGCCCACCATTACCAAGGGCCCAGGATTCTTACTACGACACGGCAAATAAAATATAAGGTGTACAAATAAGTTTTAAAACGTTTTAAGACAACGCAACATGTAATTTAAGAGAAAACAACAATACCTTTACGAATCAAAATATGCGCCGTCATTATCTATCACCTTCCGCCATCGATCGGGCAGTTAATTGATTCCAGCCATGAAGAATACTTCGTCGTATGACGCGACGAAGTAGTCAACCCATTTTTGCACTTCGTCACATGTCCGGAACCGACCGTACAGCAGACAAACCATGTTGCGTCGATCGGAACAAATGATGGTCTGAAGGATGGGGGCTATATCGGGACTATAAACGCCGGGTGCTCCACCCCCACCCCCTCCGCATCACTAATGTTTCCTTGATCGATTTCTGAACGTATCAGACAGATTTTCTAGTTGAATTGCAACAATTGTTGCTTGCAGTGATCAGCAGTAATAGTCTGACTCTATTCCAATAGTTCATAATAGAGCACACTCTTCATATCCCACCAGATGCACAGGAGAACTTTCTTGGAATGAATATTGCGTTTCAGTGTCTAAGTCGTTGCTTCACCGCGGTCTACCCTGTGTTTTTGCGTTTCGAATTGTCGTACCATATCCACTTTTCATCAACCGTAACAATTTTCCACGGGAAAGACTTTGTGTTGTTTATTCAACAGATCCAAACATTTCATGACAATCTCATCCTTGTTCCTCTGGTTCAGGTCATGTAGCAACCGTATTCCTTCCTTCTGAATCTTTCCCACTGCGCGTAAACGATTGGAAATGGTTTGTTGAGTTACCCCCAGTCGTTCAGGTAGTTCTTTTTTTGCGTTTGAGACGAATCTTCATGCAGCAACGTTTGGAGTTCCTCATGTGCAACCTTCTGAGGGGCGCTGCTACGTTCTTGATCGCTAACATCAAAATCACCCTGCTTTAAACCGTCTAAACCAAAACTCACACGTGCTTTTCGATACAATATTCTCCCCCAGAACACAATAGATCGATGCGCATGCTTTTGAAGCACTTTTTCCTTGATGAATTTTGTAACGAATGCAGTGTCGAATAAATGCAGTATCGCTTAGCATCTTTCACCTACCTATATGCAAGTGCGTTTGACTGTTGGGCAAACTTCTGTGTCACATTTTATACTCTAGCCAGTTACAGTCACATAATGCGAAGGAATGTCGGATATTTAAATTAGCAATATACATCACACACACAAAAAAAAACACCGCTTTAAAACTTATTTGTACACCTAATATATACACAGCTTACGTATATATTTATATAGCGAGAGAGAAGTAAAATAGTCTTGGTTTCGCCTCGCATGATTTCCACTAGATCGTAAACACAGGCTAAAATACAAACAGATTTCAAGGCGGTGACTCACTCAGGGTAAAGGTTTCAAGTCTCTGTGTACAGCAGGGCGGACAACGCAGTTTTAGGTTTTGCACTACCATTCACACAGACCTTCCTGCTTGCACTCGGAACCGTGAATGGGCGAAATCCACTGACTTCACATTGCATAACAAAACAGATGTACCAAGAAAAGTAAACAGCGGTATTATTAAAAATTTCAAGACGAAATCTACCACTCTTAAGCTTTTAACTCATGTTTTTGTGAGAACAATGGAAAATACATTGACCTTTTATGGAAGCCTTGCAGATAACTCATTAGTTTGAAGAATGCATCACAAGCAGATTGCTAGTTTCGTGTTTTAACATAAGGATTCTCCGTCATAAGTTCTCTGGGGATCCACTCAAATGTTTTAGCCATGGTAGCCAGCTGAAATGTCATAGCCTGGGGGCCCTCTAGGGCCCTAATCCGGCCGTGGTGTAAGTAGTCAAATAAGTCAAGTGAAACAAAAGGACACTTCCCAGAAAGAAAAAATAAGAATCTGGTACTTGTTAGAGCGATTAAAGATCAAAGAGATTCGAACAGTGATAATCAGATCAGATTATATGTTGAGGATTTTAGGAAGGCAGTGTCTGACCCCAGGTCTTAAGCAACCCCTTAGAAACAGGAAGCTAGGAAATTTGGGCTTGAGTGCCCAATAGGAAAGTAACACCAGAAGCGAAGTAGAAAGGGGGAGAAAGACGCTCTTATTTACAACCGGGGGAGGGGAGGCAGTACCTGGGGTCCGACGGCTTAACGTGCCCATCCGACGCACGGCGGATATTTAGTGGTCCGAGCGTTCGTACCTGCTGGGATCGAACCAGAGGTCTGCTCCGTGGCAGCCACGAACGTTGACCACTAGGCCATCCGCGGCCCCAATTGTGATAATCCACGGAGTTTCGAAACGAGCGACCGAACAGATGAGCTCTATTGCGTTGTCTATGCTGCTCTAATTGACGTATACATCATTCCTTCATTTACAATGAGTATTGCTATAGGTGTACCAGTTTGGATTGGCAAATATTTCAGTGTAAAGCTTAAATGGCAGTTCCGCTGGCAGAGTGTTAAAAGAAGATGCTTCTGGCTAATGACCAGAGTTGAGAATGGGTGGTGTCCTCACTCTAGGGCGCCGGACATTTATCCTTTCTCTGGAACCAGTTGCCCTATATTACGTACAGTGGGTCATAGATTTTCAACCAGGGCCGCGAATGGCCTAATGGTCAACGTTCGTGACTGCTACGGAGAGGTCTTAGGTTCGATCCCAGCAGGTACGAACTCTCGAACCACTAAATGTCAGCGGTGCGTCGGATGGGCACGTTAAGCCACCGGAACCCGGGTACTGCCTCCCGGTTTATAAATAAGGGAATCTTCCTCCCCCTTTTTACCTCTCTTCCGTGTGACTTTCCTGCAGAGTTGGGCAGGAATGCATTGCGAATTAATGGAAATACAGATTACAATTAACGTAATCTGTACTTCCATTGTAAATAGTAACAGGTAAATGCATTACAAAGTAATGGAAGTAGTAACGTGTAATGCACTACAAGGTAATCCAAGTATGGTTTGCACAAGGTAACGAAATTAATCTGTAATGCATTACAATATCATTCAATTTAATAATTCCATTCCAACGCAATGGAATATTTTGGTAATTGTAATTACACAATTTGAAAATAATAATTACATACTAATAGTTTATAGAAATGTACGTGTGTCAAAAGCTATGTCTAGAAAGTTCGGCCATGTAACATGGCAGACAAAGACCGAAGTGCCGTGTAGAATGTTCTAGAAGCGGCAAGAATGGGTTATAGACGTTTGTAGAATGTTCCAGAATGATCGCGTAGTGGGAAGTTGGAGAGCTTTATGTAAATCAAGAATATTCCAGAAGGTTCAGGCCCTGTTGTGAAGTACATATAAAGGAGTCAGTCGCTTGCTATAGTCCAGTGTTCGTATCTGACAAGTAATGGACAACAACACTTGAGAAGTACGGAAAAAATGTCAAGAGTTCGCAAATTTCTGCAATATTCCGCAGTGCACCCTGAGTTACTGAACTGTGAATGTAGTGCTAATATGTGCTTGTGGCTACAGTGGGGTAATTATAGTTAACCATTACGATTATAATGGGTAACTGCTACATGTCATTACAATTACCATGTAATTCTAATGACCAGTTCACCATTACCATGCAATGGTAACGCTAAGTTCCCATTACCATTACGCTGTAATGCATTACAGAATAATTTAGTTACGATTTTGCCCAACGCTGCTTTCCTGCCAGGCCCTATAGTCCATATCTCGTAGCTTTCTACTCCTCAGGGTAGTTAAAGACTTGGGGTAACGCACTCCCTAAAATCCTCAACGTATGACCTGGAAGTTTTCAACCACGAAAAAAAATAAATGTTATTTTTATGACAGATTCAGGCCGCAGTATTCAAAAAGCTACACTGTAAAAAAAAATAATAATAATAATAAGTGGTGTGAATTCACGGAATTTACTGAAAATAACGTGCAGGAAAGTTTTTGGCAGGAAAGTCAGACTTTTTTTTTTTTTATTGGAATTTTAACTACCACCGTGAGCAACTCAATGGGCTATAAGCAGTCGCCCGTCCCTAATTTAGGGTCACTGGTTCCAGGGAAGGGAGAGAGCCAGTGCCGTAAGACAATCACAACGTCCATGCCTCACCGGGATTCGAACCCGGACCCCTTTCGGACGAATGATCAGAGGCCATCGCTTAGACCACTGCGCCACCGGGGCGGCAGGTCAGTCTTGGAACGGCCTTTCAGATTTTAGAAGCGCCCGTTTTATTTTTCAGTAATTTCACAGATTTTCCGTAGTCAGCAATTCAGTTTATTTCAGAAAACCCTGTTTCACGTTTTTCCGTATTTAGACAGAAATTTCGCAAAATCCAACATGCTGAGTCAGAGGTGGGGAACCTTTTCATGTTGGAAGACCGCATTAAGTTGGCTGTAATCAAACAATGCCGCATTCAAGAAACTTCATTTAGATATACACTGAAGCGCAATTGAATTAGAGACAGCTGGCGTTATGCAAATGTGGCGCTGTGGGCGGCCCTGTAAACGGAAACGACATGACGTATGCAGCGATTCGACAATATAAAGAGTGATGCGCCGAGAATCAGTAAGAGTCGGACGCAGTATGTGTATAAGACGAAGGATCTAAGCGCATTTGATCTTGGGCAAATTGTCGGGGTCCGACGAATGGGTCAATCTCGGAAGTCGTGCAGGCACTGGGATTTTCACGAGCCACTGTGTCACGGGTGCACCGTGAGTAAACCGAATCCGGTAAAACCATCCCTGCAAGGGCCAACTGCCGTGGACAACAGCGTGTGGATGAGCGGGGTCATCGTCGGCTAGCTCGCATTGTAACAGCGGATGGACGGGTCACAGTGCAAGAAATCACTCGACAAATTAACGCTGGTGTACAAAAACATGTAAGCAGCCACACCATTCAGAACCATCTCCTCGCTATGGGATACAGAAGCCATCGTCCCACGAGGGTACCGCTGCTGACCGCACATCACAGGGTGCAAAGATCAGCATGGGCGTGGGAACATCGCCACTGGACCCTAGACATGTGGGAAAATGTTGCCTAGGCTGATGAGTCGAGGTTTACGTTGGTACATGCGGATGGCAGGATACGAGTACGGCGCAAACCACATGAAGCGATGGAGCTTTCTTGCCAGCAGGGTACTTTTCAAGCTGGTGGGGATGGCATTCTCGTCTGGGGACTGTTTACGTGGACTGAAATGGGACCCCTGGTACGTGTGACAACGTCCCTCACAGGTCAACGTTACCGGGATATCCTGGACGACCATTTGGTCCCGTTTGTGCGTTTTCAACATCCCACTGAAGACCTCATCCTGCAACAAGACAATGCACAGTGCCATCGCTCCCTAATTGTATCCGAATGGTTGGATGAACACTCCACCGACATGACATCGCTTCCTTGGCCAGCTAGGTCACCTGACCTCAATCCCATCAAGCACATCTGGGATGCCATCAAAAGAAATGATCGAGGCTCTGACCCCCATCCATCAAATCTTCGTGAACTGTGGGAGCTTGTTCAGGGGTCGTGGATCCGTATGGCTTCCCAACGTTTCTGGTGTCTTGTAGAGTCCATACCGAGATGAACCGCCGCCGTCATCAGGACGAAAGGTGGTGCTACACGTTACTAGACAAGTATCTCTAATACAATTGATCTTCAGTGTACACTATACAGATAAAAATCACGGGAAACCTAGAAGAAAAACACATATAATTTATTGACATAAATTAGTACGGTGTCGGTCCACCTTTGGCCTTAATGCATGCACTGACCCTTCGAGACATGTTTTCGACAAAGTTTTGGAACACAACGATAGGTATGCGCTTCCACTCAGCACATAATGCTTTCGCTAACTATTGCTTAGTAGTAGGACCTGGTTCCAAACTTCTTAGGCGGCGCTCTAATTCATCCCATAGGTACCCTATGAGATTAACATCAGGGCTCTGTGCTGGCCAGTCCACACACGATACGGAGTTACACGCCGTAACAGTCCTTGCTTTATGGCTCGGTGCATTATCCTGCTGGTACCAACAAGGCTCGGTTCCAAAGTATTGCCACAGAGTTGGTAGGGCATAATTGTCCAGAATATCGAGGTAGACGTGCTGGTTAACAGGTTTGTCCACGATAACTACGGGCCGTGACCATACCACGAAAAATACCCCCACAAGAGTACACTGCCAGCTCCAAACTTGACCGTAGTAACAGTACACTGTGGTAAATAGCGTTCTCCCGGCTGCCGCCATACCCACACACGGCCATCAGACTGATGGATCGTGCATCTGCATTCATCAGTCCATAGATCCCATTTCCATTGATCTACGGTCCACGATAAATGTTCTTTACACCATGCTAAACGACGAGTAGCATTTCGAGTGGAGATGAAAGGCTTATGAGCAGCCACACGACCACGGTAACCCATGGAATGAAGTTCTCTGCGAATGGTACGTATACATACAGACACTCCAGCATTTTTACTCACCTGTACACTGAGGTCTTGTGCAATACTCCTTTGATTAGCTGTAACGATTCTGAGGCTTCGACGTCCTCTATCACTGATTTTCTTTGGTCTACCGGTACATTTTGCTGCTTCAGGCACGCCATGTGTCTTCTACTTATTCAGTACATTCAAAAATGATGACTTGGGTAAGTAAGTTTCAACACCTCTCGGTTTCTCTTATGGGCAACCCACTAATCTAATAACCAACAATCGTTCCTTTCTCAAAGTCAGTTCTCTCTCGCCGCGACATTTTCCTTTAATTTCACAGTGCGATATGATGGCGGTCAGCTCCAGTCTGGTTTTTATACCGTTTGCAGCTGTACGGTGCTTCTTAACGTAGCGGATCCGTTCATTTGCTTTTGAAGGGGTGACCAGTGACTTTTGTCAATATATTGTACTTCGAAATGTATATTACTTTGTAAAAACTTACCATGTCCTAACTTGAGAAAATGAAAAATAAATAATTAATTCTAAAGTTAACTAACCTTTTAATGACTTTGTTCTGACTGCTTTTTTGTTGGAAAGTATTTGAATATTAGGTTGCAACATGGAGGTCCCCACTTTTAGCTGATCATCTAGATGGGTATCCCGTTAAGGGCATCTTGGTTTGGGTCAGGTAGTAGAATGTAGATTCGAAGCAATAATTGGTTGAAAAGCAAGAAAGCATTTTTCGTGCATGTTGGCAAAAGCGTGGGTATTATACTGTATATGCATTTTTCCATATTTCAACTGGATCTTTCTGATCGTCAAATAAGGGCTTTCAAATGTCATCTTCTGAGAGCTCAATCAATTCCATCTGTTGTTCTTTAGAAGCCATAGAACGAAATCATGAGCGTAGCAGGTGTCAAATTAGCCCTTATTGACTTACTAGTGTTTTAATTGTGGCTGTCAGTCGGGAAGCCAGTTATTTCGTTTAATCTTCTTTTACTCTTTGGTATTTTAAATACGGATATTGTAAGATTAAAATAAAAATAATAGATGACGAACAAAAAGCATTAATGAAAAAAATAAAGGGATTTGTTCTGCAAAATTTGGATTCACTCAACAGGCCGCACATAATGGCCTAGAAGACCGCAGGCGTACTCCACTTCTGCAGAGCCTTTACGCGAGAAAATCCTTTTGCGTCGGTGGTGGAAATCTAACCCAAACACAATTTCAACGTACGTTCAACGTAAAACTAATTGGGCGATGAGGATTTTTTTCCCCCAATAATGCGAGTGATTGTCATTTCATTTTTTATTATGACTTATGTTTCTAAAAACGTTTGTAATTTTTGTTTTCTGTAGGTCTTACTACAAATTACGTATTTTTCCATCATGATTTTTCGAAGCAGCAGAATGATTTGTAGTTTCAGATCTTTTCTCCAACTGACAATAACTGTCAAGTATCTTCAAAAAAGGTACAACGTACAGTTTCTATAATATTACTAGCTAAATATATCTCTTCTTCGAACGTGATGATATTAAAATACAATTGAAATACAGATGATATACAGTTGAAATGGCCATACACTGCATTCTTTGCTCTTTTGGGAAACACATATCTGCCTGCCTTATTCTGCCAGACGACACATAAGCAATTTTGTTCATAACTGTAAATTTAAAACTTCAAGCCTATACATGAAACAAATCAAAATACGTCATTGCTCTTCACTTCCATCGTTAAAATATTAACAGAACGAAATAATAATCGAAAACAGAACAAAATACATTGTATACTTTCAACATAAATGTAAAAAGAACCTTGCTTATAAACAATTTCGCTCGGAGCTGCACATTTAAAAGTTTGCAAGTCAGATGTTTTTGGAAGCGTGAGCAAAAATTTTGTTGCCGTAGCTAATATCTCAAGGGGGTGGGGGCAAACTAATTTTTTTTAATTTAAATTGCTATGAAAATCTACCCGCGTATTTATATTTATTGCAGTCACCTTACCACTTATAGGACGTCACCATTGCTTCGGTGAAAACGAATGTTGGCAATTTGATTTCGACTCAAAAAACCTTGACATTCGATACGTCAAACGATAGTATAAATGTTGAAATTTAAAGTATATTATGACATAGCGCTTTTTGCGTGATATTTTTAAAAGTTTCCCTTTGGTTAACTAAATTTAGAACAAATCATAAAACCTTGACATTCGATATGTTAAACGATAATAAATGCTTAAATGTAAAACATATTATGATATAGCGCTGTTTACGTGATTTTTTACGGTTTCCAACCGTAGGTTGAAGAAGCGTATATGCTCCAGCTTTGTCCGTCCGTCCGTCCTCATGATAACTGGCGTAAAAATGGTTCGATTTCGATGAAATTTTAGTATGTGGTAGGGGACCACCTGATGACGAACCCTATTGAAAATGGGACAAATGGGGTCAAAGGTCACGACGTAGGAGCGGGATCCTTCCATTGCCCTTATGCGTCATAACTTGCGTAAATATGGTTCGATTTCAATGAAATTTTACTATGTGGTAGGGGACCGCCTGGAGACGAATCTTATTCAAAATGGGTGAAGTGGGGTCAAAGGTCAGGACATAAAAGCGAGATGCATTCTATTGCCCTTATGAGTCATAACGTGCGTAAAAATGGTTCGATTTCGATGCAATTTTACTATGTGGTAGATGATCACCTGGGGACGAACCCTATTGAATATGGACGAAGTGCGGTCAAAGGTCAGGACATAGGATTGCGATCCATTCCATCTCTCTTATCCCATATTATTAAGTTGGACGTCAAGTAATTTTGCTTCCTATACTTCCAATGGAAAAACTTTTGTACACATTTCCTTCACAATTAATGTGTTCCCAAGGATGAAAATTTGAACATCGATTAAAATAACTTTATTATAACTTGGAATACTGAATATTTTCTAAAACGTAACCATAATTATATTAAAAATCAATAACTTTTCCTTTGGTGGTGTTGAAACCAGAAAAAGGATGGCGCGACCTGAACTTTGATGACGTCAGTAGATAAACAAATGTTATATTGCATAATTAGGGTTATGTTTTAGAAAATATTAAGTATTCCAAGTTATAAAATGAAGCTATTTTAATCGATGTTCAAATTTTCATCCTTGTGAACACATTAATTGTCCAGAAAAAAGATGGCGCGGCCTGTATTTTCATGACGTCAGCAGACAAAAAAATGTTGGATTGCATAATTATGGTTATGTTTCAGAAAATATTAAGTATTCCAAGTGTGGTGTCATGGCATTAGATGTCGGCGCGCGTTCATGCCATCTATCTCATTACGTCACGTGTTGTTTGTTGATACTATTAAAGTTTCATGACGTCACACCTTGCTATCAGATGGTCGCGATTCCCATCTGCCTCATTACGTCGCGCGTTGTGAGCGTATGTTCGTCCGCACGATAACTCGCGTAAAAATCGTTCGATTTCAAAGAAATTTTAGTATGTGGTAGGGGAATACCTGCGAAGGAACCCTATTGAAAGTTAACGAAATGGGGGCAAAGGTCAGGACATAAGAGCAGGATCTATTCCACTGCTCTTATGCGTCATAACTAACGTAAAACAAGTTCGATTTCGATTAAATTTTAGTATGTGGTAGGGGACTACCTGGGGACAAACCCTATTGAAAATTGGCGAAATGGGGGTCAACGGTCAGGACATAGGAATGGAATCACTTCCATCGCCATTATGAGTCATAACTTTCGTAAAAATGTTTCGATTTGGATGAAATGTTGGTATATTGTAGGGACCTTTCTGGGGACGAATCCTATTGAAAATGGGCGAAATGGGGTGAAAGGTTAGGACACAGGAGAGGGATGTATTCCATAGCGCTTATGCATCATAACTTCCGTAAAATTGCTTCGATTGCGACAAACCTTTCTCATGTTATTTCAAAGATATACTGAACCAGTTCTGTTGAATATCATCCAAATGGATCAAATGTCAGGGCACAGGGGTGCGATTTATTCCACAGCCATTTTCCTCATAACTTGAGTAATAGCTTGAGTAAGGATTTCTAGTACACTGCCGGACAATTGCTAAGGACGGATGACAATAGCAACCATAAAATGGAAGGCAGGAAAATGTGGAAATTAGCATAAGTGCGGGATACAGTAAGACGTGTTGTGCATATGCAAATTTTGGATTGCCGAACTTGTTCGTGACGTCATAGCGCTGATAAGAGATATAATTGATTTGACGCGTATTGACCGTTGTTGTTCAAACTCAAAGTTGGAAGGGAAAAAATCAATTGACGAACTTGCAATTTTCAGTATGTCTTCCCGACATCACCTAGATGATTTTACGCGTTGCCGTATTATTGGCAAGATTGAAGAAGGGCGAAAAATAACAGATGTTGCCAGGGAGTTCGACGTCAGCCACAGTGTTGTTTCAAGGCTTTGGAAATCATTTCAAACAAATGGAGAGTGTAGCAAACGTCACGGGGGAGGTCGTGTTCGCAGTACGACACCTGCAGAAGATCGGTACATAGTGCTATCAACAAAAAGACACAGGCGCAGCACAGCTAGTGAGGTAGCAAATCAGTTTATGGCTGCTACTGGCAAGCGGATCTCCCGAAAAACTGTCGCCAGACGTTTGCATGAAGGAAGACTATACGCCAGCCGTCCTGTTGTGTGCATCCCATTTTCCAGACGTCACCGTACCGCCCGTTTGCAATGGTGCCATCAACATCGCAATTGGACTGATAACGACTGGTCTGCTGTCCTCTTCTCAAATGAGAGTAGATACAGTCTATCGTCTGATTGTCGACGACAACTGATCTGGCGTGATAGTGGTACTGCATATTGTCCAGCAAACATACAGGAAAGGGACCGATATCCGACATGTAGCGTCATGGGATGGGCTGGCATCATGATCAATGGCTGTACGTCCCTCTATATGCTTCCAACTGGGACTATGACTGGCCAAGGATACATTAATGATGTTCTGCTACCTCATGTTTGCATGTTCCGTGGTGCTGTCGGTGATAGATTCATTTTCATGGACGACAACGCAACATGTAATCGAACAGTCGCTGTCCAGGAGTGTCTTGAGAGCGAGGATATTCAACGCCTCACATGGCCAGCACGTTCTCCAGATCTGAATCCCATTGAAAATGTGTGGGATGCTTTGGGAAGGAGTCTTGCTGGTCGCCAATGCCCTCCAATAAACAAGGACACCCTCATCCGTGCACTGACAGAGGAATGGGATAAATTACCCCAACAGCTGCTTGATAATGTTGTGCAAAGCATGACACGACGTGTGGAATCTTGCATCGCCCTCCATGGTGGCCATATCCCGTATTGACATCTTACGCCGGAACGCCTGCGAACGGTAATTGCATTTTTTTCACGTTTACGTATTCTGCACAAAACGGCCTGTTTGTCCCTTGAACACGTTCCAAAGCCTTCTGGATTTCAGAGCACAATAAATTGTCTTTCTTGTAATGTCCTGGCATTCTGACATTATTTTATTTCACTTGGCATCCAACCACACTTACTTTTTTATGCGCTATATAGCCGTTTATGATCCGTCCTTAGCAATTGTCCAGCAGTATATATTGGAAAGCGTATCATAATCAATGCATTGAATGGTTTTACTAACTTGTTAAGGGTTCTTTTTAAAAAAATTCAGAACAAATAAATTTAGAATAAAATATATACTGAGCAGGTCAACTCAAGTCATTCTGAACTTAGGGCGGGGCTTCAGTTGCTGGACAACAATGGCTCGATCATTGCAAAACGTCCTAGCATTATCAAAGCTGGATTATTCAAAAAACCCATTTCGACCCACTTAAAGTTATCGTACAAAATAAATCCTTTCTTAATGCGCATCTATGTTGTAAAAGGAACATTCCTGCCAAATATGAAAGTTCTAAGTTCAGTAGTTTTTGAGATACGGTAATGAGTCAGTGAGGGCTTTCAGTTTTACAATGCTTTCCACCCAAAATGCAACACCAAGAAGGACACGAGATAGCAAAGATAGATTTACTGGACACATAACAGATACAAAGATGAAACGATTGAGCTTACAGGCCTGTGCGACTTGCGGAACACGCAGACATCAATAGTTCGCGTGGCCCCCATGGCTGGCAATAACGGCCGCTACACGCAGCGGCATCGATCCAAAGAGGCTTTGGATGTGGGTCTAAGGTATGTCGGTCCAGGCTCCTTGCACACGTTGCCACAGTTCATCAGGCGTAGCCGCGGGTGGTGCTTGTCAGGCCACTCGGTTGCCGATCAGCGACCAGACGTGTTCGATGGGCGACATATTGTGAGAACAGGCGAGCCACGGCAGTAGTGACACCTGGTGGGCCGTGAAGAATTGTTGCACGATGCGTGCCACGTACGGGCGCGCATTGTTCTGTTGAAACGTGGCCGCTAGCAGGTCCTGCAGCTAAGAGAGGACTACAGGCTCCAAAACGTTGGAGATGTAGCGGTGGCTGTTGAGTGTACCGGCGATGCGTACCAGAGGGGTGCCTTATCCAATTGCGCCCCAAACCATGACGCCAGGCGACGGACCGGTGCGGCGATGTATAATGCAGGCGTCATACAGTCTCTCGCCGCGGTGCCGCCACACGCGGTTCAGACCATCGTGGTGTTACAGGTAGAAGCGGGATTCGTCGGAGAAGACAATGTCGTGTCATGCCGTAATCCAGGTGCGGCGTTCAACGGCCCCCTGCTGACGCACTCACCGGTGGTGTAACGTCAATGGTAAGCAATGGGCGCAGTGCGACAAGTCCCCGCTCCTGCAGACGACGTCGAACGGTACGTGCTGACGCACTCACCGGTGGTGTAACGTCAATGGTAAGCAATGGACGCAGTGCGACAAGTCCCCGCTCCTGCAGACGACGTCGAACGGTACGTGCTGACATAGGTAGTTGAGCAAAGCACACTATAATTCCTGCGCTAACGTTCGTGATGTGGCGGTGCGAGCCGTCAATGCACGCCGCACAACATGCCGGTCCTACGGCAATCGCTTACGTCGGTATGTCCGTCCCTCCTGCACCCACCGAATCCATACTCTCCTCACTGTGGCTGGTTGTCGTCCCACACGGGCGCCGATGTCTCTGTACGATAAACCGCTGTCGCGATAAGCCACTATTCCTCCTCTATCGAACTCCGAAACGTGCTGCAATAACTGCCGTATTCTGCGACGAGGCATGAGGAAGCTTCCCATGCACAGGTCCGGCAGCACCACACACCTCCACTACTTACACCCCGCCTTCCATGCACCCTTCTTATAGTGCTTCTCGGTGGCGTGACGGGCGCACATGATTTGCATATGCTCTGCAATGCTAATTGTTTGCATGTCCTCTCGCAGGTGACGCATGCTGCGAATTTCAGGCCAATCGGATGCTTCCTTCTTAGTGTTGCATTTTGGGTGGCCAGCAGTGTATATGTATAGATTTCACAAAACTTCTAAATATAAAATTTACTCTTGCTGTCTGGCTATATCGCTTTTATCTTAAGGACTCCACAGACTGATACATACACATCGTACATTTCTTCTCTTTCACCCTTTTAATTTATTACCTGTACAATAAATTAACTCTACCCGGTTTGTTATGGTAACACAATATATAATAACTGGTGCACAAAACGGGGAAGAGCAGAAGAAATGTCCTCTGCTACAGTAACCACAATTCATGCGATATGCTATCCACAATATCCTGGGCTGGATTAGGAGAGGGCCTATAGCCTTGGGGCCCACCGTTACCAACGGCCCAGGAGGCAACCCTGATCAAGCAATAGAGAGATTTTATATATACACTATATTAACAAAAGTCACCGGACACCCCTTCAAAACGAAATGGACGGATCCGCTACGTTAAGATGCGCGGTAAAGGTGCAAACGTTGTAAAAACAAGGCTGGAGCTGACCGTGATCATATCGCACTGTGAGGTTGAGGGAAAATGTCGCGGCGGGAGGGAACTGACTTTGAGAAAGGAAAGATTGTTGGGTGTTATATTAGTGGGTTGTCCATAAGAGAAACCGAGGGGCGTTTAAACATACCCAAGTCATCTCTTTTGGATGTACTGAATAAGTGGAAGACACATAGCGTGCCTGAAGCAGCAAAACGTACCGGCAGATCAAAGAAAATCAGTGACAGAGGACGTCGAAGCCCCAGAAGAGTCGTTATAATTAATCAACGGATGTACTGCACAAGAACTCAGTGTACAGGTGAGTACAAATGCTGGAACCTCGGTACGTACACGTACCATTCGCAGAGAACTTCATTCCATGAATTACCGTGGTCGTGCGGCTGCTCATAAGCCTTTCATCTCAACTCGAAATGCTACTAGTTGTTTCGCATGGTGTCAAGAATATTTATCGTAGACCGTAGATCAATGGAAACTAGTACTATGAACTGATGAATCCAGATACACGATCCATCAGTCTGATGGACGTGTGTGGGTATGGCGGCAGCAGGGGGAACGCCATTTACCACAGTGTACTGTTCTTACGGTCAAGTTTGGAGCTGGAAGTGTACTCGTGTGGGGTTTTTTTTTCGTGGTATGGTCCCTGCCCATTGGTTATCGTGTGCAAACCTGTTAACCAGCAAGTCTACCTCGATATTCTGGACAATTATGCCCTACCAACTCTGTGGAAATACTGTGGAACCGAGCCTTGTTGGAGCAGGATAATGCACCCAGCCATATAAAGCAAAGACTGTTACGGCGTGGTGAGACGATAATTACGTATCGTGTGTGGACTGGCCAGCACAGAGCCCTGATTTTAATCCCGTAGAGCACCTATGGGATGGATTACAGCGCCGCATAAGAAGTTTGGAACCAAGGCCTACTACTAATCAACAGTTAGCGGCAGCATTATGTACTGAATGGAAGCGCAAAGCTATCGTTGTATTCCAAACCTTATCGAAAGCATGTCTCGAACAGTCAGTGCATGCATTAAGGTGGACCAACACCATAGTAATGTATGTCAATAAATGCTATGTTGTGTTTCTCTTCTAGGTGTCCGGTGACTTTTATCAATATAGTGTATATTTCATTTGAATAGCGCGATCTTTCTTGGTGTTGCAATTTTCACATTGTACTCCCAAATCGCACCCATGTGGGAGCCACAAAAAAATATCTTTACTCTACAAAAATGTTCCCACACACTTCGAACATTCGAAACATTTAAAAATGCTAGGTCCTAATATCTACATACTCAAAATTAAGTATTATTAATTAAAAGTTCCTAAGTACATTGGAACGTCGGTTAAACTTTTCTCGATTATACTTTTCACTTTTCTGCGTTTGTCCCGATATTTTACTGTTGTTTCCATCACTTTCCTCAATTCGGTTATACGATGTTCATTTATACGCTTTTTGAAATTTTCCGTATATTAATTTTTTTTTAATTTCAGATTATCAAAAATATGCAGTTCTTTGATTCTTTGACAAGTAAACCAGTTTGTTACAACTTTGAGAGAATTGAGACAGCGGTTTTTAGTGTATGTGCCATGAAATAGATGATGCAATTAACTATTTACTAGATAAAGTTCACAATTATATTTTTCTCTGAATCCAGGAAATGTGAAACAGGCAAAGAGTTGTGAATACTTTACTCGGCACTACTAATAAATCAACAAACCGTTTGGAAAAGAGCGATACTTATAAGTAACAAGAAAGATGACACAGAATTTTCGGGTGTAATAAGCACGTCCTTTGAATCCGTTCTGACGCAAATTAAATTTATAAAAGCTATTCAAAGTCAATGGAAACCGGTATGGAAAACAATAGATCTGACGAAAGAAACAAGATTTTCAATCGGGTTTTTAATCCCTCAGACATTGCTGTAAACGAAATCGTGAGCTTACGAACTCTTAGAAACAGAGATATCGACAAAAATAAGATGTGACTTTACGTCCCCGGGTACGAAAATCATGCATTATTTTAGGAAGAAGGTATTCTCAAAAGGTTTATCCATATAAGCGGTATCGGTCCAAGAAAAAAATAAGTCGAGTTTTCAGGAGCCCAGATTTTGCTACAAATACATCAGAAGTAGAAATAAACACTTATGACCCCTGGTGGCTAAACCATTCTTTACCAAACATTAAAAATTATGTGAAAAATATTTTCCATCCGGTCTTGTATGCGATACAGGAAGAATTTTTCAAATCAGAGCTTTAGGAGCAGAAATAACGCAGAAAACGCAATTTACCTTTGTGCCCCCTAGCGGAAAGCCTATAATATACTTGAAAATTTTGAATTTATAGGAAAAACATTTCGCATCGGAAACACTATCCAACAAAGAAGGAATTTTTCAAATCGTACTCTTAGAAGTAGATATATTGACAAAAATAAGATATACATCAACGCCCCCTGGCGTAGAAACCATGCATTTTTCAAGGACATTTTCCTAAAAGGTTTGTCAACATGAGTCGTATCGGTCAACAAACGACTTTTTTCAATCGAAAATTTAGAAGCTCATATTTTGTTGCAAATACAACAGAAGCGGAAATTAAGATTTACGCCCCCTGGTGGCTAAAACATTTCTTACAAAAATTAGAAGTTATGTGCAAACGATTTCCCATTAGGTGCTGTATCCGGTGCACAAAGAATTTTTCAAATCGGAGATTTAGAAGCAGAGTTACAGCGGGAAACTCAATTTACCGCTACGCCCCCTAGCGGAAGGTCTATGAATTACTTGAAAATTTTGAAATCATATGAAAAGCATGTCACACGGAAAACACTATCCAACAAAGAAGGAATTTTTCAAATCGGACTCCTAGAAGTAGAGATATTGACAAAAATTAGATATACATCTACGCCCCTTGGCAGAGAAACTGTGGAATATTTTAAGAAGAAAGTATTCCGGAAAGGTTTATCGATGTGAGTGGCATTAGTCCACGAAAAAATTTTTTCAATCGATATTTTAGAAGCTCCGATTTTATGGCAAAGACATCAGAAGCAAAAATTAACACTTACGCCCTCTGGTGGCCAAAGTATTCTTTACCAAAAATTTGAAATTATATGCAAAAGATTTTCCATCAGAAGATGTATCCGCTGAAGAAAAAAATTTTCAAATCGGAGTTTTAGAAAGAGTTATCGGGAAATATGTAATTTACTTTTACGCCCCCTTGCGGAAAATCTATGCTTAATTTGAAAAAGTAACTATATCTAAAATACTCTTCGACATAAATGGAATCGAAAGATATAATTTTTTCAATCGGATGTTTAGAAGCAAATATGTTGAATAAAACGTATTTTTGAATTCGACATCATCTGCATTTACGCCCTCTACCGGCGAAATTGTACATCGTAAAAAAAAAAAAAAACGAAATGAAGGATCATTTGCATATTTCAAGCTTCCGAATGCAAAAAGAATTTTTCGAATCGGACTAATAGTTGCAGAGATATCGTGGGTACGGACGGACGGACAAACCGATAACAGAAGCACGATCTTTTTATCAAAAGACGTGCTAAAAATGTTTAATATAGGAGTATTGAATGTAAAACCATCTTATTCGGATTTGCTACCTAGTATTTTAAGGGGGGTTCCCCATATATTGAAAATATTAAATTTCAATTTCTCAACTGAGTTTTTATAATGAAATTAGAATAAGAGAATTAAAGAGCGATGCCTTTGTTTATTCACCGACGCCACGTATTTGGAGGATTTTCACTTTTGATTCATCTGATTTCAAAAGAGCATAATTCCATGCCTACCAACCATGTATGGCCTGGGCATACACCAAATGAAAGAGGAACTATCCGAGTTTTAGTAGGTTATCATGAGAGGGCTCCACTGTCGCTGAGGGGCCGCCTCAATGGCATTGTGCTGTTCACCGTTTCCTCAAATAAGTGCGCCATTGCATTGGTCACAGTGCACCCCATGACTTTGTGCTCAACAGCTGACCACCTAGTTCACCGGAAATTACACCGTGCAACTTCTTTTGGGGGGGGGGGGGTGTTAACGATACTGTATACATGCCACCTTTGCCTACAATCCTGGATGAGCTCAAAAAGCGCATTGTTACTGCGATGGAGTCGGTGAAAACAGACATGCTGGAACAAAAATGGGAGGAAATAGACTAACGTTTCAACGTTGCTAGTGTAACTAAGGGAAGTCATAGAAAGCACTTATCAGGTCATCCCATAAGTAATGTTTTCCGCATGCCCAACAGAACTGCTCTCTCTGGAGACTAGACAATGACTTAGACCACAGTCATGAGACGTATCGAACGGCAAGCCCTTCGTACCTCTTGAGACAGAGAACGAGAGTTGTGCGTGCATCAGTTGAGATTTTAAACTAAATAGAAAATGGCGGTGTCTTAAGAACACATCAGGCACATTAATGCTGTATTTTAACCAGGGTCATACAGCGACTGTAGCGACACGAAACATCAATGCCGTATATGGTCAGGGGAATCCTGGATGTCAAAGTGTCTACGATGGTTCCGGAAATTCCGAAAGGGGAAGAGCACCGTCACGGATATTCAACGTCAAGGACGACCTGCTGAGCTGGATAATGATGTGCTGAGAGCTGCTGTTGAGAGAAATTCACAGGCAACAGACTAGGAATTAGCCACAATCGTCCATTCAACCTATTCAACTGTTCACAGGCATCTACAGGACCTTGATTATATGTCAAAACTGGGTAAGTGTTGTACCCCACGAGTTCACTGCACAAAATCTGCAACAGCGTGCAGACATTTGCATTTCCTTGCTCTTCCGTGAAAATGAGAAGCCGTTTTTGCAGAGATTGGTGACGAGAGATCAAAAATAGATTCCTTACCACACAATTAAGCGCAAAGTGGCTTCCTAAAAGAAATATGTCTGCAATTACAAAAATTGTTGACATTTTACGTCTCAATCAGATTTTACGGAAATTTGGACGAAGCACTGAAATTGAGGACACGTCTGGTCACCTTAACTCGTGGCATTTTGAGCATTTTTGTGTTACTTATTTTCTTACTGATATTAAAACTTGTGGAAAACTTGCGGAGGATGGCAGAAGTCATAATATTCTTTAAAATACACAGTCGAGTCACGTTGTTCTGACCACCACCTAAAAATCCAGAGTAGCCACCATGTGCAGCGCGGACAGCAGCTAAACGGGCTGGGAAAGACTCTGTAAGGTGCTGGGAGGTATTCACATGTATGTGGAGCCATACTGACTGCAGTGCATCTGACAGCTGCTGGAGGGTGCGTGGTAGAGGACCCATAGAGCCAACAACACGATTGAGGTGGCCCCACAGATGCTCAATTGGGTTTAAGTCTGGGGAATTACGGGATCAGGGAAGCACTTCGAAGTCTTCATCGTGCTCTTCCAACCACTCTCTGACATTTCCAGCTGTGAGACACGTCGCACTGTCGTGCTGAAAGATCTCATCCGCCCCAGGGAAGACAATCAGCACGTATGGGTGTACGTGGTCTGCAAGGATGGATTCATAGCGAATTCGGTCCATAGTGCCTTCCACAGGTATGAGTAGACTCTGACCATAATGTGGCCCCAACAGCTTGTGTTCTTCCAGCAATGGTTGAAGAGTGTCTGCTTGATGTTTTTCGCCTTACACGCCAACGTCAAACTGTTCAATGAAACAGAAAACGTGACTCATCGGATAAGGCAATCCTTCGCCAATCAGGAGAGGTGCAATTCAGGTACTTCCGTGCAAATGTAAGCCTTTTCTGCCGATGCACCTTCATTAGCATAGGTGTAGTGACCATCCATCTACATCGGAGCCCCATACTCAGCAGGCTTCGTTGAACTGTCGTTTTAGACACTTCCGGTAGCTCCCTCGTTCATTCGGCCAGTGAGTTGCTCGACTGTAGCGTGTCGATCGGCCCTCACGCTCCTTCGAAGCAGACGCTCACCTCTCATATCAATGGCACGTGTTGCTCCGCAGTTTCCCCAATCACGATACACTTCAGCACGCGAACAGTTCACAAACTGCGCTGTTTCAGAAATACTGCCACCCTTGGCCCGAAAACCGATAATCATCCCTTTTTGCAAATCCGATAAATCGCTCCTTTTATGCAAGACAGACACGAGTGATGTTTCCAGAATACCTATAAGCACAGCTTATATACCCTCCAAGCCAGCTCACGACACGTGCCTTCTTTCATTGGCTAAGCACTGTTGACGTCAAAAGTTGGAGGTGGTCACCATAACTCGACTGTGTATAATCCATTTAGATTTATTAATTATGTTATTTTGCCCGAAGTAAGTCGAAACTTTTTACCATTGGAAGCAAATTCAATAGACTTCCACCTTAAGATGGATCCACTTAAAAACTCTGTCCTATGTTTCCAATGCTAAAACGTTCTGTAGAAGTTTTCTTCGCAATTAATGTATTCCAAAGAATAAAAATTTGCCCATTGAAAAAAAAGTTATATTATAGCCTAGTACGTTAATATTTGCCCAAAACTTACCTATAATTATATTAAAATTAGAGAGGATATTCACGCATATTTAGAACGGCTTTGATAAGGAATTACAAAAAATAAAAGAAGTTCAATGAATTGAAACTGGCAACAGCGTGTTACATGAATATCAAAGAAGAATCTGCTGCAGTTAAATATTGCCTGCTAAGTAAATGGCACACGTTAACAAGCTGTTGGTATAGAAGGTTATGTTTTTGCTGTTTACGAAGAGAAATATTCGTATTCTGTAATTAAAAAACGTTGTGGAAATCGTGGAATTAGTATTTCTGAATGTAAAGTAAGCAATATTAATGATTGAGGAGGTAACATCAAGCATTGCTTTTAACAAGAACAGACGAATATCCAAAGAAAGTACGTACTTTTACGACTATTTCAAAAGTAAAGTCTCTGGTCTTAGGAGAAAATCTACCGACCGAAAGAGCAATTGCTAAGTTGTTAAAAGTCTCTGTATCAACTGTAAAACAAGGTAATTAACAAAGATTTGAATACGAAAAAAAAAAGGCACGTGGCTGAGCGCAGAACGTGGTGTAGACTTCCTCGTGAATATCACTTACGTGGAGACAAAAGAAAATTTATTGAGACTACTGATGAAGCATCAATCTGCCTAAACGACTGTAACAACAAAAAAACAAAAAAAGGGCCGACTTGCTATCTCAAAAGAGCAGAAAAAGATCAGAAAACTTCGTTCCAAGAATATAAAGAAAGTTTCAGTAAAGGATGCATGATTATTGCTGGTTTCTCGTACAATGGGAAATTAAAGTTAACAAAAGTTGAAGAATGTTAAAATCAATTCCACATCATCATCATCATCATTGTCAACCATTATCAATCCACTGCTGGACGAAGGTCTCCCCAAGTTTCCTCCACAACGGTCTGTCTTGTGCCAGTCTCCTCCATGTCACCCCTGCATACTTTCGAATTTCATCCACCCATCTCCCATGTGGTCTTCTTCTGGGTCTTTTCCTGTCCCTTGGAATCCAATCTAAAATTTCGGCTGTCCATCGATGATCTGTCCTTCTGGCAGTATGTCCAGCCCATTGCCATTTCAGGGATTTAACTCTGATCATGATGTCTTCCACTCTTGTCATTTTTCGGATCCACGAGTTCCTCTTCTTATCTCTCCTGGTTATACCAAGCATGCACCTCTCCATGCTGCTTTGAGTTGTCTGCAGCCTTTGTATGTCTCTTTTAGTTAAGGTCCACGTCTCTGCACCATACGTAAGCACTGGAAGGATGCATTGATCAAACACTTTTCTTTTAAGATATAATGGCATATTGCTCTTGAAAATTATGCTGTTTCTTCCAAAAGCTCTCCAGGCAAGTTTTATACGCCGATTAATTTCTTCATCAATGTGACCCTCACTTGATATCTGCTGTCCAAGATAAACGTACGTGTCTGTTATCTCCAGCTTTTCTCCATCAATCGATAAATCTTCATTTCTTGTAAAAGCATTGTACATCACTTTTGTCTTCTGAAAGTTCATTTTTAATCCCACTTCTTTACTCTTGTCAGCAAGTTCCTGGATCATACTCTGCAGCTCTGATGGGCTAGTTGCAAAAATGACTACATCATCAGCAAAACGAAGGTGGGTTAGATAATCTCCATTAATCTTTATCCCCTTGTTTTCCCAGCTCAGTGACTGAAAAACACCCTCCAATGTGGCATTAAAGAGCTTCAATGATATGGTGTCACCTTGTCTCACTCCCTTTCCAATTTTTATGTGTGTTGTATTTTCAAACAGCCTAATCTTTGCATTTGCTTTTTCATAGATGTTATTAATAATATTAATGTATGCATCTTCAATACCGCAGGTTTTCAGAGCCATTGTAACTGCTGATGGTTTCACCGAATCAAAGGCTTTTTCATAATCGATAAAAGCCATGCACAATGGAAGTTCATATTCCCTCGCTCTTTCAATTAGTTCTCTCATCACATGGATATGATCTATTGTGCTGTAGCCACTCCTGAATCCAGCTTGTTCTCTCGGTTGAGCCATGTCCAGTGTTACCTTCAAGCGGTGTGAAAGAACTTTAGTGAAGATTTTATAAACTACTGATAGGAGGCTGATAGGTCTGTAGTTTCCGAGATCCTCAATGTCACCTTTCTTATGTAGCAGGATCATTGTAGCGGTGTTCCAATCCTCAGGAATCTTTCCTTCATTAAGGCATCGAGTGAAAATTTGGGCGAGTACTGTTTCAATTTCTCCACTTGCTTCTTGTATGATGTCTATAGTAATTCCATCTTCTCCTGGAGCTTTTCCCCGCTTCATGTTCTTGATTGCATGTGCAACTTCTGCTGGAAGGACTGGAGGAACTCTGGTACTGGTATCTTTCATGATGTCTGGAGTGCATGTATCATCCCTTTCATATAATTTGGAGTAGAAATCTTTCACTCTTGTCAAAATTTCGCCTCTATTTCTTGTTACAGAACCATCTTCTTTTCTCAGTGCCATAATCTGTTTTCTTCCCTTACTGAGATGTCCCTTTGCTATCTTTAGGCTTTGGTTGTTTTCAATTGCTTTCCTCACTAGTTCACAGTTGAATTTTCTTACGTCTTCAGTGATACTTTTTCGTACTGTCTTGCATAGCTCTATATATTCCACTTTGGAAGTCACATCTTCTTTAGTTGTCCTCATCTCTCTTCTTTCCACATACACATGTGTATTACCAAAATAATGTTTTAACTCATATTAAAAGAGGAAATACCATTCCTCTACTCACAGAGCCTTTAAAGAGTAAAACTCCGTAAGGATAAGGTTATTACTCATTCACCAAAATCTACTACTATTTCTCGAAAAAATGAAAAAAAGAAATGACACCGAATCTTCGGATGGTGACGCAGAGAATTTGCTATGCATATGTTTTGTTGGTAAAGCTATCTCAGTTGTTTAAGGTGGACGTCAAGTAATTTTGCTTCTTATACTTTTAATGGAAAAACTTCTGTACACATTTTTTCACAATTAATGCATTCCCAAGGATAAAAATTCGAACATCGATTAAAATAGCTTCATTTTATAACTTGGAATACTTAATATTTTCTAAAACATAACCATAATTATGTAATCCAACATTTGTTTGTCTACTGACGTCATCAAAGTGCAGGTCGCGCCATCTTTTTTCTGGTTCCAACACCACCAAAGAAAAAGTTATTGATTTTTAATATAATTATGGTTATGTTTTAAAAGATATTAAGTATTCCAAGTTATGACATGAAGTTATTTTAATCGATGTTAAAATTTTCATCCTTGGGAACACACTAATTGTCAAGGAAATGTGTACAAAAGTTTTTCCATTGGAAGTATAGGAAGCAAAATTACTTGACGTCCACCTTAACGGTTTAGCATAACGGTTTATGGAAATGCTTTTTGGACCGCTTTTGTTTTCCTTAGTGGTATATTTATTAAGTGCTATACGTTCAAACGACAAAAGTCCGACCTTCCAAATATTAACGACAGTAAAAAAAACTCTGAAACTTTGGAATAACAAGCCTTATTTACTTAGACATGCAATAAAAATTGAAATTTATATGAACTTTCCAGTTTTTAATTCATGTGATATACTTGAAGATCGGGCTGCAGAGCCCGAGCGCTACTTTGGAAACGAGCGTAGCGAGCTTAGAGGCGCAGCCCTTAGTTATTATTGAAAATCAATTACAACACTAGGGTGAAACCGGCCTAAGAAGCATTTCAGAAGATTGACTTTTTTATTGCCTTGTAATAAAAGCGTGCATGAATGTTACGGCACATATAATCATCTGGCTATCCTATTATTTTCCTATTATAAATAATAGAACTTCGATATCATTTTTGTATAATGTTTGCTCTTTTGCCTAGTTCAGCTTTCACAGCTGCCGAAAATTTCAACAGCTTGACTTTCTCGCATTTATGTAATTGTGCTTTAATATAATGAATTTCGCAGTTTGGGGTACGAGATAATTTGCAAAATGCTCTTTCCGCTGAAAAAGTTTTTGCTCTCTCGCTAGATTATTATTTCACTCACTCATTTTCTAAAGCGCCAGTTTTCCCCAAATGAGTTTATGTTCGCCGAAATACACCTCTTGAGGATACATGTCGTCGTCTTCATGAACACTGTTTCAGAATTAAACCTAAATAAGCACAAAGTAGACAGTGATGAACATCAAAAGTTCGTACTGAATGCTGAAACACATTAGCTGACTCATGTTTATTCTTTATGACTGACTTTCCGCGAACGAGAAATCCCGCGTGGATATTCAGAAATAATTTGGAACAAATTGGTCGCGTTTTGTTCCCTCTCGTATCAGAATAGATAAAATATAAGCACCGCGGGTATATTTGACGCAGCAAAACAAGTATTCACTTTACGAGAGATCTACATGAAGAAACCTGCTGTATAATTGTACCATATTACAGGGGTTGGACAAAATAATATGAACACCTGGAAAATAGGCGATGTCTTTATTAATAAGGTGCTGGACCACCACTTGCCTTTAATACAGCTTCCAGCTTTCCTGGAATAGATTCATACAGCTTTTGAATAGTTTCCAGTGAAATGGTGTAACATTCGTCGATCAGAACATCAGCCAAATGCTTCAGAGATGTTGGAGGAGGGAATTTGCTTCTCACTCTGCTCTCCAAAACTGTCCACGATGATATTCAAGTCAGGTGATTGAGCTTTCGAATAGTTTCCAGGGAAATGTTGTAACATTCGTCGATCAGAACATCAGCCAATTGCTTCAGAGATGTTGGAGGAGGGAATTTGCTTCTCACTCTGCTCTCCAAAACTGTCCACGATGATATTCAAGTCAGGTGATTGAGCTTTCGAATAGTTTCCAGGGAAATGTTGTAACATTCGTCGATCAGAACATCAGCCAATTGCTTCAGAGATGTTAGAGGATGGAATTTGCTTCTCATTCTACTCTCCAAAACTGTCCACGATGATATTCAAGTCAGGTGATTGAGCTTTCGAATAGTTTCCAGTGAAATGTTGTAACATTTGTCGATCAGGACATCAGCCAATTGCTTCAGAGATGTTGGAGGAAGAAATCCGATTCGCAACACTGCTCTCCGAAACGGCGCACAGTGATTCGATGATATTCAAATCAGGGGTTGAGTTAAACAGGGAGCATGCTAAAGTTCATCTTGGTGCTCCTCAAGCCAAGACGTTTGAAAAGCTCTGGCTGTGTGTATGTGTGATTTTTCATCTACAAAAATATCATTATTGTTGGGAAATAACATTTGGACCATATGATGCACTTGATCACTTAGACCAGAGGTGGGGAATCTTTTCATGACAGAAGACCGATTTAAGTTAGCTGTAATCTAACAAGGCCGCATTCAAGAAACTTCAGACATACTTCGAAATGTACTATAACATAAGCCTTCTTCGTGTGCGTGATTGGTGTTACGCTATGTCTAAACCCATGACTAAGGAAATGTTGAACTAAATGAGAATACGATGCAATAGGTGCACAGAATAGCGCTAAGGGTTTACGCCCAGACGAATCATACAGAAGCCAAGCTTACGATAACCTTTTATTAGTCCAGCAACGATTGATGAAATCCACAATACAGCACTGCGAGTTTTACATCACGTATACTACCTTTATTACATAACGTATAATCTAGCTTAACAACGATCGAACATCCCCCCCCCCACACACACACACACACATACATATTAAGCAATTGCTGTATCGTCTTTTTAATCTATCGTTCTTATCACATTTATACGCGACTCTCTCTGACCTCAAAAGTGTTGCCAACCTCATTCACGCGAGAGCGAAGATATCACGTTAAGTTTGGTAAGTGCAAAAGAGAACAAACACAAATTTACATAGGGAAAGGAATTAAAAATGAAAGTTAAATTGGAATATACATCACAGAACATTATTTTGTAAAAACACCTTACTATTTCAATTTTTTTTAAACTGTTAATTCTAAAGTTGACTAACATTTTAATCATTTTATTTATTGTGACTATTTTTTGTTGGAAAGCATTTGAAAACTTGAAAAATGAAATAAAACAAAAACTTCACCGTCTTGGTACGATATTTGATAAAAGATGAAACTATTTACAGATTAAAATACCCCACTAGTACTTTCGGGGCAATATTCACCCCATCATCAGGTGGAACAGAGGGGTAATTCATGATCATTATCATAAGTAGAGGATTTTAGGAAGGGAGTGTCTGAACCCAGGTCTTAAACAACTCTTAGAGATAAGAAACTAGGAGATTTGAGCTAGAGCGCCCGATAGGACAGTGACACGGAAGCGAAGTAGAAAGGGGAAAGAAGACGCCCTTATTTATTACCGGGGGCCAGTACCACCGAGAGGGGTAATTCAGCACTCGCTTAGCTTTTTATAGGAGTGCAGCGATGCACTATGGGAAAAATCTTGAGTGTCATGTGGGTCGTGACTGTTGCCATTACATCGGAACAAAAGATACAATTCCTATACAGCAATTTTACATTAAATAGAATTGGTTTTTGTTTTTTTTAATTCTATTTAATGTAAAATTGCTGTAAGGGAATTGTATCTTTTGTTCCTATGTAATGGCAACAGTCACGACCCACATGACACTCAAGATTTTTCCCATAGTGCGTCGCTGCACTCCTATAAAAAGCTAAGCGAGTGCTGAATTACCCTCTGTTTCACCTGATGATGGGGTGAATGTTGCCCCGAAAGTACTAGTGGGTATTTTAATCTGTAAATAGTTTCATCTTTTATTAAATATCGTACCAAGACGGTGAAGTTTTTATTTCATTTGACACATTTGTACAAAGTTACTCTTTCATCTATACGATTGAATATTTGGTTGCAACATGGAGGTCCGCATTTTCAACTGATCTTCTAGATGGGTATCCGTCATTTGTGACGTTAAGGGCGTCTTGATTTGGGTTAGGTAGGAGAATGTAGATTCGCAGCAATAAGTGGTTGAAAAGCAAGAAAGCATTAGAATATTTGGTTGCAACATGCAGGTCCGCATTTTCAGCTGATCTTCTAGATGGGTATCCGTCATTTGTGACCTTAAGGGCGTTTTGATTTGGGTTAGGTAGGAGAATGTAGATTCGCAGCAATAAATGGTTGAAAAGCAAGAAAGCATTTGAATATTTGGTTGCAACATGGAGGCTTGCACTTTTAGCTGATCCTCTAGATGGGTATCCGTCATTTGTGACCTTAAGGTCGTCTTGATTTGGGTTAAGTAGGAGAATGTAGATTCGCAGCAATAAATGGTTGAAAAGCAAGAAAGCATTTGAATATTTGGTTGCAACATGGAGGTCCGCATTTTCAACTGATCTTCTAGATGGGTATCCGTCATTTGTGACGTTAAAGGCGTCTTGATTTGGGTTAGGTAGGAGAATGTAGATTCGCAGCAATAAGTGGTTGAAAAGCAAGAAAGCATTTGAATATTTGGTTGCAACATGGAGGTCCGCATTTTCAACTAATCTTCTAGATGGGTATCCGTCATTTGTGACGTTAAAAGCGTCTTGATTTGGGTTAGGTAGGTGAATGTAGATTCGCAGCAATAAGTGGTTGAAAGGCAAGAAAGCATTTGAATATTTGGTTGCAACATGGAGGCTTGCACTTTCAGCTGATCCTCTAGATGGGTATCCGTCATTTGTGACCTTAAGGTCGTCTTGATTTGGGTTAAGTAGGAGAATGTAGATTCGCAGCAATAAATGGTTGAAAAGCAAGAAAGCATTTGAATATTTGGTTACAACATGGAGGTCCGCATTTTCAACTGATCTTCTAGATGGGTATCCGTCATTTGTGACGTTAAAAGCGTCTTGATTTGGGTTAGGTAGAAGAATGTAGATTCGCAGCAATAAGTGGTTGAAAAGCAAGAAAGCGTTTGAATATTTGGTTGCAACATGGTGGTCCGCATTTTCAGCTGATCTTCTAGATGGGTATCCGTCATTTGTGACCTTAAGCGCGTCTTGATTTGGGTTAGGTAGGTGAATGTAGATTCGCAGCAATAAGTGGTTGAAAAGCAAGAAAGCATTTGAATATTTGGTTGCAACATGGAGGCTTGCACTTTTAGCTGATCCTCTAGATGGGTATCCGTCATTTGTGACCTTAAGGTCGTCTTGATTTGGGTTAAGTAGGAGAATGTAGATTCGCAGCAATAAATGGTTGAAAAGCAAGAAAGCATTTGAATATTTGGTTGCAACATGGAGGTCCGCATTTTCAACTGATCTTCTAGATGGGTATCCGTCATTTGTGACGTTAAAGGCGTCTTGATTTGGGTTAGGTAGGAGAATGTAGATTCGCAGCAATAAGTGGTTGAAAAGCAAGAAAGCATTTGAATATTTGGTTGCAACATGGAGGTCCGCATTTTCAACTAATCTTCTAGATGGGTATCCGTCATTTGTGACCTTAAGCGCGTCTTGATTTGGGTTACTTAGAAGAATGTAGATTCGCAGCAATAAGTGGTTGAAAAGCAAGAAAGCATTTGAATATTTGGTTGCAACATGGAGGCTTGCACTTTTAGCTGATCCTCTAGATGGGTATCTGTCATTTGTGACATTAAGGTCGTCTTGATTTGGGTTAAGTAGGAGAATGTAGATTCGCAGCAATTAGTGGTTGAAAAGCAAGAAAGCATTTGAATATTTGGTTGCAACATGGAGGTCCGCATTTTCAGCTGATCTTCTAGATGGGTATCCGTCATTTGTGACCTTAAGGGCGTCTTGATTTGGGTTAAGTAGGAGAATTTAGATTCGCAGCAATAAGTATGTTACCGATAAGGAGTGGGTATTCTATAGCATTTTTCCATATTTCAACTGGATCTTTCTTAGAGTCAAATAAGGACTTTAAAATGTCTTCTGAGAGCTCAATCTACACCATTTGTAGTTCTTTAGGAGCCGTAGAACGAAATCATGAGCGTGGCAAGCGTCAAAACAGCCCTTTTATGACTTACTAACATTGTAATTGTGGCCGTCAGTTGCGGAGCATTATTTCGTTGCATCTTTTTTTCCTCTCCTTGGATTTTAAATACGGTAGTTTTGAGATTAACACAAAATTAATAAAAGACGAAAAAAAACTCAGAATTAGTTGTCGTGCACCTTTCGAATAATCTAGCAATAATCGACGCTGTCACTGCATGATTTAAATCCAATAAAACAAGATCACATTCTAGGTTTATTACATTCAAATACATTATTTGCAAGCTAAAATCTACGAGATCTTTTCGGGCCGTCAAATGTTCCCATCTTAAGGTGAAATGCAAGTGATGTATACAGACAGCAGGGACTTATATACAGTTGGTTGGTGACGTGAAAAAGCCATCCAAGTGCATGCTCAAAAGAGTTAGTCTTAAAGGATTGAGCTGAGCAACTCCATTAACTCCTTGAGCATGCACTTGGATGGCTTTTTTACGTCACCAACCAACTGTATATAAGTCCCTGCTGTCTGTATACCTCACTTGCATTTCACCTTAAGATGGGATCATTTGACGGCCCGAAAAGATCTCGTAGATTTTAACTTGTAAATAATATATTTGAATGTAATAAACCTTGAATGTGATCTTGTTTTATTGGATTTAAATCGTGCAGTGACAGTGTCGATTGTTGGATTATACGAACAAAAACCATTAATAAAAATAAAAGGAATTTTTCTGCAAAATTTGGATTCACTCAAAAGGCCACTGCGACGTACCTGCCAGCAGGACGCACACGACATAAAGGCAGATAACAGTCAGAACAAACGTCTGCGTAGCTCAATTGGTAGAGTGACTTATTCCGGAGTGAGTGGATCCGAGTTCAAATCCTGGCGTGGACAGAAATGACGGAGAAATTTACTTCGTTATAATGGCTCTTGGATAACCCGGCCGTTCAAAATCTTGCATTGGTGTGATGTTCTTTCAACACCGCGAGATAGGAAAAATCAGAGAATCCCTTCTCAAGCGCTTCGAAAAATAAAAATGTGTGATGTTGCATTCCACACACTAGATTGACTGGGAGTTCTCGAGTGCACGTTCTACAGCGCATGGCTGCCTGCAACGATTGATGGTTCGCGTAGTTCTCTGCGGACTGTTTTCGTGGGAAAAAGATCTTGCAGGTGGACATTAAGTTTTGCTGCAGTAGTTCTGTGTAAAGTTGGAAACGGGTCAAAAATTTCGGACCCGCAACTCACCAGGCCAAATCTGCTTTGAACTATAAATTCGAAACTCTATTTATATATACACACACACACACCATGTTGGCAAGTCACCGTACACCTAGAAGAGAAAAACAACATAGCATTTATTGAAATACAATGCTGGCCACCCAAAATGCAACACCAAGAAGGTCACGAGATAGTAAAGCCAGATTTACTAAACACATAACAACAGATACAAAGATGAAACGATTGAGCATACAGGCCCGTGCGAATTGCAGAACACGCAGACATCAGTAGTTCGTGTGGCCTCCATGGCTGATAATAACGGCCGCTACACGCCACGGCATCGAACGAACGAGGCTTTGGATGTGGGCTTGGGGTATGTCGGTCCAGGCTGCTTCCACACGTTGCCACAGTTCATCAGGCGTAGCCGCGTGTGGTGCTTGCCGGGCCATTCGGTTGCCGATCAGCGGCCAGACGTGTTCGATGGGCGACATATCAAGAGAACATGCGGGCCACGACAGCAGTGACACCTGGTGGGCCGTGAAGAATTGTTGCACGATGCGTGCCACATGCGGGCGCGCATTGTCCTGTTAAAACGTGGCCGCTGGCAGGTCCTGCAGGTAAAGGAGGACTACAGGCTCCAAAACGTCGGAGATGGTGTGGTGCCTGTTGAGCGTACCGGTGATGCGTACCAGAGCGGAGCGGATGTCATACCCAATTGCGCCCCAAACCATAACACCAGGCAACGGACTGGTGTGGCGATGCATAATGCAGGCGTCATACAGTCTCTCGCCACAATGCCGCCACACGCGGATATGACCATCGTGGTGTTGCAGGCAGAAACGGGATTCGTCGGAGAAGACAATGTCGTGCTATTCCGTAGTTCAGGTGCGGCGTTCAACGGCCTACTGCAGCCGCACTCGCCGGTGGTGTAACCTCAATGGTAATCTGAGCAATGGGCGCCGTGCAACAAGTCCCTGCTTCTGCAGACGACGTCGAACGGTACGTGCTAACGCAGGTTGTTGCGCAACACACCCTAATTCCTGTGCTAACGTTCCTGATGTGGCGGTGCGAACCGTCAATGCCCGCCACATAACATGCCGGTCCTCTCGTTTGGTAGTGTGCCGCGGAAATCGCTCACGTCGGTCCATCCTGCACCCACCGAATCCATACTCACCTCACTGTGGCTGGATGTCTCGGTACGATAAACAGCTGTCGCGATAAGCCACTATTTGTCCTCTGTCGAACTTCGAAACGTGCTGGAATGACTGCCGTATTCTGCCACGAAGCATCAGGAAGCTTCCCACGCACAGGTCCGGCAGCTCAACACACTTCCACTACTTAAACCCAGCCTTATGTTCACCCTTCATATAGTGCTTCTCGGTGGCGTGCCGGGCGCTCATGATTTGCATATGCCCTGCAATGCTAATTGTTTGCATATCCTCTCGCGGGTGACGCATGCTGCGAATTTTAGGCCAATCGGATGCTTCCTTCTTGGTGTTGAATTTTGGGTGTCCAACAATGTACATTAGTACGGTGTCTGTCCACCTTTGGCCTTAAATGCATGCACTGACCCTTCGAGACATGCTTTCGACAAGGTTTTGGAACACAGCGATAGGTATGCGTTTCTATTTAGTACATTGCTAAATGTTGCGTAGTAGTAGGCCTTGGTTCCGAACTCCTTTTGCGGCGGTCTTAGTCATCCCACATGTGCTCAATGGAATTAAGATCTGGGATCTGCTGGCCACTCCACACACGATACGGAATTACCGTCAAAACACGCCGTAACAGTCCCTGCTTTATGTCTCAGTGAGTTATCCTGCTGGTGTCAAAAAGGCTCAGTTCCATAGTATTGCCACATAGTTGGTCGGGCATAATTGTCTAGAATATCGAGGTAGAAGTGCTGGTTAAGGGGATCGTCCACGATAACCAATGGGCCGGGACCATACCACGAAAAACACTTCACACGAGTACCACGCCAACTCCAAACTTGACCGTAGGAACACTACACTGTGGTAAATAGCGTTCCCCCACCTGCCGCCATACCCACACACGGCCATCAGACTGATGGATTATGTATCTGGATTTATCAGTCCATAAGACCAGTTTCTATTGGTATACTGTCCAAGATAAATGTTCGTTACACCATGCTAAACGACGAGAAGCATTTCGAGTGGAGATGAAAGGCTCATGAGGAGCCGCACGGCCGCAATAACCCATGGAATGAAGTTCTATGCGAATGGTAAGTGTACATACCGAGGCTCCAGCATTTTTACTCACCTGTACACTGAGGTCTTTTGCAGTACTCCTTCGATTAGCTGTAACGACTCTCCTGAGGCTTCGACGTTCTCTATCACTGATTTTGTTTTGTCTGTCATTATGTTTTGCTGCTTCAGACACGCCATGGGTCTTCCACTTATTCAGTACATCCAAAACAGTTTACTTGGGTATGTTTAAACGCCTTTCGGTTTCTTTTATGGACAACCCACTAACATAACACCCAACAATCTTTCCTTTCTCAAAGTCAGTTCTTTCCCGCCGCGACATTTTCACTGAACCTCACAGTGCGATATGATGACGATCAGCTGCAGGCTTGTTTTTATACCGTTCGCAGCTGTTCCGCGCATCTTAACAACGCAGTGGATCCGTTCATTTGCTTTTGAAGGTGTGTCCGGTGACTTGTCAATATAGTGCGCATAATATTTATATATATATACACACGTATATAAACGTATCCAGGAGAAGATGGAATTACTGTAGACATCATACAAGAAGCAAGTGGAGAAATCGAAACAGTACTCGCCCAAATTTTCACTCGATGCCTTAATGAAGGGAAAATTCCTGAGGATTGGAACAACGCTACAATGATCTTGCTACATAAAAAAGGTGACATTGAGGATCTCAGGAAATACAGACCTATCAGCCTCCTATCAGTGGTTTATAAAATCTTCACTAAAGTTCTTTCGCACCGCTTGAAGGTAACACTGGACATGGCTCAACCGAGAGAACAAGCTGGATTCAGGAGTGGCTACAGCACAATAGATCATATCCACGTACTGAGAGAACTAATTGAAAGAGCGAGGGAATATGAACTTCCATTGTGCATGGCTTTTATCGATTATGAAAAAGCCTTTGATTCGGTGAAACCATCAGCAGTTGCAATGGGCTCTGAAATCCTGCGGTATTGAAGATGCACACATTAATATTATTATTAACATCTATGAAAATGCAAGTACAAAGATTCTGCTATTTGAAAATACAACACACATAAAAATTGGAAAAGGAGTGAGACAAGGTGACACCATATCTCCGAAGCTCTTTAATGCCACATTGGAAAATGTCTTTCAATCACTGAACTGGGAAAATAAAGGGATAAAGATTAATGGAGATTATCTAACCCTCCTTCGTTTTGCTGATGACATAGTCATTTTTGCAACTACCCCATCAGAGCTACAGAGTATGATGCAGGAACTTGCTGACAAGAGTAAAGAAGTGGGATTAAAAATGAACTTTCAGAAGACAAAAGTGATGTTCAACGCTTTTACAAGAAATGAAGATTTATCGATTGATGGAGAAAAGCTGGAGATAACAGACACGTACGTTTATCTTGGACAGCAGATATCAAGTGACTGTCACATTGGTGAAGAAATTAATCGGCGTACAAAACTTGCCTGGAGAGCTTTTGGAAGAAACAGCATAATTTTCAAGAGCAATATGCCATTATGTCTTAAAAGAAAAGTGTTTGATCAATGCATCCTTCCAGTGCTTACGTATGGTGCAGAGACGTGGACCTTAGCTAAAAGAGACATACAAAGCCTGCAGACAACTCAAAGCAGCATGGAGAGGTGCATGCTTAGTGTAACCAGGAGAGATAAGAAGAGGAACACGTGGATCCGAAAAATGACAAGAGTGGAAGACATCATTATCAGAGTTAAATCCCTGAAATGGCAATGGGCTGGACATACTGCCAGAAGGACAGATCATCGATGGACAGCCGAAATTTTAGATTGGATTCCAAGGGACAGGAAAAGACCCAGAAGAAGACCACATGGAAGATGGGTGGATGAAATTCGAAAGTATGCGGGAGTGACATGGAGGAGACTGGCACAAGACAGACCGTTGTGGAGGAAACTTGGGAAACCTTCGTCCAGCAGTGGATTGATAATGGTTGACAATGATGATGATGATATAAACGTAATATATATTATATCATCATCATCATTGTCAACCATTATCAATCCACTGCTGGACGAAGGTTTCCCCAAGTTTCCTCCACAACGGTCTGTCTTGTGCCAGTCTCCTCCATGTCACTCCCGCATACTTTCGAATTTCATCCACCCATCTTCCATGTGGTCTTCTTCTGGGTCTTTTCCTGTCCCTTGGAATCCAATCTAAAATTTCGGCTGTCCATCGATGATCTGTCCTTCTGGCAGTATGTCCAGCCCATTGCCATTTCAGGGATTTAACTCTGATCATGATGTCTTCCACTCTTGTCATTTTTCGGATCCACGAGTTCCTCTTCTTATCTCTCCTGGTTACACCAAGTATGCACCTCTCCATGCTGCTTTGAGTTGTCTGCAGCCTTTGTATGTCTCTTTTAGTTAAGGTCCACGTCTCTGCACCATACGTAACCACTGGAAGGATGCATTGATCAAACACTTTTCTTTTAAGACATAATGGCATATTGCTCTTGAAAATTATGCTGTTTCTTCCAAAAGCTCTCCAGGCAAGATTTGTACGCCGATTAATTTCTTCATCAATGTGACCCTCACTTGATATCTGCTGTCCAAGATAAACGTACGTGTCTGTTATCTCCAGCTTTTCTCCATCAATCGATAAATCTTCATTTCTTGTAAAAGCATTGAACATCACTTTTGTCTTCTGAAAGTTCATTTTTAATCCCACTTCTTTACTCTTGTCAGCAAGTTCCTGGATCATACTCTGCAGGTCTGATGGGCTAGTTGCAAAAATGACTACGTCATCAGCAAAACGAAGGTGGGTTAGATAATCTCCATTAATCTTTATCTCCTTGTTTTCCCAGCTCAGTGACTGAAAAACACCCTCCAATGTGGCATTAAAGAGCTTCGGAGATATGGTGTCACCTTGTCTCACTCCCTTTCCAATGTTTATGTGTGTTGTATTTTCAAACAGCCTAATCTTTGCACTTGCATTTTCATAGATGTTATTAATAATATTAATGTATGCATCTTCAATACCGCAGGTTTTCAGAGCCATTGTAACTGCTGATGGTTTCACCGAAACAAAGGCTTTTTCATAATCGATATATTATTCCCAAAGCTGCTTGATATTTAATACCTGAAATCCTTTTTTAATAATAACATTTGGTTACTTGCTAAATTTTAGTGCCATTTTTAGTGCCACTATTTTGCGTAATTCAGAAGTAATGGCTGACTATGACCGTGACCATAGAATATATTACAAATGGGAATCATTACTTATGAATACACAAATGTATTTAATGCATTTTTTTATTTGAGGTTTAACGACCATCGTGAGCAACTCAATGGGCTATAAGCAGTCGCCCATCCCTAATTTAGGGTCACTGGTTCCACGGAAGGGAGAAAGCCAGTGCCGTAAGACAAACACAACATCCATCCATGCCTCACCGGGATTCGAACCCGGACCCCGTTTGGACGAATGACCAGAGGCCATCGCTTAGACCACTGCGTTACCGGGGCGGCATTTAGATTGTTCACTCTTCCCACGCTTTGATGGAGGTGCGCATACTTTCATATGGTCAGTTAGATTTTTGGTTCCTTAATCTTTTATTACACCGTCGAGATCTTTCTTTGTAATTATGCTTTCCACATTTTGAACACAAGCAAGACCAAACAACGCAGAATTACTCATCGTTTCCTTAAAGAGACAAAACAATTTCTAGCATTCACTATTCCCCTTGTGGTTTTGAACAAGCACGTATTTGTTGGCCTCGACGCCTTTCTCAACCTCCTTAATATTAAATCCATCCATATTAAAAAATAAGGGGTTAATTTCGACATGATGAAGTGAAGTGTCTGAAGGTTTTAGATCTGTCATTATGGCCAAAAGATCGTGATTCCCTTAAAAGATTAAAGACATGTCATGAGAACGGGATGTTAGCACTTCAATCGAAAACCTCTAAATGCTCAATTTAAAAGATGCGATGTGAAAAGTAACTCTTAGACATATCGTGAACTTCTCACGGAGAGAGGGAAACAGCTGAGAAGCAGGCGAATGGCGTTTGCCTGTACCTTGCCCTGGACAATCGCACTGTAAAAGAACCCAAATGAAATATCTTTTTACGCTATGGTGTCGGTATGTCTGACGTCGGTCAGTGGAAATCTTAGTTGCTTTAAAGGAAGAGACAATATTCTTGCATGGCAAATTATTCACTCTGTGGGCACCAGTTTAGACTACAAAATTCCACAGCGCGCATTTATCTTTGGAACATATTTTTCTATTTTCAAAAATAAGACGGGAATAAAACCGAATCAAAATCTGGTCAGGAGCACTTTGACCCGATCCGTTGACCCGTGACCCGTTTCCATCTCTGGTTCTGTGTTGTTTGGGCACAATCTTTGTTAGTGTTTGACTGTGTGTCTCTCTCTCTCTCTCTCTCTGTCTTCGCCCACTATTCTTCTTCGCCAATGAAGACTTGCCATGTTTTGCGTACGCAATCATAACTGTTGAGACGGTTGCTTTTGAAACACCAAACAATTTGTTATGATTATCAATGCTCCTGCTAAACAGGCTCTCGCGATTTTTACTCTTTGGAAGTTTGAAAGGTCAACCATTGCGCCTGCCGCTCGTACGAATCGCTGGTGACGATTTGATTTTGCTCCATCACATTGTATATTTCTCGTTTTTTTTATAGTTTTTTTTATTTTTGGGACAAATAAACTTACACTGCTGGCCACCCAAAATGCAACACCAAGAAGGAAGCATCCGATCGGGTTGAAATTCGCAGCATGCGTCGCCCGTGGGAGGACATGGAAATGATTAGCATTGCAGGGCATATGCAAATCATGTGCGCCCGGCACGCCACCGAGAAGCACTAAAAGAAGGGTGCGCAGAAGGCGGGGTGTAAGTACTGGAAGTGTGTTGTGCTGCCGGACCTGTGCGTTGGAAACTTCCTGGTGCCTCGTCGCAGAATACGGCAGTCATTCCAGCACGTTTCGGAGTTCGACAGAGGGCGAATAGTGGTTTATCGCAACAGCGGTTTATCGTACCCAGACATAGGCGCCCGTGTGGGACGACGTCCAGCCACAGTGAGGGGAGTATGGATTCGGTGGGCGCAAGAGGGACAGACGGACAGACGTGAGCGATTGCCAAAACCGCGGCACACCACCGAACGAGAGGACCGGCATGTTGTGCGGCGGGCATTGACGACTCACGCCACTTCATCACGAACGTTAGCGCAGGAATTAGGGTGTGTTGCTCAACAACCTGTGTCAGCACGTACCGTTCGACGTCGTCTGCAGGAGCGAGGACTTGTCGCACGGCGCCCATTGCTCCGATTACTATTGACGTTACACCACTGGCGAGTGCGGCGGAAGTGGGCCGTTGAACGCCGCACCTGGACTACGGTATGGCACGACATTATCTTCTCCGACGAATCCCGCTTCTGCCTGCAAAACCACGATGGTCTAATCCGCGTGTGGCGGCACCGCGGCAAGAGACTGTATGACGCCTGCATTATGCATCGCCATACCGGTCCGTCGCCTGGCGTTATGGTTTGGGGCTCAGTTGGATATGACACCCGCACCCCTCTGGTACGCTTCGCCTGTACACTCAACAGCCACCGCACCGTCTCTGACATTTTGGAGACTGTAGTCTTCCCTTACCTGCAGGACCTCCCAGCGGCCACATTTCAACAGGACAATGCGCGCCCACACGTGGCACGCATCGTGCAACAATTCTTCACGGCCCACCAGGTGTCACTGCTGTCGTGGCCCGCCTTTTCTTTCGATGTGTCGCCTATTGAACACGTCTGGTTGCTGATCGGCAACCGAGTGGCCCGGCAAGCATCACCCGCGGCTACGCCTGATGAACTGTGGCAACGTGTGGAAGCAGCCTACACAGATATACCCCAAGCTCGCATCCAAAGCCTCTTTCGTTCGATGCCGCGGCGTGTAGCGGCCGTTATTGTCAGCCTTGGGGGGCCACACGAACTATTGATGTCAGCGTGTTCCGCAAGTCGCACGGGCCTGTAAGCTCAATCATTTAATCTTTTGTATCTGTTGTTGCGTCCAGTAAATCTGGCTTTGCTATCTCGTGTGGTTCTTGGTGTTGCATTTTGGGTGTCCAACAGTGTATAAGAATAATTCAGTTGAAAAAAATAGTTCCTATATTTCAGCATCAAACATGTTAAAATGTAGCACTGCACCTATTTCTATGACTGTTAGTTATGCCAATGCTCTTGCAGGTCGATCTATCACTGATACTTCGCAGACATCTAATACTTCTATTTCTTCTCTCTCAGAGGATGTTTTTGTACTTAATGATACATTGCACCTAGAATTTTCGGAAAATGTTGCCATAGCACTTTACCTGGCACAGCTCCTTTGGCTTAGTCTGTGGTTCCAACCACTTAATAGCACATCAATAGCCTTGTGCACGGATCAGCCATTGCAATATTATCACCTATCTAATAAGCTGTAGGATACCTTTTAGACCGCAAAACCGCAGCCACTCGGAGAGGCATCGATTCGACGAGGTGGCGATTGGTATCTTGGGGTATCTGGTACCATAATGTCAACAGCAGGTCCTCCAGTTCCCGTATATTTCAGGGAAGTGGTGATTTAGCGCAACCCCGCTTTTCCAAGTCAAACCACAAATGTTCGATTGGGTTCATGTCAGGTAAATTTGGAGGCCAAAGCATTGACAAAGTCACCAACACGTTCCTCGAACCACTCCTTGACGATTCTGGCAGTGTGGCATGGCGCATTATCCTGTTGGTAATGGCCATCACTAGCAGGTAACACAGTTGCCGTGAATGGGTGAACTTAGTCCGCAACGATGTTCAAATACCTGACAGCTGTCAGGTATTGTGCTATTGGGATAATGAGGCCTAAAAGTGTCCCAAGAAAACATCACCCACAGCATAACACCGCCGCCGCCTGCCTGTTTCCGCCTAACAGTGCATCCAAGTGCCATAGCCTCCGTTTGAAATTTTCGTATCCGTTGTCGGCAGTCTACGTGATGCACCAGAAATTTTGATTCGTCAGACCAGGCCACTTTCTTCCAATCATCCACGGTCCAATCTCTATGATCTTGGGCCCATTTCATGCGTTGTTGGCAATGACGTGCAGTGAGCATGGAGACCTGGCTGGGTCTTCGACTACACAGGCCCATGCGCAGAAGGCTGCGATACATGTGTGCTGTGACACATTGCCCTGATCACCACTGGTGTAGTTGCGGGTGATTTGTCGCACTGTGACCTTGTGTTCCGCTCCCCTCTGGCATCAGTGAGCTGCGGACGACACACGGCAGGACAACGGTTCGTCGTTTGGCCATCTGTGCACCACTTTTGATACGTGCTCGCCGCTCCCGAGATCGTAGTTCTGAAGCGCCGTGCCATCACAATTTGTCCTTTATCAAACTCCGATAAATCGGCAGCTTTTCCCATTCTGACCCCGAACACTCTACTAACCGAATGCCGGTCCCCGGGTCGTATATATACTGCTGTGGGAACTTAAACTGCGCCACCGTTCGGTCTCCAGGCGCGCCGATTTCTCTAGGCTGCGGGTGGTCATAATGTAATGGCTCGTCGGTGCATATAAGTGCTATATATCGAATCATTCCCTCAAACAGTGTCGCTCACGTCTCCCGAGCTTATCGGGGTGTTATTACACTAGAGGCCGAACATTTATTTGACATTGTCTCAGCAAAAGGCATTGAAATACATCATACTCATCTAATTCCTATTTCTATGACATCCTATAACAGTTACGTTAGCATCTCTACCGCCTGAAATTCCAGATAGTTTACTAATCACTGCCCTTTCAGCTTTTGGCAAAAAATCGTAAGAGGGAGAGACGCGCAGCCTTCAAGCAGTTCTAAGGATTCACAGTACTCGATCGTAAAATGTTACAGACTACAATTCTGCATAATATTTCCTTCTGATAAAGCAATTGCGGAGCGTTCGAAGCGTAGCGTTTTCGAATCTGAGAGCCGCTCGTGTACTTTTGATTTCTACGCTGAAGTACAATACTTTAGATGTAAAGCTGAGGGGCACGTTTTTTTTTCTGCATGCATGCCCCCATCGTGCACCTACTTTGACAGCTGCTTCCTCATATACACCTTATTTAGCATCGTGTTCGACATCTACAACTCAGTCGGCCTCAATTTCTTCAGACACTGATTATGTGAATCCTCCCCAGGCTCAATCTGTTGATCTGCTTCTACAAGCTCAACGTTCTTTTGTTTCTACTGAATTTATTTTACCTAACAATCCACCTGATGAGTCTTTTCCATGTAACGACAATGCTTTACTTTTTCTAACTGGACTTTATTCTACTCCGATTATAATCGGAGTAGATTATTGATTATTGATGCCAGCGTTTCTGTAGATCAATAATTATTGATGCCAGCGTTTCTGTTGCTGACGAAAATTCAGAATATGCTGCTGACAAACGACTGTCCGATATCCAATCCACCAAAAATAGAATCAAATCATTTTATTTTTATTTGAGCGCTTCTGCATTTCAAGCATCCGAACCTAGCAAGAAAAAAGCACAAACCAGTTCTTCAACACCAACTACTCCAGATGTTTCTCTCGTCACAGCTTTTGATAGATAATCTTCCTGTTCAAGATGTAACAATGTTGCCCAGCGAAGACTTCGTCTCCCATAGTGAAACAGATCCAGTCTGGTTTACTTGGTCAGGTGGACACGTCCAGTTCTACTGCTGATTTGCGCAGAATTATTATTATTATTATTTTGATTGGAGGTTTAACGATCACCGTGAGCAACTAAATGGGCTATAAGCAGTCGCCTGTACCTAATTTAGGGGCACTGGTTCCAGGGAAGAGAGAGAGCCAGTGCCGTAAGACAAACAACACCCATGCCTCACCGGGATTCGAACCCGGGCACCTTTCGGACGAATGATGCGCAGAATTACACTCCTCGCCATCTTTCTAATGAAGATATTCAATCTATCGCCCGTACGAGACATCGTGCAAGAATTACTGCTTTATCTTGCATTCAACGTAATAAAACAAATCCTGCTTTGTTATTTTTCAACTCAGTGAATTTGTTGATGCTGCTTCTGCACCTGATTATGCCACTGATTTTTATCCTGTACCTAATGAAATTGTTGCTCATATACGCACACTTCGTCATCTAGAAGTGGAAGTGTCTTAAACAATATGTTGCGGAGTTTTAATTACTCTTGGGTTGAAAAGAAAGTAATGTCTTCAAATACAAGGCAACAGAAAAGGGCTAATTACGGTATATACAAGTTGGTCCAAAATTTAATCGCCATCGTTTGCCCCGACATACTCCCATCGCCCGGACAACTGTTGGATACCGTCCCTGTAGAACTGTGACGGCTTAAACGCAAAATAAGAGAGTAAGTGCGCGTTCAACATCGTCCCGGCTGGTCAACCGCTGTCCGTCCAGGAAATGCTGCAACGACCGCAAAAGGTGGTTGGCGCTTTGGGGGGGGGGGGGCAATGTCTGGGGAATAGGCTGGTTGCGGGAGCAGCTCCCAGCCCAGGTCCCTGATCTTATGACAGGTCACCCGTGCTGTATGAGGTTTCGCCCCATCCTGCTGTAGGAGGACGCCCTTGCGGTTCAGCAGTGCTGGTCGTTTCGACGTGAGCGATGCGTTCAGATCATCGAGCTGACGGAAGATAGTGGTGGTGTCTGGCAGCAGCTCAAAACGCACGATACCCCCCGCATATCACACCAAACAGACAGCAGGATCTTACGTGGGTGTAAACCGGCTTTGGGAGGGGGGTCGGGCATAGGCTTCTGTTTTGGATCCAACCACTGATTCTGGACGCGACTTTGTCATACAGGACCCCTTTCTCGTCACCTGTCACAAAGCGGTTCAAGAACTGCTCAACTTTGCCACATGCAAGAAGGGAAACGCATGAACTCATACAATCTGCTTTCCTGCTGAATTATGAGTCGGAGTATCCAAACTCCTCTCTTGAACACCTCCCCAAGTTTCCATGCTCGTGTAGGCGGGGGGGGGGGGTTCCCCAGCTGTTCAGCGAATTACCACGTAATCACACGTAGGTCGGTCTCCACTAAGGTATTCACAGCATGTCCATATCCACTTTTGCGGGTCTTCCCACTTCGGGATGGTCCGATCGGTCAAAACTTCCCCTCTCGCAACCGTTCGCGTTCGAAATAACGACAGCACTGACGCTGTGATATGACATTGGAGTACACATTCGTAATGTTCCTAACAGCACTTGGGGGTGTACTACCGCGACGAAACTCTTACAGCATGCAATGGCGGATATGTTACTTGTCCACTTCAATGTCAGCTGGCGCTTACACTCTTCGCCTTCTGACGGCTAACTGCCACTGACTTAAGCCACCTACCTGCTAATGTCATGCCGATGTGCTGCGCAATCTCAGTGGCCAATGTGCGCTGTGGCTTCGACTACGGGTACCTCGTCATTGGACACTACTTTCTTTCCAATCATTTTAATCTCCCGTGTACATAAAACGAAATATTAACCATTTAACTGAAAAAATGCGAAAGCCCGCGACATAGGTAGGTTGTAAGAAGCACTAAGGACTGATGTGCTTTCTCCCCTATCTCTGTTTTAATACGCATTTATACTTTCCTCCTATAAAATTCAAAACTATTAAATTTCATTGAAAAGTTATAGGCGTAGAGTCATTGTAAGCGTTTCAGGTTCAAAACATCATTTTGGCTCTTGATAATATTTTGTGATTGCTTAGTTGAAATTGTGACCTTTCTTGGCGAGATTAAAAACATGTTTCTAACAGATATAGAAACACGTCAATCAACAACAGGCGTGTTTTCTCTTTTTCAAGTGAGGATTTTTTTTTCTTTTTTGGTTCATTTTGTAGAAGTGGCAGTTTTTGTGACCATTCTTTCAGTGATTTATCAATAACACTACGTAAAAAGAAAGTTGCTTATTGGTGCTTAAAAATCCGTAATTTCCTTTTCGCAAAATATATTGTAACAGCTGTCAAAATAATCACCTTGCAACCATTTTTGAGCAACTTAGACAAACTCTCTCTTTTTCTTCCACACCGCAAACTGAAAGCACACAACGACTATTTTTGATACTGTACGTGGACGAAATATGCAGAGGACCGAGCAATGCGAACACCATTATTTGACATTTATATGATTCCCTGTTATTAAGATCTGCTAACAAGTTTGTTTGTTTTTTCAACAATCCCCGTTTGCAGGGAAATTTAGAGTTCTAGATCCCTAACCTCCAAATCATTTTTAAAAAAATACCCACTGAAAAAATATCCATAGAAATAATGCCCACTTCTCGAAAATCGGTAACCACTCCAACTTTTGACTGATATACTGTGATGTCTGTTAGATTTTTTTTTAAATTTCGTGCAGAAAAATCTCAATTTCAGCCAATAAATCGACAAAACTAGTCAAATCATTTCCTCTGCTCAATCACCAAACATTTCAAGGACACGGTAAACATTTAAAAGACCAATTGTTCTTTTATGCTTTTCTGCAACACCCTTTTCCCTGCGCTCTTCCAATTTTGCCCTGTATGACACATTTCCATTCCAGTTCCGCAGCAAGTTTTCCCAGCTCAGTTAAATATGAAATTTCATTTTTCATTAATTCACTTATAAAAACTGGTCACAGCTGTTTTCTCCCGCCTTAAATCCCGGTATTATTAAATTTTGTTCGCTTAAAACGATCAGGTACGAACGCTCAAACCGCTAAATATTCGCCGTGCGTCGGATGGGCACATTAAGCCGTCGGACCCCGGATACTGACCTCCCGGTAATAAATAAAGGCCTCTTCCGCCCCATTTCTACCTCGCTTCCTCGTCACTTTCCTATCGGGCACTCTAGCCCAAATCTCCTTGCTTCCTATTTCTAAGGGTTGTTTGAGACCTGAGGTCAGACACTCCCTAAAATCCTCTACATATGATCTGATTTGAATTAACATCACTTGGGCAGCGTTCGTGACTGCCACGGAGGAACTCTGGTTCGATCCCAGGCGAGTACAAACGCTCGAACCGCTAAATATCCTCCGTGCGTCGGATGGACACGCTAAGCCGTCGGACCCCGGGTACTGGCTCCCCGGTAATAAATAAGGGCGTCTTCCTCTCACTTTCTACTTCGCTTCCGTGTCACTTTCTTGTCGGGCACTCTAGCCCAAATCTCCTAGCTTCCTATTTCTAAGGGTTGTTTAAGACCTGGAAGTCAGTCACTCCTTTCCTAAAATCCTCTATATATGATCTGATGGTTTTACATCGCAAGCAGCTCCATTTCATGCGTTTAAGTGTCTGCTGTAAACCTTCCCCGGAAACGTGCCTCCACAATTCGGCTGAAGAAATTTGTTTATGTTTGCATTCTTCCTCGGAAACACGTGAGACGCACAAGCACGCAGCTCAACCAGTTTGTTCTATCACGAAGGACCTCTTTTTCCAGTAAAGCAAGGAACGCTTTGCCGTCTTGAGAATTATGTCTTCCGGAGGCATCGAAAACAGTGAAAAAGGAAGTCTTGAAGAAGTCGTTAAAGAGTTCGGAACAATCCGCGGTGAGGAGAATAGCTGTTGCGAGATACAGGACGAGCGCCGAGAAGAAATTATGGAGAACGACTACCTCGAGAGGAATTACGCAGAGGCATCTCAAACGGGGAGATCTGTGAGGTCCAACGATACCTGAGTGCTACGGAGAGATGCTGACACTGGCAAGCTTGAAGCAGAGCGTGGTAGGTTTGTCCGCATATTTTTTCATCCTAATGACATAGTGCGCGCGCCAGACTTGAGCTAAATTCTCAGTGACCATTAGTCTGTGGTGAATACGTAACGAAAGCAGCACCGGACTGCTCTGGTCATTACTGTGCATCAACTAAAACACTTTAGGAGTATACTCATCTCATGATTCATAAGGAGGCCTGAATGATATTAAGAAATTAATTTCTTCCCCATTGGAACATGTATGCAGAGGTGTCTTTTATTGCAAATAATATCTTTATAAACATTTTCTTTTTTACATTGGCATCTGTATAAGGATATAACTATACATTCATTATCCATTATCAATCCACTGCTGGATGAAGGTTTCCCCAAGTTTTCTGCACAACTGTCTGTCTTGAGCCGCTCTCCTCCATGTTTTGGAATTTCATCCATCTCCCGTTTGGTCTTCTGGGTCTTTTCTGTCCCTTGGTATACCGTTTAAAATTTCAGTTGTCCATCGGTGGTCCGTTTTAGCAACATGTCTACCCCATTGCCATTCTAGGAATTTTACTCTGATCATGATATCTTCGACTTTTGTCATTTTTGTTATCAACGAAATCCTCATCTTGTCTTTCCTGGTTACACCAAGCCTGCATCTTTCCATGCTTCTTTCAGTTGCCTGCAGCCTTTGCCTTTTTTTGTTAAGATCCATGTCCCTGCTTTATATGTAAGCACTGGAGAAGAATGCATTGATTGAACACTTCTTTTAAGACATAACGTCATATTGCTCTTAAAAATTGTACCGTTTCTTCCAGAAGCTCTCCAGCCAAGTTTCATACGCGGATTAATTTCCTCATCAATGTGACCCTCTCTTGATATCTGCTGTCCAAGGTAAATGTAGGTATCTGCTATCTCCAGCTTTTCCCCATCAGTTGCAAAATAATTTCTTGTAAAGGCATTGTACATCAGTTTTGTCTCCTGAAAGTTCGTTTTTAATCCCACTTTTTTACTCTTGTCAGCAAGTTCTTGGACCATATTCTGCAACTCTGAAAGGGTAGTTGCAAAAATCATAACGTCATCAGCAAACGAAGGTGAGTTATAAATAATCTCCATTAATCTTTATCCCCTTGTTTTCCCAGTTCAGCGATTGAAGAACACTTAGCAATGTGGCGTTAAAGAGTTTGGGAGATATGGTGTCCCCTTGTCTCACTCCCTTTCCAATTTTTATTGCTGCTGTGTCCTCAAATAGCCGAGCCTTTGCACTTGCATTTTCATAGATGTTAATAATGCTAATGTAAGAGTATTCAGTACCGCAGGATTTCAAAGCTTCTGTAGCTGCTGATGGTTTCACAGAATCAAAGGCCTTTTCACAAATACTCGTAACGTTCACATTGTTTGCTAATTATGATGTTCTCGTGTCAATACGTTCGCGCTTAAGCACACTAAAATGTGCAACGATGTCATGAAATTTATAGTTATCAAAAGGGGTAGTAGCACTTGAACTAGAACATGGTGGAACGGAGCATTACTCCAGTTTTCTTTGTTATCATTAGAACATGGTGGAACGTTGATCCAATTTTTTTTGGGGGGGGGGGGTTGCCATCATTGAAACATGGCGGAACCTTAATCCAGTTTTTCCTTGTTTATTATTAAATGTGTGTCATTAAGATGAATTTGTGCCGTTATTCAGCGCGAGTGTCATGATTGTTGTAGCTGGCATGGTGCAGCTGTCTAGAGTAAAAATCTCGGTCCAACAGCTACATCGAGAAGGGAATGTTATCCATGAACACAACGCAACAGCCAACACTGATAAATATTTGATGCCATTTTTCATGTTACATTTCGGGGCTCTGGGTTCACTTTTTTTTTTTTTTTTTACGTAAGACTACGTCTAACTCCGCGGATAGTACGGGTCGACTTACGGCCGACCGCTTCTGACAAAAATAGGTCCCAATTGAAATCATTGTAGCACCACACCCTAATCGAGTTATCCTATTCGTCCACAGCCTGGAGTCCAATTCGCGTACTGCGTAATACATCGTGCGCGCAACGCTCCCTGTGCACGAGGGAGACGATGCAATATTTCTGGGTGTGCCGCCGCGTTTGACTCTGTCTATCTCGGCAACCGTGAGCGCAACAAGACTGTGCGTGGTATCGTTTTAAAACTCTCGACGATATTTATTCAAATATGCGAAGAACATTTCGCAGTGGTTTGAACTGAACATTTTAAAAATTGTTTTCTTTTGTACCGGTGAATACTTTTGATAATATTGCGGTTTATATGGACAACCGTGAGAGCAAAACCGACTGTGCATGGTGTCGTTTTAAAGCTCTCGACGAGATCTATTCAAATAAATAAAAACATCGCAGTGGTTTAAACTAAACTTTTTACAAACTGTTTCCGCGTGAAGGGGCTAACATTTTAGAAAATGCCGCGGAATTCGCAGAATGAACGCAAGCAAAAGTGGAGAAAATCAAAACGAGAGACAAGAGCCAGTGATGAGGAATGTAAGAAGCCCAAGACTGCAGCCTAACGAACTAGAGAGTATCGAGAACGCCTGAAAGCAGCAGCCGCCAAAAAAAAATCCAACACAACGATCGAACCCGTACCTTCTGAAACTCTGCTTTGTGTTCGCAATGTATCCAGCATTATTTGTTAAAATTATGTCATCTTTTCATATCATAGACCTGTGTTGGCTATAACAAAAAAAGCTTTGAAACCGTACTCGACTAGCTCATTTCAACTCTCCGATCTGCAGGTCGTAGTTTCTACGTTCCAAACTGAAGGCGCCGCCCCGGTGGCGCAGTGGTCTAAGCGATGGCCTCTGATCATTCGTTCGAACGGGGTCCGGGTTCGAATCCCGGTGAGGCATGGATGTTGTGTTTGTCTTACGGCACAGGCTCTCTCCCTTCCCTGGAACCAGTGACCCTAAATTAGGGACGAGCGACTGCTTATAGCCCATTGAGTTGCTCACGGTGGTCGTTAAACCTCCAATTAAAAAAAAAACTGAAAGCCCAATCAGAACTCAACCTGCCTGTATTTTTTTTTTTTTTTTTACTTAATTTAAGTTATCATCGTCGCCTTTCTTGCAGAAAGAAGAATTTGCAAATTTCCGGGCACAGTATTGCCGAAAAGTACATGTGGAGAATCTCGCTATCCCACATTCACTACACTATTACAGTTGCGCAGCAAGCTAAGGTGAAACTTCCTTCTAATAAATACACGGCATTGTGTGGCGTCTAATATATTTCAGTAACGATCTTGTTTAAATCCTTCTGACACACATCGCAACTTCTCGTCTCTCTGCGTTTGTGCATATCACTCTTCTGTCACTTAAAACGTATCTGTGTTACATAATAATCACCTTCGCCTTCTATCGGCAGAAATAAATTCGTGTTTGTGGCATGCTGTTGTTCGTCTGCGCTCTGGACAGTTTTAATTGGAACTGTCGGACCCGTCTGATGTCCTTTGCAATCATTCCGCTTCACCGATGGAGGAACAGAGAAATCTCATGTAACCGTGCGAAAGTGACATTTATTCGTCAGTGTCACAACTAAGCATTAAATTATTGGATTTCCCCAGAAGACCGACTCGTCCTCTCCTCAGGAGGGGCATTAACAGGTCCTCCAACGTAAAATGCCAGCACATCCATCAACTTTCTTCACTAGTTGAGGAAACATTTGTAACATATATAAGAGCCATCAACTGCAGCATACTTCAGTATCTCAACAGATTGTCAAAATTATTTTGCCGCTCGTACCACTGAAAAGGGTAAGTACATTTACGTTATAAATCTTCATACGTGAAGGCCAATTGCGATGCACTATCTTGAATTATGGTACAGCGAATGCTGCTTAAACGGGGTCCTTTATGAAATTGAAATCTGTCGAAGAGTGAAAACTTGTTCATCCCTGGCAAAATGTATTGGAAGTTCCATGTTACGTACCTCTTAAGACGAAACCTGATACTGAAAGGAACGCCGTCGTTTAGAGGAATTTCGGTGACGTACGCTCCTCAAAACAATTAACGGATATAGTCGTTTTGTATAAAAACTGAGTGACTGAAATCTTCGGGGGTTGGAATAGGAACGACAGACATAATACGCTATGTGAGAAGAAAAATATGGCCAAAACAATTAGTAATTTAAATTTAATTTTTGAGGAGACGAACGTAAAAATGCATATTTATGAACATATAAAAATGAAAATAAAGGTAATTTTTTTGCCGGAAAATTGGATTTAATAAGGGGTATGATTTCCCCCTGACAGAAAGCAATGTTGCACACCTGTGAGGCATGGAGTCAAAGTATTAATTAGGAATTGGGGAATTCCATCCACTCCTGCAGAAGAGCACTCTCCAATTGCTGGACAGTTTGTGGAGGGGTTAATTATTGTTGTTTTTATTGGAGGTTTAACTACCACCGTGAGCAACTCAATGGGCTATAAGCAGTCGCCCGTCCCAAATTTAGGGTCACTGGTTCCAGGGAAGGGAAAGAACCAGTGCCGTAAGAAAAACACAGCATCCATGCCTCACCGGGATTCGAACCCGGACCCCTTTCGGACGAACGATCAGAAACACCATCGCTTAGACCACTGCGCCACCGGGGTGGCAAGAGGGGTTAATTAAGCAGCAACCCTTCTCCCCAGAACGTCTCAGACATGCTCGATAGGGTTCATGTCTGGGGAATATGCTGGCCAGTCCATTCGAATGATTCCCTCGTCAAACAGGAAGTCGCCCACACATCGATGGCGATGTGGCCTGCAAATATAGTCCACGAAAATGAATTCATTTCCGATTGCTGCAGCATAAGGGACGATTAAGTGTCTGAGGATCTCATCCCTATATGCTGAGTAGTAACTGTTCCATTTCTGATTATGTACAAGTCGGGTCGACGATTGATAGAGATACCGGCCCACACCATCATCCACTTCCTCCAAATCGAACACTTTCTTGCACAAATAACGGGTTGTTACGAGTACCCCGTTTCCTCCAAATGATGAGTCGCCTATTGTCAAGATGTACAGTAGAGCGCGACTTCTCTAAGAAGAAAACATTGCTCGATTCATTTCTTCTCCAATCGGCATGGTTCTGTGTCCAAAGTCCGCGGGCAGAACGGTGGCGTGCGGTTAAAGAAACACATACCATAGGTCGTCGAGCATACAAACCAACACTGTGGAGTCAGTTCCGAACAGTTTGAGTTGAAACATTTGTGCCAGTAGCCGTACGTAGTTCGCGTTGCAGAAGAGTGGCGTTCATACTCCAGTTTCTCTTTGCAGTCAGTATTTAAAAGCCGATCCTCATTTCTTGATGTTGTTCTCCTACGACCTCCGGTGTCTGAAAACAGATTCCAAAGTCTGGAAATCACGCTTTGAGACACTCCAATGGCTTCCGCTACTTGCGATTGTGTTTGACCCGCTTCTAAGCGACCAAGAGCCCTCCAAGGCTACAAAATTCGGGTGAATCACATTGTTCGGACATCACCATCAATAACAAACACATTCAAAGCATGTGAGTTGTTTTCATCCTGGACTAAACGATCGTATGATACATGTCATTTTTCATTCGCTGATGGAAAAACGCCCTTTTTAAAGTCACACAAAAAAATGTGCATACTCAGGTGTTCGTAAGTGTGCAAAAGCTTCGTGCTAATCACTTTTCTTCAATTTATCGTAGCATACAAACAGTTGATGCCAGTAGTTCATATCAAAACCACGATATCCCCAAATTGTTTTGAGCAGTGTGCATACTCTAATTTAACCTTCCTTTTTCAGTTTCTCACAAAAATTTCGTTACTTAACGGGTTAAGACTTTCCCACTACACTGCACATTACCTCCCCGAAGAGCTTGCACATTTTGGCAACGCTGACAGTGAGTCACAAGTAAAGAGCACACATCCAATGCGAAAGTGTGGGATAGGAGATATGAAAAGCTTGTACATGAACACCCAAGATCAAAAGCGTCTTGACAACCTGCATAACACAAGGGGCATCCTGAAAGTACTGCCTCCTCCCTAATAACTTTGAAAGTTTGAAGTTATTTTAATGAAACTGCATTAACGTGTACTGTATATGTTACCAATGTGGAAACCAATTTTTTTTCAGAATCGGAAATAGAGATCATGAATGACAGAGAAAAGCAGAGAGCCGTAATTGCATTCCTGGAAAAAGAGGGATCTAGAAATCCGCAGAAGACTCCTGGCGGTGTACGTAGCTGCCACAATCGAAATAAGTAATGCCCGAAGATGGATGAAGAGGTTCCGAGAGGGAGAAAGTTCAGTGTCGGACAAACAACGGAGTGGAAAACCCGCAACTGCAGTGACAGATGCCAACGGGCAGCGAGTGAAAGCCTCATCACAGCTGATTGTCATGTCACCATCCAGGAGTTGTGTGATGCAACTCATTGTGGTCACAGTACTATAGAAATATCAATTAGGGATCTGGACTGCAGAAAAATTTGTTCGAAGTGGATCCCAAGAAGCCTAACCCGTGAACAATGTGAGCAAAGGGTGGACATGTGCCAGAACCTCTTGGACTGTTATAAGAGTGAGAATGGGGTGTTTTTCTCTAATGTTGTGACGGGGGATGAAACCTGGGTGTTCTTTCATGACCAAGAAACAAAACGTGCGTCAATGGAATGGCACCGCATATCTTCACCTGGACAGAAAAAGGTGAAAACAACTCGGTGACAATTTTCTGGGACAAACGTGGTGTCATTTTGACTGATTTCCTTGAACGGGGTGCAACAATAAACAGTGCTCACTATGTGCAAACATTGAAGAAGCAAAAAGAAGCTATCAGACGGAAAAGACGCGACATTCCACTTTATAGTGTTGTTTTACACCACGACAACGCACGTCCCCCACACCTCAATGAAGACTTCACAGGCTATTGCCAAAATGGGGTGGGCGGTGATGCCCCAACCACCCTAGAGTCCTGATTTGGTTGTCCCAGACTTTTTCCTGTTTGCCCCTTTGAAAAACACCCTTCGTGGGGAACGTTTCGACGGTGTTACAGACGTTAAACTGGCTGTGAACTCATGGGTGAAACGACAGCCTCGGTAATTTTTCCAAAATGGATTTTTTACCAATGGGTTTAAAGATGGCGGAAATGTATAGAACGTGATGGACAATATTTTGAATAGGCTAGCATTATTAACAATATGTCCAAGTATTTTGCCATCATTTGTGCTGCTACAAATGAAAATATGAGTTACGAGGCATTACTTTCAGGATGCCCTTTATACATACCTCAGAGGTGACGCACATGTTAAAACGGAAGAGATAATCCATAGTCTGTGTAGTTTGATCGGTGGAACAGTCTACTTCGGAGAAGGAAGAGGGAGGTTCGAATTCCATCGCCGGCAAATTTGGGCTTTTACGCTATACCCTACTGAGGACTTCCCGCAGTCTATGTAACGCTAATGGAAGAATGTCACTGGACGATAGATGGGCTTGTACTTCCTTTGTAACGTTTTGTTCTGTTTAGATTTCAATTTCATACTACTCAAATTTTTTTTTATGAGCGTTTCATTTTGCTGTTACCATCGACACCCTCTTACACCTGTAAATCCCCTTTTTTCGATTGTATATATCCGCTTTTCTCGCTGTCAAGTTTCAGACAGCAGTGTATATACAATCTATTTTTTAGGTTAGAAGCACTTGTGAAACATTTTTTTTAATCCCATCTCGCTCGATGCCCTCATTATACCAGAGGTTATGGTCCCGTGAACTATTAGTTTCGAATTTTATTTAATCTCGTATTTATCTCATCATTGCATTTAATTAAAAAAAAAAATACAGGTACGCTCAGTTCTGATTGAGCCGTCAGTTTGGAACGTAGGACGACTACGACTTGCAGAACGGAGAGTTTAGATGAGCTAGTAGAGTATGGTTTCAAAGCGTTTATTTAATTTGTTATAGCCAGGTCTATGATATGAAAAGTAGCTTACATAATATGTAGACACTTAATCCGTCCGAGGAAAATAGTTAACCAAGAGGCAGAATGGAGCTCACAGCACCCACAAAGCTAAAAGTTTTTAATTAAAATACAATTAAAATGCAAGTACTTTCGGATCAACTATTGGTCAGTCTTCTGGGCTAGAGCAGGAGGGCAATTACACACACCTCCAACCAAAAACTTAGAAGAGAGGAAATGAACGAAATTTCTGCAATTGCACACGAGTATGGATATCCTGATGTAGTAGTTAGAAGCGTGCAGCGGAAGATTGGATTAGCTGCATTCACATAATTGAGTAGAAAAACAGTAAAACTGAAGTACATTAGGTCCATGAAGCATATTCAAGAAATGACCAACATTCTCAGGAATCATCGCAATTTTTTTTTTTTTTTTTTTTTTGATTGGAGGTTTAACGACCACCGTGAGCAACTCAATAGGCTATAAGCAGTCGCCCGTCCCTAATTTAGGGTCACTGGTTCCAGGGAAGGGAGAGAGCCAGTGCCGTAAGACAAACACAACATCCATGCCTGACCGGTATTCGAACCCGGACCCCTTACGGACGAATGATCAGAGGCCAGCGCCTTAGACCACTGCGCCACCGGGGCGGCAGGATTGGAGGTTGTTAAACCTCCAATCAAAAATTTAAACCTCCATCATTGAGTTGCTCACGACCACCGTGAGCAACTCAATGGGCTATAAGCAGTCACCCATCCCTAATTTAGGGCCACTGACTCCAGGGAAGGGAGAAAGCCAGTGCCGTGAGACAAACAACATCCATGCCTCCCCGGGATTCGAACCCGGACCTCTTCCAGATGAACATTGCAAAAAATACCAGATGGAGTTTGGATTACAAATACCACCATCGAGATCTTTATTTAAAAAGACAGGGACAGTATTCCCATTGGAGACAGACAGGGCGTGTATCAGATCCCACTAAAAGCAGATGATGTTGACAATTATATATCAGATCGACCACCAGAACCTTAAACCAAAGATTGAGTGAACACAAATATGATATTAGGTCATATTCATCTAACACGGCACTTGCGAGAACTATAAACAAGGGCACCCACCTATACCTGTGTGGGAAGAGGCGCGGATCCTAACTAGCACCCAGACAAAAAGCTCTACACTTTTTACTGAAAAGTCACCATGTCTTTCAGAAATCATATGTTGTAGCGATGAACTTCCGAGGTACATACCTTTGCCCTGGAGAAGTGTGGTTACGAAGAAGAAAAGGAACCCCGGTATGGAAGACTATAATGACATTATTTAAAATTATAATTTCATGACATGGTTTCCATTTGGTTGACCACGTGAACTGAATATGCCAAGCAGATTCACGTATGCGGCAAACAGGACTATATAAGACAGTCGTCCTCTGCTGCTTGCTCTAGGCCGCGGGTGGCCTAGTGGTCAACGCTCGTGACTGCCACGGAGAAGACCTCGGGTTCGATCCCAGGCAGGTACGAACGCTCGAACCACTAAATATCCGCTGTGCGTCGGATGGTCACGTTAAGCCGTCGGTCCCCGGGTACTGGCCCCCAGTAATAAATAAGGGCGTCTACCTCCCCCTTTCTACCTCGCTTCTGTGTCACTTTGCTATCGGGCACTCTAGCCCAACTCTCCTAGCTTCCTATTTCTACAGGTTGTTTAAGACCTGGAGTCAGACACTTCCTTCCTAAAATCCTGTATGATATGATCTGCTTACTCTAGGCCAGAAGACGGACAAATCGTTGCTCCGAAAGTACTTGTATTTTAATTAAAACCTTTTAGCTTTGTGGATATTGTGAGCTCCGCATTCTGCCTCTTGGTTAATTATCGTGCTCGGACAGAGTAAGTGTTTACTCAGTTAGTAGAATGCACAAAATACACCTTATTTAATCTTATATAATTTTTACAAATAATGCTGGATGCATTGCGAACACAAAACAGTTCAATACACGAATTACCAAACTTTTTTCTTGGGCGTCTTACATTCCTCATCACACTTGCTCTTGCCTCTCGTTTTGATTTTCTCTACTTTTGCTTGCGTTCATTCCGCGAATTCCGCGGCATTGTCGAAAATGTTAACCCCTTCACACGGAAACAATTTTTAAAAATTTTAGTTGAAACCACTGAGATGTGTTTTTTATATATTTGAATAGATCTCGTGGAGAGCTTTAAAACGGTACCACGCACAGTCGTTTTTGCAGTCACCATTATCCACATAATCCGCGATATTTTCAAAAGTGTTAACTGGTTCTTAAGAAAACAAATTTTAAAAATGTTCATTTCAAACCACTGTGAAATGTTTTTCGTATATTGGAACAGATCTCGTCGAAAGCTTTAAAAAGATACGGAGACAGACTGAGTCACACGCGGCGGCACACCCAGAAGTATTGCGTCATCTCCCTCGCGCACAGAGAGCGAGGGGAGCGTCGCGCGCCCGATGTATTGCGCAGTACGCAAATTGGACTCCATGCTGTTTACGAATATGCTAACGCGATTAGTGGGCGGCACGTATTTTTAACGCTATAATGATTTCAACTGGGACCTATTTATGTCACAAGTGGGTTGCCGTAAGTCGCCCCATACTATCCGCGGAGTAAGACGTAGTCCTACGTCAAAAAATAGTTATATTTTCATTTCTGCACCATAAACAAAGGCATAAGTTCACCCTAACTTCTAAGAGAACGAGAGCAGTGTTTTGTTAAATTCCATCTCAATCAACACTGTGTTGAATTAGGATTAAACAATAAAAGAAATTTCTCTTTTAACTGTCGACATTTCAACCTTTCGAACAGAATGTAGTAAAATTAAGATTTAAGAAAATTGTGTACATTTATTAAAAAGTAATCGTGAAAATGTTCGGGAAAAATTTTGTTGCGACATTCAGATGGGACTTGGAATCTCGATTACAAAATGTAATCTTTCTTCTGGAATTTTAACGAGAGATTTCTTTCGAGAGCAGTGCTCATCCAAATGACACGTGCAGCAAAGAAAAAATTCATTTGAAGTCAAATATATGTTTCTATTTCAAATCAGTTATCTGCCTTCTAACTTTCCTTTTGTAATAAAACGTTTCCTAAATTTCCCCTGAGTAAACGTACGGTTCCTCAGCTATGATAAGAAGAGCTGTTTTGTTGCTTTTAAATCAACATTAAGACCGGTTATACAGTTTATATTAGAGTTATTTCAATGCATTACAGAGTGAAAGCATTCCGTTTTCTAATGAAAGCCCAAAGGATTAAAGTACTTCACTGACCGAAGTTTTTATTTTCGGCTTATTTACTGTTTATTAAAGCACTCATACTTCTATTCATAATTTTGAAACAAGTAGATTCAGCATTTTAAAGAAGAAATTTTTGGATCATCGTGCGTTTCAAGAAATTTGTTTTTCTCGTACTGCTGACTTATTCAAACGTTTCATACTGGTTTATTAAAATTCTAAATGGAATCTGTTCAGATGCAAATTTACTGACGTGCAAATTTCTTGCATTCTCGCTGCGCATTGCGAAAAACGACTCAAATAAGAATGCCATCGAATTCTCGCGAGCAGTATGAGCTTCGTTCAAAAGCGGCACCTATGCGTATAGGCACGAAACAAAGTAGTAGTTTTGGCTGTTATTATAGCAGTTCGGTATAAGAAAGCGCGAGAAAGATGGCACCCATTTTTCAAGTGAAATGATCCCGCCTTTCGACTGAGGAAGTCTAGCAGAGTGAAATGGAGCAAGAGTGGTTATACGGCAATTCGTCGCGTGCGTTAATTCGTCGCGTGCGTCAATTCGTCGACCACGACGATTCGTCGAGCGTCAATTCGTCGCTGATAAATTCGTCGACTACATCAATTCGTCGCGTTTACAGATTTTGGTTACATACAAAACGAATGCAGGAAAACGTACGATTTCAAACGTCTTTCGCCCTGATCAAATTCATAAGTTTTGGGCATTCAGACAGGATAAGAATATTACGCTTTTTCTTTGGCACTAAAAATATTAGACGGTTTTTGGAACGGGTCAGGGCCCCCCATATACAAAATTTTCCTAAAATCTACAGTTTTCAATTCAGAACCACCAAATCTGGTATACTGTCTCATGGTACTCTAACTTAGACGCTAGACGGTGTTTGGAAGTGGTTGGAGCCACGGGGGTCAGAGCTTCCCCCCCCTACAAAATTTTCGTAAAATCTACAGTTTTCAATTTAGAACCACCAAATTTGGTATACTATCTCATGGTACTCTAACTTAGACGGTAGACGGTTTCTGGAACGGGTCAAGGCCCGTGGGGTAAGAGCCCTCCACATACAAAGTTTTCGTAAAATCTATAGTTTTCAATTTACAACCACCAAATTTGATATCATGAAACTTTAACTTGGACGGGAGACGGCTTTTGGAACGGGTCTACACCCTTACTCATTAAGCGACTACAGGTTTCTTTAAATATGAACTTTTTCTTAGAGCCTTCAGTTTCCTCTACCTAGCTCTTTCAGCTCCGCAATTTCTTTCCTTGGTTTTAGAATATTTTCTTTATTATTAAACTATTTTCTCATGCAAACTCTTTATGTAAAGTATGTCTATTCTATCGAAGTATTTTGCAAAAAAAGTATGTCTATTCTATCGAAGTATTTTGCAAAACCGTCTAAGTTAGAGTACCATGAGATAGTATACCAAATTTGGTGGTTCTAAATTGAAAACTGTAGATTTTACGAAAATTTTGTATGGGGGGGGGGCTGTAACACCCCGGGCCCCGACCCGTTCCGAAAACCGTCTAAGTTAGAGTACCATGATATAGCATACCAAATTTGGTGGTTCTAAATTGAAAACTGTAGATTTTACGAAAATTTTGTATGGGGGCTCTGACCCCCCTGGCTCCAACCGCTTCCAAAAACCGTCTACAGTCTAAGTTAGAGTTTCGTGAGATAGTATACCAAATTTGGTGGTTCTTAATTGAAAACTGTAGATTTTACGAAAAATTTTTATGGGGGGGTCTGACCCCGTGCCCGTCCCGTTCCAAAAACCGTCTAAGTTAGAGTACCATGATATAGTATACCAAATTTGGTGGTTCTAAATTGAAAACTAGATTTTACGAAATTTTGTATGGGGGGGGGGGGGGGGGCTCTGAACCCCGGGCTTCGACCCTTTCCAAAAACCATCTACAGTCTAAGTTAGAATACCATGGGATAGTGTATCAAATTTGGTAGTTATAAATTAAAAACTGTAGATTTTACGAAAATTTTGTACGGGGGAGTTCTGACCCCCCGGCCCCGACCCGTTCCAAAACCGTCTCCCGCTAAATTAGAGTTTAATGACACCAAATTTGGTGGTTCTGAATTGAAAATTATAGATTTTACGAAAATTTTGTATGTCGGGTGCTCTTACCCCCGGGCCTTGATCCGTTCCAAAAACCGTCTAAGTTAGAGTACCATGAGATAGCATACCAAATTTGGTGGTTCTAAATTGAAAACTGTAGATTTTACGAAAAAATTTTATGGGGGGGGGGGATCTGACCCCGTGCCCGTCCCGTTCCAAAAACCGTCTGGCGTCTAAGTTAGAGTACCATGAGATAGTTTACCAAATTTGGTGGTTCTAAATTGAAAACTGTAGATTTTACGAAAAAAAATTTATGAGGGGGCTCTGACCCCGTGCCCGTCCCGTTCCAAAAAGAGTCTGGCGTCTACGTTAGAGCACCATGAGATAGTTTACCAAATTTGGTGGTTCTAAATTGAAAACTGTAGATTTTACGAAAAAATTTTATGGGGGGGGGATCTGACCCCGTGCCCGTCCCGTTCCAAAAACCGTCTGGCGTCTAAGTTAGAGTACCATGAGATAGTTTACCAAATTTGGTGGTTCTAAATTGAAAACTGTAGATTTTACGAAAAAAAATTTATGAGGGGGCTCTGACCCCGTGCCCGTCCCGTTCCAAAAAGAGTCTGGCGTCTACGTTAGAGCACCATGAGATAGTTTACCAAATTTGGTGGTTCTAAATTGAAAACTGTAGATTTTACGAAAAAAATTTTATGAGGCGGCTCTGACCCCGTGCCCGTCCCGTTCCGTTCCAAAAACCGTCTAAGTTAAAGTACCATGAGATAGTATACCAAATTTGGTGGTTCTAAATTGAAAACTGTAGATTTTTACGAAAATTTTTGTATGGGGGGGGGCTCTAATTCCCCGTGCACCGACTCGTTCCGAACTACCGTCTAAGTTAGAGTACCATGATATAGTATACCAAATTTGATGTTTCTAAATTGAAAACTAGATTTTACGGCAATTTTGTAGGGTGGGAGGGTTCCAAACGGTTCCAAAAACCTTTTACAGTCTAAGTTAGAATACCATGAGATAGTATACCAGATCTGGTGGTTCTGAATTCAAAATTGTAGATTTTACAGAAATCTTGTATGTGGGGGGGCTCTGACAAACCGGTCCCCGACCCGTTGCAAAAACCGTCTACCTTCTAATATTTTTAGTGCCAAAGAAAAAGCGTAATATTCCTATCCTGTCTGAGTGTCCAAAACTTATAAATTTGATCAGGGAGGAAGGCGTTCGAAATCGTACGTTTTCCTGCATTCGTTTTGTATGTAACCAAAATTTGTAAACGCGACGAATTGATGCTCGACGAATTGACGCGTGACGAATTGACGCAGGTGACGAATTGTCGTAGTCGACGAATTGACGTGACAACAGGAAGAGTCAGCCATTTTTCGCCATATACAGCATAAAAAAAATAAGTTTTGTGAATTCATTGAAAATTCCGCAAATAAAGTGCAGTAAAATTTGCTCAGAACTTTTATATCAATTCTCCGCCAATACATTTTTTTCATTAATTCACAGCGAATTGCCTGAGTTTATCAGTTTAGCTTCTTGAAGTTATCGATGACAATCGATGTTTATTGATGATTAGTATTCTTTTACAGAATTCGCCCGAAATATTCATAGTTCTTATTCCATACATCGGAAGTAGTTCAAGTGATTGCTTATGTTTATCGATGATTAGTATTCTTTTACGGAATTGGTCTGATTCGTAACTATAAACTAAAGTAGTTTTCATTAAATACATTTGTTTCTTTCCAATACATTTATCTCCGCAATTTTTTTTTTTTACTTCTGAAAATAAATATTGTAAAGGACGAAATCACAACATAGTTTAGCTTCTTGAAGTTACCGATGACTAGTATATTCTTTTACAGAATTTATCTGATTCGTAAATATAAAAAGTAGTTTTCATTAAATACATTTTTTCTTTCCAATACATTTCCACAATTTTTTTTACTTCTACAGGGTGATCCATTAAAACCAGTACCCTGAAAAAACCTTACATTTTTGCAAGGGATCGCGCAAGGAACTTCTTCCTTTTTTCAATAGAAGCAGCAAGCCCTGGAGAATGAAAACCGCCACCGTGAAGATTGTTAACCGTAACTGTAACTCAGCTCGGGATTTGTTTGTTGTTGCGTTGTCATTCACTTGCGTGCGTTCGGAAACATGCAGTACTCTGTTCCAGAGCGTGTTTTTTTAGTGAAATCGTATTGGGTAACCAATTCTGTCATCAAAACGCAACGAGCATTTCGAAGAGAGTTTGGAGTTCGAAAAGTGCCAAGCAAGTCAACAATTCTGTCTATGGCAAAAAAAAAACTGAAGCAAACCGGTTCTCTTCTCAGCGGTAGTGGTAGACATCACCCTCCGATGCCCCAAACGCGTGTGGAAGATGTTCGGCAACGTTTACTTCAATCTCCGACGAAATCGTTGCGCAGATTAAGCCAACAGACAGGATATTCATACGGAACTTGTCAAAGGGCAGCAAAAAAAGTGAATATTCGACCATTTAAAGTGCACGTAATTCGTCAGCTACAGGAACCGGACAAGGGAAAGAGAGTAAGTTACTGCAAATGGTTTCAAAATTTTCTTAATTTGCGATCTGATATTCTCTCCATCACATGGTTTACGGATGAAGCCTGGTTTCATCTGTCAGGCTACGCCAATTCGCAAAACAGCAGATACTGGGCTGCCGAAAACCCACACATTATGTGTGAAACACCGATGCATTCACAAAAGGTTGGTGTATGCAACTGCGCTCTTTTTCTTTAATTTTGTCATACAATGATAAATTCAATTTTTCATACAGAAAACACTAAGAAAAAAGGAATCACTTGAACTACTTCGGATGTATGAAATAAAGACTATGAATAGTTCGGACGAATTCTGTAAAAGAATACTAATCATCGATAACTTCAAGAAGCTAAACTGATAAATATAGTTTCTGGCAATTCGCTGTGCATTAATGAAAAATGTATTGGCGGGAAATCAATATAAAAGGGTCCATTTGCCCGTAAGTCTCAGACGTTTAACAAAATTTCTGTTTCGAAAAGTTGCCGTTTCTAATAACAGAAACTTCAGCATTTTGACAGATTTTTTCGTTGTCAACAACTTTTTTTTTTTTTATTTTTTTTTTTTTATTTACAGAAATGTCAATTCCGAGTTTGTAAACAGAAATTTTCCGAATTTCCAAAAGCTTCAATTTTGACTTTCTCAGCCTCCCTATGGAGAAATCTTCCGTTCTGACGTTTTCTTCAGCCTAAATGCACCAGTTACGTTGTAAGAAGACTTATTTTTACTTATGAAGTGAAACAGAATCGATCCCCTTGTCCGCGGTGGGGCTTCAACAATGGGTAAGAGAGAAAGATTTTGCTGATGGTATGTTTTTTTTTTTTTTAAGGTTTCTTTATGATGCTAGTTGTAGCAGGTTGCCGGTTACAAAAATTTTACAGATTCCGAGAATCCGGTTTTAAAAAAGAATCCTTTTTTCAACCGGTTTCATTCACTACGGCAAGTTTTGCGCGTATAAATTACTTCGCACTTTTTCTGCTAGGGCGGGAAACTGCGCATAAATCAACCTAGTGCACATTTCATTAGGCAAAAGAATCACCAGCACATAAAAAAGAAATCCCTCTAACGTTGCTCAAAGTCAAAAATCCCTCAGGTACAACTGAATGCTGTTATAGCTGATAACGTGCAGCACCTCCTTTTCCATTTTCTTTAATTTTATATTTTTCTAAAATACTCTGAAATATTCTTTGTGGCGGAAATGATTTCAAGGAAGTGAACATTGTACCTGGAAATTCGGTGTAACTTTTTTTTTCCTGAGCTTCCTAGGCTATAAGGTGCCGCCCGTCAATCATTTCAGGTTCTCAGTGCCGAGGAGTGATGTTTTCAATAATGTTACCACAATTCTACTATAGGAGGTAGGAGAAGTAATGCATGATAATTAAGTGCTATTAAAATGATACTTCGTTATCATAGTAAACATGTATTTTTTTTTAATGGCTGAAGCTGAGTTTCTTTGCCACCCTTGTCTAAGCGCTGGCTCCTGACCATTCGACAGAGAAGAGTTTGGATTGAATCCCGGTGTTGTGTTTGTCCTACACCTTTTCTTTTATTTTGATTGGAAGTTTAACGATTATCGTGAGCAACCCAAGGGGCTATAAGCAGTCGCCCGTCCCTAATTTAGGGCCACTGGCTCCAGGGAAGGGAGAGAACCACTGCCGTAAGACAAACACAACATCCATGCCTCACCGGGATTCGAACCCCTTCCAGACGAATGATCAGAAGCCATCGCTTAGACCACTGCGCCACCGGGACGGCACGACACTGGTTCTCTCCCTTCCCTGGAACCAGTGGCTTTATTTCCATATTTTTTTTACTTTCAAAAGCTTTAGTTTTCTCCAAAAAAATGTTCGAGATACAGGGTGATTCATAAAGAAGTATACAGCTTCAGCGCACTATAAAACAAGAACAATGTAAGATATTTTATGTTACCTGTAACAGAATTGTAGGAGAATGTTTCAAGTATTTTTTAGAGACAGTCACAGATGTTCTATATGTGTATCCTTAGTCACAAGACACACATCGAGCCGGTAATCCATTTCCGCCCAAACGCGAGTTAGGATATCTGAATCAAGTGCAGTGATAGTGGCTGTGATACGCTGTTTCAGCTCCTCTAGATCAACAGGAATGGAGTTTGCAAAATACCTATCTAAACACTAACCAGCAATAAAAACTGAGACCTTCAGATGTAAAAGTGAGCAAGATTGCATCTAAAAGCAGATGTCGCCCCAATAGTACAGTGTCCAAAATTTAGATTGTTCCGATTTGTAATACCAGATGTCGCATTATTTGTAGAAAAAGCTTTGGTATGAAGTTTTAAACTAACCGTCGAATAGGACTGTCTAAAATAAGCCGTGAAGGGAATAACAAGTTTGCCGGAGAAAAAGTCATTTAACGCGAAAGATCAAAGGAAAAGTTATTAAGTTAAGTTTACACGAAAACAACTTTTCGAGTTTAGTGCTGATTATATTACACATTTTGCAAATATCTATCTAAACGCTCTAACTTACAATTGTTAAACACATTTTTACACAGAATGTTATTTATCGCCAGGTCTTTTGAAAAACGGAAATAAATAGCATAAAATTTTTAGCACGTCTTTTGTAAAAAAAGATCGTGCTTATGTTACCGGTTTGTCCATCCTTCCGTCTATACCCACGATATCTCTGCAACTATTTGTCCGATTTGAAAAATTCTTTTTACTTGAAATATGCGAATGATGATCATTTATTTAGTTTTGTTTTTTTTTACGATGTACAATTTCGCCGCTGGGGGTGTAAATGCAGATGTCGAATTCAAAAATACGTTTTATTCCACATATTTGCTTCTAAACATCCGATTGAAAAAACTCTTATATTTCGATTCCATTTATGTCGAAGAGTATTTTAGATATAGTTACTTTTTCTAATTTCGCATAGATTTTCCGCTAGGGGGCGTAAAAAAAAATTACATTTTTCCCGATAACTTCTAAAACTCCAATTCGAAATTTTTTTCTTCAGCGGATACATCTCTTGATGGAAGATCTTTTGCATATAATTTCAATTTTTTGATAAAGAATACTTTGGCCACCAGGGGGCGTAAGAGTTAATTTTTGCTTCTGATGTATTTGCCAGAAAATCTGAGCTTCTAAAATATCGATTGAAAAAATTCTTTCGTGAACTGATGCCACTCAAAAACATTTTCGGAAATTTTCTTCTTAAAATATTCCATAGTTTCTCCGCTAGGAGGCGTAGATGTATATCCTATTTTTGTCAATATTTCGACTTCTAGTAGTCCGATTTGAAAAATTTCTCCTTTGTTGGATAGTGTTTCCAGTGTGACATGTTTTTCATATAATTTCAAAATTTTCAAGTAATTAATAGACTTTCCGCTAGGGGGCGTAGAGGTAAATTGCGTTTCCCCCTATATCTCTGCTTCTAAATCTCCGATTTGAAAAATTCTTCCTGCACCGGATACAGCTCCTGATGAGAAATCCTGTGCACAATTTCTAATTTTTGAAAAAATGGCTTGGCCACCAGGTAGCGTAAGTCTCAATTTCCGCTTCCGATGTATTTGCAACAAAACATGAGCTTCTAAAACTATTGGTTTTCGATTGGTTTCAACTAAATTTTTCACTCCGTCTTTAGACGGGAAACATCCCCTTTATCTTAATATTTGTTTAAGGTGGTTCCACCTAAAATCTCTGCCTTATGTTTCCAATGGTAAAACTTCTTTACATATTTTCTTCGCAGTTAATGTATTTATTCCCAAGGAAGAAAATTTGCAAATCGATAAAGCTAACTTTAAGTTATAGCATGGGATATTTAATACTTGCTAAAACAACCATAATTAAGCAATCCAATATTTGTTTGCCTACTGACGTCATCAATGTACAGGTCGCGCCATCTATTAACAAGTCTGAACATTACTCAAAGAAAAATTGATTTTTAATATAAATATGGTTGTGTTTTAGCAAGTATTAAGTATCCCGTGCTATAACTTAAAGTTAGTTTTATCGATGTGCAAATTTTCATCCTTGGGAATACATTGATTGCGAAGAAAATATGTAGAGAAGCTTTACCATTGGAAACATAAGGCAGAGATTTCAGGTGGGACAACCTTAAAAAAAAAAAAAAAAAACGCTTTCTAGGACGGGCTATACGTTAGTTTATTTATAAATGAAGAGCTTATTATATAACCAATTCGAAACAACGCCAACGACGAAAACTCATATCTTGCCTTTATTTTTTCAGGTAATAGAGATGCCTTTCACTAACGGAACACTCTCAAGCAAGAGAAAAAGAACCATACCCTACCTAGTCTTAGACGGAGCGAAAGTGCCTATCCGCTTCAAAATATCCGCAGTGCGTTCCGCAATGGATTATGAGCCGAAACAGGATGACGTTTTCATCGTGTCCTACCCCAAGTGTGGTACCACGTGGGTACAATACATCGTGTACCTACTTTTTACAGATGCCAAAATTCCAGACGACGTCTTTTCCTTACTGACCAGAATACCATTTGTGGAGAGGGACGGATTTCCGGCAAACCGGGATGACATAATTGCGCTCAAGTACCACTTGCCGTACGACTTGGTTCCGCAGTGTTCCACAGCGAAGTACATCTACGTCACTCGGAATGTATTGGACGCGTGCGTCTCTTACTACCATTTCTTCAGCTCCATTCCTGATTACGAGAGTAAAGACATATCGTTTTCTGAATGTTTGGATTCCTTTCTGACGGGCAATTGTCTCTACGGAGATTACTTCGAGCACGTCGTGGACTGGTATGTTCGTCAGAATGAACCGAATGTCTTGTTCCTCACATACGAATCCATCCAAAAAGACCACAAGGGTTCCGTTTTGAAAATTGCCAAATTTCTCGGCAAGGACTTGTCTGATCTCAACGAAAAGCTTCTAGAAGATATTCTTCGCTACAGTGGTGTCGGCTACATGAAGGAGAAACTAGGCTCTGCCTTGAACACATATGTCCACTGTAAACCCATGAACTATGAAAACGGCTTGCTCGTTGACGAAAATGCCAATCACACTGATAAAAAGAAAATAAAAGAAGTGGTCACAGATGTAGAAATGGTGAGAAAGGGTAAAGTTGGTGATTGGAGGATCCATTTTTCAGAAGAGCAGAAAAAAAAGACGATAGATCGGTTCATGACCAAAACAGGATTTACTGATCTGTACAAATTGTGGCCAGAGATATTTGATGAAGCTTCTGGGAACATTTTGCATAATTTCTAGCTTTGATAGAACAAAGCTTTTAGTTCAGGCATTTCTAAATCAGCATTTCTCCACCTCCTGAAGACAGTTTACTCGTATTTAAAACAGTATTTGCCTTTTATGTAACAGGATTTACTCATCTAATATAGTTGTAGATTGAGATATTTGATGAAGCTTCTGGAAACACGTTGACAGCTTCGATGGAGTGAAAAAGACTTAATTCCTACGTAAAAATACGAATATTTTGCATAAAAACTATAGTTGGCTTCATGACTGGTTCTAAACATAATTCCTTGAATGTATTTTATATAAGCGTTTTCACAACGCTGTTTTAAATTCGAAATTAAAAAAAAATTCTTTTAAGTGTTCTTTCTTCTCTCTGCCTATATATAGTAATCTAGGATTAACATTTGTAAACACATTTTCAAACTTCTAATGTTCAAAACGCTGAAATCGATCGCCTCGATAATGGTGGAGTAAATGCATTCCTAATTCAGTGAACTCATTTCGCAGTAATTCTAGTGTTTTCTTTAGTTTAGTAACTGTTTTTTCTTGTTCAATTGCCCTCTGCAGAGAATTTTTAGAAAACACTCTTACAAAAACGAAACCCCGAAAACCAGAAGAAACGCGGACAAAGAAAAATAATTTATCTTGCTACAAAAAGAGGACATGAAGTGGAAACTACTGTTTCAAATACAAAAAAAAAATTGTTTCATTTAAAAAAGGTGAAAGAAATAAAGCAATTAGGATGTATAAAAACTAAATGCAAAGCCTTACATCCTTTGAAATAAGAGCGGTTTCTGAAATTAAAAAAAAAAAAGCTGCTTAAAAGGGTCTTCCAGCATGGCAGAATTTAAATGCAGCAGCACACTTTAAAGTAGTATTTCAAATTTAGTGCCCAGAAAGAGTTCACAGTAGTTATTGAAATGTTACCGTTGCATTCATAAATATTACCTAACTTTCAATCTGTTAAACTTGAAAGAATTTTATCTAACGTCTTTCATTTAACACCAGTAATTAAATTAAATACGGATAAAATTAAAAGCTCCCTCAGTCTTTTACGACCCATGGGCAATTTTTAAGAGTTCAGCACATCCATGAGCCTTTAATATTACAAAGAGTTGATCGTCCCTAAATTAGGGTAATAGTTTCGAAAAGGAACAGCAGTCTGGCAATGCGCATGCCTCATCCGGATTCATAAGTCCGTGCCACTGACCACCCGTCTACCTGGTTCCGTGAAAGTTCTAAGGTAAGATAGCCAAATTAAAGTTTAATAGATATATTACGTTCGTACTACAGTTACTATTGCATACACGTATGCGGATTTCATTCTGGGAGTTTTTCTGGGAACCACGAGCCCTGAACTACTCATGCTAAATTATAAAAAATGTGATTATAAATTAAAAATTATCTTTTTTATAATACAGTTAGGTGAACGCTCGTCATTGATAAAATTTAAGATATGTAGAGCATTTTTTTAATAACCAGGTATTTTCTTTTTATTTGTGAACTTAGAATTGCGCAGTTGCAAATGTTATGGTAGTTCATGTGCAGAAGCACAAACAGTATTTTATTTCTTTCATTTCTTCTACAAATATAAAAAGAACAGCTGGTTATATCCTGCCAAAAAAATTCGTTATATTGTGATTAAAGGAAAAAGGAATTTCCCAAATCATATTTTTTCAGCAAACGTAAGAAATATAATAATGTTACCTACTGTATTGAAACTCTCAATTTTTAGACTTAAATGAAAAAAACTGGCTTGACAATCTAAAAAAACATTTTAGGATCGCAAGGGAAATCCTAAAATTAAATTTCATACGACAAGTCTAAATTAAAAATTCTGTATGTCGTTTATGAATGAAAAAGTAGAACCAAAATTACTGACGTAACATTTTCCTGTTCCTTTAGGAACAGGAAAATGTTAAAAATACTGAAACGATTTTAATCGTGTGATGTAAGGCATCTCTGACGTCGTGTTAGAATGATTTGGATGAGATGGCGTCACACCAGCAGCTGTGAAAAATTGTTTTTTGTTGCTATGACAACAAAGCAGAGTGGTACACGCGTGCGATGTGTGGATTGGCTGTTTCCACTGCGCCAACAAAATGGGACAAACGTTCAGACAAAGGAAATTATATTGTTTTAGAATTTTAATTAAAAATATAACTAATGGTATACAATAAATTATAATGAAATATAAAAATACATGAAAATGCGAGATCTAAAAATTCCTGCCATGAGAGCTTTGAAACTAATTTCCGTCGTATAATTCGCAAATTGGGTTTAAAAAAAAGTTATAAATTTAGGTTCTGCGGATAACACACAACTTTAAAACAAAGTTTATGTGGCACTTTGATTTAAAAAAAACCGTGACGTAATTATCAGGAGATGTACACTGTAAAAATTACCAAGAATGCGTTAACATAAAAACTCAACGTAATGCGAAGATGGGGTTCTCGCAAACGGTTGGAAAGTTGGAAAGGTTTTTTTTTTTTCTGAACAGTTTTGACAGAAGATACGGTGCAACGAAGGTGGTATATTTGCTCCCACGGATGATCACATGTTGTGGGAAGCTCAGCGTGACACGCATGCGCGCGTCGTTGCCTCACGTCAAATAACGAAACTGCACACTTACGGAATCCAACTACGGAAGAGTCAAGTCTAACTTATGGAATTGCGGGTTTGTTCTTTATTAACTTGAAAATAACACAAGGACTTAAAATATTACTTTTTTTTTAATAAGATATTTTTTCCTATTTCTTTGGACTGCTGGTGATCACCAGGGGCGTATATTCGAAGCTAGCTAGGCTAGCTTCGAATATACTTCGTAGCTAGCTAGGCTAGCTACGAAGCCCGGAGAATGCACAAATAAAAGTCAATATACACACAAAAAAGTTTATCATCAACGGTATTAAGATATGTCGATACTTTCCCTGCGAAAAAAACACGTGCGGATTCTCTTCTTTTGACTAAAAGAATCAATTTCGCCAGCGAAGACCAACGGGGTGCATAGTGGAGTAATGGTGTCATCGTAATAGGACCAGCTCTACCAGTCTTCGCTGTGAGATTGGAAGACTTTCGATACGATCGCCAGCTAGCGTTTCCATGATAACATGAAGGATGAATCGGCCATTGCTTTGGGCAACTGTTCACTTTCAAAAGAGAATACTTAGGACTATATTAGTCATTTGTATGTTTCCGCCCGTAACCTCGTGTTTCGCGAGAGATGTTTCAGTTGTGTGAAGTGTCAATGAATTCAAATCCGTGATATTATGTCTTAAATTCGTGGCTTTGCTGGTTTCGAACAGTTTTGATAAATTTTGTGAAAGCTTTCCTGAACAGCTACTGTCAGAACTTGCTTAAACTTTGACACAGTTAGACTAAAAAATGAACTGAAAGTTTTATTTCCTTGATGAATACAAAAAGAAATCAGTAAGAAATATTACTTGTTACATGAAATCGAATAAACTGGGCATTGTGTTTTAGTGAGATGTACAAATTAGCAGACCTAATAATTAAAGTTTCCATCAATAACTGCAACTGCCGGAAAGAGTTTTTCTGCCTTAAAAAGAACAAAGACATCTTAGAGCCACACAAGGACGTGTACACTTGAGAAGCTTCGCTATTTTGTTAATAGAGAAAAACATTCTTTTTAAATATGAAAAAGTACTTCGAAGAAACTTTTATGAAAACGTATGCTTTGCGAAGTTTATATATCTCAAGTTCACATAAAAGGAAAAACACTACAGTTCATGTACAATAAAGTATTCAGTGTTAAAATCTTAATCCTCATAATTATTTGGTGTTATATTAGCAATAGCCAGTACCTAAAATTTAGAAAATTTACTATTACTTAATAATTGAAAAATAAACAGTACTAGGTACGGGTGGAAGGTACGGATGATATAGCTCATGTCTCGGACCCTACACACCCCACTGTTAGTCACATGAACCACGACTTTAATGTAAGAAATAACTAAACAAATTTAAGGGGCCGTATAAAAATTGCGTTTTTGCCCACTTCTCAGCCACGTCCCCAGAGGTTGGTTATCTGAGTCACATAAAGTTTCCGTAATTTCATATTTTCTTAATTGCGATATTTAATGCAATTCTTTAAAGAATTTTTATAATCTGCAACTCAGAAGTATTTCAGGGTATATAACCAACAACTCAACAAATACTCTGTGGGAAAGTACAAACACAGAAAGCCCGTCCGGGGGGGGGGGGGCTTAATACCAAAAATATTAAATATTAAGAATTTATGGTCTGATCCGGAGCTTTTCAGCTTTGACAAAGTACAGCTCAACAAATTCTCTGCAGACATGAGCTAACGCAGGAAACCTGTCGGTAGGGGGTGGGTAATAGCGAAAATATAAAATATAAAGAATTTCTTGTCCGATCCGGGGATTTTCAGTGTTTACAAAGTACAAATCTAAAAAATTTCTTCTGACATCTACTGCCGCAAACTTGGTGTGGAAGGGGGGGGAGGAGATAGCCCTCCCGACAGGTTTCCTGCATTAGCACATGCCCATAGAGAATTTTTGAGCTGTAGTTTGTAAACGCTGAAAATCTCCCGTCTGGGAGATAGATTCTTTATATTTTAGGTATTAATCCACCCCCACCAGGTTTGCTGCGTTTTCACATGCCCGCAGAGAATTTGTTGAGTTGTAATTTGTAAGCTCCAAAAATCTCCTGATCGGACCAGAAATTCTTTATATTTTAAATTCTTGGTATTATCTCCTCCCCCTCCCCCTACAGGTTTCCTGCGTAAGCACATGCCTGCAGAGAATTGTTGAGCTGTAATTTATAAACCTTGAAATTCTTTTATTGAGCTGCAAATTATAAACATTTACCGTACGGAATTACATTAAATTACGCAATTAAGAAAATGCGAAATTACGGAAACTTTATGGGAGTCAGATAACCAACACCTCTGGAGACGTAGCCACGGAGCAGTCAAGAACGCAATCTTTATGCGGACCCTTAAAATTTTTGTGGCCAGTTCTCCGCTTTGTCTTTGGCCCGAAAATCATGGAAATGTCTTAATTTCTTATTGAAAATGAAATATTAAAAAATGTTTCGTGAATAGTAGCTCAAGTAGTTGAAATATAGCCAAATGGTATTTATTTATTCAGAACAATTTTATGGCACCGAAACTGCAATGTAACCAGTTCCCCGCACACGGAATCACCCAGTACGAATTATCATACACCATAACTGTTTTAGGTACATGTCAACTTCTTTGTGTAGACGACAGTCCTCAGAATAAAGTTATAGGATGTGGGCTTCTCTGTGGATAAAACCTGCACTGCTCGGAAGGAAAACATCAGACAAAAACTGCACAGGCATGAAAGTTTGAGGGCCAGTAGTTTCGTAGCTTTTCGAACGGTGCCACCAGCTGCTATAAAAGTGATCTCCGTAGCTCCTGATTCCTTATGAGCAACACAAAAGAAATTCCTTACACCCATACTTTAACCATAAGAAAAACTGGGCATTAGTCACACTAATTATAGTTAGAAATACCCTGAATTCCATAAATTTAGCAAGAAAGGGAAAAATCGTGATAACTCAAAAAGTATGCAACCGATTTGGATGAAATTTGGTGGTAAGCTTTATCAGACCAGGTGTCAACAAAAAAAACGTTAGAGAATGTGATACAAAGCATGTATATTTTGTATGAGTGATGCAAATACGTAATTACAGAAATATAGGTATCAAGATGAAATAGGAAAAGGTACTTCACCACGGAGTGTGGTTACTCCAAACAGCAATGCAGGCCCGACAGCGATGTGCCATGCTGTTAATTATGGTGTCGAGCAGTTCCGTGGGTAGCTTCGTCCATTGCTCGAGCAAAGCTGTGAGGAGCACCTGCAGGGTTTGGGGAGGGTGCTGGAGGCTAGCAACACGCATCCCGAGAGCATACCAGACATGCTCAATCGGATTCAGATCGGGGAAAGCGTGTTGGCCACTCCATACGGACTATAGTCTCCTGTTCCAGGTGCTTGTGCACGAGTAGAGCTGTGTGAGGGCGGGCGTTATGCCTGCAGTACAAATGTATCGCCAATTGCGGCAGCATACGGACGAACAATAGGGTCCAGGATGTCTCTATACCTCTGAGCATTGGGGTTTCCACGTGGCAACACAGAGGTCGGTACAAGCGCCTAAAGATATGCCTGCCAACACCAGAACACTACTACCACCATAGGTGTCCCTTTCCTGGATATTAGAAGGAAGATAGCGAGTACCGGCCTCTCTCCAGATGTAAACTCGGCGAGAATCACTCTGTAAACAGTATGACGGCTCATCAGTGAAAGAACAGGCCTCCACTGATTTAGAGTCCATTTCACATGCATTCATGCCCAATTGAATCGTTCTCTCCGGTGGCGGGGGGGGGGGCATGCATAACACTGGTCGCCGAGCATGCAATCCTCCTGCACGCAACCTGCGTACCGTCGAAACTGGTACCGTCCGTCCGATGGCTGCCGCAAGCACAGATCTGAGATGAGTCGGTGTAGCCGGCCTGTTTCTCCGTGCTGAAAGAAGCAAATACCGGTCATCCGCGGAGGTCGTTGCCTTTGACCTACCTTTGCTGTATCTTCGGGAAGCTGCACCCGTGGCTTAGAACTGCTGCCACATCCTGCCGACCACAGAACGATCGACGTTGAGCCAACTTGCGACGTCCGCCTATCGCTCTGTAGTGAACTCCGCTGGTAAATGACGTCTCGAAGCCATGTTAACAAAATCGATATCTCGAAATCTTGTCATTCACCGCCGCACATGAATTGGAGACTACCTCCGAAACAGCTGGTTTTAAGCTCTTGCGCATTTGCATAAAAGCACTACCAACACCACTCGTTTGCGTTTTGTACATAGATGCTGCATGCCTTAACCCGTAGCGTATGCAAATTTCGTGCAATTTGAACTACATTTCGCCCAATTATCACGATTTTTCCGTTTGTTGTTTAATTTATGGAAGCCAGTTTATATTAGTTACATCTATTCAGTGTGACCGATACGCATTGTTCGAACTAAAATCATCTGGAATAACATTAAGAAAAACTTAACATTCCTAGCATGGGAAACACTAGAAAAATTAGTGTGATATTGCTCAAATTATGCAATTTTAATAAAAAATAATTAGCAATAAAAATTTAATGAAAGTTACTAAACAAAAATTCGCATTGCATTTCAAAATCAGTCTTCTTTCTGGGTTAATTTTTCCCATTCCGTGGATCGCTTTGAGCTACACACTGCATAATACCTCTTTATAAACTACGTTAATCGTCATTCCACTAGACGCTCAAGTGTTTTTTTTTTTTTATGCCCGTTTTTTATTTTTTGCTTCTCCCATAGCTCTAGATATAGCTATGAATTTCTTCTTTCAGAAAGAATGGAATTTACGAAACACTCCCTGTATAACATTAATTTATGAATCGTAGCAAAACAAATTAATCCAACTCAAGATGTGTAGAGCGCTGAGTGCACCGCGAGAGTGGCGTACATTCGTTGCCGGCAAACACGGTAACCACCGGTAGAATAACAATTGCCCAAATAAGTTTTTGTTCTTGATCTCAAATACTACAGTCTTGTGACGATTATATAATACAACGTAGTTTGTCACAAATATTTTGGTTTTCAAGCCGACCATAGTTTCGCTGGGTATTGACCTAGCTTCATCAGGACGAATGCCACGTAAATATTCAAATTTTATATGACATCCTAAATGGTGTTTACGGTCACGTGTTTTGGTTAGATGCTTCCACGCGCTTGATAGAAATGGCGTGGATGCCATGTCATTAACAAAGACTTCTGATATACATATACGGAAAGCTTCCAAAATATCAAGTTTGGTGGCTGAATTTGGCTTGTCAATTAGTTTTGCTTCTTCAAAGAGAAATTTATGGTCGTTTTCGTAACAGTGTTTAGTCATCGATGACTTCTTCAGGTCACAATTCCGAATGCAGGTCTTGTGCTCCTTCAATAGAAAACTCAAGGCTCTACGGGTCTGTCCTATATACGAAGCGCCACATTCACATGGAATTTGATAAATTCCCCACGAGTTTTTGTCTTCAACATAGTCCTTTGATCCTAAAAACTTCATTTTGTTTATGGGTTTAAAAATCACTTTAAAATTAAAGGTTTTGAAAATTTTTGAAATTTTGAAGGCAATGTCACGGGAAAATGGAATAATGGCAAAATTATCTCGCAATGGACGCATCACAGGAATTAAAGTGAAGATAGGCTTCGGTTTTCTGAATTTTGTTAGAGCCTTTTCTATAATGGAAGGGTTGTATCTTCACTGCACTACAACACGTTTAAGGAAATAAAGTTATTTTTCCAAACACTGTCTTTATCTGAACATATATGTATCGCGCGATATACGCAACTGTAAAAGGCGCTGAGTTTCTGTTGCCAAAAGGTGATTAAACTTGGCATGTGGAGTTGAGAAAACAGCGAAAGGCTTCCGATAAAATGTTGTTGTGAGATCCATTTCAGCGAGTTACCGGGACGTCAAGGAATGGTAGACATCCGTTATTTTCAGTTTCGTAGCTGAATTGAATGTGAGGATCAATGGAATTTATAAGTTTGACTAATTCCGGAATTTCAAAATGTTTTCCCTTCCATAGAACGAAAGTATCGTCTACGTATCGTATCCATAAGTCAAATTTCACGAGTTTCAAAAGTTTTTCTTCAAACCGACGCATGTAGATTTTACATAATATAGGTGACAGCGGACTGTCCATGGCTAGATCTTCCGTCTGTTCGTAAAACGTTCCACGGAAAGTAAAACTGTTCTGTTTTATGCAAATGTCCACTAGTCTTGTCATTTCTTCTACTTCAGGTTGGCTGTAATGATAATCTATAAGACTTGATTTTAGGGATTCCAGAGCTCCTTTTACTGAAACATTGGTGAACAATAGATACCACATCAAAGGATAACATTAGTTTGATCTACGTAGGGGTGTAGTTTGAGTCGATTGGTAAACTCAATGGAATTTTTCACAGATGTTTCGTTTGGAGTGACCAAGTTAGATAATTTTGAAGATAAGAACTTCGATAATTTATATGCTGCTGTGCCGATATTACTTACTATAGGCCGGAAAGGAATTCCAGATTTATGTATTTTAGGGAGAGCATAGAATCTCGCACAACGGGCGTATGAAGGTTTAAGTTTGTTTTTTATGTTTGGGCTCCGAGTTTGAGTTCTAGTAAGTTTTTTGTTGTTGTGGGTTTTACGACCACCGTGATCACCTGCCCGTCCCTAATTTAGGGCCATTGATCTCGGGGAAGTACACAAGACCAATGGCCCTAAATTAGGGATGGGCAACAGAGCTAGACAAACAACATCCATACCTCACGGGATTCGAACCCGAACCTTAAGACAAACAAAATCCATACCTCACCGGGATTCGAACCCGAACCCTTCGCGAAGAACGGTCAGACTACACAAACTTCCGCCAGCGCTTAGACCACTGCACCATCGGAGCAGTCTAAGATAAAGTTGTTTTTACTTTTAGTTATAAGAACATTATCGTGACAGTGGCAGCACACGCACGTTCATAATTTCTCACACGTTCTCAACGATCTCTTTCAGAACTTCCACTTTACAATAGAAATGGTACAGCATTGTATATAATTAATTCTACAGAATGCCCCCCCCCCTCTTTTGGAATTCAGACTTGAAACCGACTACAGCAACTCGGTTAATGAAAAACTGCCAAATTCTATGACGTCCACCACGACTTCCCGATGGGTTGTCGCTGCTTCTACAGACATACAAGACTTCGTTTTTATTATTGCAGATATATTTAAATTTTAATACAGCTAAATTCAATTGAAGCAGCGCAAGAGATGTGAACTTAAGGGATACTGACTTCTCAATCCCACACAGCATAGAATATTTCTTATATGTTACAAGTACAATACGTAGCACAAACTTTTCAGATACGTTGCGCAATGTAACAGTGTTTCAGAAACCTTACGCTTACGTCAAAATGTCCTCAAACATTACATAACTTTGAAACATTTTTTTTTTTTTTTTTATTGGAGGTTTAACGACCACCGTGAGCAACTCAATGGGCTATAAGCAGTCGCCCGTCCCTAATTTAGGGTCACTGGTTTCAGGGAAGGGAGAGAGCCAGTGCCGTAAGACAAACACAACATCCATGCCTCACCGGGATTCGAACCCGGACCCCTTACGGACGAACAATCAGAGGCCAGCGCCTTAGACCACTGCGCCACCGGGGCGGCCTTGAAACATTACCGATACACGTTACAGTGAAAGGCCTTTGTAACTTCAACATACCAACTTCACGTCACTGTTACATATTTGAAAGATATTTGTAACTTCGTTACATTACTGTTACGTGTTTGAAAGATATTTGTGACATATTACTGTTACGTATTTATATGTTGAACATAGTTTTAATAAACTTTGTAAAATCGCAATAAAAAATATTACACTCTACAACTGTTTCAAAAGCAACAACAGACGTATTACCAGTGGTTTACGTTTTCACAGGTTCAACGCAGTCCGCTGTCCACTTTGAAGAGTGGCGACGTTTATATATTTATAAGCCGCCCCGGTGGCGCAGTGGTCTACGGCGGTGGCCTCTGATCATTCGTCCGAAAGGGGTCCGGGTTCGAATCCCGGTGAGGCATGGATGTTGTGTTTGTCTTACGGCACTGGCTCTCTCCCTTCCCTGGAACCAGTGACCCTAAATTAGGGACGGGCGACTCCTTATAGCCCATTGAGTTGCTCACGGTGGTCGTTAAACCTCCAATAAAAAAAAATTAAAAAAAAATATATTGATAACAAAATAAATAAAAATCGGTCCCAAATGAGGGTATCGAATTTCTATTATACATGTGGAATAGAGTATATTTCATCCAAAAAAAAAAAGAAAATCAAATTCGACATTTCTCTAAAAACCTAACAATATCAAATTTCTTAGCTTCAAGTAAAAAAAAATATATGGTGGTATAGTATACTAATATAACAACACAGCCATCTACTTAGATTTTATAAAATGCTCTTTGGAATTTAAAAATTGTAATAATCAAACAAATTAATTACTTTCAGATGATCTTGAAACACACACACACACAAAAAGGATCAAATATTAAATCAACTAATTCGAATGCGACAGTATTAGCAAAGAATATCCCAGTAGCACGTAGAAATACGACTACGAGAATGTTTCGGTGAAATGGCATAAATGCGCATGCGCATCCACGCCGTTGCCAAACCAAAATTCTTAAAAATCGGCGGAATGTAACATCTAGGTAGCAATTATGTACAATGGAAACTATAAAACAGTAGTATCGGTGAATGCTATTTTTAACGTAACCGTAATGTACAAAGAGTTATGTTCCAAAACAGATATTGCTGAAACGTAATTGTAAGATATCTCTGAAAGTGTAACGAAAATGAGGGATTGTAACATTGATACATAAAGGTTTTGTGCTGTATGTGATGTGATTCAGTAAGAACGGTTGAGCCAATGATTCTCTTCTGCATGACCACGATTTTCCCCATTATGGGATTTAACAATCATAAGCAACGCATAGGGTAATAAGCAGTTGGTCGTCCCTAATACATATAAGGCCACTGCTTCTAAGGAAAGGAGGAAGACAGTACCATCAAACACCACTTATGCCTCATCTGAGTCTCTAACCTGCGTTCTTCCATAAGATGCCAGCGCATCAGACCTCTCTGTTACTAGTGCAGCCCGACGGAGATTGTTGCACAGGGTTTTTCTTTTTTTTTTTGGGGGGGGGGGGTCGGAGTAGAGGGTTTGGACGTGTAAGAAATTTAAAACAAAAAGAGTGGGGCTCAAATTATGCAGAAGACAAAAGCAAGGTTCATTCCTTCGTAAGTGTTAAGTTTCTGTGTTTTGAAACTTCCAGGAAGTAAATTTCACGCTAAGGAGTATTTCATCACATTTGATTAGAGAAAATTTGCATTCCTCTATTTTCGTTAACGAACAAAGAAGTCTCACCTATATTTCGCCGTTTATCTGCATTATTTAGAACAGTGGTTCCCAAAGTACGCGCCGCGGCACCTGGGGAGCCGTAGCTTCCTCACAGGGGCGCCGCGAAATATTACAAAATTTTCACAATTTTATAAAATTTCCATAATTTTAGAATTGTGAACTTGTTAGAATCTGACATAGGCAAAGTGTACTTGTTAGAATTTGACATATAGGGCACCTTGGGGAAACCCTGGATTTAGCAAGGGCGCCGCGAATCGAAAAAGTTTGGGAACCACTGATTTAGAAGACAAGAGCAAGGTTCATTCCTTGGTGAGTGTTAAGTTTCTGTGTTTTGAAACTTCCAGGAAGTAAATTTCACGCTATGGAGTATTTCATCACATTTGATTAGAGAAAATTTGCATTCTTCACGTTAACGAACAAAGAAGTCTCACCTATATTTCGCCGTTTATGTGTATTATTTAACATAGGAGATATCGATTTGCAATGCTAGTTCCCAAAACTTGCCTAAATGATTTATATTACTGCTAGTTTACGAAACTCAAAATCTGTAACTATTCTAAAGATTTTTTACTTCAATTATTCCAGCGCTTCTTGGTTTCTCATGTAAACTAAAACTCAGCTTTTTTTTTATTGGACTGAACCGTTTAACCGGCCACCGTGAGCAATTCAATGGGCTATAAGTCGCCCTTCCATAATTTAGTTATTCCACGGAAGGGAGAGGGCCAGTGCCGTAAGACAAACATCTGTCTCACAGGGATCCGAACCCAGATCCATCTCGGACGAATGGTCAGAAGCAAACGCTTAGACCACTGCGTCACCGGCGCCGCAAAATTCAGCTTCGTCGTATTACGATGAAGTTTTTTTCGCTCTGTATAAATTTACATTAAAAAATATATATACTAATTTTATATTTTTTTTTTTACGAAAACGTGCGAGTTTGTATTTCTACACATAGCCCTATCTAAAATCCCTGAGACAAGGATTTCTTAGGAATTTTTACTAGGGGATGCTAATATATGATCCGATGGTGTAATATTTGCGAAACATTAGATGGCTGCAGTCATTGGGGTCGATTACATAAATGCTCCGGCCTTCACTGAAATACAGCAACGTGTCTAGAGCACACGCTATCAGTAGCAATACAAGCTTTAGAAATTTTCAAAAACTAGGTATTTTTGAGCATTTTTTTAGTTTATAAACGCTTCAGTTTTCTACTAGCAGTACTTCTGAAAAATTACTTCTCTTCACAACTAATAAAATATCAGCTTTTGTGACAGTTTATAGTTACCACAGAGAAAATATTTTAAATTAGAAACATTTTAACGCAGATGTGAGTGCAAATTTAAATTTGAACATGCGCGCATTTTACACCATTTCGGAATTAACGTTTATTTTTCGGGGTTGTGGGGGTTAACGCCCACCGTGCGCAACTCGATGGGTTATAAGAAGTTGCCCACCCCTAGGGTCGCTGGTTCAAGGAAGGAGGAGAGCCCGTGTCGTAACACTAGCTGATGACACTACCTGCACCGTCAAAGTGCTGACTTCGCAGGGAAATGCGGAACACTCTCTCGAATAGTTTTGGGATAGATGGTATCCCTTGACGGCGTTCCGACAGCCAGCCTGTCAGTCACCGGAAACCACGGTCTTCTACTCGGACAGATTCGGTCTAGAGACCTGTGGGGATCTGCCTCCCCCACGGGACTGGTACCTTACACCCCCCTGTCACAACCCGTGTGTGCGACGTGCTATGGGCAGTTGGGGCAATCAACTTTTTCAAAAAATCTCATCTCGTGGCCGGGAGATCGCCCGCCAACGCGAGTTTTTTTTTGGGGGGGGACTACTGTCCTTTATTTAGAAACTCAGCACAGTTACAAACATTTTTCACTATGAGGGTCTCATGCACCCCTCTCACAATAATTAGACACAAACAAAAAATCACACACATTGAATTATTTACACTATTCACCGCACTAGGGCCAGTGCTGTGGTGATGACCCCGGGCCAGGGTCAAGTCAAACACCTTGGTCAATGGACCGAAAAACTCTTTGTCGAGAGCTGCGTACCTCCGAGGGTACTACCATCCGTCAACGATAGTTGACCCGATTCTTCCTTTGCTCAAGTTCCCTAATAAGACTAGGACATGTCTTACTGAAGCTGGAGTGTGAGACGTCCAGCCCCAGGTGGAACTTGGCATTCGCAGCGGTGCAATTGCTGCAGTTCGGTGCGGCTGCACATTGGTGGTGCTGGTGCCCAACTTCACCACAATTGCCGCACCTTGCATCTGTCTCGGGGCAGTTGCCTCGGAAATGGCCGAACCCATTACACCGAAAGCACCTGACCTCCCTCAAAAATTCCTTTAGACGGAGCACTGACCAACCCAAGTTCAGTGTCTTCCGCCTCACCAAGTGCTTGAAGGCCTTGGGTTCCACGTCTGCCACCCAGTGGACCCTACCTCCCTTGCACCTAATGGGAAAACAGGCTTTGAACCCGTTCTCGAGCTCTGGGTTCTGCCCACAAACCATCTGCTCGAACTCTTTCCCTGAGAGTCCCTCGTCGACACCGTACACAATCAACCGAGGGTTTCTCTTCCGTGGGGCCGTGGGAAGTGTGCAATCCTTGGTCAGTGGATTGCTTCTCAACTCCTGGGCAAGGCGGTCGAGCTTCCCGGGATGGGAACACTCCACGGCGACCCCTCCTTTCCTTATACTCCGTAAGCTCTTGACCCCTATCTGCAGTTTTGTTGGGTTTACTGCAGTTTTTAGGGTTTTCTTAGTGTCCTCTGAGGACGCACTCTCAACTGTCGGGTAGACTAAAAGCACGTGTCCCCTGTCTACCGACTTTCCCTTCTTTTTAATCTCACTCGGGGCGGGCGAAGGCCCTTTCGCCTTGTTAGCCCCCTTCTTAGCCACTTCGGCGTAGGAAGCCGTTTTTACTTCGGCTTCGCAGCGCAACTCATCCCGCACGGACAGCCTGCCTTCGAGGTAGGATGCCCGTGCTGCTTGCCCGTAACAAGCGTCTCTAACACTGCTCAGGGCAGCTTTCACCTTCTCTCTCCCTGAGGAAGTGACCCGCGAGTCCGAGAGAACGGACTCAACTTCCCTAGTGAGGTTTTGAATGAGACTCACAAACTCCTCGGGTGTAAGCTCCTCGGGTGTCTTGGGATGCGTACCTCCCACCGAAGGTACCTCTGGGCACCCCGCGGACGACCCCTCAGGAGCCCGAGAGGATTCGGGCTGGGGTGTTGTTTTCCCCTTCCTTGCCATGGGCGGAACTGGCAAGGGGGTGCTTACACCCTTCGTGGGTGTAGCGGCTTTAGAGCCCCTCGCTTGGGGAGGCGTTTTCGACAGTTTCCCCCAGCATTGGGCTCTACCTTCCGGCTGTTCTCGGAAGAGGGGCTAGCCCCTTTAGCACTGCCGACAGGGCTTGGTAGTGCTTCTGCCGCTACCTTCTGCGTCCGGGTTGTCCCGGACGATTTGGGGACAGGCCCCTTGGACTTCACTCTACCCTTCTGGGTAGTTGGCATCTCTGTGAGAGATGAAAAAACACAAAAAAATTTTCTAAGTACTGAGTGGGCACCCAGAGGTTCTCCCACTCTAGTCTAACCTTAGAAACCGGGCGCTCGGGCTTTGGGCGGGCGAGGAACCCTCGACCGCGGGACCAGAACGACGACGACGTACCCGATGACTGATGCCAGAGTCTCTATGCGAGCTGAACGGAACTTCGCCCTCACAAGGGCGTTTTTACTAAGTCCCGTCACTGCTCTAATTAGTGGGTAACGTATACTACCCAGATCAGTTAAAACAAAAAAATCGCGAGATCGGGATTGAAACCCGTCTCGCGGTTGGAATCTTCTATCTGCTTAACAGAGCAACTCAGCTCATCCAAACACACACAGAAACTCTCACCCGGTCGGCATCAGACTGACCGGTCGCCCGTGCCGTAAGACAAACAACATCCATGGCTCACGGGAATTCCAACCCGGACCCATCTGGGACGAATGATCACAAGCCAACGCTTAGACTACTGCGCAACTGGCTGTTATTCTCGGAGAGATGTGAAATGAATTTTGAGGTCACAAAAATAAATTTCGTTCGAATACAGGAAAACCTCACTTAGGGTCGCTTTCGGGATACTTATTTCTACACGCAAAAGGGAAGTGTTCTTAAAAGAGTTTTGCGTTTTTTCGAGGTTACAGTAAAACACCTTCTCATTTAGGGATACTCTCGGGGCATTTATTTTTATACGCAAAAGGAAGGTGTCCTTAAATCGCGTTGTTCCTAGGTTACGGTACAACCTCTCACTTAGGGAGACACTCGGGATATTTTTATTTCTACACGCAAAAGAGAGGTGGTGACCTTAAGAGTTTTGCGTTGTTTCTAGGTTACAGTAATACCTCTCATTTAAGGACACTCTCGGGGCATTTATTTTACATGCAGAAGGGAGATAGATGTCCTTAAATCGAGTTGTTTCTAGGTTACATTAAAACCTCCCTTAGGAACACTAGAGATATTTTTTACACGCAAAAGGAAGGTGTCCTTAAAAGATTTGCGTTATTCCTAAGTTATAGTACTTAAAAATAATGCAACGCTCTCTTAAGTATCTCGCAGTGGTAACACTTCACATTTATGAGCAAATAGGTATGGAAAGTTCCCGTACACAATTACAAATTCATAAGCAATCAGAAAAATCATGACAGCATGGGAGGGAAATGGGTAAGACTGGCGGCCTTCCCAGTGGTCAGATGTGCCAGTTTCTGGCTAACCGTCTGAGCTGGACTTGGGTTCGAGTCACGGAAGAAGCATGGGTGCTCTCTTTATCTTACGGTACCTGCTCTTTTTCTTCTCTGGAGAATGTGCCTCCCCACACTCACACACAAGAAAACCTTCAGAGCACAGCTTGTTTCTTTGCTTTCGGAAAACTGGGCGTAGGTATACTTGTTCAAAGAGCTTGGAAGAGACTGGGAATGGAAGAGGTAATCAATTCATGAATTACCAAACATGTGAACCACGACTATGGCTCCCGTAACCGTTAGATACCGGGAGAGAGCACTTACGGGCTGTATTATCCATTTTTATGTAGGGTTACTAACAAGGTGAATAAAGCCTTAATCACCCTTATCAGAAATGCAACTGTCGGGTCTGTAGATGTAGGAAGTGACAAAAAATTGAACCTAGAGGCTCATATAAGACAAAGGGGTAGACAGGTTTTAAAAGTACGAGATTAAAGTGCAAATCGATATAGCAGCGAACGCTAGACTCGTCATCACAAACGCACTTTCAGGGGGAGAGAGAGGAACAGAACAAGTGTGAGGAAGATCAAATGATCATATGTAGAGGATTTTAGGAAGGGAGTGTCTGACAACAGGTCCTAAACAAACCTCAGAAATAGGAAGCTAGGAGATTTGGGCTAGAGTGCCGGATAGGAAAGTGACACGGAAGCGAAGTAGAAATGGGGATGAAGACGTCCTTATTTATTACCGGGGGGCCAGTACCCGAGGTCCGACGGCTTAACGTGCCCATCCGACGCACGGCGGGTATTTGGTGGATCGAACCTGAGGTCCTTTCCTCAGCAGTCACGAGTTGCCCACTAGACCACCCGCGGCCCAGTGTGAGGAAGATCAGATCAGATCATATATAGAGGATTTCAGTAAGGGAATGTCTGACCCCAGGTTTTAAACAGCCCTTAGAAATAGGAAGAGGAGATTTGGACAAGAGTGCTTGATAGGAAAGTGATACGAAAGCGAGGTAGAAAGGGGAAGACGCCCTTAATTATTACCGGGGGCCAATACCCGGGGTCCGACGGCTTAGCATGCCCATCCGATGCACGGCGGATGTTTAGTGATTCGAGCGTTCGTACCTGTCTGGGATCGAACTGTAGGTTTCTCCGTGGCAGTAACGAACTTTAACCACTAGGCCATCCGCCGCCCTAGTTTGAGGAAGAACGAATGATGGTCTTTATTTGTACTAAGGGACCCAGTACCTAGACAACCATAAAAGTAAGGAAGGATATATAGAGGACACAATCTGTATTAGGCTGAAACTCATGAAGTCGACTGCAGCACGCCATCGACCTTAAACACAACTGCCGTTGATTGACAGCTGGGCTTCCCAGGAATCACCACGAACCACGTGATTTTGTCCATTTGAGATTTGACCTTCCAACAGGGTTGAAGACGACGTATACGATATATACCTACCTCTTTCCAGATTTTTTTTTCATCTTTCAGTTTCCTATAGCATTCTTCTAAGTGGAATTATTCTTGCTGTTCGTTAACTTTACATTTGCAAATTCCATAATTTAGGTTTCTAAGTGTCTTTGTTGTACATTTCATTCACGCATATTTTGTCATTTTTTTCTTCACAAAGTAAGCTGTGACTTGGCTTTTCTTTCAATTCTGGTTTGTATTTCATTGTCATCTGTTTCGATATCTATATTACGTTATTGTCATCTTTCCGATGCCTCACTTGGCTCAGGTTGTGACGAGTTAAGGACAAAAGTCGTGGGCGGTGGGGGGGGCAACGGAAAGGTAGCGCAGAGCAGCTGGATCTCATACCATCCCCGAGTACTGGGTTGCCATAGCAACCATTGCCGACGGGTCGGGGTCATGTTACATTTTGTTCTGTTGCAAGTGGATGGGGGCGCCACGTTCTATGGGAGGAGTTTCCACAGGCTTCAACGTATGTTTCCACTCTTACTTTATGCTAGACGACTTAACGCACGGAGGGTATTACGTGTTTCACAGCAACAAGACCAACTGGGATCGATCATGCGACCATCAACTTGGTCTAACCACTAGGCCACTCGCGGCCCTAGGGAGCTAAGTTTTGCGTTTCCCTATCCAGTGGGCGAACTTTCGTAAATAAATTCATTTGTGTTGAACTATGTCTGTGAACACAGGTTTTATCTTCCACGTACAGGAACTCCTGAGAACAGCTACAGGACTAACTGGGGTGAGAGATAACGACACTACGCCGATTATTAATTTTTATGTTAGGGTTAACGACTAATAAAAAGGAAGGTTCCAAGCCTCAACTACCCAGGTCACAAATGCCATTGTCGTGTCAGACGAAGTAGGAAGTGACATGAAATTGAACCTAGAAGCTCGCGATACGCCAGCGAAGTATGAGTATTGAGAGACAAAGTGTGAGTGTTTTGGAACTGTTGTGTTGGACACCACGTTCTGTTCTCATCCCCGTTCTTCCCTGAGTAAGTAATGCCAGACTATTACGTACTCTGGGAAGCACGGGGGTGAGAACAGAACGTGGTGTCCAACACACCAGTTCCGACCACTGAACATCGGATTCGATGAACGGCGGGTATTCAGAGCAACACAGCCTACTGGGATCGACCCAGAGGTCACCAGGTCGTAAAGCTGTTTCTCTAACCACTAGGACACTTGCGGCCCTAAACAGCGTCGAAAAAATATGACATAAAATATCTGAAGATCAACGCAGACCGTGTGGGCGCCAGTCTCTAGTCAACTGGAAGAAAAAACTAGTTTACTCCGTGCGATTACAATAGTTATAGCGAATGAATGTGTACAAAACGTCCTTAATTATAACACACACTACACGAAAACTTTGTTGTTGATGTGTAGAGCTTAAAAAGGGAGATTGAAATAGGGAATTATTAAATATGGACGGTTAAGACATTCTACCAGAGTTGGGAAAATCGTAATTGAATTAATCGGTAATGCATTACAACGTAATGGTAACAAGAACTTCGCGTTATTATTGCATGGTAATGGTGAACTGGTCATTAGAATTACATGGTAATTGTAATGACATGTAGCAGTCACCCATTATAATCGTAATGGTTAACTATATGTTGGTAATTAACCAATAACTTATGGGTAACAATACAACGTGAATAAACCAGCAACCAGTACACCCTTACACGTTGTGCAGGTTATTTGACAATTGTTCCACCCCTCGGACCTCAAAATACGCGTATGTAGGTATTGGAGGTTGTACGTGTATGACATGAGTAGTTGCCCCGTCTTCGCCGCAAGTAAAGTGATTTGAACGAAATAATACATATGAAGTAAGTACGAATAGGATGTTTATTCAGGTTAGCAGGGTCTTCAGGCGTGAGCGGCTGGCCGGTAGACTGCCCTTATTTTGATTTTGATTTTTCATATAAATATACACTGAAGTGCCAGAAAAACTGGTACACCAGTCTAATCCTTGGTAGGTCCCCCATGGGAGCGCTGGACTGCAGAAATACGACGGGGCATGGACTCCACTAGCTTCTGGAGATATGCCGTATAGGCAATGCACACCATACTTCCTGCAGAGCGTTCCACAATTCGAGTGTATTCCGTGGTCTCGGATTCCGGTGTTCGATAGCGCGTTGCATGGCATCCCAAATGTGTTCTATCACGTTCAGATCTGGGAACTTGGGTGGGAATGGCAACACCCTAAACTCAGATGAATGCTCCTCTAACCAAAATGTATTGTTCCAACACTTGTGTGGAGGTGCATTGTCCTGTTGGAACAGGCCCAACCCATCAGCATGAATGCAGGACATGAACGGGTGTACCTCGTCACCATACTTGGGATTGATTACCTTGTAATGCATTACACGTTAATTGTAATCTGTACTTCCATTACTTTGTAAAGCATCCTGCCCAATTCTGCATTCTACAAATTCCCGAGTATCGTTGGAAGTGGGTCATACCCTTCCATTTTACAAAGTAATTTCCATCATCCTGACCCTTCGTGCATGCATTGGATAATATTCGCAGCCACTAAATTCTAAGGTTGCTCAGATGAAACAGTTACGAATTAAGGCATTAATGGGCTCCTGGACCCCAAAGAATTTAAATAACTGGTAATTATTATGAAGTCCGTTAAAACACGATACTACTGAATTATCTGCAGAGTTTTCATGATAAGTACTGTATTTTTTATTGTTCTCACAAGAACACGAGTTAAAAGCTTGATATTCCTAGATTTTGTCTTGGATTTCCTAATGATTTAGCGTTGTATACTTTTCTTAGAGCATATCTTGAGCACGTTTTGTCCGTCCGTCGGTGCCCACGATATCTCTGCAACTATTAGTCCGATTTGAAAAATAATTCTTTTTGCATTGGGAAGCTTGAAATATGCGAATGATGATCCTTCATTTCGTTTTTTTTTTTTTTTTTACAATGTGCAATTTCGCCGCTAGAGAGCGTAAATGCAGATGATGTCGAATTCAAAAATACGTTTTATTCCACATATTTGCTTCTAAACATCCAATTGGAAAAGTTTTATCTTTCGATTCCATTTATGTCGAAGAGTAATTTAGATATAGTTACTTTTTTCAAATTACGCATAGATTTTCCGCTAGGGGGCGTAAAAGTAAATTACATTTTTCCCGATAGCTTTCTAAAACTCCGATTTGAAAAATTCTTTCAGCGGATACACCTCCTGATGGAAAATCTTTGGCATATAATTTCAATTTTTTGGTAAAGAATACTTTGGCCACAACGGTGCGTAAATGTTAATTTTTGCTTCTGATGTATTTGCCATAAAATCTGAGCTTCAAAAATATCGATAGAAAAAATTCTCTCGTGAAATGAAACCACTCACATCGATAAACCTTTTCGGAATATTTTCTTCTTAAAATATTCCATAGTTTATCCGCCAGGGGCATAGATATATATGCTATTTTTGTCAACATCTCCACTTCTAGGAGCCCGATTTGAAAAATTCCTTCTTTGTTGGATAGTGTTTCCAGCATGACACGTTTTTCATATAATTTCAAAATTTTCAAGTAATTCAGAGACTTTCCGCTAGGGGGTGTAAAGGTAAATTGCTTTCCCCCTATATCTCTGCTTCTAAATATCCGATTTGGAAAATCCTTCCTGCACCGGATACAGCTCTTGATGGGAAATCCTTTGCACATATTTTCTAATTTTTGTGAAAAATGGTTTGGTCACCAGGTGGCGTAAGTCTTAATTTCCGCTTCTGATTTTTTTTTCAGCAAAATATGAGCTAAAATCTCGATTGAAAAAAAAAGTCGTTTGTTGACCGATACTAATCATGTCTACAAACACTTTTAGGAACATTTTCTTCTTGAAATAATGCATGGTTTCTACGCCAGGGGGCGTAGATGTATATCTTATTTTTGTCAATATCTCTACTTGTAGAAGTCCGATTTGAAAATTCCTTCTTTGTTGGATAGTGTTTCCGATGCGAAATGTTTTTCCTATAAATTCAAAATTTTCAAGTAAATCATAGACTTTCCGCTAGGGCGCACAAAGGTAAATTGCGTTTTCTGCGTTATTTCTACTTCTAAAACTCAGATTTGAAAAATTCTTCCTGTATCGCATACAAGATCTGATAGAAAATATTTTTCACATAATTTCTAATGTTTGGTAAAGAATGGTTTGGCCACCAAAGGATATAAGTGTTAATTTCCGCTTCTGATGTATTTGTAGCAAAATCTGAACTCCTGAAAACTCGACTAAATTTAATTTTCTTGGACCGATACCGCTCATATGGAAAAACCTTTTGAGAATAATATCTTTCTAAAATAATGCATGGTTTTCCCACCTGGGGACGTAAAGTAACATCTTATTTTTGTCCATATCTCTGTTTCTAAGAGTCAGATTTGAAAAATTCTTTATGTTGGAGAGCGTTTCCGGTGCGAAATGTTTCTCATATAAATTCATGTTTTTCTTAATGCACAAGTCTGCAACCAGAGGACGTAAGCTCACGATTCCGTTTACAGCAATATTTGAAATATTAAAAACCCTATTGGAAAACTTCTTTCTTCCGTCAGATACTATTTTTTCCATACCGGTTCCATTGACTTTGAATAGCTTTGGTAAATTGAATTTGCGTCAGAACGGATTCAAAAGACGTGCTTATTACACCCAAAAATTCGATGTAATCTTTCTTGTGTTTTATGCAATGTGAAGCCACAGGGGACTTCGACCGTTAACTATTCCAAGTGCAAACCGGGAGGTGTGAGTGGTTGGCAGTAAAAACCTGAAACTTTCTCGCTGAACCACTGTACACAGCGACATGAAACCTTTACCCTTGGTGAGTCACTGCCTTGAAATCCGTCCGTCTTCGAGCCTCTGATCAGGTGGAAATCATGCGAGACAAAAGAAACTATTTTATAAACCGCTCTTTCTAGAGTTTTGTAGATAATTCTTGCTGAGGAATGTCTCCTGGGCAACATGTTGGGCCCGTAGGCTATAGGTCCCCCCCCCCTCTTAATCTGGCACTCAGATGAACTCTTGTCAGAGTTGACGACACCATAAGAACTTCAACTGAGTCTTTTATTTCACCAATTTCAGCAGACGAGAAGTCAGTACACTGTAAAAATAAGCACAGAATTCACCGAAAATTCCTGAAAATAAGGTATAGCAAAATTGCCAGTAGGTGTCCGTATTTTAACTACATTTCCGTTTTGAAAAGTTTGTTTCCTCTACTTCCTTGCCATAGTCGGTAATTCTCTTTATTTCAGGAAATTCTGTTTCGGGTTTTTCCCTATTAACACAGAAATTTCGCAAAACCTTACACTGACTTTTTCAGCCCTTCTACGAATCCTTTCTCTGTGCCCCTGGAGGTTTTCGAACCACGCGTGCTACTAATGAACCAGAAGAGCATGTAGCGAATAGTCGGATTTTTTTTTTTACTTGACACTTAATTGATAATGGAATCTCCTATTTTTGGGGGTGCAAACATTTTGGGTGCGAAGTGTTGAAGGAAATGATTTCCCATGCTCAGAGACAACACAGGAAAACTTCCTCAGTCACTTGTTCCCTGCGGGGATAAGATTTTAAGACCCACTATCACGGCAGTCCCATCTTTTGGTTCATCTCCCACCCACTACATTGTTATCACCCCCCCCCATTGTTTGTTGGGGACATAATCGCTGGGGAGAGAAATTCCACTGTTCCCTTAAGAAGGATCACTTAAGAAACAAAGAAGCTCCCTCCCCCTTTCAGATCAAGCTATGTTTACTGCCACGCTTTCCACAAGAATTCCGCCCTAGGGTGAGATTACTACGGAAGCCTTCGCATGCTCCCTTTTGCTGCGAATCGCATCTGTTTATACCTGAAAAGGGGTTGCTGCACCCCAAAAATCAGACGATTCCATTATCGTCAAGTGCCAAGAAAAAAATCCGACTATACACTCACGTATAAGGTAGAACACGAATTGCACGATTTTTTTTTCTTATTATTAACGTAGGTGAATTACTTGTTTTATTTTTGAGCTTTTTTTCTAAATAGCTGTGTAGTTATTTTTTTTTCTGTGGAAGGACTTCATTAGAAATTACGTATTTCTTTCATCGTGATTTTTCGAAGCAACAGAATGCTTTGGAACTTGAGATCTTATTAAACTGACTTTAAGTTATCTTTAAGAAAAGGTGAAATGTACTAACCTTATAATATTTTACAAAACTCGGAAACATAAAATATACTCTTTATAGCTATAATAGTTTTTACCTTAAGGAGTCCACACAGTGATATATAGACATCATACAATTACCTATACAACAATTTAAGTACTAGGTTTCTTGCGATGACACGATGTACAAACTTTTGAACAAAAAAGGGATAGAGGGGAAGAAATAGCTCCTGTGCCACAATCACCAAACTTTCATGCGATATGCTATCCACAATATCAAATCTTTCATACGAGGGTTGTACCGAAAAGTAATGCAAAACTGAGCATACCTTTTTATTAACTGACAGATCTTTCAAACTGCATATGCTGGTAGAGTAACTCTTCCTCTATATGAACCCTTCTTCATTGTTGGTAAATACAAGGGTTGTACCGAAAGTAATGCAAAAGTGGGCATAACTTTATTAATTGACAGAGGTCGTTCAAATTGCATATGCTGGTAGAGTAACTCTTCCTCTATAGTAACCCTTCTACATTGGAGGTAAATACGAGGATTGTACCAAAAGTAATGCAAAAGTGGGCATAACTTTTTTATTAACTGACAGAGGTCGTTCAAACTGCATATGCTGGTAGAGTAACTCTTCCTCTATAGTAACCCTTCTTCATTGGAGGTAAATAAGAGAGTTATGCCCACTTTTGCATTAATGTCGGTACGACTTTATTAACTGACAGAGGTTGTTCAAACTGCACATGTTGGTAGAGTAACTCTTCCTCTATAGTAACTCTTCTACATTGGAGGTAAATACGAGGATTGTACCAAAAGTAATGCAAAAGTGGGCATAACTTTTTTATTAACTGACAGAGGTCGTTCAAACTGCATATGCTGGTAGAGTAACTCTTCCTCTATAGTAACCCTTCTTCATTGGAGGTAAATAAGAGAGTTATGCCCACTTTTGCATTAATGTCGGTACGACTTTATTAACTGACAGAGGTTGTTCAAACTGCACATGTTGGTAGAGTAACTCTTCCTCTATAGTAACCCTTCTTCATTGCAGATAAATAATGGATTCTAAGTAGAAGCAACGTGCCGTCATTGAGTTCTTAACGAAGGAAGAGTGCAGGCTGCCCGACATCCACAGAAGGCTACAGAATGTTTACGGAGACGACACCATTGACAAGAGCAATGTACACAGATGGATGAAGTTTAAAGAAGGGGAAACCAGCATTGTACACAAACCACGCAGTGGAAGGCCATCTGCGACTGGATGAATTGATTCGCGCGGAGAGACTAGTCACAATTCGCGAGCTTGCTGTACAATTGGACGATGGTTACAATGCCATACAGGAGATGGTGGAAGACAGGGTATCGGAAAGTGTGTGCAGAGGGGGTACACCTCGGCAGTTGACACCCGAGTTGGAGAGAAGGGTGGAAGTCTGCTCTGATTTGCTGTAAAGTTTTGAAGCCAATGAAGACAAGTTTTGTTTGTCAATCTGGTGACAGGGGATGAAACGTGGGCGAATCTTTACGATCCGGAAACTGAGATTCGATTCATAGAATGGAGTCACGCCTCTTCAACAAGGACTAAGAAGTTCAAGAGCCAGCTATCAACACAACGTCGTGGTGATTTTTTTTTTTGGGGGGGGGTGACAGGAGTGCCATTGTCCTTGGTTTTCTGGAACGTGGCCGTACCGTGACCAGCGAGCGGTACATTGAGACACTCAAGAAGCTTAGAGAAGCCATAAGGTGGAAGAGTCCGAACACGAATCGGAAAAGGATCCACATTCACCATGACAACACGAGACCACAAACATCGTTGGCAACAAATCAGGCGATCAGCAAATTAGGCAGGTCAGTGGTCCCCCATCCACCCTACAGCCCAGATCTGGCTCCGTCCGACTTCCACCTGTTCGGTCCAATGAAGGACAGTCTCCGGGAACAACGATTTGATGAAAAAGACGAAGGGAAAGTGTCTGAAGTAGTGGGTACCACAGTCCACAACTGAATTTTTTCAAAGAGGATTCTCGAGAGTTGGGTTCCATGATGGTGCAAATGCATCGCTTGTGATGGAGATTATGTTGAGTAGTACCTTGGTATACTGAAACAGTTACTCTACCAACATGTGCTATTTGAGCGTCGCGTCGTTCAATTTGCTCTGTCAGTTAAAGTTATGCCCACTTTTGTGTTACTTTGGGTACAACCCTTGCAGTCAATCTCTCAAGCATATTGCCAGGAATCGCTGTTATTACTGAAAAATTTCCTTCGTATGAATACGAAAAAATTTTCCGTTAGCATACGAAAGGAATTATGGAAACGTTTCTGAATATTCAGAATTTTCTTGTAACACCTTAAAAATGGCAATTTACGTCAATGCACAAAAGGAATTACGGAGAGGATTCTGAAAGTCCTGAATTTTCCTGGATTATGAAAAATGCGTGATATTCAGGCTTTTCTCTGTCATTCCACGGTAAAGGAATCACGAAAAATAACTCATGAATTGCAGATTTATTTATTTTTTACTGTACGTAATTCAGCAGCATTTAGTGACACGTAATGCACGCTTCTTCATCGCTTTAGGTTTCTTAAGTTGCTGAACTTGACAGTTTCTTGTACGCACTCACTTTCGTTCAAGTCAATACTGATCAGACACAGCAGATAGTTATCCTTCGAATGTGTTAAGTACTGCATGGTTATCAGAATGTCTTCACATTGAGTATGAGTTGAACAAATGGCTTTGAGTTGAAGAACAAGCCATAGCCTCGTGTCCCGATTTGCCACACTTCCGGCACACCTTCACAACTGTAGTGTATGTAATCCTCGCTTTTTCAGCGTCACATCCACAAGACGCTAAACACATTTCATCCTACCGAGCTTCACAAAGTCAAAAAATTTAAAGAAGGAAAATTTAGGGATATGGGTATTATCTCGCGCTGGGAGCCCTACATAATTTTTTCATAGGACACTAAAGCACTGTTATCAGAGTTATCCACTTTCAGAGGCACAGCTTCAACATGAACAGTTTTCAAGACGCCATCATAAGAGAAAAAACCTCTCTACCTTAAGTACAAAAGCGAAGTCCGAAAAGTCAGCTTGCAGCTATTGGTCAACCAATTTCTCAATCACGAAGTCAAAGTTATTTTCATTCCTCGGCTGTACCGCATACGCATTATGAACAATCGCTTCGACAACAGCCCTCAATAACACTCGCAGGCCGCAGACTCGAACGGAACATAGTCACTTTCTTTCGTTCACACATTTCGTGACTATTCCGGAGAGGCAAAAGAAGTCTTCACTCGACCTGTTTAAGCGCAGTTCAGCTTCAGAACAGAGCATATTTTTTTGTTTATTTGTTTGTAGGTGTGATGTAATACGCAAAAAAAAAAAAATTGAGCAACATATTTCTTGCAAATTTTTTGTCACATTAAGTTTTTTGTCTGTACGAAGCATTTTTTTTTGTTGTTTTTTTAAATTGACAAATTTAACCGCTTCCTAAAGTCTGCCATTCCAGGCATGTGCCTAGTATCATTGTGCCATATCACCTTGTGCGTTTACCTTGATTTTAATAACTTCGTTTCACTACGCAGCAACACTTACACTCTATAAATAAGGAAATGTTTACGACATCTCAGTGTTGCTTTTTTTTTTTTTTAAATACAATGAATCCCATTCTTAATATTCCTTTACAGAATCATACATAGTTTTAAAAGTTCACTTTTAATTTACTGATAAAATTTGTTGGCAGATCTCTTTCAGTTACGGGTGTATTTTTAAAATTATTTCCACAAAATTCTCTTTGGCACGACCCCTAACTAGAAGACTGAGCCCCAAAATGCGATCATTCAACTGTTCCTGCCTATTCATGCCCCCCCTTCTTGGCCCAGATTTGAGTTCTCGATGAAGCATGGTTGGCTGTCTTACTTCCCTGGAGCCAGTATCCCCTAACTAGGAATGGGTAAACAGCTTATATCCCTTAGAGTTGCCCATGGTAGTCGTATCCTTCTCCTTCCCCCCGAAAGAAAACCTGAACGAACAGTCTTCTACAAATTATTACCCTGAGAAATTCAAATACACATTTCTTGCTTAATTATACGCGGGAATAAGTGGCTGCCGCGTGGCTCCTTGGCACGGACAGCTGCTGGTCCTGTTCAGATTTTCTTGGAGGAGGAGGGGGATGACGACCACCGTGAGCAACTCAATAGGTCATAAGCAGTCTAACGTCCCAAAATTAGGGCCACTGGTTCCAGGGAAGTGAGAGAACTAGTGCCGCAAGACAAATAACATTCATGCCTCACTGGGGTTCGAACCCGGACTCATTACGAACGAATGGTCAGAAACCAGCACTTAGACCGGGACAGCCCTGTTCCATTACCGCCAAATTCTTGCAGTGTCCCAAAAGTCGCACGACATGTTCCTAGTCTCGGGGCAAAAAAAAAAAAAAAAAAAAAAACCCTGGCTATGAACAAGTCTTCGCCTTACTCTCTGAACAATTTAACCTAAAGGTTTGCGCAAGCCTTACCCTGCCCGTAATGATCGTTCCTATCAACAAGACTGTTGTCCGTCATCTGTGTGTTGAAAGTGCGTTCTCCGGGTAGTCTATATATAGGCTAAGAGATTAAAAAACAAACAAATCGGCTCGGAAAATGAAAAGACGCAAGCGGTTCCTCATATAATGTACTCCTGCCGAACCGATTTAAATTAGAAAAAACGAAATCAAATTTGGCTTATAAAAGCGAAATCTCGCTGTTTTAAAAATCAAATCTGATTTACCCCCATCCCCTCACCCCAAGCAATTTCCTTCAAATATTCATTTTAAGAGACATGAGTTATTTTACTTTGTGGTTTAACGACCACAAAGTAAAAGATCTCAACATGACCATTGGAAGTTATAAAAACTGTTTAGGAGTTATAAGCAGTCGCTGCTTCCTAATTTAGGGGCCACCCCGGTGGCGCAGTGGTCTAAGCGCTGCCTTAGGATCATTCGCCCGTGAAGAGTCCGGGTTCGAATCCCGGTGAGGCATGGATGTGTTTTGCCTTACGGCACTGGCTCTCTCCTTTCCCTGGAACGAGTGACTAAATTAGGGACGGACAACTGCTTATAGCCCATTGAGTTTCTCACGGTGGCAACCTTCAATCAAAAAAAAAAAAAAAAAAATTAAGGTCACGGGTTCTAGGAAGAAGAGCCAATGCCGTAAGAAAAGCACACCACTTATGCCTCACCCGGGACTTGTACCCGGAACCAGCTCGAAAGACTGGCCAAAAACCAGCGCTTCAGGCCACAGAGAGGGACATGTTTAAATCTGACACACGGTAAAAGCAGTTGTCAAACCTAAATTCCAGAAACGGTTATATGTATGGATGCTCATTATGTAATGTAAGCATGTCATTTATCAGTCACATGCACGGCAAAAATCGTTGTGAAAATACAAAATTATTACTACAAATATTCAGAACAAAAATAAACACTCACGTAGTTAGCCACAGAACCCGATGCATCTCACAAACGAGAGCAAACTTCTAGTAACAAGTATACGTCGTAAATTTACCAATGAAAAAATAAAGAAACACTACACTTGTGAGCACTACTGTTTTATTTTATTCTGTTCTCAATTCAATAGCCAATTTTGTTCATGCTGCGGAAAGATTTCGTTATTCTTGGCCACACACCCCCTGATCGACTAGAGATATAGTTTTGATTTTTGTAAAAGTCTTCGTCACGTGCTCAGTCACCCAAAAATATGATTTAGATAGAAGCTTAGAACACCTTTTTTCACTTTTCTTTCGTATCGGAAATGCAGTCCTCTAGTCCTGAAATTTCAGGACTAGAAGACTGAAAATTTCAGGAAATACCCTTCTAAAGTCCTGAATTTCAGGACTAGAGAAATTTCAGGACTTTAGAAGGATATTTCTGGAAAAACAGGAAGGGTATGAAAATGTTTTTGGTATTGGCAGGCAGATAACTTCGCTTTTACCTTTTCTATTTTATATTGGGAAGTGGAAGGCTGACGAAACAGTTTAAAATTAAAAGCTTTAATGAATATTGAAACTGAAGTTTCGAAATAAAAAGAATATTTTCCGACCAGCTGTATTTAAATATGACAAAGTGACGTCTGAAACGTGAACCATAAGAAACCAGTCAAACTGGAAGCACCGTTTAACTAGGAGTATCGATTTCTCACTAGTGACGGCAAACATTATCCGAAATAATCAAATTATAAAACGTTGGGCTTTTATTACATTTAATAACACTCTAAACGAAGTGCCCGTTTTATGGTTCAGTTATTTATATTCAATAAAGTCACTATTGATAACTTTCAATGAGAATTTTTACACATATCTTGAACTTCACGAGACAGGACTTGAGTACTCGATATGATGAAACTGGTAATCTTCGGTATTTAAAACCAACAGCGCTCGACGCTCTAAATTTGCACATAATTTCAGTAGTGTCCTTATGGCTCCTATAAAGTCTACTATAAGAGGCTTTCGATTGAATGCTTTTCCCTTCAATACACCTCACACGAAGTAGTCTGGTAGAACTTCTGGGGGATCTTGACAGCCAGCGAGTTTCTGAAATGCCTTAGTTTCTGCATAACACGTTGCACCATTTTGTTAAAGACATCCAACTGTTAGTTCTTCATCTGTCAGCAGATGTAAAATTTCACTGAAAATTTCACTGCAAGCCTTGGTGCGCTTTAAGAATATGCTTTGTCTTAGTGATACTTCACGCCATACGCCAATTATTTCGGGATGCAAAAATTCCGCGTGCAATGGATATTTTTGCTACTACACAAGTGTGTTTTATGTCCATGAAGTCGTTTAAAATAAAAATGATCCATCTCTAAAACAGGAGAGGTTCTAACTAGCCACAAGTTCTTGATATAGCACACGAAAGCTGATGCGTCTTTCTTAATCAATGGGAAACAATTATTTCTCTACTAACACACGGTAAGAGTGCGTTGTGTGTGTGCGTGTTTTTCTCAACCCGCCGACGCGTGAAAATGCAGTATGTAAATCACTTGGCAAAGATCGCGGGATGATTCTGCTGGCGACGAAAACCGCTTCTCAGCCTGAATTGTTTGTTCAGGAACTTCAGCTCCGGTCTCCTGCGTATACATCAATTTTTTTTTTTTTTTTTTTTTTTTGATTGGAGGTTTAACGACCACCGTGAGCAACTCAATGGGCTAGTCGCCCGTCCCTAATTTAGGGTCACTGGTTCCAGGGAAGGGAGAGAGCCAGTGCGATAAGACAAACACAACATCCATGCCTGACCGGGATTCGAACCCGGACCCCTTACGGACGAATGATCATAGGCCAGCGCATTAGACCACTGCGCCACCGGGGCGGCATATATATCAATTGATTAGGCTGCGATTTGTCTTCAACTACGTTAGCAATTCCTGAAAATACAGTTCTCAGTGTGGGGGGGGGGGGGCTCACGGCTAAGAGGAACTCTAGCCTCAGGAAAAATATTTTACAGCTTTGAAAGAAGTATTAAAAAGAAAGGTACTTTTCTTTTTCAGTGAATAAAGTAAAATATTTAGAAATAAATTTCGCGATTTTAGTTCTTTTTTTTTTTTTTTTTTTTATTGGAGGTTTAACGACCACCGTGAGCAACTCAATGGGCTATAAGCAGTCGCCCGTCCCTAATTTAGGGTCACTGGTTCCAGGGAAGGGAGAGAACCAGTGCCGTAAGACAAACACAACATCCATGCCTGACCGGGATTCGAACCCGGACCCCTTACGGACGAATGATCAGAGGCCAACGCCTTAGACCACCGCGCCACCGGGGCGGCCGATTTTAGTTCATAAAAAGTGGATGATGGAAAAGCAGCTACTAGAGATGACTTGAGGCCCCCTTTTTCACAGTCGTAGCAAATGTTGTAAACGTCAGTTCAATGAATGAAATATTTATACCATTGTAGATAAGGAGTTATGTATTACAATCCTCTGCACACGCCTATAATCATCATCATCATTGTCAACCATTATCAATCCACTGCTGGAAGAAACTTCTGCTGGACGAAGTTTCTTCCACAACGGTCTGTCTTGTGCCAGTCTCCTACATGTCACTCCTGCATACTTTCGAATTTCATCCACCCATCTCCCATATATATCCTTCAGAATATAATGAACTAAAGGTTGTTCGTCGCAGGGTCTTTTTCAATACGTATGAAATATCGTGGTGTGATGTTAAATATGCTTTTTTATATTTTTTTATATTCAAGAGTAAATAATTTAAATTTCGCTTTTTTTTTTTTTTTTTTTTTTTGTGCCGCAATTCTTGATTGATACTTACTTATGTATTACATTTGTGTATAAATCGGAAAAGGCCCTTAGATACTGTCAGATATCAGTTACGTGTTTTTTTTTTGTTTTTTTTGTTTTGCGTAATCGTTGTCTGATTGTCCGCAATTTACATCGTTTCTCGTCATATTTCTGTTTCGCGCCTCACCTTTTATTATAGTTTTGATGCCGCTTTTGCATCTGATGCAAACTGTTTGGTATGGCGATTATAACGTGCAAGTTTGTCAGTGCCGGGTATCGAACCCGGGTCCCCTCAATCCGGAGTAAATCGCTCTCCCAACTGAGTTACACGGACATGGGCTCTCACAGCTATCTGCCTTCATGTGCGTCCTGCGAACCAAGCACGTCACATCCCCCCCCCCGAAAGAGCGCCAGGGGCATGGCCCACGGGTGACTCGGGACCATGTATCGCTATAGGCAGTCATCCCATGAAGAACGTGCATTTGAGAAATCCCAGATAATTTGGTGTGTGGAACGCATAATCACACTGATTTACTTTTTCGAAGCATTAAAGAGGGTATTTTCATTTTTCCTGTCTCGCCGTGTGGAAAGAACATCATATTATTGCGAGAAACTTAACAGTCTAGTCATCCTGGAAGTTCGGGCGCCAATATAACGTACAAGTTTGTCCGTGTCGGGCATCGAAGGCGAGTCGCCTCACTCCGGAGTGAGTCGCTCTCCCAACTGAGCTACGCGGACATTTGCCCTCACTGCTATCTGCCTTTATCTCATGTGCATCCTGCGGTGCAGGCACGTCACATGCTCTCGGCCCACAAAGGCCCTTGCGCCGATAAACTGCAACCAATGGCAGTTATGTGTTTTACGTGTGTGCTCGTAATGGATTTCAAGGGGATTTCCGTAAGAATAATATTTGTTAAAGTATTTCCGTAACTTCTACTACTTTTGACGTATTAAGTGTTTTGAAGTACTTTGTATTTGTATAAAACCATGGCGACCATTTCAATTACAACGTGCGCATTCATGTTACACACAATAAAGTGCAATCATTTTGGTTTTCCAATAAATATCTGTGGGTTCAAAACAATATGAATTATTGAAAAGCTCATAAAACAGAATAGTGAAAAGCTAATTATATGGAATTTAAAAATTCAGTAATTAAAAGCTACTAAATTTTTACAAAAGAGCCTCCAATATTTTTTGCGGGGAGGGGGGGGAATTCCGGTACGCCATTGGGCACGCGTCTTTCATCAAATGAATTTCATGCATCTATTTTCTACTAGTCTTAAACGACCCAGTTTGATGATATTTCGGGACTAGAATCACACGCTGAACGATTGTTTACACTTTAACGTTGCTGGGAGAAGCAAGCTAAAATTCTTGCACATTCATGCGTGCAAAGCAGAAAGTTTCAAGGCCACTAGGAAGAGTCCAAAAAGGGTAACGACGACACTTTCACAAGAACTGAATTGTGCAGGTAAAATACCTCAACAACCGCTGATTTTATAGCCAAAATTCAGTGCTTCCACTGCGAGGATCATATGCCTAGGGGGGAGGCAAGTTGAATCTTGCCCCTCCAATAATTTTACTGGGAAGAAGTGCCCACCCATCAATATTTTTCGTCCTGTTTAATTAAATAAACGCTTTAGCTTCATAAGGTGGAAAATGGCAGTTAAGTGTTTTATGTGTGTGCTCGTAATGGATTTCAAGAGGATCTCCACCTTATGAGGTCAAAGTGATTTATTTTCGAAAAAATAATAAATAACAAAATAAACTTTTCTTCCATATAATTGTTGATTCGACAAGAAGACCCATATTGTGTTCTCGTGATAAGTGGTAAATGTTTAAAACAATTATCAAAAATATAAAATAAATAAAAATACAGAAACGTCTAGCGCCTTTATTTATCTATCTTTTGCGCTTATTGCTCTTTGTTTAAGTAATCCAGCTAATTTCTCATTTTTTTATAAACATTTGGAAATAAAATCTCTCTAGATACTTTTTAAAAATCACAGGCTGACTTTTTTTAAAATCACAGGCTGAATTTTATTTTTTAAAATATTAATATTCGGCAAAAGAATATTTTTGTTTCTTTGTTCATTTACTGATGAGCAATTACAATTATGTTTTAAAATATACGTCTCATCCCGTAGTTTATCTCCTCCCCCCCCCCTTTTTTTTTATTTTCCCACTGACAATGGAAGAAACATTCCCTTCCCACGTCTGATCCCTTCACCCCCCCCCCCCCGTGCCATAATTTGGTGAAGCTGGCTCCCCTGACGAGAATAGCTCTGTATTTTTAGGCAACACATTTAGGACAAATTTCAGAATTCGTTAAAAATTTCTAGTTCTAGAAAGTGTCATTGGTAAAGGCAGCAAGAAAAATGGCACCGACGTAACGAGTACGTCATGTGACACAACAAGTTAGTAAGATCATGCAATGCATTGATTATGATACGCTTTCCAACCGACCAGAAATCATTACTCAAGTTATAAGGATAATGGCTGTGGAATAAATTTCGCACCTGTGTCCTGATCTTTGACCCCATTTCGATGATATTAAACAGAATTAGTTCAGTATACCTTCGGAACAACATACTAAAGTTTTGTCGCAATAGAAGCATTTTTAGCCAAGTTATGAGGATAATGGCTGTGGAATAAATCTAACCCCTGTGCCCTTACCTTTGACCCCATTTCGATGATATTCAACAGAACCGGTTCAGTATATCTCTGGAACAACATAATAAAGTTCTGTCGCAATAGAAGCATTTTTACGTAAGTTATGACGCATAAGGGCGATGGAATGGATCCCGCTCCTATGCCCTGACCTTTGATCCCATTTCGTCCATTTTCAATAGGGTTTGTCTCCAGGTTGTCCCCTGCCACATACTAAAATTTCATCGAAATCGAACCATTTTTACGCGAGTTATCGTGCGAACAGATAGGCAGACGGACAACAGATAACCATTTATTGGTGTATGTACGCTTCTTCAACCTAGGGTTGGAAAGCGTAAAAAAAGAAAAGGTGTGCAATATAAAATGTAATAATTATTGACCATTTATTGGTGTATGAAATTTTAAAACTTAGGGTTCATCATAATTAGCCGAATGTTCGTCGTAGAGAAGCAGTTGTGGCCGAGTGCTCTGAGGTGACTGCTTGTCCGAGATGAGACACACGTCCGAGCCCCGAATGAGGCATGGCGGTGCCCTTGTCCGTTGGCTCTGTCCCTTTCCTGGAACCAGCGGCCCTAATTGGAGATTGACGACCGTTTATAGCCCTCGGAGTTGTATTTAAACGCCGAAACTAACAAGAGTGCAGTCCGTTTCAACAAGTTTTTTTTTTTTTTAATCGGTCTTTTAAAAAGCGGCGACACGGTTGCAAATGGAGGTACTCTTTCGCTATTGAATTCGAAAACATTACGTAAATTTTCATCAGCGAAAAGTTCATAAAAGGGTGCCGAAGTAGCACTCTGCGTTGCGTCGGGGCGCAAACATGGCTTGAGATGGCGCTGTGTGCCTGGATCACCCACAGTCCCACAGCCTATGGTTTTTGTAGAACGTCTCCTTTTTCCGAGGTACCTTGTCCCTCTTCCAAGCTTAGTAGGCTCATTCCACATTACGCAAAACTTGGTTTGGTACTAAGCAACGTCCGCTTCGCAGCTTCTTCTGTTGACGTACACGCTTATGACGCATAAGGGCGATGGAGCGGCAAGTTACGCAATAATTTCTTCGTTTCAATTCTACACGTAGTGTGAGGCAGCTGAAGCAGATCCAATGGGATGTTCCTTTCTGAAACTGAAAGTGAGCTTCACTCAGTGCACAGTCTGAGCCAAGCCAGAGTTATTCTCGGGAAACTTCGGTAAACAGACTCTACTCCCAATATGTCGGTGATCATTGATGAACTTTCAACCTAATCGTACCTGCTGCGTGAAAGGAAGGGAAGAATTAAATCAAATGGTATGTGAAAAACAATTGTTACGCCTATTTTCATATTTTTAATAATATACCTCTGGTATTATCCTAAGATCCTAAATCATGTAAGACTGTTATTTGGTTTTGTGTCCAACCGAGCATCCTATATTATTAATTTCTATTTCTCGGCAAAAAAAATGCACATGACGAATGAGAAACATTAAACTGACACGATTTAAACTTTTCTAGGAGCACATACTTTAGCGTTAAATACTTATGTAACGCTTATCTACTTTACATACTTATGTTCAGAACTACGTATAAACATGAAATTCGAAAGCAGAATTTAAACCCAAGCGTAAGCAAACGAACGGCAAACTAGGAACTACATTTTTGCGCGGAAAAAGGTACGACGTGCACAGGTTCCCTGCAGCCGACGAGGTGACTCCGCAGCTCGAAGAATTGACCTTGCAAAAACACATCAGCGTTCACTCCAACGACGCGGAAGCACAAACTTAGTTGATGCGTTGTACTTTGGCGTAAACATGCATCAGTTCTCGATTAATAAATAGCCTTCATTTGCTCAGACTTTCATACTTCGTTTTTTTTTTTGTGCATTGTTTTTAACGATCGCTATTTGGCCATTAACAAATTATTTAAATCACGCCTAATCTCTCTAAGTAATCGCCAATGATATTATTACTAAACGTGTAGTGTTAATGAAATTCAAAATGCTAAAGATGCTTAAACTTCGTCTCCATCGCAGACAGGCAACTGGTGGATTAGCCAAGGGCAGATTTCCGACTAGGCGCGGGCCCAAGGCCCCTAGAGCTTGAGGGGCCCCGGAAACGTATAATTGGATTGCCAGTTTTGTTTTGGTTTTCACGGACAGAAAGGAATCAATCCTTAAAGCGACCACTTTGTATTGTTAATTGATATTTTACTTTCTGTTGCTGATGCTCTGAATTTTTGAGTTCTTATCGATGTACTTATTTTGAAAGGAACGGTTAAAATAATTTAGCCTTCGTTTTAGTGGTAGGTGAAAGAAGTATTCACGCTTCCCACACTTTTCATATTTTAAGGCGAATTCTTATCTGGTCTTCTGTGCTATAAATTTCTTTCATGCTACTTCCACCTAAGGGAAAGCATCTGTGGTGGAACCCTTCCACCTCCTCCCTGAGCTGCGATGAGTAGTGTTTGTAGAAACTTTCCTGATGATCGGGGGTATTTACTGTTAATTTTTTTTCCTTTGTTGTTGGATAATCAAGTTCTTTCTCAGCCCTAATTCTCTAAACCAGCCTAAACCAAAAGTGTTATTATTTAAGCTGAAAAAAAAAAAAGAAAAAAAAATTCTAGAACATCATGTTATCTATCCTTTTCTTATTTAATAGTGTTAAAAGAAATTTATATTGCATTGTAACAACATTTCTTATTACTTTCTCCTCCCTTGGTTTAATATTGGTTATTATCAAGTATTCTCACCTTTTCTATTCCTCAAATTGACATAAAACTAACTTTTGAAAAAGCAATAAAAAGTTTCAATGACACTCTTACTCGAAAAGCTGTGGTTCCTACTTTTCCATTTTCAAACCGGATCTTTTGCACTTAATTCTTATGCTTTTGTTTCTGATAACTGCAGTGCAAGTACGAAAAAAACATCACACATCTTTTTGACAGAATAAAACAAGAAAGATGACACCGAATTTTCGGGCGTAAGAAGCTCGTCTTTTGAATCCGTTCTGACGCAAATTAAATTTATCAAAGCTATTCAAAGGCAATGGAACCGGTATGGGAAACAATAGTATCTGACGGAAGAAAGAAGTTCTTCAATCGGGTCTTTAATCCCTCAGATATTGGTGTAAACGGAATCTTGAGCTTACGAACTCTTAGAAACAGAGTTATCGACAAAAATAAGATGTGACTTTACGTCCCCTGGTGGGAAAACCATGCATTATTTTAGGAAGAAAGTATTCTCAAAAGGGTTATCCATATGAGCGGTATCGTTCCAAGAAAAAAAAAAAATTAGTCGAGTTTTCAGGAGCCCAGATTTTGCTACAAATACATCAGAAGCAGAAATTAACACTTCTTATGACCCCTGGTGGCCAAACCATTCTTTACAAAACATTAGAAATTATGTGAAAAATATTTTCCATCAGGTCTTGTATGCGATACAGAAAAACAATTTCAAATCGGAGTTTTAGGAGCAGAAAACGCAATTTACCTTTATGCGCCCTGGCGGAAAGTCTTAAATGATTTACGTGAAAAATTTTGAATTTATAGGGAAAAGATTTCGCATCGGAAACACTATCCAACAACGAAGGGATTTTTCAAATTGGACTTTTAGAAGTAGAGATATTGACAAAAATAAGATATACATCTACGCCCCTTGGCGTAGAAACAATGCATTATTTCAAGAAGAAAGTGTTCCTAAAAGGTTTGTCGACATGAGTAGCATCGGTCAACAAAAGACTTTTTTTCAGTCGAGATTTTAGAAGCTCATATTTTGCTGCAAATACATCAGAAGTGGAAATTAAGACTTACGCCACCTGGTGGCCATACCATTTTTTTACAAAAATTAGAAATTTTGTGCAAACGATTTCCCATCAGGAGCTGTATCCGGTGCAGGGGGAATTTTTCAAATCTGAGGTTTAGAAGCAGAGAAATAGTGAGAAACGCAATTTACCTTTACGCCGCCTAGCGGAAAGTCTATAAAGTACTTTAAAATTTTGAATGTTTAGGAAAAATATGTCACACTAGAAACACTATCCAACAAAGAAGGAATTTTTTAAATCGAACTCCTAGAAGTCGAGATATTGACAAAAAATAAGATATACGTCTACGCCCCCTGGCGCAGAAACCATGCACTATTTTAATAAGAAAATGTTTCTAAAAGGTTTGTCGACACGAGTAGTTTGGTCTACAAACGACGTTTTTTTCAATCGAAAATTCAGAAGCTCATATTTTGCTGCAAAAACATCAGAAGCGGAAATTAAGGTTTACGCCCCCTGGTGGCCAAACCATTTTTTTTTAAGTTAGAAATTATGTGCACACGATTTCCCATCAGGAGCTGTATCCGGTGCAGAAAGAATTTTTCAAATCGGAGATTTAGAAGCACAGATATAGGGAGAAACGCAATTTAGCTTTACGCCCCCTAGCGGATAGTCAATGAATTACTTGAAAATTTTGAAATTATATGAAGCACATGTCATACTGGAAACACTATCCAACAAAAAAGAATTTTTCAAATCGAACCCCTAGAAGTAGAGATATTGACAAAAATAAGATATACATCTACGCCCCTGGCGTAGAAACCATGCACTATTTTAAGAAGAAAATGTTCCTAAAAGGTTTGTCGACATGAGTAGTATCGGTCTACAAACGACGTTTTTTTTAATCGAGAATTTAGAAGCTCATACTTTGCTGCAAATACATCAGAAGCGGAAATTAAGATTTACGCCCCCTGGTGGCCAAACCATTTTTTTACAAAAATTAGAAATTATGTGCAAACGATTTCCCATCAGGAGCTGTATCCGGTGCAGAAGGAAGTTTTCAAATCGGAGATTTAGAAGCAGAGATATAGGGAGAAACGCAATTTACCTTTACGCCCCTAGCGGAAAATCTATGCGTAATTTGAAAATGAAACTATATCTAAAACACTGTTCGACATAAATGGAATCGAAAGATAAAAGAATTTTTTCAATCGGATGTTTAGAAGTAAATATGTGGATTAAAACGTAATTTTGAATTCGACATCATCTGCATTTACGCCTCCTAGCGGCAAAATTGTGCATCGTAAAAAAAACGGAAAAAAAGGATCATCATTCGCATATTTCAAGCTTCCGAATGCAAAAAGAATTTTTCAAATCGGACTAATAGTTGCAGAGATACTGTGGGTACAGACGAACGGACGGACTGACGGACGGACGGACAAACCGATAACAGAAACACGATCTTTTTTTACAAAAGACGTGCTAAAAAACTGCAGACCTTCACAATTTTTCGATGAAAATAAAAAGAAACAATGCTTTCAAGAAAATTGTTCACATTCTCGCTTTCCTGCACTGACTGATGAAATTCTTACTGTCCAGCTTTCTTGGTCCATGGCATTAGTCTATGCCATGGACGACTGAATCTCTTCGATTTAGGGAATCGTTCGCCAAAGGAAAACTTCTCCACGAAAAGGCATCCACCCTTTTCAACCTTTCAGGTGAAACTGTGCACGAATTGCATTTTACGTGAATTTTCTAATGTGGAGGACTTTTCTAACAGTTGCCAATGTCTTCAAGAATTTTATTTTTGCTTGGTCCCATGCTCGTTGCCTAATAATTTCGTCATAACCCAAAAACAAGATGATCTTCCAAAGCTGAAGCAATAGAAAAAGCAGCACGTTTTGTAATTGAAACGCATTCCAATTTTATGACAACTACGCAACGTACTGATAAATTTAGAGAAATTACATTTTCAGCACCCTTAGTGTTAAATTTGCCAAGTAACTTGCAAATGAATAGGTGATAAACTAATCAGTTTCTCCTAACGTATCAAATTCAGAAAAAAAAACTGGTCCTGCAGCTGAAATAGTCTCTTCGTATCGTAAAGCTAAAATTTACTAAATTCCCACTTTGAGAACTAACTCCTAGCAGGAAATATATGAACTATTAGTGAAATTTAAAATGGGTAAAATTTAATGAATGTTAATGTCCTACCTTTCGCAAAAATGTTTCAAAAATCTGTGGAAACCAAATTCTTTGGACTTAGCGCATCTAGCAAAATAATAGCGAACTAATTGGAAAATTTAAATATTTGAGAAGAAACAGTTAAGCCTAATCTGAGAGGCACAGAAATAATTTCCCCCTCTAAGTTGAATAGTTTCTTCACAATAGAAGTTTAATTTTTTTAATTTTCGGCTTTGACAGCCTTTAGCGGTAAATTCATAGAGTATATGGAATATATAAAGGGCCAAACTTAATGTCCTTTGATTTCCTGTCAGCCGCAAAAATAATTTTTTGAAATATCCCTAAAAACAAAAAGTTCGATGTGCACGAACAGACAAAATGATCACACTAGCACTATTTCTTACAAAACGTTCTAATAATAGGAAGATAAAATGGCATTTTAAAAAGCGTAAAAACCTTTCTCTTGGCTTTACTTTTTTAGCACGTCTTTTGTAAAAAAAGATCGTGCTTATGTTACCGGTTTGTCCGTCCGTCTGTACCCACGATATCTCTGCAGCTATAAGTCCGATTTGAAAAATTATTTTTGCATTAGGAAGCTTGAAATATGCGAATGATGATCCTTTATTTCGTTTTTTTTTTCTTTTACGATGTACAATTTTGCCGCTAGGGGGCGTAAATACAGATGATGTCGAATTCAAAAACACGTTTTATTCTCCATATTTGCTTCTAAACATACAGGCAGTCACCTGTTCTGATTTCTGCCATGTTTAAGTCACATGACCTGTTTTGACAAGATACATAAAAATGTGCTTCCAGCTTGATTTCTCCTAGACACCGTTTTCACGAGTCAGGGCCTTAAATGTGATCTACATGAAGGGTGCATCTTCGCAAACAGACATGTTGCTTTTATTTTGGACTCAGACAACATTTTTTGAGAAAAGTAGCTTTCCTGTTAAAATTATTTCCTTTGGATTTTTATAGGAGTGAACGTTCGATTGTCTTGTGAGTGATGCAATAACCACTCATTAAAGAAAGTAAGCTCAAAATGTGTCTGATAAAGAAATTAAGCTCCAAATGTGCGTTTGTGCTCAGGAAGATGATATAAAGTAAAACGGGTTAACCATTCTTCCTCTTTTTTTTTCATGAAATATACACACCCCTCCCCCCCCCCCCCACACACACACCTCGAAACTGTTTCCAGTGTTTTTACCTTTCTCCCCTCCCCGGTGCTTCCTACGGTTTTGTTGAACTATCGTCGAATAATATACACTATCTACCAACAAGTAATTGGACACCCCTGCAATCGACGATATCTGCGGTCTTGATACACGTCACGGCCGCCGCCGTTAAATATCGTGTGGGAAACAACAACGCAACCAGTCGCATGCAAGATGCCACGCAGTTCGGAGCTCTCTGATTTCGAGAAAGGTGTAATAGTCGGGTATTGCAGAAATGGCCGATCAATACGTGACATATCCAGCTAGTTGAAGTTCGCAAAATCGACAGTGGCCTACGTGATTGGCAAGTGGAAGATGAGAGGTGACTGTCGGATGAGCCCCGACCCGGCAGACCCACAAAACTCGGAGTTAGAGACCGACGGGTGCTGACCAGAGAAATTCGGAAGAACCGCACCAAATCGATGGGCCACATCCGCGAGGAGTTTCAACATGAATCCGGGAGTGTTCTTTCGATGAATACCATCCGTAAGGAAGCCCATCTGCTCGGTTATCATGGACGTGGTGCTGCCGCCCACAAGCCTTTGATCACCAAGTCCAATAGCGCTGCTCGGCTAACGTGGTGCAAAGAACGTCTACAGTGGACCGTTGAACAGTGGAAACAGGTTCTCTGGAGCGACGAATCAAGGTTCACCCTCTACCGTTCGGATGGCAGGGTCTGGATTTGGCGTCTGCCTGGCGGACGCCTGCTGCCGGAATGTATTGTGCCAACTGCGAAGTTCGGTGGCGGTGGAATTATGCTATGTGGGTGTTTCTCCTGGTATGGCACGGGACCCTTGGTCGCAATTCCTGGTAGACTAACGCAGAGACCTACTGCACCATTTTAGATCACCATGCGCTTTCTACATTGTGGAAGTTTTACGGGGTGGACCCCCGTTACTTTCAGGATGACAATGCCACCTGTCATGTTGCGAGGTCCACCATGGCTTGGTATGGTGACAATGGGGTTAATCGAGTGGACTGGCCTGCGCAGAACCTGGACCTTAATCTTCCAACTATTGAAGGTGAATAAACTTCGTTTTCCTTTGCTATCACAGGTGTCCAATTACTTGTTGTAGATAGTGTATATTAGATATGAAATACACATAAGAACAGTATATATACAGAGGTCTAATCACTAGCTTCTGACCATTCGTCCGAGATGGGTCGGGGTTCGAATTCGCGTGAGGCATGCATGTTGTGTTTGTCTTACAGCATTGTTTCCCTTCCCTGGAACCAGTGGCCTTAAATTAGGGAAGGGCGACTGCTTATAGCCTATCGAGTTGTTCATGTTGGTCGTTAAAATCCCACTAAAAAAAGGCATCATTTTCGTCATTATGGTTCAAAAAGATGAGAGAGAGAGAAAGATTTGTCAGGTTACAAATTAAAATTCATAAAATAGCCTTATGGCGTCAGATATTACAAAAAGTGCACAAAAAAAAAAAACCCCGACGTAAGCTAAAATCAAAGACCATGGTGGTTCGTATCCATGGTTCCCAGTACTACATACATACATTGAATAAGTATTATGTACAGTGTGTACCTGATTTTTTTTTTTTTTTTACTGACAATAACATCACCAGCATCGGGTACAATCTATAGAAACGGAATTTTTTTGCCAAACTTTCTGGCCCCCGTAGGATGCTTAACCCCTTAAGGGGTAAGCATCATAAATGAGGGAAACACGGCGTCCTGTACAAGTTCTACGTTGGGAAGATAGTCGCTGCGAGGAAGATGGGGTGCACTCTCTCCGCTACTGTGGAACAGCAGGGGTTTCCACGTGCAGCTGTCGCACTTGTGTACCAGGAACAACAGAAACAATACCTGCAGCTGGTTCTCGGAGGTAGCTTCTTCTTACTGTGATCAATAGCCAAATTCCTTCCCCACTCAAATAGCATAATGCATAGTTCTGCAGATAAGGGGCAGAAATATATATCTGTCTCTAAAGTCATGGCTTCAATTCGAAAATGTCGATTGAAGAAATATCCTTTTTTTCTTTTTTTCTTTTTTGTAGTTGTCCATATCTACTTTGGTGTCACTGGTTCCAGGAAAGGTAGAAAGCCAACGCCTACCGAAGTGGCATACCATCCATGCCTCATCCGGGACTCGAACCATAGATCATATTGGACAATAGATCTGATGTCAGTACCTCTGACCACTCGGACACCTGACCTGCGGAGAGAATTTCTTCTGAATAGAATACAACCACTATGGCAAAGATTTATAAGCACTTCGTGTTTCTAAGAGGGTTATACAAAAATAATTCAAAAGTGGACATAATTTTTTATTAACTGACAGAGGTCGTTCAAATTGCACATGTTGGTAGAGTAACTCTTCCTCTATACTAACCCTTCTTCTTCATTGCAGGTAAATAATGGATTACAAGCAGGAGCAACGTGCCGTTATTGAGTTCCTTACAAAGGAAGAGTGCCGGCTGTCCGACATCCACAGAAGGCTACAGAATGTTTGCGGAGATGACACCACTGACAAGAGCAATGTGCGCAGATGAATGAAGAAGTTTAAAGAAGGAAAAATCAGCACTGAAAACAAACCACGCAGTGGGAGACCATCATCTGCGACCACTGACACGAATCATCATCGAGTGGATGAATTGATTCTCGCGGAGAAACGATTCACAATCCGTGGGCTTGTTGCACAACTGAACTGTAGTCACAATGCCATACAGAAGATGGTGGAAGACTTAGGGTATCAGAAAGTTTGTGCAAAGTGAGTACCTCGGCAGTTGGCGCCCTATTTGAAGGAGAGAAGGGTTGAAGTCTGCTCTGATCTGCTGGAAGCGTTCGAAGCCAATGAAGACACCAAGTTTTCCCATCTGGTGGCGGGATGAAACGTGAGCGTATCTTTAGGAGCCTGAAACAAAAGATCAATCCATAGAATGGCGTCACACCTCTTTACTAAGGCCTAAGAAGTTCAAGAGCCAGCAATCAGCACAGACAGTCATGGGGAGTGTTTTAGGATGACCGGGAGGCCATTCTCCTTGATTTTCTGGAACGTGGCCGTACCGTGACCAGCGAGCGGTTCACTGAGACACTCAAGAAGCTTAAAGAAGAGACAGAACAAGAATCTGAAAAGGATCCACATTCACCATGACAATGAGAGACCACACACATCTTAAGCAACAAATTAGGAGATCAGCAAATTAGGCTTGTCGGTGGTTTCCCATTCACCGTACAGCCCAGATCTGGCGCCCTCCGACTTCCACCTGTTCGGTCCAATAAAGGGCAGTCTCCGGGGACAACGACGAGGTGAAAGTATTTGTGAAGAAGTGAATAAAACAGTCCACATCTGAATTTTTTCAAAAAGGTTTCGAGAGTTGGTTCAAGGCTGAACTGGATGAAGAACAGGCTATATATAACATTAGCCTTGAAAACAATAGACTTTTGGTGATTGGCCAGTGGGCGTAAGGGGCGATTTCAGCCGTTAGATGGCACTGCGTCCCAAGGTATAAACATCTCAGTTTTCACGTTGTTTGAATTTTTGGATTGTGTATGTTCGTCGTTTTTTCTTGTGTATCTTTTAGAAAAACCTTACAGTTTTAAAACCAAACTGTTGTTTTCACAACAAAATCTAACCCATTTTAAAAATGGTTTACTGTTTTGTGCCGATATGCACATTTTCTGAGAAGAAAAACGTGGGATTTTCATTCCATGAGTTTCCCTCAGATCAGAACCTAAAGCAACTGTTGCTGAAAAAAATATCTCGTCAGGATTTTGCTCCAAATGACAAGTTACCTTCAACTATTGTTTGTGGTAAGCATTTTCATTCTGATAATTAGATACCTAATTCAATTTTAGAAAAAAACCTCAACTATATAAACTCATATTAAGTAAAATAGTAGGTAAATGTGTAGATTTGCGTTTTAAATTATTTCGTCGGAAAATATTAGTACCTGGGAAAAGTGCGACGTACAGATTTTAGATTATGAAAATTAATGGCAAATGGTGAAGAAATTTTCTGTTTCAAATGTCTTTTAAAGATTTTTATCGTAACGTTTATCTGTACGTTCGATACGATAGGCCTACGGCAGCGTCTCTTCACAGCATCGAACTTACAGGTAAATGTTACGATAAAAATCTTTAAAAGACATTTAAAATACGAAATTTCTGCACCATTTGCCATTAATTTCCATACTCTAAAATCTGTACGTCGCACTTTTTCAAGGTACTAACATTTTTCCGACGAAATAATTTAAGACGCTTATCTACCCATTTACCAAAATCTCAGCCCTAGATCGTTGAAGAATAAAGGAAGAATGAGATTTACACATAAATTATACCAGTTCCTACAGAAAAATCCTTTTGCCCAAGTACTACAAATTCAGAATGCAAATATCCATCTGTTCATGTGAAAGTGAATATAAATAAAATCTCAAATGTAAATAATGATACGGAATCAGTTTGTTAATGCAAACTACCTCAATAGATGGCGCCGCGTCCCAACTCATCTTTTCTGTCCTCGCTGTTTTTGCTTAATGGTACAGCCTGGTAGGATCCAGTTCAGCCTTGGTTGGGTTCAACGATGGCGCAAATGCATCGCTTGTGATGGAGATAATGCTGAGTAGTACCTTGGTATAGAGAAAAAGTTACTCTACCAACATGTGAAATTTGAACGGCCTCTGTCAGTTAATAAAAAAAGTTATGCCCACTTTTGTATTATACTTTTGGTACAACCCTCATAATAATAAGCAGCTTTTCTACTAGGAGACGGTATTTGGGAACAGAGCCGCCCCTAGGGTGTGTGAGAGGCCAGGCAAATATTTCTAGCAGGGACCTAGGACAACGATAAAAAAATTGCGTTATGTAAAAATGCATTTTATGAAAATCTTACATGAATTAGCCAAATGTTCAAGAAGAAATTACCCAACAAACAAAAAAAAAAGAAAGAAAGTAAGCTCAGTTCTGATTGAGCCGTCACTTTGGAACGTAGAACTACGTCTTGCAGATCGGAGAGCTGAAATGAGCGAGTTCGAGATGGGCCGGGTATGGGTTCGATCGATGTGTTTGATTTTTGTTTGGTGGCTGTTGCTTTCAGGGGTTCTCAATACTCTCTAGTTCGTTGGACTGCAGTCTTCTTGGGCTTCTTACCTTTCTCACTACTACTTGCTCTTGACTCTCGTTTTGATTTTCTACACTTTTGTTTGCGTTCATTTCGGCATTTGCGAAAATGTTGACCCATTCACTCCAAAACAATTTTTAAAAATTTAGTTTAAACCAATGCGAAATGTTCTTCCTTTATTTGAACAGATCTCGTCGAGAGCTTTAAAACGGTGCCACGCACAGTCATGTTGCGCTCACGGTTGCCGAGATAGACGGAGTCAAACGCGGCGGCACATCCAGAAATATTGCATCTCTCCCGCGCGAAGGGAGCGTCGCGCGCACGATGTAATGCGCAGTTTGGACTCCATGCTATTAATGAATATGCAAACACGATCAGTCTGCTGCACGTATTTTTAACGCTACTATGATTTCAATTGGGGCCTATTTTTGTCAGAGGCGGGCGGCCGTAGGTCACCTCCTCGGTGTTAGACGTAATCCTACGTCAAACAACAGTTTGGAAACCAGTCCCTATTAGAACAAAGGCAAGCCTCATCCAAACAAAGGAAAATAAGAAATTAACACAGTTTCGTTGAAGTCTTAAGGAAATCACTGCAAAAAATAACAAGGCCAAAAAAAAAAAAAAAAACTTAGTAATGAAACGTCTAATCTTTTGCGCTTCCTAAATCTCTGGCGCCCCTCTCAATTTCTGTGTCTGTCTACGGGACTGTTTTCACCTGAATTGTTTGTACGTTGGCGGGCGCTATGCTGGCATTTCAGTTCCAGTGAGTATTGTCAATTATCGTTGTTTTTGAAGCAACTAAACATATCAATGTTGAATCTGAGGGAAGGCGTAAAGGGGGTGGGGAGGGGGCCTCCCCGGTGGCGCACTGTTCTAACGCTGGTTTCTTACACTGAGAAAAACGTTTTATTTCAACAAAAAATTTTGTCGATATATAAAAAATTTTGTTGAATTTGCAAAATTATTTTGTACAAAATTATTGTTGATTTAACAAAATTTATTGTTGTCAGGGCAAAACGTTTTGTTCATTTAACAAAATGACTAGGTCGATTTTTGGGAATTTGTTTGATCCAGCAAAACATATTGTTATCATGACAATATGTTTTGTTGCTGCAACAAAACATATTGTGCCATGATAACAATATGTTTTGTTGCAGCAGCAAAACGTTTTGTCGTGATAGCAATACATTTTGTTAAATGAACAATAATTTTCAACAAAATAATTTTTCAAATTCAATAAAAAAAATTTTTGACTGTATATCGACAAAAAAATTTGTTGATTCAACAAAATTTCATTCGAGATGGGTCCGGGTTCGAATTCCCATGAGGCATGTGAATGGTTCGAATTCCTGTGAGGCATGGCACTGACTCTTTGACACTCTCTCTCTCTGTCTCCCTTCCCTGGAACCAGTGACTCTATATTAGCTACGGACGACTGCTTATAGCCCATCGAGTTGCTCATGGTGGTCGCTAACATGGGGGTCCCCCTCCTCCAAAAATGGAATCAGTTTGTGAATATGTTTATGTTTCGTTTGATCTAAGTAGCGCTTTTCAGCTGCCTGACTTCGACGATATTGGATTCCCTTCGTGAGAAAACGTATTATCTTCTCTGGGTTGTTGTACATTCAATTCATTTCTGAAACTATTAAAAGGAAGACTTACACCTATGAGACATTCCATTATGACCACCCCCAGCCTAGAGAAATGAGCGCGCCTGGAGACCGAACGGTGGCGTAGGCGAGGTTCACAGAGCAGTATATATACAACCCGAGGACCGAATTTCCGTTAATAGAGTGTTCGGAGTCAGAAAAAGAAAAGCTGCCGATTTATCGGAGTTTGATGAAGGACAAACTGTGACGGCACGGTGCCTCGGAAATACGATCTCGAAAACGGCGCGACTTGTGGGTCGTTCACGTGCCGCTCTAATGAGTACGTATCAAAAGTGGTGCACAGATGGCTAAACGACGAACCGTCGTCCAGCCGCGTGTCGTCCGCAGCTCATTGATGCCAGAGGGGAACGGAGACTCGCGCATTGTTCACAGCGACCGCAGGGCCACAGTGCGACAAATCACCCGCAGATACAATAGTGGTGATCAGGGCAATGTGTCACAGCACACAGTTCATCGCAGCCTTCTGCGCATGGGCCTGCGTAGCCGAAGACCGAGCCGGGTCCCCGTGCTCACTGCACGTCATCACAAACAACGCATGAAATGGGCCCAAGATCATCGAGATTGGACCGTGGCCCGGTCTGACGAATCAAGATGACGTAGAAGGCCGAGTGCGAATACGCCGATTACCAACGGAGGCCATGGTACCTGGATGCACTATTAGGCGGAAACATGCCGCCGTCGGCGGCTGCAGTGTTATGCTCTTCGAACACTTTAGACCACATTATCCCAATAGCACAATCCCTGACAGCTGTCAGGTATCTGAACATCGTTGCCAACCAAGTTTACCCATTCATGGCAACTGTGTTCCCTGCTGGTGATGGCCATTACCAACAGGATAATGTGCCATGCCACACTGGCAGATTCGTCAATGAGTGGTTGTAGGAACATGCTGGGGACTTTCTGTTAATGCCCTGACCTCCAAATTCACCTGATATGAACCCAATCGAACATTTGTGGTTCGACTTGGAAAAGCGCGTTCGCGCTAAATCACCACCACCCCGGAATGTGGAACAAGAAGACCTGCTGTTGACATTATGGTACCAGATACCCCAGGATAGCTATCACCACCTCATCAAATCGATGCCTCGCCGAGTGGCCGCAGTTTTGAGGGCTAAAGGGAGCCCTACAGCTTATTAGGTAGGTGGTCTATATAATGTAATGGCTCATTCATGTATTTGCTTTGTTGAAGAACACGAATTGTGACCTTTTGCAAGTTGGTGGATTTCAATCGCTCTTGACGATTGGAGCTTTATACTTTTTTCTGTTAAGAATGTTTGAAAATGCATTACGGTACGTTCTTGAAAAATCATACTGTGGTTTTCATACTTTGATGAATATTTTGTAGTTTTTAATGCCTTATTTTTATAAACTTGCACAGCACCATCTTGTGTCTTAAAAAGTCCTTTCATGTGAACAATACGTATATCATTACCTTGCAAAATCCAGGAATTATCCATACATCGTGCCAGGATCGCAACTTCTTTGATAGCATTCCGCGTTATTACTCGCTTAATGAATCTTTCATTTGAGAGATTCCATGGTTAAGAATGCGGAAACAAATGCGGAGTTATTACCTGCTCGAAAAAAGAGTATCAGAAAAACCCTAAGCATTAACACGTCTACTAGCTGCTCTATGGGAAACAAATTCCGTGTTCATGTTAAAAAAAAGAAAGTTAATTTATCTGCCCCATCTATGTCTTGGAAAACTGGCAATGTGATAATAATCAATTAGCGCTCAGTTTAAATTAAGTTTTTTTGTACGGGATCTCAAAAGACAGGAGTCGGATATGGTAACTGACATGTGAGTTTCTTTATCTTATCTTGGTTGGACGTGGGAGCGAAGGTGTTATTATTTGATTTTATAGATACGACCCATCAAAAATGACGTTATAATAGTAGAAATCTAAAAATAAAATTTCGAGCTTTCCCCGAAAAACAAAGCAAATGGAAAAACTTTTTGAAAGAATTTGTGATTTCTTTATACTAAGATACCGTTTTTATAAATTATCTTTCTTCCAAGAAATATTTAGAAAAATGATTAACATATAAAAAATGTTTGTTTTGCAATAATTTAAGCTCAAAACAGCATTTCCTTCGTTTCTTAATTGGAATTTTAGTGTTTAGCTGAAACAGATAATAGGTGGCGCCACATTATTCATCACTGCCATTTAACTTAATTTCTCAAGAACGAAATAACCTAACTTTCATGGTTGCGGGAATAACTTCTGGAGCGCACATAATTCAGTATGCCAAAAACACATTTTCTTTTTTAATATCTTTGATTCTCTCCCGTTTACTATGAACAAGCATATAATTATAGTTATAGTTTTTATTAACGAAACTTGAAAAATATAACTGACTGTGAACAGTGGCGCACACACGGGCAGATCCGCTTGGTCCGTCCCCTCCGCAGAATGCTCTTTCAACTATTCCAACTATTCCGGCAGATCCGCCTGGTCCGCCCCCTCCCCAGAATGCTCTTTCAACTATTCAAAATATTTCGGCAGATCCGCCTGTCCGCCCCCTCCCCAGAATGCTCTTTCAATTATTCCTACTATTCCGGCAGATCCGCCTGGTCCGCCCCCTTCCCAGAATGCTCTTTCAACTATTCCAACTATTCCGGCAGATCCGCCTGGTCCGCCCCCTCCCCAGAATGCTCTTTCAACTATTCAAAATATTCCGGCAGATCCGCCTGGTCCGCCCCCTCCCCAGAATGCTCTTTCAACTATTCAAAATATTCCGGCAGATCCGCCTGGTCCGCCCCCTCCCCAGAATGCTCTTTCAACTATTCAAAATATTCCGGCAGATCCGCCTGGTCCGCCCCCTCCCCAGAACGCTCTTTCAACTATTCAAAATACTCCGGCAGATCCGCCTGGTCCGACGCCTTCCCAGAATGCTCTTTGAACTATTCCAACTACGGCTAAACTATAGTCATTCGCTCATTTGCAAAAGTTTAAGACCACCTGCCAATTTACTGAAATTTAAGATTTCAAAGAAACATTACCAGTGAGAGATATTTGAAAAAATGACTCCACAGCTGAAAACTTACGTTCCATAAAATCACCAATAGACCTAAATCAGTACTTTGTGTGGCCACCTTTTTTTTTTTTTTTTTTTTTTTTATAACGGACAGAATACGATGGGGCATACTCTCAATGTGAAGCATTTGCAGTAGTCACTTGAAATGTCTTTGCACCGCACGTACTTTATCGTGTCAATCAAAGCTTTGGAATTTGATGGCTGTTTTTCTGCTACCTTGTCTTTTAAGATGGTCCACAAATTTTAAATGGGACTATTACCTGCCAGTTATGTTTTATCTCCGCAGGTAGTCCTTTACTATCTTTGATCTGTGGCATGGAGCGCCATCATGCATGAAGATTGTGCATCTGTGTACTTGCATATGAGTTAACAGCTTCTCATGTAACATTTCCTCATAAAAAGGACCAATCATGATAATGTCTATCGGCAAGAAGGATAATGAAGCAATACCGGATGATGAGATAGCCCCCCATATCATCTGATTAGGCTGATGTCTCACGGTGCTAACGGTTTATTTTTATCAAACATTTTATCTTTCGGTCGTACAATATGTACTTCACGTGATGTAAATTGACGCACAGTTGATTCATCGGAAAAAAGAACTTGGCTTCAATTTTCAGCAGTCCATGATTGATGATGCTTCGCAAACTACTAAGACGTAGGAAAACGGTTCTGATACTAATATCAGACCTTTTGAATGTAGAAAGGCCTTGAATTTTTTACACGAACTCCTCAGAGAACGCATTACTATTCACCTCATGATAATGTCGTCACGTGGGGTTGTTTTCCTTGGACGTCCACTTCCCTTTCGGTTGCTAAATTCACCTGTATCTCGATATTTCATGATCGTGTTATGAATAATAGTCCTGCTCACATTCGCGTCTTAATTACAAGAGTGGACGACATCACGATCAGAGTAAAATCTCTGAAATGGCAATGGGCTGGACGTGGCTAAACGACGAACCGTCGTCCAGCCACGTGTCGTCCGTAACTCATTGATGCCAGAGGGAAGCTGAGACTGTCGCGCATTGTTCACAGCGACCGCAGCGCCACAGTGCGACAAATCCCCCGCAGCTACAAAAGTTCTGATCAGGGTCATGTGTCACAGCACACAGTTCATCGCAGCCTTCTGCGCATGGGTGTACGTAGCCTAAGACCCAGATGGGTCCCCATGCTCACTACACGTCCTCGCCAACAACGCATGAAATGGGTCCAAGATCATCGAGATTGGACAGTGGATGATTGGAAGAAAATAGCCTGGTCTGACGAATCAAGATTTCTGGTGCATCACGTAGATGGCCGAGCGTGGATATGCCAATTACCAACGGATGACATGGCACCTGGAAGCGTGTTGGGCGGAATGATGCAGGCGGCGGCGGTGTTATGCTGTGGGCGATGTTTTCTTGGGACACTTTAGACCCCATTATCTCAATAGCACATTCCCTGACAGCTGTCAGGTATCTGAACATCGTTGCGGACCAAGTTCACTCATTCATGGCCACTGTATTCCCTGCTGATGATGGCCATTAGCAACAGGATAATGCCTCATGCTACACTGCCAGGATCGTCAAGGAGTGGTTCGAGACGCATGCTGGTGTCTTTTTTGTTAATGTCCTGGCTTCCGAATTCAGCTGACATGAACCCAGTCGAACATTTGTGGTTCGACTTGGAAAAGCGGGTTTGCTCTAAATCACCATCACCTACCCGAAATTTACAGGGAACTGGAGGACCTGCTGTTGACATTATGGTACCAGATACCCCGGGATACCTATCGCCAACTCGTCAAATCGATGCCCCGCCGAGTAACCCCTGCTTTTTGGGCTAAAGATGGTCCTACAGCTTATTAGGTGGGTAGTCATAATGTAATGGCTGATCGGGGATGTACTTACGAAAGTGGTAAAACTGGAAATTTAGTAATTACTAGTTTAATATTATTAAAAAATTGTTACAATTGCTGAAAATTTGCAAATAAAAAACCCGCGGCGTCATCAGATGAAATTTCTTTTAGTAACATAATTAGCGAAGAGCTCGGAAAGTAGATCTTTCATGTTTTACGAGAGCTAGCCAAAAGCAGCTAGCAGTTATATCCTACAGATGGAAGAATTAGTGAGTAATATAGTTGTTTACGAAAAAGAGCCCCTCTCCTATACCGAGGCCCCTATGTTCCGTGCGAACAGCTACATCAATAGTCTCTGTCTCCCTCTCTCCTGAATTTAATCTCAGTTTCCAGCAGGTAATGCACTAAGTTGGTCGGTCAAGCTAAATGTCAAACTAATTGTAAAAGAAAATAATTTATTGGGTATGATTAAATTTAGAATATTGTAGAAGCAAAAATGGAATCTAATTTTGAAAAAACCCCAAGTGGACTTTTTTGGTGGATTTTTTCAACTGGGACCCAGCCTGAAAAAACCGGGTTTTTTTTTTTACCTTGGCGAATACTGATTTTTTTTACCTTGGCGAATACTGATTCCAAGAAACAGGAAAAGACCCAGAAGAAGACCACACTGGAGGTGGATCGATGAAATTCGAAAGTATGTGGAAGCGACATGGAGGAGACGGGCGCCAAACTTGGAGAGACCTTCATCCAGCAGTGGATTAATAATGGTTGACAATGATGATATATATATATATATATATATATATATATATATATTTTCATATATATATATATATATACCACCCCTAGCCTGGAGACAGAACGGTGGCGCAGGTGAAGTTCATAGGGCAGCATATATACAACCACAGGACCGACTTTCGGTTAGAAGAGTGTTATGAGTCCGAATGGGAAAAGCTGCCGATTTATCGGAGTTTGATAAAGGACAAATTGTGATGGCACCGCTCTAGCGAGTAAGTATCAAAAGTGGTGTACAAAAGACGAAATGTTGAACCGTCATCCGCAGCTCACTGTTGCCAGAGAGGAGCGGAGACTGTCGCGAATTATTCACTGCGACCGCAGGGACATAGTGCGACAAATCATCCGGAGCTACAACAGTGGTGATCAGGACAATGAATCACAGCACACAGCTCATCGCATCCTTCTGCGCATGGGCCTGCGTAGCCGAAGACCTAGCATTGTTCCCATGCTCACTGCACAACAACGCATGAAATGGGCTTAAGATAATTGAGATTGGACCATAGATGATTGGAAGAAATTGGCCTGGTCTGACGAATCAAGATTCCTGGTGTATCACGTAGACACCCAAGCGTGGATACGCCGATTCCCAACTGAAGCTGTGGCACCAGGGTGTACTGTTGGGCGGAAACAGGCCGGCGGCGGTGTTATGCTGTGAGAGATGTTTTCTTGGGACACTTTAGGCCCCAGTATCCCAATAGCACAATCCCTGACAGCTGTAAGGTGTCTGAACATCGTTGTGGACCAAGTTCACCCATTCATGGCAACTGTGTTCCCTGCTTCTGATGACCGTTACCAATAGGATAATGTGCTATGCCATACTTCCAGAATTGTCAAGAAGTGGTTCGAGGAACATGCTGATGACTTTCTGTTAATGCCTTGGCCTCCAAATTAACCTGACATGAACCTAATACCGGTGGCATGTTGATAACGAATACTTTCGTTAATAGCATGTCACCCGGATATGAGGCTATAATGAACGAAGGAACAACGTCACCTGATCATTCAACACAGTAAAAGCGCAGCTTGTTTTACGAAGTGAGGTTTATAAAACAGGAGGGTGCGTGTGTGGGTTAGACCACATGAGGCCATGAACCCCAACTATGGACACACGGGGGTTGGAGTCGGTGTAACGTTCTAGGGCGTGTTTAGGTGGGCCATTTTTCCGCTCCTTGATCCTACTGAAACTACTATCACCGAACAAAGCTATACTTGACGTACTCGCCAACCACCTACTTCAGTTCATGTCTCTCCATTTCTTACAGAAGTAGACCTTATTTTAACAACCCAACGCCCCGTCTCATCGCTTCCGTTTGGAGAAGGATTGGTTGGACGAGTATTCCAGTAAGTTTGCAACTCTCAAATGGCCTTCCATCTCTCCGAATTTGAACCCAATTGAGCATCTGTGGAAAGACGTGGAGCACCGCATTCGACCCCGGAAACAACCACCGGCAACTCCGGTTCTATACAGAGGGCTGCTCTGCTTCGTGAGTAGCAGTATCACCCGAAAGTTTCCAATACCTGGTAGGGTCAATACTACGAAGTGTTGTTACTCTTATGAGGGCGAAAAGTGGCTCCACACGTTATTAGATTGCTGTGTATAACAATGTTTCCGACACCGGGCTGAGTCCATACCACGAAGTGTTGCTGCTGTTGTGAGGGTAAAAGGTGGGGCCACTTGTCTTTAGGTGCGTACGTATGATAATGTTTCCAACACCGAGTCGAGTCCATAGCACGAGGTGTTGCTGATGTTGTGAGGATGAAAGGTGGACCTCTCGTTTTTAGATGCGTGTGCATAATAGTGTTTCCGACACCAGGTTGTGTCCATACCACGAAGTGTTTCTGTTGTTGTGTGTGATGGTGAAAGGTGGGCCGACATGTTATTACACGGTGGTGTATAATAATGTTTGCAACACCGAGTCGAGTTCATACCACGAAGTGTTGCTGCTGTTGTGAGGGTGAAAGGTGGGCCGACATGTTATTACATGGCTGTGTATAATAATGTTTGCAACACCGAGTCGATTCCGTACCACGAAGTGTTGCTGCTGTTGTGAGGGTGAAAGGTGGACCCCTGGTTTTTAGATGCGCGTGCATAATAATGTTTCCGACATCAGGTGACATCCATACCACGAAGTGTTGCTGTTGTTGTGATGGTGAAAGTTGGGCCGACATGTTATTACACGGGTATGTATAATAATGTTTGCAACACCGAGTCGAGTCCATACCACGAAGTGTTGCTGCTGTTGTGAGGGTGAAAGATGGGCCGACATGTTATTACATGGGTGTGTATAATAATGTTTCCAAAACTAGGTCTAGTCCATACCACGAAGTGTTGCTGTTGTTGTGAGGGTGAAAGGTGGGCCGACATGTTTTTACATGGGTGTGCATAGTAATGTTTCCAAAACATAATCGAGTCCATACCACGAAGTGTTGGTGTTGTTGTGAGGGTGAAAGATGGGCCGACATGTTATTACATGGGTGTGTATTATAATGTTTGCACCACCGAGTCGAGTCCATACCACGAAGTGTTGCTGTTGTTGTGAGGGTGAAAGATGGGCCTACATGTTATTACATGTGTGTGTATAATAGTGTTTCCAACACATAGTTGAGTGCATACCACGAAGGGTTGCTTTTGTTGTGAGGGTAAGAGATGGACCGACATGTTATTACATGGGTGTGTATAATAATGTTTCCAACCCATAATCGAGTCCATACCCAGAAGTGTTGCTGTTGCTGTGAGGGTGAAAGATGGGCCGACATGTTATTACATGGGTGTGTATAATAATGTTTCCAGCACTAGGTCGAATCTATACCATTAATTGTTGCTGCTGTTTTGAGGGTGAATGATGGGCCCTCTCGTTGTTAGGTACGTTTGTATAATACATTGCCCATTCAGCATGCATATGAAATCTGTTAAGGTGTTTTTAGTCCAAATGTGGAATAAATGATCTTTCAATATTCAGGCTTTATCGCATCATATGTAGGCTTAGAATTTATCGAACGTACTCCAGGTTCCTACGATTTTTTCCCCTCGTTTGATCAAACTGTGGAATTCGGCGCTGAAATATAAAATCTTCGCAAACACAATTTGCTAATAGCTTCGTGCTCTTTCTCTCTTTCGCTTTGTACTTTGAAGAGCTAATTAAAAGATACGGAACTAATCCTAACAGCAGCAACAGCACAACAGAGCTCTGCTAAACAGATTCCTGAAGCTGAGATAAACACGTTAGCGAGCCGCTGACAGATTCTGCTTATCAATCCTCACTATCTCGAACGGAGGAATCCCACAACAATGGTAGCATGTCAGCAGAGTTCGGTCTGCACTTCTTTGAGAATTATCGCTTCTTATCTTAAGAAGAACGTATAATAGGTAAATAGTTTCCCAAGGGAGGCGCATTCCTCGTTTCTCAGAGCCAGTGACTCAACCGTAAGTAAGTGAAAGTCTCTTTTTCCAGCACGGGTAAATAGTTTTCTACAGAGAATAACGAAGCTTTTAAATATCCTGTTGTTTCGATATTTATTAAAATGCCTGTACAATGCTTTGTTTCACCAACATGTTAAAATTAATTAAGGATTTCTTTTTTTAAATTTGAGCTTTATGTTGTATTTGAGGGTAAAAATGGCAATGTGTTTAAAAATGTGTTTATATCTGGCAAGCGGAAATTTAAATTTGATAAATCTTGTAATTTTTGTGTAGTGGTCGTAAAGTAAATTAACCAAAATACACAGTCGAGTCATATTAATGTGACCACCTCCTACTTTTGACGTCAACAGCGCGTAGCCAATGAAAGAAGGCACGTGTCGTGAGCTGGCTTGGAGCGTATATAAGGTGTGCTGTAAGCATTCTGAAAACATATCGGGCCGCGGGTGGCCTACTGGTCAGCGTTTATGACTGCCATTGAGATGACGTCTGGTTCCATCCCAAATAGGTACGAGCACTCGAACCACTAAATATTCGCATTGTTCCGATCTCCGCATTCCAGGGGAAGCCATAGCAGGCCCACAGCGGAAGACATTAGATGAGGTGTTCAGGCAGCTATAGGCATTCTCGTATAGACACGGATCGTGAATCGCAGACTGGCTAAGGAAGGTTTGCGATCCCTTTGACCATTGCGACGACTGCCACACTAACCGCAGCACATCGTAACGCAAGTTTGCAGTGGTGCCACACCAGGCATGCGTGGCTGGACGAATGGAACAGTGTGTGTCGTATTCAGCAACGAATCTCGCTTCTATCTCAGTGCGGATTACGGCCAGTTGAGCGTTCGGAAGGGACGTGGTCATCGAATCTTCCTATCATTCGTAAACGTAATACGACTGTTCAGCCTGGTGTCAAGGTTAGGGGCGCTATCAGCTTCAACAGCCTGGTGTCATGGTTTGGAGCACTATCGGCTTCTTCAACCTGGTGTCATGCTTTGGGGCGCTTTCTGTTTCAACAGCCGTTCACCGCTCGTATGCATAGTGAATACAATGACAGATCGATGATACCTCGCTGAGATCTTGCAGCTCGTTTTGTTGCTGATATCCCGTGGTATCCGTGATGCTCAGTTTCAAGAAGACAAAACCCACCAGCACACTACCAACATCACCAGACACTACCTGTGTAAGTTGGGCACCCGCGGTTCTCCCTAGGGCCGGATTAAGGTGGGGTCTATAGGGGCTATGGCCTTGGGGCCCAACATGACTAAGGGCCCGGGAGACATGCCTAGGCAGATACAATAATAGAGAGAGAGAGAGAGAGAGAGAGAGAGAGAGAGAGAGAGAGAGAGAGAGAGAGAGAGAGATTTGTAAAATAGTTTGATACCTCGATGAGATGTCGCAGCTCGTTTTGTTGCTGATATCACGTGGTATCCGTGATGCTCAGTTTCAAGAAGATAAAACCCACCAGCACACTACTAACGTCACCAGACACTACCTGTGTAAGTTGGACATCCGCGGTTCTCCCTAGGGCCGGATTAAGGTGGGGTCTATAGGGGCTATGGCCTTGGGGCCCATCATGACCAAGGGCCCAGAAGACATGCCTGGGCAGATACATAGATAGATAGATAGATAGATAGATAGATAGATAGATAGATAGATAGATAGAGAGATAGAGAGAGAGAGACAGAGAGATAGAGAGAGAGAGAGATTTGTAAAATAGTTTGATACCTCGATGAGATGTTGCAGCTTGTTTTGCTGCTGATATCCCGTGGTGTCCGTGATACTCAGTTTCAAGAAGATAAAACCCACCAGCACACTACCAACATCACCATACACTGTTTTTACTGTAGTAGGTAGACACTACCTACTACAGTAAAACCTTTGTAAGTAGGACACCCGCGGTTCTCCTCAGGACCGGATTAAGGTGGGGTCTACAGTAGCTATATTCTTGGGGGCCCACATGCCTGGGCAAAACAATAATAGATAGATAGATAGATAGATAGAGAGAGAGAGAGAGAGCGAGAGATATTTGTAAAATAGTTTTATACTTTTGTCTGGTATGATTTCCATTTGGTGAGAAACTTAGAGGCTAGAAGACTAACAAATTTCAAGGCAGTTTCTCACCAAGGGTAAAGGTTTCATGTCGCTGTGTACAGCGGTGTGCGGCAGAGTTTCATCTTTTTCACTAGGATTCACCCACACCTCGAATTGATCCGGTGTACGAAACACTCTACGAAGTGGTAAGTGAAACAGACCGTAAAACGATCGATAACTGATCACAGTGGGAAATATCTGGCGTTGAATCTACGCTTATAGAAAAATATTTTGCATTTTTTACTTCACCTACAATTATGGTGATGATATATTTTGCCATTAAATGAATGAGTAAACTGGTTGAGTGGCATTTAATGTAGTATCCCTTATGTATTCCGGCGTTAATTCCAAATACACTGTATTTGCACTTGGAAACGTTAATGGTCGAAATCCCTTATGATTTTACATTTTGTTTAACAAAACAGGTGCACTAAGAAAAGTATACAATGCTAAATCATTAGAAAAATCAACACAAAATCTAGGAATCTTAAGCTTTTAACTCATGTTCTTATGAGAACAATGAAAATATTGTGATTTATTATGAAAACTCTGGAGATACTTTATTAGTTTGAAGAATGCACTACGTATTAATTATAATTATCGCAAGCATATTGCTACATTTTCGTGTTTTAACAGACTTCATAATGATTCCCCGTCATAATTCTTTGAGGGTCCGCTCAGATGTCTTAGCCTTGAGGCCCACTCAAATGTCTTAGCCTAGGGTCCCGCTAAGACCTTAATCTGGCCCTGGTTCTCCCTAAACGTGTTCAACTTAGGGAGGTGTCCGACATCCATAGTACGATATCATGAATTTTTTTTTTTTCGTAGAGCATATCAAAAGGCTCTCTTTATAAACATATGAAAAACAGATGGTTTGAATTAAATACTGTAATTACTATTACAAATCACTGAGCAATATAGCATAGAGAAGTACTGTGCATACAATGCCCTTGTGTTTCCCAAAAGTATAGTATGTCTTGATTCATTCTCAATAAACACAATGTCCAATTTATTCAATTTCATACAACGAAATTCCTGCTATACATATATGTATGTAGTATGATTCCATAAAATTTATATACTTACCAGTGGCGTATCTTGGTTTTAAGACCTGGGCTATCTCACCCGCCCCCAGTACTGTTTTTCTTTTCTTTTTTTTTTTTTTAATTGCAAAGTTTATTTTTCAGTTGTTTACTAATAGAAGTAACTTTGTTTCTTAATTTAGGTAAATGTTATTGCTATTATAACACCAAATTATTATGAGGATTAGGATTTTAACACTTATTTGTGCATGAACTCCATTCTTCTTTTGTGCACTTTGTATGTACATGCACTCCATTTTTCTTTCCTTTTGGTGAAGATGAGTGTTACTTTTCCATAAAAAGTTTCTTCCGAGTACTTTATCATATTAAAAAAATGTTTTTGTCTATTGACAATACAGCCAATTTGCTCAAGTGTGCATGCCCTTGTGTTTTCCTAAAGTATAGTATGTCTTGATTCTTTTTAATGTAGGAAAACTTCTTTCGGCAGTTGCAGTTGTTGATGGAAATTTTAATGTTAGGTCTGCTAATTTTTGCACCTCAATAAGCACAATGTCCAATATATTCAATTGCATGTAACTATTAATGTCGCTTACTAATTTCTTTTGGTATTCATCAAGGGAATAATAAACACCTTCACACACGCACACACAAACAAACACACGCGCGCGTGCAGTTCATTTTTGAATCTAACAATGTCAAAATTTGAAACATAGGGTTCTTTAAGTCCTGACAGTAGATGATCAAGAAAGCTTTTACGAAATGTTTTCAAAACAATTCGAATCCAACAAAAGCCACGAATTTAAGATATAATACACTGGCGGAAAGTGAAAAAAGAACATGAAGAAGGAATTGGCGGACGATCATGAAATTTATATATGTTAATGGGGTCGAGTTTACGTAGGTGTGATGTTAATTTCGGGACCAACCGGTGAGCGCTTGCGCCACAGCACGGTATAATATGCAAATTATCGTCGGTGATATTTAAGGAGTACGGCGAAGTGAATGTAATCAGTCGTCGGCGTACGGACACGTGCGAAGATCCTGAAGAAGCTGCAATGCCTGGACATGGAAGACGTGTACGATTTCAGCAGTTACCGGACTTTGAGCGAGGTCGTCTAGTCGGACTCCGCGAGGCTGGGTGTTCGTATCGTCGTATTGTGGAGCGAATTGGAATGGAAGTATCGGTGGTGGTACGATGGTGGCGTAGATGGTCCAAGGAACATTCCCACACGAGAAGACGTGGAACCGGGAGTCACAGACGGACTGATGAGCGGACCGATCGACGCATAAGAAGAGCGGCGTTGTCAAGCAGAACATCCACTGCGACGCAAATCCGAGCTGCCGTTGCACCTGAGGTGACTGTGCAAACAATCCGCAACCGTCTACTGGATGCAGGACTACGTGCACGTGTGCCTCTGCATGTGTACTTCTGACTCCAGCCCCCCGTCAGGAACGGCTGCAGTGGTGTCGCCAACGTCTGCACTGGAAGACGCAATGGCGATCTGTCGTGTTCAGCGGTGAAAGCAGATTCTGCTTGGGAGCCTCCGATGGCCGTATGCGTGTTCGCAGACGCACAGGGGAGCGTCTCCATCCTTCTTGCATCCGCCAGCGATACACAGGGCCTACACCTGGTCTCCTGGTGTGGAGAGCGATCAGCTATCACTCCCGTACACAATTAGTGTTTGTACCGGATACGTTAAACAGCACCTCCTACATCAACAACATCATTCAGCCCGTTGCTGTGCCATTTGTAAGGTCGGTCCATCGTGGTGTTTCCAGTAAGATAACGCACGCCCACACACGGCACGTGCAACGCAACATGCCCTTCAGGGTGTGAGACAACTTCCATGGCCTGCACGTTCACCGGATTTGTCCCCCATTGAGCACGTGTGGGATTTTATGGGACAACGACTTATCCGGTCTCCACGGCCAGCCACGACCATCCCCGATTTACGCGTCCAGGTTGAGGATGCTTGGAAATCAATACCCCAAACTTACATCCAACATCTGTACGACAGACTCCATGCCAGAATTGCACAGTGTGACGCAGTTCATGGCGTTTCAACCTCGTACTAACGATGTTACATGGAAATGTTATTTTTCAGTTTACCAGCAGATACAGGTGTATTTTGCCATAATGTTTTGATCACGTTATCCTCTGTATTCTGTTATTATGCTGTATAAATTTCGTTGGCGTCAGACGTCTCCTTCTTGTTGTTCTTTTTTCACTTTCCACCAGTGTATATTACTAATTTTAATTCATTGACACTTCACACAGCTGAAACAACTCTCGCGAAACACGGGCATTTACGGGTGGGAACATGCAAGTAACGGAGGTAGTCAAAGTCTTCTCTTTTAGGAGCGAACCGTTGTTTGTCTAAAGCAACGGCCCATTCACACTACATCTGCTCCTCCGTGTTGTTGTAAACCCTAGCCGGCGAACGTATCCAAGGTCTTCGAATCACACAGCGAAGACCTTAGGGAGACTGATAGCGCGACTGGTTGCGTCAGGCAATTTGAATGCTAGTGACGAGAGAAATGTGTCTCAACACACAGTTCATCAAATCATGCTGAAAATCGGGCTGCGTAGCCGCAAACCATTTCGACTGACCATGCTAAACACGGTTAACCGTCGAAAGCGTCCGCACGCATTAAAACTAGGCCTTGAAAGATTGGAAGATTGTTCTGATGGGTCCAGTCATTCATGTGCAGGGAACTATGATGTCTATTACCTACCTAAACATCACTGCAGACCATGCAGGTACGTCCTTTCATGACAACAGTATTCCCCTCTAATACTGCCTTCTTTCACAGGATAATGCTTCACGCCACACTGTCCCGGTTTCTTCCAGAACGGTTCACTCAGAATGAGGAATGTTTCAAGGTAAATGCCGTGGCTTCCGAATTCCCCAGACATCAATCCAATCGAGCATATGTAGTTTGTGTTGGAACAGCAAATCTGATCTGCGGCGGCTCAACCACGTGGCTTACAAGAGTTAAAGGATTTGCTGGTAACGTGCTGGTACCATATACCACAAGACACCTTCAAAAGTCTTGTAGCTTCCACACCTCTCCGGGTAAGAGCTTGGCACGTGGAGGACCAACATCACATTAGGCAGGTGGTCATAATGTTTTAGCTCTTTGTTGTAATCAGATGTGTGGGAAATGTATCATTGAACAAAAAAAGTCCGGCTAATAAATCATTTTTAGTGTGGTTCTAACATACGCTATAACTTGAAAATTAATTCTACACATTTAGTTTAGTGGAGTCCTCCGCGAAGCAACTAACTGCACAAAAAGCCCAGAACGTTCCTATAAACTCATTAAAAAGCTATCTACACAGCATTGTTATAGACAGATGTTGAGTTTTTACTTCACCCTGATGTTTTTGTTTTACTTCGTTATCAATAAGAGAAACATGCTTCAGTGGTTGTCGCAGGTTGAGTTCTCCTTAAGACAATTTGTCGATCGCGAAGTAGCAAACCACAAGGTTTCTCAAGACCAGAACACTCGCGTTTGGCAAATGGTTCCCGTATTTTAGATTTAAAGATGCGCATTACCTTTACATTTAATCCTTGTCACCTTCGATTATTTTTTACTTAAAACAGCACTAAGGAAATACTTCCTGTTGAGGTGAGTCCACCTAAAACCTCTGCCCTATATTTCCAATGGTAAAAACTTCTGTAGACATTTTCTTCACAATTAATGCGTTCCCAAGTATGAAAATGTTCACAATGATAAAAATAACTTTATATTATAGCCTAGTATACTTAATATTTTCTCAAACTTAATCGTAATTATATTAAAAATCAATTACTTTTCCTTTGGTAGTATTGAGATTTGCTAATAGATGGCGTCACCTGTACAGATCGCTTACCAATTGCAATCATGTAGTGTTTCTCTGCAATCATTTTATTACTTTTTGGACTGGAATCAGCCCTTGACTGCAACCATGCGAAAGTCTGGAATGTTTTGAATGATTTGAGCCATTTTAAGTTTTCTGACAATAATCTTGCTGAAAATGTCGCAGAGTATGTTTGCTGGCTTATTTCGGACTTAAAAAAACATCAGTACCGTGTCAACATTTTCAGCTAAATTATTGTCAGAAAATTTAATCTAAGTGACTCTAATCGTTCTAAGCATTCCAGACTATCGCATGGTTAGACTCAAGTGATGACTTTAGTCCGAAAATTAATAAAATTAGTGCAAAAAAATGCCATATAATTCCAATTAGTAAGTTGTCTGTATTGGTGGCGCCATCTATTTGCAGTTCTTAACGCTACCAAACGAAAAGTTACTGATTTTTAATGTAGTTGTGGTTACGTTTTAGAAAATATTAAATATACTGGGCTATAATATAAAGTTATTTTTATTGAAATGCAAATTTTCATTCTTGGGAATACATTAATTGCGAAGAAAATGTCTACAGAAGGTTTTACCATTGTAAATATGGGGCACAGTTTTTAGGTGGATCCACCTTAAGAGTCCTCCATACTAGCATCATGAAGATGGAAAAGTCAATATATCATATCACTTATATGTGTTCCCAAATTTTTATATTTCGAGAGAAAATATCGAACTATTTTTCTGCTTTTCAGCCTAGCAGATATCAAAATTAGAACTTTTTTTAAAATAATTGCCAATCTGCCCATTATTTTACACTTTTGGGATAATAATTAAAATGTTACTCGGCAAAGTGACGCTAATATAGAAACGCAGAAAGATGTCTCAATGTTTATTCTACGTGTGAAAGAAAAACCGGATTTCTAAATTGATTTTTTACATATGTAATTTTGTTCTGCAATTGTGTTTTTTGAGCTATTTTTCACGAGGTATGGAGGACCCTTAACAAGTAAATTTTTTAGCGGACTCAGGTAGCATGAAGCGAAGGGCCTAGCCGTTTGATTCACCATGCTGAAATGTTTGGGGCCGCCCCGGTGGCGCAGTGGTCTAAGGCGTTGGCCTCTGTTCATTCGTCCGAAGGGGTCCGGGTTCGAATCCCGGTGAGGCATGGATGTTGTGTTTGTCTTACGGCACTGGCTCTCTCCCTTCCCTGGAACCAGTGACCCTAAATTAGGGACGGGCGACTGCTTATAGCCCATTGAGTTGCTCACGGTGGTCGTTAAACCTCCAATCAAAAAAAAAAAAAAAAAAAATGTTTGGAATAGCTGGATGTCCTGGCTACCAACCCTTCCCGGAACCAGTAGCCCCAAATTAGTGTATTATGTATTACCAGTATATATTATATTGTACATATACAGGGTGTCCCAAAAAGATGTAACCAATTCCAAATGATGATAACTTTGGATACAAAACTAATATCAGCATTCTGTTTGCTGCTGGTGGTAAGGAATACCCTCAAGTTTTCTAAAAGAATATCAAATGGATCATGCGACGAAAGTACAGGCTGTGGAATGGTTTATGGAAGCCCGATCCAAACCGCAGGTTCCGAGGAATTTCAGAATAAAATATGGGTACAAACCGCTCACACGTAACAGCATCAAAAAGTGGTACATGTCATTCAAGGAAACTGGTAGCGTCCTTACAAAGGAAAGTCCTGGACGTCCATCGCTGGTTCCAGAAAGGGAGGAGGTTGTGAGACAAACATTCACTCGTAGCCTTCGAAAGTCAATCAGACAAGCAGCAGGACATCAGGGCATCCCCAAGTCGTCAGTGCACAGAGTGCTACGTCAGAGATTGGAAATGCGCTCGTAAAAACTGCAGATAAGCCATCACATAACTCCAGATGATCATGTGGAACGTAAACAGTTTTCTGAAGAGATGTTGGAGAACATCGCAAGTGCTGAATCTTTCCTGAGATAAATCCGTTTCTCGGATGAGTGCACTTTCCAGGTTTCTGGAGAGATTTATAAACAGAATGCGAGAATTTGGGGAACTGAACACCCGCATTGCACAATGGAACATGAACATTCTAGCCCAAAAGTGAATGTTTGGTATGGCATAATAATCGACCGTGTTATTGGACCCTTTTTCTTCCAGGAAGCAACCGTGAGAGCTGATAAATTACCTGGACATGATTGAGCAGTTTATGTATCCCCCAGTTGGATGAACTTGCAACTCTGGTTATTTTCCAACAAGATAGGACGCCACCTCATTGGGCTTTGATTGTGAGGAGGTCCCTGTGGATACCAAATTTCCCAATCGATGGATTGGGCGTGGTGGTCTTATTGCATGGCCTCCACGTTTGCCGGACTTAACATCCTGTGACTTTTTGGGGAGGCAGATTAATCAAGGATGAGGTTCACAGCACCCCTGTTGCAGACATTGCTGGCCTAAAGAGGAGGGTAACACACGCACTGCAGAAAGTTAATACGGATATTCTCGAACGAACATGGTTGGAACTGGAATACCGTTTAGACATTGTTCGGGTGACAAATGGTGCCCATGTCGAATGTCTATAAAACTTCATGATCTGTTCTGTCAATTAACACAAGTTGTGTATTGAGTTCATCTATATTAAAACTGATATGATTAATTTGAAATTCGGTACACCTTTATGGGACAGCTTATATATTAAACCGGATGGGGCATGAATCTTTTACATTTTTTTAGGGACGGGCTACTATAATCGAAACACACAAGAAAAAAAGAGCAATCCTATATGAAGTTATTAACCCTTGAACCGGGTGGAACAAATTAACTCGGGGCTGACAAAATAGGCTCAAATCATTTCGCATGAATATATTCGTTGTCTGAGAAGTGGGCCGAATGCAGATGGAACGAGTAAATCTGCGCATCAGAAAGCGGTGCTTCACCTTTAGCTTTGCTATTCAAAGTAGTTATTTAGGAGATGTTGACATTAATCCTTTCTGGCTGATTACCTGCTAAAAGGGCTACATGACGACGAACGTCGAGAAGGAGAGAGATATTTGAGTCACCTGTTTCTACCCAGCGGCATGATGCCCGCGCCAGGGAGACTAGCACTCCACCTCATCATCCCAATGCTCTCTCATCTGGTGCAAGTACTTATCACCAGATGAGAGAGAAATAGGAATTGTTTTTCCCGTAGCTTTATTTTACCTTTTAACAACCATAACGCCAAAAAAAAACCCGTACATACAAACGACCATGGCCGCCCGAAACGCCTGTCTACAATGAGTGAGATTTCCTACCTTCACCTCTTGTTTGAGTTTGCACAGCCTCTACGGAGTTTTCAGAATTCACCCTCAATCACTTTTGTTCTCAATAAACAAAGCAGAAGTTTGTTTCTCTTGGGACGATATTATTCACTTTCATGACATAATCTCTCTTCTCCGTGGAAGAGTGCAGTGATTGCCACCGGGAAACCTAATATATCGGAAGTCTCGTGTGGAGATGCAGTACTATAATCCATCCTTTTTCTTCCGTCCCCACCCTCTAAAAATGGGAGGGGCCGGAAGAAATTCCGAAAGTAGCAGCAGGCATTTTCAGGCGCTATTGTATTCTGAGCAACACAAGATATTAGAGCCTTGGTTGTTAAATGGTTAAACATGGCCGCTATGTGGACACTTCTATTTGGGAAGCACAGAAAATGTTGGGCGTTATTTGGTTCAGGTCATTTGCAAAAATTTAAGACCACCTGTCAATTTATTAAAAATTAAGATTTTGAAAGAAACAAGTAATTACTAGTCAGAGATATTTAAAGGCATAGCACCACAGAGGAATACTTACATTCTTTAGAACACAAAAAGACCAAAATCAGTACTTTGTGTGGCCATCTTTGTTTTTTTAAAACGGACAGAATACGATGTGGCATACTCTCAATGAGGGATTTGCAATAGTCACTTGAAATGTCTTTGCACCACACGTACTTTATCGCGTCAATCAAAGCTTGGGAATTTGACGACTGTTTATCTGCTACCTTGTCTTTTAAAATAGTCCACAAATTTTCGATGGGGTTAAAGTCGAGACTATAACCGGGCCAGTCACGCACAGTTATGTTTTTCATCCGCACGTAGTTCTTTACTATCTTTGATCTGTGGCATGGAATACCATCATGCATAAAGATTGTGCATCTGTGCACTTGCATAATAGCATCTCACGTTAATAGCATCTCACGTAACATTTCCTCATAAAAAGGACCAGTCATGGTAGTGCCTGTCGGCACAAAGTATAATGAAGCAGTACCGGATGCTGACATAGCACACCATATCATCTGACTAGGCGGATGTCTCACGGTGCTATCGGTGAATTTTTCATCAAACCTTTTGCTTTTTGGTCGTCGAACATGTGCTTCACGTGATTCAAATTCATGCACAGTTGATTCGTCGGAAAAAGAACTTGACTCCAATTTTCAGCAGTCCACTACTGATGACGCTTCGCAAACTGGAGTCTCTTCTTTTTCATGACAGATGTTAGTCTGGGTTTATGTGTATATTTATAAGGCTTTAATCCAAAATCTTTGCTAAGACGTCGAGAAATAGGGCTGATAGATGCTTTTGAATGTATAAATGCCTTGATTAACTTGCACGAACTCCTCGGAGAAAGCATAACTATTCGCCTTATGATATTGCCATCCCGTGGGGTTGTTTTTTTCGGGCGTCCACTTGTCTTTCGGTCGCTAAATTCGTCTGCATCTCGATATTTCATGATCGTATTATGAATAGCAGTCTTACTGACATTCACCTTTCTGCTTATGTCACGTTCGGAGTACCCTTCATGTTATAAAGTCACTATTTGTGCCCTCTGAGTAACACTTAATGAAGTTTGTTTTTTTTTGCCCATTTTTTGCTATATAGAAAATAGGTACAAAGCCTCTCAGTATGAAAACCAGAAGCAAACTGACGCTCGCACGCTTCCCTCAACTCTAGCAACAGCTGCCGCTGTAGAATGATGCAACACCGACAAGAAGTTGGGTAATACAAACAGTAGCTGACGAAATCGGAAGAAATCTCCTAATACCAGCAGGTCGTCTTAAACTTTTGCAAATGACTGTACATCAGTCACTTACAGGGTTAAAGACGTTTTCCGGGATGGTAAACAGTACACTGTCGTCAACATAACAAAGTATTTGTATAAAATTTATTACCAATTAAAATATCGTTTTATGATTTTATGTGACCCTTTCATGACAGATGTTTCGTTGATACAGTTTTTTTTTTATATCTTAAGTTTGAGCTGGGCTTCTGAAGAAACAGTGTGGCAAGTTCATCTATGGCTTCGGCAGGTCGCATTCCTTACAAAGTTGTCAACGACTTCAAACTCCCTCTACGCTTTCCCACAGAGCGATTTCATGAAGCAGTGCTTTATTCTCCTCTATCAGGAGACATATTTTTGGGATCTTATCCAAAGACTGGATCGACATGGCTTCAGTATGTGGTGTACTTAATCGCTAATGAGGGTCAGAAACCAGATGATGTGGCCGCTATGCTTGCAACAACACCTTATGTACAACGAGATGGACTCCACATGAATGGCTGCGAAGTTTATCTGAGTAGTAAAAGACCCATTGCCCTCAAGTACCAGATGCCTTTCAATCTAATGCCATTCTCCTCTGAAGCAAAATATATTTACATCTGCCGAAATCCTAAGGACATTTGTGTTTCATTCTACCATTTCTGTAAGACCCTTCCTGGCTACAATTTTGAAACTGGTTCTTTCGACGATTTTTTTCAGCTCTTTCTATCCGGAGATTTGCCTTTTGGTTCTTACATGGAGAACCTAATTTCTTGGTACCAGAAAGAAGGTGAGGAAAACTTCCTTTTTGTTACCTTTGAGCAGATGAAATCAGATATAAGGTCTACGATTGTTCAGTTGGCAGAGTTTCTTGGCTACCATCTAGAAGCAGAAGTCGTGGATAAGATCGAACGCCACAGCAGTTTGCAGTACATGAAAAGTCACGTAGATAACCAGCTGCGGATTTATTTGAACACCAGTCCGGACGTTTTTCACCTTAAGCAACTTCAGAACATTGCAGTCTATGAGAGTGATCTAGGTCCATCGTTGGTTAGGAAAGGAGATGTCCACCAATGGAAGTTTTACTTCAACACTGAACAGAATGAAGCGATGAATCGTTTTTTCTTTGAAACGACTAAAGGAACAAAGGCCCAAAATCTTTGGCCTGACATTATGAAGGCTGAGCTTTAAACTAGAGTTAATTAAAAAGATAGACTTGCAAATGAAAGTTGAATGAGCTGTCAGTTTTTCTGATTAAGTTTAATAAAAAGAATCTTTCAAATTAGCAACTTCTTTCATCGCTTTGAAAATACTACTAGCCTTCAAATGTAAGTGCAGTCATATCCTTCCTTTATGAGTGCAGTGAATGAATCCTAATATATAATTTGCTAGAGTCCTCCTCGGTGCCACTTTTTAAGTTGTCATAGCAACAACCAAGAAACAAATGTTTGTGACGTCACTCTTAGCTTTTCGTGTAGGTGACGTCATCACCTATACGCGCACAGGTTAAAGGAAAAATCACTTTGTTTATTTGTCATAGCAACAAAGAGCACAGCTGCTGGTGTGACGTCATCTAATCCAAATCATTCTCACATGACGTCAGAGATGCGTTACGTCACACGGTCAACCCTTTAGCAAGGAGGTTAGAATAATACTTCTGGAGATGCCCTGAGTCTTTTAACCGCGAAGCCGCAAACTGTAGGAATTTGACGTTGTTTGCATTACCCCTGTGTAAATTCCACTGTGTGTATTTTGAAATAGTGTATTTTGGGGTGGCAGAAACCGTGTTAATATAATACCGGAAGGAATTATACTTCTTATGACCGTGAAGTTTTCAATTTTAACGTTATGTTTTGTTTAGAATTCGCACTGACGTTCGTGTATTTTGGTTTAAAATAAAAATGGGAAGAAGCCTCAAAATAATTAAGTATTTTATAAATTCAGCATTTTCTCACGCATTGGCAGCAAGTTACGATGCGAAATTGGAAACATTTGCGACGAAAGAAGGCGATTCGGCCAACACAAAATGCATTGCAATAGCCTTGAAAACCATTAGCTTTTCCACAGTTTGACGACCGACTCTCGTGGTTATAGGCGTCACGCAAAGTGGTACCGCTCCGTTAACAAAGGCATCTCCAGATATCTTATTCTAACCTCCTTGCTCTTTAGAAATACGAAAACTTTACATCAGAAATTTTGGTTCACTACCTGAACCGGTGCTTAGCCATCTGTATGTGGCAACGTTAAGAGTACTACGATCTGACGACATCAAGATAAAAATAGTTCACGGTAAAGAACAGGGGAAATTGATACGGGGTTTACAGTCTGTGTATGCGAAACATTTTGTGTACCAGGAAGTGTTGACGAAATAGGGACTATAGGTTTTATACAAAACACATAACAAACAGACAGCCCGTCGTGTCAAATTCCATAACTGACTGCTCGGGAAAATTTTCAGAAAGCTGTGGGCCAACGACGCCATCTATTGACGTGGAACTCAAAAACACAATAAATAAATGTCAATAATTTCTGTATCATAAATTTTATTTTCCCCCGTCATTATTGAAGGGCTTTCACCTAGTAAAAATATAAACGCTTATGATTATTTATCTAGGATCCATCGAAAATGACAGTTCATAGAAATCAGATTTAAGACACAAAATATGCAACAAGCTTTTAGCACACCAGGTTTCTGAGGAAGCAATCCAATTATTCGGTGATATAAACTACTGTTTGTGAAAATTACTACACCGTAAGGGACTGTTTGGTATTAGCTTGAAACTTACAGGGTGTGTACATAGGTTGGGGCCGCCCCGGTGGCGCTGCGGTCTAAGCGATGGCCTCTGATCATTCGTCCGAAAGGGGCCCGTGTTCGAATCCCGTGAGGCATGGATGCTGTGTTTGTCTTACGGCATTGGCTCTCTCCCTTCCCTCGAACCAGTGACCCCCAAATTAAGAACGGGCGACTGCTTATAGGTCATTAAGTCGCTCCCGGTGGTCGTTAAACCTCCAATCGATCAACACAGGTTGGGACATGCAAATGATTAAAATGTCAGTGAAAATGCGCATGCGGTTTAGGAGCAGCGCCCTCTGAGCTCTCCGGTCTTTGATATAAAGAGCTGGCTCACACAAGGTGTTGTAATCGGTGGGGATCCGACATTAAGTCGAAAGGGCGTTTGTTTCGTCTGACTTATGCCTCGTCGCCGAAGTAGTACGCATTATGAACAATTGACAAACTTTGAGCGAGAAAGGATTGTTGGGATGAGAGAAGCTGGATTTTCCTGCCCCTAAATCGCCACTCGTACGGCACGAAACGTCAGTACAGTGACGCGAAATTGTCACTCGTACTGCGCGAAACGTCAGTACAGTGACGCGAAATTGTCACTCTTACGGCGCGAAACGTCAGAACAGTGACGCGAAATTGCCACTCGTATGGCACGAAACGTCAGTACAGTGACGCGGACATGGTGTCAGTGGACAGATGAGGCTTGGAAGCACAGTAATCAGGAAACGGACCACAAAATCGCACGACTGCACCCCTATCGTATGGCAGAGACCGTTCGCACAGCGATATCGACGGTGTTAGCGCAGCACTGCCACAGATAAAGCTTTGTCCTCCAGCACACTCCGACGTCGTCTGCTTAACAGAGGACTAGTCGCTAGCAGCCCATTGCTGCGCATTCCTTTGAACCTCAGCCACGGACGCTTTAAGCTGAAATGGGGTCTCGAACTCAGACATTGGCAACAGGTCGTATTTTCTGACGAGTCACAATTCATCTTGATGCACCATGATGGTTGCATGCGTGTTCGAAGACATCATGATGAATGGCACCTTTGCAGCGTGCATTTTTCAGCGTCATTCTGGTCCAACGCCAAGCATCATGATTTGGGGCGCCATTGGGTTCAGTTCGCGATCTCGCGTGATACAAATTGAGGAAACCCTTCAACAGCCAGCGATACATCAGGGATGTATCGCTGGCTGTACAGGGTTAGTCATACCCTTACTTCAGAGTTGTCCTGGCACTCTGCTCCAGCAGTAACTCTGATATTCCGGTAGTAACTAATAACTCTATACCCCAGCAATAATTTTTCCAGCAGCAACTCTGAAGTAGATGCAGAGGTGATACCCTTACTTCATAGTTGTCCTGGTGCTATATTCCAGCAGGACAATATGGCCTGGAATACCAAAGACCTTATCCAAGCACGGCAGATACCCCTTCTTCCCTGGCCTGCACGTTCGCCGGATTTGTTCCCGATCGAACAGGTCAAGGACATAATAGCTAAGCAACTGGCCCGTCAAGCAAATTAGCTAGTCACCACAAATGAACTCTGGTCTCGCACAGAAGCAGCCTGGCAGGCTACTCCCCAGGACGATATCTATTCAACATATCTGGGACATGGTAGCTAAGCGAATGGTCCGTCAAGCACCTCCGCCAGTCACCACAAATGAACTCTGGTCTCGCATAGAAGCAGCCTGACAGGCTATGCCCCAGGACGATATCTATTCAACATATCAGGGACATGGTAGCTAAGCGACTGGCCCGTCAAGCACCTCCGCCAGTCACCACAAATGAACTCTCGTCTCGCATAGAAGCAGCCTGGCAGGCTATTCCACAGGACGATATCTATTCAACATGCCTGGGACATGGTAGCTAAGCGACTGGCCCGTCAAGCACCTCCGTCAGTCACCACAAATGAACTCTGGTCTCGCATAGAAGCAGCCTGGCAGACTATTCCACAGGACGATATCTATTCAACATATTTGGGAGATGGTAGCTAAGCGACTGGTCCGTCAAACACCTCCGCCAGTCACCACAAATGAAACTCTGGTCTCGCATAGAAGCAGCCTGACAGGCTATGCCCCAGGACGATATCTATTCAACATATCTGGGACATGGTGGCTAAGCGACTGGCCCGTCAAGCACCTCCGCCAGTCACCACAAATGAACTCTCGTCTCGCATAGAAGCAGCCTGGCAGGCTATTCCACAGGACGATATCTATTCAACATGCCTGGGACATGATAGCTAAGCGACTGGCCCGTCAAGCACCTCCGTCAGTCACCACAAATGAACTCTGGTCTCGCATAGAAGCAGCCTGGCAGGCTATTCCACAGGACGATATCTATTCAACATGCCTGGGACATGGTAGCTAAGCGACTGGCCCGTCAAACACCTCCGCCAGTCACCACAAATGAACTCTGGTCTCGCATAGAAGCAGCCTGGCAGGCTATTCCACAGGACGATATCTATTCAACATATTTGGGAGATGGTGGCTAAGCGACTGGTCCATCAAGAGTCTCCGCCAATCGCCACAAATGAACTCTGGTCTCGCATAGAAGCAGCCTGGCAGGCTATTCCACAGGACGATATCTATTCAACATATCTGGGACATAGTATCTAAGTGACTGGCCCATCAAGCACCTCCGCCAGTCATCGCCACAAATGAACTCTGGTCTCGCATAGAAGCAGCCTGACAGGCTATTCCACAGGACGATATCTATTCAACATATCTGGGACATGGTAACTAAGCGACTGACCCATCAAGCACCTCCGCCAATCACCACAAATGAGCTATGGTCTCGCATAGAAGCAGCCTGGCAGGCTATTCTACAGGACGATATCTATTCAACATATTTGGGAGATGGTGGCTAAGCGACTGGCCCATCAAGAGTCTCCGCCAATCGCCACAAATGAACTCTGGTCTCGCATAGAAGCAGCCTGGCAGGCTATTCCCCAGGACGATATCTATTCAACATATCTGGGACATGGTAACTAAGCGACTGGCCCATCAAGCACCTCCGCCAATCACCACAAATGAACTCTGGTCTCGCATAGAAGCAGCCTGGCAGGCTATTCCACAGGACGATATCTATTCAACATATCTGGGACATGGTAACTAAGCGACTGGCCCATCAAGCACCTCCGCCAATCGCCACAAATGAACTCTGGTCTCGCATAGAAGCAGCCTGGCAGGCTATTCCACAGGACGATATCTATTCAACATATCTGGGACATGGTGGCTAAGCGACTGGCCCATCAAGAGTCTCCGCCAATCGCCACAAATGAACTCTGGTCTCGCATAGAAGCAGCCTGGCAGGCTATTCCACAGGACGATATCTATTCAACATATCTGGGACATGGTAACTAAGCGACTGGCCCATCAAGAGTCTCCGCCAATCGCCACAAATGAACTCTGGTCTCGCATAGAAGCAGCCTGGCAGGCTATTCCACAGGACGATATCTATTCAACATATCTGGGACATGGTAACTAAGCGACTGGCCCATCAAGAGTCTCCGCCAATCGCCACAAATGAACTCTGGTCTCGCATAGAAGCAGCCTGGCAGGCTATTCCACAGGACGATATCTATTCAACATATCTGGGACATGGTAACTAAGCGACTGGCCCATCAAGAGTCTCCGCCAATCGCCACAAATGAACTCTGGTCTCGCATAGAAGCAGCCTGGCAGGCTATTCCACAGGACGATATCTATTCAACATATCTGGGACATAGTATCTAAGTGACTGGCCCGTCAAGCACCTCCGCCAGTCATCACAAATGAACTCTGGTCTCGCATAGAAGCAGCCTGACAGGCTATTCCACAGGACGATTTCTATTCAACATATCTGGGACATGGTAGCTAAGCGACTGACCCGTCAAGCACCTCCGCCAGTCACCACAAATGAGCTATGGTCTCGCATAGAAGCAGCCTGGCAGGCTATTCCACAGGACGATATCTATTCAACATATCTGGGACATGGTAGCTAAGCGACTGACCCGTCAAGCACCTCCGCCAGTCACCACAAATGAGCTATGGTCTCGCATAAAAGCAGCCTGGCAGGCTATTCTCCAAGACAATATCAAAAACCTCTTCCATTCAATGCCACGTCATGTAGAGGCTGTTATTGTTGACCGAGGTGGCTCGAACACGATACTGAGTTTTGAAGCAAAAAAAATCTTGTATAGCTATTCAAGTGCAATCAGTTATCTCTTGTAACATGAGGAATCTGTGATGTAAATTTGATTTGAATAGCGCCATTCTTTCTTCATATCGGAATTTTCACGAGCAGAAGTGTATATGCTAGGAATGTGGCTTGACAGTTACATCATTTTTGTTCGAATGTATTGGTCACATGCTTGCAACCGCCATAGAATATATCTCAAGCTTTCGAGGAAGAAGCTCGTATTTCGCTGGAAAGCGTGCGATGGTGTCTGATAGGGAAATGACTCCCAGAAATTTAGAACTGTATGTCTCAAAAAATATGGACTAGATAAAAATCATCAATCTTTCACCATCCACTGCTGGATGAAGGGAGAAATTTTCACGTTACGAAAGAAAGAAAAGAAACTAACAATCTTTTTCACAACTCTGTCTTGAGCGACAATCTTTTTCACAATTCTGTCTAACAAGCGCGACAGCTGTTTATGCATCGTCAAACCTATGTGAGATGTGAGCTGAGTATGATAGGTAGAGAGAGGATAACAACGCATGCGAAATTTCTAGTTGCATCTACCGTCCGCCAGCCGACCAATTACAGAAGCCGGAGTCTTGCCCTTTCTCACTCCTGTTTATTCCCACTTTGGATGTGACTTCGTTAACTGCCGTCGAAAAACGTGTAGAAATGCGAAAGAGTCTTTTACGTCATTCAATGAAAAAGCAGAATTTCTGTTAGCAGTGATCTTGTTTCTGATTTGCCGTCCTGTGCGTTACTTCAGAATGATATTGTCAGACACTGTTGGAAAATTGTATGGTTACTTTTTGTATATTTCTTGCTTTTTGTGCATGAAGCTCTAAAATGCTTCAAGATAATTTAGGCAAACTACTAATCCAAAAGGAATACATATATAATAATGAACCCCGATAACTACCCTATGTGAAAACTCTATGGGTTCGCAAAATTATGTTTCAAAAAAGCGTCTATTTTCCCGAAAAGATCTTGAATTCACTAAAAGAAACATTTAATTCGTTTTGATTTCTCTAGGTCAAAAGTGAATTAATATACGAGGTCCGATCAAAAAGTTCCGAGACTAGGCCGATATATAGCAACAAACAAAGCCTAAAGATAGCAAAGGGACATCTCAGTAAGGGAAGAAAACAGATTATGGCTCTGAGAAAAGAAGATGGTTCTATAACAAGAAATAGAGGCGAAATTTTGACAAGAGTGAAAGATTTCTACTCCAAATTATATGAAAGGGATGATACATGTACTCCAGACATCATGAAAGGTACCAGAGTTCTTCCAGTCCTCCCAGCAGAAGTTGCTCATGCAATCAAGAACATGAAGCGGGGGAAAGCTCCAGGAGAAGATGGAATTACTATAGACATCATACAAGAAGCAAGTGGAGAAATTGAAACAGTACTCGCCCAAATTTTCACTCGATGCCTTAATGAAGGGAAGATTCCTGAGGATTGGAACAATGCTACAATGATCCTGCTACATTAAAAAGGTGACATTGAGGATCTCAGGAACTACAGACCTATCAGCCTCCTATCAGTGGTTTATAAAATCTTCACTAAAGTTCTTTCACACCGCTTGAAGGTAACACTGGACATGGCTCAACCGAGAGAACAAGCTGGATTCAGGAGTGGCTACAGCACAATAGATCATATCCACGTACTGAGAGAACTAATTGAAAGAGCGAGGGAATATGAACTTCCATTGTGCATGGCTTTTATCGATTATGAAAAAGCCTTTGATTCGGTGAAACCATCAGCAGTTACCACGGCTCTGAAATCCTGCGGTATTGAAGATGCATACATTAATATTATTAATAACATCTATGAAAATGCAAGTGCAAAGATTCGGCTGTTTGAAAATACAACACACATAAAAATTGGAAAGGGAGTGAGACAAGGTGACACCATATCTCCGAAGCTCTTTAATGCCACATTGGAAAATGTCTTTCAATCACTGAACTGGGAAAACAAAGGGATAAAGATTAATGGAGATTATCTAACCCACCTTCGTTTTGCTGATGACGTAGTCATTTTTGCAACTACCCCATCAGAGCTGCAGAGTATGATCCAGGAACTTGCTGACAAGAGTAAAGAAGTGGGATTAAAAATGAACTTTCAGAAGACAAAAGTGATGTTCAATGCTTTTACAAGAAATGAAGATTTATCGATTGATGGAGAAAAACTGGAGATAACAGATACGTATGTTTATCTTGGACAGCAGATATCAAGTGAGGGTCACATTGATGAAGAAATTAATCGGCGTACAAAACTTGCCTGGAGAGCTTTTGGAAGAAACAGCATAATTTTCAAGAGCAATATGCCATTATGTCTTAAAAGAAAAGTGTTTGATCAATGCATCCTTCCAGTGCTTACGTATGGTGCAGAGACGTGGACCTTAACTAAAAGAGACATACAAAGGCTGCAGACAACTCAAAGCAGCATGGAGAGGTGCATGCTTGGCGTAACCAGGAGAGATAAGAAGAGGAGCTCGTGGATCCGAAAAATGACAAGAGTGGAAGACATCATGATCAGAGTTAAATCCCTGAAATGGCAATGGGCTGGACATACTGCCAGAAGGACAGACCATAGATGGACAGCCGAAATTTTAGATTGGATTCCAAGGGACAGGAAAAGACCCAGAAAAAGACCACATGGGAGATGGGTGGATGAAATTCGTAAATATGCGGGAGTGACATGGAGGAGACTGGCACAAGACAGACCGTTGTGGAGGAAACTTGGGGAGACCTTCGTCCAGCAGTGGATTGATAATGGTTGACAATGATGATGATGATGATGATGATTTACGTTACTTAAGTCTGACTATGATCTCCCTCAAAGTAGTCTCCTTGGGCAGTGATACACCAGCGTTTCTGCCACTGTTGGAACGCTCCCTGGAAGTCCTGTTCGCGAATCGTGTCAAGCACCGTCTGAGATTCGCGCTGGATCTCGTCCACGGTTTCAAAACGGCGGCCCTTGAGCTTCAGCTTCATCTTTGAAAACAGAAAGAAGTCGCAGGGGGCCAAATACGGTGAGTAAGGCAGGAGAGGAAGGACAGTCATGCTTTTAACCGTGAAGCCGCAAACTAACACTCTGTGAGCTGCTGCATTGTCGTGATGGAGCAGGAAATCGCCCCTGTGTCACATTTCAGGTCGTTTGTGGCAAATGTTCCTAAGACACCGCAGAACATCGCAGTAAAAAAGGGCGGTGGTCGTGAGGGACGAATTCGCGGTGCTCAACCACACGAATGTCGAAAAACATGAGGAGCATGCTTTTGGTTGCGCTCCGGACCTGTTGAGCTTTCTTCGGTTGTGGAGATGCCAGGCTCTTCCACTGCGACGACTGTTGTTTGGTCTCCGGGTCGTAACAGTAGACCCTAGTCTCGTCCCCAGTAATGACCCGCGACAGGAACGTTCGATCATTCACCACCTTCTGACGAAGATCTTGACAGAGTTTGACACGCCTTCTGTTCGAGGTTCAGAATCTTTGCCACAAACTTTGCAGCAATACGGTGCATTCTCAAAACCGACGTCAGAATTTCTTGCACTGTTCCGTAATATAACACATTGACGATGGTAGCAATGTCTTGAATGATGTCCGACGATCCTCATGCACCAATTTCCTAATTTTGTCTACATTTTCGGGCGTTTTGCTCGTGCCCTGTACTCTCGTCTTCTTCCAGTGCCGTTTTGCCGCATTTGAAGCGCGAGTGCCACTCAAAACATCTCGCACGACTCATTGCTTCATTGCCATAAGCCTGCAACAATATTTCATGAGTCTCTGTTTCCGATTTGCCGAGTTTGACACATAATTTGATGTTCGCTGGCTGCTCTAGTTTGCAGTACATACCGAAATCGCAGCTGTGTTCTGCTCGTGGTCACCAAATATCGTGTAGCACAGCTCCCGATGTTCACAGAACGACGCGACTTGGCACAATGACTCATGAAGGTCCCTGCCCTCGACCGCTGCTCGCGCATCTGCGTACATCTCTCTGTTGGCACGGTACGTACCTAGTCTCGTAACTTTTTGATCGCACTACGTACCTTCCTTCTTATGATATTTCAAACACCTTTCTCTCGCATTTTTTTCATTGTCGAGCGCTATGGAAGATGCTCGCGGTCATGGCTATTACATACATTCCTAGAGATAACACATTCTAGGAATGTAGTGATTACAATCTAAAGAGTTCAAGTGAGCACTGATTGGACAATAAACAAATGCTTTAGTACTTCTTCTCTACCAGTGCTGAGCTCAGTTTCAAGGGTCCGAGCTCGTTCTAGTCAGAAGTATGTCAGCCCGAGCCCGTCCTAGCCCGAAGTATATCAGCTATCATCAGCCCGAGACCGACTTTTATAAACCATGACTAAACTGTTTAGGTATTAACACAAAATCTTCTCACCCAGACTTCCACTCACTTCTCCCTACAATTAGCAGATGTCTATCTCAGCTGGAGAGTCTATCTGTTTCTATAGTATAGTTGCACGATTTTTTTTTTTTTTTTTTTTTTACATTTCGTTTCTTCTTAAGATGTTTCGGGCGGTCGGACATTCGGAAAGATCGGGAGAGGCTGCGCAAACTACGTACTTTGCTCAATAGAATAAGCAGGGAGATGCTGCGTGGAGGAAGGGGAGGGGCGAAACTTTGTCGGCGTGCTATCTAGTATCTATAGTTTTTGAACAAGCTTTTATTTCCCCGCAAAAACCCACCAACACATGGCCTATGGCAGTTGTCTACCCATGCTGGAATAAATCGCCCACCCGAGTTCCCACTCCCCGGCCCAGACCCAGTTGCCGAATCGTCAACTAGAAAGTGTAAGAAATGTCTCGTATGTGCCAGCAGAAAGAAAAAAAAAAAATTCTCTCTCTCTCTCTCTCTCTCAGAGCCAGAGCTCATCGGCTTGCTCCCGTGAAATTGTCAGTTTTCGATTGGTATTCCGAAAACAAGTACAAACGCCTTCCTTTTCCACATTTGTTTCATTATCCAGGCGCTATGGAATATGCCCGCGGTCATGTCTATTATACACTGCCGGACAATTGCTAAGGACGGATGACAATAGCAACGATAGCAACGATAAAATGGAAGGCAGGAAAATGCGGAAATTAGCATAAGTGCGGGATACAGTAAGACGTGTTGTGCGTATGCAAATTTTGGATTGCCGAACTTGTTCGTGACGTCATAGCGCTGATAAGAGATATAAAGGATTTGACGCGTATTGACCGTTGTTGTTCAAACGCAAAGTTGAAAGGGAAAGAATCAATTGACGAACTTGCAATTTTCAGTATGTCTTCCCGACATCACCTAGATGATTTTACGCGTGGCCGTATTATTGGCAAGATTGAAGAAGGGCGAAAAATAACAGATGTTGCCAGGGAGTTCGACGTCAGCCACAGTGTTGTTTCAAGGCTTTGGAAATCATTTCAAACAAATGGAGAGTGTAGCAAACGTCACGGGGGAGGTCGTGTTCGCAGTACGACACCTGCAGAAGATCGGTACATAGTGCTATCAACAAAAAGACACCGGCGCAGCACAGCTAGTGAGGTAGCAAATCAGTTTATGGCTGCTACTGGCAAGCGGATCTCCCGAAAAACTGTCGCCAGACGTTTGCATGAAGGAGGACTATACGCTCGCCGCCCTGTTGTGTGCATCCCATTGTCCAGACGTCACCGTACCGCCCGTTTGCAATGGTGCCATCAACATCGCAATTGGACTGATAACGACTGGTCTGCTGTTCTCTACTCAGATGAGAGTAGATACAGTCTATCGTCTGATTGTCGACGACAACTGATCTGGCGTGATAGTGGTACTGCATATTGTCCTGCAAACATACAGGAAAGGGACCGATATCCGACATGTAGTGTCATGGTATGGGCTGGCATCGTGATCAATGGCCGTACGTCCCTCTATGTGCTTCCAACTGGGACTATGATTGGCCAACGATACATTAATGATGTTCTGCTACCTCATGTTCGCATGTTCCGTGGTGCTGTCGGTGATAGATTCATTTTCATGGACGACAACGCAACATGTCATCGAACAGTCGCTGTCCAGCAGTGTCTTGAGAGCGAGGATATTCAACGCCTCGTATGGCCAGCACGTTCTCCAGATCTGAATCCCATTGAAAATGTGTGGGATGCTTTGGGGAGGAGTCTTGCTGGTCGCCAATGCCCTCCAATAAACAAGGACACCCTCATCCGTGCACTGACAGAGGAATGGGATAAATTACCCCAACAGCTGCTTGATAATGTTGTGCAAAGCATGACACGACGTGTGGAATCATGCATCGCCCTCCATGGTGGCCATATCCCGTATTGACATCTTACGCCGGAACGCCTGCGGATGGTAATTGCATTTTTTTTCACGTTTACGTATTCTGCACAAAATGGCCTGTTTGTCCCTTGAACACGTTCCAAAGCCTTCTGGATTTCAGAGCACAATAAATTGTCTTTCTTGTAATGTCCTGGCATTCTGACATTATTTTATTTCACTTGGCATCCAACCACACTTACTTTTTTATGCGCTATATAGCCGTTTATGATCCGTCCTTAGCAATTGTCCAGCAGTGTATATATCCCTAGAGAGACCGCATTCTAGGAATGTACTGATTACAACCTAAAGAGTTCAAGAGAGCACTGATTGGACAATAAACAAATAGGTAACTACCTTTTCTGTAGTTATTATTCTAAATATTTATAGATAGATTAATATACTTCACATAGGCCCATGAATTTTGTAATACCATCTTAACCAAATTGTTATACAGACAGGGCCATCGCAAAAAATATCTGCCCCAGGTCCCACACACCCTAGGGACGGTCCTGTGTGTGTGCCTGTGTGTGCGTGTGTGTGTGTGACCATAGGCGCCGACTATGGAGAGTGGGGGGGGGGGCAAAGTGAATCTTACCCTTCCAATAATTTAACTAGGAGAGAAGTGCCCGCTCATTATTTTTTGCCCTGTGTAATTGAATAAGTTTTTATTTTTGTGTGTGTTTGTCATTTTTGAAATGCGTAAGTTGAAATATTTGTGCAGAGAAAAAATGTTTTTCCATGCTGCTCAGGCCATCAATGCTGTAAGCGATTTATTTCCAAAAAGTTATACATATAAACACCCAGATATCTCTCTCTCTCTCTCTCTCTCTCTCTCTCTCTCTTGTGACGTACCTGCCAGCAGGACGCACACGACATAAAGGCAGATAGGAGTCAGAATGAACGTCTGCGTAGCTCAGTTGGTAGAGCGACTTGTTCCGGAATAAGCGGACTCGGGTTCGAATCCCGGCGTAGACCAAAAATGACGGAGAAATTTACTTCGTTATAATGGCGCCCGAACTATCCGGATGACCCGACCGTTCAAAATCTCGCAATGGTGTGATGTTCTTTCCACACCGCGAGATAGGAAAAATCAGAGAATCCCTTCTCCAGCGCTTCGAAAATAAAATGTGTGTGACGTTGCATTCCACACACCAGATTGACTGGGAGTTCTCAAGTGCACGTTCTGCCTGCAACGATTCATGGTCACGGCTGACCCGTGGGCCATGCCCCCGGCCCTCTTTCGGGGGGGGAGATGTGACGTACCTGCCAGCAGGACGCACACGACATAAAGGCAGATGAGAGTCAGAATGAACGTCTGCGTAGCTCAGTTGGTAGAGCGACTTGTTCCGGAATAAGCGGACTCGGGTTCGAATCCCGGCGTAGACCAAAAATGACGGAGGAATTTACTTCGTTATTCTCTCTCTCTCTCTGTCTGGAACGCTTGACGTCACAGCAGCGTTTGCATTGTTGTGCCATCACATATCGATCAATTCGTGAGTGCTCTCGAGGTGTAAGAGTTATTGCCTGCTGTATAATACACGCGATCACTTTTAGATGTCAATGTGATCGCGCGATAATTTATAAACATTGGATTATCAATGACTCGAGTTCTATTTATCCGATCTACAAAATTCGAATTTAATTCTTAATATCACGGCAAGTTGCGTTTGTATACTTATTTAATTTAGCGCAATTCGAATATTAATTTGCACGCTTTAATTATTTTTACTTTTTTAGTTTAACTTTCTGAGCTTAGCGCTGATTGTATTATACATTTTGCAAAATATCGATCTATCTAAACGGTCTAACCCACAATAAAAACTGAAATCTTGAGGTGTCAAAGTGAACAAAATTGCATCTAAAAGCAGATGTCGCCCCAATAGCGCATCTATATAATAATTCCATAAGGTTTTTTACTGTGAGTCCTATTTTGACAGAACGGCTGAACGTAAAGATATGGTTAAAGTATCAAAATAAAGATCTTACCATGTAGATGTGCCAGTCGAAGAAAAAAATGAGATTGGGGCAACGGTTCGGGCGTTGTGGGGCGGCAAAGTTCCCGTGTAAAGTCTATGGAGAAGCCTGCGGTTGACTCACGCGCTGTTGAAGGCGGAAGCATGGAGGGACTGAGATAGTCCAAAGTCTTATCTTTTCTGAGCAAAGCAACGCTAGCAGACATTCCTATCAAAGTCCTCTACGGAACAGCGAACACTCTCGAAGACCTGATTGCGTTATGCCGTTGGATTGTGCGGTGTATATATACAATTTAATATTCATTCGATATAGTTTATTCACGTAGGTAATACGTGTCCCATTATGTAAAGATGTAAATAAACATTACGTTGACCATTGTTAGTGAAAATATTACGGACGACTGTTTATAGCCCATTGAGTTGCTCACGGTGGTCGTTAAACCTTCAGTCAAAAAAAGAAAAAGAAATCACGAACCTGGACTATTGTCTCTACTGAAGTGGTTGAATGAATTCGTTAATCAAATAAAGTTCACATTTGTTGTTTCATATGAGTTTATTCTTTTCAACAAACAAACACAAACAAACTAACCATCGATTCCGACGGTTTCATCTAGTTGTCGATAATTTAGAAAGCTCTGATTTGTAACACCAGATGTCGCGTTATTTGTAGAAAAAGCTTCGGTATGAAGTTTCAAACTAACCGTCGAATACGACAGTCTAAAATAAGCCGTGAAGAGAATAACAAGTGTGCCGGAGAAAAAGTAATTTAACGCGAAAAATCAAAGTAAAAGTTATTAAGGCAAGTCTACACGACAACAACTTTTCGAGTTTAGTGCTGATTATATTACACACTTTAAAAAATATCGATCTATCAAAACGCTTCTAATCTACAATTGTTAAACAACAGCAAATATGTTACACAGAATGTTATTTATCGCGAGGTCTTTTGGAAAAAAAAACGGAAATAAATAGCATATAATTTTTAGTTCTAACATGAATGAGTTCTTGCTGTATAAGTTTTTAGTGTATTTCCTTACAGAAATCCGGCGTCTATTTGATTTGTTTTCAATCTGGTTCAATTAAAAATTTCCCCGTCTTAGGGCTGGAAACATTTCCTATATATTAATATTTATTTAAAGTTTAAAATCAACCGTCCTAGGGCCGGCTATATGCTAGTTAATAAATAACAAAATTAGTAAACACACTCTCTATCTTTTCCGATATTCAGCATTGCTCATCTGATAAGAAACTTGGTTGCCAGACCCGTATTACATTTCACATGTTCTCGTGGTATGTGGTAACTGTTTAAAACAATTATCAAAATAAATAAAAAAATAAAAAATAAATAAATAAAAATACAGAATCCTGTAATCTCTAGCACCTATTTTATCTACAATCGTGGCCAAAAGTCCTGTACCAGTAGACTAAAAGTCAAATTCTTGATGTTTGAAGTCAACTTATACAACGTAATGGTAAAGTCAGGAATACATATTATACAACATTTTAAAGGATATTTTATGCTGAATTAAAATATTCTTACAGAATGTTATTACCAGTAGTAGAAGTGAAGTTACAAGCAAAAGTACAGCATCTAGTCATGAAAAGTAAAAAATAGTGGAATTTGTGAAATTAGTGCACAATGTATTTAACGTAAAATTACTGCGCAGTACATTATTGGCACTTGAAGGACACTTGAAATAACTGACCAACAAGCAAAATACGCTTTAACATTTAATTGGATCACCACGGTTACTTAGTAACAAAGTGCACCTTCTTGGCATGGAACTTATGAGCTTCTCTAGTTGTCTATTGGTGATAACACGGTACCATACGACCCTTAAGACTTTAATTAAAGACTTTGATTGAGTCTGTATAAGGACCGTATGACACCGTGTTATCCATCACCAATGCACAACTAGAGAAGCTCATTAGTTCCATGCCAAGGAGGTGCACTTTGTTACTTTGGTTATCCAATTAAATATTAAAGCTTATTTTGCTTGTTGGTCAGTTACTTCAAGTGTCCTGCAAGTTTCAGTAATGTACTGTCCAGTAATTTTACGTGAAATGCATTGTACACTAATTTCACTATCTTTTGATTTTTATGACTAGATGCTGTACTTTTGCTTGTAACTTCACTTCAATTACTCGTAATAACATTCTGTTAAAATATTTGAATTCAGGATAAAATGTCCTTTAAAATGATGTATAATATGAATTCCTGACTTTGCCATTACGCTGTATAAGTTGACTTCAAACATCAAAAATTTGACTTTCACTCTATTGGTGCAGGACTTTTGGCCAGGATTGTATTTATGTTTTCGCTTCTTTTTGTTTATGTAATCGCGCTAATTTCTCATATTTTTTTTATAAACGGTTGGAAATAAAATCGCTTTGGATATTTTTATAAAACCACACGCTGAATTGTATTTTTAAAAATATTAACATTCAGCAAAGGAATATTTTTGTTGCCTGGTTCATTTGCTGATGTGGAATTACAATTGCATTTTAAAATATACGCCAAATCTCGTAGTTTATCTTTCTGTCCCCTTTTTTTTATTTTTCTCCTGACAATAGAAGAGACGTGCCCCTTTCCTCTTCACGCCCTTCCCCCAGCCCAATAATTTGTCGGCGCCCATGGTTATGACTGTCAGAACTTTGACCAGAGAAAACGGAAATTAAAGTTTTTAAGTTGCCTATTTTTTTTTTTTTTTTAATGTCGTTCCACCTAAAATCTCTGCCTTATGTTTCCAATGATAAACATTCTGTACATATTTTCTTCGCAATTAATCTATTCCCTAGGACGAAAATTTGCACGTCGATAAAACTAACTTAAAATTCTAGCATGGGATACAGTTGCTAAAACATAACCATAATTAAGCCATCCAACATTTTTGTCTACTGACGTCTCAACGTACAAGTCGCGCCATCTATTAACAAGTCTGAACATTACTCAAAGAAAAATGATTGATTTTTAATATAATTATGGTTATGTTTTAGCAAGTATTAAGTATCCCATGCTATAATTTCGAGTTAGTTTCATCGATGTGCAAATTTTCGTCCTTAGGAATAGATTAATTGCGAAGAAAATATGTACAGAAGTTTTAACATTGGAAACATTTTAGGTGGAACCACACCATTCTAGAAACATTGGATACCTTGGAAAACATCTGATCAAAGAATATTGTCCAAGTACGAAGATGAAGAAAAAATGAAGTACTACTTCCAGAAATTTACATAGCTAAGTCGGACACGTGTAACAAGTTGTGACACGTGTAACAAGTTTTATGAAACCTGAAGCTCATAGTAAGTACTAAGCTATTGACTATTCACATCATTCCCCAGCACCTAGTTGGATAAGGAGTCATATTTATAAGTACTCCTGAACAAATTAAAGCTATTTTATTTTTTTAACTTTAAAATGACTTCAGTATAAGAAATCTTTACGAAAATGTTTAAATGTTGAGCGACGGAAGATTAGTTTAATTGTTACGAGTCGATAGAAATTACGATAAAACGTAAAATCGTAATTGATAGAAAAAAATTAAGAACGTTTTCGACGTATTTCATTCGCAGGAAAAGTACGAAGTCCGACGAACTCTGCACATGTACAGCTGTGTGTTTATTAACATATCACGTGACATAAATTGTTTAGATTATTTTATCTGCTTGGGAAAGGTCATAATAAAATCTTATGTGAAACGGTTGTTATACTTCCGGGATATCGCGGATTGGCATGAAGAACAACAATTTACTCATCATATATAAAATGGATATAACAGTCGTTACCCTTTTCCTCTAAGAGTAAATCAACCATTCGTAGTTTCTCCTTTTGGAAAGATGTGGATCTCTTATTGAAAAGTATGTAAATTTTCTAAATGAGTCATTTTACGTTTTAACGTTTCATTTTATCTTTATGATATAATAACGACGCTTCGTTAATAATAACAACGCATCAATGAAATGCCATGGTCTTGATTAAACAGAAATCTTTAATGTTTTAAACGAATTTCCCATTTTCCAACAGGCTTAGCTGCTAATAAACACAGCAATATCTATTTCAATTAGACGTCTTACGTTTAACTGCAGTGAATAGATTGCTTGGAATGTACAACTAAATTTAAAAGCTTGCGCAAACGATTACGGAGAAAGATAATTTGCCTTTCTTTTTAATCCAGGTTGCTCAAAATCTACAAATGACTACACAAATATTTCAGCGACAGAGAGGAGTTATTTTTAATTACCGGACCTCCCCCTCCCAAAAAAAGAAGTTTTATTTCCTACTTCGTCAGAAGTAATGCAGATCATTTCTCCGTACATTTCAATTGCATTAACAACGATTAATTTTCCTATTGAAAGAGAAAAATTCTGACGACTTGTACAATATAGAGTATGTGAGTTCATAGCAACAAGTGGAAGTTTCTAAGTCATATCAACAAACGGAAGTATGTAAGTCATATAAACAAACTGAAACAATCAAAAAGTAATTTTGTGCTTGAAATATAACTAAAAACACAATTTTAACAGTTTTTATATGAATAACTGTACAACCGTCGGACAGGTCATTATCGCAACCCACGTCTCCACAAATAGACGCGTCCCGCAACTCGTAGTGGTGACCAGGGCCCGATTTACACAGAATCGGGCCCTAGGTACAGCACAAGTTGACGTCCCCCTCCCGTCCACATTCTTGAAAAGAGCAAGTACATATGTCGCCACTAAATATCAATTAATTTAAAAATTGACTTAATAAATAGGACACTGGGCGGGGAAAAGTAGGAAAGAATATCTACTTTTATTAAATCTTAATATTAGCAAGGAAATTTGCACTTAAAATATATAAACGGGTAATTAACACTATTTAATTGTTTAGTATTGCTATTTCCGCATTTAATTATGTAATAATTCAAATATCCACAGATGTTAAGTTATTCGTACCTTTTTAATTTTAGTTTTAACCGATGAACATTATTTAGACTTGGTACAGACTGATTTTTTGGGGGCAAGGTGAACTTCCATGTAGCTGATTAATCACCTGTGGTGTGTTCAATATTATAGTAGAATAATTCTATTGACAGAGGAATGATACTTACATTTCAGCAAACATGCTTAACTGGTTGATTCTCACACTCACAAAAGCACATTATTCAGCTCATTAATTCGCTTAATTTAGACCAAAGCAATTTTAAAATTTGATACCTTACAATATGAAATACTCAAAGCTTCTACAAAATGCCTTAGCAAAACCTCTCTCAAGAGGTATACACTGAGTGGCCACTTTATTATGACCACCTGACAGTATTAAGCAAATGAGCCTATAGCTACACGCTGTTGCCGCCAGAGGGCGAGGCTAGTATAAAAAGGGAAAGCTTAGTGCTTGCTACAGTAGTAGGAGTAATTTTTGGGTGACGAGATGGGTAAAAAATGCGATTTGACGGACTTTCAACGTGGGATGATTGTAGGAGCTCGGAACCATGGAGCGAATATCACCGAAACCGCCGCATTCGTAAAATGTTCCAGAGCAGCTGTTGTTAAAGTGTTTAAAGACTGGACTGTCAACCAAAAAACTGGGTCTGTACGTGCAACGTGTGGTCGTCATCGACTAGTGACTGCTCGGGCGGAACGGAGAGTGTTCAGACTGGTAACAGACAACACAAGAGCAACAGTGCAGCAAATTACAGACCATCTTAATCAAGGATCCCCTCAAATGATCTCTGCACGCACTGTTCGCCGTACACTGCATCGGATGGGATATGGCAGCCGAAGGCCTGTTCGAACACCTTTGCTGTCTGCAGTTAACAAGAGAAAACGTCTCCAGTTCGCACAGGAGCACAAGGATTGGACAGTCGATAATTGGAAACAAATTATGTGGCCCGATGAATCACGTTTTCAGTTGCACCATGCCGATGGCAGAGTGAGAATTTGGCGGAAACAGCACGAAAGCATGGACCCCAAATGCATTGCTAAAACCCTTCAAGCTGGTGGAGGCAACGTTATGGTTTGGGGAATGTTTTCCTGGTATGCTTTGGGCCCTTTAATTCATGTTGAACAACATCTGACTGGTACATCATATCTAAACATCGTTGCGGACCAAGTGCATCCTGTCATGTGGATGGTTTATCCCAGTGGCGATGGCTACTTTCAACAAGATAATGCGTCCTGCCATAGTGCTCGTATTGTACAGGATTGGTTTCAGGAACATGCCGGTGAGTTTACTTTGCTTAGGTGGCCCCCACAATCTCTAGGTCTCAACCCCATTGATAATTTTTGGGATGAAGTTGAACGAGCCATCAAACAGCTGGATCCACAACCCTGCAATCTCACACTCCTGGAAAGTGCTATTCATCAAGCATGGTCTCAGGTTCCACAAACCACCTATCAACATCTCGTGGAGTCCATGCCACGAAGAATCGACGCAGTATTAAAGGCAAAAGGTGGCCCGACGAAGTACTGAGGGGGTGAAAATGGCCACTCAGTGTATAGTACATATAGGAATAAAGAACATTTATATTTCATCTGCAACTTTTAGATGAAAAGCACTGCGATTTTCCTGCTTTGTCCATTAACTCGCATTTGAAATTAAATGGACTCCATATTAATCAGTTTTTACAAGTTCCCTTGGTTCTGACTTTTCCAAGCAATCAATATGTTTGTGATTTTGAGGACCACAAGTGAGTTGTGTATGTGTGTGTGTCCGTATATATATATATATATATATATATATATATTCTATAAAGAAGATACCTAAGCAAAAATATACATATATAATTTTGACTCACACCTAGTACAACATAGAAAAGGTTATGTATCTACCTGTGTGAGTAAAAGGAGAAAAGATAAAAAAATAAAATAAAACAACTGAATGTAGAAGGTGTCGAGAATACTGAGCCTTGGCTTTATCAAGGACCAGCAAAAACTCTGCATTTTCTCACTTCCACAAAGACCTAGTTGGAAATGGGTTTCTGCAAGGCCATAGATGCAAGTAACGTTCCCACCTAAAATAGTTTAAAAAATATATATATAAGTCATGTCCTCCGTAGAGTAGCATGACCTAGCACTAGTTAACAATTTCGCTTGCATCCATTAACCTTCATGGCCCGACCCATGCTCTTCATCTGTTACTATTAAACAGAGAAGAAGATTAAAGAGAACTCAAGCTGTGAGAGTGACATAATAATTAGAAATGATTTTCAGCTATAACGAAATTCCAAGTTCGTTTGAGAGAGAATTTAAACCTGAAAAACAATGCAAAAGAAATCCAAATTTTACATTGCAATTAAAAAAGGAAATGTTAATTTATAACGAACAGATTTTTGAAAGAAAACTTGAGTCTAAAACCCCCTACTCTACAACTTATGACAGCACGAAAACGAGAATAAGTTAAAGATAATAATTAACTAAAGAAAACTTTGTGAAAGTTATATACCTTAAACAGTTAGTTGCAATATGTACAAAGTATTTCAGCAGTGCTTTAAGTGCATAATTAATTAGTTATTAAGAACTTAACTACTTTGAAAAAACAGCGCATAGACAGCGCATAGAAAAGGAACAAGCTTAGCCATCTTCTGTTCCTAGGTACCCCAAAAGACGCTCAAAGTTACAAAGAAAAGTAAGAGTTAAAACCCGCAAAAATGTTAACAGACAAACCAATGCTTAAAAGCTGAAAAGCTAAAAAACGACAGAGGAAAGGGTACATGAAGTACAAACATTGAACTTATAAAACCTAGAACCCAAAAACAAGGAAGAGAGCTTACCTCTTGTGTGACAAAAACTTTTCTCCTCGCAAGAGAAGAACATGGCTGACCTCTTCCGCCACTCCTAGACGCTGGGGGCAGTGAGGGTGGGGCTGATGGCCTCCTCATACAGCAAGAAACCAACGCGCGAAGATTTAAACCAGAGAAAAAATATATAAACTTAAGACTGTGGATCTGAATGATCAGAAAGAGCAGAATTAACTCTCCAGAATACATGAGAAATATTATAAAATACACGAGCAGTTTATTTAATAATCTTTGCATGTATTAAATCACCTTAGTGAGCTTCTATAGATTAATCAGAATCTTATTAATTTTAATGTTGGTTTTAGTATAGCTATCCTAGTGATGAATAACTAGTTTTCTTTTTTATTTGTTTTTATTTTCTTTTATAAACAGATTTTTAAGCTTTTTTTGTGATTTTGTTTATATTATTTAATTTTTTGTTTTAATAGGACCGTCATATCCATAGCACTAAGGTTCCTTTAGGTAGTTAATAGGCATCCTCTAGCCAACTTCCTTACGGCTTTGATTGGTCAGAATCATATTATTAACTGTGTAGAAAATTAAAGCAGATCTGCCAACCTTACTCTATTATTCAGAATAATTTTTCTTAAAGTTCTTTTGATGAAAGAAGAAGGAATTTCGTTCTCTAGAAAACTTTCTAATAGTATATTAATGTGGTAATTGAAGTCCAAATTGTTGCTGCAAATTCTTGAAATTCTTAGGACCTGAGAAATTAGTACATTCTCAATTACTTTGGTTGAAATGTTATTATTCCAGTGTAGATATTTAATTACTTTGAAAGGAAAATTAACTCTTTTATCAAAGAGGCTAATAGATGGGTTACCTCTGTTGAGCTTAATGCTTAAGTCTAGGAACTCAAGTTCCTGATTACTGTGGTTGGTTTTACATAAGTTAAGAGAGCTAGGATAGATATTATCAAAATCACTCTCTATAACTTCTGAATTATTGATACACAGCAGATCATCAATATATCTAAAAGTGTAAAGGTAGTTATCTGAGCAGGTGGGGTGATTTTTAATGAATTTATATTCCTTAAAGAACAGGAATAGATTAGCGATATTCGTGGACGTTGATGTTCCCATTGGAATACCGTTCACTTGCTTATAGAGAGTATTATTATATAAGATATGGTTATTTTTTATGCAGCAATTGAGATAAGAGTTCCAAGTTCCTACATCAACAAATTTGTTAAGTTTAAATTCTTGGAACTCTTATCTCAATTGCTGCATAAAAAATAACCATATCTTATATAATAATACTCTCTATAAGCAAGTGAACGGTATTCCAATGGGAACATCAACGTCCACGAATATCGCTAATCTATTCCTGTTCTTTAAGGAATATAAATTAATTAAAAATCACCCCACCTGCTCAGATAACTACCTTTACACTTTTAGATATATTGATGATCTGCTGTGTATCAATAATTCAGAAGTTATAGAGAGTGATTTTGATAATATCTATCCTAGCTCTCTTAACTTATGTAAAACCAACCACAGTAATCAGGAACTTGAGTTCCTAGACTTAAGCATTAAGCTCAACAGAGGTAACCCATCTATTAGCCTCTTTGATAAAAGAGTTAATTTTCCTTTCAAAGTAATTAAATATCTACACTGGAATAATAACATTTCAACCAAAGTAATTGAGAATGTACTAATTTCTCAGGTCCTAAAAATTTCAAGAATTTGCAGCAACAATTTGGACTTCAATTACCACATTAATATACTATTAGAAAGTTTTCTAGAGAACGAAATTCCTTCTTCTTTCATCAAAAGAACTTTAAGAAAAATTATTCTGAATAATAGAGTAAGGTTGGCAGATTTGCTTTAATTTTCTACACAGTTAATAATATGATTCTGACCAATCAAAGCCGTAAGGAAGTTGGCTAGAGGATGCCTATTAACTACCTAAAGGAACCTTAGTGCTATGGATATGACGGTCCTATTAAAACAAAAAATTAAATAATATAAACAAAATCACAAAAAAGCTTAAAAATCTGTTTATAAAAGAAAATAAAAACAAATAAAAAGAAAACTAGTTATTCATCACTAGGATAGCTATACTAAAAATAGTAAAACCAACATTAAAATTAATAAGATTCTGATTAATCTATAGAAGCTCACTAAGGTGATTTAATACATGCAAAGATTATTAAATAAACTGCTCGTGTATTTTATAATATTTCTCATGTATTCTGGAGAGTTAATTCTGCTCTTTCTGATCATTCAGATCCACAGTCTTAAGTTTATATATTTTTTTCTCTGGTTTAAATCTCCGCGCGTTGGTTTCTTGCTGTATGAGGAGGCCATCAGCCCCACCCTCACTGCCCCCCAGCGTCTAGGGAGTGGCGGAAGAGGTCAGCCATGTTCTTCTCTTGCGAGGAGAAAAGTTTTTGTCACACAAGAGGTAAGCTCTCTTCCTTGTTTTTGGGTTCTAGGTTTTATAAGTTCAATGTTTGTACTTCATGTACCCTTTCCTCTGTCGTTTTTTAGCTTTTCAGCTTTTAAGCATTGGTTTGTCTGTTAACATTTTTGCGGGTTTTAACTCTTACTTTTCTTTGTAACTTTGAGCGTCTTTTGGGGTACCTAGGAACAGAAGATGGCTAAGCTTGTTCCTTTTCTATGCGCTGTCTATGCGCTGTTTTTTCAAAGTAGTTAAGTTCTTAATAACTAATTAATTATGCACTTAAAGCACTGCTGAAATACTTTGTACATATTGCAACTAACTGTTTAAGGTATATAACTTTCACAAAGTTTTCTTTAGTTAATTATTATCTTTAACTTATTCTCGTTTTCGTGCTGTCATAAGTTGTAGAGTAGGGGGTTTTAGACTCAAGTTTTCTTTCAAAAATCTGTTCGTTATAAATTAACATTTCCTTTTTTAATTGCAATGTAAAATTTGGATTTCTTTTGCATTGTTTTTCAGGTTTAAATTCTCTCTCAAACGAACTTGGAATTTCGTTATAGCTGAAAATCATTTCTAATTATTATGTCACTCTCACAGCTTGAGTTCTCTTTAATCTTCTTCTCTCTGTTTAATAGTAACAGATGAAGAGCATGGGTCGGGCCATGAAGGTTAATGGATGCAAGCGAAATTGTTAACTAGTGCTAGGTCATGCTACTCTACGGAGGACATGACTATATATATATTTTTTAAACTATTTTAGGTGGGAACGTTACTTGCATCTATGGCCTTGCAGAAACCCATTTCCAACTAGGTCTTTGTGGAAGTGAGAAAATGCAGAGTTTTTGCTGGTCCTTGATAAAGCCAAGGCTCAGTATTCTCGACACCTTCTACATTCAGTTGTTTTATTTTATTTTTTTATCTTTTTCTCCTTTTACTCACACAGGTAGATACATAACCTTTTCTATGTTGTACTAGGTGTGGGTCAAAATTATATATGTATATTTTTGCTTAGGTATCTTCTTTATAGAATGTGAATTCTTAATTTTCAAAACTGCTGCGTTGCGCGTTTTGATTTTCAGGTTATTTTGCACCCTTCGTTTTAAATTCTAAAATTTTTTCCTTAGTCTTCAGTTTTGCTCTTAAGTATATATATATATATATATATATAAACACACACACACATTATATGAAAGGAACAATAATCACACAGTTAAGTGGCTAAGATCAGGTTAGTTATTCACACCCACAACAGTGCTTTTTTTTTTTTTTTTTTTGGTAGCTGCACATCTTTGTCTACCCGCATGCAAATTAAAGCCATTGCAGCAGCATCAATAAACATGAAAAAAATCTTTTTACGCTATACAAGTATACAAATAAGAGTGCTGGGCCGCTCTACAATATTGCAAAATGTTTCTGGAAAGCAATCAACCTAATTCCCAAACTTTAATGCAGTTCTTCATCTATATCAGATGTCCAAAGTAGTAGAAATTTAACAAAAAAAGAAAAGTATAATACCTGTTATCTTGTAGACTTTTTTCCGGCCTTTATTGCTCCAAACTGTGAAATTACATCCTCAAAGTCAAGTTATAAGGTTATGCCATCTGCAAGTTTCAGATTTTTTTTTTTTTTTTTGCATTGTGATCCTGGGGCCCCATAAACTGCGGGGCCCTAGGCCCAGGTCTTGCAGGCCTATGCGCAAATCAGGCCCTGGCAGTGAGTTCAGACAGTTTAAGAATTGAAAAACGAAGAAATGGAAATACTCCGTCTGTGAGCTCAACACTTGCTTAATCTATAATAATAAAAGGAAGTTTGTGTATGTGTGTCTGTCTTTCGCGATACAAATGAAAACCGTGGTTCCCGATCTGAGTGTGTCTTTCGGCTTTGTTTACATGCAACCTGGTCACAACCAACATGAAGGAAAGTAGTTCATGATAATTTTTCGGTATTCCTTTTTTAGAATGTTGCGTACTTTTGTTCTGGAAATCATAAATTTTACGCGTTCGTTTTTTAGAATAATAGACGCCTTAATGAGCTAAGATTCTGCAATAGCTTCGCTCAAAATTTGCAAATTGTACCAGAGTCATCGGTTACCGTTGGCGGCTTGTCCTAGTTAGTGATGTCATGTGAACTTACTTATCATGCCTCTGCTGATAATTTAAGAGAAGCTAACCAAGGCACAAAATAACCTACTCTGTGAGTTGAGGATCCCTCATGTGTACGAACGGAATTGTCCAAAACAGCGGAGAGAAGTACACTCATTGAACAAAACATTAGAGACGCCTGCCTAATAGGGTGTTGGTTCTCCTCCAGCGCGAATAACAGCCAAGGCATCTACTTCACCAGACGTCGGAGGGTTTCCCGAGGTAATGCCTGTCATGCCTGTTGCAGCATTGTCCACAACTCCGCCCCAGATCCTTGGATCTGATGTTCCGTTCCACGACATCCCAGAGAGTTTCCACGGATTTAAATCCTCGGACCTTGGGTGTCCCTGGATGGTTCTAAACTCAATTCCTCGAGCCATGCCCGGGTGGTTGCGGCCCAGTGGGTTGGCGCATTGTTCTACTGGAACAGACCATCGCCCACAGGATACGCGAAGGCCATGAAAGCGTGTAGGTGATCCAGACACACTAAGAAACCTAATGTGTCCTATAAGAAGGCTGCCCAAAGCATCTGAGAGCCACCACCGCCTTTAACAGAGCTGACCTGTCACGACGGGGCCATAGTCTCATGCTGTCGACGTCACATCCACACCCTTCGGTCAAGCCTTGGCTCGGTTCAGCTGAAAACGGGATTCATCTGACCGCACGACGCGGCGCCCTCTACAGAGACCCAGCTTTGATGTTCTCGGCATCAAGCGAGGCGTAATATCCTATGACGAGCATTCAACAATGGCACACGGGTAGGGTGTCAGCTCCCGTAGCCCATGGTACTCAATGTGCGCCGTACCATTTACGCGCTGATGCTGCTTGGGCCTCCGACCTTTAACCTGGATGTAATTTGAGCTGCCGTTGCCATGTGGTCGGTCTGTACGAGCCTGGATGGTCTACATTGACCCCAGTCATCAATATCGTGTGGTCGGCCACCGTATGCTGTCTGGGCGCTGGTACGTCCGTCGATGGTATGCTTGGCGTATACCCTTGATACAGTTGCTCTTGGAATCTCTAGGGTTCTTACCACTTGGGTGATAGAATGACCCATCTGTCTTGCGCCGATAATGCGTCCACGATCAAAGATCATTGGCACACCCACGGAGGGGCTTAAGCCCCCCAAGGAGATTAAGAGTATCGTACGTCACAAATTAAACATTCAAAAATATTATTTTACATGTTCAAAAAATTACAGTGTTTTCTATTACATCGTGTCTTCTTCTCAAAGCCCCAAAGACATTAAGAGCGACGTACGTCACAAATTAAACATTCAAAAAGATTATTTTGCATGTTCAAAAAATTACATACTGTCTGACACAGTGTTTTTTATTACATGGTGTCTTCTTTCCAAAACCCCAAAGAGATTAAGAATTACGTCACAAATTAAACATTCAAAAATATTATTTTACATGTTCAAAATGTTACATAGTGTCTTCTATTAATGGTGTCTTCTTCCCATAGCCCCAAAGGTAATAAGAGCAACGTACGTAACACATTGTGTACGTATGATATATATATATATATAACCCTGAAGAGCAATTGAATTGGAGATACCTGTCTAGTAACGTGTAGCACCACCTTTAGCTCTGATTGCGGCGGCGATTCGTCTCGGCATGGGCTCGACAAAACACCGGAAAGGTTGGGAAGCCATACGGACCCACGATCCCTGAACAAGCTCCCACAGTTCACGAAGATTTGATGGAGGGGTCATCTCTCTCGATGGCATCCTAGATGTGCTCGATGGGATTGAAGTCAGGTGACCTAGCTGGCCAAGGAAGCGAGGTCACGTCGGTGGAGTGTTCATCCAACCATTCGGATACAATCCAGGAGCGATGGCACGGTGCATTCATTGTCTTGTTGCAGGATGAGGTCCCCAGTGGGATGTTGAAGACGCACAAACGGGAGCAAATGCTCGTCCAGGATATCCCGGTAACGTTGACCTGTTAAGGACGATGTCACACGTACCAGGGAGGGGGGCATTTCAGTCCGCGTGAACAGTCCCCAAACGAGAATGCCACACCCACCAGCTTGAAGAGTACCCTGCTGGCAAGAAGGATCAATCGCTTCATCTGTTTTGCTCCGTACTCGTATCCTGCCATCAGAATGTACCAAAGTGAATCTCGACTCATCAGTCCAGGCAACATTTTCCCACATGTGGCGATGTTCCCGCGCCCATGGTAATCTTTGCGCCCTGTGATGTGCGGTAAGCAGCGGTACCCTCGTGGGACGATGGCTTCTGTACACCATAGCGAGATGGTTCTGAATGGTGTGGCTGCTTACACGTTTTTGTGCACCAGCGTTAATTGCAGAGTGATTTCTTGCAGTGGCCCGTCTATCGGCTGTTACAATGCGAGCTGGCCGATGACCCCGCTCATCCATACGCTGATGTCCACGGCAGTTAGCCCTTGCAGGGATGGTTTTACCTGATTCGATGTACTCACGGTGCACCCTTGACACAGTGGCTCGTGAAAATCCCAGTGCCTGCACGACTTCCGAGATGGAGTGACCCATTCGTCGGGCCCCGACAATTTGCCCACGATCAAATGCGCTTAGAACCTTCGTCTTACCCATACTGCGTCCGACTCTTACCGATTCCCGTCACATCACTCCTTAGGATCGCTGCATACGTCATGCCGTTTCCGTTTACAGGGCCGCTCACAGCGCCACATTTGCATAACGCCAGCTGTCTCTAATTCAATTGCTCTTCAGTGTATATAGCCTCCTCCAACAGGAATTGCTGGGTGCACCATTGCCCATTGGCTCAGATCACCACGTTTACCCATGTTCGTCGATTGCGATACACTGTTGGAAATCCCTGCTGTCCGCCTATTTATCGCCAGCGTTAGGTATGGGTCTGTTCCACTCTGTGCGCCGGATGCCCATGTCAACTGCCTATTAACCCTATTTCTTATGTTTTGTGTACTGAGTGTATTTAAAAAAGATGCGCGGATATTATGCCGATCCTTTACAATCCGTTACTTTCTCATAATTCTTATAACGGGGGGTATTTAGGTATGAGAAAGTAAAAACTGCGTACTATTCGAGTAGAAGAAGATAATTTTTGAGCTCGAAAGGGCGTAATTCAAGTCTTGCCCCTCCCCTTCCACATACAAAAAGCGTGCTGTGACGTACTACAGAGGTGAAAACATGTGTCAAGACGACAAATCTGCAGCGAAACATTCTGTCTGGTGTCGTGGCGTTACGTGACCTCGGAGATCTTGAAGGCCTATCAAGTCGTGACGTAATTTTTAGTGACGTCACACCTCGTGGATCTACTGATTAAACAGCCCGTGTCTGCATTACCACGCTAAGTCTAGCCGTGTTACTTATTATTTTTATGGTTGTCCATGCTTGCGTGAAATTAAGAGTGACCCTTTCCTGTGGTTTGCTTCAACTAACATTTTAATTACAGTTTTATATACCGGTAATTGAACGAGATAGGTATTTGATTATGCCACATCCGTGTTGTGTTCCCGGCTGCCGTGGAAATTATAACACAGGAATCAAAGTTTGTGTGTATGCATTTCCAAAAGACCAAGATTTGTGTTCTAAGTGGATTCCGATTCGTGCTATTAAAAGGGATAACTTCACAGTTACATCACATAGTAAGGTATGTACGTCTGTGGTATGTACATTGAACATCTTTTAATCGAATTTAAATACAAGAACTTAGTTAATAACACAAAACCTTAGTTAATTTGATTTTCAGATTTAAAAAACGGGAGCTACAACAGCGTAATAATTTTATTTCTCATTCTTTTAATAAAACTAATATTTGAAGCATCTGCAGTGATATGTTACATTTGTGATGCAATTTCTCACTGTAATACCGAAATCCTAACACAACGATCGTGACTACCGGATGGTCCGATTCCAAAACATTTTCCCACGATCGTTCATTCCTGTTACTAAAGTTATTAATTGACAACAACAACCAAAAAAAAAAAAAAACATACAGAATCCGCAAATTGATTTTCAGATTTAAAAAACGGGAGCTACAATATCGTAAATACGTTAGGCATTCGCAGCGATGTTACATTTGTGATGCAATTTTTCACTGTAATATCGAAATTCTAAAACAACTATCGTGACCATCGGAAATATACTACCATGCGCCCAGGCTCGCTCTACCTCTCTCATGGGCTGCTACGATCCACCCCATAGCCATGATCCACCGCGAGTGACGTCACAAACCAGTGCGACGGCTTTCTCTTTCCGGGGGTCACGGGCGTTAGCGGACGGAAATGCAATGAGTAAGAAATACTCACCCCTTTCCAGACACAGGACGAATAACGGCGTAGAGGGTTGGATTTGAAAATTAATTATGATTGTAAACTAAAATCAACCAAGTGTGCAGTTGCTAGTGTACATTTTAAAGTAAGACGCAACGAATGTTTCACAGAGTTTGAAAGTCATAGATTTGGGACAAGCAAGAGAAAAAAAAAGGGAGGGGGAGAGAATAAGCTGGACAGAAGAATCGAAAATATTATTACGGAATTCGAGCGCTCAAATGATCTGGAAAAATGCACGAGAGCCTTAAGCTACGTTACCGAAATGCATTAGAAGTATCATATTTCTTTATTTTTAATCTGCAAATTAGTTGCATATGCGTATACAAAAATTTTAAATGAAAAAATACAACAAAAAATATGAAAAAATATAAAAGAAATAAAAAATATGAAGTACAAAAAAAGGATGAAAAAAAAATAGTAAAAAACATGCAAGAAATAAAAAAAAAAAAAATTTTAAACCGCCAAAATCATTACAACCTGATTCTGGGAAGGGGTGGGTGTTTCTTATTCATCGCATAACCGTCCGTTAATGCCACTGTTTCCTACCCTTATTAATACTTCCAGAACTTTATTGTGACGACATTGGCGGTTAAATTCTTTTTTTTTTTTTCCGTATTTTTCCCTTATTTTTTTTTTATTCTTTTTTTTTTTTTTTTTATGAACGGTGAGAAGAACGTAGTCTTATCAAACGAAGGAACCACGTATTGGAACTTTCTCATTTCCTATTGGTCAAGTGGGGAATCTGTACAGATGTGAACGGTGAGAAGGGAAAACAATTATGGGAAGGAGTGGGTGTTTCTTACTCATTGCATTTCCGTCAGCTAACGTCACGGAACCTTTTGTCCGCGTAGCTCAGTTGGGAGAGCGACTTACTCCGGAGTGAGAGGACACGGTTTCGATGTCCGTCGCGGACAAACTTGTGTTTTTACAGTGCTCTTGTTCAGCTTTAGAGTGCATTTACATTTATTCAGGGGCGTAAAGATAGCCCCCGCATCGCGGGGGGGGTGAATTTTAGGGGGCCCAGATCTATGTATTTTTTTTTTTTTTATTTAGAAATTTAATTTTAGACAAGAGGTTTTCTGCTTGCTCTAAAAATGTTTGTCTTAAATTTTCTGTCTTTTGGATACGAAGGTTTTTGAACTAAAGGGCCCGATTGACACAGGCTTTTATCTGCGCGCCGATTAGAGATCAGATCAGATCATATGTAGAGGATTTTAGGAAGGGAGTGTCTGACCCCAGGTCTTAAACAACCCTCAGAAATAGGAAGCTAGGAGATTTTGGCTGGAGTGCCAAACAGGAAAGTGACACGGAAGCGAGGTAAAAAGGGGGAGGAAAACGCCCTTATTTATTACCGGGGTCCGACGGCTTAACGTGCCCAGCCGACGCACAGCGGATATTTAGTGGTTCGAGCGTTCGTACTTGCCTGGAATCGAACCTGAGATTTCTACCTTCGGTCATCGCACACTGAAAGTAGGCTTGATGTACTTGCGATGATAAGCATTGAAAATGACCGAGCCAGGAAACTAGACGTGACGAAACTGATTGAAATATTCGCTAAGAAGAACGTTAGAAGGGAATCCAGATTTTAGTAATGTAAGTTTTCTTCATTTTGTAAAGTATGCTTGCTTCTTGAATTTAAAAGACAAACACTAAAAAGAAACAATATCGCTGAAATATTTAAAACTAGAAAAATGTAAACACATTTCTTTTTCCCCTTTCTCAAAAATTATTGTATTAAGGAATTAAAGAGCTTTAAAGGAAGACCAGACACTCGACGAGCAGTATTTATTTTTACTTGATTTGATATCGTCAACATTTACCATTTGAAGATTTTGCACTTTTTTCCCCTGAATACTAAATTTATCGAGGATACTTACTGGAATAAGTGCTCACATAATTAAAAGCAATACATAAGTAATTAGTGTTCTCCCTAGAGCCTTTTTGCCGGGCGGCCCACCCAGCTAAATTTCATTTAATGAAAGCTTTTACAATGTACAAGAGTGGAAAACTTACTTTACACAAAAACTTACTTTAATACACCATAAATATTGATGAAAACTGCCTGAAATCTGTGTTGAACATGATTTATTAGTTAAGAATTCATTTTTTTACCATTTATATGCAATTTTTTTAATGTTTTTTAGTCATGTTATGTTGCATTAATGCCTATCACACTGCTAAAGATGTTTAATAAGTATAATAATGTTAAGCAAAACAACATTCTTTTTCTTCTGGATTGGGGGAGGGTTCATTAAAAGTACCATCCAGCTAAAATTTCTTGCCACCCACCCAGCTGTAAAAAATATCTAGGGAGAACACTAAGTAATCATATAATCAATATCTGGAAAATATATTTTTACTACGGTGAAGTTAAATATTTACCCTCAATTTTTGCATTAATTTTTACTATGTTGTGGGCCTGTTAGGAAAATTCCGCGGGGGGAGGACAGATTTTGTGTTACGCCACTGTATTTATTGTATTACCATAATTGTGTATCCTATATTTTTATAATGCCGTATGATTTATTTCATATGAGGCACTTTACGGGAAGATACATAAACAATCTTTCTCAGTTTTTGTAAATTTCACAGCTTACTTTCTTTTTAACATTGCTATTATTGATTATTTTTTTCAACAGATGGCGCCTGGTGCATCGTCAGCAGTCATTCCGTACAGCTTCTTTCAAGGACTAAAAATTCCTGAAACTGCAGTTCTGGAATATTTCCAGTCGGCGCTGTCGTATACTCCCAAAGCTGGAGACGTTTTCATTGTGTCACACCCTAAATGCGGCACCACGTGGATACAACACATAGTGTACCTCATTTTCAACAAAGGAAAGCCGGCAAAAGATGTGTCCGAAGTGATATCGGCTATTCCGTACGTCGAGCAAGATGGATTTCCACAGACAACGAACTGTCGCACACTAGCCCTAAAATATCACGTCCCTTTCAACTGGATTCCCTTCTCAGAAGAAGCCAAGTACATTTGCATCACGCGTAATCCAAAAGACACTTGCGTATCGTATTATCACTTTCTGAAAAACCTCCCGAGTTACGACATACCAAGTTTCGACTACTTTTTCGAAAGTTTCGTGCAAGGTGAGCTTCCGTACGGTGACTACTTCGACCACCTGCTGTCCTGGTACGAACAGAAACATCGGGAAAATGTCTTGTTTCTCACTTACGAATCTATCCAAGCAAATCACAAGGAGGTAGTTCTACATGTAGCGCGCTTTCTTGGCCAAGAGAGTTCGCTTGATGACGATATGATCAGCGATATCGTAAAACACTCCAGCTTGAGTTTTATGAAAAAACTAGTGGATGGAGGAAGCACCATGAAAAGGTACCTTAACGGAGAGTGGAGCATTAACAGTAGTCGAGAACACACTTCTCTTGAATCAAAGGATTCCACCAAAACAGTCAAAAAGCCGGTGATGATTCGCAAAGGGATGGTTGGGGATTGGGCAAATTATTTCTCAGAAGAACAAGACTCTAAAATGGATTACATGTTCTTCGAAAAACAAAGGGAACTGATATCCACCTATTATGGCCAGGGACATTCTCTACACCAAAGCGGGATTCATCTGACGCTGATGTTGGTGCAGCATGAAAGCCTCATTATCAAAAATCTCTTTTAAATACCGCAATATCTAGATTTGTACGTCCACGTTCAAAGCTGCTATAACCGGGGTGCACAACCTTTTAAGGCAGTCTTTGAATGAGCATAAGAGAAATTCTATCCTATATCTGCAATGTAAATTCTCTTGTACACATTTTCTCGAAGATTATTACTTTGCAGTGTTTGAAATTTCGACCACAAATAAAAACGACCCATAGCTAATATATGCTCAAGTTATCATTCCGAAATATTTGTTAGAATTTTTTTAATTCAATTTATCTTTCTCGAAAGTATTCCTATTTGGCGCTAGATGGCGCGATAAGGTAGCTTAGCATTGTTTCTGTCTGGAAGAAACGAAATCCCTCATCTCCGATTTTTTTAATTATCTAAGCCAAATAGAAATCATTGAATGGGGCCAAAAGTGAGATTGGAATCTTGTCTTCCTTAAATCATCTTAAATCCTACTGTAAGTTCATGTTTTGAAGAGAAAATGTGAACATTAGCAGAGGACACTTGAATGTGAGCTATAGAAACCCCGCCTACTTACTGAGCTCCAGCCCCTAATAAACGTCATTGGCTAAAACGTAACCGCGCGTATTTTGACTTTTCATAGTGGAGCCAACGAGAGACCACTTCCATTTTGAATATGTGAGGTCTGTAGTGATTCGCTGACGCCAACTTCTGGAACAGCCACTCAAGACGTAAAAGCCACACTCAAGAACTGATTGTTTGCACCATCTATCACAGATGAACCCTAACATTCATTCAAAGAGAGCCTTATCACCTACACGCCAGTTTGGTCGTTCTGGGTGGTGTAGTGGTTAGCATACTCGGGCGCTATCCGGGAGAAGCGGGTTGCATTCCCGCTCCAGGACGATGAAATTTTCGGATATTATCTGACTTAACATCCATGTCATCTTTACACCAATAAACGGATTTACATCTTCCAAATCATGCATTAATGGTATCAAATCACTAAAAACAAATAAAAACATTAACCAAAAAAAAAATGGAATCTAAAAATAACAGAATTAGTAAGACCAGTTAAGAAAGAAAACTACGTAATATTTTTCTGTGATCTGAGCAGCAAAGGAAAACAGCCATGAAGTCTGCATGTCCAGAAGTCTTGGGAAAACGATAATTTAGAACCAATTTATGAGGAAACTGAATTTTGTAAACTACCTAACACAGCAAATGCAATACCACAATGTTCATTAATTCTGAAAAGCCTGCTTCATTAAAAACAATGTGCAAAAGTGTAATACATTAACATTCATTCATTCTTACAATAACATTCTACCTTTTCTGCACGTGATAAACACATCAAACGATCAGGTAGTAGAAAAAGCACAATTTCGAACAAGAAGATTCTTGAAAAACCCTTTCTACCCGTATGAAAATACTACAAATCCTGTGCATCTTAGATGGCTTAAGTACTATGTATTTTTATATATGGACCCCTTTCAATTTCGTTAATCATTTCCTGCTCATACTGCTTACTGAATACTAAACATGAGTGTAGTAAACATCATTGACTGTGACGTAAGGTGGAACTAAGCACTGGTTAGACTGAATTACCTGGCTTTGTAGTGATATAATCGTAGTTACAAATTAAAGAGAGATAATTGTAATGTTTATTTACTAGTACGTCCAAATCAGTACATTTTTTCTGCAAACTAATACGGAGGGAATGGGTATGTACGTAGGTCATTTAGGAAGTAAAAATACGTTTGCGCATAGCGTCTGCGCAGATTCTTGGCTGGCACCCAATCAAGGTCATCCGGGCCCAGTCACGTGCGGTCGGCTATCTCCCAGGGGATTATCAGTCTGTCGTGGTGGCGGATTGCCTAGTGGTCAGCGTTCATGACTGCCACGGATAAATCTCAGGTTCGATCCCAGGCAGGTACGAACACTCGAATCACTAAATACCAGCCGTGCGTCGGATGGGCACGTTAAGCCGTCGGACCCCGGTTACTAGCCCCCGTTTATAAATAAGGGCGTCTTTCTACCTCGCTTCCGTGTCACTTTCCTATCGGGCACTCCAGCCCAAATCTCCTAGATTCCTGTTTCTAAGGGTTGTTGAAGACCTGGTGTCAGACACACCCTTCCAAAAAATCCTCTACATATGATCTGGTCCATCTGTGGTTAGTTACGATCTTCCGAAACGAATACGAAGTTCGATCAGTTATCCGTTTTCTGAATGCTGGAAACACCAGTACTATTGACATTCATTGGAGACTTGTTCCAGTGATGGAGGTGTACACATTGGTGGTTCCAGCCAGGGGCCAGCCCCCCCAAATATAACCGGATTTTTAATTACACATTAATTTTAATTAATTACCAGCACATGCAGGAATTTGTGCACACCCTCAATGTTTCTGCTAAGAACTACCACTAGTGTCATGAATGAATCCAGTGTCAGTGGGTGGTGCATAATGTTTAATTACGGAAGAACAAACCAGGAATGTATTTAGAAGGGGGCGGGGGGCACCCGAAAGTGTTTTTCTTTGTTAAAATGCGACCTACGTTAGAAAAAATGCTTTAATAAAAATGCATTAACTCACAATAGAAAATATTACTTTAATTTTTTATTAACTTTCATTTTGTCCCGATGGATTTCAAAAACTTCCATTCTCGGTCTCCCCCCTCCCAAAATCTACATACACTCCTGGAAGAAACGTTCATGGCAAAGAGCGGTCAGGGTGCTCCTCTCTCTTCACGAACAAATGCCATGAACACCACCATGCACACTGCCAGGAAGACAAAGGAGCTGCTTGATGAGTTTCAGTGGGAAGTTTTTGAGCATTCGCCTTACAAATCGGACTTGGCATCATTGGACTACCACTTGTTCTCCAATTTAAAACAGTTCCTTGGTGGACAACGTTTTGATGATGATGCGTTAAAGGAGGCTGTTATGGACTGGCTGAAAGGAAAGGCGGCAGAGTTCTACGAGTAGAAACTTATCCCAAGATTTTACAAGTGCCTCAATATCCAGGATGACTATGTAGAATTAAGGTGCGAGTTAAAAATTGCAAATAAAATATTTGAAAAGTTTGAAGGTATGTAACTTTTATAACCAGACGTTCTTCACTTTCTGAGTGATGACCCTTGTGCATCCGTGACACAGTGAATGGACACCAAAGTGGCTAATGGAAATTTATTCTCAGAGAACCCATATTAAGTATATAAAAGTAACTTGACCCAGGTGCCATGACAACATAAATACAGTTTCAGCAATCATGACAAATATGTTGAGATTGGTTTCCACCTTTCTGTCCCCCCCCCCTTTTTTTTTAAATGGCAGATATAATTCATTGTAATTTCAAGTTTTAGTTTTTACCTTGTCCTTCACAATAAATGGTTTTTGCTATCATTTTAAAATCCTAATCAAACTTCCTTGATTAGGCATTATCCTGCGCCCTAGCAAAGACAGGCTTAAATGCTAGGGAGGAAATAAATGTGTTTCACTTCACAGTTAGAGGTGAAAAGACAGTGGGATTTAGTAGATGCTTCCTCGTGTTCTGGACATTAAATGATGACCCAGATCTGAGGAAACTGAAAAATTTTGGATTGTAAAGTTGGGTCATTACAATTTATACATATTTTTTCTTTTTCCATTTATTCTTTTGAAATAACTATTTAATCAGTTTCTTCAATTTTAGTTTTGTTTTTATTTTGCTACAAGATATAATTACCAAATGTTGCCATTTCTGTGAGGAGAGTTTGCTGCAATCCTTCGACTACTATGCCAACTTAAAACTGATGGTGATTATGATCAACAACATTACATGACAAGTTGATTAATTTGTTAACTTTGAGATTATTTATCTGGGGAAATGAATTTAAATTGATCAGTAATTTCTTGAAGATAAAAAGCTTTAAAAGTGTTTATGATCTGAACTCATTAAACCATTCCATAGTAAATTATTTGCTTTCAGTTACATGGGTGATTAAATTATTACACCTGCCAACCTCTCAGAACCAAAAAAAACACTCAAATAGAAAAATCGTAATATGAAGCATGCTGATAATTTTTGAAGCCTATTTCAGCTATATAAATTCTTGATGGTGTAAGGTGTAGCTATATGCATTATTGATGGTTGCAGGTGTAAGGGGAGGGAGGTTGCTTCGAATAAACAGGCACTCGCCCACATTCCAGCACCAACCAATCAGTAGCTTTAAGTATGATGAAGAGTCGAAAACACGAATCAGTCTCTCTAACGTTACACAAAACGAGTTGGATTCGTCCATTGGTTGCTGATTGCACTTGACTTGACTTACTTTGTTTCCGTTGGGAAACTATACTCAAAATCAAGTGTACTGTTGTTAAAGGCTGGAGAACCTTACAGGACTCGTTGTGGAACGCAAGAACGGCATCCATCCACGTTAATGTGCTCTCCTGCCGTTTCCTTTCTGATACCCTCACCCACTACCACATCACACAACACTAGATAGAGATTGTGAATGAGGTTCCGGTGGAGTCAGAACTATTTCTTCCCCTACTGCCTGCTTAAGTAACCTACCCTTCGAGTTAGCCCAATAATCAATTTATTGGCTCTTTGTTGTGAATGTTGCGAGAGGTTTTTGACCCCTCCCCCTCTCTGAGTTGTATCCCAAATAGTCAGAAACAGCCAAGAGTGCGAAGCTCTTGTTCGAGGAACTTCTCATATAAAATTTATATCTAAAAGCGCTCTAACTTCTTTCTGGAAATTTTTTTTTTTTTTATAGCAATTTTGTCTCATAAACTGCTGAGCAAACAAAAATGGATTCTAAGCAATAATTCTACTGCTTTTCGCTCTAAATGCTAGCTAGGGACTATTTCTCGTAACGGAGGTAGCTGTTTCATACCATTCATAGTGGTACACTCTTACATTGGCTCGGAGTATAGAGGCAGGGAAATTTGTTAAGAGAAATTGGAAACCTCTCCGAAAAATAGTCTGTCAAAGGGGAGAAAAACAGATTACACGTAAATTTTTCCCTACTTCTGTCTAAAAAGGGAGAAAACATGACTTTTTTTTTTTTTTTTAATCGTATTTTTGGCAGAAAAATCATATACAGCAGCACGATTTATCGTACCAAATATGATAAAATCGTAACAGTTGGCAGGTCTGAATTATATATGATGTCTGGAAAACTTAGGTTTTTTTAATAAAATAGTAAAACTATACTAGTAATCCAAATTTAATGGCATAGAGTTGAAATTAGTTATTAAATTCAGATTACTAGTATAGTTTCACTATAGTTGGTGTACAGTTCGTTATTAATTACTTTTTATAAAAGTTACTTAATGAAGTCAATGAAGAGTGTTAAAAATCTTCCTCAAGCCCTCCTGCTAATGTTCTTCCCAGTTATGATATCTGCTGGTACTGCATAACATTTGTGTGTGTGTACAAACGGAAACAACACTAAATAAAAAATGGAAATTTATTCCACTGACACAAAAGAAATCAATCCATGCATACAAAAAAATAAAAAGGTTTAAATTTTACTAAGAATTAACATTATACACAGCATTTGAATCCCTCTAAAATAAAAAGAATCCAATTATTTACAATGACTAAACTTGATGCATACTTACATCCACCAACATCCTTTGGAGGAGGAGGGAAAAAGAATCTATTTCAACAACAGTGTGAGCCATGTCATATACAGGTGCTTCCAACAGCTGTGATATGTTACATTAAAATCTTTTTTCTATACTTAGACATACTGTTTTTCATTTGTGAATATGTCCTAGGATATTAGCAAATGTGCATTCATAAACACATAACTATATACCTGGACACATGGTCATTTACAAGCTTATTTAAAACTTATTTTCACAGTTCACCTTAGACGATACATGATATAAATCACATTTTATGTGACAAAGTTGCATATGAATATTTGCAGTCTACAGGGATTTACACTTTATTGGAAAATTATTGTGCATCATGTTCAATATGCCAGATCCATAAATAGTGATCTATTAACATTAAAACTTGTAGGTCTAAGTGCAAGACTCTTCTGTGATTTCACTGGAGAAGCAGCATGATTAATCTATGTGTCAGTTTATTGTTGCTGTGGGTTTTTTTTTTTTTTTTTTTTTTTTTGCTGATTTGAATAAATTTTTGGACATTTTTACTTGAATAAAAAAATAAAATTCATTACAAGCAAAATATCATTGAACCCAAGACCTTCGTACATTATATACTGCCCATTTACATACTATCAAGCATTTTAATATCCTATTACCTGTTGCAGAAGATAAAGTTACAGTTTTATAAATAGTGCATTCTAATTCACTGGGGGAAATCAACAGCATTCCTACAAAACCAAATTATTGACAACTCATAATTCCATCAGTTATTTGGGTTTTATATGCTAGTGACATACTCACTGGAAAAGGCAACCCATAAAGCAGTAAACATATAAGGGGCGTACTGAAAGTAATGCCTCCCCCTTAATAACTTTTGAAGTGATTTTAATGAAACTGCACTGACATGTATTGGATCGTTTCATAATTATTGGCCGATTCGGACACATAGAAACAAACAGCAGTAACAGACGATGAAATGCATTTTATTCCGAAAAATTTCTGCCCTCTACACTGTGCCCAACGCGTTTTCAGTGCAAAAATGCCATGGTGGCAGAAACTGGCATCACAATGGTCCGAGAAATCGCTAACGGCATAAATCACAGCATCCTTGTTAGTGAACTGTTTGCCCCCTCAAGAAGGGGTCCAAATGGCAAAATATGTAAAAGTATGAGGGGGCCAAGTCAAGTGAATAAACAGGGTGAGAGAGGACCTCGTGTCACAAGGTATTGATTTTTCGCATGCTTTCAATAGGCACATGTGGTTGAGCACCATCCTGAAGCAGTATGGGACCGAAACGATTGCCAAACGATGGTTGTTTGTTGCATAATTTCTGGTGACATTCGTCCAGCTGACGGCAGTACAAGTTCGTTGTGATTGTTTCACCTCGTGGCAAAAACTCATAATGAACCACAGTCTTGGCAGTCTACCACACAGAGATCAGAACCTTATGTGGGTGCAACTTGGGTTTGGACATGTTTTGGGTGGTTCCCCTTTACGAGACACTGCACTGTTCGCTTTCTTTTGTCATAAAGCACCCATTTTTCATCAGCCTAAAGGATCCGATGCAGAAAGAGAGCACTAGCCTCACGTTTTTGGAGGGCAATGCGTGTTTTCAGATGCCGTATCTGATGCTGTTCATTGAGTTTGTGTGAAACCCAGGTATCCAATTTTTAATCCTGCCCATAGCTGCCAGGAGTCTGGAAACTACTGCTGATGATACAACAAGTTCGGCACTGAGCTCACATACTGTGGACATTGGTTTTTCTTCCACTTTCAGCGTTAACTGTAGAGTGTCACACACAACCGAACAACTGGCTCCTGGCTTATGGTCGATAGCAACATCACAGGCATGGAACTTGGAAAACAGTCTACGGATAGTTCTGTCATTCCGACACCCCATGCTCTATTGGCATTTGTGACCATTTTGGATACATTCCGACCAAATTTGAGTCCGTGCAAAATCACTAATCTCACGTTATATTGCTCCATCATGCCCCCCCCCCCAATGCTGAGATCCGTCTGAAATAATGTTTTATACACATGGACTGAACCGATTCAATTTGCAGGGATGTTTGGTAGTTTCTCCTACAAGGCGTCCCTTGTAACAGGCTATGCAAATTCGCCTTGTTGGCATCGGCCAATAATTATGAAACTACCCAATACTCTGATATGTTATCAATGCGAGAACAAACATTTTTCAGAATCGGAGATAAAGATCATTAATGACAGAGAAAAGTAGCGAGCCGTAATTGAATTCCTCGAAAAAGAGGGATGTGAGGCTCCAGAAATCCACAAAAAGACTCCTGGCCATGTATGGAGCTATCACAATCGACATCAGTACTGTCCAAAGATGGATGAAGAGGTTTCGAGAGGAAGAAAGTGTCAAACAACGGAGTGGAAGACCTGCAACTGCAGTGACAGATGCCAACAGGCAATGAGTGAAAGACCTCATCACAGCTAATTGTCATGTCACCATCATAGTGAGCACTGTTTATTGTTACAATAATAAACAGTGCAAACACTGAAGATAAAGAAAGCTATCAGAAGGAAAAGACGTGACATTCCACTTCATAGTGTTGTTTTACACCATGATAACACTCGTCCCCACACCTCAATGGAGACTTCACAGGCTATTGCCAAAATGGGGTAGACAGTGATGCCCCCCCCCCTACAGTCCTGATTTGGCTCCTTCAGACATTTTCTTGTTTGCACCTTTGAAAAACCCTTAGTGGGGAACATTTCAACGATGTGACAGATGTCAACTCATCGGTGACACAACAGCCTCAGGAATTTTTCCAAAATGGATTTTACCATTGGGTTCAAAGATGGTGGAAATGAATAGAAAGCGATGGACAATACTTTGAATAGACTAGCATTATTAACAATACGTTCAAGTATTTTGCCACCAAGTTTCACATTTTTGCTGCTACAAATAAAAATCTTATGAGGGACGAGGCATTACTTTTAGGATGACTTTGTATTTCATCTTCACACTTATACTTTGATGCTTTGCAACTATTAATACATTTACAAAGGTAACACTTTTAAAATAACTTCACTTATTTTTCATTATTTTAACTCAAATATCTGTAAGCTTTAAAATGATTAAAATGGAACAGTTAAAATTAAGTTTAATCACTTTAAAAAGCTGTACAAATTAGAATTAAAATAATGCAAAAATCGCAGTTATTTAAAAGGTGTTGCTTTTGTAATTAAATTAATCATTGAAGATGAGAGTATATGTGCAAAGATGTGTTTTTTAACTACCAGTTTTTGGGGTAAGTGTTTCTCAGTGAATACTTCACTACTATTTAAGACCCAAATAACTCAAGGAATTGTGTAATTTATAGAACACACATTAAAAAGCCTTAAATTTGGGTGAACTGATAATTCTTTTTCAATTTTAAAAGCCAACATATATACTAAACGTGGCCTACATTTATATGCTGTGTGATAGATTATGAAACAAGCAGCTAGATGTGTTCAGAATTTCAAAGAATATAAATTTTCATTTCCTCTTGTGGTGTTACTCAAACATTAAATTTCAATTATGCACATATTAAGACTTAAAGGAAAATTAAACACCATCATGACTACCAACACATACCATTGGATGACATCACTCAAAAAATTCCAAAAAATAACTTATATTTATTCTCCACTATTTCATAAATATTACCTTCTGTTTCAGGAATATTGGGGATAATCTGTTCTGGCATTTTTTTTATTTTAACTTTTACTGGATATACTTTTAACTAATTTTCTTTTTCTTTCTTAGATTAAACATTTCCAGTCAATTTTCCAAATGAGATCACATACACGGATAAAAAAAAAAAAAAAAAAAAAAACAGCCTTCCTTTCCTTTCCAGAAGAGTATTTAGTGCTGTGGTTAACCTGCAGCATCCAAGATTTAAATGTGATACACAAGTGGGACATCTGATAAATTATTCCCTTGCATCTGATAAATTCCCTTTGTAAGACATACAATTAACATATCATAATGGAAGTGTGCAAGTTGGTATACAAATGATGACTATCTGTGTAATTTAAATGGTTTTGGGATTTATTAAGTAGACAAAAAAGTTTAACACCGTGTCTTCCTTTATATGAAATTAAGTGGTTTTGACCAATACTCTTTCCACTTTGACCGCCCTAATAGTTTTTATTAATATAAACACCAAAGCCAAAAAAGGCATTTTGTTGTTTTATTTCCTTACTTCTTACAACTCTATCCTCAATAGTTTCATGGGTCATAAACAGTGAGTTAATGTCACCTTGTTTCCATCACTTCATGTTTAACAGCCTATCATAATTTTTTCATCTGGCTGAGGAGAAAACTTCTACGCAGAGCATATTAAATTGTGCTGATGAAAGTTTCATTGTCTCCCAATACATAAAGTAGAAAAGCACAATAACACAGTATGGCACGATAATCCTCTTCATAACAATTAAACTAATAAATAATTGTTGTACTCACTACAAAATCTCAGTGAATAATGAACAGCTTGTAGAAGATGTTACACCGCTAGGCCTACATATAAATTCCACACTGCAGTTTCTGCTAAAACAAATATTAATACAAGGTCTATCCCAAAAGCAATTACATTGCACATTTAAAACACAGTGTGGCAACACTAGACATCAAAACCGCAATGCAGTGTTGACCTTGGAACCTTGCCAACACAGCAAGACCCACTGCGACTCTACCCATTCACTGTGTGCCGAGTAATCACGAAGGAAAGCGCAGTGAGTTTGTTGACAGCATCACAAAAATTGAGCACAGGAATATTGAGAACATTATGTCATTAAAATTTGCCTTTAACTCCATAAAAGTGCGACAGGAACATAAAAAGAAGTTGCTAAAAGCTTGTGGAGACCAATCCATATCCTGGGTGGAAGTTTTTCAATGGCACAATAGTTTTCTGGAAGGGCGCGAAACAACTGAAGATGAATCAAACACAGGATGACCTGCCACATCGACAACACTTGGAAATATGAAAAGGCGATGGGGTATGGCAAAATCATATCAATGGTCGACAGTGATACAATAGCAAATTAACTCAATATTAGTTATAGAGCTGCCATTGACACTGTAACAGAGCATTTGGACATACAGAAAATCTGAACGAAAATCATGCTGAAAAACCTCACCTATAAGCTATGCCATGTTGTGCTGCCCATCAGAACCCATTTAAGGAGACAGTGGGCCCAGGAGCTGGGCAGCATTTTGTGACCCCAGTAATAGTGGCACATCTAAGATTTCACTATGGGTATGAAAAATGAAAATACCCAGGAGAAAACATTCCCAAAATGTGACGAAGCCATAAAAATATCCCCTCCATATTGAAGTGTGTATACCATGATTCATGGATGTATCAGTGGCAGCAAGAAAATGTAAGAATGCAATGTTGACAAATGGATACTGGCTGAGTGCTGCTCTACCCTCCCCCAAGGGTTGAACTTGCTTAAATTATATCGAAGTAGTGGACAAAATAATATGATCCAGATATCATGATTCAAATGAATTCTTAATTTCTTAAAATTTCCCACAATTACAGATGTGTATAAAAAACAACAACATCTGTAATGCTTTTGAAAGATTTGAGGAAGGACTGGAAGGCTGCCCCGGTGGCACAGTGGTCTAAGTGATGGCTTCTGATCATTCGTTCAACAGGGGTCTGGGCTCGAATCCCTGTCGATGAGGCGTGGATGTTGTGTTTGTATTATAACACTGGCTCTGCCTTCCCTGGAAACAGTAGCCTTAAATTAGGGACAGGTGACTGCTTATAGCCCATTGAGTTGCTCATGGTAGTCGTTAAACCTCCAATAAAAATAAAAAAGGATTGGAGGCAACTATACTTTTTGTGGACTCTTCCTAAATTAATAGTTTTTTGCTGCATTATCTGCAAAAAAAAAAAAAAAAAAAAAGATTAGAATTCTGTCAATTCTTCAAGCACGATGCATAATTCTGGGGCCTGGGGTGCCCCTCTTAAATGGGTTCTACTGCCCATGGAGGAATTTTTATTTCCAAGAGCAATGCAATGGTTCTGTAATCCATGGTGTTATCCTCACTTGCGCCCAAATGACTTTTTTCTCCTCTCAAAACAAGAACAGCCTCCAAGTTTTGCAGACAATCAACAACCTCTACAGGTTAAGAAAAAGGTAGTATATAACACGCTAAGTTACGTATAAAAAGTTTAAGGGAAATATATTTCAGCCATTACTATGGCCTTCATCAGTGTGACTACGATTGGTTTACATTGCCAGATTGGAAAGGTAAGTTTTAAAAATGTGGAAAGAAATAGAAATTTATTTTCACAAGGCAGTTTTCATCATATATTAATAATTTTTGCTGTGTTATCTGCAAAAAAAAAAAAAAAAAAAAAAGAAAAAAAAAGACTAGAATTCTGTCAATTCTTCAAGCATGATAAGTTTTGTAATTACAAAACTTACCTTTCCAAGCTGGCAACGTAAACAATCATAGTCACACTGATGAAGGCCATAGTAATGGCTGAAATATATTTGCCTTAAACTTTTTATACGTAACTTAGCGTGTTCTACATTACCTTCTTAATTTGTTTGTTCGTTACGTGCATTGCCTACCGCTCATTTATAACCTCTAGAGGGCTGTGACTGACACACTGAAAGACCTCAAAGAATATTACTTCCAGCAATTACAGTGAGAGATCCCTTTTATGCACATGGTGGGATTTGAATCCATGTCTTCCTGTTGTAGAGTGGAATATTCTCCCGACTAAACTACACAAGCAAGGCTTATCACTACAACTTGCCATTTTTGATGCATTTGTTACCTCAGTAGTACATCACATATACCTCTCCACCTTGATAAAGGTAGAGGCATTAAATCACAGGTTTCAAGTCCACCAACAAGCCATACTTGAATGAGCTCACTCTAAAAGAAGGAATTCTTATTAATTCCACACAATGTGTGGAAGAATCACCACACATTTTTTAAAACCTCACTGCCAGGAAATTCATTTTTACGTTTGAGCGTCAATACACATATTCGAACCAACATCTACCTACTCTGGAGTAAGATATTCTCCCAACTGAACTATCAAGGCAAAGCTTATCACTGCAACTTGTCGTTTTTGTGCATCACCTTAGCAGTATGTCACACAATGCTTCCACGTGTAAAATGATAACCTCCATTTTCGTGAAGCTTTCCAAAGGACCTATTTTGAAGTGGATCAAGTTGAAGTGCAAAAAGGTAAATGTCTCACCGGGATTCGAACCCAGACCCCCTTTGGACGAATGATCAGAGGCCATCACTTAAACCACTGCGCCAACGGGGCGGCGCTCAGACTTGACGGAAGAGTACTTTACTCTCGGATTTGTTTTTCTAACTATGGTCGGCCAGCCAGCCTCATTTTCCTGCGCCTATTAATCAGAATTGACAAAGTATATGAGCCTTGAAAATGCTGAACTGCAAAAAGGTGAGTAATATTGTTTCAATTATAATTGGTTTTCTTGGAACTTGGACCTAGTAGCATGGCGAGTCACTCAGCAAGAGAATGGAGAGGCTGTATGCACATGTAAAATTCAAAAAGAAACTGAGACAAGAACAGAAAGAGCTTGTACATTGAAGAAGAGGAGCAAAACATAAAAGAACAGCAAAAAGAACTAACATGTTGAAGTGTGCTAGCAGTGATCATGTATTCTTGTTTCTCGGTTTATGCAGTAGTGTTTTACATTTATTTCATTGTGTACCGAAGTGTTGGAATAAGTGATTAAAAAAAAAAAAAGAAACCCTTGACACATACATCTTTTGATAATTCAAATTTTGTATTTGTGCTGCTGAATCCAGGAGGAATGGCATGCAGGCAAAGATGAGATTTTAAACAACTAAGCACATACACAAGATTGCAAAAATTGCGATAACTAACAGAATAGTTATTAGGTTTCATTACTTTTGAAACAGACCTTGTATACCTGTAAGTATTAGAACTTAAGTGAGCAGAACTTAATCTTTAGATATCACCTAACTTTACAACACCCGAAAGCAGAAGTGTGATAAGTTTTATATTACAAAACTTTTTCTGGAGATGTGATGCACTAAAGACCATGTTTAACCAAACAGCCTACAACAGTGATAAGCAGTGAGAAACCAATCGTTGAAACAAAGTGCTCACAGGAAGAACATACATTATACATATATCACAAAAAGCAGACCACTATCATGAATTTGGCATATTAAGATATTGCTAACATGAAATCACTGGCAATGTCCAACACGAATTTAAAACCCTGTGAACACAAGAAAACAGTACTGGTTTGTGTTCCAACTAGTTTTCCCAAGAATAATCAGAATTTATTCTTTCCAAAAAATTGTTTAAAACAATGCTTCATTCTAAGTGATATTGTACAAAAATGAAAGTACAAACAAAAGCAAATTTACATACACTTAAACTAGCACAATGGAAAATTTTAAATAGTGCATAATCCATTTATGTATGACAAATAAATGCAACAACAGCTCACAAACTGCACAAGATGTCTTTCCTGGCCATTTGGAAATTCATTTATGTGGCATAAGTACTGCTATGGAACAGTGAAACATGAGTGGGAAATGGTTCTATTTAGAAAAAAACAAAAAAACTTTTGTTTTGGAGTAGATTAAGGTAAAATCTCATATCATTTGAATATTGATGTTTCTCAGTTCAATGTACTCAGTAAACTTTTATGGAAAATGATGTTAATAATGAATAACTATTTCCTGAATAAGCTAGGTATATATATATATATCTTTAAATGTACAGTGTGAAAGTTTCCACAATTTGATCAAAAATAATGGTTCATGAGCAACAATGGAAATACATCAATACACTTACATAATGGGGGAGGGGTGAGATGTTTTGACTAAATGTGTGACCATATAAATATTTGTGAAACCATGGGAAAAAAAATAAATATAATTTCAAAACAGGTGAAACAGAAATATTACAGTACCATTAAATGCGGTTACACAAATTATATTACCCCTGCAAGCAGCAGCAAACATGGAACTTTAGTAGTGTATGAAATGAAAAAATAATATTCTACAGCATGAAAAATTTGCTTTTAACCTTTTCTTTGAAAATCTTTTTTTTTTCAAGCAGTGAAAACTTGATAAAATCTTTAAAATGAACCATAAATTATTCCGAAAAACAATACATTTTTAGCAATTGTATAAATTTTAGTTAGTCCTAAAGATTTTTATAATTTTTTAAAAATCTTTCAACCTTTTATTCATTGATCATCTATCTTTATCGGACATCTTTTATTTTTGGTACAGAAAATTTTACATGGCTCTGCTGAAATTACAAAACTAGATTTTCGAAGTTAAAGAATCTACAGTGAGTGTTTGTGTTAGTTGCTCTAGCTAAAGACAACATGGACATGCACAAACTGTCAGCCTTTTCAAAGAAGCTTCGACAGCCTAGGTGAAAATTCTGCTGGAATTTTCTTGTGGAGGCCCCAAAATCCATGTTTATGAATGGATTCTCCACTTTTTCTAACCCACAAGAAAAATTTTAAAACATTATGAAGTCTGTATTCATTAGTTTATGCATCCAGCCAATTACACTTTCGTAATTACATACAGTAATATATTTAGAAAAGCATTACTCCCTCTTTCCTTTCTATTTCCCAAGGATATAAGTATTGGTGATGTACAATCACATTTCTTGGTCTTTTTCTTTTCATACTCTAATCCTGGCAGTAATTTTCAGCGCATGCTTTCAGTGTAAACTGTGTGTCTGTCTGTCTGCGTGTACACACACATGCACCATAAAAATAAACTGTACCAAGATTTCACTTTAACTAATTCATGAATTTTACGAATAGAACCATGCAACTTATAAAATACAAAATAAGCTACAAATTCTCAATGAAAACAAGCAGCTATAGTTTGGGGGTCAGATATGATGCATAAATCCCTTGTTTAATGCTGTAGTCAAGTCATAGTAACACTAAGACAGATAAATGGGAAATATTTCCATAAATGGTGAGATGCAACTAAAGGAAGCACTTGCTTAGTGTTGCAAGCTACAATATATAACAAAATTAATGTAAAGGAATAAATAATTTTCTATATGGTAAAACATGAATAAGGGGATATATATATTATTCCCTGTGGCTTCAAAAGCATGCACAATTCAACAGAATAAAGAAAGGTTTCATTTCCATACAATTCCTACACAAAGGCAACCACAAACCAATTCACCCATACATTGATTATCCCAGCTAATCACTGTCTCACCATACAGATGCATTCATACAACTAGTAATACATTCCCATTTGTGTTTTATCAAACATACACAAAACACACACACACACCATTTAAGCATAACTTTTTTTGATACATTTTATGTGCTTTTGTTTTTCAAATCTTCTACATTATTATCACTACATTTGCACTTTATATAGTTTCCCCATCTCCCTTTCCACCAGTAATCAGCATTCATTTCAGTTGGCCCAAGATGTTAATGAAAATTTAATGGGGAATGAGGAGTGACAAAGCCAATCACTATATTTAAAATTTTAATTGATACATATGTAGAGTTCATGCAAACAATGATCATAACTGTCATAAAGCCGAAACTTGAAAAATGAATTTGTTTTACTCATCTATACATAACATTCGGAAAGAAAAACTGAAAAGCTAAGATACTGGAAAAATGTGTTTACGCTTTATTTCTTTTGGTCCGTGGGCCTGTAATATAAAGTAATTTTTGAATAGCTTGAGGCAGGGGTGGATTGGGTTAACAACACCAGGCTAGGAATTTTAGTCTTGTGGTGCACTACAGAAACGCACGTACCCACAGGGGAACACCTTATAAATTCACTCATGGAAAAAAATTGTTAACTCCTTGAATAGAACTGTTAAAATATAAGACTAATTCAGCTGTGAACAAATATTAGCAGCAAGTCAAGGGTGAAAGAATTTTAAAAATCCACTCATGATTGCATGTAGCTATCAAACCATGCTCAAAACGGGGTATTGTGCCAGATAATTACATTTATTTGGTTACCGATCATTACTGCGCAACAGTATTTGTATCACCTCCTTGAACAGACTGTGCATAAGACAAGTAGTTAAAAAGGCAAGTATTCTTATTTTCCTTGAATAAAATCAATTAAGGAAAGGATGTTCAATTTAAAAGAAAAAAAAAGCCTTCTGAGCAGATTCAACTACAAATTATATTTCAGACGAGTGAGGAATGGCATGAATTTTAATTTACACTAAAAACTGACAAAGTTTTATTTCCATGTGAATGGAAATAGAAACTACATATTAGGGCATTTTGTTGAAAATTTTAAAATCCTGTTGAATGCAATTTAAAATAAGCAGGGCAGTACACACGATAGGTGGAACAAATAAAAAAAAATCCTTGACTTATGAAACCAGTTAAAATTATAAAATTCAAGACTTGCTGAACCTTGCAACAAATAATGTTTTGGTAAAAGACTTCCATGATAAATGACAGAAAAAAAAAAAAGCCAACCTGTTTACAACTTGAAATGATAGAGCAAGGAAAAAAATTAACAATAGGTACAGACAGGTCTTGACCGATAACCATGTACTTTGAAAGAATTACATTCTAAGTATGATTCTATTTAACTCCACAATGAAATATGTAATTCTTTATATCAATATAAGTTCTCTTTATTTAGATACACCACCTAATACAACTTCTTTAGCATCTAACAATCGGACCAGTCATAAAAGGCATCCCATATCATGGTATTTCGTGCACCTTGTGTGCTTGAAGGAGTGCATAAACAAGTGAGAGATGCACCTCAATATCAGTTCAAATGCTAGTCATCCACCCCCAAGCTGTATGATAACAGTAATGTGCATAGGGGAAACAGAAAACAAGCACTTCATTAACTTATACAGCACACCTGGTATTTCAATCCATTAGTGATGAACCAAATGTTGTGATGTCCGTTCACTTGCATCATGTGAAATGTAGCCTGTGATGGGTGTTCTATTTTTTGTTGTTGTTTTCTTTTCTGAAATGGCTGTTAAAAGAAGAATATTTTACGAGTTGGATAAGCAAAAAAGCATGCGATCTGAGAAGTGGCATTTTGTTTCTTATGAAAGGAACACAATAATTGCTCTGGTAGGTAATAAATGGAACTTACCTCCCGCAAAAGTAATGACAAACATCATGTCTTTATTGATCTCATCAACTACCACTAGCTCACTAGTCTTCATTTGTTGGGCAAAATCTTTCCCACCTCATGTAATTCCATGAACCAGTAATTTGGGGGCTGAGAGGCCAAATTAGTGAGTCAATGAAATCGGTGGAGCAATTGATTATTATCAGGTGCATGATTATTATCAGATGATATATAACCCATTGATCTGTAACTATCACTGACGGGGGGGGGGGTACATGCTTCTGAATGATTGGGATGAGGGTGGCAGAAGACTGAGAATTTTCTAGGCACACCTACATAAGGAACTTCCCCATACTTCTTTTGTACATACCACAATCCAAGAATATTGAGAACAATAAACCCATGATATTCATGATACCCTGTGTTTTCTACCAGAAATATGATGCATTGTTAAGAAACAAAATGTTACTTTCCTTCAGATGAAATCCTTTTTTGCCCCCCTGTCAAAATGTCCTTTTATCAGCAATTTTAAAAACAGAAATGTGTGTCACAGGCTATGTAATTGCATGATGTGAACAAGCAGACAGGGTGACATCTATACTAGGGAGTAAACACAACCTGACTATGGAGTAAAAGTTGGAAGAGTTTTTTACTGAAAAGATCTCTCTTGGTTTTTCAGTATTTCTCCACTCTAATGGGGAGCAATGTGTCAAGGACCATCCCACAAATCCTAAGGGTGTGCCACTGTAATAGGAGGCAGAACAAAAGGAAACTTACCAATCATTTTTCTGTCAGCATTTTCCCCCTAAGGAAGAAAGGAGTAATTAGTGCCAGCCCACAAGCCACTCGACTGTCTGCCCACCCCACTTACTCTCAGTAAATATCCTTTGGGTACAGCCTTTCTAATGCACATGGCTGACTGACGCAAGTGGTAATATTGGAACCAAAATACAACTATCTGCATTTTTTAGAAATGCAACCAAAACTGAGTTAATGTTTTTAATGCATGTTTGCACAACATTTAGAGCACCCATTTTTTTTTTTTTTTTTAGTCCCAGTTGAAGCTTGAATATGACTGACACCATATTATGCAGTGGAAGTACAAACTCAGTACCTTTCACTCCATAGTCAAGTTAGACTTGCTGCAAGTATAGTGTAGTGTCTGATGAACTCAAGTACTGAGATCTACTTCATAAATCAGCGGGCAATTAATCACAAGGATTAACTGTGTGGTGCAATTTAGCATACTAGTCAAACATTGTCTGTAGTTTTGAAACCCCAAATTATCCCCACCTATTAGAACAACTTTAGAACTTTCAAGGAGTTTAAGGCAACAAAATTTGGAAACTAAAGAGACAAAGAACAAAAGAACAAACTAAAACATGTGCTCTGCTTGAGACTTGAACTTATACAATTATCCTTCTAAATGGCCAAAGTGTGTGTGTATTTGTGAAGGAGGGGGAGGGGGGGGTGCGCTTCACAAAGAAGAATTACTTCAGGGAACACTATAATCATGTGATGACTATATAGTTAGGTAAAAAGAGCTTCCACTTGGTTGCGAAGGATATATTATATGTACAACACATACATACAATAAGACATATACTAACAGGAAAAAGAAGTATCCCCACAAATACTAGATTAGAACTTCAATTAATACATATTTCCCCTTTCACATATAACTTTTGGACTAGACTGCATATCGTTTTCTGGAAAGCTTTTTTGTTTTTTACTACTAACTTGCCTGTGACTGAGCTTGAATGGCCATTCAATATGCCAAATACATAGAGAAAAATTCACTCTACTGCTAAATATTTAAAGACATGGTGGAACAACTTAGGAAGAGCTGAATCTCATTTCTTTTGATATCTACTGCCTGATTTTTACCAGGTTTGTGCAATTGTGGGACAGAGTTTTTCAGTGCAGCTATCATCTCAGCCATGTATCCACCACACACAAAAAGCTGGAAACTGCTTTTTACTTAAAAAGATTTTTGCTACTTCATGGCCATACTGGAAACACAGTACAAGTACAGTACACCTGGAATCTCTTGTATGTTGTTGATAGTTTTAAAAAAATCCTTTTACTAACCAAACTAAACAAAAAAGGAATAGAAAGCAAGAAAGAAAAGAAGGCCCAACACACAGTAAAAACAATTATAAATTAAAACCCTTTGTTCCACCTTGTTACGTTGATCAGTGGAGGTAATGGACAAAAAAAAAAAGTTCCGTAACAGCAACTGTGAAGCCATTTTTCATTGCATTCATTTTCAAAATTTTTTTATCAGACATTTAGGACTTATGGCTCGGATTAAAGATGTATAACTTCACTGAGATTGGAAAACCAGGGGGAGGGGGTGGAGCTGCAAGACTTATCAAGATAATTACATTCTGTATGCTCAACAGCTGCAAGAACAATAGGGAATGCTGTGAATAAAAAAAAAAAAATGCAGGAACAACTTTAGAACCTGGAAACAGATCTTATGACTTTCACATAATGAGGTCTTAAAAATTGAACTTCTTTATTATGAAAAAACTAAAAAAAAAAAAGAAAAAAAGACAGTACATATATTTTCTCACAATACTTTTCAGAAGCTACAGTATAGTGAGAAACATAAAAGGGGGTGGGGCACTTTCTCATAGGAAAGTTTCTTCCATAACTTACAAAGCAACATGAGCACTTCCACAGATGTAATGATACTTGAATGGCTTACTGGAAGATATGAATTTCCCCTACAAGTAAAAGATATGTTTTTTCTTTACCCATCTGGTTTGAAATTAGGTGAGTACATAATTTCCCACCTTTCTGCAAGGTACCATATTTTGTATTTCACCAAAAAGTATTTTTTTTTTTTTTTTTGGCCTGAGAACATTATTTTTTTAAACCTGCAGAAACAACCATATTGAAACATATTACTATAATTCTTATCAAAAGCATCGTACAGTTTCTTTTTCCATTCCTTAAAATTCCAAAACTACTTACTCATATACATCATTGCATCCAATTTTCTACACAGCAACACCTAATATAAAGATTCTGCCCTCCATGCCTTATTTAACTACTTCCAATAATGCTATTTTATTTTATGATGTAATTTTACACAAGTGCCCCAAACAGCCACTTAACATCATATTACTTAATAATGATGTTCTACACTACATTCATTTACTTATGACTAACAACTATTTGATTTCATGTAGAGAAAAAATACTATTCTACTCTTAACTTTCAAAGTCATAATTTTTGAAGTTCACTCACTTCAAATACAGTACATTGGTTTTTGTCTGTGATAATGTAAAAACTGTATCTGCATGCATCCCTTGGACTAACAGTATAAAGTACGATACAGAGATTCAGCATCCTCCAAGAACTTATAATAATGAACATAATTCCTTTCTTTTAAAACAACTAAACTGGAAGGAATTTCTCCTCATTTCTGCATTGTTAACCCCATGACTGGTCCAGTGTTTCCTGAGTATCCTAATGATATAGGGTGGGGGTGGGTGGGTGGGGGGACAGGAGTACAAATTACAATATGAAAATTTCTTCTAATTGCACAATAGTGGAATGATACTGATTGAAATTCCTGCATTATGCACATTTTTCTTTCCAAGTGTGAAAAGTACACAGCTTTTTTTTTTTTTTTTTTTTTTTTTTTTTTATGAGCAACTCACAGGGCTATAATGTGCCTAATTTAGGGATGAGTTACTACCTACAATAGCTACACTACCCATACCTCATGCAGATTTTACTGTACATAACATAATAGTGGGATGATATTTGTAGAAGTCACAAGTGCTTCAAAAATAAAATGACACAAGATTATTAACACAGCAATCAAAGACATGCCAACCTTCAAAATCTGAAAATCAGGAGACTTTTAAAGCTTATAAAATCACATGAGCGACATTTTTTTTTTTTTTTTTTTTTTTTTTTTTTTAAATCAGCATTTTCTAGACTTGGGAACAATTTTCTAGAAGTTATTATTGGTCCACTAAAAGTTCTCCCGGGAAAAAAATCCAGCGAAAATCAGCAGCCCCTCCCCCCTACTGAAATTCGTTTTCAGGTATGATTTAGATTCCGCAAGATAATGAAAACGTAAAATGGCCAGCATGTTGTTGTTTTTAACGAACAAAATACCAGCCAACTGTTTTTTGTTTCTTCTTTGAGTTGTGCACATGGGGTTGAATGCCTGAACTGCAAGGAGAAGACAGGGCAGCTCCCACCTGTCAATCAATTACTGACCTTCCACGGCATTCTAGGGCCAGAGTGGGTGAGGTATTTGCTGAAGGCGTCGTGTCGTATGACAATCAGACTGGGAGAAACTTTTTTAAAGCAAATTTTTTCTGACTCATCTCAGACAATTGGTTAGAAGTCAGCGCTTAGACCAATGAGCCATCGGGTGTCTTTCTTTTTTGCAGATAGGAGAAGAGGAAAAGTATGCAATAGATGATTGTAATGCTGCCTTGCATCGATGCAGAAAGAAGAAAGATTTCACAGGCTGTTCGAAATCATGATGGTTGATGCAATTTCGACTATCCTAATGGCCAATTCTCAGCGAAAATAAGGAGAATTTGACATTCATCCAGAGCGTGGGAGGAAGGGCAGAAAATCCGGAGTCTAAATCCGGAGAATTGGCACGCCTGCAATCAGAATTCCCACTCTACAGTGCTGTCATTTTCAAGGTTTGTGTTACACGCTGAACTACTGTAAACTAGGCTATTCTGATTGCTGCGTTAATAATCCTATAGTTGTTCCAAGTAATTGTGAAGAATATTTCTTCCATAATTTCAAAAACAATATATTGGGTTGGTACAAATGAAATGTCCAGTGCGAACGAGCAATGGAGACAGGCCCCCACCACAGTGGAATGGAAACACCCACAGGGGTTGCAGGTATTATGTCACAGAGTTACTATAAATAGCTAGCATGTGCTTGAAGAACAAGGTTCAGGTGGTTTGTTTGGATGTAACGTGGCTTGCAAAGGAGACATGCAGACGCCAGATTTGAGAGTCATCTTCCTGTATGAATTTAAACTGGGCCATTCTGCAGGAATTGCCACTCAAAACGTTAAAGCGTTTGGGGAGAATACCGCCAGTGAACCATTCGGTGATGGTTTGTAAAGTTTCGTAGCGGAGATACGGACCTGCAAAATGAAGTACGTGATCACCGACCTGTTGCCGTTTCTGACAATGTTCTGTTACGTGTGGTTGAAGCGGACCCCGAAAAACATGTCGTGAGATAGCAGCAGAGGTAGGTGTCTGCCACACGACAGTTGTTCGGTATCTGGATGCACTGGGTAAGATAAAAAAGCTGGACATGTGGCTGCCGCATGAATTGACAACTGCCAACAAGACTAGGCGTTTGGAAGGCTGTATGTCACTGCTTGCCAGAAATAAACAGGAACCTCTACTGCATCTAATCGTCACCTGCAACAAGAAGTGGGTCCTTTATGAAAATTGGAAATGAACTGCACAATGGTTTAAGCAAGGCACAGCCTGCTGGATGGTATCTTAGGCCACCCCTACACACCAAAAAGATGGTCCACGAGTTTCTTGGCAAGAGGACAAACCATCACAGCGGAACTTTATTGTGCTGAATTACACCAGATGCACTGGAAATTGCTGCAGAAACAACTGGATTTTGGTGAACAGACAGGCTGTCTTCCTGCTCCAGGACAACGCCCGTCCTCATGGCACACAATGAACGATGCTGACACTAAGTGCCTTCGGCTATGAAGCACTACCTCATCCTACCTATTCCCCAGACTTATCTCACACAGACTATCATCTGTTTCATCACCTGGATCACTTCCTGTCGAGAAAGCAGTTCACGACAGACAACGAGGATCAAAGTGCAGTTATGACTTCTTCGGGCCCCAGCCACAAGACTTTTTTCGTTCTGGGATCATGGCCTTGCCGGACAGATATCAACTATGTGTCAATGCTGCGGAGGATTATTTTGCCTAGGTAAGCTGTCCTACTTTTACGTTCTCACCATCCAAGAGTGCTGTGCTGGTCCTTTGCCAGACATTTCATTCGCACTAACCCAATAATTCATGAAACTTCTCCAAAGGTTGAAAATTCTAGGTTATGGAATATTTTTTCCATAATTTCAAAAACACTACAATTCATGCAGCTGCAGACACAACCCAGGAAACTTCTCCAAATGTTGACAACTTTGGCATATGTCCAATCAAGGAATTTTACAAACCAAGCAGATAAAAATGAACATCTAGTACCAACACTACAGCAAGAAGAAGTCATGAAATAATTACTACAAAGATACAAACAATATATTCATGGTACAATCCTTGGAAAGCCTTGAGAAATCATAAACCATTTCTTTCTACTCCTTGGTAGTTACTGACTGAAATATGGACACTTAGAAAGCTAGTTAAGGAGTTGCCCACATCTAATTCAGTGTTACTAAGCTACAGGAAAATGGAAAAAAATCAGATTCACAGGACAGACATTACACTTATTACAACACAATAATTTTACAGATTGGCAAAACAAGCTAGAAGGCCACCTCCTACTGCTCAGAACACCCACATCCAAAGTTCACATCTCACACTGGATATGAAACCAGAACCTAGGTACGTGAAGCTACTTCTAAGTACTGGGTCATCACGTGAGTAACTGATTTTTCAAGAAATATTTCTGAATTGGCCAATATATTGTAGCACATATGTTATGCAGTTGTACTAGAAACTGAAAATAATCATACATAAATATGGCACAAGTCTGAAATTCCTGACATTAGTTAGGAAATATTTTATAGAAAATGCAAAAGCAAGGCAATGACTACATTATCCTTTCATTAAAAGTCTTTGAAGGCCTTAAAATAAGGGAGGATGACTTAACAGGCAAAGAAGAATTTATGACAATAAGAATGGGCAGGACTTGCATGAAGAAAGGCACTTGTGTATTACCAGGTATATTAGGCTGTGGGGATAACACAGAGTAATAAAAAAAATATGAATGAATAAACATAGCATTTTTACTACATGACTTTTCCAATAAATAAAAATTCCATGGTTAAAATAATAGCATAGGTTTGAAATATGTCTTAAATCAAATAAAGTGTATTCAGTTAAAATAACTTGTTGATATTTTTTTTAATTCACAGCAGAACAATCTGGAAAAGATTTACCAATAACATTTATAAGGTACTTAACACCAAGATGTGGGTTTTATCAGCTGTACTATATATATTACCCAAAAGCTATACCAAAGGAAAACTATTAAAAAACAAAAAGAAAAGAGGGATAAAATGATGTTCACCACACCTTGGTTACAACCAGAAGCCTAGACAATAACAAACTTCAAGTGGTCATTGGCAAATGGATTGATGACCTGTCACTTTACTGCTTATTGGTCAAATTTGCTGGCCTGTTTTTAAATTGTCATTAATTCACAAAAACAGTAAGCTTAATAAAAGCTGGGCAGCATGTACGCAGAGAAATCATCAAACACTCTCCAAGCTTTTGTTTTAAATTGTCACTTATTTGAGAAAGTTGGGATATCTACTAACCTTTCCAAGTTTCTTTCACCTTAACTCCATCATGGTGTTTCTCATGAAAAACATGAAAATCATGTTTTGACCTGTCACATTAGCACCACATTTGCAAGTTTTCTACCCTTCCTGCCAATCACGAAGTTTACAGGAAACACAACAGAATCCCAATTTCCCATGCCACTGACAGAAAACGTGTTAAAAAAAAATATATATCTGAATCAATACATGTGATTTGGCTCCCATAGTGGGTTGTAAATTCTTTAAACCTAAGACTCCTTTTAACAAAATCCATTTTTAAATTTAAAAAAAAAATTCTGAATCTTCAATAAAGTTTCAAATTTTCAAAAGATGGTACTCAAGTATACAAAGCATCTATGTGTACTGAAATACCATGCTGTAAATTTGCTTCCCACTAATATTTGCATCAATCACATAATGAAACCCCAAATCCCACAAGTCACTCTCCAGCCACCCAGGAAAATTTTGCAGACATCTTAGATTCTTTCAAAACATCCACATTAAAGATATATTTATCATAGAAAACCGGTGCAACAGTTTTAGCAGCACATACCACGAAAATATCTTTGGTAAGCACAATGATACCTTGAAATATCATTCAAATGCAATTTTTTGTTTAAAAGAACTGCATGGATAAGCCACAAATGTGTGATCCTCAACTGAATAATCAGGATAAATTGTAAGTGGATTTACACTACATGCAAGTCAACTGAAAAAACATGGCAACTGAAGTTACTTACCATTATTTTGAGAGGACATTTCAGCCATTTCGCATGCTTATCCAAAACTGCCTCAAGCAAGAGTTGGTTAAAATATCAGACATACATGCTTTGGAAATTTGATAATAGCAACAGTATTTATACAAAGTAGGTTCAAAAACTTTCCAGAATTGTCCCCAACTGTGGGAATGAAGAATCACACGAATTTTTTTGGTTTTAGAGCTTGGCAGCAGCAATGACATCATCTGACAGCAAGCAGAGCCATCCTATTTTGTTTAGTAATGCCACAGTTGAAAATGTCAGCAACAGAGCACAGTGCAACCATCAAAGTTTGCATTTTGCTTTGAAAATCACCATCAGAGACATAGCCATGCTTCAGCAAACACACAATGAAGTAGTTTACAGGTGGCATAAAAGAGTTCATGATGGTCGTGCAAGTGTCAACAATGATCCAACATCATCAAAATCATGACAGGCACTGAAAGAGGTTTCAAAGAATGAATTCCAGGAATGTTTCAAACTAGCTTTATGGACCTTTGCAAAAGTGCATAGCTGCCCAAAGGAACTACAGTCAAACCCATTTATATTGAACTTAATGGGCCAGTCTTAATCATTCAATATACAAAATAGTTTGATATAAACAAATTAGTTGGACATATAGAACTCAATACACATTTTTTGTATGTATTTATTGAACTGTAGTTTTTTTTTTTACAATAGATGGTTCTAATATTGTCTAAAGATTGAAATGAATTTATTTTCATGTATTTAATATGCTGTAAAAATTAAAGCTGATGTATATCTAATGCGATATTAGAGAAAGACTTTAGTTGTATTAAATTAGAAAAATACTTACCGCACTAAACTTTTTTTTTAGTTCATGCTGAAAATATATCTGTTAGTTTTTGGTGCTTGTTTAATTTGTTGCTTGCATGAGCACGATATTTTCTACTTGAATTCACGAAGGGCTCTTCTCACCTTGTCATATGCACATGCTTAGCATAGAGTTCTCTTCAGTGCCTGTCCATGTTCATAGGGTTCTCTTCAGTACATTAAAACTATTTGTTACATAGCTTTTTTTTTTTTTTTTCCTCCACCACTTTAAACGTGAAAAACTACTTCCAAGTTTTGCTGACAATGGAAGGTTTTGTCTTCTTACCATTTTAGAAAACAGCTCTATACCTGTCAGTGTGTTAAAAAAGACAAGAAATCCACTTCTCCCAAATTCTCACTACCCAGCAGTCAGTAAGCTATGTGATCAACCTCTTGGTGTCCCCACGGAAGCATTTTCGAGGACAGAGTTCTCCCCCCCCCCCCCATTTGTAGCCTTGAAGTTTTTCCTGCTCCTAAATAGGATTGACACCAGTCCTTCTGTTTAATTTGGAAGTTTTCCACTTTAAAGAATTTGTGAATGACCTTGAATTAGCTCTGCAGCATGGTTTTGAAGCTTGAGGTGGTGCGCCATATCTTCGTTAATAACCTCGGAGATGATTTTTAAAGACACTAATACTTATTACTCAACAAGCTACAAAACATTAGCCTCTACACAACCATAGATATGTACCAACTCTAAATCTCCTGGGCACGTTCCTACAACTAACCTTTCTTTACCTTACAGTCACAGTTAAGGTAACTTATCCCACAGTGCACTACAATTGAAGATTTAATCTTTTGAATGGTCAGCAGGATTTTGGGCATCAAATGTTCGATATATACATTATGACTGCTATGTTTTGTTTGATATAACCTTTTATCATTCCTATATTTTTTAATGTAATTTTCACAGTGACTTTCTGAAGTTTGATAAAGGGAATAGTTCGATACAAACAAGTTTGACTGCATTTTAAAGGAAATTCATTGTGCATAATGTTATTGCTTTCTGCATACAAAGGAATCTCTACAAACTTTTTGAACCTACATTGGTACATTTGAAAACAAAGAATTTTGTTGCATTAACTTACCGTCTACATAATTCTTAATAAATTTTACTCCCTATATCTGTGTGACTTGCTGGCATTTTTGTGGATGTCACTGAATGACATCAATTGAGTGATTCAAGCTGATTTCTGCAATCATTCACCCCATTACTCACACAACATGTCATTCATGCATTTGGAGCTGTATGAACAAAAGTACGATATAATCATGCACTGCATCACTGCACTCAATCTTGTAAACTGGAAATGTAGCACAAGTCTGCAAAGTGGCAGCCTTCACCATTGTTAAACAAGGCTGTAAAAAAGCTTAACAAATCAAGGCAATGTTGATAGTATATGCATGTCGAACTACAAAATGACCCACTATTTTCATTACAGGTGTTCATTTACTTTTGCATTCTCAACTTTCATGTATTACAATTTGTTCGCCTAAGCCATTTTCTTTTTTTTTTTCTTCTTTTTTTTTTTTTTTGGAAGGGGGTGGGGTTAACAACAACCTTGAGCAACTCCAAGGGCAATAAGCAGTTGCCCATCCCTTATTTAGGGCTACTGGTTCCAGGGAAGGAGAGAGCCAGTGCTGTAAGACAAATACAACATCCATTTTCACCGGGATTCGAACCCGGACCCATCTTGGACGAATGGTCAAAAGCCAGTGCTAATTAGAACATTGTGCCACTGGAGTGGTCCAGTTGTTGTATATCAGCAGATGAACAAACGTTTGAAACTATCACATGACAAAAAAAAAACAAAAAAAACTGAAAATTTGAGTAATGAATCTTTGAAACAAAAATCCAGAAACTAACACCCATTATTTATATCACACACTAAAATATAATCCTTGTCATGTAACTTGCACATGTAAACTGGCTACATAACAAATAATCACTGGTGCCACAACAGTTTAAATTTGCACTTCTTTCTGTTCTAAAACGTTTTTCAGTATGTTAACAGCTGCTGGAGGGTGTGTGGTGGAAGATCCATAGAGCGAACAACACGATCAAGGTGGCTCCACAGATGCTCAATTGGGTTCAAGTCTGGGGAATTAGGGGGCCAGAGAAGTAGTCTTCATCGTGCTCTTCCAACCACTCTCAGAAATTTCTAGCTGTGTGACACGTTGCAAGTAATTCAAAAATGGCAATTTTGAAATAAGTTGAATTACGACTCAGTCAATTTTTTTTCCCAGTATGTTAGAATAACTGATACCTACATTTATCTTGGGCAGCAGATATCAAATGAGGGTCACACTGATGAAGAAATTAATCACCATATAAAACTTGGATGGAGAGCTTTTGGAAGAAACAGTACAATTTTTAAGAGCAGTATGCCATTATGTCTTAAAAGTGTTAAATCAATGCCTCCTGCCAGTGCTCACGTATGAAGCAGAGACATGGACCTTAACTAAGAAAGATATACAAAGACTGCAGACAACTCAAAGAAGCATAGAGATGATGCATGCTTGGTATAACCAGGAAAGACAAGAAAAGGAACTTGTGAATAAGGAAAATGACAAGAGTGGATGACATCATGACCAGAGTGAAATTATGGAAATGGCAATGGGCTGGACATGGTGTCAGAAGAACAGACCACCGATGGACAAGTGAAATTTTAGACTGGATTCCAAGGGACAGAAAAAGACCCAGAAGAAAACCCCATGGGAGATGGATGGATGAAATTCAAAAGCATGCCAGAGTGACATGGAGGAGAGAGGCTGAAGACAGACAAATGTGGAAGAAACTTGGGGTAACCTTCATTCAGCAGTGGATTGATAATGGTTGACAATGATGATGATGATGATGTTAGAATGATTAAAAAATAGCATTTTTGAATTAAGTTGAATTATGCACATCGGTTATTTGGGCTGTTATGGAGATCCATTCAGCTCTAGATCCCATATAGTGGTTTTCATTCAATCCTGAATGAAGCTCAATGGATTCCCTGAACATGACATAACCAATTATTTGATACAGATGCATGATGAAAAAAGCCTTTCCTTTCAGTATGCATTACCAGGAAGATGGAAATATGGTGTTGTTTCCATTAAACACTGTAATTTCCAAGCAAACAGAACTGAAAAGCACTTTAAATTATCATTTTGCTGCATTTTCAGAAATGACATGACTGAAGATTCTCAAATTCTTCTAAGACTCAAAAACCCATATTTTCCAGGTTTGGAATGCAGCAAGAACCTGGAATTCCAGGTTACACTCGGAGGACAAATAGGCCTGCTTAAATAAGTGTACATCTCAAGGATAGTCAAAATGCCAGAGAAAAAGTATATAACTGCAAAAGGAAGAAGTTTATTTATTTTTGTTTCAAGATTTAATGACCACCATTAGCAACTCTAAGAGCTATCAGCAGTTGCCTGTCTCTAATTTCCAGATGGTGGTTTAAGGAAATGCACAGAGCTTGCAATCCACATTTCATCCAGGATTAAACATGAGGTGCATCTTGGATGACTAGCCAGAAACCAAAGTCTCTGACCATTCGACCACCGAAACAAGTGCTCAGTTTATGGAATGAACTGGACTTTGGTGTCAACTCTGAAGATGTTGATGAAATGATAGCATCTCACTCTGAACCTATATGCCCAGTTCTCTTATGCATTTTCCTTGGAGATTAGGTTAAAGTGAACCACTCTCAGTATTGTTTCAAAATTTTATTGGCAAGACACACACTAACATTACAGGCTTCTGCAATTTCTCTTAGTGTCTTGGAAATGTGGTTTTTGAGTGCCACAACCTTGGAATATATGGAAAGTGAGATATCCACAACACAAATATCAATCAATTTTCCCTAAAAAATATCCCAAACACCAAGCCAACAGTTTTAAAGTAAAGCAATGCTTATAATAAAAGCACATTTATATAGTTTACTCTCTTTGAAAATATCACTTACTAGATTAGACACACGAAGCTTAAAATATATAACCTCTCTAACATCTCAACACAGTGTTGCCAACTTTACAACTCACAATGCATGAAATATTTACTTTGTTCACGTTAACTACTGCTTTGACTTTTGCATATCTTGAACCATCAAGAGACCATCATTGAAAGAAAGGCAAGGGTCCTCTCATATTCAAAAACACGCTAATCATTTTGCACAAAAAATATCCACTGCAAAGCTGCAGCATTGGTGAAGCACTTGTGGTGTCACTAGAATGGAAGACGTTAGACCAGAAGTCAGGAAGTGGTGGATCTTATTTAAAAAAAAACTGCAGTTCTTATGTACTTTGATTACAAAAAAGAATTAAAAGCTTCCTTGCTTTCAAAACCTCAAAAATAATATAAAATAGGAAGATGGAAGAGTAAAATGAGTTGGAGAGGTTTTTTTTTTTTTTTCATGGTTTCAATAAGTTTACAAAAAATGTGGAAGGAAGAAATATGACCAGCACAGACACATACTTGGTATATACACACACATACCTGCCTGGCGGCTTCATGCCAATTATTTCCTGGTGAGGTGCCTGCTTACTTTGTCAAACACTTACCTGAGGAGATGCAAACCAAACCACTATTAACAATACAGATTTATTGTATGGACTTGAATATGCTTACTAAAAAGAGCTCTTCAAAAGTATGTTGTTTGATTTTTTTATACAAAAATATAGTTGCAGCACCTTTAATTTTGCCCATCCCCACCCCCCTTTTTTTTTCACTCGTTGGGAGTTTGGCTTTTGTTTGAAAAGGTTCCCAAACCCTATGTATTAAACCACCCTCCTTATTTCTCTGACATGACCTCACTGTTTCTGAGTAACTGTGGACATTAATGAGAATCATTCCGCTAACAGCATTCAATGACGTCCATAAAGACCATGAGTATGGAAACCACAACAGGTTTTTAGGGAAATTTATCAGAGGAATGTAGATCACATAAGCTTAAGCAGACAAATTCTGCACTCCAATATGCATGATGTTACCATTATAAAAATAACAATCTCATACATAATTGTATATACAGTAAAGTGTCAAAAATCTGAACAAGCTCCTCTCCTTTTTTTTTTTTCTGTTTTGTGGTGGTGGAAAGTTTAAGTATAGTCCTTTCATTTTAACTTGGCACTTGATAATAATGGAATAGCCTAATTTTGAGGGTGCAAACATTTTGGAGTGATGTGTCAAAGGTTAAAAGTGGAGGTGACTTCTGATACTCAGAGATAAAAGCCAAAAACTTCCCCACTCACTTGCTCCTTGTGGGGCTAAGATTTTACGACCCCATTATTATGGCAGTACTACCCCTTGTTTTATCCCTCAGCCCCACTGTTCACTGGGAGCCAGGAGGAAAATTAGTCATTAATACACACAACTGATGTGGACTAGGAACATCAAACAGAAGTCATCACTCTTTCCCTGTTTATAAGTAAGTCACAGAAAAATTATCATCAGCCACCACCGGGAATCGAACCCAGGGTCTTCCAGTTATGCGTTGGACATGCTACCACTACACCATAGCGGCCTCAAATTCTCCAGACTCACAATACAATTAACTGCAAAAACCACATGGCACGTTACTTCTTGGAGATGTGCACAATGCTGGGGATTTACCAAAATGGAAAGCAGCAACTGAACAAATAACTAAGAGGCGAATGAATAATTAAAGGATTCAAATAACTAAGAGGTGAATGAATGAAAGAGTGATGACTTCTGTCTGATGTTCTTAGTCCACATCAATTGTATGTATTAATTGTTTATTCGCCTCCTAGTTATTTGTTCAGTTGCTGGTTACCATCTCTGGTGAATCCCCAGCATTGTGCAGGGCTCCAAGAAGCCACCTGCCATGTGGTTTGTCAGTTAGTCGTATGCGAGTCTTGGGAATTCGAGGATACTGTGGTGCAGTGGTAGCATGTCTGGCACATAACTGGAAGACCCTGGGTTTGATTCCCGGTGGCGGCAGATGAGAATTTTTCCGTGACTCACTTATAAACGTGGAAAGAGCGATTGCTTCTGTTTGATGTTCCTAGTCCATGTCAATTGTGTATCTTAATTATTCATTCGCCTCCTAGTTATTTGTTCAGTTGCTGCTTTCCATCTTTGGTGAATCCCCAGCATTGTGCGGGGCTCCAAGAAGCAACCTGCCATGTGGTTTGGCAGTTAGTCGTAAGTGAGTCTTGGGAATTCGAGGCCAATGTGGTGCAGTGGTAGCATGTCTGGTGTGTAACTGGAAGACCCTGTGTTAAATTACTGTGGCAGCTGATGATAATTTTTTCGTGACTTCCCTGCACTCAGCATAAAGTACACCCCTTGGCAATCAGAACCAGCATGTAATGATTGGTACATTTTGGAATTTGTACTGTATGTTTAAAAATGTCACAGCATAAGTAAAAATTGCAAAATTGTTTCGTATTGCATAATAACGAAAAAAAAAATTCTTTGTCTTATGTAATTTTTCTTTTGTATACAGTAGCTTATTTCTGGTACATGCATTTGGATAATATAATGTATTTGGAAAATATAATTTAAATGTTAGTATTTGCATTTTTTTACGTTTGATAATCCGAATACATCAAAAATCCAAACTACCAGTGGTCCCAATTAGTTCAGATTTTCAACACTCTACTGTACTAATAATGCAACTCATGTTTGAGATACAGCCAGTATTCCTTACTCTAAATTTAAGTAAAGCAGATAACTTTTTTGAGTAACTCTGACAAAGACTCAGCATTATTTTTACTGTGCACATAAAATTAATATGTAAGCCCAGAAGACAAGTTCCCACAACAATATAAATTCATGACAATGATACTTTAATTTGAGGCAAATAAAAACTACAAAAACAAGCAAACAAGAAAAAAAAAAAAAAACCATGGCCAATGGAAGAAGTGATCACACATAATCAATATTCTGTTTTAAAAATGCTAAGATCTTTGTGAATTATGTCAGAATTCATATGTTCAGCATATTACATCTCAAGAGATACAAATAAAATATCACTCATGCTTAAAATTAGAAAATCAAATCTAAATTTATATATTTTTAGACCACAAACTTTCACAGTTTTAGTGCAAAATACCTAAAACAAAACTTCAGCAAAATAACTTTTACACATTTAATACTATTTGTAAGTTAAACACTACATATATGACCATAACTTACCTTAATTTATTGTAGGAATTCATGTAACTATTTCTGCACATTTTCCTCCCATGAGAAAGGGTCTCTTGCATTCAAATCAGAATTTCAACAAACTTTTTACAATAGAGTACATTTATGATTACATATATAGTTTTAAACTTACAAACAGTATTAATTTAACTACAGCATATTCCTTAAACCTAATTATGTTAGGTCTTTTGAATTAGTATTATTCAAATTCATTTAACTCAGTACTTTTACACATAATCCCCAATTCCATGAGCCAAGTAATTAAATTTTTTGATAAATCTGGTAGGTTTGATTCTCAAAATGTCAAAATATGTATGAAAAAATTACTCTTGTTTTATGACTATTTTTGACACTTAAACATTCAGAGATAAGAAAATAAATATTCTTATTTTTAACCATATGGGTAAGCACCTAGAACATTTTTTAAGCTTTGAGATGGAAAGCAGCATTGCATGTCTAAAGCCTGAGCTTAAATTATTGTTTTCAAATACTGACAATTATAAGCACAAGAGCATGAAGCATAATTGTAAGACAATGTGTGTTGGTTGGTGAGGAATCATTTGGAAAAACCAATGAGGAAGGACTGTATTACATATAATTTAGGCCAATAAATACTGACATTGAACATCAAAGGTGCTTGTCTTAGAAATGTTAAAATTTCGCAGAACCAAATAACACTTTCAGGTTTTTAAGATGCTCCAAGAGAAAACTAAAAATTGAAAAATTAACACTGTTTATAAAACACATATTTACAATATTTAAACAAAGGTAGCCAATTTTTCCACACAAAAAAATATTCCTACCCAATGTTTCAAACACTCAGTAGGAGCCACTTGAACATTTTTATTTTACACATATTTTACATGGAATTCTTCCACTGCAGAACTTTGAAATTTGTATGTATACATATATACAAATATTTTTTCTAAGCAAAAAAAAAAAAAAAAATCACAGGAAAGGACTATAAATTAGGAAGTAAAACAATTTTTTTTATATACAGTATGAATATCATGCTTGCTTTCTAAAGCTCTGCAGCACACACAAAAATGTTGTGGCAAGATGTGCAATGGAGGGGGACAGAAACTTCTCATTCCACTAAATGAATTTAACAGGTAAACTAATTTTTAATTTGAAAGAGCCAAGATGTCCAGCAATGTTTAGAGATTACAGGATTATTCAAAATGATTCATCTGATTTCAAAAGAGCATCATAATTCCATACTTATCAACCGTGTATAAACTTGGCATACACCAAATGAAAGAGAAAACCTCAGAGTTTTAGTATCTCACCACGAGAGGGCTCCACTGTCACTGTGGCTTCACAACATATAGTCTGCGAGAAAATGGTGACCATACAACAGAATGCTTTGGTGGTGGACCCCATGACTTAGTGCTCTACAGCTGGCCACTTAGGTCACCAGATCTTATGCCATATGACTTCTTCTTTTAGGGGTACGTTAATGATACTGTGTACTTACTTGTCATCATTGCCTACAACCGTGGATGAACTCAGAAAAACACATTCTTATTTTGATGGAGTCAGAGACAACAGACATGCTGGAGCAAGTATGGGAGGAATCAGACTATCGTTTCGACGTTGCTGGTGTAACTAAGGATAGTCACATAGGGCACTTATAAGGTGAGAGACAAAACTCAAACAGTTTTTCTTTTGGTTGATGTATCATTACTCAATATGTATTTGTAAACTTCGAAAATATAGTAATTTGAAATCGGATGAATCAATCAGAATAACTCTGTATAATAAAAAAACAATGACATTTCACATTATTGATGTTGTGCCATGAACTGCTGATGAAGTAATATTGTAGTACACATAAAAAATAAATGCTCAAAATACAGTAAAACTTCTCTTAACTGACACCCCATAAATGTGGACCCCTCTCAATTATGGTCACTTTTCACAGTCCCTGCATACATGAGAAAGGGCAATCTCTCTCTCTACACACACACACACACACACACACACACACACACACACACACACACACACACACACACACACACACACACACTTCTGTGGACGGACTCTCCCACATATTGGGTGTGTCAGCTATTTGAGAGCACACTTTGTAGAGGCCATAAGTGGGCCACACTGTAACTAAATATTTTCTTTCTTTTGCAGTCCCAGCATGGAAGCTTCAAATATAATGCAGGAAATGAAAAGGTATGCCGTTCTCGTCGCCTTAGAAGCCAACCACAGAGATTCGGAGACTGCAACCTTTTTAAACGTCGCTCGATCCTTCATGTTCAAGATCAGAAAAGGTTTCCAGGCCTCTGGTGGGAATGCGTCTTCAGTGGCCAAAAGAAAAAAACATTCTCAACAGTTGGACGCTGTCATGAAAGGTGAGTTTGTCCAGCAAGTCCAGGGCATCATCAATGATAACCCCAGCAAGTCTATGAGGGCCACTGCCAATCAGCTCCATGTGTCGGAGTCAACAATCAGATGTGTGGTGCATGAAGACATCAGGTACAAATCCTATGTTATGAGAAGAGTGCAGTTCATGTCCGATAGAACCCGGGAGAACTGTGTGATCCGGTCGAATCACTTGCTGAACAAACTCAAGCACTCCGAGGAGCCCAACATGCTCTGGTTTTTCTCAGATGAGAAGAACTTTGACCAAGATCAAAAAATGAAAGGGAGGAATGACAAATGGCTCTGCTCCAGCCCCACCGAAGTACAACCGATTGTTATGCACAGCAAGTTCCTGTCATTTGTGATGGTCTTGGGGGTCATGAGCAATGAGGGCCATGTCATGCCTACCCACTTTTCCCCGCAAGGTCTTGGGGACAATGCGGCCATCTACATCGAGACGCTGGGCATGGTTGTAAAGGCCTGGATTGAGGGAGTGGCTCGGGAAAGGCCGCATGTGTTCCAGAAAGACACTGCTCCCACTCACACAGCCCGCATGACCCAGGAGTGGCTGGCCAAAAATTTCCACAATGTTACCCTAATATTTGGCCTCCTAGCTCGCCTGATTTGAACCCTCTAGACTACTATGTCTGGGACATTGTTGAGAGGGAGTCCAGCAACCATGGTCACAATACCAAGCACTCACTGAAGGCTGTCATCAGGGACACTATGGCCAACATAAATAAGGATCACCTGATCAACGCATGTAGTCGTTTCAAAAGCCGCATTGAGGCTGAAGGCAGTTTTATTGAATAACCTTTTGCTGTGTATGTAAGAGCATGAGCACCAAATTTTGTGCAAATGTATCTGTTTTTCTACCAAATATTTATCTTTGTTTTGTGGCTTCCTAGATTACTACATTCAAACTAGTTAAGTTTTTTTTTTTTTATATATAGGATTTATCTAGGTAAAGTTTCAAATTTCTGCAAATTTTCGGAGAGAACTCCTCTCCTTCATCAAACTCCTCTCTCTTCAACATCAGACACAAATTTCCGGAGTCATTCTCTCCGAAAATTTGCAGAAATTTGAAACCTTACCTAGATAAATCCCATAAAAAAAGTTAACTAGTTTGAATATTTATGTTTTCTTCAAGGTCAAATTTTGTTCTCAAATAGCTGACACACCTGGTACATATGTAGGTACAGATCACAGCATCCAAAATGCAAATTTCAAAATCTACCAGTCACTGCCTGGTAAAGGTGGTACATATGACTTCACCTGAATGAATCAGCAGTATTTCTAAGAGACAACACAGGCTACTACTGCATTTTCACCCAACTGATGAATCACCTCCTTCCTTGTAAGCAATGAATTGTCCTACACCTTTTGCTTGAATCCTGCAGAAAGAAACATTTTTCAGTAGGGGTGGGGACAACCATACTGTGCAACTATGAGGGCAGCTATAAAAAGTCACTGGACCCTTACTTAAGGCCACTGGTTCCACGGAGGAGACAGAACCAGAACTATAAGAAAAGCAGTACCCACACCCATTATCAATAGGAACTGCAGACTTGGCGTGCCATCCTAGGTACGGCGGATCTTTGGAGCAGCTAGGTTGGTATCGAGAACCAATTACTCCAACCACTGGGCTACTGCAGCCTCATTTTTTACCACTACTACTAGGGGTATGCAAAAATTTCCGCCACTCCCGCTAGCAGGCACTGTACGGGTCTAACTGGCCGGCAACCTATGCTGTCAGTTCATACATGAAGCCAAGAATGGCAGTCTATAAAGTTAATTTTTGGTACTATTTGTTATTAGTGTTTAATTTAGGGAAAAGTGCGAGGGAAGCATGTGGTTCAATATGTCAGACGTATGGCGAAACAGTTATGGGTAAGCAAACATGTTGAAAATGGTTTGCCAGGTTTAAGAAAGGTGATCTAAGCTTGGAAGACAAGCCATGTGCAGGTATACTGCAGGAACTTGCAGACGAGGAGCTGGAATCGCTGTAGCAAGACAATGCCACACAATTGACCATGCAACTGGCGAAACGTTTGAAAGTGGCTCAATCGACGGTGTTACGGCATCTACGGGCATTGGGGAAGATTCAGACGATTGGTAAGTGGGTTCCACATACTTTAACTGACCGTAATATTGGTCAACGATTGGGCATATGCATCTCGTTGCCGAAGAGGTTTCAAGGGAAGAATTTCTTGTTGAAGGTTGTCACCGGGGATGAAAAATGGGTGTATTGCGACAACCCCGTACGCAAGCGATCCTGGGTCGACCCAGGCCAGCCATCAACATCCACCGCAAAACAGGATATCCATGGGGAAAAGGTGCTGTTGTGTGTGTGGTGGGATATGCATGGAATGCTGTACTTTGAACTGTTGAAACCATGCGAAACAATCACTGCACAATGATATAGCGATCAGTTGATGAAACTGAAAGCCGCAATCGAGCAAAAACGCCCACGGACAGGTAAAGGATGCCGCCCAGTCGTCCTGTTAATGCCAGACCACGTATCGGCGCCACCACGAAATCAACCCTTGAACAGTTACACTGGAAGTTTTTACCACACCCAGCTTACTCCCCAGACATTGCACCCTCAGACTTTCATCTGTTTTGCTCTATGCAACATGCCTTACTCCAACAGCAGTTCACCACAGTTTTAGAGATGGAAAATATCCTCAATGCGTTCTTTAGCTCAAAACCAGATTCCTCCTATCACAGGGGCAGTCATTTGTTGCCTGAAAAATGGCAAAAGGTTATGGATGCTAACGGCCGATATTTCGTTGAATAAATGTGTACTGGCTTCCCGATTGTTCCCGTCTCCCTTTCTCCTTAAAACAGCAGAAACTTTTGCGTACCCCTATAGATAATGTAGTAAAACACCCAGCAATTTCTACAATTTTTAGTGGGGTTTACCCCCACATGGAAAGCTTAGAAACAGTTATACTAATTTTCAAGCAAAGCACTCCATCAGTGTAGGGACCACACTACACACTACACACACACACACACACACACACTATTTAGGAAACAAATTTGTTGCAACAGCTGCACTAGGATAAGCATCTCAAACTTTTAAAATCTCTGAACCATCTATGTAACAATTTTGACATGTAAATATCATAATTCATTTAGATTGCAATCTGAACTACATCGGCATATTTTAAAAGTCATTTTGCCATAATTTAATAATATATTTTTAGTTTTGATTCTTTAATGGGCTAACGTTAATAAGAATGATATTGATGACGACATGAAAATCCTGAATGTTCTTTCCTTTATTATCTCACTTATTTGCAGTTACTTGTTGTCCGTAGAGATTGATATTGAGTTCCATTTTGTAAATACATGAATTACCTGTGTTATTTTTAGTTAAAAAGACTTATCTGTGCCACTGAAAAATATCTGAATGAAAATGAAGGGAAATTCGTGGCTATTTACTGTGAATTTCCCCTGTTTTTTCCAACCTCCCTTCCAAATCCTTGGTTTGCATTTCAGACATATCTCCAATAAAGGATGTTGCATGTTACAAAACAATTGACTTCATGCATTCAAATGTCTGAACTGAAAGCCAAGTAAACAGTTTCTGAATAATACAGTGACCCCAGCTAAGCACAGATCCCCCATTTCTTGAAAAATGACATGTTTCTCTATTAAAAATGAGAACATTCCCTAAAACTGATCAATTCCATTCTTCCTAACTGCCAGGAAATAACGAACAGACTAAACTTATAGCGCAAAAAAACAAAAAATTAATAATGTTTTCTTATTAATGCTCAGCTGAGAGACAGAAGCTGTAACGATTGCTTTTTTAACATATCCTGTAACTAACAAAATTCTACACTGATTTTTCCATATTGATTTCAAGACCTCTTTTTGTACATATATACAGAAACATGTGTCAGAACAGTCCAATAAAAATAAAAGAAAAATACATATAAAATAAGAATGTTAAAGAAGTCCATACAAATATCATATGAACATTTAAATAATGAGATGCAAGGTGTAACAGAAAAATAAACCATTCTTCTCAAAAGTTTGTATACTCATGCAGAAATTCAAAGATACTCTTACGAGTATCTAATTATGTTAGATAGTTGTAAATTTAATTATGCTAAATTCAGAGTAAATTTAATACACTCTGAATTTAGGAGAGGGGAGGGAATTTAGGTAACACAGGGATGAATGAAACCACATTATGAGCATGCTAAACCATGTTATGAACCAAAAATTTTAATGTAACCTTTTTTGTACTTTTATTCATATTCTAAAATTCTAGCACATGTCATGGTTTCATTTTCTTTGTGAAACTTTGTCTACAGTTCTCTGGACCCCTTTCTCACCTCCCCCTCCACTTTTTGCTGTTAAAAATCTCCATTCAAAATTTCTAATCTTCTGAAACTGAACCTTGAATAAAATGTGTTTTCGTATGATATGCTCAAAGCATTTCAATTTACATGAAATTCAAAATTAAATATGCAATATTTTCAGTGATACATCAAAATATGCTATGAATTTCCTTCAGCTAGTCAAAAAAAATGTGTTACACATAATTAGTTCTAAATTAATCATTTGATCAAAATTAGTGACCAAATTAATCATTATCCGTTAATAATTATTACTATAACTAATCAATAACAATATTACTTGTCTTTTGCAATGGCACAACACCCTAACTTATCAGACATTTCTAAAGCTCTACGTCTTTTATAGATGAAAAGTAATGAACCATATAGCAGAAGATGAAACTGCAGTTACTGTTTTAATTGAAATGCATGCAATTACATATTAACAAATATGATACTTTTAAGCTGAATAGAAGCACATTAAAAGACTTAAGAGATCCTATGGATGCAGTACATTTAAAATATACTGTGGTCAAAGTTCTTAGGAAGCAGATAAACTTTCTATTTTTTTGTTTTCTTTTTTCATCATATGCACAGGTTTCAGTTTTAAAATCACACAACTGAGCTACAGACAAGAATCTTCAAAATATGAAGAAACCTTTTTACATATAAACACATAACAATTATTTTGTGTTAAAACTCAATTAGTGCATCATATTATCACTAGAATGAAGCTTTAAACTCCAAACAAATTTTTCACATCAAAAAGAATACATCAAATGTTAAATAAATTTCTTGTTGTTTTTCTTTTGTTTGTTTGTTTTTTTCCAAAATTTTAGACAACTACAAGTTTCAAATTATGAAACAGCTTTGCTGGCTTTTGATATTGATATACTGCTGTTTTTTCTAACTTAAAGAACCTCGAAATATAATGAATTGTATAAAACATACATCATTACTCACAAACCACATGAAAATGGATAATATCACAATTTGATAACAGTCATGATTCTCTGGTAAAAATTGAGCAAGTTCTAGTTACACATACTTTAAACAATAGCTTAATTTTACCAGTGGGAGACAGAATCAACTAAAACAGAATGTCACAGAACACATGATCATATCACAATTGCTATTTTGAAAAAGACCTGTGAAATTTTCCTTTTTAGCCTCTTATCTTAATTAAAAATGGCAAAAAACATGTGCCACTTGTTTCAAGCCTGATTCACATCACAAAATACTTTTTTGTCGTGATCAAATATGGTAACAAGAAGCCAATTGTGTAATAGTACTTTTACCAGTATTTGTGAAATTAGAATTGAAGCTACATGGAAGCTTACGTGCATGGCCTGACACTCAGTATGGTCAGAAACAATAGAAGAAAATGCTTGCTTCCCTTATATAGCTGTAAAATGTTTGGGATGAAGCTATTATAAACGAAATTGCATAAAATTATTCTACATAAATTATACAGGAACTAAGTCACTTGATTGCAGTTAACATATGCAGACACTGGTGATAAGAACTAAGCTCTCTGGTCAATGTGCTCATCAAATACGTTACAAGGGGGCGTGTCATTATAGGACATAAAACTTCCAAGACAGCCACATGCAACGCAGACCGGGTTCCTTCTCATAACGACGGTATTGAAGATACTAATTTTTTTCTTTTTCACAATAGCATATTCGATCTTCTACGTTGCCCTAAAAAGGAAAAAAACAAAGTGAACCAAGTGATATACAACACTCATGGTGAATGATTAATTGAACTCTGCATTGAGAACCAATTAACTGAACTCTGCATCGAGAACCAATTAACTGAACTCTGCATTGAGAACCAATTAACTGAACTCTGCATTGAGAACCAATTAACTGAACTCTGCATTGAGAACCAATTAATTGAACTCTGCATTGAGAACCAATTAATTGAACTCTGCATTGAGAACCAATTAATTGAACTCTGCATTGAGAACCAATTAATTGAACTCTGCATTGCGAACCAGTTAAATGAACTCCCATACATGAGACCGGCCAATGACAAAAAAAGCTGAACTTTTTAACTGGGTGGAAAATTGGGACACGCGAACGCGCGGTGTGAGCAAATTCAAATACAGCATATACAATATTTAAGATTGCACAAGCCATATGGAATTATTTTCTGTAAATTATGTAAGTAAATATTAAAGTGAAGCACATTATTATATTCACAATAGAAAAGTAGGGAATCAAGAACAAAATAAAATGAGATATTTTTAAAAATCAGATTTAAAACATACATGTAAATCTTTACTAGCTAAATCCTGAGGTGAAAAGTATTTGTCTAGGAAAGTTTGTGCATTTAGTCAAGCAATTAGAAGCATATCCACAGATTAGTTTTGGTCAAACATCAGAGTACAAGAGATAAGTCAGTCTTGTTGGCTTAGTAGCACTCTAATGTACCAAATTTTTCAAAAATAAAATGTGTGTGGAAATAAGTTAAATTCACAGATTCTTACTAAATGATAATTGGAATATGTATTTGAATATGTACAAATTAAAAAAAAAACATGACTAGAAGTTATGGTTTTTAAACAGATTGCTTCAAAGATATTTTGCCCCTTTTTTGTTGTACTTGCTTGCACAACAATTCGAATTTCCTCTTCTGAGCAAGCCTGGCTTTCTTCTCAGCAAGCTACACGGCCATATTTATTTTACGTTGACTGCAGCTGAACAGCATCCATTGCTAACTTTTTCTTTTTGCTGACAATTCCTTTTCTTTTCCTCTCTATTTCTTTGGTATAACTTGTTTCTGATGTCCTAAGATTTTGGCAGAGGTTGGCATCAACTGCTTCTTGGAAAAAAACTTCTTTACTGAAGAAATTAACTGCAGACTTACCCTGTGCTTTAAGTTTATACTACACAGTTTGTATAGCTGAATAGGTTTCAATGTTCATTCTTCCTGATTTTATATCTATGGTTTCAGCCATCATGCTGAAAGAACTTTCAACCTGTGGACCATGGAAGCATGATATAAAGGCTTTTACTACTTTAGATAACATAGTGTACTTGTAGAGGTCAAACACCTTTGCCCACCACGCATCAATTTTTACAAAGTCGGGAGATGGAAGTCGTGATTCAAACTGATACTCGTGAATTTCTAGAGCATAGCTTTCCATTTCCTCTGAATTCAATATATTTCAAAGAAACTGTGGAAGTTTTTCAGTTTTTTTAAAGTTAGATTATGTCCCCTTGTAGAAGGATCAATGATATGTACATTAAAAGATCACTACATAATGGTAGTGTCTTTTGCATGTATTTTGCATGCTGAATATAAGCTTCAGCAGCCTGGCTTAAAAAAATTCCCCACAATGTCATTTGATTCGCTTTTCAAAATAATGTTCCTGATCCAAGAATCTTTCACAGGTTTGCCTTATCAAATATTTCATAGGTTTGCCTTTCAGTATCGCTTGTTTTAAGAAACAAGCTAAGAAATCCAAGAATAGTTGCTTCTGCTCATCAAAAACTTTATGAATTAATGGCTCCTTTGTTTGAAATAAGCATACATATTTTTTCAAAAGAGGTAGAGCTGCAACATAAAAATTTAATATAAGCAAGGTTTTTTTTTTTTTTTTTTTTGAGCTTTCAAATAATTTTGCAACAATTCTAGATTTCCATTTTCTTCCATCTTCTGTTAGATTTTTTTTCCCGTAATTTCTTCCAAAGCTCCTGGAATTTTAACTTTTTCTTTCTAATCTTTACATATTTTATTTATCACATCCATGTATATTGGTCTTTCATTAGGCTGCACAAATCCATAATACAGCAGCAAAAGGGCATCATGGATATGTAAACTGTTTAATGCCACATGATAGAATGACAACCACCTGCATTGCATCATGTTCTTAATTTCAGTGAATTTTAGCCCTATAATTTCACAAATTTCAGCAAGGGCTTCATGTTGATCTGCCGACCATTTAAAGTAATTGAAGAAGTCAATAAAGTATTTCTCAATGTAAGCTTAAAATGGCTTGCAAAATTTTTTACTTGCATTGTGAATATGGTGACATTAATCTCCATCAATGTCAAGCAAGTGGGGAGATTTTCTCTGCCGAATTCTTGTTTTTAACCATGTTTATGGGCCACTCATGACACATTTTTTTCCATTTAGCTTTCAAACAAGCAAAACAAATTCCTCCTCAGAAAGAAAGAAAAAAAAAAAAAAAAACGGAAAGCTGCGCCACGAACTTTGTTTAGAGGGTTCGGGCCGACGTAATACTGGCCCGAAGCCGTGCTTTTTTTTCCACTTAGCTTTCATACATGCAAAACACATTTTTCCTTAGGAAAAAACGAAAGAAAGGAGAGAAACAGGGTTGCGTCACGAACTTTGTTCAGAGGCTACGGGCCGACGTTATCCTAGCCGGGCGCCGTGCTTTTTTTCACTAAGTTTTCAAACAAGCAAAACACATTCCTCCTCCTCAGAAAAAAAAAAACAAACACAGAGGTGCGTCACGAACTTGGTTCAGAGGCATCGGGCCGGCGCAATTCCGGGCCACAGCGAAAGAAGCACGTCCGAGCCAACGTAATTCCGGATCACGGCAAAAGAAGCACGCCAGGCCTACGTAATTCCGGCGTGGCGCCATGCTTCCTTTCCACTTAGCTTTCAAACAAGCAAAACAATTCCTCCTCCTCAGAAAGAAAAAAACAACGGAAAGCTGTGTCACGAACTTTGTTTAGAAGCTTCAGGCCGACGTAATACTGGCTGGGCGCCGTGCTTTCTTTCCACTAAGTTTTCAAGCAAGCAAAACACATTCCTCATTAGAAAAAAAAGAAAACAAAGAGGTGCATCACGAACTTGTTTCAGAGGCATCGGGCTGACGCAAGTCCGGGCCACAGCGAAAGAAGCACGTCCGAGCCAACGTAATTCCGGATCACGGCAAAAGAAGCACGCCATGCCTATACGTAATCCCGGCGCGGCGCCGTGCTTCCTTTCCACTTGGCTTTCAAACAAGCAAAATAAATTCCTTCTCTTCGGGATGGAGGGGGGCGAGAGAATTTAAGAAAAGAAAGCTGCGTCACGAACTTTATTAAGATGCTTCAGGCCGACGTAATCTCGGGCCACAGCGAAAGAAGCACGTAATAGCGGGCCATGCCGAAAGAAGCACGCCGGATTTATGCAATCCTAGTGCCGTGCTTTTTTTTTTTTTTTTTTTTACACTTTCGAACAAGCAAAACAAATTCCGCCACCTCAGAAGAAAAGAAAAAAAGGATACAAAGGGCTGTGTTACGAACTTTATTCAGAGGCTTTTCATCGATTATTTACAAAACCATTAAAACTTTCTTAATAACAGCGAAAATCTGAATATCCATAATTTTTTGTTAGTCACCCGTAATCCCGGGGAAATCCGTAATAATTACGGAGATTCCATAATTTTTGGCAATTACGGAGATTCCGTAATTTATGTGCGTCCTTTGTAGAAAGAGATTTCACGAGAACTGCGATTCTCTAACGATCTCAGAAAAGTGGGAACGCATTCGGATACATCGCAAATTACAAGAGAGAGAGTTCCTGGCGATGACGTCACGGATAGAATGCAGAGTGGCGATTTCCCGCAAGACACGGAATGGCTCGTGGGCTGCGGCAGTTTCCCTAAAGCACGAAGTAGGCGGAGCTTCCACCCTTCGCGCTGCGATGCTCAAGTGACTGACCCCATCCATTGTTGACAGCAGTAAACGAATTGAGCTCCTGACTCCACCCTCCAACATTTCTTCTTGCCCCCAGCGCCTGCTCCAAAAACAACGCTCTCAGCTAGAAAGCGCTTAGTTCTTTTACACCACAAAAAAGCGGAATCCCGGAATTCCGCTTTTCAAGGATTTTTCTATAGAACGACCCCCCCCCCCTAAAAAATTCTGAAAATTTTCTCTTCATTTTTGCAATGACCTCGAGGATGACCAAAATGATGCAGAAAAAAGCGGAATTCCGCGAATTCGCGGAAGAATCTCATGTATGACTCCGCATTGAGAACCAGTTAATTGGACTCTGCATTGAGAACCAGTTAATTGGACTCCGCATTGAGAACCAGTTAATTGAACTCTGCATTGAGAATCAATTAATTGAACTCTGCATTGAGAACCAACTAACTGAACTCTGCATTGAGAATCAATTTGTGTGTGTATCTAAAACATTTTTCAACTGCAAGTACCTTTAACAGACAAAACATTAGAGATGCCCACCTAATAGCGTGTATGCCCTCCTCTAGCACGAATAACAGCCTATACATGCCGAGGCATGAACTCCAGCAAATGCCGGAGGGTTTTTGGAGGTAATGCCAGTCATGCCTGTTGCAGCATTGTCCAACTCCACTTGAGATGTCGGTCCAGGATCCGTGGATCTAATGTTCCATTCCACGGAATCCCAGAGAGCCTCTACAGGATTTAAATCTGGGAATGTTAGGGGCCACTGGATGGTTCCAAATTAAGATCAGTGTTCTTTGAGCCATGCCTGGGTGTTACAGCCTGGTGGGGTGGTGCATTGTCCTGCTGGAATAGATCATTGGTTGCAGGATACTCGACGGCCATGAAAGCATGTAGATGATCAGCCATGCATGCAGCAGTTAAGGACCTAATGTGTCCCATGAGTAGGCTTCCCAAACCATCACAGAGCCAACCTGCCATGACCGGGTGATTGCCTCATGCTGTCGACGCCGCACTCACACCCTCTCGTCAGCTCAGTACGGCTGAAAAGGGGATTAATCTGATCTACTGTTTAAAGCGGGATCCTCACACACATACTGTTCAATATTAAGTATATTGAAAACCTACTTCTTTTACCATCAAGATTCCTTTTCAGTTTGCTCATCCATCAAGCCAAAAACTCGCTTCTATTCAACTTCAAATACGACATGCGTTTACCTATTCGTCGACAGTAACCTTACATAATCAAGGAATTGTAAAGACGAGATTGTCTGCTTCTCATCATTGTTACTCTAATGACATCATTGATTCAGTCCTAAAAAATCTATAGGTCGTCACATAATACTTTGATAAGTGAACGTAGACCAATTAAATATGTGGGAACTTTACCATACATCTTGAACATTATAAATATCCTCAAAAATGTTTGCCACCGTTACAATATTGGATTTGGTATACGAACACGTAACATACTATCAACAATTAAAAATGATAGACACTGTTACAATGGACTATAACCATGGTTTTTATACGATTCCATAGAAGACCTTGGACCTCAAAGGTGCTGATAGTGTTCGTGTCGGTTCTACACTCCGCTCCTTAAAGACATGTTTAAAAGAACATCAATAAAGTGTAAAATCTGGTTCATCAAAAACATCCCATTACCAATGTTGGAAGGAAGCCATCATTCTTGCTACGCCCTACTCCGAAGCTTCAGTTATCTTAATGGAAATCATGTTTCTTTATAAATATGGTGAAGTAAGTTGTAATGTGGATACTCCTTGTTACATTCCTTTACCTCGGAAAATGCTGCTTAACGAGAATGAACATTTAGAGACTTAAAACCATCATTCCTTCATCAAATGTTCACGTCTCATATTATTGTATTTAAATATCCTCATTCTGTTTCCAATTGTACTACTTGCATCTGAGGATGGGTCCATTGTGAACCTGAAAGATCTAATGTTGTGTGTAAATATTAAAATATGTCTTTCATTAAATTAAAGTGCTTTTAACTTCTTAATAGTCTAGTTTGGACCCCACTACGATCATGTACAGATGGTACAGATTTATTTCAAGATATTTCGAGATTCATCTGATCACAAAATGCGCCACCACTCTGCAGAGGTACAGTTTTGATGTTTCCGGCAGCACCACGTGAGGTGTAATTTCCGACGACAAGCAGTCAACAGTGGCACACGAGTAGGGTGTCGGCTTCTGTAGCCCAGGGTATGCAACATGCACTGTACCGTTTGTTCCCCCCCTTTTTCGGTCTGTACGAGCCTGGATAGTCTACATTGCAAGATCAGTCCATATGGTACAGAAATAGACCAGGTGAATTAATTTGTATATTTAGGAAGCAGAACTGAAAATGAAATATATCCAGTGAACAGTGTTCTACCCTCAACATATTAAAATATGTGCAGCTTAACATTAAAAATAAAAGTATAGGATACTTGCATTAGAGGCCTGCATGGGCATGAATTTGGAAAGCCCGGCCCGTTTCAAATTTTGTAAAAAAAGCCCGGCCCGTAAAATTTCAACAATTACTAAAACACGAATTTGACACCTGGTACGTTCGGTCATTGAAGAGTTTTCGTTTTCTTAATCGCTACACATATTCTATTATAATAAACGTTAATTCGGAATATTTCTCTGACTCTGTACAAGTCACGTGATGTCGGGGTTGCATACTCAAAAATATTGCATGTAAACGGCAATTCCCATGCCTTTCAAATTACCATTGCCTACCGCCAGACCCGGAATATCCTTGGGGATAAGGATGTAAGGAGGGGGGGGGGTCAAAAATTACGAAAAAATATCATAATCCAGAATTATGAGTCCATCGGGGCTTGTTAATATTTCTCTTAAGCACTGTATATAAAGATGCCGGAGACTTTATGCTGACACCTAAGCTCATCCTCCCGAGTGTGTTTTTGAGTTGATAGGGAACTTTTGGTATAACAGGAAATTGAGCCCAGGTACAAAGTTGCGGCATAGAAAATTGACACTGCTAGTTCTGGATTAAGTTATGCATCTGGTTCGATGTATAACCTGCCTCAGTGGCCAGTTCGACAATATTTTTTAGTTCAAATTCTCTTCTAGAACGAACATTGGAGCGGACGGCGAAGGCTCTTCTAATTTGAGAACAGAAGAAGGCCATCTTGTAATCATCAGGGCAGAATGAACTGCAGAGCATCAGGTTGGGAACGGAGGTGGGTTTATAATAGACTTCCGTATGAAGGTGGTTGTCATGCGATTTTCTCACTAAGACATCGAGATAAGGTAATGTACTCAAGCTCCATAGCAAAATTAATGCACTCAAGCTGTATAATAATGCACTCAAGCTCCATAGTGAAATTAATCATAGGGTGAATATAATTGACTTTATCGAGGAAAGATGGGAGAGTCTCCTTTCCGTGAGGCCATGTAAAAAATATGTCATCCACATGTCGCAGCCAGGTGGTAGGCCTTGGGGTGATGTTGGTGAATATATGTTGCTCAATGGGGCGAAGTATTACTTCCGCGAGGACAGCTGAAAGTGAAGATCCCATTGGAGTGCCATTTACTTGCTTATAAACTTGCCCTTGGAAACTGAAGTAGCTGGAATTTGAGACCAAGTCCATTAATTTTAAGATGCTGAGGCAAGACTCTTGCGAATAAACTGATGAATTAGAAATAACCTCTTTCAATGTTCTGATGGCTTCCAGCACGATAACTGATGAGTAAAGGGATACCATATCGAAACTACGATAATATCGTGTTGTTGAACATTGAGTTGCTTGGTTTTCGTGATAAAATCTAAAGCAGAAGTTAAAACAAAGTCCGGTTCAGGTAGATGGCTAGTCAGGAATCTGTATAAAGTCTTCTCTAAATGGTAGGTTGGGGCGGACCTTCTGGACACAATCGGTCTCAATGGATTGCCGGGTTGTGGTGTTTAAGTCTTCCAAAGAGTTTGGGGATCTGAGGGCCAGGTGGTAATTTGGAGACTTTCTTGAGATCTTCCGGAAGAACAGGTAGTCTTGCAGCTTGCTGTACCCGTGCAACCCAAGAATTTAGAGGGTTCATTCCTAAGACTGTAGATCCAGAATCGGATATAAAATCCTCCAGTTTCTTATTGTAATCTGCTGTGTCCATAATAGCTATCTGGCCGGATTTGTCAGTTAGCATTAACACTACTGAGTTGTCATTTCGAAGATTAGAAATTGCCCTCAGAATTTTAAAATTACCAAGCATTTGTTTATGATTGCACCTCGATCTCAGCCCAGAGCAACACAGTTGGCGTAGTTCATCTTTGGCGTCTTCCGGAACTCACGAAATTATGTTCTCAAATTCAGAAACGACGCTTTTGGGGTTTGGTTTCGAACGGAAACAGAACTTTGGTCCAAGTTCCAAAACTTTAGTTTCCTCTACATTCAGCGCCTGCTTAGAAATATTGACGAATGGAATGGTAAAATCTTTACGATTTAATTTTGGGATGATTTCAAGAAATCCAGCTTCTTGTTGTGTTTGGAGGATAAGGAAGATTGGAGTCTTTTGACTAACATGTCCACTCGGAGCATTAGGTTGTTGAAAGTGGTCGGGTCGCAAAGAATATGTAATTTCATATATAGGGTATAGCACTAGGCTTCCAAAGACATAACATCCTTTTCCTTTTCAAACCATGTTCCCTTTACCAATGTCTTAAAATCAAGGAACTTTGGAATCAAGCCGAATGTCTTGCAGGCGGATAAAAATTCAAGGTGGGAACGTTCCTTCTCCAGTATTCTGACAATAAAAAGACCTATTTTGTTGGATATTCTCTACTTGGAAATGGACTAATTTTAAAACCTAAAAATCTTCATATTAAATCTTCATAACAGTACCTCAGTGAAGACTACATTTCTCAATCCTGTTCATCAGACTTAGTGATAACCACTTCTCTTAGTGCTTCGCTGGTGGTAAGTCTAAACTTTATGGTAATCAGAAAATTTTCCATAAAAACACAATTAAGCAAATACAGAAAGAATGTCCACACACAAACAATATGAAACAAAGTTTAGACTCACCAGGGTCTCTCGTTAGCTGTATTCCTGGTAATGTGAAAATGGATGCAGCTAAAAAAAGAAAAAGAAAATTAGACAAAATTTAGGTTCACTGATTTGCACACAAATCTGATAAATCCCTGTGAGTAATACAGAGTGTCCATGAAAAAATGAATACATTTCAAACTTGTTTCATGAAGAAATACAGGAAATAAAAGGAACACATTTTGCACTATATGAACAATAAATTTTGTTAGCTAAAAACTGAAAGATTTCTATTTATTCAAGCAGCAATCAGAACATAACTCTGAATTGCTGCAGTTCACTGTGTAACATCATATCAGAAAACTTGAAAATTAAATTGTTCTGGAGTGGGAATGGAACCCGCATATCTCAATTTCTGTTCCAGCATGTTATCTGTGGTACCACCCAGGACAACAAAGCTCCAAGTAACTGAAGCTCAGCAATTAGTTGTTTAGCTTCAATTGCTAAGAACTTTGTTGTCCTGAAACTCAGCAATTAGTTGCTTAGCTTTAATTGCTAAGAACTTTGTTGTCCTGAAACTCAGCAATTAATTTGTTTAGCTGCAGTTACTTGGAATTTTGTCCTAAAGCTAAGCAATTAATTGCTTAGCTGCTGTTTCTAGCAAATTTGTTTTCCTGAAGCTAAGAAATTAATTGCTGAGCTTCAGTTATCAGGAACTTCACTGACCTGAAGCTAAGCAATTAATGGCTTAGCTTCAGGACAGCATTGCTGAAGCTAAGCAATCAATTACTTAGCTTCACAGTGAAATGGCTTTCAAATTCACCCACAGTAGTGCTGCTATTGCATTGGGCATCTCCTTACCTTCCATTTCTCTGGCGGAACATGTGGTAAAAGCGCCCCATTTTTGACAACCTGTCTACATTCCAAATACCTCACCCAATTCCTCAGTCTTACTTTTGGCTTTTAGTGAAAGATTTAATGAATAACATTCCTAAATAACGAAATGGCAAGGAAGAAAGAAAGAAAGAACAATCACCTCACTGCAGGCTGTATTAAAAAACAGTAAGTCTTTTATTTTATTTTCAAGTAGGGAGAGGAAATATTTTGGCAAATTGAACCACTGTATCTGGAGGTCACCCATCAAGTTGGTCATTTTTTTCACAGAACTGTGGATGACCCTGCTAGACAGGTCTCACTCTATTTTAGAAAACAATTATAAAACAAGCAACAATTTTAATTACTTTGTAAAAAAAAAAAAACATCTCAGTGTGAGGAAGTGCATACCAAGTTTTCTAAATTAATTTTTGTATTCAACTGTAAATATTAATGCTTAACAGATTTTATTCAATACGATAAAACTATGATAAAGAAAATTTATTTGCAGTGAAATCTCATTATGGGAATTTGCAAGGACTGTAATTTCAATTCATCATTCTGGAAATTTTAATGAAGTGAAAATCATTTGAAATAATGAAGTTACTTGTGTTGCAGATATAAACTGATAATAACTAGTACAATTCAATACAATGAATAAAAGTGAAACTGTATAATTGAAAACTGAAAAGTTTCTCAAAAAATGCAAATAATATTTGCCATTTTTAAAAAAAAAAAGTGCAATTGTTCTAAACCATTTAACAGAGCAAGTATTTTTGTTTTTATTTTAAAATGAAAGTAAATTTCAAAGTCAGTGCTTCATCTGCACATAATGGATCAGCATCTTTTCTATCACCTGTAAAATTGTTTTCGATGCAGAGTTCAGCAACAACAATCTTGGTTTTGCAAATCTCATTTCACTGAACATTAATGGTCTTCCATTCCTCAGTCACTTCTTGCTATATCAAGAAAAAAGAAGCACACATTTTTCCTTTTGCATAAAAAGAAATTTAAGTTAAAAATTGGAACTCTCTATCATACACAGTCTTTAGTTACCCATAAAGTCATTTTCTCAACAAATTCAGTGGATAGCACCATTGTTTAACTTCAATTTTGACTTAAACAAAAGGAAAAAATTCTTGCTCTGTTCTTTGATACAGCAAAGACACAAAAGGAAAAAAATTCATGTTGACTTGGGAAAACAATCATTTTCAAAATTAAATGTGAAAAATCAGTACTGCTGCTATTCACTGCAATGAAAATAATCTTGCAGGTCACGAAAATGGTGCAAATTTTGTCACAAAAAGATTAAGAAACAATTTTGAAATTTAATTTCGCTAGGGGGGGGGAGAGGGATAAAAACAGAAAAATGCTGCTCTGCTGATTGATTTTAATGAGACTGTTAGGAACACAAAAACATGCACCTCATAAAACATTGTGCTATTACCAGAAAAATAAAAAGTGAGCATGACCAGAAAAATATTAAAAATTAAAAATGTGATCAAGAAATGAAATAACAGAAATGGAACTTTGTTAGAAAATTTCAAAATGCAGAAAATCAAGAAACATTCTCATCCCTCTTAAAACTGTGATCTATGACTAATTCTGTGACTTGCTAGACACCCTGTGTAAGTTACCATTATAGGCATTATCCTGAAATTCCAATGTCTAAATTATGTTGCTGGGAAAGATCGTAGTGTGCGACACTGTAACCCCACTTGTTAGTGGACGAACCCACCACTTGGCCAGTATAATAGATAGAAGGACGTCACTGCATTCACGCAGATGGTAATTCGATGCCATTACGAATAAATGTTATGAGTTAACAGAATTTAAAACAGGGATGACAGTCGGCACCCAATGCACGAGTTGGTACACGAATTGTAGTATCTCTGTTCAACAGAATCAAGAGCAAAAATTAAATAACTCAATATTAGGTCAAAATACACCCAAAAGGGTATTTAAAAAAGTACAACCTTGCATTTAATCATATAAGATACAGATAATAGCTTACCTTTGTAAGCACAGTTGTATCTTGAATTACATTTTCACAGTGCTCACATATTTTACGACAGCAGAGTGGTACAGGAATAGCGGGTTTTTTTCATTCCGGATATTCTGTGTTGAAAGTCTATCTTAAAATACATATTGTGAAAATGTAGTTCAAGATACGACCGGGCTTATGAAGGTAAGCTATTGTCTGTATCTCATGCGATTAAAATTATCAAGAGTATATCAGAAATATGCCATTTCCAGAATAAAATCGCACAATGAAAAGCACTGAGAGTGGAGAAAGGTCCATCACTGTGGGTGGATGAGTATGTTCGAAATCCATCTCACATAGTTGTGATCCACTGGACAGCAACAGTAGCACAAATCATTGTCAACTTGTATAGCACGTTCTTTGCTTATATGAGCAAAGAACGTGCTATACACATTTCTGCCAAGACCATCAAGCGATCATCAGCCACAATAGCTCATGGAAGCTTCCAACCTACCTAAGTGTCACTGCTACACCACATCACCGGAGAGTACACCTCAACTGGGTGAGAGAACATCAGCACTGAACCTAAGCTACCAACCTACCAAAGTGCCATTGCTGTACCAAGTCACTGGACAGTACACCTCAATTGGGTGAAAGAACATCAGCACTGAACCTAAGCTGCCAACCTACCAAAGTGCCATTGCTACACCACATCACCAGACAGTACACCTCAAATGGGTGAAAGAACATCAGGACTGAACCTTGTATGATTGGAGTTGGGTCCTCTAGTCCAATGAGTTCCTTTTCCAGTTATTTTGTGCAGACAAAAGGGTGAGGAATCTGGTGGAAATCACATGGGACCCGGCACGTAAACAAAGAACTGTTCAGGTTGGTGGAGGCTCACTTTTGGTCTGGGATGTGTTGTCAACTGGCACATGTTAGACCTCTGGTAAGTGTAGGCCAGTGGTTCCCAACCTTTTTTTGGGCCATGCCCCACCTAAGCATCTCAAAAATCGTGATGCCCGCCCCCCTCCCCGTGACATATAATTCTTATTATTCAAAAAATGAACTCCTATCCTCCACGTATAATGACATAGAGGTATAATTCTGTGACATATTATTCTTATCATTAAAAAAAATGAACTCCTGTTCACATGTTCTTTGAAATAGAGTTTGAAGGAGGGTTTCTCTCTTAGTGGAGCGGAAGTGAGCATGCACTAGGAGACTGCAAGCTGCGACAAATTTTACAAGTTTTGGGGGATTCTTCTTGCTCTGGTTTTCAGAAAACCAAAATCACAGGTTTGCCTGGGGATCTTAGAAGAATTACTTTGTTCTGGCGATCTTAGAAGAAAATAAAAAAGTATTTAGTGTGCTCATTCTCAAATTGCCCTCCTGTGGGGCGTGGGCCCCATGTTGGGAACCACTGGTCTAGATGCATTTCTGAATGGTCCACACTGCCCGTCCATCCTAGCAGGCCATCTGCTTCCATTCATGGTCAATCATGTACCCACATGGCAATGGTATCTTCCAGCAGGGCAATGCACCTCCACACAGAGCCCATGGTTACTCAAACATTGTTAGAACAGCATTTCATGAACCCATGGAAAATCTTTGGGATGCTGGGAAAAGGTCCATTCGAGCTTTGGATCCTCCTCCCTGAAATGCAACAGAATTATGGACAGAGGTGTGCAAGCATGGGCGGAGATACCTGTGGACTCAATGCCTCATCATGTGACTGCCTTTATATGAGCAAAAGGTGGTCCTCCACATTACTAGGTAGGTATCCCATGATTTTTGTCCACACAAAATAATAACCCTCAGAAAACTTGAGAATTAAATCACTCAGCAGCGAGAAAAAAACTTGCACTTCCCGATTACAACTTGAGCATGCTATCATCGCACCACCCAGGACAAGTAACTGAAGCAAAGCTACTATAGCTTAGTAACCTGAACAATGACTCTTTCAAATTTAGGAACAGATATAGGTAGAAATCACCTTGTGCATGAAATATTATCACAGAAAACAAACGTTCTTTGGAAATATGTTCGAAATTCACAAGTACATTATTCTCAGCAATCAAATTGCAGTATTGAATTACTTGTAGTTCACTGTTCACCACGTAACACCTAATTAGAAAATTTTAAAATTGCCCTGGGGCAGAAATCCAATCCACATCTCCTGATTTACATTCAAACATTCTACCACTACAACACCCAGCAATGAAGTCCCAAGTAAGTGATGCAAAGCTAATACAGAGAACTCAGATTTAACTTAGTCAAAACAATCTTACACTTCCTTGTATCACTTTAAAAAAGACCTTTTCAAATCCTGGGCAGGTATAGGTCAAAAGTCATCTAGGGCAACTGATATCCTCACAGAAATTAAAGGAGAAATATCTTAGCATTCTGGGTGGTGTAACGACAGCATACTCAAATGGAAATTAAGAGATACAAGTTGATACAAGTTCAATTACCTCTCCAGGACAATGTATTTTCAAGTTCTCTAAGGTTACATGGTGAACAGTGATTTAAAAGGGATTCAGTGCCACAGTCTGACTGCTGAGAATTCTGTATCTGTGAAAAACATTTCTTCTTTAATTTTTGTGATGATCGTCTATAAGTTCGAAATTTGGTTGAAACCTAATAAAGATAATTTTTATCAGAAATTCACATTATCAAAAAATTCCACTCTCCCTACACAAGATGAATGGACTACACCTACATAAGGTGAAGTTAAAATTCAAGTGTTCCTTTTAAACAACCCAGCATAGTGGGCAATTCTGAAATTTTGCATCAAATAAAAGAAGCCATGCATTTATAATCCAGAGGAAAAATACATATATAAAATAAAAGAAGCCTAGTGTTTATAAATCCAGGCAAACAAAATAAAAATGTAATCAAATATTTGTCAGTTGTGCCAATCGCAGTCCCTACATGTGTACACGAAAAGAATATGTCTGACACAAGCCTAAGGAGATGCAGAAAGAAGTCAACTAAAATATCAAAAATATCAGATAACTCTTTTCTTTATCCACTTGTCTGGGGGGGGGGAAACAATACAAAAGAAACATTGTGTTATTTAAAATAACTGTACCACAATGGCATTGCATTAACATAACATGAAAATCTACTATTTTAAATAACAGAATATATTACTTACTGTCTGGAAGTTTATGAATATTTGGACCCATACGGTTAAAATATGAATGCTTCATCGCTTCTGCAGCACCAATTCTCTGTTTAGGATCGTACTGAAAAATAAAGTAGACAAGTATTGTCTTACTTTACAGAACTAATTTTGGAAGGAGTGAGTATTAAGGACACATGTACAAGCTAGGAATCACATCTCATCAAAAGTCATTTAAATTTGATTACAATTATTCATAAAAAAATTCAATCACAACTACATTGAAACCTGAAAATTATCAATTGCATAGTATAAAAGACAAGACTGTAACAGGCAACAGATTATAATTACATATAACTTCTTTCAGAAAATGGAAATGTAATCTTAAAACTTAAAAAGCACATTTTTTATGGTTTGAGCCTGGTATGTTAATATGATGTACCTAACCTGTCTTCAACTCTTCTTACTTTGTATCCTTCCCATTTTTCACTCACGTGTCTTCTAAATGAATGCTCGCATTGCTGTAAATAAGATATTTCTTTTTCATTTAGACATATTTGTAGGCAAAGCAATAAATTAGTTAAAATGTACATATGTACATAGCGCTAAGCTGTTTTCTGAGATTCAGAGATTAGCTATTCAAAGAAAGCTCACCTGTCAAATTGAAGTTTAAAGCTGATCGCACTAGGTTTTATTTATTGTTGATATATCAAACGTCTGCATTTACACTGATCATGGCACACAACTTGAGCTTCACTGACATCCATCACACGTATCACACCTGAACTACACAAGACATTTTGCACTTCATACTCATTACCTTTTTCTCATGCAGACATTCCTGAATCTTAGGTAAATTCTGTGGAAGAAATATTCTTCTCATAATATGTGGAAATATGTCAGAATTATTAACACAGTAATCAGAAATCTCTGAATTGCCTGTATTTACTGTTCACTGCATATCATCAATCACATCAGAAAACTTGAAAATTACATTACCCTGGAGAGGGAATTGAACCTGTATCTCCCAATTTCTGTTAGTGCATCTGAGTTAATGATTCCCACTCTAAAGATATCTATTTTTCAAGTTTTCTGATGTGACTGATGATACGTGGTGAACAGTAAATACAGGTGTCTGATTGCCATGTTAATAATTCAGATTCCTGAATCTGGTCCTTCCAAGATTTCCTTGGCCTTGCTCTACCTTTCTTTTCTGCCAGTTGGGCTCAATAAGCATCTCACCACTCATTCTTTCAACATGGCCAAACCACCTCGGAATATTTGTCTTCACATTATTAACAACCTTTTGCTTAGCATTACACAAGAGGTTTATACATATTTTACTAATACTCCTCCTTGGCAATACAGTCCATTTAAGACCAGAGCCTGTCTCAGGATCTTCACGATTCTGTGCTCTGCTTCTTTAGATCTTTATTTTCATTTTCTTTAAATCATCCTCCACATCATCAAACCATCTTCTTCTTTGTCATCCTCTGGGCCTAGATCCACTGGGTCGATACATGAAGACCTTTTATGCTGCTCTGTCATCTTTCATTTGCTGAACATGTCCCAGCCATCTCAGTCTGTTCACCTTTATTTCAGTAATAATATCCATTTCATTGAATTTCTCCATTATTTCTTTATTGTTCCTTACTCTCCAAAGCCCATTCTCATTAATTGGGCCAAAGATTTGTCTTAATAGCTTTCATTCCCATATTTGTAAACAGACAATAAATTCCAGGACTTTTCCAGTAGTTCATAAAAAAAATCCAAGCGCTTAAATTTTTGCTAGAATCATAGTGCTTTGTTTTACATTTTACAAATTGGGTTGAAATTTACAATGCAGTTAGAATTCTTATGAATTCCTATGTATTTTGCTGTTGTAGAGTGTCCTTCAGTGTGTGTTGCATCTTCAATGAAGCAGCAAATTTTCCTGTACAAAAACTTCTCTGTATAAAACTTAATTCAGCAATCTGGAACTTAGCAAAATTATAATAATACAACAATTTTGCAATGTCATTATTTCCTACTCCATAGCCATCTATTCCCATGCACAGTGGCAGCAGGGAGGATAAATATTAATCTTCTCCAGTGAGGAAATTGTGTGCTAGAATAGTAGGAAGGGCCATCTTGGACCTGTGGGAAGGTTTCACATGCTGTTGCGACTACAACTGCACACAACTACTGTACTATAAACCAATGTCACTGGAAATATGGCACTCGCATATCTTGTACTACAGTATCTAGTGTTCTCCTTAAAGCCCTTTTACTGAGCAGCCCGCCCTGCTAATTTTCTGTGCCGCCCAGCTATATTTTCTTTAATGAACATTTCACAATGCTCATAATAGTAAGATTGAAAAACTTATTCTCACATACACCATCAATATTGATGAAAACTATCTGAAATCTGTGTGGAATATGATTTATTAGTAAGTAATAATTTTTTTATCATTTATGTACAATTTTCTAATGTTGTTTATCAAGTTATGTTACATTATTGCCTACGACACTGCTAAAGATGTTTAATAAGTACATGGGCGTTGCTGGCAAATAAGAGTTGGAGAAGGGGCAGTAATAATGGCCAATTTCTTTCGGTTTTTTTAAAGGTTTTTCCAAAATGTACTGGGGACAGCAAATCTTCTAAGTGTATTGAATAAATGCATATCCAGACTTGCCAACCTTAAGAAGAGAAAAATCCTGCAAGCATACTTTCATTTGTTTGAAACATCAATGGACATAATTTGAAGCATTAATGTTACATTAATGCATATAAAAAATGTAAAAAAAATTACTAAAAAATATTAAAAATGTTTTTGTTCAGTTATGCATTGATCTCGAGGATAACCCAAATTATGACGGAAAAGGAGAAATTCCTCGAAGCCATCACACTCTCATGCCTAAAGATTACAGCGAATTTTTTTCGCCGTCAAATTTCCATTTTTGGAAATTTTTTCCCCATGTTCAAACTGAAATACAAATATTTATGGAATAAATTTATATATAACAATACTGGACAGAGGCTACATCACAGGAAAAAGAAATTACGATTACGGAAAAAATCTATATTTTGTTTACTTTCGTTTCTGAAAGACGAAGTACCGCCCTGATGCGTATTTTTATGAATTGGTAAAATTATTTGATGCATAGTCTTATGCGCGGAGAAAAATTCCTGATGCGTATTTTTACGCGCCCAGAAAAATTCCCCGAAGAGTATTTTTATGCGCCGAGAAAAATTCCTCGAAGCGTATTTTTACTCACAGAGAAAAATTTCCCGAAGCATATTTTTACGCAGAGAAAAATTCCCGATGTGTATTTTTACGCATTGGTAAAATTTCGATATGTACTAGATGCGTAATTACGCATTTTGCCGAACTCTGGACTCAGCACATCACTTGAGCACTCCCGTGGAAAGAGATCTACCGTACGACGCCAGCGAGTCAAAGATGACATCATCGCATGACACCGCGCTCGTAAGGTCCGGTAGAAAATCTACAGTTCCCGCCAATGCCAACCCTGTTCCTGTAGCACCAGAGATCATTAGCGGACAGAAGAGTAAACGTCGCTGCCAACAGCAGAGCAGAACTGCTGACTCAGACGGGAAAGGTCGCTTCTCCACTAATGAATGGATGCCTCGGATAACTTCGAACTTTCCCCCTCGTTACTTTTTAATTTACGCTATGGTAATCATCAAAGTTCTCTGATGCATCGGAGAACTTCAAACTTTTCTCCTCGTTACTTTATGCTATGGAAATCATGATGGAATCCGGGAATATTAATTTATAATTCGGAATTCCAGGAAATGTAATGAAATCCGGCATTGCCTGCCTAAACCCGGAGGGTTGGCAGGCCTGCAATATCTGAATGTATTGCAATATCAGAAATATGGAGGGTACTCAGAAATATTGGAGGGGACATATCCCCCCACACCTCTCCCCATCAGCGACACCCATGAATAAGTCTAATAATGTTAAGCAAAACGACATCCTTTTTATTTTCTTCAATTGGGGAAGAGGTTGTTAAAAGTACCATCCAGCTAAATTTTCTTGCCTCCCAGCTGTAAAAAAATCTAGGGAGAACACTAGTGTTCCATAAGATGACTTCACATCTCCACACTCCATGGAAGAAAGTGATGTCCCTGTGAGCAGCTGCTGAAAAAATTCCGAGACTATTCTACGCCCTTCCAGAAAAATATGAAAAACCAAGAACATTCCAGGCTTCGAAAAAATGGGAAATCAAATTCCAGAACTTTTCTCCAAGATTTCAAATAAAACGCTTGGTAAATGCTTGGTTTTTCCCATGACGTCTGTAACTTCCTTTCAATTGAACCACCAACCACACCACACACACTTTAAAATCCCATATTTGTTGCAGCTCCATCTAAATTTAACCCAACCAGTTTTTTTTTTCCAGAAATGCTTCAGAAATGCCAATATCTAGTAGACCTTTTAAAATACACTTGTGTATTCCGTCGCTGTTAGCATTATCTACTGGGACAAATCCTGCCAATTTTGTAACTGATGCCCCATTTTGGACGTATCTCACACAAACAGCTTCTTGCTCGAGAGCACTTCGATCTGTAGATCCATCTGCTATAACTGTTATGAAATTTGCTTCATTAATTTCAGTAGTTAACTCATTCCTCAATGTGTGAGCAATAGAAAGAACAACATTTTTGCATGAATGTTCATTGAGATAATTGTTTCCTAGGCCTAAAGTGTTTTTAATTTGAAGTTCACATAGGCTTTAAAACTTTGCAAAAGCTAAGTTTTCTTTTACAATGCAGAAAGCTGTATTAAACAAATGTTTCATTTCCTCAAAATTTGCAGGGTTCAATTTTCTGACAGCTACAGCCATCGCCGTTTTTGTGGGATTTGCTTAAGCAATAACAGCTTCTTTGCACATTTGATGACACTTGCTGACATCGTGAGTTTGCAGCTTTTTTTTAACGTAAGCCTTACGTAGTTCCACCACTTCCGTTCAACAAAGGGTTTTTTGTCGGCTAAGTTAGGGACTTCTAGGCACCATTTACAATATATTTTTTGTTCTTTTCCACGGTACCCCACCCATGGAAATTTTTTTCATGAAATGTAGTCTTCTCTTTTCTCTGTTGTTAAATTTGATGACGATTTTCATTCTTTTCTGAACATGTTTTTGTGGTATCACCTGATGGATCATCATTGTCTTTGTCTATAGTTTTCGCCTTTTTATTACCATCATTCCCACTAGCAAAAAAATGAAGGATGTTTTGCTGTCACTTCATCTTGTTACACGGAATCCAGAATTTCCAACTGAAAAACAGCAACAGATGAGAGAGAGAGAGAGAATAGTGCATGTGCGGCTTTAGGTACGATCGAATTCAAGAACTCGAAGACACATGTGGAGAACGGTAATACACAGGAAGCCAATATTACGGCGGGCATCACAGGTGCGAGTTGTCAAGGTCCCATGTGAAGGGAAGTGACTGGGGGGGACAGAGACAGACGGGAGAGAAAGGAAGAAGAAAACAACAACTGCGAAGTCGCTATCCTTACACACACACACACACACACACACACACACACACACACACACACACACACACACACACACACACACACACACTCCCCGCTTCAGTTGTAAAAATTCACACGGGAAAACATTATGAGGGTGAAAAAACCATGAGGAATAACCACTCACCATAAAGATCATGGTAACCTCCAATGGACCAAACACTTCCAACACGTCAATTCATCGTGATTGTAACTGGGCTTCCACAGGTTTACAGACCTCTTGCTTACGCTTCTTATTTTCGGGTGTGAAACATCGTTTTTTTCCTTTGCCTTATAGTATGTTACTATAATGCTTGTCAATTCGATAAAAATCATACATACAACTCATTCATACAATTCAAGTAAAAACTATGTACATAAACCTTACATTCACAGGTGATTAAACCTTAGTCAACTCTAATTATGGAACTCCTCCTTCTGTTTCACAACCTCTGCTACTCCCACTGCAATTGTCACACCCATTCAGCCCCGCACATCCAATCCTCTAGTACTTTCGACAGATCCCTGTCATCTTCAGGAGGCAGGTGTGTCTCATCCGCCCACCGCAGCTCAAGTGAGCAGAGCCATCGAGGCCTGGGCCCCAGTCGCTATCTCTGAATCGTTGTGTCTCTGGCGCCATCTATTGTCCCTGCTGCTCTTTTTTCTCTCTCTTTCTTTTTACGCTGCTGTTCAATTTTTATTATGGCTTTCCATTGTTCGTTTAAGTTATTTGGCTCATTAATGTTGCATAATCTTGATCTGTTTTTTTCAATTAACACTGATTCTGCAATTCTTAACTGCTTTTCGTTTTTACAGCTCTTAATAATTTTAATATCTTCAAACCTTGGACATTTTTGATTTTCCATACAGTATTGGGTCAATGCTGTCTTAGCCTCTTTTTGTTCCAATTATTAATATGCTGATTCAATCTATACTTTAATTTGTTCTTGGTGCTGCCTATATATGACACAGGTGGTTGCTATATATAGGCAGCACCAAGAACAAATTAAAGTATAGATTGAATCAGCATATTAATAATTGGAACAAAAAGAGGCTAAGACAGCATTGACCCAATACTGTATGGAAAATCAAAAATGTCCAAGGTTTGAAGATATTAAAATTATTAAGAGCTGTAAAAACGAAAAGCAGTTAAGAATTGCAGAATCAGTGTTAATTGAAAAAACAGATCAAGATTATGCAACATTAATGAGCCAAATAACTTAAACGAACAATGGAAAGCCATAATAAAAATTGAACAGCAGCGTAAAAAGAAAGAGAGAGAAAAAAGAGCAGCAGGGACAATAGATGGCGCCAGAGACACAACGATTCAGAGATAGCGACTGGGGCCCAGGCCTCGATGGCTCTGCTCACTTGAGCTGCGGTGGGCGGATGAGACACACCTGCCTCCTGAAGATGACAGGGATCTGTCGAAAGTACTAGAGGATTGGATGTGCGGGGCTGAATGGGTGTGACAATTGCAGTGGGAGTAGCAGAGGTTGTGAAACAGAAGGAGGAGTTCCATAATTAGAGTTGACTAAGGTTTAATCACCTGTGAATGTAAGGTTTATGTACATAGTTTTTACTTGAATTGTATGAATGAGTTGTATGTATGATTTTTATCGAATTGACAAGCATTATAGTAACATACTATAAGGCAAAGGAAAAAAACGATGTTTCACACCCGAAAATAAGAAGCGTAAGCAAGAGGTCTGTAAACCTGTGGAAGCCCAGTTACATCACGATGAATTGACGTGTTGGAAGTGTTTGGTCCATTGGAGGTTACCATGATCTTTATGGTGAGTGGTTATTCCTCATGGTTTTTTCATTTATGAATTGCACGTAAACTATGCGCACTTTGCAAGAGGTTAATACCTTAAAAGTGCAAATATAATCATTATGAGGGTGAATGAGAAAGCAGGACATTGGCTTAGTGCGTTAAAATTTTGGAAGGGAGGGTGTCGCCGTGGAACTATTTCGCCAAAACAAAGAACGGCTAATCGCTTAAGAGAATGCGTAATTTCATAAAACTGTGGCAATTGACAAGAGCAAATTTTAAATTGGCAAAAAAAAAATGTTCCAATCACAATTATACTGCAAGCTTGCAGAAAAAAAAGGGCCATCCGCGTGGACGTCATGGTCGGAAGGTTTTGTGCGCCCTGAATATAATTTCCTTTGAATGTCTGTCCCACTTTGGTGATGCAGTGGAAAGAGCATTTGCCTGTTTTATTGTTACCATGGTTACAGAGCTTCTGGCTGCAAGGAATGCTGGGAAGACACCTGAATGTCTGACATCAGATATCTGATCTAAAATAATATAATTTATTTTAGAAGAAATTAAATTGCGAATAAACGTTGATAATGTTTTATTAACATCGACTATAGTTTCGCAGAGCGTTTGGCTCGGCATTATTAGGACGAATAAAGCGTAAACATTCAAATCATTGTGACATCATCAGAGTTCTGACGGTCACAGTTTTTGGTGAGTTGTTCCAACGTCACAATGATTTGAATGTTTACGCTTCATTCGTCCTGATGATGCCGAGCCAAATGCTCTGCGAAACTATAGTCGATGTTAATAAAACATTAAATTGTGAATAAAGGTTGATAATTTCTTCTAAATCAACATCACAAGTGTGCAGTCTTGAATTATATATAATTTACTTTGTCTGAACGTCTGTGCCAATTTGGTGGTGCTGTGGAAAGAACAGTTGTCTGCTTCAATTTTTGAGTCCCTGCCTCACCAATATACCTTTTTCTGCTGCTGTAATGTTAAGGAAACATACTTTCACATTTGGAACATCTGTTTCACTTTGACAAAACGTTGTTTTATATACGTTTGTGACATTCCATACTAAGGTAAGATTCTCGATGACGAACGAGCATTCATGAAAAATGTTGTGGTCAAAGAAATACTCAATAAGGAAATGATTTAAAAATTACTCTACATATCTTATTTTTCCCTGTCATTATTGACGGTCTTTCACCTAGTACTTATAATACCCTTCAGGCTTGCTTTCCTTTTCTGTTTTAGCTTAATCATTAATTTCACTTTCTATCTTAAACTCACATCCACGACATCATACACAACTGAGGTTTTACCAGTTATGTGAAACATGCAGTTGAACCTGCTTGAATTGTGACATCAATGTCATGTTTTATGATGTCATGTACAACTGAGTTGTTGACACCTAGTGAAACATGTAACTGACAAAATGTTAGATATTACAAGTTCACTGTTTTTCATAATGTTACAACTGCATTAGGAATTATAAATTACTAGCTTTACTAACCAGGCTTTGCCCGGGATTTAGGCTTATTAATTTCATATTCCCTTATATGTCACTGAAAAAAATCGGGGGAAAAAATTGATGAAAGAAAAAAGCTGATTTCACAAATTCGGTCATTACAAATTATTTATTCATAGTGTGATTATTTCAGCACTTGGCCATACATTGCTGTCACAAATATTTGTCGAGAATTAAAGCAACAAAATGTACAGAATGTATGGAATCTGTAGAATCAAACGGACCAAAAGTGTTATGAATTATTTAACGCGCGTCCAGGAGACACAGCATTAGAACACTGACTGAACAAAATTCGTTAAAAATTTGTTATCAACGATTAAATGCATCCCGAGCTTTCAGTTTCAGGCGTCTTTGAGGGGTGAATCTCTGGGATAAAAAAGTTAAAAACGTATCTTTGCGAATATTTTATGAAACTGGCTGAAATTTTAATGAACACCATAAATCGTTAATAGGAACATGACCTCCAAATTTTGCCTGAATCGGTCGATAGCTTTTTAAATTAGCCGTCAAAATTTTATTGACCGCTTCTGCATATATATTTCGGTTTACCGATGAATTAAAACTTCCATGCCTATTTTTAAAAGTTTTGACCAGATTCTGGTGAAATTTTGAGGGACTCCTCTTATTAACAATTCACGGTGTTGATAAAATTTTCAGCTCGTTTCGTTAAGATATCGCAAAGTTCGTTTTTGCATTTTTTTTATGCACAGTTCTCAAATAATAGAAACACCTGTGGATGTGCTGCGGCGATGAATGCCGTCACATGCTTTCAGATTTTGACCAGGATAACATTGACGTAGCAATTGATGCTGAGCTTACTGATTAGCCTATTTATTAATTCATAACTCATGAACGGAACAACATAGAGATCTTAAAATAGTTGCGTTGACCTAGAAATTCCAGTATTAATAAGCTATGCAAATTTCACAATGCCACAGTTTGGCGTTCGAGAGTTTTTGCTGCTTCAGACAAACAGACGTTTTGTGTTTTAATATAAGATACGAGAAGGATTAAAATTTGACCTTGACTTTTTTTTTTTAAATCAGATACTTATTTACCATAAAGCTGATATTACATCACTTTTTGAAGTAATCTCTGTTGTGGTTCATATATTTTTTTCCAGCATTCTGGAAGCTTCTGGATTCCAGTTTCATATAATTCTTTACTCTGTTGTTTAAATCATCTCAGGACAATACTTTTCACCTCTTGATTTGATCTAAACTTCTGACTTCTCAAAAATTTCTTTAATGGGCCAAACAGGTGGTAGTCACGTGGTGATATATCCGGGCACTACGGAGGGTGTGGTACAATGTGCCATCCCAATTCTTCCCTTATTTTCATAGTCACTTTAGTGGTGTGGGGCCTGGCGTTGTCTTGGAGAAGGCATACTCCACTGTTGAGGAGTCCTGGTCTCTTCTTTCTCAGTGCTACTGCCTGAAGCGAGTTCTTGAGGAGATCGCTGTAATAGGTGGCATTGACTGTTTGACGATCTTCCAGGAAATCCAAAAGAATAATACAGTTAATGTCCCAAAACACCATTACCTTTGTGGCCGATTCCCTAATCTTGAATTTTTTGGGTGGGGGCGAATCATTGTGTCTCCACTCCATGCTTGCATGTTTGCTTTCCGGCATATGGTGATGAATCCATATCTCGTCCACTGTCACCACCCATCTGAGAAAGTTGTCTCTTTCTCTCTGATGTCTTTGGAACAACATGTTCGCCATTTGCAACCTGCTGGCTTTCTTCTCGTTGGACAGCTGCTTTGGTACTCATCTGGCACACACTTTGCTGAAGCGCAGCTTATCGTGGATGCTGGTATGCACGCTGCCGGCGCTGATGTTCAGTGTAGAGCTCAGATCACTTACAGTAATCCTCCTGTTGTTCTGTATGAGCTCGTTTATGCGTGCAGTCATGGCTTCATTAACAGTGGTTGCTGCTCATGCCTTGTGCGGTTTGTTGCCGATGCTTTGTCTGCCTTCCTTGAACACTTTACACCATTCAAAGACAGATGAATGGGACAGATATGAATCACCAAACTATTTGAAGTCTCTGGTGAATTTCACTGCCACTCGCACCTTCATTGCAAAGAAATTTGATAATTATTTTCTGCTGCACCGAAGTCGAAATACCTTCACTCACCATTTCTCTTTCAGCAATGCGGGAGTTGTCGTGGCAATGAACATTAATGAAACAAGTGGCGTTCTGGTAGCATGAGATACCAGCATTGCCAAACACACAATAATAATATGCACAATTTTTCAAACTAATGCATTAGAAACAAAAGTCCAGGTCAAATTTGAATGCCCGTAATAACATTGTGAATTATTTTTCATAATGTTACAACTGCATCAGATAGTTTTTCTCCAAAATTCTCTCACTTTAACTTATTTGCAGAACTAGGGTTTTCATGAATCGCCGTGATTTTGTGCTGAAAAAAAAGAAAATTTATTGCTTAACAAATCTGCTTATTTTCATATTGGAAAACCAGATATCAGAACTTACTACAATATAGGTTATACTTCACCTTTGATCTCTCTCTCTCTCTCTCTCTCTCTCTTTCTCTCTCTCTCTCTCTCTCTCTCTCTCTCTCTCACACACACACACACAATCTTAAATGCATGAGCAAAATTACCTTGAGTAGCCTGTTTAGAAGGTCCATCCCATCTAAATCCAAGCGTGGAACTCTTAAATAAAGGGGATCAGGTTCATAAACAGGAAACTCATAGGAATTGAAATCCTCATTAGCACTAACACCCGGCCACGTTTCTTCTGTTGGTGTTCCCAAGGTACGGAAGATCAGATGAAGCTCATCTTCAACTGTGGAACCAGGGAAAAATGGCCTACCACCGGCCATTTCAAAAAATATGCACCCTACACCCCTACAAGTGAAAAAACAAAGTTAAATGAAAATTCAATAAGCAGGAACTGTACACCAAATTATACTCAAAATAGTATAACTATACTAAAAATCAGAAATTTCTTGGCATAGAATACAAATAAATTTTTACAAGCTTTTGCACATCAACCAGATGGCTTACTCAAGGAAGGTAGACAGCTAACTGCAAACTGGATAATAGAATGTTTCAACGATTTGAACATATTCAAATCGTTGAAACGTTTTATTGTCCGTATTCAAATGAAACGTTCTATTGTCCGTATTTGAACGTATTCAAATCGTTGAAACGTTCTATTGTCCAGTTTGCAGTTAGCTGTCTACCTTCCTTGAGAAAGCCATCTGGTTGATGTGCAAAAGTTTGGAAAAATTTATTTGTATTCTACGCCAAGAAATTTCGGATTTTTAGTATAGTTATTACTATTTTGAGTAAATGAAAATGCTTCTCAGGATACTAACTACTTAAATTAACATCAAAGAAATATTACAAAATGCACATCACATAATCAGTAAAAAAATTTTCTGAACCAGACATCTCAGAGAAAGTGATATCTATACATAGTATAAAATAAAGTCCCCGGTAGGTGTCTGTTTGTTTGGGTTAATCTCGAGAATCACTGGACGGATTTTGATGCGGTTTTCACCATTCCATAGGGCATTGGTCAAGGAAGATTTAGGTGTATAAACCATTAATCTAGGGAGCTGAGCAGTAACGATTTTAGTGACAAGTCAAAGAAAAACCGCCGTTCGCATTCTTTCGTGGCTTCCACTGCCTAAACAACAGTGTGCGGCAACCGATTTACAAAACCTTTTTGCTCATTGGGAAAAAGGCACTGGGCGCATGCACGGTGGCCGGTCTGACAGTGTTAAGGTCACAGACTAAATGTGTAGTTACATTGGAGGCTGAAAGAATTAATTTATCATTGCTCGCACAAACTAAATGCGTAGTTACATCGGACGCTGAAAGATAATTGGTTTATCAGCGCTTGCACAGACTAAATGCGTAGTTGTTTTCATCCACACATATGTATCTCTTTAATTAAAATTTCAATATTGTATTAACATTACGCTGAGACAAAAATCGAATATAGGTCGTAGTACATTGGACGCTAAAAGAATTTGTTTATCCCGTCATAATGAAACTTTCCAAGAAACAGAATCTTGATTGGCAAATGACAAAGAATGGCTTTACAAAGAGAAAGACAGTCACCTGTTGAACGTAATAATCATCTCTCTTTAGATTTGCCGTGAATTCTAAATTGCTACCGTGTGAAGCCGGGCTGGGTTGCTAATAAATATATTCTATTAATTTCACAGATTACACAGGGAAATACTAAGGCACCAGCAAATATTCTTAGTTCAATAGGTACACATTTCCACAGCTTTCTCTGCCAAATCCAAGTTTTTTTGGGTTTTTTTTATATTCCAACATTGGTTGAGCAGCATTTAAAGAAAACAAGGAAACAAATCACAGACAATTTAAAAAGCAGTTAAGTGCCTCGATCTCACTATACTACAAATCTATGCAGATTAATGCTGTAGATTCAAAGTAAAGTGAGATTCCTAATGCTGTAGAGACTGTGTGTGCAAAGTCTCTTATTAGATGATCATTATGAGTAACAATTTTTTCATAGGTTTTGCAGAGAAAAATTTGCCAGAACTCTAAAATAGTTGCCTACACATACTGAATAAAGTTTCAGAAGTATGTAGGGAGTTTAAAAAAACAAAATTCTGGAAATGCAGTGTGCTACAAAAATGGAATGCCCTTTTGAAGCACTAATGCCATAGGGTATTGATGTTGACTTTTAATTTGTGACACAGCAGATTTTGATATTGCATCAGTTGGGCACTGATGCGGGCTGAGTCAAGTGACAACTATCCAACATGATATTGCAATATGAACAATCATAAAAAAAAAATCTAAAGTTTCTATACACATTTCGTAGGAGTGCTGAAAAAAAAAAAATGCTACAATTTGCAAAGATTGTTTTCCCTTATTTCTTACTGTTCAGAATCAATATTGCAGATGTGGATGATATGGGAATTTCTTTTTCCTGGATTTTATGGTCTGCAGATTATGCACAGCCACAGATTATATGAAGGAAATATAATCTGCCCCTGAATCTGATGAGAAATATGGTATATTCGTGTGATTGCAGATAACATAAGTTATAAGGCATCAGTAAAAGGAGCTAGACAAAAGACTTTGCAAAACTGAGAAAGTCTCTGCAAAATAATATTTTCACCATGAAACTTGTTAGTCAGAGGACTAAACTTGCTGTTTACAGTTCAGCAAGAATGGTGTGTAAAGAAGACGGCTCTATAGGAGGTTAGAGACTGAAGATGTGAGGCTGGGAAAAATGTTGGATAGTGGCAAAATAGAGTTGCTGGATATAAGTGACAAAACAGAATTTGTAACGCACACATTATTAGAACTGAGCTACGTCTTCTGTGGAAGAAAAAGTTAATGAGAACATATTGAAATGGTATGTGCATGGATGTATTAAATTCTGTGGTACCAGGCCGCAGGCCAAGAAACCACGAATGACACACATTGAAGGTGTAAAAAACCAGCCATTAGTAATCAAGAAAATAATATATTAGAGGTAGAAAACTTTGCAACATACAGAAGAGATGAATGAAATGTATAGTCAAGATTCTTTTTTCTAATGTTACCTGTGTCAAAACCACATGTGAAAACATAGCAAATGTACAGGCATGAAACAATAACAATAATGAATGATAGCAGAATTCTCAAAAGCACAGGAAACTGGAGATTTCTTTGGACACTAATCCTTCATTATCTTAACCATTTTTGGTAAAACAAAGTTGGTGTAGTATTGGCTATATACACTGAAGAGCAATTGAATTAGAGACAGCTGGCATTATGCAAATGTGGCGCTGTAGGCAGCCCTGTCAACGGAAATGGCATGACGTATGCAGCGATCCGACAATATACGGAGTGATGCGACAGGAATCTGTAAGAATAAGATGAAGGATCTAAGCACATTTGATCGTGGGCAAATTGTCGGGCGCGACGAATGGGTCACTCCATCTCTGAAGTCGTGCAGGCACTGGGATTTTAATGAGCCACTGTGACACGGGTGCACCATGAGTACATCGAATCCGGTAAAACCATCCCTGCAAGGGCCAACTGCCGTGTACAACAGTGTGTGGATGAGCTGGGTCATCGTCGGCTAGCTTGCATTGTAACAGCGGATAGACGGCCACAGTGCAAGAAATCACTCAGCAATTTAATGCTGGTGCACAAAAACGTGTAAGCAGCCACACCATCCAGAACCATCTCCTCGCTATAGGGTACAGAAGCCACCGTCCGATGAAGGTACCGCTGCTGACCGCACATCACAGGGGGAAAAGATTAGCATGGGCGCGGGAACATCGCCACTGAACCCTAAACATGTGGGAAAATGTTGCCTGGACTCACGTTGGTACATCCAGATGGCAGGATACGAGTACGGTGCAAACTACATGAAGCGACGGATCCTTCTTGCCAGCAGGGTACTCTTCAAGCTGGTGGGAGTGGCATTCTCGTCTGGGGACTGTTTATGTGGACTGAAATGGGACCCCTGGTACGTGCGATATCATCCCTCACAGGTCAATGTTACCGGGATATCCTGGACAACCATTTGCTCCCATTTGCGCATTTTCAACATCCCACTGGGGACCTCATCCTGCAACATGACAATGCACCGTGCCATCCCTCCCGAATTTTATCCGAATGGTTGGATGAACACTCCACCGACGTGACCTCGCTTCCTTGGCCAGCTAGGTCACCTGACCTCAATCTGATCAAGCGCATCTGGGATGCCATCGAGAGAGATGTTCAAGGCTCTGACCCCCTCCATCAAATCTTCGTGAACTTTGGGAGCTTGTTCAGGGGTCATGGATCCATATGGCTTCCCAACGCTTCTGGTGTCTTGTCGAGTCCATGCGGAGATGAATCGCTGCCGTCATCAGGAGGAAAGGTGGTGCTACACGTTACTAGACAGGTATCTCTAATTCAATTGCTCTTCAGTGTATATATATGTAGTACAGGTAAGGTGACCACAACTACCACTCACAGGGAATTGAAAAAGATAGTAAACATCCTTGAGTGTACTGTATTTTCCAAGAATAATGTTGCACCAATTGTAATGCTGCAATTCCATTTATCTCACTGGTTTGTTATCAGGTATAATGCTGCACCCAGTTTAAAGCCACAGGTGAAAATATATGGAGGGCAAAAAGATATCCATGTTTTATCCTCCCTAGCATCAGGTAAAATAAAAATCACTAAAAGAAAAATTTCAGGCTGTGCAGTAGCACACTCTTGCACCCCCTTGGCAACATCCCTGAATACAATGCACATTTTAAATTTTTAATCAACATAAATTTTTGCTGTAATGCCGGAACATCATACATGATATACAGATGATGATGAACTATAGTAAAACCCTGCTCCTATGTTCACTTACAGAGTAGTAGAATGTAGATGTACGCGGATAGTTTCCAAATTATTAGTGGATATTGCATAGTTTTTGCTTGTAGATTAAAATAAAAATTTATTTACAGCAATTAAAACACTTACTCAAGGCTTTACTGAGATTAATATACTTAATTCTAGTTTAACTTGAAGAGCTTTCACTTATTTTTCACACCTTCCGAGTTCTTTTGTTTTCACAGACACTTCTGGCCTCTAGATTTTATGAAGGCCTGTTTCTCAATGTATAAGAACTGTATCAAAAATTTAGTTTGCACAGAAAGAATTTAAATTTCATTGGCAGATTCCTCTTGCATTTGCCACTTATTAAATTAAAATCTTTTCATTATGTATTTTGTAAGTTTACTATTTTGGAATTAAGTTGTTGAAAATGCTATTTATAATTTTTGAAGCTTCATTAATGGAACTGTTTTTCTGCATATAAAAACTTTAATTAGTCGCTTGCTTTTATGAGGTATGTTGTCCAATATTTTGCTATAAAGGTTTATTTTACACACTATATTATAATGTATATACTTATTTTGTTCTCATTGGAATCTGTGATGTTCTAATAAGTTATTGTTTTATTAATTTTTTCAATTACTTTATTCTATTGTTATAGCGTTTTGCTCTTCTCCGATTTGCAGCAAGTTTTCTGTTTCAATTGTGTATGCAGATACGTTTTCTTTTTATACAACTCTGCTCAATTATACATTTTCCTCATTTATATGCAAAATGTCACTGGTTCAAAAATTCTGAATTGCCCTTAATTGTTAAACTTTATCAAATATATGTTACTTGAATTAGCTTTATTATAATTATATGTTAAATTGTGATGCTGTGGTGTTGCAAATGATAAATTAAAATCACACAAATTTTGTTTACCAAACTCTCTTCCCAACTTTCCCCTTCACCATGAATTCCACTTTCCACTCCTCCCTGCCTTTTGCTCACCATGTTTCCTATCATCAATCTGCTTTATGACTCAATCTGTGAAATGCACATGCTTCTCCTGAACTACCATTGGTCAGCTCAATAGGAACCTGCAGCTGCACCTACTGTTGCTCTACATTGTCATATCAGACCCTTTCCTTGAGACCTTCATTTTGCATTCACTTTCCAGACAACTCTAGGCCCCAAGAAGATATAATTTTGCAATCTGACTGGAATACTATAACTGAAGAGGAAGATGTGTTTAGCTTCCAAAATTACTTGAGTTACAACATGTACATGGCAGCAGCATCACTTATGACTCTAGATGAAATTATTGCAGACAAAAAGTGCAATGAGGACGTCTCCAGTGATGGTAATGTCAAGAATGATGACGATTCCCAAGTAAGTGCATCAGCACCCAAATTTAGTGATGCGCTGAAACTGTTCCACATCATTAGGGATTTCTTTTATAGCCATATTATCAAAGAGAATACAATGCAGGCTTATCAATATCAGTGTAAATGCAAAGTTTTAACTTAAAATCAAAAATTACCTTTTTTTTAAAACCATGTTAATAATGTATACATAGTTTTTACAAGATGCATCATATCTCCTTATGTAAAAAATATAATAGTATGTTAATGCTTTGTATGCTATGTACATACTATACATGTTTTACATGCTGTACTTACAAGTGCTGTAACTCTATGCAGTGTGTGTGAAATTAAGAAAGTTAAAAACAAAAAAGCTGTGAAAAAAAAAAAAGGATAACCAAAAATATTATTACACTTAAACATAAAACAACAACAACAACATACTACACATAGTACCTTGTACAATAGCCCTAATGGCTATGCCATATGTTGCAATAGAATGGTGTGCTGCCATCTAGGGAAGCAAACATGTCATGTTTTGATTATATGCTTTTTCAATTAGTTAACTTTACTTGGTCCCTTGAAAAATGTATAAACAGGGTTTCACAGAATGTGTAAATCTGGAATTCTCTCAAATATTTCAATGTTAAACTTTAGTTTAACTTCTTAAATAGCCTCTTAAAGTACTCCTAAAGGGAAAGGCTTTCCCTTCAGCTTACAGGAAATGTTACTAACAGAACTACAAATGTTTACACATTTTTTAAGTTTGATATGCTAATACCAGAATTCATTAGGTGCCTTAATTAATTAAAAAAAGATATTCACATTAATAAAACTTCAATGGTCAAGTCATGCTATGATACCATTCATCACACCTTTACTAACAACAGGGTTAAGGAGACATGACTATAACTGCAAAGGACTTAATGCAGTAAAACTCTCGTGCACCAAAAAACAAAGTAAGAATGGAATGCAATTGCATATCATAAACGTCATACCACATTAAATAGTGTACATAACTGCCACAAAATAAGTAAAGAGTACATAAAAAATAGAAAATTACCACATATCTATTGACGTAGAGTAATCTGTTGAACCAAGTAAAACATCAGGAGGCCTATACCTGAAAAGGGAAACAATTAATATAGAAGATTAATGAAGTTGTAGAGTTGCTAGTACTTTAATGTTCAATACAAAATGGTTATAACTCTCTATACAGTTTAAAAACAAACAATGAAGTGTGTGAACTGTTTCAGTGCAGAAATTTCTGAGATGTCTCATATCAGGAGGTATCTCAGGGATTCTTGAAAACAGGTGAAGATTTAAGTTATTGGATTAAATCATAAACAATTCTTGTTAGTATCTGTAATACACAATGAAATATAAACTTCCAATTATTTATGTTTTTGAATTATATTAATGCATCTCCTCCCCTCCATTAGCCCAGATTGAGAGTACACTGCAGTTCACATGAATCAAAATGTAATAAATCAATTTACAGCAACTTTGTAAGCATCCATCAACATGTGTGATTAAACAGTTTATGTAAGAAATTACATCTGCATTTACCCTTTTTGCACTGGATTTGGATTTACCTTCAAGCTTACATCTATGCAAGAATTCTATTCTTCAGAAGCCCAGCAGACATTAAATTCCAACAAACAGAGCTTAAGAGACTACTGGAAATAATGGATTAGGTTCAAAGATCACTTGCAATGATATCCACATATTGTTTTCTCTCATACTACAGTGCAACTTGTCTATGAGGAATCCGAGAGACTGGAACTATTTTCTGTTTCAGACAAGTGCATTCGTGGAAGCCATTGAAATGCAAACATTTTAATTGCTGTCATGCTAATAACAGGTTCTACAAAATTAGTGATTATGTAAGAGAATGTATTGTTCATACAACTCGACTAATCGTGCAAAATCTTGAACATCCTGAATATTTTGCAATGCTTGATATATTTTTATCTTCTAGATGTGGTTTCAATATTCAACTCCTTTATTTCATTAACCTAACTGCTATTTGTTTTCCCTTCAATTTGATGCTCAATAATGTCATCAAGATTCTCATTACATGACTGTCAATGTTTACAAAATCCTTTGCATTGATGGTTACAAAACTGGCTTTCACCACACATCTGGCAATTTCACCAAAGAAAATTTTGCTTTCTTGAAACAAAACTTAATCCTTTCGAGTGACACCTTGCACGATGCATTTGCAAGGAATCCAATGGCATCACGAACACTTACGGATTTCATTAGTTCACTAGAAGAGGATGCAGATTCCATATTCGGAAAAAGAGGCTGCATAACAAGTTCCCTATAATGAATTTTTACACATGGAATAATGCCTTGGTCTACTGGCTGACAAATGCTGGTTATGACTGAAGAACACTACGCAAGTTTTACATTTGATAGTTCAAGACAAAGACAGTAAGTTGTATTTTCCAAAAACAAAAGAATGTCTGTTTTGCATTTTTACCTTTGAATTAAAACTTGTTAGCCACTTGGCTATAATTTGAGTTGTCATCCAAGCTTTCTTGTTCAATTTAAGCTAACAGCAAGCTTTTTTTTTACATCCAAATTATTAAAGCTTTATGGTTTGGTGGCTTTGCCAATCACAAATGGTTTTTACATCTACCCGGATATAAACACAAAGAAAAACCGTAAAGCATTCCTTAGAACTTTTCCCTTCAGTACAGGCTTTGCCTTTCAAACACAAAGTTTCAGCTGGCCAGGATTGAAAACACAAACCTGTTTCATCACCATTAGCAATGTTTTGAAGTCTGTAGCCTTCAACAAGTGTTGATAATTTTCATATCCAATCCAAAACTGTTTTATTGTTGACAGATGCTGCTTCACTACAAATTTCCTTGAGTGAAAAGTTTGTACTTCCTTCAAAAACTTTCTAACCATCTATCAGAAGCACAGAACTCTTTTCCAAGTCTTTTGGCTACAGCTCCTGCTTGTGTTATACAACTCTTGCTTTTTTTCCAAGTCTTTTTACATCTCTTGCTTGTCCACAGGGCCTGAGACTAACAAATTTCTCACTCTTGCACCAACAAACTGCTCCCAGAAAAACTTGTTCAACTCTTCATTTCCAGTTTTTTGCATTTTTCTCTTTGTTGAGATGTTACCTTTACACCATCTGTTTTCTCATCTTTTTGCTTTAAAATGTCATACATTTGTGTTTTTATGGCACTGAACTTATCTGCCAAACGCCTGACACTCACACTTTGCTTTTCATACATTTCAATACCTTTAAACTTTTGCATCCGAAAAGGGAACATTCTTTTTTGATACCATAGCAAGAGGCAAATGAATGAATGAAACTCACAACAAGCAAAGGCTATGAAAGATCATCTCAATGAATAAATGCTACATCAGAGAGATTCGTTGAAATCAGCCAGATGCAAAGATTTTGGACTCTGCATTCAACAAAGATAGCATCTCTGGTCACATGACCTAAACATGGGTCACACTAGGTGCTTAAGGAGGAGCCAAACAGTGGATGTGTTGCAGTGCGTGTACGTGTAAGCAACCCCACAACAATCTCTTTGTTTCATTATGTTATCTTCAACCTCAATCAAATTTATTCCATGTCAATTCATCATTGCATTTTATCATGTGATGTTTAGTACATAATTAAAATACACTGGTGTGCAAAAATTAAGGACGAAGAGGAGAAATTAGCATAACAGTGGAATGAGCAGGCACAACGGACCGAAAGACCACTCATAAGATAGACTAGGGTCCGGTACGGTAGGGCATGCGCATATTTGCAGCATAACGTGGTGGGGGGAGTGTCGAAAGGGTATAAAGCACACGGGGGCTGTGTACGCTCAGCAATTCGGTGAAAGCTATTGCATGGTGTACATCGGTTTGAACGACGTCGAGTTGCTGCTGCCGTGTGATATGGCCAACAGGCAATCCAGTAGACGACATCTGGATGACTTTACCAGAGGTCCCGTCATTGGAAAGTTGGAAGAAGGTTGAAGTGTGACTAGTGTGGCCAAGGAGTTCAGGATCGCTCACAGCATCGTTTCACGAGCTTGGAGAGCATTTCAAACAACAGGAACAGCTGTCCGAGAGTTTAGCAGTGATTGTCCACGAGCAACCACGGCAGCGTACGACCGGTATAATGTCCTACAGGCGAGAAGAGACAGACAGCAGAGAGCGGGAGAAATTGAAAGGCACGTGCAACAGACAACTGGACATCCATTATCGCGTTTTACCATGGCCAGGAGGCTGCACAAAGGTGGTCTATTTGCACGACGACTAGTACGGTGTGTGCCATTAATGCCTGCTCATCGGAGACTGGTTTCTGTGGTGCCAGGAACACAAGAACTGGACACATCAGCAATGGGGTCGAGTTCTCTTTACGGATGAGAGCCGATTTAGTCTGACGAGCGATTCTGGACGTATACACATCTGGAGAGAGCAGGGAACACACAATCACACTTCCAACATCATCGAAAGGGACCGGTTTGGAGGTGGCAGAGTTCTCGTTTGGGGCGGTATCATGCGTGGTAGCCGTACTTACCTCCACATCTTCCAAGGAGGTTCAGTCACTGGTGTCCGCTATTGTACAGAGGTTCTCCTGCCTCACGTGCGTCTGTTTAGAGGTGCTGTGGGTCCTGAGTTCCTCTTCATGGATGACAACACTACACCTCATCGTGCAGTGGCTATCGCAGAGCTGTTGGAGAGTGAAGATATTCAAGGCATGGATTGGCCCGCAAGGTCCCCGGACCTAAACTTCTCGGGAGACGCTTGGCAGCACGTCACCAGCCGCCAGCAAAGATTTCGTAGCTGCGATTGGCGCTACAAGAGGAATGGGCAGCGATGCCTCAACAGCTCCTCGACAACCTCGTCCTCAGCATGGACAGACGCTGTAAATCCTGCAACGCAGTCAGGGGTAATCACATCCCCTACTAAAGACTAGATTTTTCCTGGCAGCCGCCTGTCACATGGACGTTTCTGTCTTCTGTCCAGTTGTGCTCGAAGCTACCTTTTCAATAAAGTGCTTTTGTATCCTTTGGATTCCTTGTATGGATGGTTTTGCTCACTTGTCCCATATTATTACATCTTGGGGATCTTACGGTATGATTTGAGTTGATGTGGAGCACTTCTGCACGACGTTACATTCGAAAAACCGTCTAGTCCTTAATTTTTGCACGCCAGTGTACTTGATGGCATGGAAACATCTGTGAACTTTCCATTGTTAAAGGGTTCATTTACTCTCTTGCCATTTCTGATTCTGTGTTAGACACGTTCCATCTTTGACAGGTTAAGAAGTGCATAATTTTGTACCTGTCATTGAGACCAAAAACAAAAAAGTTTCGTTTTGGGTAGATTTCCATTTTGTGCAGATTCCATCTCAAACAGGTTTTACTGTATGTAAATTTTGTATGGTAATACATATAAAAAGTGATAAACAAATTTTGCAACAAATGAGCTTACATTTCAGTAAAAAGTACATCAGAAATGAAGCCAAAAAATTTTGAAGAAAAAAAATTCAATTTCTGATGTACTATTCTTAACTTTCAAAATAATTTAACAGACTTAATTAGAATCTGAGCCAGATTTGATGCTGACCATCTCTGAAGGACCTGCTGTGTTTGAAATGGTTAAGAATTACTGCTGGGACCAACTGCAGAACACCTTACGCGTTGGCTGTTGAGCCTTGTTCATCATCTCCGCCAACATGAGGTTGTATGGGCCTATTGCATTATTGACATTTCTAATCAACAATCTATGTTTATAAATACAGCCTGTAGGAAATTGCATATGTAGTAAGGCCAAAAAAAAAAAATGCCCCATTTAAATCATGATTGCCACAACAGTGGCTGCGAGAACTCCACCAGACGTGGCACTGATCAGTGGTGAACAGGGACAATTCCTGTCGAACACAAGGTGCTGTGAAGTACTATTTGCTCCAGTCACAGGTAGGTAACAGAATCAACCAGTGAAAAGGAAATTAGCAACTCCACTAAAGTGCCTTATGCATATGCTCTTCTCATAAAGGAAAACAAAATGGCCTGGAATACAATGCACAGACATGACATAAGTTTTATATTTAAAAAAAAAAAAAAAAAATCTTGAGATCTTCATAAAAATCAGAAAACTTATTATTCATTTTAATGGTAAATAAGTCTGCAAATGAACTGGAAAGAGACATATGTAAATAAACAAACTGGAAAGTGATAGGCATGATCAACTTCAGATAAAATTTCTGGAACCAGATAGACCTATCGCCCAGAGTCCTAATTGCTGCCCACGGAGCAGAGTGGAAGTTCTCTTTTTTGTGCAGAAGAACAAAGAGGTAGGCTCCCAAACCAGGTTACCAAATAGTCTGGAGCATCCTTAAAACAATACTTTCACTGTGTGCAATTCACAAATGGAAATGCATACCTCAGAGCCACCCAACTCAACTGAGCTTCTCACTTACATTGAAAAAAAATGGAAGTTTGCAAATATATATATTTTACAAACTTAGTCTGTGCTTTATACCAATTGCAACCTGTATCATCTGGGTAGATAGGGGTAGAAAATTAATGCCTCTAATGGTCATAGAAGGTTGTTTGGTTTTATTACGATGGTTAATCCATTCACATATGCATGTTAAATGCCAACAATTTCCAAACTTTGAACTGACTGATTTTAATTTTTAGTAGCACTCATGAAGTACATGTTCTAAATTAAAAACAAACTGATATTCGTTGGTTTTAACAAAAGAGTGGTGGTCTATTTGTTTATTGTGGCTCATTTTCTTTCAATATGAACACCTCCTTCTAACTTCCTTTTCACAAAGTGCTGTTGATGCGATACAATTTTTTGTGGAGTCCCAGTTAATTGAATGCCTAGTGTTTTGAATGTGTGTCTGAAGTCCTGTTTTGCTGGCAACATTTCTTATATCAGCTTTAATGTTCTGCTAGACAGGTTCATTAATACACAAGTTTAATTGTCCTTAAAAACAGGCTTCATCTGTTGATTGATATTAGCGAGATGTGAAAGCAAGGAAAAGAAAAACGGGCATTTCAGTAAGAAAATTTACTAAAATATGAGGCTGCTCTTCTGAACTATCAGCGAAAAAATAAAAAATATATAACATTACACGAAAAAAATTAGAAATGAGTAACATTATAAGAAAAATATTAAAAATGAGGAACAAAATCATGAAGAGAAAAAGAGAAGTAATACAGCAAAATGTGAAAAAACTGCAGATTGGTGAAACACACATCACTATACACAAAACATAAGAAAATATAATTTATATCTTTGCAGAAAATGAATTATTTTTGCAACCATACTTACCATAGTGTGACTACTTCATTGGAATATGTTTTAGTTGGAACAGATTTTGCTCTGGCAAGACCTTAAAGTGAATAAAAAGATATAACCATGAATATATACACAAACCATAGTCATTACATATGGAGATATAGCCATGTACATATAACTATAAAATATATAACAATGTACATAAACACAAACCATAGTCATTACAAGTGTATTACAAATATATATATATATATATATTCAATGGATGAAACATTAGATACCTACTGAATATCGTGTTAGTCCTCCTCTAATATGAATAACAGACTGTATGTGGCAAGGCATTGACTCCACCAGATGCCAAAGAGTTTTGGGAGGTAATGCCATCCATGCCTCTCTCTGTTGCAGCATTGTCCATAACTTCTCCTGAGATGTTGGTCCAGGACCCATAGATCTAATGTTCCACTCCACGGCATCCCACTCCACTACTCCTAAGACCCATAGATCTGATGTTCCACTCCACTACTCCTAGGACCCATAGATCTGATGTTCCACTCCACGGTATCCCACTCCACTACTCCTAAGACCCATAGATCTGATGTTCCACTCCACTTCTCCTAGGACCCATAGATCTGATGTTCCACTCCACGGCATCCCACTCCATTACTCCTAGGACCCATAGATCTGATGTTCCACTCCATGGCCTCGCACTCTACTACTCCTAGGAATCATAGATCTGATGTTCCGCTCTACAGCATCCCACTTCACTACTCCTAGGACCCATAGATTTGATGTTCCACTCCACAGCATCCCACTCTACTACTCCTAAGACCCATAGATCTGATGTTCCACTCCATGGCATCCCATCACAGGTTTAAAATCCGGGAAACTTGGGCGCCACTAGATGGTTCCAAAATCAGAAGAGTGTTCCTCGAGCCATGCCTGGGTGGTTGCGGCCCGGTGGAGCAGTGCATTGTCTTTCTGGCGCAGACCATTGGCCACAGGATGTGTGAAGGGCACGAAAGCGTGTAGGTGATCAGCCAGCATATGCTAATAGTGTCAAGAGGTTAAGGACCTCTCCAGACACACCAAGAAACATAATGTATCATGTGAGAAGGCTCCCCAAACCATTGCAGAGTCACCATCGCCTTGAACATAGCAACCTCACACAAAGAGGCCATGGCCACATGCTGTCAACACCACACCAGCACTCTCCTGTCAGATCGGTACAGCTAAAAACGGAATTCATGTGATCACACAATGCGACACCACTCATCAGAGGTCAAGTTTTGATGTTCCTGATACCACGTGAGGCGTAATTTCTGATGACGAGTAGTCAATAGTGGCACACCAGTAAGGTGTCTGCACCTGTACCCCAGTCAGTATATGAAGTGTGTGCATACTGTTCGCTCGCTGCTTCTTGGGTCTCAGACGTTTAACTTGGATGAAATTTCTGCCACCATTGCCAAGCGATCAATTTGTACGATCCTAGGTTGGTCAGTCGGTAAGCAAGCGAGCATGTGCGTGCGTGCCAAAGGATTAATGGAATCCATTAGTACAGTTTCTACTATTTCTTCACCACCTGGAGCCTGATGCTAATGGTACCAGTGCGATTTTTTTCCCCCAACCTTTTTTTCGTTATAACCAAACAATGGAAACAAGAAATTAGACAGAAAACATACTATGCAAAAGAAAGAAACTGATATGCAATGAAAAATATAACACAAAAAATTTGCTACATAAAAGTCTCTGATGAAATTTCCCCCTGCTTCCTATTCAGTAGCTTAGAAATATGTTGTACTTGGTGACATAACAGCAGCATGCTTGAATGGAAAATGTGAGATACACATTCAATTCCTGCTTCAGGATTAAAGGATTTCCATGTTCCTTGAGGAGTTGTCAACATCGCATGAGATTGACCAAAAAAAAAGGAAAAAAAAGCAGAACTTTTCAACTGTGTGAAAAATCAGGTTGTATAGCAAAAAAGTGTTATTAACTATAATTTATTTACATAAATATTAAACTGGAAGACATCACTGTTTTCATAATATAAAATTACTGAATTCAAAACAAAATAAAGTTTTGTTTTGAATCCAGTAATTACATATTGCTTCAAACACAGGTTTTCTTTCTTTTGTTTTGTTGTTACACTTGCTTGCACATCAGGTAAAGTTTCCTCTTGCCTTTCTTTCTTCTTAGCAAGGTTCACAGCATCCCATTGCTAAATTTTTCTTTCAGCTTGATTATCTTTCCATTCCTATTTCTTCATTATCACTTTTTTTTTATGCACTCAGATCTTGACAAAAAGTTGGAATCACCTGCTTCGCCCAAATAACCCATTTTACAGAACTGAAATGAATCATCTGCTTCTCCTAAATAACCCATTTTACAGACCCTGTGCTTTAAGTTTGTAGTTCAAAGTTTGTAGAGTTGAATAGATTTCAATGTTCTTTATGACTATAATTTCATCCATAGCATGAATGCATGCTGAAAAAGCTTTCACTGTTTTAGATAAATGGAGTAACTTTGAGAAAACTTTTGAGCACCACTTACAAATGTTTGAACTTCATCACTTACATTTTCAGAAATTTTTCCCTCATTTAGTGAACTAAAATGAAAACATTTTAAAGAAAAAATAACATTTAACAACAATATCGGACAGCGGTGCATCATGGAAAATTTAAAAAAATTACAATTAAAGGAGAAATCTTCACTCCCCCTAACTTTCATTATTGAAAGTTTTGAAAGACAGAATTTGTCCCCAGACTGAAAATGGTCCAATTCCCAACAAACCAATTCCCGAAAAATTTCCCTTCCATTTTGCATTGTCACAAAAACATGACTCAAGTGATGACAAAAAAAGTGAAATTCTGTGAATCCACAGATGAATTTCATGCCTGCAACCTGAACAGTTATTTTAAAGCATCTCTTCCTCCAAACAACATTGAACAAATCATTGTTTAGGGGAAGATTGCAGTACCAAAGTTAATAAGGTGGTGAAACCCACATCTGTTATAAAACTCAAGCTTGACAGCAAAAAAAAAAAGATAAATATACATAGGTTGTTCAAAAAGTAATGAGACTGACATAGCACCAAAACAAACCCATGCAGAAAAATGCAGCTGCCTGTGTCGGAACACATGCAAGGTCAGTCACGTGACAAAGTGTCATTACTGCGCTCCGCAAGTCTATTCTTGTAGAGTTCAGAAGTGTCTTTGTATTGCATTAGAATTTCACACTGAAGCAAATAGAAGCTATAAAATTTTGCATGCATTTGAATAAAACCGCCACAGAAATGCATGAAATGATTAAAACAGCTTATAAGGAAGATGCTGCGTCCTGTGTAAGAGTTTCTGAGTGGCCCAAGAAATTTGTGTATGGTGAAGAGTGTCTGAATAACGCGCCACACTCCAGTATCAACTACGGAAGTTAATGTTAATAACCATCAAGGCACTCCTGCGCAAAGACCGCCAAATGACCAATGAGAAAGTTACTAATGTGATGCAGATGTCCATTGGTTCTGTTGATAACATTATGAAAAACAAAAAGTCACCAGAAAGTGGATTCCCTACTTGCTCACAGATGAACACAAAGCAAATCATGTTATCACTTGTCACCAATGAAAGTGCCAGCTACGATGTGAGCCACACTTTTTGGATCAAGTTATCACGTGTGATGAAACATTTTTTCATCATTAAATGATGAAACCCCATTTCGATCCAAAAATAAAACAAAAATGAACCCAATGGAAACACCCACAGTCCCCGATCCAAAAAAGCAAAGGTTCCAAAAAGTGCAGCGAAGGTCATGGACCTGGTTTTCTTTTATTAAAAGAGAATTGTGTATCACCATGTTCTGCAAGGGAAAACTGTCACCAGTGCCTATTATTATGAATTTCTTAAAGGTCCTCTACAGAAAAAAAAAATCTCCATAACGTCTAAAACATGCACAAACTGGTTGGATTTTGCATCAAGATAATGCCTCTGCACATCATGCTTTGCTTACACAGCAAGTCCTTGCAGATCTAGACGTTGCATTCACCGAACCTGGTGCAGTGAAACTTCCACCTATTCCCTGAAGTGAAAAAAAAAAACTTTGTGGGCATAGATTTGCATCAAATACTGAACTGAACAATGCTGTGAAGGGTATCCTGAATCACGTGTGAAGGAAGGGTTCGAACACACTTTCCAGAAGTGGATAGAAAGGTGGGATCAGTGCACTCAGGTACATGGAGAATATTTCAGAAATACGTAGTGCGATAAAAAAGTTCTGAGACTAGGTGGGTAGCACGCCAACAGATGGCAGTATGCAGATGTGCCAGCAGCGGTCAAGGGCAGTAACCTTCACAAGTAATTATGCCGAGTGACGTCATTCTGTGAACATCGGAAGCTATGCTACACGATATTCGGTGACCACATGCAGAACACAGCTGCGATTTTGGTATGGACTGCAAACTAGAGCAGCAAGCGAACATCAAATTAAATTCTGCGTCAAACTAGACAAATCAAAAACGGAGGAGATACATGAAATGTTGCGGAAGGCTTACGGCAATGAAGCAATGAGTCGTGCAATGTGTTTTGAGTGGCACTCATGCTTCAACGGCGGCAGTGGAAGATGACGTGAGGTCAGGGCAACCGTCCACGAACAAAAACCCCGAAAATGTGGACAAAATTGGGGAACTGGTGCGTGAGGATCGTCGGGGAACCATTCAAGACATTGCTACCATCATCAATGTGTCACACGGAGAGCAGTGCAAGAAATTCTGTCATCTGTTTTGAACATGCACCGCATTGCTGTAAAGTTGGTGCAAAAGATTCTGAACCCCAAACAGAAGGCACTCTGTGTCGAACTCTGTCAAGATCTTCGTCAGCAGGTGGTGAATGTACCAAAGTTCCTGTCACGGGTCATCACTGGGGACGAGACTCGGGTCTACGGTTACGGCCCGGAGACCAAACAACAATCGTCGCAGTGGAAGAGTCTGGCATCTCCATGACTGAAGAAGGCTTGACAGGTCCGGAGAGCAACCAAATGCATGCTCATCGTGTTCTTCGACATTCGTGGGGTTGTGCACCGTGAATTTGTCCACCCCCCCCCCCCCCAGGGCCAGACCCTCACTGCCCATTTTTACTACAATGTTCTGTGGCATCTTAGGGAGGATTGCAAACGACCTGAAATGTGGCGCAGGGGCAATTTCCTGCTGCATCATGACAATGCAGCAGCTCACAGAGTGTTAGCAGCACACCAGTTTTGAAGTTGCAACAGCATGACTACCCTTCCTCACCCGCATTACTTGCCGAATTTGACCCACTGCAACTTCTTTCTGTTCCCGAAGATGAAGCTTAAACTCAAGGGTAGCCGTTTTGAAACTGTGGGCGAAATCCAGCGCGAATCGCAGATTGTGCTTAACACGATTCGTGAACAGGAATTCCTGGGAGCATTCCAACAGTGGCAAAAATGCTGGCAGTGGTGTATCGCTGCCCAAGGAGACTGCTTTGTTGGAGGTCATGGACAGACTTAAGTAACGTAAGTACTTTGTTGTATATTGGCCTAGTCTCTGAACTTTTTGATCAGATCTCGTATGCAAGAATGTTTACTGCATTACACTTCTGCCCCATATAAATTCAGTCTCGTTACTTTTTGAATGACCCTCGTACTTATATAACTGATAATCATAATAAAAGCACCTAAAAAGATCACCTTTTATGGTAATAGTAAAAGAAATGTGGTGTCAGACAAATTAAAAATATTTTTTCACCAAATGCCCAAATTAAGAAATAAAAACTTCAATACTTCACTTACCAAAATCAGCTAATTTAAGTTCTCCCCTATCATTAATTAATAGATTTTGTGGCTTGAGATCTCGATGAAGAATTCTTCTCTTATGGCAGTAGGCAAGACCACGAAGTAGTTGAAAAAGGAATAACTAGAAACATGTATAACATTATAAGAAATCATAATACAAATTACCAATCAATATTTTATTTTCTTGCTCTTTAAATCATAAACAACTAAAATAATAATAAAGACATAACATGGAATTACAGCCATTTTAGAAAATGTGTTAAAAATCTATGTGGTGTTTTAAGAAAATATTTCATTATTTGAACACCTGGATGCTTCAATAGCAGGCATAATGATCCAAATGTTCAAAAGCACTAGGGCAATTACAGTACACTTACAACTCCATTATAGACAATCCTTATTTTATTCATCTTCTTCATGTATCACAACTCTATGGCAGGAGCACTGTTTTTTGCACACAATCAATAACACTTATAAAATCAAGGTGTTGAACACATTAACTGCCATTAAGTAGAACTCAAAAGACATTTACATTGAAAACTTTAATAACTATTAGTATGACATATGATGAGAACAATCTCATGGAACATATGAAGTTTAGCTCTAAAAACATCTTACTGAAGTCTGACACATCTCACACAATGCAGTGAGATTTTATCTATTGTGATAACTATGATCCACTATTTTTTCTATATGAAGTTAGTTACTGCACTCTCCCCCTGGGAGTCTACATATTATCCCCTGGAAGTCTATATATTAAAAATTAATTAAACTCCAAGCATGCAAAGCATGATTGAGTACAAAATTTAAAATCTTGAACTACTACCATTAAAAAAAAATCTTTATTGATGACTTAGTGACATATATATATTATTTCTGAAGTTGAAAGTTCCTCTGACAGAGCTGCACGACTCGTTATCCAACTATCGAGAAGATACCAGGCTCAGATTATTCAAACTTATGCACCCACCACAAGTCATCCTGAAGAAGAAATTGAAGAATTTTATGAGGAAATTCGTGATCTAAATAATAAAGGTAAGCAGCACTTGAAGATAATTATGGGAGATTTCAATGCAAAAATAGGGCACCGGCAACAGAATGAAACTTCAGTAGGTAAATTCGGTCACGGCAACAGAAACCAGCGTGGAAATACTCTCGTTGAGTTTGCAGAGGCAGAAGGATTTTTCATCTTGAATTCCTTTTTCAAGAAAAAGCCACACAGGAAATGGACATGGAGACATCCAATTGGGACGACAAGCGAAATTGATTTTATTATGTGTAACAAAAAATTCGTCATCGAAGACTGCAGTGTGCTAAACAAGTTCAACACAGGTAGTGACCATAGATTGGTGAGATGTAAGATGCACCTCAACACTAAACTGGAACGTGGCAAGCTCATGAGACAAACAAAATGTATTGACATAACCAACCTTAAAAAACACCATAATACTTTCAAGTTGGAACTGAAGAACAGATTCTCTGCTTTAGAAGGCCTAACATCGGAAGAAGTGGATATTTCGGAAGTTAACAGAAAAGTAACCAAAGCTCTTATGGAAACAGCAACAAAATTAGCTGGGTCTAAGAACAAGTTGCATGTAAACAAATTATCAGGAAAAACCAAAATGTTGATGCAAAAAAGAAGAGAGATGAGGACAACTAAAGAAGATGTGACTTCCAAAGTGGAATATATAGAGCTATGCAAGACAGCACGAAAAAGTATCACTGAAGACGTAAGGAAATTCAACTGTGAGCTAGTGAGGAAAGCAATTGAAAACAACCAAAGCCTAAAGATAGCAAAGGGACATCTCAGTAAGGGAAGAAAACAGATTATGGCTCTGAGAAAAGAAGATGGTTCTATAACAAGAAATAGAGGCGAAATTTTGACAAGAGTGAAAGATTTCTACTCCAAATTATATGAAAGGGATGATACATGTACTCCAGACATCATGAAAGGTACCAGAGTTCTTCCAGTCCTCCCAGCAGAAGTTGCTCATGCAATCAAGAACATGAAGCGGGGGAAAGCTCCAGGAGAAGATGGAATTACTATAGACATCATACAAGAAGCAAGTGGAGAAATTGAAACAGTACTCGCCCAAATTTTCAATCGATGCCTTAATGAAGGGAAGATTCCTGAGGATTGGAACAATGCTACAATGATCCTGCTACATAAAAAAGGTGACATTGAGGATCTCAGGAACTACAGACCTATCAGCCTCCTATCAGTGGTTTATAAAATCTTCACTAAAGTTCTTTCACACCGCTTGAAGGTAACACTGGACATGGCTCAACCGAGAAAACAAGCTGGATTCAGGAGTGGCTACAGCACAGTAGATCATATCCATGTACTGAGAGAACTAATTGAAAGAGCGAGGGAATATGAACTTCCATTGTGCATGGCTTTTATCGATTATGAAAAAGCCTTTGATTCGGTGAAACCATCAGCAGTTACCACGGCTCTGAAATTCTGCGGTATTGAAGATGCATACATTAATATTATTAATAACATCTATGAAAATGCAAGTGCAAAGATTCGGCTGTTTGAAAATACAACACACATAAAAATTGGAAAGGAGTGAGACAAGGTGACACCATATCTCCGAAGCTCTTTAATGCCACATTGGAAAATGTCTTTCAATCACTGAACTGGGAAAACAAAGGGATAAAGATTAATGGAGATTATCTAACCCACCTTCGTTTTGCTGATGACGTAGTCATTTTTGCAACTACCCCATCAGAGCTGCAGAGTATGATCCAGGAACTTGCTGACAAGAGTAAAGAAGTGGGATTAAAAATGAACTTTCAGAAGACAAAAGTGATGTTCAATGCTTTTACAAGAAATGAAGATTTATCGATTGATGGAGAAAAACTGGAGATAACAGATACGTATGTTTATCTTGGACAGCAGATATCAAGTGAGGGTCACATTGATGAAGAAATTAATCGGCGTACAAAACTTGCCTGGAGAGCTTTTGGAAGAAACAGCATAATTTTCAAGAGCAATATGCCATTATGTCTTAAAAGAAAAGTGTTTGATCAATGCATCCTTCCAGTGCTTACGTATGGTGCAGAGACGTGGACCTTAACTAAAAGAGACATACAAAGGCTGCAGACAACTCAAAGCAGCATGGAGAGGTGCATGCTTGGTATAACCAGGAGAGATAAGAAGAGGAACTCGTGGATCCGAAAAGTGACGAGAGTGGAAGACATCATGATCAGAGTTAAATCCCTGAAATGGCAATGGGCTGGACATACTGCCAGAAGGACAGACCATAGATGGACAGCCGAAATTTTAGATTGGATTCCAAGGGACAGGAAAAGACCCAGAAAAAGACCACATGGGAGATGGGTGGATGAAATTCGTAAATATGCGGGAGTGACATGGAGGAGACTGGCACAAGACAGACCGTTGTGGAGGAAACTTGGGAGACCTTCGTCCAGCAGTGGATTGATAATGGTTGACAATGATGATGATGATGATATATTATTTCCTAAGTGCAAAGAAGAAGAATTCAATTGCGGCTGTAAAGAACACAATACTTTATCTGGTTAATGATTTCAAGTACATGAAAAGTTCCTGTTTTCCTACTTCAAGCTGGGAAGAACAATGTTAATAGTCAAAAGAAATTTAGGAAAAAAATACAGTCCATGTTGTTCAAGGCTTATTTGTATGTCATATTTGCTTATTTAATACACATAGTGACACTTTCTCTTGCTGAATGACGAATTGCACAAATGAATATATTACATGATACTCAAAAGCATGCACTGTTTAGATTAATGTCTGCCACTGAACACTGCAGGATTAAAAAAAAAAAAAAAAGAAATGTGAATGAAATTTCATTTCTTTATTGCCTTCAGAGTTTTTTTTTTTTAGGAAAAGTGCCAATGAAATTCATATCCATCGTTACAAGTTGTCTGAGTTCTAAAACATAACTAATATCACACAGACTAATGGCAAAAAGTCTTTCCAAATGCATGGCAGACATGCAAGCATATTATTTTCTTGACACAGAAATGCCATATTCAGCTTTCACCGTGCTAGCCATCTCCCTAATTTTCAAGCTTTCAGGGGAGTTGGCTCCATGATAATAGATGAATATGGCATTTCTATTGGAAATCACTTGTGGTTTTGAAACATTCTTATGTGATTGTGTCAACGTATTTTAACATCATGCATGTTAATCACTGAGAATATCATGCAAATACTTCAAAACTCAAATTGGAGAACATATATTCAGGTCATCTGTGTAGGCATCTATAAAAGTTTCTTAAACAACTTTAGCAGCACAGAAAAAAAAGGGGAAAGAAGAATTTGGTACTTCAGCCCAAAAAATGGTCTCCAGTGATTAACATGCATAAAGTTCAAATATGTTGAAATGATTGAATAAGAATGTTTCAAAGCCGCAAATTATTTTGATTAGAAAGTGTGTCCTAAATTTACACAATATGTAGTGAGAAACTCGAACCTGGCATTTCTATTGTCAACAACAGAAAACGACATATGCTAAAAACAGCTGTCACTGCACTCCCTAACTGTCAAGAGCTTGAAAAATAAAGAAAGGTATAGCACAAATGTTCTTTTTTTTTTTTTCTGTTTTTAATGTAAGTAAATACATATGTCATTATATATAAACAAAATTAACAGCTGATCGAAAAGTCAAAAAGTAAGGTTTTCCCCTAAAGAATGTATTTAATGGAAGTGTCTACAGCAGGGTAGCAGGGTTTCTCAATCTTTGGTCTCTCATGGTCCACTTTAACCATTCTTTTATTTATCGTGGACCATCAAGTGGGGGGGGGGTCTGGGGAACTTCATTGGAAGAAATTTGAAATTGAAAAATATACTGCCTGAAACTAAGGTTGCCAACCAACCCTGGTTAATAATATTAGGACCTACTGGCCACCCTCATAGCCCAGTGAGTAATTTACCCCCCCCCCCGTATCGTTCCAAGGACTTTTAGATATGATCTCTGGCTCGATTTACTCGCCCCTCCCCCTTGAAATGTAATTTTTAGTTCATTTTAGCTTCTTTTGGTAAATTTTAAGCTTTAGTTTTTCAGCAAATTTTTGGCTGTTTTTTACTTGAAGATAATACTGTCCCCAAGTAGAGGCGGTAAGCAGTTGCCACCGGCCTTAGGCAGAAAATTGACAAAATTTCCAACCAGGTGCTTAAAATACCGGTCGGTTTCCAACCCTATCTGAAACAAAGTAATTTTTAAAGTACCTATATTTGATAAAGAAAGAAAGAGTTTGGTGAGTTATGATTTTATTTTGTCAGTTGTATAACGAAAAAGAGATCATTCGCTTAATTAAATAATTGTCAATGTAGTCGCAGCCTTGGCGTAGTCAGGGGAGGGGGCTATGGGGGTTCAAACCCTCCTCAAAACGTCAAAAAGTAAGATTTATAACAGGTAATATTTATGGAAAATTACTTAAACCTTCTCCGAAAATCACAACAACCCAAACCTAAATTCTAGCTGTGCTCATGAGCCATGGCAAAAAAATTCTCCATACAATTCAAGTTACATCATATGCAAAATGTTATATGGACAATTAAACTGTGATTTTCTCTTTTGATTTTAATACTTTTCAGAAAGTCCACACATAAATATATTCAGTAATTAATAACAAAAATTATAACTACAATAATAATCATAGCATCTGTTAGAAAGATGCTGCTGTTGCGATCTTTTACGAAGCTGTCCATGTCCAGTTGGATGACCGATAGCTTCAGTAACTTCCACAGTTAATCTGTTTCTTTTCTTGCTCTTAATTTCCACTAAATTCGAAAATCCAAACTCACAGTTGTAACTCGTAAGGAATGGAAAATGTTTAGTGGCTCTATCTGATAGTTCTGGATATTAGTGTCTAGCATGCACTCAAAATTTAAGAGGAGGGATTCTAACATTCTTCATAAATTTTTCTTCTGAAATTTTCTGCAGAACACCAGTGGTCCGTGGACCAAACTTTGAGAAACACTGGCCTACAGGGTCTGGAATCCCTCAGCTATGATTTTTTTCACCTGTATTTTGAGCTTACTTTTATGTGGTCAATCCATATTGCAACCTTTTTTACAGTATAAATCCTGAGGAAGAAATATTCTTCTCATATGTGGAAATGCATCAGAATTATTAACATAGCAATAAGATATTTCTGAATTGCATGTATTTACAATTTATCACGTAATTATCACGATCATTTATCACGATCATAGAAAATTATGTTGCCTTGGAGCGGGAATCGAACCCACATCACGCAATTTCCATTCCAGCATGCTATCTATTACACCATCCAGAACAATGAAGTACCATCTGAGTGTTCAGAATCGGAACATTCTCAGATTTTTGCCAGTCGAAGCAAATTCTGCTTCTTCGCAGTATAGTTAAGTCAATCATCAGTCTCTTTGGTAAATTCTGTGTAAGAAATATTCTTCTCATAATATAAGGAAATACGTCAGAATTATTAACAGAGCAATCATACACCTCTCAATTGCCCGTATTTACCATTCATCACGTAACATCAATCGCATCATAAAACTTGAAAATTACTTTGTCCTGGAACAAGAAGAATCGCACTTGCATCTCCTAAGTTTCATTCAAGTATACTGTCTGTTACACACAAAAAAATAAAACTCTAAAAAGCTTTAAAATTTAATTTTCAATTTTTTTACCAAACTGGAAAATTACATTGCTGAAGGGCGATGTAATTTTCGGGTTTTCTGATGTGTTTGACGTTATGTGATGAACAGTAAATACAGGCAATTAAGAGATGTCTGACTGCTGTGTTAATAATTCTTTTTTTACAATATTATTATACCATTTACAACTATTCTTTTATTTGCATCTTTATTCTCCTCTAGTTTGTAACATTTCTTAATGACTTGGAAGTTTAATCCTTTTCTCACCTGTCTACAGTAAATATTGCAAAAAAAAAACACACACATAAAACCTCTTAAATGGGATTTACACTACAACTGTGATACTAATTCACAAAAACTGATTTCTTAGAACCAGACCATCTTTAAATAAAATTGTGTGGATACCATAAAATAGCTGGAAATCAAATCCTTAACAAAAAATTTTAAAAAGTGTTACCTGTGCTCAATGTTATAACTGTAAACTGGCAGAGTTATGTTTATTGGTATTGTACTGAACAAATTTTTGAACTGTAAATGAAGGAAGGTACAGCTAAATGGTCTTTATAGTTAAAGAACATACAAGTTTAACAAAGCCTGTTTTGAATGACCATATGATTTGCTATTTGTAAGTCAAGAACCATGGTAAATAATCTGAAATGCATGAGAAGGAGAATAGCAATGTGTTTACTAATTGGAATGAATAGTTAATTATACTACACTAAATAACTAAGGAAGTGAGGAGAGTGTTCAATTCAAATCAGAATTCCCTCTCAATCCTTTCAATCAGTCCTTCAGCACTAGTGGAACTAATCTTACTCTCAGTTTTGTCAAGCTGTACCACTGCCCCTTCAGGTAAGCTACCACTGTGTAACAAGCCTAAACACTTACTATCACCTTGCTACTCCTTATAGTTTACACTACCAAATGTGTGAGATGTGAGCATCTGTCCTAGTTACAGATCGTTTTAATTTGACTTCTACTCTCCAAACCCCCCCCCCATCTGAGAACTTATCCCCAAGCAGAGGTAACTGACACCACACTATCATTTATTCAAGACAGCTTTTATTGGTTGACTTGTCTTCCCCATTCCCTCTCCACTGGAATGGAAACTGATGACTAATTATTCAAAATTAATATAATACCAATAAGGTAGCCTCAAACACAAAAACAAATATTTCATGTACTGGCTGTCATGATAAGTAAGGATTTAAAACAGAACCAATGAAACCTTCAAAATTCTGCCTTTTTATAGCAGCATGTGATTGAAACTCAATTCTGAGATGTGTTTTTCATGGATATATATATATAGAAAAGCTTTTTAACATATTTCTGATTAACTAAACAATGCAGATAAGTTTAATAGTTTTTGTCACATGAAAAAAAAAAAAAAAAAACAGATTTACCATTATGGTATACATGGTGAGTGATCAGTTGCTTTGCTTTATGGAGTACACAGCAATTCTTATATGATACAAATAAACTTAATCAGAGATACAGTAATTTTAGTGACAAAAGGCACTGAAAATAGGCAGAAATGTTTTTAGACATGCATGTATCAAATCAAAAGCTCCTAGATCTTACCTTTACATTATTTATACTCAGAATGTTCCCACAATCGTCCATATACTGTTTCAGATCTTTTTCCTAAAACAAATAAATACATAAATAAATAATAAATAAAAATAAGATCAATGATTTATCATGACAGATAAAAAATTTATATCCACGAAGGCTGGTGAAAACAACACTGAGGCTAGCAAAAGGTTGTGGCTGAATTTGGAAAGGAACTTCACAGATGCACGACTTTAGTTTAAGGAAGAAAAGTGTGCTAACTGAGAGAGAGTTACTATACATCTGGGATTGCTTATAGTTCACTATATGAAAATGTTTACTCACAGTGCACTTCAGAACATTTTTTGTGAAGCATCAAGTTCAGCCACATTCAAGTCAATGGAACAAAAAGCACTATGGGTTACATTTTATCAGAAAATCGAAGTCCAGAATGAATACTAATCCACTGCACAAAGTTTAGTAATGAAAAAGTGTTTGACTGGCAGAAAACTTTTTTTTTTCTTTTTTTTTTTCAGTCATTCCACTATTTTCAAGAGAGAGAATAGTTTGTTAAAAGTTGCAAGCTCTTTGGATGCCTCTCAAACACTGGATTGAATTTGCTCAATGTGTTTATTTTGCAGCAAAATTAATGCCAACTGCATTGATACCTTTCAGCAGAATCTACCACTAATAGTAACCTTTTTTTGTCTTTTCACCTGACTGGATTCATAATTACACTGCCAGCAGTGGACCATATTGTGCAACATCTGGGGTACCTAGTATTATCCTCGAAATATTACTAGGCACCCCAGATGTTGCATAATATGAAATTAAAAAAATTAGATCTAATTTAAACACTTAATTAAGCTTCTAATATGGGTTTTTCCGTAGGAATTATTTATTTTAAACTGCAAATTTTCAGAGAAAACTCTTCTCTTTCATGAGGCAGTCACTTGTCACTCTTTCTGCATCACTATTGCGGTTACAGTTAATCTTGATGGTTATTTTTCACCAAATCTTGCAAGATGTTAGGCAGGGACAAACCTCTGCAGTCACTGATAATGGAATTCTGATTCTTCTCAATTTCTATCCCTTCTTTTAACTTTCTTTTTGAAAGTTGCTTATAAAATTGATGACTTTAAGTGAATTCCAGTCCATAGCGTGACCAGTTTCTCTAACATGCGTATCTAAACCTGTCTTGTTGGAGCAATTTTTTATAGCTGGAGTAATTTTTTATAACTGCTTTATGTTCTGCTATTCGATTTTCTACTCTGCAACCTGCCACTCCTTGCATTTTAAAAATATCTTCTTCTCTTTGAACTATCTTTGTGAAAAAAAAATTTACCTTTATTCTCTAAACTTGGAGCTAGTTTTATATTATATTTCTTGCTAATTCTCTTTAATGATTCAAATAAACCTTTGCTATAAATAATTTTGTTGCTGTTGTGTGTATACAAATAAAATTAGCTTTATTCATAGAATTAGATCTAATTTTTTAACTTCAATTACAACTTTTATCACACCTTTTAATCTTTATTGGTTTCATGCTTGTATCTGCAACTACATCTTACAGTTCACTAATGTAATGGTAGCACAGGTTGCACTTAGTGATTTTCGCAGAGACTGGACCCCTTTCTTTTATAATTACATTGCTGAAGGGCGATGTAATTTATGCATTTTTCTTTTGAAGTTTGTTTTTTTAACTGCCTTATGACCAAGATCACCATCCATTATTTGGAACATCAATATACAGAACCGTACACACCTTGGGATTGTGGATCACCAAACTGTCCATTAAATAGAGATGCCTGCTATTCAGGAGTGTCTGTTAAAGAGGTTTTACTGTACATATACATATGAAAAAGAGCTAAACGGAGGTGAGCCCTCCATATAATGAACATGCAGCTAGAAACCAATAGCCTAAAAACAGGACACTTACTGATGGCTAAATTCATGTAGCTGAGTTCCCATTTCAAATAACATTTCAAGCACATATATATGCATGCGCGTGTGCGTGTTTGCGCGCGTGTGTTGCTCTATTTCAGCCTAAATATCTCCACACACCCCAATGTAAAGACACTATTTTTAACTTGACAGGTGTACATAGATAATAAGGTCTTTACAGTTGACTTAATAAGGTCTTTACAGTTGACTATAGCACAGAAGCATATTACAACACACTGAGTAAAAAAAAAAAAATAAAAAAAAATAAAAAAACATGTTTAAAACATTTTGAATAAAATGCACTCTAAATTGATTCACTGAAAAATTCAGAATCAAAAGTAAAGACTTACCAAATATTCAAAAACTAGTGTGAGGGATTTCTCAGTATGAACAATATCGTGTAGTGTGACTATGTTGTTGTGTTTAAGATCCTTCAGAAGAGAAACTGAAAATACAATATTTTCAAAGAGTAAGTCAAAGTCTAAATATCTTAAAATGGCAAAAACTCATTTAATTATAAATTCATACTTTTTTTTGTAATTACCCTATTTCTTTATGATGTTATTATGATCTAGGAGTAACTTAAAAATGTAATACATTTTAATACCTACATCACAAAGAGTTAAAAATAATATATAATAACACAGCAGCAAGACAAGATCCAGGGATATTATGACCACACAGAATTATTTCCTATGTTTCAAGTGCTAGACCACTGCAGAAAAACAACAGTAAATGCCAAAGAAAGAAAATCGATTGAAATGGCACAAACAAGGCAAGTGTGACAAATACAAAATCACTGGGATGACTAAAGAAAGGGAAATGACCAGGAAAAAATTGAATTCAAATAAAATCAACAATTTCAGGAACGAACGATGAAAATGGATGGCATGCCTCACTGATTAATGAATAAGCGATGCACCATTATGGGGCCAGAAGAACTTATAGCACAAAAGGACAAAAAAAGACAGAGTAAACTACAACAAAAACAGAAGACACAAACAATGGTTGTAGAAAATGAATGCATTTCACACATGAGGGGGATGGTATAATCATACAGCAAGCTAAATGATAAAACAATCTTAAAACCACATGTGTGCATGCACAAATATATATGCGTCACAAACCTAATTTGATGTTGCACATACTTTCCATTCCTATAGAAAAGTATTGGATATATTTATTAAAAACTGTACACATCTAAACCATGGATGTGGTGTAAGATTTTAAATTTCAGAGTACATTAAACACATGCTGTATCAGTTTTATCTGCTGAGATTCGAGGAAAATATCTGACACTTGCAATATACTTATGCAATTGCAATACTAATGTGAAGCTTGGCAGCAATCTTCTCATAAGCGCAATGGGCATCAGCCTCAAAACATTGCATGTAGAATCTCATTGTCAGAACATCTGGTTGCAGGCAGATGTTCTGACAATATATATATATCATCATCATCATCATTGTCAACCATTATCAATCCACTGCTGGACGAAGGTCTCCCAAGTTTCCTCCACAACGGTCTGTCTTGTGCCAGTCTCCTCCATGTCACCCCTGCATACTTTCGAATTTCATCGACCCATCTCCCATGTGGTCTTCTTCTGGGTCTTTTCCTGTCCCTTGGAATCCAATCTAAAATTTCGGCTGTCCATCGATGATCTGTCCTTCTGGCAGTATGTCCAGCCCATTGCCATTTCAGGGATTTAACTCTGATCATGATGTCTTCCACTCTTGTCATTTTTCGGATCCACGAGTTCCTCTTCTTATCTCTCCTGGTTATACCAAGCATGCACCTCTCCATGCTTCTTTGAGTTGTCTGCAGCCTTTGTATGTCTCTTTTAGTTAAGGTCCACGTCTCTGCACCATATGTAAGCACTGGAAGGATGCATTGATCAAACACTTTTCTTTTAAGACATAATGGCATATTGCTCTTGAAAATTATGCTGTTTCTTCCAAAAGCTCTCCAGGCAAGTTTTGTACGCCGATTAATTTCTTCACCAATGTGACCCTCACTTGATATCTGCTGTCCAAGATAAATGTACGTGTCTGTTATCTCCAGCTTTTCTCCATCAATCGATAAATCTTCATTTCTTGTAAAAGCATTGAACATCACTTTTGTCTTCTGAAAGTTCATTTTTAATCCCACTTCTTTACTCTTGTCAGCAATTTCCTGGATCATACTCTGCAGCTCTGATGGGTAGTAGTTGCGAAAATGACTACATCATCAGCAAAACGAAGGTGGGTTAGATAATCTCCATTAATCTTTATCCCCTTGTTTTCCCAGCTCAGCGACTGAAAAACGCCCTCCAATGTGGCATTAAAGAGCTTCGGAGATATGGTGTCACCTTGTCTCACTCCCTTTCCAATTTTTACGTGTGTTGTATTTTCAAACAGCCTAATCTTTGCACTTGCATTTTCATAGATGTTATTAATAATATTAATGTATGCATTTTCAATACCGCAGGTTTTCAGAGCCATTGTAACTGTTGATGGTTTCACCGAATCAAAGGCTTTTTCATAATCAATAAAAGCCATGCACAATGGAAGTTCATATTCCCTCGCTCTTTCAATTAGTTCTCTCAGCACGTGGATATGATCTATTGTGCTGTAGCCACTCCTGAATCCAGCTTGTTCTCTCGGTTGAGCCATGTCCAGTGTTACCTTCAAGCGGTGTGAAAGAACTTTAGTGAAGATTTTATAAACTACTGATAGGAGGCTGATAGGTCTGTAGTTTCCGAGATCCTCAATGTCACCTTTCTTATGTAGCAGGATCATTGTAGCGGTGTTCCAATCCTCAGGAATCTTTCCTTCATTAAGGCATCGAGTGAAAATTTGGGCGAGTACTGTTTGATTTCTCCACTTGCTTCTTGTATGATGTCTACAGTAATTCCATCTTCTCCTGGAGCTTTTCCCCGCTTCATGTTCTTGATTGCATGTGCAACTTCTGCTGGAAGGACTGGAGGAACTCTGGTACTGGTATCTTTCATGATGTCTGGAGTGCATGTATCATCCCTTTCATATAATTTGGAGTAGAAATCTTTCACTCTTGTCAAAATTTCTGCCTCTATTTCTTGTTACAGAACCATCTTCTTTTCTCAGTGCCATAATCTGTTTTCTTCCCTTACTGAGATGTCCCTTTGCTATCTTTAGGCTTTGGTTGTTTTCAATTGCTTTCCTCACTAGTTCACAGTTGAATTTTCTTACGTCTTCAGTGATACTTTTTCTTACTGTCTTGCATAGCTCTATATATTCCACTTTGGAAGTCACATCTTCTTTAGTTGTCCTCATCTCTCTTCTTTTTTTTGCATCAACATTTTCGTTTTTCCTGATAATTTGTTTACATGCAACTTGTTCTTAGACCCAGCTAATTTTGTTGCTGTTTCCATTAGAGCTTTGGTTACTTTTCTGTTAACTTCAGAGATGTCCACTTCTTCTGATGTTAGGCCTTCTAAAGCAGAGAACCTGTTCTTCAGTTCCAACTTGAAGGTATTATGGTGTTTTTTAAGGTTGGTTATGTCAATAGATTTTGTTTGTCTTATGAGCTTGCCACGTTCAAGTTTAGTGTTGAGGTGCATCTTACATCTCACCAATCTATGGTCACTACCTGTGTTGAACTTGTTTAGCACACTGCAGTCTTCTATGACGAATTTTTTGTTACACATAATAAAATCAATTTCACTTGTCGTCCCGTTTGGATGTCTCCATGTCCATTTCCTGTGTGGCTTTTTCTTGAAGAAGGAGTTCAAGATGAAAAACCCTTCTGCCTCTGCAAACTCAACGAGAGTATTTCCACGCTGGTTTCTGTTGCCGTGACCGGAATTTACCTACTGAAGTTTCATTCTGTTGCCGTTGCCCTATTTTTGCATTGAAATCTCCCATAATTATTTTCAAGTGCTGCTTACCTTTATTATTTAGATGACAAATTTCCTCATAAAATTCTTCAATTTCTTCTTCATTCTTCAATTTCTTCTTATATATATATATATATATATACATATATTAAAGAAATTACAATGCAGAAACAATGATGAAATAAAACAGAGTAAAATAAAGTAATGTAAGATGCAAGTAAGGACGTGCCAAGCAGCAAACCAATAGCCACATCAATACACATTCAATAAAACCCAAACAAATCACAAGAACTCCAAAGTAAGCAAGACTCAAGTAAGAACTAAAATGGCAGAAGCCAATAAATATAATAAACGAGTCCATAAACAGAAATACAATAACAGTTTTGTTGTTTTTGTTGTTTCTTCGCTTTTGCTTTTTTCTTTCAGGTTATTATATTTCTGTTTATGGACTCTTATCATATTTAGTGACTTCTGCCATTTTAGTTCCTACTTCAGTCTTGCTTACTTTGGAGTTCTTGTGGTTTGTTTGGGTTTTATTGAATGTGTGTGTACATATATAAAATCAGTAAAACGAAGGTGAACTTCGTTTTCTGATGACGTAGTCATTTTTGCAACTACCCCATCAAAGCTGCAGAGTATGATCCAGGAACTTGCTGACAAGAGTAAAGAAGTGGGATTAAAAATGAACTTTCAGAAGACAAAAGTGATGTACAAAGCTTTTACAAGAAATGAAGATTTATCGATTGATGGAGAAAAGCTGGAGATAACAGATGCATACATTTATCTTGGACAGCAGGTATCAAATGAGGGTCACATTGATGAAGAAATTAATCGACATATAAAACTTGCCTGGAGAGCTTTTGGAAGAAACAGCATAATTTTCAAGAGCAATATGCCATTATGTCTTAAAAGAAAAGTGTTTGATCAATGCATCCTTCCAGTGCTTACGTATAGTGCAAAGTGCAGAGACGTGGACCTTAACTAAAAGAGACATACAAAGGCTGTAGACAACTCAAAAAGCATGGAGAGATGCATGCTTGGTGTAACCAGGAGAGATAAGAAGAGGAACTCATGGATCAGAAAAATGACAAGAGTGGAAGACATCATGATCAGAGTAAAATCCCAAAAATGGCAATGGGCTGGGCATACTGCCAGAAGGACAGACCATCGATGGACAGTCGAAATTTTAAATTGGATTCCAAGGGACAGGAAAAGACCCAGAAGACCACATGGAAGATGGGTGGATGAAATTCAAAAAGTATGTGGGAGTAACATGGAGGAGATTGACACAAGACAGACCATTGTGGAAGAAGCTTGGAGACGCTTTCGTTCAGCAGTGGATTGATAATGGTTGACAATGATGATGATATATATATATATATATATAAAGCCACATAGGAAATGGACATGGAGACATCCAATTGGGACGACAAGTGAAATTGATTTTATTATGATTAACAAAAAAATTCGTCGTCGAAGACTGCAGTGTGCTGAACAAGTTCAACACAGGTAGTGACCATAGATTGGTGAGATGTAAGATGCACCTCAACACTAAACTGGAACGTGGCAAGCTCATAAGACAAACAAAATGTATTGACATAACCAACCTTAAAAAACACCATAATACTTTCAAGTTGGAACTGAAGAACAGATTCTCTGCTTTAGAAGGCCTAACATCGGAAGAAGTGGATATTTCGGAAGTTAACAGAAAAGTAACCAAAGCTCTTATGGAAACAGCAACAAAATTAGCTGGGTCTAAGAACAAGTTGCATGTGAACAAATTATCAGGAAAAACCAAAATGTTGATGCAAAAAAGAAGAGAGATGAGGACAACTAAAGAAGATGTGACTTCCAAAGTGGAATATATAGAGCTATGCAAGACAGCACGAAAAAGTATCACTGAAGACGTAAGGAAATTCAACTGTGAGCTAGTGAGGAAAGCAATTGAAAACAACCAAAGCCTTAAGATAGCAAAGGGACATCTCAGTAAGGGAAGAAAACAGATTATGGCTCTGAGAAAAGAAGATGGTTCTATAACAAGAAATAGAGGCGAAATTTTGACAAGAGTGAAAGATTTCTACTCCAAATTATATGAAAGGGATGATACATGTACTCCAGACATCATGAAAGGTACCAGAGTTCTTCCAGTCCTCCCAGCAGAAGTTGCTCATGCAATCAAGAACATGAAGTGGGGGAAAGCTCCAGGAGAAGATGGAATTACTATAGACATCATACAAGAAGCAAGTGGAGAAATTGAAACAGTACTCGCCCAAATTTTCACTCGATGCCTTAATGAAGGGAAGATTCCTGAGGATTGGAACAATGCTACAATGATCCTGCTACATAAAAAAGGTGACATTGAGGATCTCAGGAACTACAGACCTATCAGCCTCCTATCAGTGGTTTATAAAATCTTCACTAAAGTTCTTTCTCACCGCTTGAAGGTAACACTGGACATGGCTCAACCGAGAGAACAAGCTGGATTCAGGAGTGGCTACAGCACAATAGATCATATCCACGTACTGAGAGAACTAATTGAAAGAGCGAGGGAATATGAACTTCCATTGTGCATAGCTTTTATCGATTATGAAAAAGCCTTTGATTCGGTGAAACCATCAGCAGTTACCACGGCTCTGAAACCCTGCGGTATTGAAGATGCATACATTAATATTATTAATAACATCTATGAAAATGCAAGTGCAAAGATTCGGCTGTTTGAAAATACAACACACATAAAAATTGGAAAGGGAGTGAGACAAGGTGACACCATATCTCCGAAGCTCTTTAATGCCACATTGGAAAATGTCTTTCAATCACTGAACTGGGAAAACAAAGGGATAAAGATTAATGGAGATTATCTAACCCACCTTCGTTTTGCTGATGACGTAGTCATTTTTGCAACTAGCCCATCAGAGCTGCAGAGTATGATCCAGGAACTTGCTGACAAGAGTAAAGAAGTGGGATTAAAAATGAACTTTCAGAAGACAAAAGTGATGTTCAATGCTTTTACAAGAAATGAAGACTTATCGATTGATGGAGAAAAACTGGAGATAACAGATACGTATGTTTATCTTGGACAGCAGATATCAAGTGAGGGTCACATTGATGAAGAAATTAATAGGCGTACAAAACTTGCCTGGAGAGCTTTTGGAAGAAACAGCATAATTTTCAAGAGCAATATGCCATTATGTCTTAAAAGAAAAGTGTTTGATCAATGCATCCTTCCAGTGCTTACGTATGGTGCAGAGACGTGGACCTTAACTAAAAGAGACATACAAAGGCTGCAAACAACTCAAAGTAGCATGGAGAGGTGCATGCTTGGTATAACCAGGAGAGATAAGAAGAGGAACTCATGGATCAGAAAAATGACGAGAGTGGAAGACATCATGATCAGAGTTAAATCCCTGAAATGGCAATGGGCTGGACATACTGCCAGAAGGACAGACCATAGATGGACAGCCGAAATTTTAGATTGGATTCCAAGGGACAGGAAAAAGACCCAGAAAAAGACCACATGGGAGATGGGTGGATGAAATTCGTAAATATGCGGGAGTGACATGGAGGAGACTGGCACAAGACAGACCGTTGTGGAGGAAACTTGGGGAGACCTTCGTCCAGCAGTGGATTGATAATGGTTGACAATGATGATGATGATGATATATATATATATATATATATATAAAATTGGAGATTGGGGCTGTGAATCAAATGGAAAGAGGGGTTGTGTGACATATCATTGGAAAGATCTCCAAAAATGTAGTAAGTTGGTTTTTAAATCTTTGTTTTATCTTTATTAGGTACAAAGTTATTGCTCACAATAGCAACTCTAAAGTGCACTATAAGTGGTGGGAAATATTGCGTTACTTCTGATACATTTTGTGTTCTTTCTTTGGTTTGTGTGAATGTATAGTACTTATTGTGTTTTATGGCAAGAAACCACATTTCCAGCCACGAATCAAGGGGTCTGGTGACCCCATTGGGGGCTGGGAACAGGGTCATTCAATAATTGCAGATGGAAAGGGGAGAATGGTAGTGTAATACATCATTGTTACAATGACATATTTTGTAAATTTAATTTATTGTGCTTTGTAGTTCAAAAAATATAGAATAGTCGTTATGTTTTATGTCAAAGGGGACACCATACAAGATAGGAGCCGAGGGGTTTTGTGATCTTGTGAGGATTCAGGATGAGTGTTTCACGAAATGTTGCACGGTAAAAGTTAGGTCACGCCATAGCACCAAAAAGATGTCAGAAATGAGAACAATTTCAACTTTTAACATTTGTCATATCTATATTTTATTAAATGTGTTATGCTAAACTGTTGAGGTTAATGTGTAATCGGGGAACATAAAATACTGCAAAAGATACGTCCAGTTTTACATCTTTGGAGTCTACTGTAAAATGGCACATTTTCCAAGTCAAATCAATGCCTCCAGACATTCCTACATCTGCAGCAACCCCTTTCCATCTACAATTATTGAATGACCCTGACCTCGTCGCCAACGGGGTCCTTGGACCCCTCTCGATTCGTGGCCAGAAACGTGGTTTCTTATCATAAAACACAATAAGTATGGTTCATTCACACAAACCAAAGAAAGAACACAAATGTGTCAGAAATAAAGCAATTTTTTCTACTCAATAAAGATAAAACAAAAACTAAAAATCAACTTACTACATCTTTGGAGATCTTTCTAACGATATGTCATATGACCCCTCTTTCCATTTGAAAATTTTGAGCAACCCTACCCCTCTCTGCCCAGCCCCTATGGGGTCACCAGACCCTACTTCTATGCCCCCAAAGTGTCCCCCTTGCCATAAAGAGAAATGACTATCTTGGTTTTTCTGAAAAAGCAACCAATAAAAATTCAAATGGAGTTTTTTTGGGACTTCTGAGCCATACTGTACACTATACAGCCTACTCCTAGCAATTCAAATGTTCTGTGTATGCAGACTCACATGAGACAAACTGTAACCCAATTTTTGCCATTAGTGGGTACCTCACAGGTATTCATGCCCATACAGAGTAAGAAATTTTTTCGAGACACCTACCCTGCAGCATTGTAGACAGGGCCCAGTAAGAAAATGTGGTTTCCTTGTTCTTGCTGCTTTTGTTGCGTTTTTCTGTGTCTTTGTCAAGCAACTTTCCATCCATGTTTTTGCAGTTTTATGCAGCTTTTAATTAGTTTTTCTAATTAATAATGACATCTAAGCACAGTGCAAGTATGCCTAAGTACAAGAAGATTATGATGAGTCTCAGTGATGAAATATGTGAGTTACATAAACTTCATTCTGGGATTCTGTAGCCTCTGTTGGCCATAAATTTGATATGAATGAATCTGCCATAAGGAAGAAGATATACACAGATCTGGACATGGATTAGCACCAGAGAATGCAAAAATCACATCTGTGGTTCATGATGAAGCAATGGAAAGAAATGAAAACATGTTCAAGTTTGTGGATTAATGAGGCAGTGAGTGATAATAAAAGTGCTGTGAATGACACTACTATCTGCTCTAAAGCCAAGCTGATCTGTAAACATGTCACAAAGGGCCAAAAAATGTGATGGCCACCTTGGCTAGTAACCATGTCACAAAGGGCCAAAAAATGTGATGGCCACCTTGGCTAGTAACCATGTCACAAAGGGCCAAAAATGTGATGGCCACCTTGGCTAGTACTGTCTGGCTTGCTCACTTGAAAAACTGATACAGCATGAAAAATATTAAACTTTCAGGTGAGGCAGGTTTAGCTGATGCAGAAACTGCTGAAGTATTTAAAAAATACCTGCTTCAGCTCATTGAAGGAAAAGGCTACTTCCTGATCAAATGTGCAATACCAATGAAACAGGGTTGTTCTACAAGCAGACAGGATTTTTTTGTTGTTGTTGTTGTTGTTGTGTTTTAACAACCACCACCTGCAACTCAATGGACTACAAGCAGTCGACCACCCCCAATTTAGAGCCACTGGTTCCAGAGAAGGGAGAGAGCTAGTGTCATAAGACAACCACAACATCCATGACTCGCCAAGAATCGAATCAGAATCCATCTTCGATGAACGGTCAGAAGCCAGTGCTTAGACCACTCTGCCACAGACAGGAAAGTATACATACATACATATCACAAACTGTTGCCAAAGTGTCTGGCCTTAAAGCATTCAAGGATCATTCCATCCTGCTTTTTTCCATGAATGCTAGAGGTAACTTCAAATGAAAACCTTACATACTGTAGTATTACAAAGAAAACAGTGTATAATCATCATCATCATCATTGTCAACCATTATCAATCCACTGCTGGACGAAGGTCTCCCCAAGTTTCCCCCACAACGGTCTGTCTTGTGCCAGTCTCCTCCATGTCACTCCCGCATATTTACGAATTTCATCCACCCATCTCCCATGTGGTCTTTTTCTGGGTCTTTCCTGTCCCTTGGAATCCAATCTAAAATTTCGGCTGTCCATCTATGGTCTGTCCTTCTGGCAGTATGTCCAGCCCATTGCCATTTCAGGGATTTAACTCTGATCATGATGTCTTCCACTCTAGTCATTTTTCGGATCCACGAGTTCCTCTTCTTATCTCTCCTGGTTATACCAAGCATGCACCTCTCCATGCTTCTTTGAGTTGTCTGCAGCCTTTGTATGTCTCTTTTAGTTAAGGTCCACGTCTCTGCACCATACGTAAGCACTGGAAGGATGCATTGATCAAACACTTTTCTTTTAAGACATAATGGCATATTGCTCTTGAAAATTATGCTGTTTCTTCCAAAAGCTCTCCAGGCAAGTTTTGTACGCCGATTAATTTCTTCATCAATGTGACCCTCACTTGATATCTGCTGTCCAAGATAAACATACGTATCTGTTATCTCCAGTTTTTCTCCATCAATCGATAAATCTTCATTTCTTGTAAAAGCATTGAACATCACTTTTGTCTTCTGAAAGTTCATTTTTAATCCCACTTCTTTACTCTTGTCAGCAAGTTCCTGGATCATACTCTGCAGCTCTGATGGGGTAGTTGCAAAAATGACTACGTCATCAGCAAAACGAAGGTGGGTCAGATAATCTCCATTAATCTTTATCCCTTTGTTTTCCCAGTTCAGTGATTGAAAGACATTTTCCGATGTGGCATTAAAGAGCTTCGGAGATATGGTGTCACCTTGTCTCACTCCCTTTCCAATTTTTATGTGTGTTGTATTTTCAAACAGCCGAATCTTTGCACTTGCATTTTCATAGATGTTATTAATAATATTAATGTATGCATCTTCAATACCGCAGGATTTCAGAGCCGTGGTAACTGCTGATGGTTTCACCGAATCAAAGGCTTTTTCATAATCGATAAAAGCCATACACAATGGAAGTTCATATTCCCTCGCTCTTTCAATATGCATTTATAAAATGTACAGTATAATAAATAAGCTGCTTTCTACATGAAGGTTATGTGAAAAGATGTTTTTATGGTGATTGCTACAAAAAGTATATGGTGTACAGGTCTGGCAGGAACCTAACCCCTCTTCCCCATAGAATCAGTGGTTCTGTATTCACTGGGTTTTCAAAAACCTAACACCCGTGAATAGCAAAGATTGACTCTATGCGTGCATGAATGCGTCCGCGCGCGTGTGTGTGTGTGTGTGTGTGTGTAGGACACGCCAAGACCAATCATAATCATTGCAATAAATAATATATCATGCAACACAATATATATTATACCAATAAAAACTTGCTTCAGTCGAATTTTAGCAGGAAAATCAAACATTTTATCTGCCCATTTTTGAAAAAAAAAAAAAAAAAAATCATAGTTGTTTAGTTTTAAAGAAACAGGATGAGCACAATCATCCTAATCACACCTGCTGGATCCGGCACTGGTTTCTCAGATCTTGGCTTTCACGAAACAATTTGGACACCCTGTCTGTGACGTATGAACTACTATACTATGCTCCCCATATGCTTTGCGCATTATTATGGGCTGTCTGGAACCATTATATTCCAAGTTAAACCTCATACAGTACTGTGCAACAAATTTTGGACTGCAAACTCACCATGGTAGCATCAATATTTTCACATCATTTGAAGAGCAACTCACACAATCCAACAGTGAAAGACACCTGATCCCATAAGATGTACTGCCTCTTGCAGGCCAGCTTCACAACAAATGACTACATTCTAACTAGGCAGTGCCAAGTACTGGAGCTTTTTAAACAACCTTGAATGAATGAATGAATGAATGTTTGTTTGTTTGTTTGTTTGTTTGTTTGTTTGTTTGTGTGTGTGTGTGTGTGTGTGTGTGTGTGTGTGTGTGTGTGTGTGTGTGTGTGTGTGTCACTTAACTTAAAAAAACTAACTTGCAAACAAATGCAATATGATTTCTGCAAAAACCGCGCCATGCTGCAGGTTTATTATGATCATGGAAATAGGTAATGAAGGCACATATATAAAAAAAGTACCATCTGAGTTTAATATTGTACAAAAAAGATATTGAGTTACCTTAGAATTTTGAAAATCAAAGAAAACAAAATTCAGTTTCCATATCTATTTGCAACACCAAAATTTCATAAAAATCCTGTGGGTTTTAGATTTATTACCTGTGGTTCATACTGCTATAATTTAAAGGCAGGTAAGGTCTTCCAAAGATTGTTACCAAATTTTATATGACAATATTTTACAGAACACCTGGATAGTTACAAATAACAACAAGATACTACAATATATAAAAAATAATAAATCGTTTACAGGAGAAATTATTACATATGACTTTCAAAACCTTTTTACCTCAATTGAACTTAAGGACCTCAAAGAAGTTTTAATGAAATATTATGAAGAATTTGAACATATTTTAAAGATTTCTAAAGAATATTGGATTGCATTGTGTAATTTTTGCATTTTCCAAAATTACATTTATGACCAGAAAAACCTTTTGATTCAGAATCGTGGTATCCCCATGGGGACCACTTTTTCTAGTTTACTCGCAAATCTGTATTTACATTACTATGAAAGGAATATTGTGTCTAATAAAATAACAAATTTCAGATACATAGATGACCTAATAAGTTTTCAGATTGATGGGAAAATCTTTCCACTTCAGACCTTTTACCCATCAGGACTAGTCTTGGTAAAAACTAGTGAAGGTTTCAGACCTACCTTTTTGGATTTGGAGATAGTTCGGACTCGCAAAGGACTTCTCACGGGATTTTTTGATAAAAGAATAGAATTTGAATTTATTCCGCTACTTTTAAGTATCTGGAACTCAAAATCCCTAAAACAATTCACCAGAATATTATTATTTCACAGTTCTTAAGAATTTCTAATATTTGCAATAACAAATGTAGTACCATAAAAGCACTTAAATTACTATATTCTAATTTATTGAAAAATAACCATCCTCATAATTTCTGTAAATTTCACTTTCAAAATTTATCGTCATCTTTTAATTCTAATTCAAACTTTTCGATTAGGTTATGTAACATTATACCAACTTAATTACTTTATTATTAACCTGTTCTTAGGGCCTCACAGAAACTTCATTTCCTCCGAGTAGCCCCGGAGAACCCTAACAGCCTGAACTTTCATCCATGACGTAATAACAACTTAACATTATTCTCGGAAAGTACCTCAATCGACGCAAAGATTACCATAGAAAGTGATTACTGACCTTAACCGCCAGGTTTTTTTACTTTACTAAATTGGGGAATTTTGTGTTTTGAGTCTATGTTTTAACACTTCATTTCATGCTATATGTTGCTTTTCTAGAAGTTAGAAGTAAGTTCTTTTTGTTTTATATTCTTTTAGCTCTGTTAATAGGTTCAGGTAGGGAAGACAGAGTGCATAACTGATACATTTTTTTCAAAATTAATTAAGATATCTAACCATTGGCTTCAAAATTCAGCACTATCATGAAACCTGAACCTCTACCCCAGGGTACCGGATGTCTTTTCCTGACGAGTGATCTGGTATTTTGGGGTACTGTTGTATATTATTAAATAATGTTTGGTTTTTTAGGGTGTGATTAAGGCAGGGAGGGGGGTTATTTGATTTCTGAAAGATATTCCTTATTGTTAGGAGTTCAAAAATGTTACTATTGGGTTCTGTATTAGGATTGTAATTTATCTGTGGTTGAACTCATTACTATATATATATATATATATATATTCTATAAAGAAGATACCTAAGCAAAAAAATACACATATAATTTTGACTCACACCTAGTACAACATAGAAAAGGTTATGTATCTACCTGTGTGAGTAAAAGGAGAAAAGATAAAAAAATAAAATAAAACAACTGAATGTAGAAGGTGTCGAGAATACTGAGCCTTGGCTTTATCAAGGACCAGCAAAAACTCTGCATTTTCTCACTTCCACAAAGACCTAGTTGGAAATGGGTTCCAACCACAGTAATCAGGAACTTGAGTTCCTAGACTTAAGCATTAAGCTCAACAGAGGTAACCCATCTATTAGCCTCTTTGATAAAAGAGTTAATTTTCCTTTCAAAGTAATTAAATATCTACACTGGAATAATAACATTTCAACCAAAGTAATTGAGAATGTACTAATTTCTCAGGTCCTAAGAATTTCAAGAATTTGCAGCAACAATTTGGACTTCAATTACCACATTAATATACTATTAGAAAGTTTTCTAGAGAACGAAATTCCTTCTTCTTTCATCAAAAGAACTTTAAGAAAAATTATTCTGAATAATAGATTAAGGTTGGCAGATCTGCTTTAATTTTCTACACAGTTAATAATATGATTCTGACCAATCAAAGCCGTAAGGAAGTTGGTTAGAGGATGCCTATTAACTACCTAAAGGAACCTTAGTGCTATGGATATGACGGTCCTATTAAAACAAAAAATTAAATAATATAAACAAAATCACAAAAAAAAGCTTAAAAATCTGTTTATAAAAGAAAATAAAAACCAATAAAAAAAGAAAAATAGTTATTCATCACTAGGATAGCTATACTAAAAATAGTAAAACCAACATTAAAATTAATAAGATTCTGATTAATCTATAGAAGCTCACTAAGGTGATTTAATACATGCAAAGATTATTAAATACACTGCTCGTGTATTTTATAATATTTCTCATGTATTCTGGAGAGTTAATTCTGCTCTTTCTGATCATACAGATCCACAGTCTTAAGTTTATATCATCATCATCATCATTGTCAACCATTATCAATCCACTGCTGGACGAAGGTCTCCCCAAGTTTCCTCCACAACGGTCTGTCTTGTGCCAGTCTCCTCCATGTCACTCCCGCATATTTACGAATTTCATCCACCCATCTCCCATGTGGTCTTTTTCTGGGTCTTTTCCTGTCCCTTGGAATCCAATCTAAAATTTCGGCTGTCCATCTATGGTCTGTCCTTCTGGCAGTATGTCCAGCCCATTGCCATTTCAGGGATTTAACTCTGATCATGATGTCTTCCACTCTCGTCATTTTTCGGATCCACGAGTTCCTCTTCTTATCTCTCCTGGTTATACCAAGCATGCACCTCTCCATGCTTCTTTGAGTTGTCTGCAGCCTTTGTATGTCTCTTTTAGTTAAGGTCCACGTCTCTGCACCATACGTAAGCACTGGAAGGATGCATTGATCAAACACTTTTCTTTTAAGACATAATGGCATATTGCTCTTGAAAATTATGCTGTTTCTTCCAAAAGCTCTCCAGGCAAGTTTTGTACGCCGATTAATTTCTTCATCAATGTGACCCTCACTTGATATCTGCTGTCCAAGATAAACATACTTATCTGTTATCTCCAGTTTTTCTCCATCAATCGATAAATCTTCATTTCTTGTAAAAGCATTGAACATCACTTTTGTCTTCTGAAAGTTCATTTTTAATCCCACTTCTTTACTCTTGTCAGCAAGTTCCTGGATCATACTCTGCAGCTCTGATGGGGTAGTTGCAAAAATGACTACGTCATCAGCAAAACGAAGGTGGGTTAGATAATCTCCATTAATCTTTATCCCTTTGTTTTCCCAGTTCAGTGATTGAAAGACATTTTCCAATGTGACATTAAAGAGCTTCGGAGATATGGTGTCACCTTGTCTCACTCCCTTTCCAATTTTTATGTGTGTTGTATTTTCAAACAGCCAAATCTTTGCACTTGCATTTTCATAGATGTTATTAATAATATTAATGTATGCATCTTCAATACCGCAGGATTTCAGAGCCGTGGTAACTGCTGATGGTTTCACCGAATCAAAGGCTTTTTCATAATCGATAAAAGCCATGCACAATGGAAGTTCATATTCCCTCGCTCTTTCAATTAGTTCTCTCAGTACGTGGATATGATCTATTGTGCTGTAGCCACTCCTGAATCCAGCTTGTTCTCTCGGTTGAGCCATGTCCAGTGTTACCTTCAAGCGGTGTGAAAGAACTTTAGTGAAGATTTTATAAACCACTGATAGGAGGCTGATAGGTCTGTAGTTCCTGAGATCCTCAATGTCACCTTTTTTATGTAGCAGGATCATTGTAGCATTGTTCCAATCCTCAGGAATCTTCCCTTCATTAAGGCATCGAGTGAAAATTTGGGCGAGTACTGTTTCAATTTCTCCACTTGCTTCTTGTATGATGTCTATAGTAATTCCATCTTCTCCTGGAGCTTTCCCCCGCTTCATGTTCTTGATTGCATGAGCAACTTCTGCTGGGAGGACTGGAAGAACTCTGGTACCTTTCATGATGTCTGGAGTACATGTATCATCCCTTTCATATAGTTTGGAGTAGAAATCTTTCACTCTTGTCAAAATTTCGCCTCTATTTCTTGTTATAGAACCATCTTCTTTTCTCAGAGCCATAATCTGTTTTCTTCCCTTACTGAGATGTCCCTTTGCTATCTTTAGGCTTTGGTTGTTTTCAATTGCTTTCCTCACTAGCTCACAGTTGAATTTCCTTACGTCTTCAGTGATACTTTTTCGTACTGTCTTGCATAGCTCTATATATTCCACTTTGGAAGTCACATCTTCTTTAGTTGTCCTCATCTCTCTTCTTTTTTGCATCAACATTTTCGTTTTTCCTGATAATTTGTTTACATGCAACTTGTTCTTAGACCCAGCTAATTTTGTTGCTGTTTCCATAAGAGCTTTGGTTACTTTTCTGTTAACTTCAGAAATATCCACTTCTTCCGATGTTAGGCCTTCTAAAGCAGAGAACCTGTTCTTCAGTTCCAACTTGAAAGTATTATGGTGTTTTTTAAGGTTGGTTATGTCAATACATTTTGTTTGTCTTATGAGCTTGCCACGTTCCAGTTTAGTGTTGAGGTGCATCTTACATCTCACCAATCTATGGTCACTACCTGTGTTGAACTTGTTTAGCACACTGCAGTCTTCGATGACGAATTTTTTGTTACACATAATAAAATCAATTTCACTTGTCGTCCCAATTGGATGTCTCCATGTCCATTTCCTGTGTGGCTTTTTCTTGAAAAAGGAATTCAAGATGAAAAATCCTTCTGCCTCTGCAAATTCAACGAGAGTATTTCCACGCTGGTTTCTGTTGCCGTGACCGAATTTACCTACTGAAGTTTCATTCTGTTGCCGGTGCCCTATTTTTGCATTGAAATCTCCCATAATTATCTTCAAGTGCTGCTTACCTTTATTATTTAGATGACGAATTTCCTCATAAAATTCTTCAATTTCTTCTTCAGGATGACTTGTGGTGGGTGCATAAGTTTGAATAATCTGAGCCTGGTATCTTCTCGATAGTTGGATAACGAGTCGTGCAGCTCTGTCAGAGGAACTTTCAACTTCTACCACTTTATCCTTCAGTTTCTTGTTTATTATAAATCCAACACCACTAGTTCTGCCAGTATCTGTCCCACGATAATAGAAGAGATGTCCACTTTTCAGTTCAATGAGATCTTCTCCTTTTCTCCTTACCTCACTCAGCCCGACGATGTCCCACTTGATCCTTTGTAGTTCCTCTTCCAATTCAAGAAGCCTTGAATCAGAAGATAGGGAGCGTCCGTTGTAGGTAGCCAAGGTCAGCATCAAATTGCAGCCCTAGTCCGGTCCTCCGGGGATTCTTAGCACCCTCTGCCTTCATGTCGCACTGGCCGCTGCCTTGGCCAGGTACATTCCAGCTGCCGGAGACTGAGGGCCAAGATTTAAGTTGTAGAGTCATTTTGGAGGTGTTTGGCCATAACTCACCACGCTGGCCAAGCGGGTTGGTGAGTGTGGGATAGCATTTCCTCTGATCCCGATGGTATAGTTATACCGCTATTTGCGGTCGTCAGAGCCCCTTTAGTGGGAACAGGATGCACCACGAGAAGGCGGGGTTGACATTTGTCAAGGAGAGGCTGTGATGTTACGCATCACCTGACCTTACATCCCTAAGTTTATATATATATATATTTTTTTTTTCTCCGGTTAAAATCTCCGCGCGTTGGTTTCTTGCTGTATGAGGAGGCCATCAGCCCCACCCCACTGCCCCCCAGCGTCTAGGGAGTGGCGGAAGAGGTCAGCCATGTTCTTCTCTTGTGAGGAGAAAAGTTTTTGTCACACAAGAGGTAAGCTCTCTTCCTTGTTTTTGGGTTCTAGGTTTGATAAGTTCAATGTTTGTACTTCATTTACTTTTTCTCTGTCGTTTTTTAGCTTTTCAGCTTTTAGGCATTGGTTTGTCTGTTAACATTTTTGCGGGTTTTAACTCTTTCTTTTCTTTGTAACTTTGAGCGTCTTTTGGGGTACCTAGGAACAGAAGATGGCTAAGCTTGTTCCTTTTCTATGCGCTGTCTATGCGCTGTTTTTTCAAAGTAGTTAAGTTCTTAATAACTAATTAATTATGCACTTAAAGCACTGCTAAAATACTTTGTACATATTGCAACTAACTGTTTAAGGTATATAACTTTCACAAAGTTTTCTTTAGTTAATTATTATCTTTAACTTATTCTCGTTTTCGTGCTGTCATAAGTTGTAGAGTAGGGGGTTTTAGACTCAAGTTTTCTTTCAAAAATCTGTTCGTTAAAAATTAATATTTCCTTTTTTTAATTGCAATGTAAAAATTTGGATTTCTTTTGCATTGATTTTCAGGTTTAAATTCTCTCTCAAACGAACTTGGCATTTCGTTATGGCTGAAAATCATTTCTAATTATTATGTCACTCTCACAGCTTGAGTTCTCTTTAATCTTCTTCTCTCTGTTTAATAGTAACAGATGAAGAGCATGGGTCGGGCCAGGAAGGTTAATGGATGCAAGCGAAATTGTTAACTAGTGCTAGGTCATGCAACTCTACGGGAGGACATGACATATATATATTTTTTAAACTATTTTAGGTGTGAATGTTACTTGCATCTATGGCCTTGCAGAAACCCATTTCCAACTAGGTCTTTGTGGAAGTGAGAAAATGCAGAGTTTTTGCTGGTCCTTGATAAAGCCAAGGCTCAGTATTCTCGACACCTTCTACATTCAGTTGTTTTATTTTATTTTTTTATCTTTTCTCCTTTTACTCACACAGGTAGATACATAACCTTTTCTATGTTGTACTAGGTGTGAGTCAAAATTATATGTGTATTTTTTTGCTTAGGTATCTTCTTTATAGAATGTGAATTCTGAATTTTCAAAACTGCTGCGTTGCGCGTTTTGATTTTCAGGTTATTTTGCAACCTTCGTTTTAAATTCTAAAGTTTTTCCTTAGTCTTCAGTTTTTGCTCTTAAGTATATATATATATATATATATATATATATATATATATATATATATATACATATATTTTGGAGTAAATCTTGGCCCTCAGTCTCCGGCAGCTGGAATGTACCTGGCCAAGGCAGCGGCCAGTGCGACATGAAGGCAGAGGGTGCTAAGAATCCCCGGAGGACCGGACTAGGCTGCCATCTGATGCTGACCTTGGCTACGTACAATGGACGCTCCCTATCTTCTGATTCAAGGCTTCTTGAATTGGAAGAGGAACTACAAAGGATCAAGTGGGACATCGTCGGGCTAAGTGAGGTAAGGAGAAAAGGAGAAGATCTCATTGAACTGAAAAGTGGACATCTCTTCTACTATCGTGGGACAGATACTGGCAGAACTAGTGGTGTTGGATTTATAATAAACAAGAAACTGAAGGATAAAGTTGTAGAAGTTGAAAGTTCCTCTGACAGAGCTGCACGACTCGTTATCCAACTCTCGAGAAGATACCAGGCTCAGATTATTCAAACTTATGCACCCACCACAAGTCATGCTGAAGAAGAAATTGAAGAATTTTATGAGGAAATTTGTCATCTAAATAATAAAGGTAAGCAGCACTTGAAGATAATTATGGGAGATTTCAATGCAAAAATAGGGCAATGGCAACAGAATGAAACTTCAGTAGGTAAATTCGGTCACGGCAACAGAAACCAGCATGGAAATACTCTCGTTGAGTTTGCAGAGGCAGAAGGGTTTTTCATCTTAAACTCCTTTTTCAAGAAAAAGCCACACAGGAAATGGACATGGAGACATCCAAATGGGATGACAAGTGAAATTTATTTTATTATGTGTAACAAAAAATTCGTCATAGAAGACTGCAGTGTGCTAAACAAGTTCAACACAGGCAGTGACCATAGATTGGTGAGATGTAAGATGCACCTCAACACTAAACTCGAACGTAGCAAGCTCATAAGACAAACAAAATGTATTGACATAACCAACCTTAAAAAACACCATAATACCTTCAAATTGGAACTGAAGAACAGATTCTCTACTTTAGAAGGCCTAACATCGCAAGAAGTGGATATTTCTGAAACCAAAGCTCTTGTGGAAACAGCAACAATATTTGCTGGGTCTAAGAACAAATTGCATGTGAACAAATTATCAGGAAAAACCAAAATGTTGATGCAAAAAAGAAGAGTGATGAGGACAACTAAAGAAGATGCGACTTCCAAAGTGGAATATATAGAGCTATGCAAGACAGTACGAAAAAGTATCACTGAAGACGTAAGGAAATTCAACTGTGAACTAGTAAGGAAAGCAATTGAAAACAACCAAAGCCTAAAGATAGCAAAGGGACATCTCAGTAAGGGGAAAAAACAGATTATGGCACTGAGAAAAGAAGATGGTTCTGTAACAAGAAATAGAGGTGAAATTTTGACAAGAGTGAAAGATTTCTACTCCAAATTATATGAAAGGGATGATACATGTACTCCAGACATCATGAAAGGTATCAGTACCAGAGTTCTTCCAGTCCTTCCAGCAGGAGTTGCACATGCAATCAAGAACATGAAGCGGGGAAAAGCTCCAGGAGAAGATGGAATTACTGTAGACATCATACAAGAAGCAAGTGGAGAAATCGAAACAGTACTCGCCAAAATTTTCACTCGATGCCTTAATGAAGGGAAAATTCCTGAGGATTGGAACAACGCTACAATGATCTTGCTACATAAAAAAGGTGACATTGAGGATCTCAGGAACTACAGACCTATCAGCCTCCTATCAGTGGTTTATAAAATCTTCACTAAAGTTCTTTCACACCGCTTGAAGGTGACACTGGACATGGCTCAACTGAGAGAACAAGCTGGATTCAGGAGTGGTTACAGCACAATAGATCATATCCACGTACTGAGAGAACTAATTGAAAGAGCGAGGGAATATGAGCTTCCATTGTGCATGGCTTTTATCGATTATGAAAAAGCCTTTGATTCGGTGAAACCATCAGCAGTTGCAATGGCTCTGAAATCCTGCGGTATTGAAGATGCATACATTAATATTATTAATAACATCTATGAAAATGCAAGTGCAAAGATTCGGCTGTTTGAAAATACAACACACATAAAAATTGGAAAAGGAGTGAGACAAGGTGACACCATATCTCCGAAGCTCTTTAATGCCACATTGGAAAATGTCTTTCAATCACTGAACTGGGAAAACAAAGGGATAAAGATTAATGGAGATTATCTAACCCACCTTCGTTTTGCTGATGACATAGTCATTTTTGCAACTACCCCATCAGAGCTACAGAGTATGATCCAGGAACTTGCTGACAAGAGTAAAGAACTGGGATTAAAAATGAACTTTCAGAAGACAAAAGTGATGTACAATGCTTTTACAAGAAATGAAGATTTATCGATTGATGGAGAAAAGCTGGAGATAACAGACACGTACGTTTATCTTGGACAGCAGATATCAAGTGAGGGTCACATTGGTGAAGAAATTAATCGGCGTACAAAACTTGCCTGGAGAGCTTTTGGAAGAAACAGCATAATTTTCAAGAGCAATATGCCATTATGTCTTAAAAGAAAAGTGTTTGATCAATGCATCCTTCCAGTGCTTACGTATGGAGCAGAGACGTGGACCTTAGCTAAAAGAGACATACAAAGGCTGCAGACAACTCAAAGTAGCATGGAGAGGTGCATGCTTGGTGTAACCAGGAGAGATGAGAAGAGGAACACGTGGATCCGAAAAATGACAAGAGTGGAAGACATCATGATCAGAGTTAAATCCCTGAAATGGTAATGGGCTGGACATACTGCCAGAAGAACAGACCATCGATGGACAGCCGAAATTTTAGATTGGATTCCAAGGGACAGGAAAAGACCCAGAAGAAGACCACATGGAAGATGGGTGGATGAAATTCGAAAGTATGCGGGAGTGACATGGAGGAGACTGGCACAAGACAGACCGTTGTGGAGGAAACTTGGGGAGACCTTCGTCCAGCAGTGGATTGATAATGGTTGATGATGATGATATACATATCATCATCATCATCATTGTCAACCAATATCAATCCACTGCTGGACGAAGGTCTCCCCAAGTTTCCTCCACAACGGTCTGTCTTGTGCCAGTCTCTCCATGTCACCCCTGCATACTTTCGAATTTCATCCACCCATCTCCCATGTGGTCTTCTTCTGGGTCTTTTCCTGTCCCTTGGAATCCAATCTAAAATTTCGGCTGTCCATCGATGATCTGTCCTTCTGGCAGTATGTCCAGCCCATTGCCATTTCAGGGATTTAACTCTGATCATGATGTCTTCCACTCTTGTCATTTTTCGGATCCACGAGTTCTCTTCTTATCTCTCCTGGTTACACCAAGTATGCACCTCTCCATGCTTCTTTGAGTTGTCTGCAGCCTTTGTATGTCTCTTTTAGTTAAGGTCCACGTCTCTGCACCATATGTAAGCACTGGAAGGATGCATTGATCAAACACTTTTCTTTTAAGACATAATGGCATATTGCTCTTGAAAATTATGCTGTTTCTTCCAAAAGCTCTCCAGGCAAGTTTTGTACGACGATTAATTTCTTCACCAATGTGACCCTCACTTGATATCTGCTGTCCAAGATAAACGTACGTGTCTGTTATCTCCAGCTTTTCTCCATCAATCGATAAATCTTCATTTCTTGTAAAAGCATTGAACATCACTTTTGTCTTCTGAAAGTTCATTTTTAATCCCACTTCTTTACTCTTGTCAGCAAGTTCTGGATCATACTCTGCAGCTCTGATGGGGTAGTTGCAAAAATGACTACATCATCAGCAAAACGAAGGTGGGTTAGATAATCTCCATTAATCTTTATCCCCTTGTTTTCCCAGCTCAGTGACTGAAAAACACCCTCCAATGTGGCATTAAAGAGCTTCGGAGATATGGTGTCACCTTGTCTCACTCCCTTTCCAATTTTTACGTGTGTTGTATTTTCAAACAGCCGAATCTTTGCACTTGCATTTTCATAGATGTTATTAATAATATTAATGTATGCATCTTCAATACCGCAGGTTTTCAGAGCCATTGTAACTGCTGATGGTTTCACCGAATCAAAGGCTTTTTCTTAATCGATAAAAGCCATGCACAATGGAAGTTCATATTCCCTCGCTCTTTCAATTAGTTCTCTCAGCACGTGGATATGATCTATTGTGCTGTAGCCACTCCTGAATCCAGCTTGTTCTCTCGGTTGAGCCATGTCCAGTGTTACCTTCAAGCGGTGTGAAAGAACTTTAGTGAAGATTTTATAAACTACTGATAGGAGGCTGATAGGTCTGTAGTTTCCGAGATCCTCAATGTCACCTTTCTTATGTAGCAGAATCATTGTAGCGGTGTTCCAATCCTCAGGAATCTTTCCTTCATTAAGGCATCGAGTGAAAATTTGGGCGAGTACTGTTTCGATTTCTCCACTTGCTTCTTGTATGATGTCTACAGTAATTCCATCTTCTCCTGGAGCTTTTCCCCGCTTCATGTTCTTGATTGCATGTGCAACTTCTGCTGGAAGGACTGGAGGAACTCTGGTACTGGTATCTTTCATGATGTCTGGAGTGCATGTATCATCCCTTTCATATAATTTGGAGTAGAAATCTTTCACTCTTGTCAAAATTTCGCCTCTATTTCTTGTTACAGAACCATCTTCTTTTCTCAGTGCCATAATCTGTTTTCTTCCCTTACTGAGATGTCCCTTTGCTATCTTTAGGCTTTGGTTGTTTTCAATTGCTTTCCTCACTAGTTCACAGTTGAATTTTCTTACGTCTTCAGTGATACTTTTTCTTACTGTCTTGCATAGCTCTATATATTCCACTTTGGAAGTCACATCTTCTTTAGTTGTCCTCATCTCTCTTCTTTTTTGCATCAACATTTTCGTTTTTCCTGATAATTTGTTTACATGCAACTTGTTCTTAGACCCAGCTAATTTTGTTGCTGTTTCCATAAGAGCTTTGGTCTTATGGATATACATATATATACACTGAAGTGCCAGAAAAGCTGGTACACCAGTCTAATACTTGGTAGGTCACCCATGAGAGCACAGGACTGCAGAAATACGACAGGGCATGGACTCCACTAGCTTCTGGAAATATGCTGTAGGCAATGCACACCATACTTCCTGCAGAGCGTTCCACAATTCGGGTGTATTCCAAGATCTCAGATTCCTGTGTTCGATAGCGCGTTGCATGGAATCCCAAATGTGTTCTATCACGTTCAGATCTGGGTACTTGGGTGGGAATGGCAACACCCCAAACTCAGATGAATGCTCCTCTAACTATAATGTGGCGTCCCAACACTTGTGTGGAGGTGCATTGTCCTGTTGAAACTGGCTCAATCCATCAGCATGAATGCAGGACATGAACGAGTGTACCTCGTCAGAAAGGATGCGCACATAGTGTTCGCTGGTCACAGATATTTGCAGACATACCAGAGGTCCTAGTGAAGTCCAGCTAAACACACTCCATACCATTAGGGACCCCTCACCAGCCGGTACAGTTCCCTGTTGACAGGCGGGATCCATGGCTTTATGGGGTTTGCGCCAAACACGAATCCTTCCATCTGCCCGACACAGTTGGACACGCGACTTGTCAGATCAGGCTACTTGTTTCCTGTCATCAAGTGTCCAGTGGCGGTGTTGCCGCGTCCAAGTGAGGCGCATAGCTCTGTGTCGTGCACCCATCAAGGGGACTCTAGTTGAGCGTCAGCTCCCGAAGTCCATATCGTGCAGGGTACGTTGCACAGTCCGGACGCTGATGCTTGTTGAGGCTCTAGCATTGAATTCCGATAATACTTGTGAGAGTGTTGAACACCTATCGCGTTAAACAATTCTTGACAGCCGACGATGGTCACGTTCACCCAATGTTTTTTTACGGCCACACTGGTATCGCAGGTTGGAGGTTTTGCCGGAATTCTTATAGTCACGGTACACCCTTGCAATGGTGGTCCAGGAAAATACGAACTTCATTTCTACTTCCGAAATACTATGGCCCATCTCACGAGCACCAACTATGACACTGCGTTAAAAATCGCTTAAATCGTTATTACTTGTCATTCTCATTGCGAAAACGCATAACGAGTATGCGCATAAGTGACGTTTCTATGTATTTTGCATAAGCTCATCTGTACCGGTTTTTCTGGCACTTCAGTGTATATATACAGTATATATGTCAGGTGGTGAGCAACATACTACAGCCTCTCCTAGACAAATGTCCACCCCACCTTCTTGTGGTGCATCCTATCCCACAAAAGAGGCTCTGACGACTGCCAATAGCGGTATAACTATACCATTGGAATTAGAGGAAATGCTATCCCACACTCACCAGCCCGCTTGGCCAGCGTGGTGAGTTATGGCCAAACCTCTCCAAAATGACTCCACAACTTAAATCTTGGCCCTCGGTCTCCGGCAGCTGGAATGTACCTGGCCAAGGCAGCGGCCAGTGCGACATGAAGGCAGAGGGTGCTTAGAATCAACGGAGGAAATTCGAAAGTATGCGGGAGTAACATGGAGGAGACTGGCACAAGACAGACCGTTGTGGAAGAAATTTGGGGAGACCGTCGTCCAGCAGTGAATTGATAATGGTTGACGATGATGATATTTATATATCATCATCAACAACAACAACCATTATCAATCCACTGCTGGATGAAGGTCTCCCCAAATTTCTTCCACAATTGTCTGTCTTGGGCCTGTCTCCTCCATGTCACTTGAGCATAGTTTCAAATTTCATCCTTCCATCTCCCATTGGGGTCTTCTTCTGGGTCTTTTCCAGTCCCTCGGAATCCAGTCTAAAATTTTGGTTGTCCATCGGTGGTCCGTTCTTCTGGCAACATGTCCAGCCCATTGCCATTTCAGTGATTTCACTCTGGTCATTATGTCTTCCACTCTTGTCATCTTCCTTACCCATGAGTTCCTCTTCTTATCTTTACTGGTTACACCAAGCATGCATCTCTCCATGCTTCTTTGACTTGTCTGCAGTCTTTGTATGTCTTTCTTAGTTAAGGTCCATGTCTCTGCTCCATACGTAAGCACTGGCAGGACGCATTGATTAAACACTTTTCTTTTGAGACATACTGGCATACTGCTCTTAAAAATTGTACTGTTTCTTCCAAAAGCTCTCCATCCAAGTTTTATATGCCGATTAATTTCTTCATCAATGTGACCCTCACTCGATATCTGCTGCCCAAGATAAATGTAGGAATCGGTTGTCTCAAGCTTTTCTCCTCAAACGCTAAATCTTCATTTCTTGTAAAAGCATTATACATCACTTTTGTCTTCTGAAAGTTCATTTTTAATCCCACTTCTTTACTCTTGTCAGCAAGTTCTTGGATCATACTCTGCAGCTCTGAAGGGGTAGTTGCAAAGATGACTACGTCATCAGCAAAACGAAGGTGAGTTAATTAATCTCCATTAATCTTTATCCCTTTGTTTTCCCAGTTCAATGATTGAAAGACATTTTGCAATGTGGTGTTAAAGAGCTTGGGAGATATGGTGTCACCTTGTCTTACTCCCTTTCCAATTCTTATTTGTGCTGTATTGGTGAGTGTGGGATAGCATTTCCTCTGATCCCGATGGTATAGTTATACCGCTACTGGCGGTCGTCAGAGTCCCTTTAGTGGGAACAGGATGCACCATGATAAGGCGGGGTTGGCATTTGTCAAGGAGAGGTGATATGTTGCGCATCACCTGACCTTGCATCCCGTATATATATATATCTGGGTCTTTTCCTGTCCGTCGGAATCCAGTCTAAAATTCTGGTTGTCAGTCCTCCTGGCAACACTACATACAGGGTGTTGCAAAATCATCTTTACAACGTTGACCCTCAATATAACTGAAACGGAATAAGAGAACAAAAATCGGTTTATTGCATATTGAACAGCACGTTCCAAAGTTTGTAGGGATGCTAGTAGAGCTCCACATGTGCACAGCTGGTTGTGCAAATACCATCGAAAAGGTCTTTGACCTTTTGCCATGTTCTCCCGAGCATGTCCTCAGGAATTGTTGTGATGGCAGCTGTAATCCTCTGCTTTAGCTCATCCATATCCAGAACCTTCGTGCAGTACACAATATCTTTCACATAGCCCCACAGAGAAAAGTCTACGGGGGGGGGGGGGGGATAAGTTCCGGTGAATGTGGAGGCCAAGGAATTGGACCATCCCATCTAATCCATCGCTCCGTAAAGGTTTCATGAAGAAACTCACGAACACGAAGCGCTCCGTGCAAGGGTGCACCGTCCTGCTGGAAGATGATAGCCAGCTGCAGGCTCTTTAATTGGGGGCCTGGTTGGTTGGTTGATCAGTTTTTATGGTGCAAGGGCCATGTGTGGCCAAAGAGCACCAGACACAAGACAATCAAACAAACAGTGTTAAAAATGTGGTATAAAACTTTAAATCAGGCTGATTTAGTAAAAATGGGAATGAGAAAAAGTTTAAAAACTAGATACGATTAAAAAAGGCAATTTGTTTTAAAAAGCAAAAGAAAGTGAATGTATCGCAGAGGTCACCCACGAGCTGCTGCAACGTAGCTGCATCGTCGTTCAACAAATGAGAATGAAAAAAGTGAAAACGCACAGCACGAAAACGAGCACAACTACAGAGAAGATGGGTGACAGCGAGTCGGCAATTGCACGTCTCACACATCGGCGCAGTGTCGCCACACAGCAAGAAGCCGTGGGTGAAACGACAATGCCCAATGAGGAGGCATACAAGAACAACTTCCTCCGTACAATTCCCAATTTGGGAGGGGGATAACAAACTCGCACAGCATGTTCAAACAAACATTGGAGGTGACTGTGTGTGTTTTCGGTGAAAAAGAACAGGCCGATGTTGCAGTCATGCAGGAGACCGCACCAGAAGTTAACCTTAGGTCTGTCACGTTTTATCTCGTGGAGAGCATGTGGGTTTTCAAACCCCCAAATTCTGCAGTTATGCCTGTTGACAACTCCACAGCCATGAAACATTATTGCCTCACATCGCTAAATAAATCATGTTTCAGGAAGCCTTCTTCGTTCCCAATCCTGTGGAGCATATAAACAGCAAAATTGAAACATTTCAGTTTATCCCTGAGGTGCAGGTTTGTGTCACATGCACTTTGTATGCAGTCAGATGCAAGAGCTTGTGCAGCACCCTGTGTATCGTTGTAGGAGCTAACCCCAACTGCCTTGAGGCCGTACGAATCGACTTCTCTCGACTTCCTAGGAAACTCTGTCGAACACATTCCGTATCCTGTTCACCTGTGCTTGGCCAGCCAGCACCCTTTTTATGAAGCACACTCCCAGTCTCCATAAACTTTGTGCTCCATGCGTATCGAGGGTCTGGATGGTGGATCACATCGGTATTTGGTATGGAAATTCCTTTGGACTTGTGTATCTGACTTTGTCTCTATGAACCATGCCACACACTGGGCCTTTTCCTGTGGAGTAGCCATTGCCAAGTTCATGGTTGCACCTGAAAGTAAACAAAAACCTTTTGCACACCAATAAAATTTTATGCATTGCTGTTACATGTACAAAAAACAGAACTTAGCTATCTTATTTCGTTTAGGTTTTATTCAGGGTCAAAGTTGCGAAGATAATTTTGGAACACCCTGTATATATACACTCAGTAAACAAAACATAAGAAATAGAGGTGATGGGCAGTTGACATCGGCATCCCCAGTGCAGAGTGAAACAGACCCAAACACTCAATGCAGGCAATAAATAGGCGGACAGTAGGGCTTCACAACAGTGTATCACAATCAACAAACATGGGTAAACGTGGTGATCTGAGCGACTTTGATCATGGACGCACTGTCTGCACAAGACAGATGGGTCATTCTATCACCCAAGTGGTAAGAACCCAACGCTTCCCGAGGGAAACTGTATCAAGGATGTACCGCAAGTATACCATCAACGGATGTACCAGTCCCCAGAGAGCAATTGGTGGCTTACCACACGCTACTGATGACCGAAATTAACGTAGACTATCCAGGCTCATACAGACCCACCACTTGGTAATATCAGCATAAATCACATTGAGGTTAAATGTCAGAGGCCCAGCAGCATCAGCAAGTGAATGGTGCAGTGCACGCTGCGTACCCTGGGCTGCAGCAGCCGACACCCTAATTGTGTGCCACTGTTAACTGTTATTCACCAGAAATTACGCCTTGCCTGGTGCTGGGAACATAAAAACTAGACTTCTGCAGAATGACACTGACAGCACAAGGCCATGGCCCAGCCAGCTCTGTTCAAGGCAGTAGTGGCTCTGTGATGGTTTGAGGAGCCTTCTCATGAGACACATTAGGTCCCTAAATGTGTATGGAGAAGTCCTTAACCACTGCAGGATATCAGCATGTGCTGGCTGATCACCTACACACTTTAATGGCCTTTGCACATCCTGTGGCCAATGGTCTGTTTCAGCAGAACAGCGCACTGTCCACCCAGGAATGGCTTGAAGAACACTCGTCTGAGTTTGGAACCATCCAGTGGTCTCCCAAGGTTTCTAGATTTAAACCCTGTAGAGGCTCTCTGGGATTCAGTAGAATGGAGCATCAGATCCATGGATCCTATAGTCTTGGGTGGAGTTGTGGACAATGCTGCAACAGGCAGGTTGGAATTACCTCCGTAAACCCTCTGGCATCTGGTGGAGTCGATGCCTCGGCATGTACACACGCACGTGTGCGTGTGTGTGTGTCTGAAAAATTTCCATTACACCAATTTTTGTGCTTTAATATGTGAACACTTTTCTATGATATTAGACTGAGCAAAAATGAATGGTATTCATTACTTTGTGCAGAATGAGTGTTTGTTAAAGCCATTACCTTCTCTAATTGCAGTACATGGAGCACCTTCTTCATGTTCTAACCTGATTTCTTTTAAGGCTACCAAGTTGTCTGTTAGAAGACTTTTACCTTTGAACACTGTGGCATAAGTCCCCTGGAATAAGAAAATTGTTTCATACAGGGACAAATTTTATAAAGTATTAGGATAGGAATTGAACTGCTACTTAATGCAAAATTCAGAAACATTCGTTTAAACACTATTCTGTACAACAGCTTGCAAGACACATCCACAAAGATTTCTAAGAGCATAATCCAGGTGTAAAGATATGAAAAAACAAATTTACCACCAATAGTAAATCTGACACCATTACTTACAAAACAAATCCATTATGTAAAAGTATCAAATTTGGAAAAACAATTTAGGATTATTTTAAAAACATTTACTATCATGTTATGAAATTGTTCTTGTTCAAACAACTACTGTTGCACCTGCCACGAATAAAATTTTTTTATAAACAACAAACTTTTTTTTAAATAAATGAAAATCGTATTTTCTTTCTCGATATGATATTTCTGAGTTTCAATCCTGATGTCCTGGTAAATTATTTATCAATAAGCCTCTACAAATAGACCTTGGCAACAAAAAAAAAATTATAATTTTTGAAAATGGATGGCATTTGTTGAAGGTAGGTAGATATCTATGTTGCAGTTCCAGACAGGAGGTGCATTCAATTTGCACTCTTTATAAAAAATGTTGATTGATGCTGATATATAGTGGATTGGAACTATCAAAAACAAGGATACTAAAATGCATTACAGTTAAAAATGACCACAGGACATCAGACTAAAACTCAGAAATATTACAAAGAAGAAAATGTAAAAAATATTCTATTTCCAAAAAAGTTTGTTGTTTGCAAAAAAATTCATTCATAGAATATACAATTGTTGCTTGAACAAGCAGAATTTCCAGAAAGGAGAACAAACATGAGTAAGAGTTTCTACAAAAATATCTTAATTATTTTTCAAGATTACTCACATCAGTATGGGTGAAGCCCAAGAACTTGAGAATTAACAAAACTTTCACATACTTTTTTATAAATGTTACTCAGAATGAAGGTAATATGATTATTTCTAGTTTCAAGACTTAGAAGATTATATCAACAAACATTTACCATAAAGCCTGCATATTTTTCTAAAAGGTTTTTACCAGTTTTGCCAAATACGTATATATGTCCATAGGAGTAACTTAGGGACAAGGGAGTACTTTTTACTTTCCCAAATGATTATATTTTCATTACTTTCAAATATTACATTTCTTGAAAAGTTAACTCAAGTTTCAACTTCATTAAGTTAAAATTGTGATGAGAACTCATTGTTGAATCACTGAAGCATGAATATAGAAGTTTTTGAAATGTTGAGTTTTCATATCCTCACACCCACCCCACCCTCCTCCCAAGAAAGAATAACTCAAGTTACACTTAAAGTGCCAATACAAATGATGATGATAAACATTTTAAAGTCTGCAATAATCTAATTCATGATTTTGTGCATACAAGCAGACTAAACCTATATAACATCAACACAGAGTGCAAATGTTTTCTAGCTCACCAAATAATACTTGATGACTCAAGAAAGTGTTTATTAATGAATATGAAATGCAAAATGAAGAAATGTTACTTGAAACCCAACCATTATAATGAATTCTAGCAATAAACTGTAGTCATCATTATGGTGTAGTCTACAAATAAAGATAGAATGATGTGCCTAGACTTTTTTTTTTTTTTTTTTTTTCAAAAGGGAATTCTATTTTCAAATAAAACATATGTACATTATCACTTAAATCATGCAACTTCAATTTGACACCTAGCAGTCAAAGATATCTCCCCCGCTTTCAAACAATAACTAGAACAATGTGATATAAACAAAACAGAATATTTGCAAAAATTCCATAAAACTGAGACTAACGGAAAAAATTAGAAAAAAAAAAAAAGGTTTTCAATAACCAAAAAAAAAAAAAAAAAAAAATATTACTGTCATCTGTATTATCCAACACAAAGAGGATTTGTATAATATACTTTTTATACATTTTATACATGGAGATATTTCATCAGACACAGGTAAAATAATGTAAGCATGTCATTAAACCTTGACTTTTTAAAACATTTCAAGTCATTTGTTGCATTGACTGCTTTATCTTTTAAACAAGGGAAGGGGCGGGTGGGGGAGGAACACTAATATCTGTCATTTTGCACTTCTAATCACAATTTCGAGAGGAAGGTAAATGGCCGGAGGCAGGTCTGCACAAGTCTTCCCTGGGCGAAACTTTTTTCTCACCAGTTATGAGAAAAATTTCAGGTTCGGATTGCCCGGAATTTTTACTGAAAGGTTTACCATTTTACTCCTGGATTAAAGAAAAATATTTCAACTCAAGAAATGAAGATCAGCTTTCTAAACAATCAGATGGTGAAAATCACCGAGTAAAACAAAAACATGAAGTGCATGCACGCTACTGGATGCATTGATTAATTACAGCTGAAATCAACAAGCTTGGCTATAAGACAATAATTTTAAATGGGCCAGTTTGTATTTTTAAAAGTTAAAATCAAATTCCATTTTTCACTTTGTTGGCTTTAGCTTCCTTTTCTAGTAAGTGTGGCAGCGGTCAAGGTTGGAGTAACTAACCTATGCACAATTTTTACACACAATGTAGTTAGTTACTTTAGGACTTCATGGAATTACTTTTAAAATGTATATTTGTAAAGGAAACACAGATATGATCACTTTAGAACTGCAGCAGCTGTGAGCTAGACTATTATAAGGGCTTCATGTACAATACAATAATTACTGGGGATTTCACATTAGTCAGGGTCAATGGATATCATACAACAATTGACTGTCATTTCTGAGCAATGTTTGAATACACAGAGGCTGAAATGCATGGATTTTTTTCTTTTCCGAGAACATACACAAGACTGAAAAAAAAAAAAAAAAAAAAAAAGCTAAACTTTTCAATTGGGTGAAAAATCAGAATGCATGGCAAATAAGTGTGAATGATGAGCAAGGCTGAAATGCCCACAGAAATTTATTTATGTAAATGTTAAACTCTGGTGAGCATCACTATTCTCAAAATATTAGCTCATTGAATTCAAAACAAAATAAAATGGGTTTAAAAGACACTGCCTCGAACACAGTTAGTTTGTTTTTTCTTGTTTTGTAGCTGTACTTGCTTGAACATCATATCAAGGTTCCTCTTGTCTTCAAGCCTTGCTTTATTCTCAGCTAATTCCACAGCCATATTTGTCTTCTGTTGGCTGCTACTGCACAGCATCAATTGCTTAATATTTATTTCTGCTGATATCTTTTCCCGTTTCTTCACTGTCACCTTTCTTTCTTTCTTTCTTTCTTTTTTATTTATGCTCTCAGATGACAATAATTTCATCTATCATGCTGAAAAGTACCATGAATGCATGATATCAAAGCTTTTCCTACTTTTAGATAAATAGTGTAACTTTAACAATCTGGATACTTCTGGACACCATGCAACAATTCTTACAAATTTTACGACTTCATCATTTCCATTTCCAGAAATGTTTACCTTCTTTCTCAAGTTGAACTGTGAATATTTAGGGAAACGGGAATAACATTTAACAACAAAACTGAAAAGTAGGATCATCGCGGCGAGGGAGAGGGGGGTATGATTATGGGAGAAATCTTCAGTCCGAATTTTATTTTTGGAAGTATTTCCCCTATTTTCAAGCTGAAATACAAATATTTATGGAATAAAATGATATCAAACAACAATACTGGGCACAAGAAACATCGTGAAAAAAAAATATGATTACGGAAGGAATCTTCACTCCGTCTATCTTCCGTTTTTGACAGTTTCAAAAGATAGAATTCCATCTCCTGATGGAAAAAGACCATCCCCTTTGCGACCAATCATCCCCCCCTCGTCTCTTCAGTTCTGCCTCGATCCCATGAATAGCCAAAATGATAACGGAAAGGGCAGAATTCTTCAAATCTGTGGAAGAAACTTATGCCTGAAGGTTACATGAAAATTTTTGCACAGCCAAACTTCTGTTTTGGGAAATTGTTGCCTACAGTTTCAAGCCAAAATACAATCACCCATGCAATAAAATTACATTTAACCACAATACGGGATAGAAGCAACGTCACGAGAAAAAAATTTATGATTACAGAAAAATCTTCCTCTGTTTAACCTCCGTTTTTGTAAGTTTTGAAAGACAAAATACCGTTCCCAGACAGAAGGCTCCCCCTAACTCCCAAAATTTTTTCTTCCATTTTGCATGGATCTCAAGAATAACCCAAATGATGGAAAAAAAAAGCGAAATTTTGCAAATCCGCGGAAAACCTCGTGTATGTGAGAAATGTTTATGTAAACAGACTTTTCAGCTTCAAAAACAAATAGTATGTTGTCCCAGATGTACGAAGTTTGAATGAAATTCAAAATGAGTATAAATAAGGAAAAAAACAAAGTTATCATTTTTGAGTGAGGAACTGTTAGCACTGAATGTAATATAAGTCTAAATGGCACAGTGGTTGACCAGGTGAATGAGCTTGTGTACTTAGGTAGAATGTTTGACAGAAAGAACAAATTGGATGGTGAAATTAGTAAGAGAGTGAATTTTTCATTGAAAGTCATGGCTGCTTTGGGAGGTTTTACATAGGAATGATCGGTTCTCAAAAGAGTCCCACATGGCTGTGTATGAAAGTGTAATTGGTTCCTACTTTGATGTATGACAGTGTAACCTGGGTACTACAGAAGAAACATAAGATTTGTTTGTGTGCTGGAGAAATGTGTTACTTACAGGGTAACAGTTGTGGCGAGACATGTTCTGATTGTGAGAGGAATGAAAATGTGTTGTAGTTGTGTAATGTGAAGCAAAATGTTGTTAGTAAGGTGGAGACTAAAATGCTTCGATGATTTGGACATGTTGAGAGAATGAGTGATGAGATGCTTACCAAGAAAAATTTTTTTTAGCCCAAGTGGCAGGAAGGAAAGGCAGAGGAAGGCCAAGGAAGTCATGGGAGAATCAGATTCAGGAGTGTCTGCATGATAAAAAGATTATGAGTATGAAGTATAGAAGGTCTTGTCTACGTCGTGTGATGGATGTCAGTGAAGCCTGAGTTGTGTATCAAAATCGCTGTAAATAGAGAAGTTTGATACGGCAACAGTAAGAAAATAATAAGTTAAAAATTTATCTAGTAGTTTGTATTTCTTTGTGGAGCTAACCACTGAATCTCAGAGAACAGCTTAGTGATATGTAGTATGTATGTAGTGAAAACTGATGACCAAGCTTCTGGCATAATACACTGCTACAGCTAAGATGAGGAAGTTCTAAGTATTTGTTGTTTACATATTTGAGGATTGAGGGTATCTTGTTTATACTTTAGCATGGAAGAGGATATGAGCTTGCAGTAGTAACAGAAGTAGGCTCCTATGAGAAATGACATATCTCTCTGCATCCTATTCAGTTTACTGCTGAGGTAGCTGAGCTCAGTACAGCAGCTTTATTTGTCCAGAGGAAGTCTTACATTACTTACAGTAAGTGACAAAGAACACTGGACAATAGTTTAAAATATGATGGGTCATAAACTGAGGAGTCTGAACCAGGCTGAGTGAGACCCTAAAGTTTGAGTTCAGGCCAGTGCTTGAGTTGGGCGTTTATGGAGGTGTAGTAATGAACCATTCACCTTGGGAGATTACCAGCAATTTATGGGGAGGAAAGGCTCAGTCCAGACCCAAAGACATATATAGTTTACAGCCCGAGCGTGGAGTAATACTGTGCTAATTATACATATAAAATCAAACGCAAAACTAAAACATGGATGTCAACATGTAAAGAAATATACATATTTTCACTTAACTAATTCAGGCCTTATCACAAGACATTCAACTTACAGCAGTCTATGTTTCTTTGTACACTATGTAAACCACAGATTTATGAACATGTTCATCATATACATATGATGCAATTTGGTCTAAAAATCCTACAAACATAACAAGTAAAGTCTCTGTAAGGAAATCAAAAAATAGAGCCTGCACAGAAACACGATCTTACAAAAATGAAGTGTTTTCTCATTGAAGTGCTTAGCACAGTAAAGATCATGACTCTGAAACTTAGCTTATTTCTTTGAATTTTATCTTACTTGAAGCACACAACAAAACACACATCTTTACCAAACATAAAAGTTATTAAAAAACTGACTTACTTCACCTAACTTGTCCAACTTCATATAGGATTCCATTCGACCAAAACCAATTTCAGACTAAAGAGGGGAAAAATGAAAAAAAATAAGAAGTAAAAATCACTACCCATTCCATAAATTTAAAAGACATTCACACACAAACTAAGTTCTACATTCAGCATTATGCCCCCCCCTCAAAATTTTTTTTTTTTAATAAACATCACAAAAAAAATTCTTCCTAATGAAACTGTTCTACATTTCAAAATCCGTTTAATACTACATGAGAATTTCAGTATGATGAAGACATTTCCATACAGGATGCTTTTGGAAACTCTGAACTTTAACAATAGGTACAATTTAGCATTGCTTTAAAGGGAGACTGAAAGTTTATTGTTCACATAAAATTTTGTCATTCCATGTTACTGGAAAGAATGTTATCAAAGAAACCACATGCACTCACAACAGAAAACAATGTGCAATATAAAATATCATGCGAGCATCCAATTCATTAGGGCCAGTAGCCCATTTTTGGGAATTAGGTAGCCATGCAGCTACAAGATCAAATCAATACTTCATGCCATTACAACTACAACAACAAATGAATATGTGTTGTTGTAGTTGTAATTGTATGATACTACAGCCTCATTATCAAATGAATACATTTTATGCTTCTACAGCTACACAATCAAACGAATACATCGATTGTCTGAATACTTTATGTTACTATGCTACAAGATCAAATGAATAATTCATGCTATTCAGAGTAGCAGATTCCAGACGTATGCATATAGTTAATTATGTAGCAGATTTTGCAGATAGTTTTTGCTAGTAGATTAAACAAAATGTGATTTACAACAATTAAAACACTTACTCAAGGCATTACTTAGATGAATATACTTAATTCTATTTTAACTTGAAGAACTTTCAATTATTCTTCACCTCTTGTCAGTTCTTACTCCCACTCCCCCTCCACACACACACATTTCTGGACTCTAGATTTTATCAAGGCCTGTCCTCAAAAGTTTCATTTACACAGAAAGAATTTTAATTTTATTGCCAAGGTTCCTTTTCCAGTTGCCAGTTATTAAATTAAAATATTTTCCTTATGTATTTTGTAAGTCTACTATTTTTAAATTAAGTAGTTGAAAATGTTATTTATAATTTTTGAAGGTTCATTAATGGAACTGTTTTTCTGGATATGAATATTTTCTTTAATTAGTCTTTTATGATGTTCTTAGTCCAATTTTTCCTTTAATTAGTTTTTTTATGATGTTTAGTTCAATGTTTTAATATTTTGACATAAAAGTCCATTTCACACACATTGCTGCACATTCAATTGTAATGAACTTATTTTGTCCTCACTGGGATCTGTAATGTTCTAATAATTATTTATTGTTTTATTATTTTTTCTTTAAATTGTTGTTCTATTGTAATCATGGTTTGTGCCTCACAGATTTGCTACAAGTTTTCTGTTTCAATGGTTGTGCACCCAGATACATTTTATTTTTATGCAACTCTGATGCTATTACAGCTGCATGATCAACATGTCATGCTGCTACAACTACATGATCAATACTTCATGCTATTATAGCTAAATGATGAAATGAATACTTCCTGTCACTATAGCTACATGATCAACTGAATACTTCATGCTCCTACACCTACATGAACAAATGAATACTTCATGCTACTACAACTACATGATCAAATGAATACTCATGTCACCACAGCTATGATAAACTGAAGACTTCATGATACTATAGATACATAAATAAATGAATACTTCTTGCTATTACAGCTACATGAATAAATTAATATTTCATGCTACTACAGCTACACAATCAAATGAATACTTTATGCTAATACAGGTGCATGATCAAATGAACACTTCATATTACAGTTACTACAGATTCACGATTAGATGAACGAGAACACCATCAAGTAGTTGTTCTCAAAACCTTACTGAAGGTCTAACGGGAAAGTGACATGATTCGACCTTGAGCATGGGGTGAGTGTTTAGAGGAGAGCCACGAGTGTCAGCAAAGCTTCTGCACTTATGGAACATAAACAAGCAATAGTAGTAAGAGCATACAGGCAGTGGTTGGCACAGCAAAACACCAGTAGCGACTGCACGAACTGTGGTGCGAAATGGTAGTCGATGTCCAATATGAGGGGAGTATAGCCAGATTCATAACGGCCAAACAGATGTGTAACTGTGTCAAATAAGAAAGAATTTGAATCAGAAATAATGCCAAAAATCATCTCAACACACAGTGTACATCATACACTGCCTGCCTGCATTACACAGGCATCAAGATTAATAGACAGTAAGGTTTGCTTATCCCACCTTCTTTGCAGACAAATAATCAGGACGTCACTGGGTAACATCACAGTCCTAACATGTGAATCGTAGATCTGAACCGTAGCAATGGAGGAAGATGTCTAGTCAATAACTTTTATAACTTAAACACAGAACGAAATCTTATGCAAAAGCACATTTACATTAAATACAGAAGAAATTCACAGTCGTGTGAATATTTAGTAACAGAGATTCAAAAATACCTCATGCACATTTTCATTATGTAAAGGGCAGGAAAACGGCTATACTTTTAAATGTTAATTTAGTTACAAAGGGAATTTCTGCTGTTTTTATATAAATTTAAAAGGGAAAACAGAATTTATGAAGATCTCTTAGAATTTATGTTTCGTTACGCAAAGGGCAGGAAAACGGTTATATTTTTAAATGTTAATTTAGTTACAAAGGGAATTTCTGCTGTTTTTATATAAGTTTAGAAGGGAAAACAGTAGAATTTATGAAGATCGCTTAGAATTTATGAAGATTATTCCAGTTGGTTTACGAATAATAATTCTGACACTGGTGCAGATACAAAGAAATGTGGCGATTAGGTAGTCTTACGGCGATTTGGACAGGGATGTCACAAAGCAATCATGGGAAGTGCAGGATGAGCATAACCTTGTCATCTACTAACCTTGCACAGGTATAAGCTGTGTTGTAGAAGGGGCTTAGCTTACTTTAGCAGTGCTAAGACACTTTTTGTGGTTAAAGGGCAAGAGAAGCTGGACAAAAGAATTTCTTCAGATGATCACAAAAGGAGGAAATTGTTGTACATTTTTTGTAATTCTCAATCTTTTTACATACAATTTTGATTAACAGATGGCACCAGATGCACACCGCATTTATATACCCAATATATATAAATACAAGTGAAAAGGAATGGTTCATTTTTAGTGCACCAGAAAGAGCATAATATCATTATATAAATTTTCTGCAACATGACATTTTTTGTGTAGAGTAAACTTTGCATTAAGCTCCAGAAGAATATTTATTCATGGTATGGGTCTTGGATCTCTGGTGGTTGCGCCATGAACCATGAATTCTAAAGCCTACGTTAAAATCTTGGACAATCTGCACTCCCAACACACTTGTTTTATAGAATAGGAACCTCCACCACAGTGTTGGTATATAAGAAATTCAAAATTTAAAAACCAGCACCCACAAATTACTTGCAAAAATTATTACACAAAAAAGTTCCCTTAGAAACGGAATAAACATCAACACAAAGGCACAACAGGAACCTTTAGGAGGACAAACAGCCATGATCCATATGTGGCACAAAATTGCTGCACACAGAATAGCAGGGCAGTATAATCAAAATTAAGTAGAAGACTCACAAAGCACAGGCACAAAGAAGGCATAATATTCAAATCTCCGTTGTTTCATCAGGAGAACACCAACAGAGTGCAGCGGCTTTTCTATGTCTGCAAACAGCCTGAAGTTCAAAGGCCCACAGACAGCCTTTGAACTTTGTCTTCTTGCGCCAGAGCCTCCATGTATGACGGCACATTGCTGTGTGTTGTTAATGTTGCAGGCCTGTCACTGCATTTATCATCCATCGATGCACTACACTTGTGTGTGGATTTTGAATACTGCTCTGAATGCTTATGACTTGAGGACCATAGACTTCTTGCAGTTGGTAGGGGGATTTCTGCTGTAGGTTTCATGTCCAGAGAAACCTAACCACTGCAAGCACCACTTAGTGAGACCGTGTTTTCCAGGCAGGTCATCATGTCACTAGAATCTGTTTTCAGCATGTTGTGTTTTTATTCAAACTCTTACACCAAACAATGTCCTATAGTCATAATATAGTAATTATAATGGGAGACACCCATTTACATATCCCTAATCGGCAGGCAAAGGTTATTGAAAGTTCCTTATTGATTAGCTTAAATGCAAAGCATGGGGGTAACAGTGTCCCCCTCACACCCCATTACATCTACAGCAACGAGAGCCTTGATATGATAAAATGTTCAAAGAATACTTCAGCAATGAAAACTAACTTCACACTTTCAACAAACAATGATGAATGCCTTGCACACTAGTAATTAGTCAACAATATTTCACTATAGAGAGTGCTGAAAACCTTATACTCACTAGTGACTGCCTCCGTACTGTCCTGCTAATGGGGCCTTCCAAGGTGGGACTAACTGACTGTTTGGCAATGAAACTTTCAGGAAGATGAACATCGGCAGGAAGTGAAAGACGTTTGCTTATATCTTGCTGCAAAGAAGGAATAAAAATAGTAAGACCACAAAAATGCATTATATTTATGTGCACATTAGCTTTAAAATTCAGTTTACCAGGTATCACATAAAAATTTTGTCCACTTCATTCTTCATCATACAAAAGTTTCTTCAACAAAAGATTTTCTCCAGAAAAACAGCCTTGAAATGCATATTATGGCAGTGACACAGTGGATCCACATTCATTCCAGGTAAATCATACATTCATTGCACAGATTATGAAATGTTTCCAGAAGGAAATAAACTATTGATTTACAAGCTGTCAGTTTATTTTGTTATTAAGCTTTCCTGATGAGCCACATCTATTGCATAATTTTACAAAATAATCTTTAAGTGCTAACTTAAATACATCTGTGTCAATTACAAATGGAAACCACAGCTTATACAGGGGTAAGTCAAAAAATGAAGGCAATTTCGTTGCATTTACCAAAATCAAAGTGGAAATTACATAACTGGGAGTTATTTAGCAGTGTAGTCTCCCTGCAGTTCCATGCACTTTTTGTAATGATCCATGAGCTCCTTCATTCCATCAGAGAAGATTTTTGGCTGTCCCTGAACCCATGTACACGCTGTTTCTTTCACATTCTCATCACCACCAAACTGCTGACCATGCAAGGATTCTTTAAACAAACCAAAGAGACAAAAATCACTTGGCACTAGGTCTGGGCTGTAAGGTGGATGAGGAGGAACCTCAAACTAGAGGTTTTGAATTATTGCCATGATTGCAGCTGTTGTATAGCGTAAGCATTGTTGTGGTGCAAAAGAATATTTTTTTTTTACAAATTGAAAGATCCAACCCGTCTTTAAGCATTGCTGAAAATGTTGCACTGTTTATAAGAGGCATATTAGGAAAGTAAATACTGTTTGTGAATTTTGTTGCTTCAGCAAGAAGGTCATGACATTGTGAATGTGTGCGACTTCCCTCATTTGTGGACAAGCCACAGACGCCATTACGAGAGAACATCAGATCATCCTTGTGGGTTATTCTGTGCGTTTAACAAGTTTAAGAAGATCGAGCGGCCTGCTGACTGTGAGATAAGGTTTGTAATTTGATTTTTGAATGCAAGAAATGTGAAACCACCTGGCATTCATCGTCATAGTTGTGAGGTCTACAGCCAAACTGCCATGAGCAGTAGAATGGTGAGGAAATGGGTCAGACAGTTCAATGAAGGTCATGAGAATGTGCAAAAGGACAACTGGAGCGGTCGGCAATCTGTGGTCAACAATGATTTAATGCGTGCAGATGAAGCAAATGTTTGTGAGGACAGACGTTTCACAATTTTCAGCACTTTACATTTCCCACAAATTTCAAGGACTGTTCTCTACAAAATTGTGTCAAATCATTTGGGGTTTCAGAAATTGTGCTCACACTGGGTGCCGAAGGTGCTCTCCAAGGAGCACAAAAGCAAGTGGGTTGACAGTGCATTGGCTTTTCTTACGCAACACAGTAAGTGAGGCGACAAATTCTTGAACCATATCATCACAGGTGTCAAAACGTGGCTGTCCAGAATCTCAGAAGCAGTCCATGGACTGGAGGCACACCTCATCGTCAAAAAAGAAAAAATTCAGTACAGAGTTTTTGGAACAGTCAAGGAGCTTTGTTTGTTCAATTCTTGTCTAAATTAGGCAGAACAGTAAACTCATCAGCCTATTGTTAGATCGTGAAGAAACTGTGTCGCACTGTCCAAAACATAAGAGTGGCATGCTTATTCGTGGTGCTGTCTTGCTTCATATGACAACGCTCAGCCTCACATTTCTCCACAGACTTTAGTACTCATCACATCATTTGGCTAGAAACAAATGGATCACCTCCCTAAAGCCTAGACCTAGTGTCAAGTGACAATCACCTGTTCTTGCACCTGAACAAGTTCCTTGCTGATTGGCATTTCTTCGATGATGATGAAGTCGAAGAAGCAGTGAAGAAATGGCTGCCGTCACAGGTGGCCTCATTCTACAGTGAGGGAATACAAAAACTGGTGCCCCGTTATGATAAATGCCTCAATCATGGCAGAAACTACATAAAAAAGTAGTTTAAGGTATGGCAAATCTGATAAAAATAGCGTTTTTTTGCAAATGCATTCTCATTTAATTTTAACAGCCTAGCCATACTTACTTTCCGAATAAGCCTTGTAGTTTGTCCATATTCCTATAAATGTTCCAATATAGGCTCATGTATATCACAGGTTGAAAAAGTTAGCAAGTTTTCTTCACCAGGGAATAATCTTTCGATTTTTTTTTTTTTTTTCTTTCCTGGGGTAAAAGTGTTCTACTCTGTCTCTAGCTTCTGGTGTTAAAATGGTGCACCCACGTCTCATACCTAGTGAAAATCCTTCCCAGTAAACCTGGATCTCCTTCATAACTCTGTAAGAACTGGTTGGAAATCTTACGCTGTTTTGAGACCCACCTGGCACACACTTTCTGGTAGCCTAAGTAGTCATGTGCTATTGCATAGACAGAAGTGTAACTTTATGTCTAACAAGTTAGTAAAATCATGCAATGCATTGATTATTATACGCTTTCCAACATACCGGAGATCATTACTCAAGTTATTACTCAAATTATGAGGATAATGGCTGTGGAATAAATCTCGCTCCTGTGCCTTTACCTTCGATCCCATTTCGATGATATTCAACAGAACCGGTTAAGCATACTTCTGAAACAACATGATAAAGTTTTGTCTCAATCGAAGCATTTTTACATAAGTTATGACACATAAAGGCAAAGGAATGGATCCCGATCCTATGTCCTGACCTTTGACCCCATTTCGCTCATTTTCAACAGAGTTCGTCCCCAGGTGGCTCCCTACCACACACTAAAATTTCATCGAAATCGAACCATTTTTACGCAAATTATGATGCATGAGGGCAATAGAATGGATACCCTTCCTATGTTCTGACCTTATATCCCATTTCGCCCATTTTCAATAGGGTTTGTTCCCAGGTGGTCCACTACCACATACTAAAATTTTATCGAAATCTAACCATTTTTATGTAAGTTAGGACGCATAAGGGCATGGAATGGATCCCTCTCCTATGTTCTGACCTTTGACCCCATTTTGCTCATTTTCAATAAGGTTCATCCCCAGGTGGTCCCCTATCACAATAAAATTTCATCAAAATCGACCAATTTTTATGCGAGTTATCGTGCGGACAGACAGAAGGACAAAGCTGGAGAATATATGCTCTCCTATGGTTGGAAAGGTAAAAAAATCAGGTGCAGCAGACACAGTAATCTGTTGGTCTCCTCCAATGAGAGTTGACGTGGTCTTGTGTTTATGACACTGATAGGCACCCTGATCAAGCTTCTTCAGTCACACTCTTCCTCTGTCAGATTTAAAACTTTCTTGCAACTCCAGATAAGAATTTCAAATACACAAAAATCAATAATTAACCAGTGCTACACCACTAATTATTTCATATTTTGCATTTTAAGTTTTATCTTTTTATAAAATATTTTGAAACTGGTGAATGTACACATGATTGCCAAGCCCCCTAACCTTTGTTCACGCACATTAACATGTGAAAAACAGAAAATATTCAACTTTATCTTGTTCTATCAGTAATTATTTTCTTAAACCATTTTCTATGGCACATACAGTAAACTTAATACCAGATTGTGCTACCATTTTGCTGTAAATTTCAAAAAGGTTGAGACCTCGTCTGCCCAAAGAAGTCCTTACTTTGGCATGATGTTCAGTATCGGTACAACTGGAAAGAGGAGCTTCCATGTTTACACGCTGGTGTTATTTACTGTATCATATTAATTTACAAACTGCCTTTACTCTTACATTTGTACTCAATCAACAACAGAAAAAAAAATACTTTAGTTCACTGCTGTCCAACTGGAAAATAAAAAATAAACCAGTATCAAATAAAGAATAAGCAAAATATCATTTCTGACTGAAAAGAGTTTAACATCAAATCTGAAACATTGTATTCCATCGTACAAAAAAAAAAAAAAAAAAAAAAAAAAAAAAACCATTATGTAGCTCATCACTGGGACTACAAAATGCAATGGACATGGTAGTGAAATGATGTGAAGAAAATAGAGAAAACCACGCTTAAGTTACATAAAAGTTATAGTTTGCATGGAAGCTTTCAAACTATATCTTTAGTTCTTCTTTGGCCAACTTCTGGCTGAAGAACTAAAGATATAATTTGAAAGCTTCCATACAAAATATAACTTCTACGTAACTTAATCGTGTCTCCTCTATTTCTTTCACATTATTCATTTCAGTTACATGTTGCTGCCCAACTCTCGCAATGAGAGAGAAAATAACTAACATAATTTAATTAGGAATGGAAACCGTGCCCTTACACATAGAAAACTAAAAATATTTTTAGATGATGCTATATATGGCGACTTGCTTCTGTACGATATTTTAAGCTGGCAGACAGAATAGCTATTGCCTTACTTATAGTTTAACTTGTAACATTAACATCAGGAAACTTGGAAATTGTGTCGCCCTGGAGCGGGGAATCAAATCCGCCTCTCCGATTTCCGTTCGAGTATGCTATCCAATGAACGACCCTGGGTGATGAAGTCCTAATTATCTGGGTGCTAGGAATCAGAACATTCTCTGATTTTCGCCAGTCAAAGCAAATTTCCGATCAAGGGCAATGTAATTTTCAAGTTTTCAAATGTTAAGTTACATGTTGGACAGTAAGCAAGACAATTGTTACTCTGTTTGCTGCCTGAAAAATATTCTGCAATTGTTCCATGTATTTGTGAAGAATATTTCTTCCACAGTCTCCTTGCTTCTGCATAACTGAATCAGTTGGTTGAGTGCTTGAAAATGTTTAGAGAGATTTTGAGTTCAGTCTCAACTGGACCATTTGTCAGAGGCCTCTAACCTGTGATACAGATTGTTTCATGTGACATGCTGCCATTGTTAACACTTTCTTCCTGTGAAATTGCATCCTTCAAGTGCTTCTTATTCATTATTTCTCGGCAGGGCCGGCCTTCAGCATAGGCGAGCAAGGCAGCTGCTAAGGGCAAATTCTAGGGGCTGGGGATTTTAATTATATATCGATTTTCTGTCATCTTCCAATTTTTTTTTATCTGTATTACCTTTAAAATAAAATCACTAAAAAGATAAGCAGTCAAAGTACACCTTTTTTCTTGTCCCACTAGATTTTTTTTTTTGGGGGGGGGATGCTGTTTAGTGAATCTATATAAAAAAACAGCTGTTCCCCTTCTTTATGCTTTACAGTGAAGTTTAGTTTCTTTTCCGCCAGCTTTGCCTATAAAATGGTAATAACAAAGGTGGAATGTATAGGCAGTAAACAATATGCCAGACAAAAGTTTCCGGGATTAAGTGAAAAACAGAACGTCTGAGATTTGCTAATTTAACCAGGTTATAGTTCCCACACTTTTGACTACAGTAAATAGTTTGACTAATGCAAATCTAAATGAGTTCTGCTTCTTATGAGAGGATGAGGGCTACAGAATCAGGGAAGTTACAATGGGTATCCCATTACAATCTCCTTGGGAAGTTTTTTTTTTTTTTTTTTTTTTGGATTGGAGGTTTAACGACCACCGTGAGCAACTCAATGGGCTATAAGCAGTCGCCCGTCCCTAATTTAGGGTCACTGGTTCCAGGGAAGGGAGAGAGCCAGTGCCGTAAGACAAACACAACATCCATGCCTGACCGGGATTCGAACCCGGACCTCTTACGGACGAATGATCAGAGGCCAGCGCCTTAGACCACTGCGCCACCGGGGCGGCCTCCTTGGGAAGTATCATTTATACTGTTACTCATTATACAAACGAAAATGGAACAGCAGACGGAAAACTTAAAAAGGCCATGCCGGCTGCAGGGCAGATGAGAAAACACTCAGGAAAGAATTTTTTTTCTAGTTTGAGTTTTCCACAACAGTTGTAAACAGTGTGATTAATGTTAAACCTTAAGTTATGAGCTCAAAAATGTATGCAGGAATAATCACGAAACAGCAAGCTACAATGGCATTTACAAATAACCATATTGCAGGCAGCATTCGGAGAAGTTCAAAAAATTTCAGGTAAGCCTAAGTTCATATACTCAATAACAATTTTGTGCATTTTTTTAAAATTTTAGTTTCCTGTCATTGAGGGAAAAATATGTTACTCAAATATGATTGAAAAACGATATTTTAACAATAATGCATCATGCACGTTTTTCAGCTAAAAATACTGTTAGGGGTCGCTGAAGTAAATCTTTGCCTAGGCCGCCGAAGTAGTAAGGACGGCCTTGTTTCTCAGTATTAGTTATTGTATTACGTGTGCAACTTAATTCTCGGCCACAGGCAAGACACGTTGACAGCAAATTATAGCAAATCGAATACGTACCTAATCAGGGAAATAATTCCTGTCGTGTTGGATACATTTGAGCCATTGGTCAGGGAGCTGCCGAATGCCACTGAGGAAAAAGAGGGCTGTTTCGAGTTGATAAAGTCATCAATGCTTGTGTGGACCTCCTCGACAAAAGTGAAGTGCATATCACTCAGATGATGTTGCAGGGAGCGAAAGAGGTGATAATCCGACGGGGCGAAGTCCGGAGAATACGCCAGGTGGGAGAAAAGCTCCCATCCCAGGTCAGTGATCATGTTTAAAGTCATTTTTGAGGTATGATGACGCGCATTATCCTGAAGCAACAGGACCTGCCTTCTGCCCTTAACGGTGTACGGCCTTTTCACCTCCATTGCGGCACTCACACGAATGAGTTGCTGACAATAACTCGAAGCATTGATCGTTTCACCAGGTTTGAGCAACTCATAGTGTACGACACCTCCCTGATCCCACCATATGCACAGCAACAACTTCCTGGCATGGATATTCGGTTTGGTGGTAGGCTGACCTGGATAAACCCATGACTTGTGCCGCTTAGGATTATCGTAGAGGATCCACTTCTCATCACAGGTCAAAATCTTGTGGAGGAAATCCTTCTAGAATCTGGAGAGCAAGGACACAGCAACATTGTAGCACCTAGACTTGTCCGCAGCTGTGAGTTGGTGGGGTACCCAACGGCCCTCCTTGTGAATCCGTCCAAGCTTGTGCAGGCGCTTTGCAATGGCTTGCCATGTTATTCCGAGTTCCTGGGCGAGCTCTGACTTCATGCAACAGGGTTCCACGTCCAACAGTTGTTCCAGTTCCTCATCGTCAACTTTCTGTGGCTGTCACAGACGTTCTGCATCATGAAGATTGAAATTTCCCGGCTTAAAACGCTGTAACCACTTCTTACACATACTGTAGGACACATCAGCCTCACCCAAAGCAGCACAGACCATTTGCTGGGCTTCCGTGGCACTTTTTTTCAGCTGAAACGTGAACAGGAGGCAGTGCCTCAAATGCTGCTTCTTGAACGACATTGCTTTCACAGTCAACTTTCATCCCTTCTGTCACTACAGCTGTGAGTGGTTACAGTTGCCTGGAAAGCTGTTGGATGGCACTGCAATCAGCCATTATCGCACACAGCTATTTGCCGACGTTCTATGATCGCTTGCAGTTAGGGGCCGTGAATTAAGTTGCCCACCTAATAACATTGTAAATTTTCTACCAGTTTTTGCGGTCTTGCATTACTTTGCTATATGAATTAACTTGGATATCTATGTCATTGTACATGTTGGCTTTGTCTGTGCAACTGTTCATAACCTTTGTTTTTGTTCATTTTTGTTCACATGAAAGCTATCCCGCTGTCTTTGGAAGTGTTTATTTCTCACGATTGGTTTGAACCATTCTGGAGAATCAACAAATTAATCTCTGTAAATGTAACTGTTTTGCTATTCAATGAAATACAGGCCTCATGGCTCAAATTCTTTGCGTCACGAGGATCACCCAGCGATTTTAAAAACTTGAATAGTTGTCCCATGGCCTCCGCCACCCATCCTCATGTTGGCTCCTGTGGCTCTGGCTGGCGGGGTTACTGTCATGACGATTCATCAAACACTTCTCACTTAAAAGAGTACCATGAATCCCTGTCGTGCCTTTGTTGGGTGATACAGGTTATAGTCCAAGTTTTACTTCATAAATAATTCTCTCTCTCTCTCTCTCTCTTGAAGAAATAAAAGTGTGATACTGATCTAAATAAAAGCTTCAGTAATGCTTTTTTCTTAGCAAACTAGCTTTCTTAATTGACATCATGCTGTATTTGAATGCACTAAATATTGCTTTGCAAGGGAAAGACCAAAATATCTGTAAACCGTCAAATAGTTGGTCTTGGCAACAAACTGTCATTGTTAAATCTAGAAATAAACATTTTGGCTCACCTTAAAAACCTGCAAAGAGATTTTTCGTGAAATTTCAATATTTAGTGAAACCAGATTTTAAAGTATTCGTTCCTTAGCTGGACACTGTTATTAAGAATCTTGATGTCGGGTACAAACAATTTCACTAACTCAAATTAAGCATACATCTGTTCATCAATCCACTGAATGTTTAGCATTGGAAGCATAAACCCTATTTATCAAATGGAATTATACGAACTCCAAGCAGATGAATATACTGGATCTCGATTAGAGACTGAAGGAAACTTCATTTCACTCTGTGAAGTACCCAAACATAAGAGATTTGGAATCAAAAGGTACTTTAATGTTTGGAGGTACTTACATATATCATCATCATCATCATTGTCAACCATTATCAATCCACTGCTGGACGAAGGTCTCCCCAAGTTTCCTCCACAACGGTCTGTCTTGTGCCAGTCTCCTCCATGTCACTCCCGCATATTTACGAATTTCATCCACCCATCTCCCATGTGGTCTTTTTCTGGGTCTTTTCCTGTCCCTTGGAATCCAATCTAAAATTTCGGCTGTCCATCTATGGTCTGTCCTTCTGGCAGTATGTCCAGCCCATTGCCATTTCAGGGATTTAACTCTGATCATGATGTCTTCCACTCTCGTCATTTTTCGGATCCACGAGTTCCTCTTCTTATCTCTCCTGGTTATACCAAGCATGCACCTCTCCATGCTTCTTTGAGTTGTCTGCAGCCTTTGTATGTCTCTTTTAGTTAAGGTCCACGTCTCTGCACCATACGTAAGCACTGGAAGGATGCATTGATCAAACACTTTTCTTTTAAGACATAATGGCATATTGCTCTTGAAAATTATGCTGTTTCTTCCAAAAGCTCTCCAGGCAAGTTTTGTACGCCGATTAATTTCTTCATCAATGTGACCCTCACTTGATATCTGCTGTCCAAGATAAACATACATATCTGTTATCTCCAGTTTTTCTCCATCAATCGATAAATCTTCATTTCTTGTAAAAGCATTGAACATCACTTTTGTCTTCTGAAAGTTCATTTTTAATCCCACTTCTTTACTCTTGTCAGCCAGTTCCTGGATCATACTCTGCAGCTCTGATGGGGTAGTTGCAAAAATGACTACGTCATCAGCAAAACGAAGGTGGGTTAGATAATCTCCATTAATCTTTATCCCTTTGTTTTCCCAGTTCAGTGATTGAAAGACATTTTCCAATGTGGCATTAAAGAGCTTCGGAGATATGGTGTCACCTTGTCTCACTCCCTTTCCAATTTTTATGTGTGTTGTATTTTCAAACAGCCGAATCTTTGCACTTGCATTTTCATAGATGTTATTAATAATATTAATGTATGCATCTTCAATACCGCAGGATTTCAGAGCCGTGGTAACTGCTGATGGTTTCACCGAATCAAAGGCTTTTTCATAATCGATAAAAGCCACGCACAATGGAAGTTCATATTCCCTCGCTCTTTCAATTAGTTCTCTCAGTACGTGAATATGATCTATTGTGCTGTAGCCACTCCTGAATCCAGCTTGTTCTCTCGGTTGAGCCATGTCCAGTGTTACCTTCAAGCGGTGTGAAAGAACTTTAGTGAAGATTTTATAAACCACTGATAGGAGGCTGATAGGTCTGTAGTTCCTGAGATCCTCAATGTCACCTTTTTTATGTAGCAGGATCATTGTAGCATTGTTCCAATCCTCAGGAATCTTTCCTTCATTAAGGCATCGAGTGAAAATTTGGGCGAGTACTGTTTCAATTTCTCCACTTGCTTCTTGTATGATGTCTATAGTAATTCCATCTTCTCCTGGAGCTTTCCCCCACTTCATGTTCTTGATTGCATGAGCAACTTCTGCTGGGAGGACTGGAAGAACTCTGGTACCTTTCATGATGTCTGAAGTACATGTATCATCCCTTTCATATCATCCCTTTCATATTACATATATACAAGGTGTGATAAAAAAAAATAAGGTGAATATTTTTACCAAAGACAGAAATTTAATAATACAGATACACAAATTAATCCCTTTCAAAATAATTCTCCTCGGTGCGCGCACACAAACACACACACACTTATTCCAGCAGTTTTACCATTGTTGGAAACACCCATAAAAGCCCCGTTTCAGAATGCCCTTTATGAACATTATAATACCTTTGATGTCTTCCACAGAGTCAAAACATTTGTGTTTCACAACTGCTATAAGTTTTGGGAACAGAAGTCACTCGGTGCTAAGTCCAGTGAATGGGGGGGGAAGCACCCAAATGGATTTTTCAGCCAAGAATTAGATGATCAGCAGAGTAGTGTGACATAGCACGTTGTCATAGTGAAGCATCCATCAACTAATCTTCTCTGGCCTTTTTGAGATAGACTACAGCCCTCACACATTTCAGGATTTCCAAGTGATGTGCAGCATTAATGGTGGAGCCACATGGTAGGAATTATCAATGCACCAATATTTCAATATCAAAAATGACACAAGCAAGACTTTAACATGCGATCAAGACTGAAGTGCTTTCTTGGGTCTTTGAGAAGAAAGGGTTTTCCACTGAGAGCTTTGTTTCAGATTGTAACCATAGACCCAAGTTCCATCACAATTGTCCATAAAAAGGTTGCATCTGCCATTGCACATTGAAACAACTCAGACACAAAATTGTGACATGACTGCTTTTCTGGTTGCTGTTCAGAAGACTAGCACTGAAACTTTTCCTGTTCAGTTTGTCATTGAGGATGGCTTGAACAAAACCAAGCGACAGACGTTTCTCTGATGGTGAGTTGCCAGTTCTTCCTGAAAATAGTGCGAATTTCCATTATGTTGTGGCCGTGTACTGCCGTTGATGGTCTTAGATTCATTTCTGATGGAAGAAGTGTTATCTTTAAACCTGGGAAACCACTTAAACACTGTGTTTTGGGTCACAGCAGCACTTTCATTGTGAACAATTGTCAGTTTTTTGTGCATTCCTTTCACCAAATATCCAAGGTGAAAACAAATTTTCATGTTTGCACATTGCTCGAACTTCAATATCCCGATAGTGTTTTACAAACAAGAAACATGTGTTTACACTCTTTGCCGTCTGAAGGACACCTGGCATTTGCTGCAAAACTGCTTTATTGCCAGGTAACACATACGAGGTTGAGGGTTAATGACTGCTTATGGCAGACACCTCTCCTTTGCTTCCGCAATAAAGGTGGCTCCGCTCCCCGTACTTTTTGATCACCCCTCATACCTCAATTAATCTGTTAACTGATGTCTCGCAGCCATTGCAACAAATTTATCTCAAAATCCTTTCTTAACACTCCAGACAGATGTGATGCATACCTCTGCAACAGCCTCTTTTATTGTTGCAGCTCATTTGCATAAACCAATGGCATTGCCATTCATTTGCATTCGACACCCTGACTCCACAGTACATCTCACATTATATACTCAAGTTTTGTGCATTTCCAACTCTTCTTTCATAAATAATTTAAATTTTCCCCGTTTTGTTTTTCCCTTAATCTGTGAAAACCAAGTATTTGTAGCTTGCACTGGGTTTCAGTTGGTTACATTATTGTTGCAAAGTACAGCAGGTTTGTGAATGGGTGCAGTGTGTTTGTGCTTTCAGGGTATTTCAAGTAGAAAATCTGATCTACTGATTTCTACAGATCTTACTTTTAGTTCCATTCCACTGACTGCAAACAAATGTTCCCTGCAACACTGATAGAAACTTTCCTGGTGAAAAACGTCAGAAAGAATCAATGCAAAGCATTCATTAACTGTGTTGAGGAAACAACATCGTTTTTATGTTTTCTGCCTCCCAAAATAAGATGCCAACCCCTTTGTCTGAAGATCTGAAGAATTAATTACCAACTTGCCACAAAATTTATGAAGTAGGATCCAAAATGACTTGCATGTAAATATGCACACTTTGTTGATATTTAATGCTTTAAAGATGCAAATAATATGATAGGATCCAAAAGTTTGGAGACTTCCGAGTACAATTCTTACCTTGAATACTTTAAAACACCGATGCACAACCACCATCAAAATAATCCCCTTGGGTGACAAATGCACTTTTGCCAGCGCTCGTAAAGCTTCTGGAAGCATTGTTGAAAGCATGATTTGTAACCTCTCGTAATGCCTCCGGCATTGCTGTTTTTACCTCATTTGTTGAAACAAAATGACATCCCTGCAGATTTTGTTTCATCAGTGGAAAGAGGTAAAAATTGCAGGTGGCTAAGTCGGGTGAATAGGTGGGATGTGTATGCACATTAGTGTGATTTCTGGCGAGAAACTTCATGACCAGTAGGAACCGATGTGCAGGCATGTTGTCATGGAGAAGGTGCCATTGTTCACTTCGCCACATCTCCCGCCGTTTACGATGGATTGACACCCATAAGCGACATAAATTGTCCAGATAACATTCCTTGTTAACTGTTATGCCTTCAGGAATAAATTCGGAATGGACAATGCCATGAAAATAAAAAAACAACAACTTCAGCATGACTTTCCCTTTGCTGCGAACCTGCCTGAATTTCTTTGATCTATGTGAAGGCTGTGATTTTATGTTGAAGAAACATGCTTTTTTAGCTGAATATCAAACAAGTAGCAATAGGTTTCATCGCCTGTGATGATGTTATCCAAAAACAAAGGATCGCTATCGGCTTTGTCAATTAATTCGCCCGATATCCCCATCTGTTCATCCTTCGCTCTTCAAAAGCCACGTTTCTCGCATCGCAGAAGACAAATGACTAACCACAGCAGCAAACATGTGCGCATGCATTCTGATCATTTTCCATGGGCCAAACCATTCTGACTACGGAGGGGAGGGATGTATTTCAGATGCCTTAACTTTAACTACATGCTTGCATTGTCACGGACAGGCAGTGTCCCTGAACTTTTGGATTCTACTCCATCATTACAACTGGTATAATCAAGCCAAATGACGTTTTTGCATGCACATCAGCAGTGTTGAAAGAATATAAAAAAATTGATGTTAAAAACAGAATGTCATACAGTGATACAATGTGAGCGAAATGTTTTTGGAGTGTATTTTCACACAAATGAGGAAAATAATCGTAATAATTCCTATGCAAGCATACCAATATTTGGATTGACCACAAAAACACTAACATGAAATATAATTCACTTGTTAACTAAAAAGCTTGAAGAAACTCCAGCTCATTCTTTTCACATTTGAGAGCTTGGTTTGGATGATCTAGAAAAAGAATATCAAGTCCTATAAGCTTTAAATATATATATATATATATATATATAATCTTGCATTCGAAACAGTCTCAATATCGTATTTGCAAACACAATGAAATTTCTAAATTAGTTATCAATTTTGTGTTAAATTTCATGATGTGAATGACTTACTTGACTTAATCGCCTACTTCGGGGCCTTAATTTAACAGGTGATACTATTTCATCAGATGCACCGGAAGCGAAATTTCTAAATTAGTTATCAATTTTGTGTTAAATTTCATGATGTGAATGACTTACTTGACTTAATCGCCTACTTCGGGGCCTTAATTTAACAGGTGATACTATTTCATCAGATGCACCGGAAGCTTCCTCACTTTCGCCATCTGAACCAATTCGCGGATGTTCATGAACCACACCTATAAGTGAGGAAAAATAAAGTATGTCTTCATTTGTACAGCAAATAAACAGATTTTACTTATCAACCAATAAATTCAGTTAATTTCAACAAAATGGCTAATTAATTGAAAAAATTCTATAAGACTTACTGGAAATTTTGAATCATACACATACCAGCCACTGAATAAAAAACTTCTTTTCGATACAAGGTTGGACCTCCTTCAGCTTAGGGCGAGTTGGCCTAGTGGTCAATGTTCGTGAATGCCATGGAGAAACCTCAGGTTCGATCCCAGGCCAGTACGAATGCTCAAACCACTAAATATCCGTCGTGTGTCAGATGGGCACGTTAAGCCGTCGGGCCCCGGGTACTGGCCCCCCGGCAATAAATAAGGGCATCTTCCTCCCCTTTCTACCTATGTTACACGCACCTTCCCTGTAGGGCACTGTAGCCCAAAACTCCTAGCTTCCTACTTCTAAAGGTTCTTTAAGACCTGTAGAGGATTTTAGGAAGGGACACACTCCCTTCCTAAAATCCTCTACATATGATCTGATCTGTGATCCTTCAGCCCAAATCACAGGATGTATGCAGTTTGGCATAGATTCCACAAGGTGTTGGAGTCATCTACATTTACAGCATAATATGCATTCATGTCCTTTTAGCTGGCTCAGATTTGACGGAAGATGATTTAGCTTTGGGACCTGTTTTTCTGACATGTCCCATGCATTCTCAATGGGGTTCAGGTCCGGGCTTTGTGGCGGCCAGGAAAGATGGCAGAAGTAGTTGTCATGCTCGCTGAACTACTGCTAAACACATCTTGCATGATGGACAGTTGCACCGTTGTTCCTGAAACAACCGTCATCTAAAACAACTATTATGGGAATTTTACTAGGAAATCTTTTCATTGACAACAACAAGACAGCCTGAAGAAGGAGAAGAGTTTTCTCCAAAAATTTGCAATTTAAATGAAAAGATTTCCTAGTAAAATTCCCATAATAGTTGTTTTAGATTAGTAATTAAATTAAGAAACTAGGAAGCCATTTCTCAACATGAGCTTTATTCAAAGAACCGTCATCTGCTGGATAAAAAGTCAACATTGCATGATGAACTTGATCGGCAGCAATATTCAGACAATTCTTGAAGGACACCCGATCTTCCAGCAATATCAGCTAACCCATTCTGTAATAACAGAACGTGTCCCACATCATAATACCACCTCTAGAACCTTGAGTTGTGTTTACAAGGCAAGCTCGGTCCATTGCTTTATGGGCTCCCTGCCAAGCTCTCTGCCTGCTGTCAGTACAGTACAAGGTGTATCATGACTCATGGAATTCTACATGACTTTTTTCCAGTCTTCAGTCATGGAATTTCTGACATCACTGTAGACTAACTTTCTGGTTAATCATAGAAATCAGTGGTTTCCATATAGCCATGCGACTGCCAATATTGATCCTCTGCAATTCCCTGCATACAGTTCGCTGAGATGTGGTTCGGGAATAGCGTTCATTGAATGCCTTGATCAACTACAACACACAGGGAGCCCTGTTTCTCCATACAAGCCTTCTCAGATGACAGCGGTCTCGTTCCGGACAGATTGTCGTCATGCCTTAGTTACACTTCTTAGACAAGCAATGTGTGTTAATTTTTTCACTGATTAAGGACATAGGATATCTCACCTTTTGATAGGCCAGTCAGTTGTTCTGGTTTAAAAAAAATCATAGCTCCAGCCACCAACAATAAGCCCTTTATTGAACTCCAAAAGATCCTTTGTTTTTCCCCATTGGGATCAACATTACCTATGATTTCTGACAAGCAACAATCTCAAATAGTTGCCTAGATCCCGCAGTGACACACAAGACCACAAACATTGCATATATACTGTGTAAGTGATGTTTATGTACATCTGCATGAAAGTTTCTAATTCAGTGGCCAGTGTGTGTATTTTCACATGCTGAGGAAAAAATATATCATAGGTATTGTTTGTTTGTTTGTTCTGCATGTAAGGACTACCATGAGCAACTTTTAAGGCATTAAGCTGTTGCCCATCCCTAATTTAGGGATGCTAGTTTCTGAAAGAAACAGAGCCAGTGCCTGAACACAAGCACACAACTCATGCCTCATTCGAGACTTGAAATCATGACCATCTCACACAAATGATCAGAAGCCAGTGATTTAGACCACTTGGCCACTGGGATGGCACGAGTTAAATTCAAATTAAGCAACTGAAACAATAACATGCATAAGCAAAAATGCACATGCAGGGCTTAAAAAATATCTGAAAAGTTACATGCCCAGCTGGGCATGTGCAGAAATTATTTACCTGCCAAGGTATTAAACGCTGGATGGCGAGGAAAATTTATTTTTTAAGATAACAAATCAAATCCCTCATTTTTTTTAAGTTAAAAAATATTATGAACTTTGGTTTAAAACTCAGGCTTCGTGCAACAATAACATAGAAAACGAGCAAAAACACACAGAGTCACGTATGGTAAAAGTTTCGTTTAGCGATAGAAATAAAATAGCTGAAGCCCGTCAGCACAGTGTGTGTAAAGATAAAATGTATCTGCATACAAAACCATTGAAACAGAAAACTTGCTGCAAACCCACGATAACAATGGAATAAGATAATTTAAAGAGAAATTAATAAAACAATAAATAATTATCAAAACATTACAGATTCCAGTCAGAACAAAATAAGTGCATTACGACTGAATGTGCAGCAATACATGTGAAATGGATCTTTAGGGCAAAATATTAAAATATTGGTCTACAAACCTCATAAAAAGAAGAGACTAAAGTTTTTATATCTAGAAAAACAGTTCCATTAATGAACATTCAAAAATTATAAATAGAATTTTCAACACCTTAATTGAAAGTCTACTATTCAAAAATAGTAGACTTACAAAATACACAAGGACATTATTTTAATTTAATAACTGGCAACTGCAACAGTAACTTGGCAATCAAATTTAAATTTCTTCCATGTAAATGAAACTTTTGATACAGTTCCTGAACATTGAGAACCTGCCTGAATTAAATCTTGAGGCCAGAAACATCTGTAAAAGCAAAAGAACTCAGAAGATGTGAAAAATAATTGAAAGTTCAAGTTAAGATAGAATTAAATATGTTAATTTGAGTAAAGCCTTGAGTAAGTGTTTTAATTGCTGCAAATATATAAATTTTTTAATCTACAAGCAAAAACTATCTGCAAAATCTGCTAATAATTTGGAAACTATCCACGTACAGCTTACGCGTGTACATCTACATTCTGCCGCTCTGCCCATCAGTTCCCACCTTCTACAATTGAAAAATTCCTCCAAAATTCCCATTTGAAAAATCTGTCTGCTCTCACCAACACTAATCAATGGAAAAACCACCATTCATTGTTTCCATTCCTTTCCATGGATCCTTCTCTTATAAGATGTGTAAACTTTTCAAAACTATGGGCTACACTCTCACAGTGAAACCAAACCCTACTGCATAATGTGCCTGCTTAAAGACAGGGATCCTGTCTCACCTCTGGACACCCCTGGAGTTTATGCTATTCCCATTTCAACTTTCTCTGGTCTCTCAGTGCATATTGGAAGTACATACTGAAGCATCAATACATGTCTTGGTGAACACAAAAAAAAATGTTTCCAATGATCTTCCAAAGACAGCTTTATCTGCAGTTCCCATTTGGAAAGAAACTAAAAAAGTTGGCCCATTCATCAACAAAGCATGTCTGCATTTCCAAGAAAGCATTGAAATTTTGTTCACCAAAAACTGCAATTCAGAGACCCTTCACCAAATCTCATTTATTTGGATCTCTTCTAAAATCTGGCAACATTTCCAACACCCCAACTTCAAATTGTAGTTATGGCAACCAGCCTATCCAGTCGATCGCAGGTGATCAAGGTCGTTGGATGACCGAAAGCTACTGCTAAACGAACCTTTTACCATACTTGACTTTGTGGTGTTTTTGCTCGTTTTCTACGTTTATGATGAACTTTTTTTTTACATGTTTTGCATTTCCGTTTTAAAGGTCTGTATTCAAAATGTTCAAATGCACAAAAGCATGTATCTCAAGTGTTAAGATCATGTTGTTGAGATCAATAAGAAATGGCATGATGATGAAATTGGTATTTGAGAAATTTAGTGATTCTGCAATGTTTCTTTTGTTCAAGTTTCCATCCTTTGTCACTAAACACCGGAGTCTAGTTCCATCAGAAGAATGCATCCCATTGCTGACTACAAACACATTTGGAGTAAAACTACATATGGTTCCAATTTCTGGACCTAAAGCATAATATAAAAAAAGAAGTGATATTCTTCTGCCCTTGGTACTATGTAACAATAATACAACTTCCAGTGATTAGCAGTAAAATGTAACACGATGTGCGATGTCTGTCTTCTTTCTTTAGCCGGAAATTCTATTCCACATTTTTTTTATTGTTAAATTCAGTTACCCGGACCAGGCAAGTTGATTTTTTTATTTACCTGCCCAAGTCAATGATTGACGTGCTCAATGTCGTCTCGGTCATGGTATTTTTCAAGCCCTGACAAGAAAGTGTGAAACTTAGTATTTCATTAATAAAGACTGCTGGTGTAAAAATAATACTCCTAGCACAGGCTCTTTATTTAAGTTTTACGAGGTATTCCAATAAGCTTAACTTGCAAGTGGCAGATCCTACCTTTCTCCCAATTACATATTGTGAAATAAAAAACTTTTGTGATGTAAGAAAATGAAAAATAGATAAACATGCCCTTAATAGAAGATTGACATATTTATTATGTAATAACTGGCATATCATGGTGAGTCTTAAACTTAAAAAAAATGTGGAATAACTTTTACGGGTCTTTTAGAGGTTATTTTTAATGAAAGTTGGTTGTCAAATTTTCGAACTAAAGCCTAGTTCGTCATCAGGACTATGTCACTGGAGTAGTTGCTGCCACTCAATTGGAAGAGACCATCCGCAATTATCGTTAACGATAATTGCGGATGGTCTCTTCCAATTGAGTGGCAGCAACTACTCCAGTGACATAGTCCTGATGACGAACTAGGCTTTAGTTCGAAAATTTGACAACCAACTTTCATTAAAAATAACCTCTAAAAGACCCGTAAAAAAAAGTTATTCCACAATCACTATGAATAGAGGTGCCATAAATGCATTTACAACTAGGATTAAAAAAATGTTTTACCCTTTAGGGTTGAACTGCTATGCTATTGCTGTTTTAAAGAGAAGCAATCCTAAAAATACAGAGGCCAGCACAGATCAGCATCTTTTGCAGCTTTTTTATATTTTAAGTAAGTATATATATGGCATTTTTTCACCACATTTTCCCCAGATTTTATGGCTGGAACTAGTGATAGACAACATTTATCTGTCAGTTGCAATTATGTTTCTTCACTTGACAGTCTTCCGCTAGAAGGTTTTTGTAGCATTTAATATTGCACTACTCTATATGCATGTTTTGAAACTTCAGACTGAACCAGAAGCATGTATTTGAAATCACAGCTGATGTAAAAATATACTCCTAACACAGGTTCTTTATTAAAGTTTCAAGGAGTGTTCTAACATTCTCTTTATTTGGAAATTCTAACTGACAAAATACTTGTGCATAACATTCATGACAGGAACTCTTGTTATCAGTATGCCCAATGGTGATTTTTATCGAAAAGATCTTTTTGCTGTTGTTATTGTGGGGTTGACAAGCACCGTGAGCGACTCAAAGAGATATAAGCAATCACCTATCCTTAATTTAAGGCCACACTGACTCCAGGGAAAGGAGAGAACCAGTGCTGTAAGACAAATACAACAACATCCATGCCTTGCTGGGATTGAACCCAGGCACAACTCGGACTCATGGTCAGAAGCCAGTGCTTAGACCACTGTGCCACCAGGGTAGCCCAAAACATCTTACTGGAAATGGATTATTAAATATTATAAGTGATAAACAGCATGAAAATATCCTTCATTAATTCTCAGTTTTAGCAGTGTACACATATGCCCACAGCAGCTGTGTGAATTTTTTTAAGTAAATTTCTCTAAAGTTGGCAGTTGTTAAGAGGCAACACTGCTACCAAACTCCAGGCTCAATAGTTACTATGATTAAATGTTACTAATTATAACAAGGTTTTTAACAATAAAAATAATGGTTGAATGACATGTCAATATTATGAAGGTCTTATTACCGAGCCACATTAAGTTACAAATAGTAGACAACAAAGAAGACAATGCTTATACACAATAAGCATTTGCATTTAGTGTTGACTGCAGTTTCTTTGCATCGCGGCACAGCTTCGTCATGATGAAATCATTTGAAATCAGACAAAATCATCCATTCTTATGAAGCTGGGGACCATAGTATAGCTGAACTGTGATTGTCAGTGACGTGAAATATTCATTGTGATTAATCATTGACTTCTTAATTCTATCCGAAGTTGTATATCAGTTAAAATTACATAAGAAACTAATAAACCCTAAACGACCATTTCTGTAATTATTAGTTGTTTGGGAGCCAACTATGCACATTGCATGCTATTTTCCATTAGCAGTAATTAAAAAAAAAAAAAACATTTTCAATCCAAGCTGTTGCACAGACAGAATGATGATTTTCAAATATTTGGTGACACATAAAAGTTCAGGAACTGCTGTTTTAAACCACACAGAAAAACCATGTGGAATAACATTGAAGCATAACCTGATAATGAATGCCAATGTCACACTTCGTTTAAAACAGATACGAAAAACTGTGCCCACTTAATTAGATATGGAAGACTATGCCCACTTTATTAAATGCTATTAAAATTTTTGGTTGCTCATGTCTCATAGCCACCGACAATTTGTAGGTTATCCTATGTGTTTTCCAGACGTGTTCTGCTTTTACTTGTATCTGAAGAAACTAGAGAGCTAAAGTACCTTTATATATATATATATATATATATATATATATATATATATGGGATGTAAGGTCAGGTGATGCGTAACATCACAGCCTCTCCTTGACAAATGTCAACCCCGCCTTCTCGTGGTACATCCTGTTCCCACTAAAGGGGCTCTGACGACTGCCAATAGCGGTGTAACTATACCATCGGGATTAGAGGAAATGCTATCCCGCACTCACCAACCCGCTTGGCCAGCGTGGTGAGTTATGGCCAAACCCCTCCAAAATGACTCCACAACTTAAATCTTGGCCCTCAGTCTCCGGCAGCTGGAATGTACCTGGCCAAGGCAGCGGCCAGTGCGACATGAAGGCAGAGGGTGCTAAGAATCCCCGGAGGACCGGACTAGGCTGCCATCTGATGCTGACCTTGGCTACGTATAACGGACGCTCCATATCTTCTGATTCAAGGCTTCTTGAATTGGAAGAGGAACTACAAAGGATCAAGTGGGACATCGTCGGGCTAAGTGAGGTAAGGAGAAAAGGAGAAGATCTCATTGAACTGAAAAGTGGACATCTCTTCTACTATCGTGGGACAGATACTGGCAGAACTAGTGGTGTTGGATTTATAATAAACAAGAAACTGAAGGATAAAGTTGTAGAAGTTGAAAGTTCCTCTGACAGAGCTGCACGACTCGTTATCCAACTCTTGAGAAGATACCAGGCTCAGATTATTCAAACTTATGCACCCACCACAAGTTATGCTGAAGAAGAAATTGAAGAATTTTATGAGGAAATTCGTGATCTAAATAATAAAGGTAAGCAGCACTTGAAGATAATTATGGGAGATTTCAATGCAAAAATAGGGCAACGGCAACAGAATGAAACTTCAGTAGGTAAATTTGGTCACGGCAGCAGAAACCAGCGTGGAAATACTCTCGTAGAGTTTGCAGAGGCAGAAGGGTTTTTCATCTTGAACTCCTTTTTCAAGAAAAAGCCACACAGGAAATGGACATGGAGACATCCAAATGGGACGACAAGTGAAATTGATTTTATTATGTGTAACAAAAAATTCGTCATAGAAGACTGCAGTGTGCTAAACAAGTTCAACACAGGCAGTGACCATAGATTGGTGAGATGTAAGATGCACCTCAACACTAAACTCGAACGTAGCAAGCTCATAAGACAAACAAAATGTATTGACATAACCAACCTTAAAAAACACCATAATACCTTCAAATTGGAACTGAAGAACAGATTCTCTGCTTTAGAAGGCCTATCATCGGAAGAAGTGGATATTTCTGAAGTTAACAGAAAAGTAACCAAAGCTCTTATGGAAACAGCAACAAAATTAGCTGGGTCTAAGAACAAATTGCATGTGAACAAATTATCAGGAAAAACCAAAATGTTGATGCAAAAAAGAAGAGTGATGAGGACAACTAAAGAAGATATGACTTCCAAAGTGGAATATATAGAGCTATGCAAGACAGTACGAAAAAGTATCACTGAAGACGTAAGGAAATTCAACTGTGAACTAGTAAGGAAAGCAATTGAAAACAACCAAAGCCTAAAGATAGCAAAGGGACATCTCAGTAAGGGGAAAAAACAGATTATGGCACTGAGAAAAGAAGATGGTTCTGTAACAAGAAATAGAGGCGAAATTTTGACAAGAGTGAAAGATTTCTACTCCAAATTATATGAAAGGGATGATACGTGTACTCCAGACATCATGAAAGGTACCAGTACCAGAGTTCTTCCAGTCCTTCCAGCAGAAGTTGCACATGCAATCAAGAACATGAAGCGGGGAAAAGCTCCAGGAGAAGATGGAATTACTGTAGACATCATACAAGAAGCAAGTGGAGAAATCGAAACAGTACTCGCCCAAATTTTCACTCGATGCCTTAATGAAAGGAATATTCCTGAGGATTGGAACAACGCTACAATGATCTTGCTACATAAAAAAGGTGACATTGAGGATCTCAGGAACTACAGACCTATCAGCCTCCTATCAGTTGTTTATAAAATCTTCACTAAAGTTCTTTCACACCGCTTGAAGGTAACACTGGACATGGCTCAACCGAGAGAACAAGCTGGATTCAGGAGTGGCTACAGCACAATAGATCATATTCACGTACTGAGAGAACTAATTGAAAGAGCGAGGGAATATGAACTTCCATTGTGCGTGGCTTTTATCGATTATGAAAAAGCCTTTGATTCGGTGAAACCATCAGCAGTTGCAATGGCTCTGAAATCCTGCGGTATTGAAGATGCATACATTAATATTATTAATAACATCTATGAAAATGCAAGTGCAAAGATTCGGCAGTTTGAAAATACAACACACATAAAAATTGGAAAAGGAGTGAGACAAGGTGACACCATATCTCTGAAGCTCTTTAATGCCACATTGGAAAATGTCTTTCAATCACTGAACTGGGAAAACAAAGGGATAAAGATTAATGGAGATTATCTAACCCACCTTCGTTTTGCTGATGACATAGTCATTTTTGCAACTACCCCATCAGAGCTACAGAGTATGATCTAGGAACTTGCTGACAAGAGTAAAGAAGTGGGATTAAAAATGAACTTTCAGAAGACAAAAGTGATGTACAATGCTTTTACAAGAAATGAAGATTTATCGATTGATGGAGAAAAGCTGGAGATAACAGACACGTACGTTTATCTTGGACAGCAGATATCAAGTGAGGGTCACATTGATGAAGAAATTAATCGGCGTACAAAACTTGCCTGGAGAGCTTTTGGAAGAAACAGCATAATTTTCAAGAGCAATATGCCATTATGTCTTAAAAGAAAAGTGTTTGATCAATGCATCCTTCCAGTGCTTACGTATGGTGCAGAGACGTGGACCTTAGCTAAAAGAGACATACAAAGGCTGGAGACAACTCAAAGCAGCATGGAGAGGTGCATACTTGGTATAACCAGGAGAGATAAGAAGAGGAACTCGTGGATCCAAAAAATGACGAGAGTGGAAGACATCACGATCAGAGTTAAATCCCTGAAATGGCAATGGGCTGGACATACTTGCCAGAAGGACAGACCATCGATGGACAGCCGAAATTTTAGATTGGATTCCAAGGGACAGGGAAAGACCCAGAAGAAGACCACATGGAAGATGGGTGGATGAAATTCGAAAGTATGCGGGAGTGACATGGAGGAGACTGGCACAAGACAGACCGTTGTGGAGGAAACTTGGGGAGATCTTCGTCCAGCAGTGGATTGATAATGGTTGACAATGATGATGATGATGATGATGATATATATATATATATATATATATCGCAGACACAGTACATAACACCAAAGCAAACACACAGCAATTGTGAAGCCATGTATCTAAATATATATATATTATTATTATTATTTTTTTTTTTTTTGAGAATAACCTAAAATAATGTACAAACCCTTGATTTTTGCACATGGTGTAAACATGTAATACCACACCTCCCACAATGGAAATCTCTCGTCAGCAGGCATCTTATGGCTCTGCCTATGTAAGACAACAGCATCAACTCCAAAAGTGAGGACAGACAACACAGGAAATGCATCGGTGTTTATCAAATAGCAACCTTGCTCTCTGTTTAATCTGACTGCAAACACTGATAACAAACAAGACAAGACAAGGAGTCCATTTCTAATGGCTAAGCTCCTTCCACCTTCAGATAACTTGATAGGAAAGTAATAAATAGGACAACAAGCTATACACAAGTGATACAGAGCAACTGATTTTTTAACTGTTACCTTCAGATCTGCTTCATTATTACATTTTTTAAGATGTACAAATGGCTTTAGAAAATTATAAACAACATTCACATTTTTCATCTATTGGAAAAGCCCCTTAAACATTTCGGGAAGTGAGAACTAGCCATACTGAATTTTTTTTTGCCAAAAGCATCAAAACTCAATCTCAGTGATGAAATTATGAATCTGCAATAGCGTCAACACATGGAATTTCCCCACTCAAATAAATTCCTTTTGAGTTTCAATAAGATTCCCCTTGGGGAATAAAAAAAAGGGGGGGAGAAAGAAAAGTGACAGAATGGTGAGAGAAAGTTAATTTTTCTAACAAAGAATTTTGCATAGAAATAAGATTAGTTGGCAAGATTATCTACTCTGTTTTCAAAAGAATGAATTTAGGTCAACAATGCTTTATTAGTACAAAATTCATTTGCTGCAGCAGTAAAAATGCAAAAAATCTAAATCAGCATTTGTAACATTTTCCTCAAGGAAAAACGATCTTCAGAACCATTAAAAAATGAATGTGTGTGTGTGGGAGGGGGGTGCAAATGCATGCTCGCGCACACACACACACTGAGGGTGGAACCTTATTTATATGATTTTCTAGGGGATGGCCTTAAAACCCATATAAATGTGAAAAACGAATGAAAGAACTTTCAAAATGTTAAATACCACAAAAAAAAAAAAAAAAAAAAAAATTTGGATGCCTCCAAAAAGAATTAAAAGAGGTCACATAATTTTAAATTATCCTAATTTATAATGTAAGATACACAAGAATGCTTTGTTCGCTACCTTAAGCCTATTCTATTTCGACATTTGTATTAACTTTTTATTATAATTTCATTATAAAAACTTGGTTAATAAATTCAGTACAATTTCACATTTTCAGCAGATGAAAAAAAAAAAAGATCCATACCACTGAAATACTAGTAGTGAATCCAAATGTGATTTTGTTCTACATTCAATACCCCTATTACATATCATTTATTTATAAGTGTCGCTCTTTTCAAAGCAGCAAATTTGAGCACTGATTCATTTAGCATTAGTACTTAGAGTAAATATTCACTAAACTCCGCTTGTTTCAAATTTCTTGAATTCAGATAAAAAACAGAACTGCAAACAACATTTGGTAAATTTTTAGTTACATCGTCATATTTCATGGCTGCAAAACAAACCCTGTCACGACTCGCTCAAAATAGTAACATACCAGGTTATGTATAAAAGAATCGAAGAACAGTGTATTTTGGATAGTCTGAAATACAAGTTTTAATGTATGATCGAAAAAAACGTACAAATTACCTTCATATAACTGAACTGAAAACATTATAAAAAATATAGCAAAATGTTGGGACTAGTGCAGAATTCTGTATGAAAGTTAAAGCACATAATGGAAAATGTATAACTGACATTCCACTATACATACTTTTAGCTAACTCACTCTTTAATGCCACATTGCAAAATGTCTTTCAATCATTCAACTGGGAAAACAAAGAGATAAAGATTAATGGAGATTATTTAATTCACTTTCATTTTTGCAACTACCCCTTCAGAGCTGCACAGTATGATCCACGAACTTGCTGACAAGAGTAAAGAAATGGGATCAAAAATGAACTTTCAGAAGACAAAAGTGATGTACAATGTTTTTATAAGAAATAAAGATTTATTGATTGATTGGGAAGATATCAAGCGAGGGTCACATTGATGATGAAATTAATCGGCATACAAAACTTGACTGGAGAGCTTTTAGAAGAAACAGCACAATTTTCAAGAACAATATGCCATATGTCTTAAAAGAAAAGTGTTCAATCAATGCATTCTTCCAGTGCTTATGTATGGTGCAGAGACATGGACCTCAACTAAAAAAGACATACAAAGACTGCAAACAACTGAAAGAAGCATGGAGAGGTGCATGCTTGGTGTAACCAGGAGATAAGAAGAGGAACTCCTGCATCAGGAAAATGACAAAAGTGGAAGACATCATGATTAGAATAAAATCCCTGAATTGGCAATGGGCTGGACATGTTGCCAGAAGGACAGACCATCGATGGACAACCGAAATTTTAGAATGGATTCCAAGGCACAGGAAAAGACCCAGAAGAAGACCGCATGGGAGATTGGTGGATGAAATTCGAAAAGTATGCGGGAGTAACATGGAGGAAACTGGCACAAGACAGACCGTTGTGGAAGAAAATTGGGGAGACCTTCATCCAGCAGTAGATTGATAATTGTTTATAATGATGATGCTAGAAAGCAACAAAACAGAAAAAAACCTGAAAGCAACAAAACCCCATAAAAACAGCAAAGAACATGAAAATCTGAATACGCAAAAGCAGCAGAAAAGAATAGCATTAATCTAAACAAGAACTATTAAAATCCACCAAAAGAATAAACAAGCAAAAAGAGAAAGTAGGAGAAAGAGTTGCAAAAAAAAAAAAAAAAAAAAGAAAAAGAGAGAACGTCATAAATGGCTTTTTCAATGACAATGTTCTCTCCCTTCTGCAAAAGACCTTGAAAAACTGAGTTTCTGCTACGATAAGCTTGCTAAGCAAAATTTTCAAACAGGCTCGCTTGAAAATTGAAAATTTCGCTTGAAATTTTTAAACAGATGGGTCTAATTTTCAAAAAACAATTAAAATATTAAGCCACCCCCCAAAAACATGCTTTATATTGTATATATATAGGAGTTGTATTTTTTTCATATAAAAATGTTTCTTTCCAAATATATGCCCATGACACACAAACATCTCCTAAACTCGCTTATTCTGTGATTTAACTGTTTAGCACACCATCACTTCCCCTCCCATGCCACAACATACACGTGCAAATCTAGTGTAATTTCATAACACACAACTGACACATTTAAAAGAGGAAATATATAACATGTCTTTTCTTTCTTCCTCCCTTTTTGCTAGTCTTTATACTGGTTAACATATATACAATGGTTGGTGATAACTGAAGTTAAACAAAGGGTCAGTAACAGAGCAACAATAAAATTCAGATCATGTTCAGAAACTGTGTTTCTGCATTCCATTCAAGTTCTAAAATTCCAGAATTTAAAAATGGTTTGTTAACATTTCAGTGCCAATATTTGATACAAGATTTCTTTCTATGTGAACTCTAATATTGGTTTTTCCAATAAAGCGATATTTCCTTTTCTTGATCATACTATTCTTTCAACTATAAACATTTGCTAATTCCATTTCCCTTCTACACATTTATCCACAGAGAGTATATTATCTTCCTCCCCTTACTCTCAAGTACTCAAAGTGTGAATAATAGATTTTGATGAAACAATGGCTACATGCTGCACTGATTGATGTGCAACACTGACTAAGTTAGTACAATACTTAATAGTATGCTTGTGAGAATAAAAGCTTGTGCAACTTCCATTATACCTTTTCAGTTCTACTGTAAGGATTTCAACATTGCTAACTTTTTTTCCTAAGCCTCCCAGTATATCTTAATTCTCATTGTTTTTTGTTTGCCCCCTCCCCAATATCTTGAACAAGGATTTTATCTCTTTTCTAAGTGTTTAAATTTGTATTACCGCTGTTCATTCTACAAACTTTGAATTATTGGAACTGTATAATCCACTTAATACACCCCCCCCCCCACCACCACCACCACCCGTTTTTTGCTACCCTCACTTTTTCCGCATCATGCACTTATCTACATTGCTGGCCACCCAAAATGCGACACCAAGAAGGACACAAGATAGCAAAGCCAGATTTACTGGACACATAACAACAGATACAAAGATGAAACAATTGAGCTTACAGGCCCGTGCGACTTGCGGAACACGCAGACATCAATAGTTCATGTGGCCCCCATGGCTGGCAATAACGGCCACTACAAGCCGCGACATCGAACGAAAGAGGCTTTTGATGTGGGCTTGGGGTATGTCTGTCCAGGCTGCTTCCACACGTTGCCACAGTTCATCATGCGTAGCCACGGGTTGTGCTTGCCGGGCTACTCGGTTGCCGATCAGCGACCAAACGTGTTCGATGGGCGACATATCGGGAGAACAGGCGGGCCACGGCAGCAGTGACACCTGTTTGGCCGTGAAGAATTGTTGCACGATGCGTGTCACGTGCGGGAGCGTATTGTCCTGTTGAAACATGGCCGCTGGCAGGTCCTGCAGGTAAGGGAGGACTACAGACTCCAAAACGTCGGAGATGTAGCGGTGGCTGTTGACTGCACCAGTAATGCGTACCAGAGAGGTGCGAGTGTCATATCCAATTGCGCCCCAAACCATAACGTCAGGCGACGGACCGGTGTGGCGATGCATAATGCAGGAGTCATACAGTCTCTCGCCACGGTGCTGCCGCACGCGGATCCGATCATCGTGGTGTTGCAGACAGAAGCGGGATTCGTCGGAAAAGACAATGCCGTGCCATTCCGTAGTCCAGAAGCGGCGTTCAACGGCCCACTGCCGCCGCACTCGCCGGTGATGTAACGTCAATGGTAATCGAAGCAACGGGCGCCGTGCGACATGTCCCCGCTCCTTCAAACGACGTCTAACGGTACGTGCTGACACAGGTTGTTGCGCAACACACCCTAATTCCTGTGCTTACGTACGTGATGTGGCGGTGCGTGCCGTCAATGCCCGCCGCACAACATGCCGGTCCTCTCGTTCGGTGGTGGGCTGCGGCAATCTCTCACGTCGGTCCGTCCGTCCCTCCTGCACCCACCGAATCCATACTCGCCTCACTGTGGCTGGATGTCGTCCCAAACGGGCGCCGATGTCTCGGTACGATAAACCGCTGTCGCGATAAGCCACTATTAGTCCTCTGTCGAACTCCGAAACGTGCTGTAATGACTGCCGTATTCTGCGACGAGGCATGAGGAAGCTTCCCACGCACAGGTCCGGCAGCACAACACACTTCCACTACTTACACCCCCACCCCCCCTTCTGTGCACCCTTCTTCAAGTGCTTCTCGGTGGCGTGCCGGGCGCACATGATTTGCATATGCCCTGCAATGCTAATCGTTTGCATGTCCTCTCGCGGGCGACGCATGCTGCGAATTTCAGGCCAATCGGTTGCTTCCTTCTTGGCGCTGCATTTTGGGTGGCCAGTAGTGTATATCACACGAAAACTCCAATCCCAGTCGCACCGTTTGCAATCCTACACGAAAATCGTAAATCACGTCGCAAAAATCGGGATAAGCATCAGAGATTTGTAACCCCCACCCCCTCAAAACACACATCTATCGCGAGTCGTGTGCTAGTAGCAGCACTAGTAATTTTATCGTTATGCATATTAATTCGTCATTCTGCGCAATATCGTGAACCACGGAGTTTTCTGTTCATTCATTTTTCTTAACACGTCTGCATCACTCACTAGCGGTCGATTTTAGCTGAAAAAGCATCGCATTTACTTTCAGTGTTGAATGAATGAATCATATGTCAAAAGATTGCGTGTGAAGCAAACGGTATCTATGGGACTGGGACAGTTTTTTTCTTGTTGTTCGATCGTTTGTTTGTATGTTATTTTCCCACACTGATTTGTGTAAAACTTACGAGTGTGATGGTGACATTTTGCTTATGTAAACGCCATATAAACACCGTATAATTTAACGGGGTAATATTATTTACCTCATCTCCAATGTTTGCACACCACCTACGACGAATGTTTGTTAGGAGGTTTAACGCCCATCTTGAGCACCTAAATGGAATACCAGCAATCGCTCGTCCCCTAATTTTGGGCCACTGGTTCCAGAGAAAGGAGAGAGCCAGTGCTGTAAGACAAATACACCATCCATGCCTCACTCGGGATTCGAACTCAGACCCATCTCGCACGAATAGTCATATGCCAGCGCTTAGACAATTGTGCCACCAAAGCGGCCAAAAACTGACAATGAAGAGGAAAAACAAAAACACTTGAGCCAATGTATTGTGTAAGGTTTCAAATATGTAAATATCTAACTTCACGAAGTAACGTATTTTGTCTTCCAACCTCATTATCTGTCGTTTGCAAGCAGTTTGATGGTTCTGAGAAACTGTAAGCACTGCAAAGGGCGGAAAATAAACTTAAGAGTTTTCTCTTCCTGGGGAAAAATTAAAAATCCGACAGATTTAGGTTTCTTCTGTTATTTTATAATCGCATATTACGCTTTTAGTACTGAGAAATAAATGTTGTACTCTTTTTTTTAATTTTTGAATGAATGATAAATCATTAATCACTTGTAACTCTAAACTGTTCTGACTCCTTATGCTTTATGATTGCATTAGTTTCTTTTAACAGCGCGATTTCGCAGAATTTCAGACGTCCGTTCTCTAACAGTCGGCACTTCCGGTAACAATGACCAGTCTCAGTTAAGTTATTTTTTGAAACGCAAATTTGTTAATACCTTCTTATTTCTTCCACTACGTGCATTTAATATTTCATTCGGTTTGAGAAAATGGCTCACTGGGTGGAGGGCGGGAACCACTTACGGGGATTCAATATCACTTCACTGAACCTCATTTTTTGATACGCACGAATCTCGTAGATTTTATGAGCTTTTTTACTGCGTCAGCGGGGGTAATGCCGAACAACCCGTACTATCCCTAAAGCCCCGTAACCATTAATGTTATTACTGACTCAAAAGCAATAAAGTACCAATTATCCGGACGCCCGGTTATCCACAGCAACACTCTCTACGCTCTTCCCTAGCGTTAGCACGCGACTTCCGAATGGCAGTCACGGAATAGTGCGATGAAACCCTACATTTCCGATGTGAAATAAAATCAAATAAATCTTGAGAAATACGGGGAAATGTTGCTGCTCTCCTGGATAACACACCCACACATCACTCACCAGCGTTGTGGAATACGAAAATGGGATACCAGAGCTGGGAGAAGTATAGGGAAAGCATGTGCACCAGAGCTGAGACGGGCTGAGCCTGGGCCCGAATCAGGCTCGGGCTCTTTAGAGAGAGGGAGAGCGAGATAATTGTTTTTATATATAAATGTGATTTTATATCATTTAGCAAATGAGAAACTTTATAGTTGGTAAAGGGAATTCTTCGGCAAATGGTTCTGGTTGGGGAGCGAGCTAGCATTCGAGATGACTATTGATTCCGGGCTTAGGTAGAAAATGCCATAGGCAGCACATTAGTTTGCTTTTGCAGAGAAGAAAAAGCTTTTTCAAGAACTATAGATATTGGATAGTTGATAGCATGCCAACGATAATTTACCCCTATCCCAACGCAATAGCTCCCTGCTAATTTTACTTAATAACGTACATATTCAGCGCATTATGGCGCGATAATATTAGCATTATTTGAGCAACATATAATTGCAGCACCTCCCGATCATTTTAGATACTCGACCGCCCGGAAGCATTTCAGGTGGAAACGAACGGTTAAAGAAAATCGTACATTACACTGTAAAAATAGATAAAGTCCCTTCCCTACTATCCGTTTGAGAAATGCGAGGAGGAGAGAGTGGAAGTGTGGAAAAGATGTTTATTTTATTAATGGTTGAACAGGTTAGCCAGCTTTCGGGATCGTTCGGGCCCGGGCTCTACCTTACAATATAAAATTCGGGCTCCGAAAATTGAGCCCGAACTTAGCTCTTATGTGCACAGGCTGCGCACTAAAACTGGCAGAAAGAAGCAACGACAGCATGGTCAGACCGGAAGGGGTAGGTGGAAGCATAAGGGACGGTAGGCAGTTGAGCTGAGTTCGGGCTCAATTTTCGGAGCCCGAGCTCGTCCGAACTAGTGGAATATCCACACGAGACCGTGGTATATCACCCTGAGCCCGAATTTTATATTGCAAGATAGAGCCCGGGCCCGAAAACTGGCGAACTTGTTCAACCATTAATAAAAAGCATCTTCTTTTCCACACTTCCACCCCCCCTGCAATTAGCCAATGTATTTTTATAAATGGTGAATGGGAAAGGGGTCTTTATCTATTTTTACAGTGTAACTGTACGATTTTTTACCGTTCGTTTCCACCTGAAGTGCTTCGGGCGGCCGGCCATCCAAAATGATCAGGCGGTGCGCAATTATATGTTGCTCAAATAATGCTAATATTATCACGCCATAATGAGCTGTAATATGTACGTTGCTAAACAGAATTAGCAGGGAGCTACTACGTGGAGATAGGGGGTAAATTATCGTCGGCAAGCTATCAACTATCCAATATCTACAGTTCTTGAAAAACCTTTTTCTTCTCTGCAGAAACACACTAATGCGCGGCCTATGGCATTTTCTACTCAAGCCTGGAATAAATAGCCATCTCGAATGCCCGCTCCCCAACCAGAACCAGTTGCCAAAGAATTCCCTTTACCAACTATAAAGTGTCTCTTTTGCTAAATGATATGAAATCGCATTTATATATAAAAACAATTCTCTCGCTCTCCCTCTCTTTAAGAGCCCGAGCCCTAACCGCAATAAATATTCTATAGCCCTAGCCCAATTCAAGCCTGGGCTTTGATTCGGGCTTGGGCTCATCCCGTCTCAGCTCTGGCAGGCAGAGAGGAACAGTTGCCCGGGGATGCCAGTCTACGGGGAAGGGGGACATAAGATCTGGAATGATGTTGCCGCTAAAGTTGGAAATACGGCACCGCAAATAATTGTATAGTATGCAACACCATAGCAGAAACTAGGTCATTTGGCCCTGCGATCGTTACGATACATGCACAGGCTTTCGCGGTGCCCATGCGAGCTCAATAGCCTTAGAAAGGGTCCACGCACAGTGGGGTATCAGGCAGCCCTAACAGAACCTAGTGTCGCTCCAGTGCTGTTAAGTTCTACTATTCACGAAAATTCCCACCAGAAATCAGCAGTGTAACATAAAAGTAAAAAAAAAAAAAAAAAACATAGCAGAAAGTTCCTGAACTGTCTGCAATGGGTAACGTGGTGCTACATGGTCACTGGGGGAAAAATGGGCCGAAAAATATTTAATTTTTGAATGAATAAGAAATCATCAATCACGTGTAATTCTTGAGACAGTAAAAAATAAAAAAATAAATATCGAAAGACAGAATAAGTAAAAAAAAAACTCAACCTTGTATTTCTCCTTTCTAAAAAAAAAAAAGCCAAGACTAGGTACTATAGGAATTTATGATCAATACTCTCTGAATGCGCATGCTTCGGTACAATTTTCAAAGCTCTAAGTGCGAAGTACTTACTGCAAGACCTTTCGACTTACCGTCATACCAAAATATCAACATTTATGGAATAAAATAATATTTAACGACAATACACTGCAGAGGAAAAATCAAAAAAGAAAAACAAAAATTACGATTTCTAGAGAATTTATCGCTTCGTCCAACTTCCGTTGTCGGATATTTTTGCCTCAATGACACTTGTTTTCTGTAGTTGCGAATGGATAATTAATACAATTTTCTCATAAAATTTTAATATCAAAATAAAACTAATTTTTCTTTTTTTTTTTTTATATCAGCGGGGTATACACCCAAAGAAATTATAACTTCAATAAGTTTATCAAAACAATCCAGGACTTTTCCACGAGTTGATCAAAAAATAAAAACAACAACTCCAGGAGCTTAAATTTTTGCTGTAATCATTGTGCTTTGTTTTATATTTTGCAAATTGGGGTGAAATTTACTATGCATTTAGAATTCTTACCAAGTCCTATGGGATCCACTGTTACACGGCGTTATTCAGTGTGTATTACATCTTCAGTCGAGTGGAAAATTTTCCTCGTATCAAAATTGCTTTGCATAAAACTTGTATGAAGCAATCTGGAGCTCAGCACAGTGATAATACAAAACAATTTTGCCATTGGCACTGGATATTCCCTAATCATCTACTCCTATGCTCATTGCAGGCAAGATATCAATCTCCTTCCGTGAGGAAAGCGAATGCTATAGGGCAGGGCTATCACGGACTCGTGAGAAGGTTTTTAGAAGCTGTGGTGCCTCCAACTGCTATACCACAAACAGGGCCGTAGGGCCCTAAGCTAAAACGTCTGAGTGGGCTCCTAAAGAACTTACGATGGGAAATAATTATGAAGTCAGTTAAAACACAAAACTGTAGTACTATGCTTGTGACAATTAATACGTGTGTGTAGTGCATTCTCCAAACTAATAAATTATCTGCAGAGTTTTCATAGTAAGTCACTGCATTTTCCATTGTTTTCATACGAGCATAAGTTAAAAGCTTAAGATTCCCAGATTTTGTCTTGGATTTTCTAATGATTTAGCACTGAGCGCTTTTCTTAGAGCATCTTTTTTGTTATGCAATGTGAAGCCACAGGGGACTTCAACCGCTAACACTTCCAAGTGCAAATTGGGAGGTGTGGGTGGATGGCAGTAAAAAAGCTGAAACTGCCTCGCCGACCCCTCTGTACACAGCGACATGAAACCTTTACCCTTGGTGAGACACTGCCTTGAAATCTGTTCATCTTCCAGCCTTTGTTTCTGACCAAATAGGAATCGTACGAGACAATAACCATGACGATGCAAGGCCTCGTGTGCAGCAAATGTGGCGCAAAATCTGGTCACCAAAATTGGATGGGAGCAGCGGGTCCACCCTCCGTACAGCCCAGACTTGGCACTCAGTGACTATCATTTGTTTCTCCACTTGTCTGAGTTTGGAACCATCCAGTTGTCCCCAAGGGTTTAAACCCTGTGGCAGTGGAGCCGAACATCAGATCCATGGATCTTGGAGTTGTTAAGTAAAACTGTTTTATAAAAGTCTCTCTCTCTCTCTCTCCATCTATCTATCTATCTATCTATCTATCTATCTATCTATCTATCTACCCCCCCCCCCTCTCTCTCTCTCTCTCTCTTTATTATTTGCCCAGGCATGCCCCAAGGTTATAGCCTCAATACACCCCTTCCCCCAAACCAAGGTCACTATTCATGTGGCACTCAAACATCTTGCACTGCAGCAACACAAAAGATGAAAGTGATGACGTCACGTCTCCACACTCCACGGAAGAAAGTGATGTCATCGCGAGCAGACGCCGTTGGGAGCTACAGCAAAATGACGCAATTAATCCAAACATTTCGACCACAATTTTTTTTCAATGCAAGAAAAAATTGCAATACGAAAAATTATGAACTGGGAAAAAAAGGAAAATCAAGTTCCAGGACTTTTTCAGGATTCTAGGGGCAGTACGAACCCTGTATAACGAAGTTTACCATCAACGCATTTACGGGATAACTCAAAGCCCAATAACTCCAATTTCTGTTCTCACTTTTACTGACAAGACCACACAATTTGAACAACTTATAATATAGTCAAATGTGACGTAAGTCTGCGTTTGAACAAAATTCTCTCGCGCCCCACCATCGAAGAATATTCGCAGTAACATTCCTGACAGCATTTCTGCGGTCAGTTCATTCAGCTGCAGGATGTGAACATCAGATTTCCCTTACAAGAATGCGCCGAAAAGAAAGAAACACTGTTGAAATGAGGAGATGCCACAAAATGCTCCCATGCTTAAGAAAAAGAAGATTGAGAGGGGGGCGGGGGGAATTGTGCTTAGGCGTAATACCCAACGAAACACAAAAACACAACCGGCCACGGGCTTTTTCATGTCAGGCGGTTAAGTGAGAATGTTTGTGACAACCGAATGCAGGAAGATAAAAACTTTAACACGCGTGCACATTAGGGTTGAAAAAAAAAAAAGCTACACTCCAACCACTTATTCACTTAATAACTGGGTGAGCATGAGTCACACACGAACCGGGGGTTTCTTCAAAAAAAAAAATGTAAGTAGGGAAGCGATGCCATTATCAAAACGATGACTCACGAGAGCTGCCTTCTTTTAATCCCTTTACAAACAACTATCGAATCTCGTGTAATCAAAATGGGGGACTACTAAAAAAAAAAAAAAAAAAATTAAGAGACCGCCTACGCCGGGAGATCTCCCTGCTCTTATTTCCATGGTGGTAGGCACAGAAACTGAACCGCCGAAAGGAATATAGAGTATTCTTTGATGTCAAACGCCTCCCCTGATGATCGCCACAGTATTGCCATGGTTACCATCGATCTTCAGAACCCACGTTACCTGAAGTGTAGTACATAGTGTGCTGCGTCACGCTTCTCGTTCATGCTACACATCCAAGTTTAGGCTGTCACTTGAGCACCCTCGAATTTAAAAGAACCAGTTGCGATCTTTTACATATTTTACAAACATTTCACAATTTAAAAATTAACGAAACCTCAGTCAAATGTTTGCTTTCATTTCGCGCGAAAAAATAAAAGAACTGTCAACAGGCAGGCGGCTCTCTCTCTCTCTCTCTCTCTCTCTCTCTCCACACACAGTTTTTCAAACAAGGGCGATGCCGTCCATTTCGTAATTAACATGTAGAGAAAGGGAAAGAGACAGACAGACAGACAGAAAGAAAGAGAGAGATAGTCAAATTTAGAATGTTCCACAATACTTCCACTAAGCTTTATTTCAAACTAACGTCCCTTTACTGGAAAAATATTTGCATGGAAAACCTTGGTAATGAATAATTCTGCTTAGCTGGAGAAAAAAAAACTCAGAACAAAATACATTTAAGACATTTTACACCAAGCAGATGGAAAAGTCAATAAATTTTTGAAAAATAAAAAGGAGAAAACAAAAGGCGCAATTAATTTTTTTCTTCACCAGTAATTAAAATTGTATTATTCTATTCTGAAAACAAAATATTTTTGTTTCTTCCTATCTTTCCCTCATTCTGGCGCTATGGATACTTAACATGTACACATATTCCAGTAAGTTTTCTTGCGGAACAGTACCACAAATTCATTCATTACAATGTAGTGTTTACATACGGGGAACGTCTCCCCACCTCCTTGATAAAAGAATAGGTGCCGGTGCTCTTTCGCTGCAGGTAGCAAAAGTTGAAAGTGTTCCTAGATTTCATATTGAAAAACTCAAAATTTTTTTTGTTTATATTGTTATATTATTGGAATTAAACAAAAAATGAAATATAGCAACAAGTCGTTTTTCATGCATAAATTTTATTGCATTGACACTTTAAAAAACGCACAAAAATAGCTTCGTTTAAAAAAAAAAAATACAGAAAATGCCGAGTTTTTATTTCGTCAAGGCAGAACATCTCGCCATCATTTCTGTTTGTGTCTACGGCAATTGAGGTCTTTGAAGCTGCCATGAGCACCTTTTGCACTGTCAAAGCACGTCAGGGGTAAATCTACAAGTAGCTTTTTGAAAGGATGAGGAGGAAAAAAAAAAAAACAGGGCCGGATGGAGCTTTTGCGGGGCCAGGGGTGAAATTTCAATGCGGGGCACAGGAGCAAACCTTCATTGCTGGCACTAGGAAATAAATCTCATATTTTAATAAAGTCATTACATGAAAAATGTTTGTAAAGAACACACACGATGTGAAATTCACAAATTTGCCGGTGTGGCAGCGAGCCCGCATCACTCTACTCCGGAGCCGAATGCTTTCCCAATTAAGCTACACCAACGGAATCTATAGCTGTAACTTTTCCGTCTTGACAGGTGCTTCACTTAGTAATACGTCATAACGAAAACTATCATAAAAAAAAAATTATCTCAAAGAAGTATTTGCTTTATATATATTACAAGAAATGAAGATTTATCGATTGATGGAGAAAAACTGGAGATAACAGATACATATGTTTATCTTGGACAGCAGATATCAAGTGAGGGTCACATTGATGAAGAAATTAATCGGCGTACAAAACTTGCCTGGAGAGCTTTTGGAAGAAACAGCATAATTTTCAAGAGCAATATGCCATTATGTCTTAAAAGAAAAGTGTTTGATCAATGCATCCTTCCAGTGCTTACGTATGGTGCAGAGACGTGGACCTTAACTAAAAGAGACATACAAAGGCTGCAGACAACTCAAAGAAGCATGGAGAGGTGCATGCTTGGTATAAACAGGAGAGATAAGAAGAGGAACTCGTGGATCCGAAAAATGACGAGAGTGGAAGACATCATGATCAGAGTTAAATCCCTGAAATGGCAATGGGCTGGACATACTGCCAGAAGGACAGACCATAGATGGACAGCCGAAATTTTAGATTGGATTCCAAGGGACAGGAAAAGACCCAGAAAAAGACCACATGGGAGATGGGTGGATGAAATTCGTAAATATGCGGGAGTGACATGGAGGAGACTGGCACAAGACAGACCGTTGTGGAGGAAACTTGGGGAGACCTTCGTCCAGCAGTGGATTGATAATGGTTGACAATGATGATGATGATGATATATATAGAGAGAGAGAGAGAGAGAGAGAGAGAGAGAGAGAGAAAAAAGTGTTAAAATCTACGGTTTTCTTTCTAAGGAGAGGGAAATTGAATTTGTATTGTGTCTCTTATAAAAACTTCCTCACAAAATGATAAAAACATACCTGCGGACAGAATATTTTTGCACTGCGCATATTTATGTGTAGGAAATAATAAGGATCCCTCTAAAATAATTTCGTATAAACAGTTTTTTTCGCCTGATACAAGTTTAGTAATTTATCTTTAATGTAAAGAGACTGACAAAGTAACTGACAAATCAGTGACTTTTTAAACTTTTACACGCGCTCCTATATGATTTTTTTTATTTCTAGTACTGTTTTTAAAGGCCCTGAATAAATGGCCTCCATATGTAGCCTGAAACTAACTTTGATATTGTTCTTTTAAGTATCTAGTTTGCACGCAAATTGTTAAATATATAAAAGTAACAGCCACAAAATGACGAAATTTAATTTGCTATTTCATGAATGCGGAAAATATTAAGTTAGTTACAATAATCACTTAAAATCTGAAAATATCAGTATTTATACGGCGAAGGGCCATAACATATTCGAAAATGGGGGAATTAGAAAGAAAGAAAGAAAGAAAGAAAGAAAGAAAGAAAGAAAGAAAGAAGAAAAAAAAAAAAAAAAGCATCTTTTCAAGGGCCGCGCACCCCAAAACTGATACACACAAAAAAAAAATTCTACCGAAAATGATTTTTTTTTTCCCTAAACTGTGGGGCTCCTCATATACGCACAGGGCCAGGGCGACCGCCTCGCCCTGACCAACTAACAACATATTTATAGTCCCGAAGTTGCAGCCACTGACTCAGGGAACTGGGATAGAAGAAACACGCTGCAACAGCAAACATCACATTCACGAAAGAAATACGGGATTATACCATGTAATACAAGTTTTGAAGATGACAATCCGATTTTTGGTGTAAATGTGACAAGGATGGTAAGTCAGATAATATCCGAAAACTTGAAAATTTTCATCGTCCTGGTTGGTTGGTTGGTTGTTTGATTTTTATGGCGCAAAGGCCATGGTTGGCCAAAGAGCGCCAGAAACAAGACAAACAAATAGTATTAAAAATGTGGTAAAAAGCTTAAAATCTGACTGATCATGTAAAACTGAAAAATGAGAACCGATGGAAGGGCTAAAAAAGATAATGGAACAAACAGTATTAAAAACATGATACAATGATTAAAATCTAGCTGATTCAGTAAAACTGAGAAATGAGGATGATGATAAGGCTAAAATCTAGATACGTTTCATCGTCCTGGAGCGGGACTCGAACCCGCGTCTCCCAAGTAATAAGAATCCCTCTAAAATAAATTGGTATAAACAGTTTTTTTCGCCTGATACAAGTGTAGTAATTGATTTTTAATGTAAAGAGGGTGGTGTAGTGGTTAGCATACCTGGGCGCTATCTGGGAGACGTGGGTTCCAGTCCCGCTCCAGGACGATGAAAATTTTCAAGTTTTCGGATATTATCTGACTTACCATCCTTGTCACATTTACACCAAAAATCGGATTGCCATCTTCAAAACTTGTATTATACGGTGTAATCCCGTATTTCTTTCATGATTTATCTGCTCCTCCGAGCAATCACGGGAAAGGATTGTTAACCTCCAGATTCGCTAAACATGAATGCCGGTTGCTTTGACTAGCGAATCCTGTGATGGTTATATTCAAATTAATCGGAAACATGAGACTTGGTCGTTCTGGGTGGTGTAGTGGTTAGCATACCTGGGCGCTATCTGGGAGACGCGGGTTCGAGTCCCGCTCCAGGACGATGAAAATTTTCGAGTTTACGGATATTATCTGACTTACCATCCTTGTCACATTTGCACCAAAAATCGGATTGCCATCTTCAAAACTTGTATCACATTCACGTTTTACTTGGACTCAACAACATGACTAACAAACGTGAACTGTGTCCTGAGTCACTCACCCACCGGACAACAAATTCACGTTCAGCAGCACAACTGAGACAAAAAACAACGAGTGGTTGGTAGTAAATATGGACTATCACGTATTGCACCGTATCTTAAACGTAAAAGAACATATACATGTAAGGTTGTCAATAATTACCCCCGAAAAATAACTTAAAAATCTGCTTGTCTTCTGTTATTACGTTGTTAACAAAATCGTTATACCAGCTGACAAAACTAAAAAGGTTTTTTGAACTAGTCACAGTTAAACATTTATGCTCATCAATGCCACAGGAAGTTTCCAAATAACAGTCGAACCCGTATATAATGAAGTTGAAAGGAGAGTCACAAACACATTCGATATATATGCGAATTTCGTTATAACCGGGCAGATAGAAAGGGTTATTTTTTGGATATTACATTATGTCAGGTTAAAACTACACTATTTATCAATTAATCAAAAGCAAATAATACTTGTTAATTAAAAATTTTAGCCAGTAAAATAATATGAGTGATTAATACAGACATTTGACGTGGACTACGAAGGTCATCACTCTTTCCACGTTTATAAGTGTCACGGAAAAATTCTTATTGGCCGCCACCGGGAATCGAACCCAGGGTTTTCCAGTTACGCGCCGGATATGCTTCCACTGCACCACAGCGGCCCTGAATTTTTCCAGACTCACATACACTAACTGCCAAGCCAATTTGGCAGGTTGCTTCTTGGAGCCCCGCACAATGCTGGGGATTCACCAAAGATGGTGAGCATACTAATTATTTGTTCAGTTGATGCTTATCATCTTTGGTGAATCCCCAGCATTGTGCGGGGCTCCAAGAAGCAACCTGCCAAATTGGCTTGGCAGTTATAGTGTATGTGAGTCTGGAAAAATTCAAGGCCGCTGTGGTGCAGTGGAAGCATATCCGACGCGTAACTGGAAGACCCTGGGTTCGATTCCCGGTGGCGACCAATAATAATTTTTCCGTGACTCAGTTATAAACGTGGAAGGAGCGATGACCTATGTTTGATAATATGAGCATTTAAAAGAATGTAAAAATTAAAGTAACTGCCAAAAATTTTTACTTTGACCTATTACATGTTACGTTGGGTATATCAGCCAATTCTCACTTGTCCTGTGGTTATCATGATCGCTCTTTTAACTGTTTTCGAACTCCCTCTGACGCGGTGGTAAAAGTTTCTAGATGGAAAATAAACCGTAAAATTTTCTAAACAGATTCAGTGATTGAAAGGCAGTGAGGGGAGAGGGAAAGGCTGTATTTGCCCATGAGACGTTTAGAAAGCGCGGGGGGGGTCAGAAGGTAGTCAAAAGTCAACTGAAACATTGTCTTCATGCGATCTTACCTATCGGTAAGGGGAGCTAGAGGATTTGGCTGTCGACAGCAGGTAATTGATTATTTATGTTCCAGTGAAAAAACTGAGTGAATGCCATTTATTTTGTTTTCTGATAATCGTACTGAACTTCAATATATGCGATTCCCCAAAAATTACTGTTCGTAATATACAGTTAAAATAACAAGGAAGAATATTACGCATTTCAAGGGATCTATAAAAATTTCGGTTTACGCGAAGTCGTTATACACATGTGGGCTCGACTGTATTTTGTTAATTAACTGGACTTTCTGGGAGAAATTACAGTTTCGATGAATTTATTGCTAGTTATATCTTATTATACGGATTTCCGGGAATTATCTTAGTGCATATTTACATTTACAATTATCTGATCACAGGGGCAGATCCAGGACTTTCCTCGGGGGCGAAGAAACGCAGCTTGAAATTACCGTGTGGAAATGGAAAATACAAATTAGTTCCGAATGATAAAATCGATCGTTGATATCTCCCAATTAATTAACGAAAGTAACATACTTTTAAGTAAAACTTTCTTTAACGAAAAAATATTCACCTTTTTTTATTAAAAAGTAACAAATCGAAGCTTTTCCTTGGTTCCTGACGGGGACGCGCGCTCCTCTCTGGATTCGCCCCAGTCCGATTATTTATTGTTTTCCTAATTACTCACTCTTTCGTACTTTTCTGATCCTACATAACATTCTCATCCCCCACTCCCTCCGCGGATAGCCTAGTGGTCAAAATTCGTGACTGCCACGGAGAAACCTCAGGTTCTATCCCAGGCAGGTACGAACGCTCGAACTACTAAATATCCGCCGTGCGTCGGATGGGCACGTTAAAGGCCGTCGGAAATGATACATTATTTTCTACGTATAAAGTACATGACTTTAATTTTTTTTTTTTTTTTTTACAGACCAGTGGGCATTTTGGTGGGCCAGTGTTTTGGAAATTTTAGTGGTCCGCTAGGCCTTTAGAAGATTTTTTTTTTGGAAATTTTAGTGGTCCGCTAGGCCTTTAGAAGGTTTATTTCTAATTCTAACACTGCATATTATCTTGATATTACGAGGATTAAAGTATTTTCTATAAGGTCTGTTACATGTTATTGATGTTGTGAAGCTTCTACAAGTGTTACTTCGACAAAGGGCAAGGAGATAAAGTTTACTTCGATTTTCACGTAAGTTGGTCATTCATACGAACTCTGGTCGATAGTTTTTATCGATTACATTTTAGTAAACTTTAAAACCAGTGGCGTATATTCGAGGCTAGCTAAGCTAGCTGCGAAGCCCAGAGAATACACAAATAAAAGTTAATTAAATATACACAAATAAAAGCCAATTATCAACGGTATTAAGATATGTCAATGCTTTTGGTGCGAAACAACCACGAGTGAATTCGCTTCTTTCAATTATGAGAATCAGTCTGGCGAGCGATGATCAACGGTACAGCGTAGGTCTTCGAGAGACTTCGCTGTTCTGATGCGAAGAGCTTCAATATTATCTCCTGCTAGCGTTTCCATGACAACATAAATGAGCTATGGAGCTCGTGAGTGGCCATTGCTTTGGCCAAGAGTTTGCTCCGAAGAAAAAAAAATCTTTCGGACTACCTCATGCCCTCCATGCTTCGAGTGCGTGTGGGCCGCGCGTGGCCTAGTGGGCAACGTTCGTGACTGCCACGGAAAGGACCTCCGGTTCGATCCCAAGCAGGTATGAACGCTCGATCCACTAATCACTTTCCTATCGGACACTCTAGCCCAAATCTCCTAGCTTCCTATTTCTAAGGGTCGTTTAAGACCTGCGGTCAGACACTCCCTTCCTAAAATCCTCTACATATATGATCATATGATCATGATCATTACAGGGCGTGTTTCGCGAGAGTTGTTTCAGTTTGTGTAAAATGTCAGTGAATTAAAATCAGTGATATTATATCTCAAATTCGTGGCTTTGTTGGATTCGAACTGTTTTGGTAAATTTTGTGAAAGCTTCCCTGAACATCAGTAATCAGAGCTTAAAGAACTCAATGCTTCAAATTTTGATACAGCTCGATTAAAAAATGAACTGAAGGTGTTTAATTTCCCTGATGAATACAAAAAAATCAGTAAGAAACATTACTTGTTACATAAAGTTTAATAATTGGACATAGTGTTTATTGAGGTGTACAAATTGGCAGATCTAATATTAAACTGTTCATCAACAACTGCAACTGTCGAAAGAAGTGTTTCCGTATTAAAAAAATCAAGATATATCTTAGAGCCACACAAGGACATGTACATTCGAGGAACTTTGTTGCTTTGTTAATAGAGAAAAATATTAGTTTTAAATGTGAAAAAGTACTCGGAAGAAACATTTTTGTGAAAACGTAACACTCAAGTTCACACAAAAGGAAAGAATGGAGTTCGTGTACACATAAGTGTTCAAATTCTAATCCTCATAATTATTTGGTATCACGTTAGCAATAGCATGTACCTAAAATTTAGAAAAACAATTTTACTTCTATTAACAATTTAAAAAACAAACTTCGCAATTTTTAAAAAACAGTACTGTATGGGGGAGGGCGGGTGAGATAGCCCGGTCTCGGACCCAAGATACACAACTGCTTAAAACATTATATGCCATTCAATTCAAAGAGACGGGATGGGATCCATCCGGGAGAAGCCCAATAAATCTGAAAGAAGAAACTCCAAGAAGATAGCAGACTTTTCAAATTTGTTGAGCAAGTTCAAGCTCTTCAGTTAAAAAAATAAATAAATAAATAAATAAATAAATAAAAGAAAAACGAAGCGTTGACTTGATCATAAACTTACTACAGCCAAAAGAGTAAAAAAAAAAAAAAAAAACCTGTCTTGAATTTCGAGCATACAAATTACATTTGCTACAACTAATAGCAGTGAATAACACAGCGGAGTATCACTGGTACCGCACGCACGCACACACGCACGCACGCACGCACGCAATCTCTCTCTCTCTCTCTCTCGCACACACACATACAATGAACTTCAACAGCCTAGAAAAAAAAAAAATCAAGTTTAGAATCAGGACGGTCATTTTGAGTTATCCTGCAACTTCTGAACTCATTTTAATCATAAACGCTTTTGAAAAAATGATCGACACTCCAAAAATAAGCGCGCCCGCCCCTACTCTCACACGAAAAAGAAAGAAAAAAGGAAATTTAAAGAGGGATTTGAAAAACTACAGATCAAGTTCCCCAATAATATCCTTAGTACTACGAATATACACCGCGACGTCTCCCAGGACTGAAAAAGCAATCCTAAACGAAAATTAAATAAATAAATAAATAAAAGGGCGAAGTGGAATATGAACATGTCAAGTTGATAAAAATAATAATTACCACAATGTTCCGCACATAAATGTGCCCCATCTTGAAACAGTAATTGCAGCAGAGTGTTCGGGATTCTTCTAACTCAAGCTTTTAAGTTTCTGAAAAGCCAACTTTATTTAACAACCCTTTTGTGGAGACTAGGAGAGATATTCAACAATACATGTAAAATTCTATTCTAGTTACCCGTGAACCACGTCTTCGAGTCGTTTTACTTTTTAATTTTCAGGGTATATAATGGGAAACTATTCTTACAGGGAATTAACTAACTCTTGTCATTGACAAATTCTATTTTTTTTTTGTTTTGTTTTTTATGAAAATTAAGGACCGGAACTTACCAAAGAAAAAAAAAAGGGGGGAGGGATAATTTCCCCGAATGATAGCGCTTAAAATTATTTCTGAACAGTAAATGTGAAACAGCGAACTATGTTTCTATAATATATCATCCAACATGCTCTGAGGTGCGAATTCCACGAATTACGACAGTTGATTAATAGAAGGTGCACCAAACAGTTCCGCAAAATTCGCTTTTGTGCCAGGAAAGCAACGGAGGTGTTAATTTACAACGGAAACACTGGCAACTGAAATCACGCCTGTGACTACGGAAGAGTTCACAATAAGGAGGACCTGAAACGCTCCCCCGGCGGGTGGCTCACCAGCGACTGGCCCGGACTAGAAGAACATGTGTGCAACGTCTGTCATTCCAACGCCTCTGGATTTGAAAAAAACTTAATTCGGGCGCAGAAGTAACAGAAGGTCATTCACACCCACCGAACCCCCCCCCCCCCCCACTGCCCACGCAGCAGCACTCAGTTATTAGCTGTTCTGCACGTTTAATATCGCGGATAAATATAGCACGCGCATTTGTTTTACTACAATTACGTCACAGACATTTTTATGTCTTGCTTTACGTCATAGAGCTCCTGAGAAGAAAAAAAAAAAAAAGAATACAACGAATGCTCAAATTACGGCACAAAGAAAAAGAAAATACTAAAGGCACCATCACATTAGACAGCCCCAAAACTTCCAGCATTAATACAACCTACTTTCAAGCATAATTTTACACACACGCACGCACGCGCACACACACACTGGTGGCAGCAATTATGGTAAATACAGTGGGCTTTAAAATTATCTTCAACAATTATGAAAAGTCAGATAAAAAATAATAATAAAAATATCCAGATGTGACTGAAAAGAAAAACACAGTTTTCTTAAGAATAAGGCCACAGATTGCGCTTGATATAAGTTTCCAATTTTCATGCTCGAAAATGGTTCAACGTGTGTAATTATGCGTCATGCAGGGTATGTAACATGTGATTACTGCTAAAAGTTCCCAACGAGATACAGTCCATCACCTGGCTACTTCATTCATGAATGGCAGCGTTCGAATTACTCAGTAGTCCGCTGGCCATTGGCCAGTAAAACTTCCTTCGAACCACTGAACGATTGATTTTATTGGCCCGGATGGCCAGCATGTTTTTTTTTTTTTTTTTTTTTTTGTTGTTGTTGTTTTTTTCTAATTTGTCACAAGTTAAAAAATGAATTTCTGTTTCTTTTACCTTGCTGTAGGTTTTTCTTTTCAGGCTGCAAACTAATGATAGATTTAAAAACAAAATTCTATTGAAATGATACAATGTTTTCGATATATATTTATATATTAAAAGTAAATGTCTTTAATTTTTTTTTTTTTTACAGACTAGTGGGCATTTTGGTGGACCATTGGCTTACAAATTCTAGTGGTCCGCTGGGCCAGTAGAAGATTTATTTCTAATTCTAACACTGAATGGTATAGACTATAGAGGATGATTCAGAGAGGATTGATTTTTAAACGGAAATATTTAGGAGGGAAGCTGTAAGTGAACCAAATGCAAACCCTATTCAGAATCGAGAAACTTGGCGGTTTTATTTTATTTTTTTTTGGGGGGGGGGGGGTCCTTTTTTTAAATCCCTGTAGTGTTTTTAGTTACTTAGAATAGTTTTTAGCAGAAGTTGTTGCCTTGACTTAAGTTATTAAACATAAATCACACTTAAAATAACTAAGTCATCACACTCAAAATAATCAGGGTGAAAAGAATCAGCATTTACATTAACCGTTTATTCTCCAAGAAGCGAAGTTTCGGCATCTATACACTTCAGTTGACTATTCTCAGGTCGTAATTGACCAAAATGACTCTTAATATCAATCGCACACATACACACAAAACTCTCCACCATAACGTTATAACACGTTATTCTTCTAAAAGTGCTTCATCTCTCCGTCACTCCACACTCCATTCCACAATTATTACATTCGACGAAGACTTTTTATTTTCTTTTGACTCACTATCAGCGCTGCCAAAACGTTCAAGCTGTTCGGAGATGTAATGTGCCGATCCGTAAGAAAATCTGTAACCGCGAAGTAACTATATTTAATAAGAAAACAAACTCAAAAGGAAATTTTAATTAGATGTATACGTCACATCCCTTTCGAATTCTCGTTAAAACATTTTTTACTTATTGTGTGTGTGGAATGATACCCAAAAGCAGTTTTTTAGTTCCGGAAATCATACTGAACTGACAAGCAGTTTGAACACAAAACTCCAAGCGTCATCAGTGTGGCTTCAAAGAGTTGTTATTACACTGCTGGACAATTGCTAAGGACGGATCATAAACGGCTATATAGCGCATAAAAAAGTAAGTGTGGTTGGATGCCAAGTGAAATAAAATAATGTCAGAATGCCAGGGCATTATACAAGAAAGACAATTTATTGTGCTCTGAAATCCAGAAGGCTTTGGAACGTGTTCAAGGGACAAACAGGCCATTTTGTGCAGAATACGTAAACGTGAAAAAACTCAATTACCGTCCTCAGGCGTTCCGGCGTAAGATGTCAATACGGGATATGGCCACCATGGAGGGCGATGCAAGATTCCACACGTCGTGTCATGCTTTGCACAACATTATCAAGCAGCTGTTTGGGTAATTTATCCCATTCCTCTGTCAGTGCACGGATGAGGGTGTCCTTGTTTATTGGAGGGCATTGGCGACCGGCAAGACTCCTCCCCAAAGCATCCCACACATTTTCAATGGGATTCAGATCTGGAGAACGTGCTGGCCATACGAGGCGTTTAATATCCTCGCTCTCAAGACACTAATGGACAGCGACTGTTCGATGACATGTTGCGTTGTCGTCCATGAAAATGAATCTAACACCGACAGCACCACGGAGCATGCGAACATGAGGTAGCAGAACATCATTAATGTATCGTTGGCCAGTCATAGTCCCAATTGGAAGCACATAGAGGGACGTACGGCCATTGATCATGATGCCAGCCCATACCATGATACTACATGTCGGATATCGGTCCCTTTCCTGTATGTTTGCTGGACAATATGCAGTACCACTATCACGCCAGATCAGTTGTCGTCGACAATCAGACGATAGACTGTATCTACTCTCATCTGAGAAGAGGACACCAGACCAGTCGTTATCAGTCCAATTGCGATGTTGATGGCACCATTGCAAACGGGCCGGTGACGTCTGGACAATGGGATGCACACAACAGGACGGCGGGCGTATAGTCCTCCTTCATGAAAACGTCTGGCGACAGTTTTTCGGGAGATCCGCTTGCCAGTAGCAGCCATAAACTGATTTGCTACCTCATTAGCTGTGCTGCGCCGGTGTCTTTTTGTTGATAGCACTATGTACCGATCTTCTGCAGGTGTCGTACTGTGAACACGACCTCCCCGTGACGTTTGCTACACTCTCCATTTGTTTGAAATGATTTTCAAAGCCTTGAAACAACACTGTGGCTGACGTCGAACTCCCTGGCAACATCTGTTATTTTTCGCCCTTCATCAATCTTGCCAATAATACGGCCACGCGTAAAATCATCTAGGTGATGTCGGAAAGACATACTGAAAATTGCAAGTTCGTCAATTGATTCTTTCCCTTTCAACTTTGCGTTCGAACAACAACGGTCAATACGCGTCAAATCCTTTATATCTCTTATCAGCGCTATGACGTCACGAACAAGTTCGGCAATCCAAAATTTGCATACGCACAACACGTCTTACTGTATCCCGCACTTATGCTAATTTCCACATTTTCCTGCCTTCCATTTTATGGTTGCTATCGTTGCTATTGTCATCCGTCCTTAGCAATTGTCCGGCAGTGTATTAGCTTCTAAAAGTAGAAAGATAAAAAAAATCTATTTTTCCTGCTAAAGCTAGGCACCGTTCAAACCTCCCTCTTTTTTTCTTTTCTTTGCTCTTATTATATTTTAATCTGGAAGACCACTTTGAATCACCCTTTATTCAAGATTGTACATATACTTGACAGATGAACAAACACAAAATTCAGTTACTTGAGAAATAATTGCATGGGGTGTTGGGTTGGAGGGGGGGGTGGTCATTTTTTTTATTTCAATATTTATGTTGTTACATTATAACATCATGGATCAGATATTTATGTGCAATTAAAAATTAATAGCAGCAATGGAAAACAGGGAAAAGGTCTCACAGAGACATTATCATTATTAATTTTAGTTATTATTCACATAGAAGAATTTAGACGACCAAAGCACCAAGACTTAACACCAGTTATTTGTCAATTACAAGACCATAGAAGACTGAAATAAATGAGAACTCTTTACTACCACATAACCCCCCATTCAAAAAGGCGCCGGCGACGGAATCGCAGGTTTCGAGACAGCTGAGAACCATGCTTGAAGGACCATCTCATTGAAGAATTAATTTTATTTAATTACGCGCGTTGTGACTCATCACACATATATTTATCAACCTCAACTGTCAGGAGATTCACTCTTGTTTCGGCGCCAATATAACCTTTTGCCGGTGGTAGGATTCGAACTCACGTCTTTCGACTCCGCGGCGGTTGTTCTCCCAACTAAACTACGCTGGCAAAGCTCATCAATTCAACTTCGCCGATCTGACCATGCGTCACCTCAGTAGTACGTCATCTACGTCATGTCACATAGCACGTTACTAACTTTAATTAGTTGAAATGTAGATTGTTTGCCTGTATTTTTTGTACTGCAAAAGTGATAAAACATTTTTTTTTTCCGATTACCTAACTCATACCGTACAGCCAAGATCTAAAATACTGAGTTCAAAGAGATTTCGTACATCACACAAATCAGCTGTAATTTTATTTACCAGTATTTGTAAGCCTACTTCTCAAAACTTTGTTTAATAAAGGAAAAAAGTCAAATGGGAACACAGTGTATTTCAGCGATTTTACCTTCAATTAGGTTTAACAGTTCATAAGGCCTTTGAAAGCTTCTATTCTTGGCAACGTGGCACATCCATTCGAGCAGGTTGTCGACCCCAGTCTTAAATCTCTAAAAAGGAAGGGCTGGTATTATTTCTCAACATGGAAATTATCACATATATACCGAAAGCTCCGGAAAGGAAACTATGCGAGGCCTTGACCTGTTTGACTTTTACACAACGGCTATGCGCCAAATTCTTAAGCGAGGAACTTTTAACTTTAAGAAAAAAACTGCTTGTAAAGCAACTAGACTACAAACACGAGAGAAGACACCGAATTTTCGGTTGGAATGAATACATCTTTTGAATCCCTTCCAACACGAATCAAACATTTCAAAGTTATTCACAGCCAATGGAACCCGTTACAAAATAAATCGATGAAACAAATGGAAATAGAAGTAGCTACATTCTTCCAAAACTAGTGGCTGAAAAGTTTGTTACAAAAAAAAAAAAAAACTGTACACAAAAATGTTTCTTATAGCTGAAGAAACGATATCAGAGGCAAATGGATTTCCAAATCGAGCAGTTAGAAGAAGAGATATAAAGAAGAAAACATTATATAACTTTACATTCTCTACCCGAAAAATTTTGAATGTACACTGGTGTGCAAAAATTAAAGACGAAGAGGAGAAATTAGCATAACAGCGGAACGAGCAGGCAGAACGGAACGAAAGACCACTCAGGAGATAGACTAGGGTCCGGTACGGTAGGGCATGCGCATATATGCAGCATGACGTAGGTAGGGATGGGGAGTGTCGGAAGGGTATAAAGCACACGGGCGGTGTACGCTCCCTCTCCTCTAATATTTCCATACTTTTCTTTCGTACTATTCTATTAGGAAAATCTGTTCCCAAACATCTAATATTTCTCTTTTTCACCTGACAAAAGGCGCAGAGCGCTGAGGGTTCGGGTCTCTCAACCTCAGATAGGAATTATCTCTCTCTCGCTCAGCAATTCGGTGAAAGCTATTGCACGGTGTACATCGGTTTGAACGACGTAGAGTTGCTGCCACCGTGTGATATGGCCAACAGGTAATCCAGTAGACGACATTTGGATGACTTTACCCGAGGTCGCGTCATTGGGAAGTTGGAAGAAGGTCGAAGTGTGATTAGGATCGCTTACAGCATCGTTTCACGACCTTGGAGAGCATTTTAAACGACAGGAACAGCTGTCCGAGAGTTTAGCAGTGGTCGTCCACGAGCAATCACGACGGCGGACGACCGGTATATTGTCCTACAGGCGAGAAGAGACAGACGGCAGACAGCGGGAGAAATCGCAAGGCACATGCAACAGAGAACTGGACGTCCGTTGTCGCGTTTTAACGTGGCCAGGAGGCTGCACAAAGGTGGTCTATTTGCACGACGACCAGTACGGTGTGTGTCATTAACGCCTGCTCATCGGAGAAGGCGGTTTCTGTGGTGCCAGGAACACAAGAACTCGACACATCAGCAATGGGGTCGAGTTCTCTTTACGGGTGAGAGCCAATTTAGTCTGATACGCGATTCTGGACGTATACACATCTGGAGAGAGCAGGGAACACGCAATTACGCCTCCAACATCATCGAAAGGGACCGGTTTGAAGGTGCAGAGTTCTCGTTTGGGGCGGTATCATGCTTGGTAGCCGTACTGACCTCCACGTCTTCCAAGGAGGTTCAGTCACTGGTGTCCGTTATTATACCGAGGTTCTCCTGCCTCACGTGCGTCTGTTTAGAGGTGCTGTGGATCCTGAGTTCCTCTTTATGGACGACAACGCTACACCTCATCGTACAGTGGCTGTCGCAGAGCTGTTGGAGAGTGAAGATATTCAACGCATGGATTGGCCGGCAAGGTTCCCGGACCTAAATTCAATCGAACACGTGTGGGACCTTCTCGGGAGACGTTTGGCAGCACGTCACCAGCCGCCAGCAATGATTCCGCAGCTGCGATTGGCGCTACAAGAGGAATGGGCCGCGATGCCTCAACAGTTCCTTGACAACTTCGTCCTCAGCCTGGACAGACGTTGTAAATCCTGCAACGCAGTCAGGGGTGATCATATCTCCTACTAAAGACTGGATTTTTCTTGGCAGCCGCCTGTCACATGGATGTTTCTGCCTAGTTGTGCTCGAAGTTACCTTTTCAATAAAGTGCCTTTGTATCCTTCGGATTCCTTGTTTGGACGGTTTTGCTCACTTGTCCCATATTCTTGCATCTTGGCGATCTTATGGTATGATTTCAGTCGATGTGGAGCACTTCTGCACGACGTTACATTCGAAAAACAGTCTCGTCCTTAATTTTTGCACGCCAGTGTATAAGTACAAAATGTGAAAAAAGCATTCTTCACAGCAAAAAGCAAGGCTACCTAAAAAGAATCTTTCAAATGAGTCTCCTAGAAGAAGAGGTAGCGAGAAAAAGGTTTTGATATTTGCGTACCCTAGAGGAAAACTGTGCGTTACTTAAGCAGGATAGTGCTCTTTATCTTCACTGTAGCTAATACCATACAGCTAAAAAAAAATTAAGTTTTCAAGATGCTCTATAGAAGCGGAGATACAGCTGCACACAGAAATGTAAACTAACACCACATAGCGCCAGAACTGTAAACTACAAACACGAGTGCAGGCAAACTGTTCCACAAGGTAAATGGTATCCAGTGTTATTTTATTTTTTTCGAATCTGACTTCTAGTAGCAGAGATATCGACAAAAGCAGATTAAACATTTCGGCCAAGTAGCGGAAAAACTGTGCATTGTTTTTCGCAGGAAATGCGCCCAAAATGGTTTGGTAGTTAGTATTTATCTGACCGCAAAAGGATTTATTTTCAGTATCGCTGCTTAAATGCTGCAAACGGAAACGTGAACCTATGCCCTTTAGTGGCATACCTGTGCGCTAAGAACAATTTTAAATTACAGGCAAAATATTTCGAACCAGAAACGCTGTCCGACAAAGAAAGAATTTTCATATCGAACGGTTAAAAGTACTGATATTGGACGCGGAAAAAAAATCGACACCCCCTGACGGAAAAAATATGTACTATTTTAAGCGAAAGGTATTCCAAAAACGTTTGTTGTGGTGAGCGGTATTTGACCGCGAAATATTTTTTTAATTTACTTTTCAAAAGATATTACTGCAAATTCAACAAAAACAGAAAATTACACTTACGCTTCCTAGTGATAAAACCGTTCTTAGCCAAAAATTAAAAATCATATGTAGCAGAATCAACGCTAGACGCTATATCTGATGCAAGAATAATTTTTTAAATCGGCCTTTTTTGAAGCAGAGATATTGGCGAAATTGCAATTTAGCTTTACGCCCATAGAGGAAGAACTATGCGTTACTTGAAAATGAAACTATACCCAAAGTAGTTTTCGTTATAAATGGTACATAATAGAAGAGGGTATTTAGAAGCAATTATAAGGAATAAAATGTATTTTGAATTCGATAGCAACTGCATTTACACCCTCTGGCGGCATCGTAAAACACACACACAAACCGAAAGGAAAGGATCATTATTCTCACACTTTCAAATTTCCAAATGCAAATAAGATTTTTTAAATCGAACAAAGAATTGTACAGATCTGGTGTCCACAAATGGACGGACAAAGTGATACTACAATCACGTATTTTTACAAACGACGTGCTAAAAGAGGGGAAGGGGGGATTGGGTAGGTACAACTGTACTCCCATCCCAGACACTCTTCTTCAAGCTTGTCGCGCAATACACAATATAAACAGTAAATTATACGACAGTCAAAACATTCTTATAACTGGACGAATAAAAAGTCACGTCAAATCAATCGAAAAACCTTTCTTTTTTTAGTAGGGGTTTATTAACCACTATCAGTAACTTTCAGGACAAAAAGCAGTCGCCCGTCCCTAATTTGGAGCCACTCATTACAGGGAAGGGATATAGACAGCACCCTAAGAATACCCCCAGGCATTATCCGCAACTCAAACCCAGCTCCATCTCAGACAACTAGGCAGAAGCCAGTGCAACTAACCACTCGGCCATCGGGGGACGGGCAGAAAAACTGTTGCCAGTATTTTCTCCTTTAGGCACACTGTTTGATTTTGAATATTTCGGAAGACATGAAAGACCAATTTTTAACGTGCTTTTTAACATTCCCCATCACCTGGCATTCGCAGTTACGGTATTTCGAATAGGAAGACACTAGCAGCAGCTTGTGAAAGCTTGAAACGAGGAGCAATAAAGGAACGTATCTACTTCCACAGTCTACACATACACTGAACGCACAATTTGTTGTACACATTACTCTCATCCACAAACACGTGCGCACAAAAAGGCGACCAGCCGGTAACCACGACCGCGGGATATCAATAGCTCAAATCCCTATCTATTGTACCAAAGTGAATCAAAAGTTATTCCCGTTTTCAGCTAAAAAGTTAAACGATGCAAGAAAGCCATTCATGTTCACCTCATCTGCAACGTAAAGGCCATTGTTTTCCAGAGTCCTTTGCGAAAGTTCCACCAATGCGACAATCTCACGGCAGTATCACTCGGCAGGTTCCGAGAAAAGAAACTATCATGCCAGATTCCATATCTATCACTGAAGTGAAGTGTCATCCTTGTAGGAAATTGGCCATGGAGCAAAACAGGTGGTAATCAGACGGGACAAGTTCCGGACTGTATGGTGGATGGGGTAGAACACCAAACCCTTTCAAGTTCCTGTAGTTTTCGGCGGACAAGTCTGCAGGTAGGATTTGGGGTATTATCTAGAGGTCTGCACGGGCCTAATTTGGTGAGCCCGAATTTCCTACAAGGATGAGACTTCACTGAAGTGAAGTGTCAACAAGGATGAGACTTCACTGAATTTCCTACAAGGATGAGACTTCACTGAAGTGAAGTGTCATCCTTGTAGGAAATTGGCCATGGAGCAAAACAGGTGGTAATCAGACGGGACAAGTTCCGGACTGTATGGTGGATGGGGTAGAACACCAAACCCTTTCAAGTTCCTGTAGTTTTCGGCGGACTAGTCTGCAGGTGGGATTTGGGGTATTATCTAGAGGTCTGCACGGGCCTAATTTGGTGAGCCCGGCCCGTTTCAAATACACTCGGCCCGGGCCCGTCAATTGCAGCTCTTATTTAGGCCCGGTCCGGCCCGCGATGTGCCATTTACTATTATTTTGTCTTTCTATTGCATTTTATTAAAATCTGAAAATTAACTAATGGAATGAGATATTATTGAAAATATTTAGTTGAATGTAAGCCTAAAAATATTAACTAAACTTTGGCAATTAGCGAAAAATAAATCTTTAAAAAGAGAGAAAAAGGAAGACCTAAGCGCGTTCAGAATCTCCCTTTCTCTGAACCAGTAAGAAGTAACACTACAAAAGTCAATCCAGATTAGGAATAGAAGAAAAATCCATGTCTCATTTTCTCATACAAACACACACATACAACCCCTCCCTCACTGCACACATCCTCCGTCCCCCACTCTACACAACGCTCGCTCGGGGTCGAATCTTTTTGTTGTCAACAAGCCCCAAAATGATTTTACCATCTTAATACCTACAGATTGGTAAAAACACTGTGAGTGCCTCTAGGAACAGTTAGATAAACAGTTAATAGGAACAGTTAAACACGCCAGGAAATCGGGGAACACTTTTTTTTTTTTTTTTTTTTCGTTATCACTGCGATAAAAAGAATGGGTCGACTTGGTCCGGTGTCTGGAAAAAAGCCCGGCCCATTGCTTTGTTCTCTAAACTAAAAAACGGCCCGACCCGTGCAGACCTCTAGTATTACCTATGCAGTAACGCCGACTTCCTATTGATGAGTGCTGGGTAGTGTTAATGCAGAGCATCAAAGACTCTGCATAGAGGCTCCCATTCGCAGCCTGACCATCCAGCATGAGTTCCCAGCGAACAAACAGGATACTCACAGTTCCACAAAATGCACAGCATGACTTTTCTCACGAAACGCCCTCTTTCCATCACTGGTTGTGATTCTTGGTGCGGCCTGTGCCACTGGCTCCAAGTGGTAGGCTAACGCCGGAATATCCAGTTTTCATCACCTGTGACGACACGATGACAAAACCTATCGTCCTGTGGATTTGACAGCAATCCGTAACATGGAGCGACACGTTGTCTCGCCTGATAGGGGTGTCAATTCATCGAGAAACATTCGATGACGCCTGGAGGGAAAACCGAGGTGGTGCAGGTGACGAACGAGATGATAGACTGGGAGGACCCCACCACATCTGCCAATCGCCGTGTACTGGTACCGGGGTTCACTGTCACACCTTCGACCAGGATGTCAATGTTGGCGGTCGTTGGATGTCTTGGCCTCGACGTGTCTTCGAGACCGATGTCCCCAGCTTGGAAACGCCGGAACCATTTTCGTGCAATGCTGCTGTTCGGTGTGTTTCCTACCCTTTAACTGCACGCATTTATCTTGCAGTTGTGCCGCGGTTTGACCCAATAATAACGTAGGAGCGGTAACACTAGGTTTATCGACCTCCACCCTCTGCTCACCTGATAACGGAGTCACCGTGTCAAATGCACGTCATCATCCGCGTGTCTTCCACGTCACCGCGAAACCTAGTACACGCTGGCGTACCTTTTTTACAGAAATGGAGGCCCAATATCATGTGGAACTCAAAGCTAGATGAACTTTTGATTCACCCTGGTACACGATGGTAACTGCGACTGATGTGGCGGGAGAGATTTCGATTAAGAATAGATAGTCAATGCGAAGATGATGGGGTCCTCTAGCTACTGCAGAACGTCTGGGATTTCTGTGTGAGACCATCGCGTGTGTGTACCAAGGGTACATTTACCCCTGCAAAACCAGCAGCCCCAGGGGGGAGAATGTGCCCGAAAACGAGCCGTTGATGTGGCTAATGTGAAAAGAATAGTGCCAGTACTCATCGACGGAGCACATACAAAGGCATGAATGGGCTATGGCAGAGGAAGTTTACATAGAGTATCCTTATGAGCAGCACGTCACCGGACTATTGAGGCTGCAGTGAGCGAAGGAATATCAACACCGGATTGTGGAAGACAGGAGATAAGTAATTTGGTCCAACGAGTCGAGGTTCCACCTACAACACGACGACGAGAGAGCATTTGTGTTGCGTAGAACACATGACGCCATGGACCCAGGTTTACAAGACAGGAAGTTACAGACCGTTAGAGGCGACGCAATTTCCTTTGATGTTTTTATGTGGGTTACCTACAGAAACCTCGTGCGTATTGAGATCACCATCACTGCATAAAGCTATGTTAAAGTTCTCGCCTATCACCCACACTCGTTCATGGCAATCCCTTACCCACAGCAGAATGCCTTCTTTCAAGAAGACAACATCCTATCTCAGCGCTCCAGATTGGCGAAGAACTAGTTGGAGGAGCATTCCAATCAGTTAGCAACCCGGGAATGGGCCTCCCAATCTGCGGATCTGATCCCAGTTGAACATCTGTGATTGACGTGGAGCGATGCATTCGATCCCGAAGCACACCACTGGTAACTCTCGGTGCTTTCTGGATGGCTAATCTGGCTGAAATCATGGGCCGCAAAACCAATAGAACGTTTTGAACACCAGATAGAGCCTGCCTGGCCGCACAGGTGACGCAGTGATCTAAGCGCAAGCTTTTGACCATTCGTTCGTGATGAGTCCGGGTTCGAATCCCGTTGAGCCGCCCTGGTGGCGGAGTGGTCTACGCGATGGCCTCTGACCATTTGTCTGAAAAGGATCCGGGTTCAAATCTCGGTGAGGCATAGATGTTGTGTTTGTCTTACGGCACTGGGTCTCTCCCTTCCCTAGAACCAGTGACCCTAAATTAGAGACGAGCCACTGCTTATGGCCCATTGAGTTGCTCACGGTGGTCGTTAAACCTCCAATCCAAAAAAAAAAAAAAAAGGAATCCCGGTGAGGCGTGTATGTTGTGGTCCTTTTACGGCACTCGCCCTTCAATTAGTGATGGGAGACTGCTTATAGCGCATTGGGTTGCTCACGGCGGTCGTTAAACTTTCAGTCAAAAAAAAAAAAAAAGTCCATGCCATGAATGTGCTGCTGCGAGAGCCCAGACATTGGTGGGTGTGTACACTGAAGAGCAATTGAATTAGAGACAGCTGGCGTTATGCAAATGTGGCGCTGTGGGCGGCCCTGTAGACGGAAACGACATGACGTATGCAGCGATCCGACAATATAAGGAGTGATGCGACGGGAATCAGTAAGAGTCGGACACAGTATGGGTAAGACGAAGGATCTAAGCTCATTTGATCGTGGGCAAATTGTCGGGGCCCGACGAATGGGTCACTCCATTTCGGAAGTCGTGCAGCCACTGTGTCACGGGTGCACCGTGAGTACATCGAATCCGGTAAAATTATCCCTGCAAGGGCCAACTGCCGTGGACAACATCGTGTGGATGAAGGAAGTCTTCCTCGGCTAGCTCGCATTCTAACAGCGGATAGACGGGCCACAGTGCAAGAAATCACTCGGCAATTTAACGCTGGTGCGCCAAATCATGTAAGCAGTCACACCATCCAAAACCATCTCCTCGCTATGGGGTACAGAAGCCATCGTCCCACGTGAGTACCGCTGCTGACCGCACATCACAGGGTGCAAAAATTAGCATGGGCAAGGGAACATCGCCACTGGACCCTATAGACATGTGGAAAAATGTTGCCTGGACTGATGAGTCGAGATTCACGTTGGTACATGCGGATGGCAGGATAAGAGTACGGCGCAAACCACATGAAGCGATGGATCCTTCTTGCCAGCAGGGTAATCTTCAAGCTGGTGGGGGTGGCATTCTCGTCTGGGGACTCTTCACGTGGACTGAAATGGGACCCCTGGTACGTGTGACATCGTCTCTCACAGGTCAACGTTACCGGGATATCCTGGACGACCATTTGCTCCCGTTTGTGCGTCTTCAACATCCCATTGGGGACCTCATCCTGCAACAAGACAATGCACTGTGCCATCGCTCCCGAATGGTTGGATGAACATTCCACCGTCGTGACCTCGCTTCCTTGGCCAGCTAGGTCACCTGACCTCAATCCCATCGAAGGCATCTGGGATGCCATCGAGAGAGATGACCCCCTTCCATCAAATCTTCGTGAACTGTGGGAGTTTGTTCAGGGGTCGTGGATCCGTATGGCTTCCAACGCTTCCGGTGTCTTGTCGAGTCCATGCCGTGACGAATCGCCGCCGTCATCAGGGCGAAAGGCAGTGCTACACGTTACTAGACAGGTATCTCTACTTCAATTGCTCTTCAGTGTATATTAAATTGCCCTTCTGTGTTCTATGATGCAAAATTTTATGCATCAAGTGGGGGGGGGGCGTTCATGATTAATCTGCACCTGTACAATCGACAGTACGCTGTATATACTTTCAATACAAGACACTAGACATGTAGGCGTTTAGAAAATAATGGAAGCACTAATGTTCTTACCACAAACAAAGGAGAATTTGCAACACTCGGGGAGACATTTCCGAAAGCACGGCATCTCCTAGCCCCAGGGGTAAAACAGCTAAGACAATATCACAAATGGACACCAGAAACTGGCCGTGCTATTATTGCTAAGACGCAAGTAATTTCCCACGGGAAATCACGTCACGCACGCGTCCCCACAATAATAAAGTGAGCAAAATTTTCACGTAATGTTATGAGTTGAGTTGAACTGCTAGCCTGCCAGCAAAAGAGAAAAATGTCATCTTATCAAATGAAATACGGTCTGATCACAAAGCTGGAAGCAGAGTTTACGGAGCACACAAACGACCGACAGTTGTTCGATGGCGTGACGGTAGCGAAAGGAACGACACATTGTTAGCCAACCGTAGAATCGCATGCCTCAGGCGCTGCAACCTACGCCTATTGAGAGCGAAAGGTATTCCGCTAGGCAGACAATGTCAGCCTGTATTATTTATGCCACATCTTGTACATATATAAACAAAACAAAAAAGAACATGGATTGATTTACTACTTTTGTCACTTTGTCTGTCTATGCACACTACAACTTCGTTCACTTCAGATAGACAGGCAGGAAAAAAATTATCCTTTGGGCATAGGTAAATATGACAAGAGATGGAACCCGGTCAACACCTGACCCAGTTTGTTTGGCAAGGGGGGTGGGGGTAGATATTGGGGATGTATTTGCTTTATTCAGAGAAAAATGACAAACCTCTGAATAGTCACAATCGCATAATTCGAATGAAAGGTTTACACTGATCAAGCACTTCATTGTACGCAATTACGCCGGAAGTGTACTTGTCAACTTGAACGCTCCAGAGGAATCGCTTAACTCAAAGGGATAGCCAATATCTCAGTTCAGAGGGCACACAGTCACAATATAAGAATACATTTGCTTCGTTTCAAGTACCAAACTACAAACTAAATTACGTTTCTTTATATATGATGCACCACTCAGGTGATGCAAAAGTTAAAATGCCAAGCTGCAGTAATAAGCGAAGGTCGGTGTAGTTCAGTCGGAAGAATAAATGGCTCCGGAGCGAGGATTCGAATTCCACTACCGGCAGTAATGAGTTTGTCACATTGGCGTTCGAACGCAAAAATGAGCCTCTTGGCAGTAAGGTTCGTCAAAAATGTGTGATGTTTCTTCCACCCGCATCGTCTGGAATTAATAAAACATTCCTTCTTCAACAGTGAACTCTTCTACGAGGAGTGTTTTCTCCTACAAGCGTGTGCTCTCCTGCAAGTCGAAACCTATGAATTCGTGTTCCTGCATTTCTCAGAGAAGGGGAGAGGGTACACCAATGACCCGATGAACTGTCATTATGACCACCCCCAGCCAAGAGAAATGAGTGCACCTGGAGACCGAACGGTTGCATGTATATTGCTGTGTGGAAGTTCACACAGCAGTATATATACAACCCGAGGACCGGCTTTCGGATAGTAGAGTGTTCGGAGTCAGGATGGGAAAAGCTGTCGATTTATCGGAGTTTGAATAAAGGACAAATTGTGATGGCAGAGCGCGTCGGAAGTACGATCTCGGAAGCGGCGCGGCTTGCGGGTTGTTCGCGTGCAGCTGTAGTGAGTGCGTATCAAAGGTGGTGCACGGATGGCCAGACGACGAACCGTCGTCCACCAGCGGTGTGTTGTCGGCAGCTCACTGATGCTAGAGGGGCGCGGAAACTGTCGCGCATTGTTCACAGCGACCGCGGGGCCACAGTGCGACACATCACCCGCAGTTACAACAGTGGCGATCAGGGCAATGTGTCACAGCACACAGTTCATCGCAGCCTTCTGCATATGGGCCTGCGTAGCCGAGCACGTCATCGCCAACAACGCATGAAATGGGCGCAAGATCATCGAGATTGGACGTGGATGACTGGAAGAAAGTGACCTGGTCTGACGAATTAAAGACTCTTGGTGCATCACGTAGACGGCCGAGCGCGGATACGCCGATTGCCAAAGGAGGCTATCGCACCTGGATGCACTGTTGGGCGGAAACAGGCCGGCGGTGTTATGCTACGGGCGACGTTTTCTTGGGACACTTTAGTACCCCATTATCCCAATAGCACAATCCCTGACAGATTTCAGGATCCTGAAATCGTTGCGGACCAAGTTCACCCGTTCATGGCAACTGTGTTCCCTGCTGGTGATGGCCATTAGCAACAGCATAATGCGCCATGCCACACTGCCAGAATCGTCAAGGAGTGGTTCGAGGAACATGGCAGTGACTTTCTGTTAATGCCCTGGTTTCCAAATTCTCCTGACATGAATCCAACCGAACATTTGTGGTTCGACTTGGAAAACGGGTTCGCGCCAAATCACCATCACCCCGAAATGTACGGGAACTGGAAGATCTTCTGTTGACATTATGGTACCAGATACCCCAGTATATCTATCACCACCTCATCGAATTGATGCCCCGCCGAGTGGCCGCTGTCTTGCGGGCTAAGGGGGTCCCCTACAGCTTATTAGGTTGGTGGTCATAAATGTAATGGCTCATCAGTATACTGTACATGTGACGTACCACTGAGGTAATGCAAGACTCAAAACGGCAAGTTGCAGCGATAAGCCAACGTGAGTGTTGTTCGTTCGAAAGAATAATTGGCACCGGAGCGAGGAGACGGGTTCGAATCCGACCACCGGCAAGAAGGACTATATTTTCAAACATCATCTCTCAATCAAACGTTTTCTAAAGCTGAAGACGTTGATGTGGAACTGAGACGTTACCTAAGAACTATTTGGACCATTCGTTACTACCCAGTGCAGATGTGAAAGACGCGCGGATACCCATGAAATTTCTTTGCTTAATTATCTACAATGGTGAGGTTAGCAATAAACTTATGTATCCTATAACTAAGAAGAATTTGCGCCCATTGCTTTACTTTTTAGAACGGGGCAAACAGAAATTGATGAGCTGAGTTGGAACAACAACTTAAAGTATGTTAGGCGGTTCTTTAGTGTTTCATATCAATAAAGGTATTTTTATTTTTGTAACATAATTGCTGTTTCTATGTGCTCGTCGTACATATGAGTATGTAACCTTCAAAACTGGATTTCTCAGAAGCATGTTGTTGTGGATAAGTCGTTATTCCAACTAGCTTCTCAATTCTAACTACAAACAACATAAGTGCTCGAAATGAAAATTTTGAAGTGCGTGGGTATGCTCAATGTTTAGCTAAAAATCATCCGGAAAAAATACCTTCGTCACAAAATCTCCAAAACTGAAAAAGTTAAAACCTAGAAGAAAAACTATTTTATGTGAAAAGATAATTGACAGTTCCGTGGAATACTCTTGGATTGTGGACTCCATACTTCAAGAGCTACACTGAGGATTGGGTTAGACATGTTTATAACGAAAAGTCTGTACCCCGGGACCAACGGATTGACGAGACTTCCGAACCTTGGCTAATCATTGGTGATTCAGCTGGACTTGAACCCAAAACTTTAAGGTCCAGAGCAGAGAAGACAGGGCCTCCTTCCAATAGGGACTTTCATGAAGTAGAAAGTCGGGCAATTAGAATCTCCACAATCAGAATGAATATCCAGTCTCAAATTAAGAGCAATCTAACCTCCCCTCCCCTCAAAAAAAGTCCGAAGTACAAAAAGTTTGTACTCATTACTGCAAAACTTAAAATGTGTGTGTTTAGTCTATTACTGCCAATTCTTCATTCTGTGTAGAAGCTCTTCAAATTGAATCTCTCTATACCAAAAAAAAAAAAAAAAAAGTAAATGCCGCTGTTTTAGAAATTTCGTTTTCTGGCTCGCAGCGCAAAAAGTATTTAACACGAAAATATGAAATTTACCTCGTTTGTAGAGAATTGTTCTGATAACATGCTGAAATAAACCGTTTTTCGATTCTGGCGATACTTCCAGAGCTATTGTATTTCAAAGTTAAGGTAAGCAAAAAAGTGCTATCAGTTCGCGTTCCGGACACACTAACAACAACAGAACCACGAAACTTTCTAGGCATGTAGAGCCATGGCCGAATTTTCGCACCTCGTCGCCCATTTTTTTTTTTTTTTTTTTTTTTTTTAATTTCGATTTAGTTTACGAGAAATTATTTTTTTTAATTTCACAAAATTTTCTATTTCGCGATGGGATCCATTTTAAAAACGGATATATGGCAAACTATAAATCATAACACATTGCAATTTTTACAGCATAAACTTACAACTATCATCCTTTTTTTACAAAAAAAAATTTAAGAAAAAGTCATTTTCTGATTTGTAAGCATTTTTTAAAGACGCAAAGGAAAGAAACGAACGGCTTGTCTGTCTTCACGATAACCACAGAGGTACGTTCTGCAAGAAGGGAAAGAGTTCGACGAAACTCTCGAACGCTGGAAGCTCAAGTTTTGTCTGTTTGTTTCAGGGTTAAACGGCCGCGAGCAATTCTTGGGCTAAGTCATCAGTCACTGATTTGAGGTTAATTGCACACAATTAAAGGAGACAGCTAGCACCGTAAGACGAACATACCACCATGTCTCATCCGAGACTGGAATCTGGGTGAGGCATGAGTGGCCAGAAGCCAGCACCTCTGGCCACTCGACATAGGGGTGCCTTTGCGTTTCTGGCGGCATCTCTCTTCTTACAAAGCAATTTAAAAAACTAATTGTGCATCAGATTCAACTACGTGATCCCCAGGATTTTCGTTGAGCATTGCTTTTTCTGTTACCGGCGTAAATGTGCCTGTGAAAATACTTTTATTTCTACATCACTAATTGGAGAAATTCTTTTCCGCTTGTGATGTGAACAAACTTTTACACTGTATCCTGCCAGATGGCAGTAATCCATAACGCAGAAAACAACAAAAGAAAAAGAGGAGCAATATCCCATCCCCACCGCAGCAATTTTCTCTCGGTGTTCCCCGTTTCTCTGGCGTATCGTGAGCAATCTAAAGTGCAGCGTTCATCTTCGGAGGCATAGGCATTGCTGAAGAGTCTTTGCACTTTACTTTTCCATCGATGACTCGATTGCCACACGTCGAATCGCGACCTTCCGTCCTCATTCCTCCCCACCCTGGACAGATGTAGATGTACTCACAACGATGATTATTCATACTCCCCTTCCCCGAATCGATTTCTCTCACTAGGCAGAGCAAACCTATATTTGCCTACCTATTCACGCTTCTGTAAATCACGCTAGGGAAGGAAGTCTGTTTCTGTACTATTTCCATTTCCCTATTTTTTTTTTTTTTTTGGGGGGGGGGGTAGATTAATGACTACTGTCCATAACTTGGGGCCACTGGTTCCAGGAAGATGTTACACGGCACTAGCAGTGTTCCTGCCGAGTCTGCCGGTAACGGTGCTTGAGACCTGAAGTACAATTTAGTTGGCCACGGCACCAGGTGAGAATCTCAGGTGCACAGCTGCACTCAAAGATTCACACCAGAACATAAAAAAATGAAAAGTTGAAGAATGACCCGAAGCATAAGGCTTGGGTGAATCCACCTTGTGAACAAAATAACAACAACAAATAAAAAATAAAATAATCTAAAAAAAATGATACTTTGGGATCAGAGTTGTGATGAGGTTCACCCGCAATCACCAATTCGTGACTGAGTGTAGTGGTCCGGATCTTACTCCGGTACATTCAATCCCCAACCAGCCAGTACAACACTCACTTTCGCAAATAACACATGATTCTCAAATACACAACACAACATTTAATAACGTTCTGCGAGATTTAAACAGATCCGGCGCTCTCTAGGCGCATAGACAATTGCCCCTCATATGTGGGCAGCATACGGTGTCACACTTTACTGTCGGATAACGCAGCCGACTGAGTCTCCACCGGACTATCTGAACAAGAGATACTACTCGTTTACACACTAAATAGAGCTGCAGGTGATATTCATATACAATTGCTTAGAGAATGAAAAAAAAATTATATGCAAACGATCACATTAAAAATACTCGCGACACAAAATACACAAGCACGTTAATTTGCGGTATAAGATTATAGGTGCGAAATACTGCCAAAGTTAATTAACTAAATCTAATAAGCATGCACATGCAGAACCCTGCCCCGCTGACGTTGGTCCTGAACCAAAGTTAAAAGAAACTGTCCCGCCCAGCGGAATTTGTGGCCACACCTTCTCCCTTATTCATGTAAAAAAGTAATCAGGAAATGGGCCCTGTAAGAAATTGAAATCTGTATGTGCAGGTATTTCCTCTGAGGTTCAGTCACTCAGCATTACTGCATCTATGTCCATGCAGCTTTGGGTGTCGGGATGGCACAAGTTCGCAGATGTGCGAAGAAAGAAAAAGGAAATATTCATCTACTTACAGTTTCGTGACTTTGCTGTGCAAATCCGTTGTGCATCACATAATATCACACGACAAAAAAAAAACACGCACACAGACACTTGCACCATGTGGCAGCACCGATGATTCAACACTTCACTTTGACGCTTGATGTAAATGAAGCACACAATTAAAAATGGTAATATCACGCCGCACTTTGTTGCAATGATTAGAGTGCACACTGATCTATTCTCGTGACGATTTGAAGGTGGCCGTTAAGCAAAATAGGCCCTCTCACATCTGATGTTGCGGTTTCCAAGATTAATTTTCTCGGCCGAGCGAAATCAGACGTGCTTTTACCTTAAGCGTATATCGGCAACTCAACATTTCACCTGTATATTTGTTAGGTATCGAAGCCACCGCTCTTACGCTCATATTTTTCTTTCGACATGTTTTTATCCCGTCGCACTTACACGTAGTGGCTTCGCTGCTTACGCGACCACACACACGCACACATGGGGCCTCGCTTCGCCCCGTAAGACAAGCGCATCTCTTCACTTTCTCCACAGTAGGGGATGAATGGGGGTGACGATTCCACACTGCAGTGGTTGGCATCCGAACCCGACTTTTGCTTGGCTTCGCTTCTCATTGGAATGACCACTGTCCACTCGCAGACTTCTTAATTCCCCTGTAACTTGGCTTTCATTAGGCCAAACAGTCGCTGAGTTCCATTACGCTCCAGCCTAGAAATTTCTGCTTTATCCTGCGGATTTAGGCATTCTGCTGTCTTTATGGCAAACTGGCATCTCCAGCTGCCTCGAGTTGTCTCCATTTCTTACCAAATGCGGGGAGGTTTGCTGCTTCATTTTTCCCAATTCATTTTTTGCAGATCCAAGGCATCCAGCCTTTCACATCGGAGAGCGCACAGACAACTGAACTTTCTTCCTTATTTTCATGCCAAGTGCGAACTCTTATTTTTCTGCACGGACCACACAGAGAGCAATTGTTCTCGAAAATGCCCCAAACAATCGACGAATTTACGATTATTCGCTAAACCTTTCGTCCCCTATCTTCATTCATTCCTACTCAAGTGGCTCATTCGATACGTATTCCTCTTTCCCTTTCCGTGTTGCATAGGCTGCCCGTCAGCTGCGCCCTGATATTTATGACCTAACAGAGCTATTCTGAGACCACCCAGCCAGAGAGAGAATTCTTCGCCTCTTTTCTTTCCAAACCCCCAGATAAAACTTTATCTGCTGTTTACACTTTTAAACTCCAATCAAGCCTCGAACAATTAATACTTAATTAATTTCACACATCAACCACGCCCATTAATTACTAAATTAATGGCGGGGGTGGGTCGTAACATCGGCCCCTCCTCAAGAAATCTAGAAGTCCTCTTCTGGGCCTATCGCTTTGCTCTTATCAATTTCCAGAGCAACCATTGAGTGCTACCTTTTCCCACAGGTAGAAATAATTCAAAATGGCAAAAATATTGCGTTTCTTGCCTTCAAGAGCATTGGAGCGACTTCCCAATTATCCCGCAATTTTGTTAATTAATTTAGAGAACATCCGAAAGAAAAAACAACGTAAATGAGAAATAAATAAAAAAAACTGAACTGTAAAAGAACATGTGAGCCTGCCGAACTGTGATTCCTAGCTGCCTCATACCATACGCGACATGGCGGACAAATTTTAAAGTTTTCTTCAGGTTTTAGGAGGGGGGGGGGGGGTGTCCACTGTAACAAAGAGCAGTGAGAGCCAGTGCCGTAAAACAAACACACCATCCATGCTTCATCCTGAATTCGAACCCAGACCCATTTCGGACGAATGATTAGAAGCCAACGGGTCGTACCACTCGCCCACCGGGCAGCCAAATGTTTTAGAGGTTTAACGAACTTCATGAGATCCCCAATTTAGGACCACTGGTTGCAGGAAAGGAAGAGTCATTTCCGAAGGAACAGAATAACATCCACGTTTTGCTGCGAGATCCTAACCAGAGAAGTAAAAAGACCGCGACCCAGACAATTCAACGACTTCCTGTACTTGATAAATGTAAGATAGAATAAAATTATCTCACACAGATTATTTTCTTGGGCAGCATGAGTATTTTTTTCTCGATACTTCGGTAATTTGAGGATGACGAATTTGAAAAATTATTTCTGCTTGCTCATAAATAAGCTTTCAAATGAGCGTTCTGCGATGTTCCAAAGACCACAACCTTCCCACCGAAATTTCATGAGAGGTGAGGTTTTATGTACACAAATACAATACTGTGGGTTCTTTTCAACTGTACTATATGCTATTGCTACACAGAAAAATTCCACATCAGACATATACACTATATATATTGACAAAAGTCACCGGACACCTAGAAGAGAAACACAACATAGTATTTTTTGACATACATTAGTACAGTGTCGGTCCACCTTCGGCCTTAATGCATGCACTGACCCTTCGAGACATGCTTTCAGCAAGGTTTTGAAACACATCGATAAATATGCGCTTCCATTTAGTACATAATGCTGCTGCTAAATGCTGCTTAGTAGTAGGCCTTGGTTCCAAACTTCTTATGAGGCGCTCTAATTCATCCCATAAGTGCTCTATGGGATTAAGATCAGGGCTCTGTGCTGGCCATTCCACACACGATACGGAATTATCGTCAAACCACGCCGTAACAGTACTTGCTTTATGGCTCGGTGCATTATCCTGCGGGAACCAACAAAGTTCGATTCCATAGTATTGCCACAGAGTTGGTAGGGCATAATTGTCCAGAATATCGAGGTAGACATGCTGGTTAACAGGTTTGTCCACGAGAACCAATGGGTAGGGACCATGCCACGGAAAACACTCTCACACGAGTACACTGCCAGCTCTAAACTTTACCGTAGGAACGGTACACTGTGGTAAATAGCGTTCCCCCGGCTGCCGCCATACCCACACACGGCCATCAGACTGATGGATCCTGTATCTGGATTCATCAGTCCATACGACCCATTTCCATTGATCAACGGTCCACGATAAATGTTCTTTACACCATGCTAAACAACGAGTAGCATTCCGAGAAGAGATAAAAGGCTTATGAGCAGCCGCACGACCACGGTAACTCATGGAATGAAGTTCTCTGCGATTGGTACATATACATACCGAGGTTCCAGCATTTTTACTCACCTGTACAATGAGGTCTCGTGCAGTAGTACTCCGTCGATTAACTGTAACGATTCTCCTGAGGCTTCGACGTCCCCTATCACAGATTTTCTTTGTTCTGCTGGTACGTTTTGCTGCTTCAGGCACGCCATGTGTCTTCCACTTATTCAGTACATCCAAAACAGTTGACTTGGGTATGTTTAAACGCCTCTTGGTTTCTCTTACGGACAACCCACTAATATAACACCCAACAATCTTTCCTTTCTCAAAGCCAGTTCTCTCCTACCGCGACATTTTCACTCAACCTCACAGTGCGATATGATTGCGGTCATCTGCAGGCTTGTTTTTATACCGTTTGCAGCTGTAACAAGCATCTTAACAACGCAGCGGATCCGTTCATTTGCTTTTGAAGTGGCGTCAATCTAGTGTATATTGGGCTACGCTCTTTTGTACCCGATCCGTAGAGCCGCGAAAGCCTAGTGGACAACGTTTGTGATTGCTACGGGAAATTCTCAGGATCAATCCAAGGCAAGTACGAGAACTCTCGAACTACTAAATATCCGCCGTGCGTTGGATGGGCACGTCAAGCCATCGGACCACGGAAAGAGGGGGGCGGTTATAAAAAAGGTGTCTACCTCGCTTACGTGCGACTTTCCTATCGGGCACTCTAGCCGAAATCTCCTACTTCTAAGTGTTGTTTAAGACCTGGAGTCAGCCACTCCCTTCCTAAAATCTTCTACATATGATTTGTAGCCGATCAGTTCGTCCCCCTGACAGACTCTCCTTCCACTCACAGCGAGTACATTTGACTTCGCAGCGGCTGAGATTTGACTTCGTGTGACGTCAGTCGCATCAGCGACGCTCACTTGTATAATCTGGCACTCCTGTTTTCTCTCTACAAACTTTCCTATCGTGAGCCTCTAAGGTTCCACCTAATGTCACTCGTTCCTAATACGCGACTCGAAAGCCGTTGGCGGTTGCGTCTAAACCTTCTCTGTTGATGTAATACCTATTAACTGATTGTTGAGTTAGTAGTAGTGGTAATCCTGGTGGATTTGTAGCCATAGTCTTTACCTGCTCCTCAACCCGTCTTAGAGAAAACTGCTGGAAATTTAAAGAAAATCCTTGAACATTTCCGAATCTTTTCGGATTGAAACAAATTTTTCGAATCCGATTCCAAGATACGGAGACACCTTGTTCACAAACATACAGAACGAACAGCAACATTTTTGTCCTAGTATTGCTGATTAACATATAAAAAAAATATTTTTCCCTAATTCATACTTAAATAATTGACACCACATCCAAATATAACGGTAACGAAGCACACTCTTTTTTTTACTTAAATAGTATAACTATACTAGTGATCCGAAATTTCTTGACCTATTCTACGCCAAGATATTTCGGATCACTAGTATAGTTATACTATTTAAGTACAGTTGGTGTATTGTTCCTTATTATTAATTAATTAGCACACTTTCTTCTCAAAAAAGACTTACTAATAAAGGAGAAAAGCACTAATGCCTATTTCAGTTTGACCTAACCCACTTAAAATGCATCGAAATATGACATCAGTTATTTATAAAACTTAAAAAAATGGAAACACAAATTTTTGACAAAATTTAGTCAAGATTACGGTTTCCTTCTTGATTTTGGTAAAAGTTCCAAAAGATGTTGAGCACATCTTACGCTTCCAATATTCCTAAAATGTGCCCCAAAAGAGATAATTAATTTGAGTGTTATGCCTTGATTTCACTGCGCTGAACATTCCTTAGACCTCAGGTTATGACACCTAACTGTTATCTCAAAGACGACACTGCCTGTGACCAACTGTTCTTTTCCGTGGGCATAATATCACGGATTCCTGATAAAAAATGGCAACTTATTGTGCATAAAAGCACGCATTTGTATCCGATTTAAAAGGCTGTTTTCCTGCAAAACAAAATGAATAATTAATTACAAGCGATTCATCTGCAAACAGTAACCAATTTTTAAAATTTCACCATGCTTTTCGAGCAGCATATTGTTTTTTTTTTTTTTTTAAGATGTCTATTCAGCTACACAAGGGGAAAAAAATTAGAAAAGTGAAAAAATAAAAAAAATCGGCTGTTGTGATTACGTGACCGACTCTTACTTGATCCCGCTGGTAGATTAACGCTTGAGCTTTTCCGAAATCTTAATAATCACAAAGTAGAACAATAACCTCTTGCTAACTAACACGCACAGCATTTTTTAACTATCGATATTAATTAATGTTTATCGCGCTTACCAGGTGAAGGCCAACTCACAATGAGCGTCAAGACTTAGTCTTCAGCAAGAATGAAATCCAATGATCACAGGTCCTGAGCGTGAGAACAGCAGATTTTCTATTCGCACACCACAAACGTGAGTCCGTTGGTAAATCCGTGTTGCAAACGAAAAATTGCCATCATAAAAAAATGTAATCCTTCCCATTGTAATGCAACTATTATTAAGCATTATCACTAATACTCTGTTCCTTCAATGATAACAATCGAAACCGGAAAAGCTGACATGAGGAATTGTTCGTATACGTAGGAGATCTCAGATTTCGACCCAGATGATAGTTCAATTAACGTGGAAAGAGCGAAGATATTTGTTTGATGTTCCTGGTCCACGTTAAATGTATGTATTAATTATAGTTCAATTCGTTGGTTCAATTTGAAAGTGTTCAATACAGCAGTAATTTGCAAAACGACGATAATCTGAACGCACGAGAAACATTTTCTGTATATCCCAAGCGCGAACACAGCTCCCCTTCCTCGTTTTTTTCACAGCTTGTCTCCAAACAATTTTAAGCAAAAAAAAAAATAAAAAAAAAATGATATCGTTATATATGGGAGAAAACAAAGAATTTAATATCATATTTTTATAAAGATTTTTGCTACGCCTGTGAATGTTTTCGATCACAATCTATAAGTAGTTATTACTCACGTCAGCAATAACGAGAAAGATGACACTGAATTTTCAAGTGTAATGAGAGAACGTCTTTTGAATCCGTTCTGACGCAAATTAAATTTATCAAAGCTATTCAAAGTCATTAGAACCGGTATGGAAAACAATAGCATCTAACGGAAGAAAGAAGTTTTTCAACCGGGTTTTTTTTTTTTTTTTTTTTTTTTTTATTGATTGGAGGTTTAACGACCACCGTGAGCAACTCAATGGGCTATAAGCAGTCGCCCGTCCCTAATTTAGAGCCACTGACTTAGGGAAAGGAGAAAGCAAGTGCCGTAAGACAACCACAACATCCATGCCTCATCGGGATTTGAACCCGGACCCCATTCGGACGAATGATCAGAAGCCATCGCTTAGACCACAGCGCCACCGGGGGCGGCATCGGGTTTTTCATCCCGCAGATATTGCTGTAGTAAACGGAATCGTGAGCTTACGCATTCTGGTTGCAGACTAGTGCGTGAAGAAAACTTTCAATTTACATGAGAAACATTTCGCAGCGGAAACGCTCTCGAGCAAAAAGAATTTTACAAAAACAGATATGAACAAATATAAGATATGCATCTACGCCCCTCGCGGGAAAACCATGCATTATTTTAGGAAGAAAGTATTCTTAAAAGGTTTTTCGATGTGAGCGGTATCGGTCCAAGAAAAAAAACTTTAGTCAAGTCTTCAGGAGCTCATATTTTGCTGCAAATACATCGCAAATACATCAGAACCAGAAATTAACACTTACGCTTCCTGGTGACCAAACTTTTCTTTACCAAATATTAGAAATTATATGAAAAGCATTTTCCATCAAGAGCTGTATGCCATACAGGAAGAATTTTTCAAAACGGAATTTTAGAAGCAAAAATAACGCAGAAAACGCACTTTAGCTTTGCGTCCCCCAGCGGAAAGTCCATGATTTACCTGAAAATTTTGAATTTATATGAAGAACATTTCGCATCGAAAACACGATCTAAACAAAGAAGGAATTTTTCAAATCGGACTCATAGAAGTAGAGATATATTGACAAAAATAAGATATACATCTACGCCCCTGGCGTAGAAACCATGTATTATTTTAAAAAGAAAATATTCCTAAAAGGTTTGTCGACGTGAGTAGTATGGGTCAACAAACGAATGTTTTTCAACCAAGATTTTAGCTCTGATTTTCCTGCAAATACATCAAAAGCGGAAATTAAGACTTACGCTCTCTGGTGGCCAAACCATTTTTCATCGAAATTAGAAATTTTATGCAAAGGATTTCTTATCAGGAGCTGTATCCGGTGCAGAAAGAATTTTTCAAATCGGAGTTTTAGAAGCAGAGATATTGGAGAAAACATAATTTACCTTTAACGCCCCCTAGCGAAAAGTCAATGAATTACTTGAAAATTTTGAAATTATATGAAAAACATGTCTTGCCGGAAACTCTCCAATAAAGAAAGAATTTTTAGAATTGGACCATTAGAAGCAGAGATATTGACAAAAATAAAATATGCATCAACGCCCCCGGGCGACCATGCAATATTTTAAGAAGAAAATATTCCGGAAAAGTTTATCGACGTGAGTGGCATCGGTTCACGAAAGATTTCTTTTCAATCGAGATTTTAGAAGCTCAGATTTTATGGCAAATACATCAGAACCAAAAATTAACTCTTACGCCCCCTGATGGCCAAAGTATTCTTTAGCAAAAAATTATAAATTATATGCAAAAGAATTTCCATCAGGAGCTGTATCCGCTGAAGAAAAAAATTTTCAAATCGGAGTTTTAGAAGAAGAGATATCGGGGAAAACGTAATTTACTTTTACGCTCCCTAGCGGAAAATCTATGCTAAGTTGAAAAAGTAACTATACCTAAAATACTCTTCGACGTAAATGGAATCGAAAGATAAAATAATTTTTTTCAATCAGATGCTTAGAAGCAAATATATGGAATAAAATGTATTTTGAATTCGACATCACCTGCATTTACGCCCTCTCGCGGCGAAATTATACATCGTAAAAAAAACAAAAAAAAACGAAATAAACGATCATCATTCGCATATTTCCAGCTTCCCAATGCAAAAAGAATTTTTAAATGGAACTAATAGTTGCAGAGATATGGTGTCTACAGACGGACGAAAAACCGATAACATAAGCACGATCTTTCTTTACAAACGTGCTAAAAACGTGATATGATAAGAAGCGTCAAGTTTAAATTTATCTATTTCACATAAAAAATCATATTATGGCTGTATACCATTTCCTCATTTGTTATTGAATAAAAACATTTTAAAACCTGTTCTAGATAAGAAAAAAAAAATTAGAAAGTAGGTTTACATTTTTAGCATCCATAAAAAAAAAGTCGCATTTTACGTAAATATTGTTTAATTAGAAAGTTACGAATACGCTGGGCACACCTGAGGGTTAGAACCTAACGAATGGAGAGTGTACCCTATACGATTCCTTCACCGATTTAATTTAATTCCTATATGGAAATTCTCAAATAAAACAACGAATTACTAAAAAGTAACAAAACAAAATAGCAAACAACATTTCTTTCATGCACATCGATCTTTTTAGCACCTGTAAACCAGGGGATCATATATTTTAACAACGGTAAACTTTAATAACTATTTTGACTATGGTGAGTTAAAATAACCTGCCTTTCAATTCTTAGTACTTATTTGGAGATGGTGCCCTTTACCTCATTTCCATGCCAGTTGATTTAATGAGGCAGGACACTTTCTCAACGTTATTTCTGTCCGATCTGTGGGAATCACTGAGTTCGGTTTTATAACTTTATTGCTATACGTGGGATTGAGTAGGGAGGTATCAAGAAATTCTTTACCTCCTTGTAGGGAGATATCAAGAAATTATCCCATCTTGAGTTTAATGGAGGCAGATTCCACGGTGGGCTGAAGAACAGTGGATAGGTCAAGCAACAGAAGATGCACAGGAAGTAGTAAGGTGTTAAGGCAGGAGTGTGAAGGTGTGGGTGTAAAGGTGGGCTTCACGGAGTTGTCCTATAAGCGAACGGGAACTTCGGCTAGAGCTTTGGAAGAGAGCGGTTGGTAAGATTTTCCTCCGTGTCGTGAAAATGGTGGGAGAAGGAAATTTCCGCTGTCGTGAAAGCAGAATGAAAAAGAAAGTTAGAAAAAGTAAATTTAGCAGCGAGATAAGGAGAAAGAAACCCGATAAAATAATAAGCAAAAACTGATAATCGGGCTAACTATATAAGTTATGCTAAAGAAAGCGGGACAAGGCTTTGAAGACCTCTTCCCGTCATTAATAGAAAAACCTTACTCTTCACTATACAAGAGAATAAAAGACTTAATATTAGCAGGAATTTTATTTATTTGTTTTCATCATCGGAATGGAATACACGTAAAACGCCAGAACCCCTGAACTCTTACAAGCGAAGGTCCGACGAACCCTTGAGACAGGACACTGAAAGAAACTCAATGAATAGTTCTGTAACATTTGATTTAACAAATGTGAAAGTAATCATTCCACACTTATTGCAACTGAATTGAAAGCGAAGCAAGCCAGTTTACCGAAGCTCTTAACGGACAACACCCCATCGATTGACGAAGGGTGTTATGGCATTTGGATGTAGGTGCCCATATTAATAGGTTAACAGCTTCTATTCCTACCCAAGCCCCCGTCCAAACACACACACCGCACACAATTCGAAATTGCGCAATTTGGAAAAACTTGCAGCAATTTCGCAGCGCGATTGATGAGTAATGACAAAACTGGATGGTATGTTACCTTAAACAAGTTACAGCAAGTTATTAATACGTATATCAAACAAAGAAACAAGTATTCTTTTTCAACATATGTGCATCCTATCTCCCTAGACTCTAATATGACGTACCTTCTCTTCACAGAGATGTCGCGATGCGTTTATCGCGATTGTTAACTTTATGCTTAACATAAGAAGCGACGTCGTTGCTATGGTCAAAACAGAGGTGGCGAGAGTTCCGTGTGAACAAGCAACGATGGTTAAAATAGTATAAATATACTAATGATCCGAATATCTTGGCGTAGAATAGGAGTCAAAGTTTTCAAGCTTTCGCACATCAGCCAGATGGCTTTTTCAAGGAAGGTAGACAGCAGCCTGCAAACTGGATAATAGAACGCTTCAAGAATTTAGACAATAAATGACTCGACAATAAATGAAGAGATGAAAATGTAATTACACAAACACAATTAAAGACACGAGGCATCATGTTCGTTTTGCACGCGGAATCTTTGGAGGAAAACAATAGGCATTTCACTATTTGAAGAATTGGTTCCAAATTCGTGGTAACTCTACCGAGACGCTGTCATTGCAGGCCTCATTGTTGGTAATGATCTCCAAAGTTACCCGAATGGCAGTGGATTTAGGAGTAGAGTAGGAAGCTAATTTCTTTTTGTCATCCCACATAGGATCAGCAGACTTGAACTGGACCTCTCTGGATAGGGTTGTGGTTACTTTTCCGCTCTTTATGTCGCCCTTATGCTCGTTGACTCTAATTCTAAATTTAGAGTCAACGAACATAACGAGACACGTAAATGAGCGGGAAATTAACCACAGCCCTATCCAGAAAAGGCCAGTTCAAGTCTGCTGATCTTATGTGGGATGACAAAAAGAAATTAGCTTCCTACTCTACTCCTAAATCCACTGCCATTCGGTAAACTTCGGAGATCATTACCAACCATGAGGTCTACAATGACAGCGTCTCTCTGGAGTTACCACGAATTTGGAACCAATCTTCAAATAGTGAATGCCTATTGTTTTCCTCCAAAGATTACGCGTGCAAAACGAACATGATGCCTCGTGTCTTTGATTGTGTAATTACGTTTGCATCTCTTCGTTTATTGTCGAGTCAAGTCACAACGTTTAAATTGTTGAAGCGTTCTATTGTCCAGTTTCCAGTCTGCTGTCTACCTTCCTTGAAAAAGTCATCTGGTTGATGTGCGAAAGCTTATAAATGTCTCCTACTCCTATTCTACGCCAAGAAATTCGGATCATTAGTATAGTTTTGACTATAGTTGGTGTACAGTTTCTATTTATTAATTAAGCAACGACGGGTTTTGGCATCAGTTTTATTTTCCCTTAGCACGGCTTTAGTGCTCAAGAAAAAAACAAATAATGGTTTTGTTTTTTCTAAGCGATAACTGTTACAGTTTGACGAACTGCTGTATCTTTGCGCAGCAATATGTTGCACGCAGTCACCTATAATCAGGGTCCGAGGCATGATCTTTATTGCTGGGCCCAGAAAATAAATCTCATATTTTTATAAAATCGTTACGTTAAAAATTTCGTCCGTAAAGAACACACAACACGAAAACTGTCAAAGAAAAAATTATAAACTCAAAGCAGTGTTTGTTTTAAGTTTAAGAAAAAAAATAATAATAAGACTAATTTGGAGTGAAAGCTCAGGGAGTAAAAAGTGTTCAAAACCTTGATTTCTTTTTTTCGGGGAGAGCGGGTAGAAGTTGTATTGTGACTCTTATAAAAGCTTCTTCATAAAATGATAAAAAGATGACTTCAACTAACCTGCGTAGAGAATATTTTTGTCTAACGAATATATACATAAAAAAATCCCTCTAAAACAAATTTGTATATTCAGTTTTTCTTCCCTGTTACGTATTTTAGCGATTGAATTTTGATAAATTACTTTTTTAAACTTTTTTCGCGCTCATATATGAAAATTGGTTTTAATTTCAACTACTATTTTTTAAAGTCACTAAACAATTCCGCACAGATAGATAAAAGTAGGAAGCCACAGAATGAGCAAATTCAATCTGCTATTTCATGAATGCGGAAAAGATAATAGTCACTTGAAATCTGCAATTCTCAGTATCTGTAGGACGAAGTCGATAATCTATTTGCAAGTGGGATGATTAGAAACTAGGAAACAAAAACATTTATAAAAAAAATTTTTAAGGATCTGGCGCCACAAAACCTTAACAGTAATAAATATAAAAAATTCTATCGAAAACGATTGTTTTGTATTTTCTAAAATGCGGGGCCGCGGGTGGCCTAGTGGTCAACGTTCGTGACTACCACGGAGACCTCGGGTTCGATCCCAGAAGGTACGAACCCTCCAACCACTAAATATCCTCTATGCGTCGGATGGGCACGTTAAGCCGTCGGGCATCGGGTACTGGCACCCCGGTAATAAATAAGGGTATCTTCTTCCCCATTTCTACCTCGTTTCCGTGTAACTTTCCTATCGGGCGCTCTAGCCCAAATCTCCTATCTTCCTATTTCTAAGGGTTGAATCGGGGTCAGACACCCTAAAATCCTCTACATATGATCTGATTCTAAAATGCGGAGCCCCGTGAAGACGCAGGAACCGCGGCAGCCCCTACAGTCCAGCCGGTCCTGCACGTAATATGGCTCAGATAGTTTTTCTATATTTCTTTCTTTCTTCATACATGGGACCGACTAAGGAACAAAAACACTGAACTTTTTAAAAGGCTTGATAAGGGAGGGAAATTTTAAACCAAAATGTCCCCTCCCTTATGAAGCCTAAGTGCAGACATTTATGGGGGAAAGTAATATTTATCATCAACACAGGACAGTTAGCACATCGCGGGAAGAAAAAATACAATTACGGAAGAAATCTTCGCTTTGACCGACTTCCGTTTTCGGAAACTTTCTCCTCTATTTTTAACCTGAAATGCATTGTGTACTAAAAGGATATTTAAGAGCAATACTGGGCATAAGAAACATCACCAAGAGAAATGAAAGAACGATTACGGGAGAAATCTTTGCTGCGTCTAACTTCTGTTTTCGAAAGTTTCGAAGGACAGAATTGATCATCCAGTATTTGAAAAAATGGAAGACACTGACACAATCAGGTTCCCACCAGAGTTGTATGAAAAAAAATGTATCTGCGTACACGATTGAAACAGAAAACTTGCTACAAATCGGCGAAAAGCGAAACACAATAGCAATAGAATAAGATAATTTAAAACAAATAATAAAAGAATACATTATTATTAGAACATTACAGATTCCAATGCGAACAAAATAAGTTTATGCATTATAATTGAATGTGCAGCAATGTGTGTGAGATGGGTCTATATAGTAACATATTGGCCAATGAACCTCATAAAAAAACTAGCGACTAATTATAGTTTTTATATCCAGCAAAACAGTTCCATTAATGAACCTTCAAAAATTATAAATAGCATTTTTAACAACTTAATTCTAAAATAGACTTACAAAACACATACGAAAAAAATTTAAATTTAATAACTGGCAACTGCAAGAGGAACCTGCCAATAAAACTTAAAAATTCTTTCTGTTACACGAAACTTTTGATGCAGATCCTATATATTGAGAACAGGCCTTGATAAAATCTAGAGGCCAGAAACTTCAGTAAAAACATGAGATCGTAGAAAATGTGAAAAATAACTGAAAGTTCTTCAAATTAAAATAGATTTAAGTATATTAATCTGAGTAAAGCTTTGAGTAAGTGTTTTAATTGCTGTAAATATTTTTTTTATTTTAATCTACAAGCAAAAACTACCGGCAAAATTCGCTAATAATTTGGAAACTATCCGCGTACGGCGTACATCTACATTCTACTACTCTGGTTCCACTAAGGCTGCTGATCCTCTTCCCAGTGAATATGGGGCTGACGATGATGATGAGTCAGTTCAAGACGAAGCAGTATTATATGTCGGGAAGCTGAGACTGTTATCTTGAATAGCAAAGTGCAGCTAATAAAACAACGGGGGACGCTACTGCAAGACTTGGGAAAGAACTGGATAGAATTAGTGATGCTAAAAAAAGCTCAGAAGACAATTTACTTTTTCAAATCGTTGTAAACTTTACTTGATTACTGTGCTTTTTATCGCTACATTACTAGGATAGGAGATCCAATAAATAAGCACTATGTTTATTGTATTTATTTTATACTACTTTCAATTAATTTTACCATATACTCATATGAATTTCTTTAAACAACCACCTAGGCTTCCCGCCAGTTCAGCATGTTAAACAAATTATGGTGCTTTAACGACATTCGACTGTACCTTCAAAACCTAGTTAAAATTTTATATTTGATAAAATGACAACTCTGGCCTCAATCATTTTTCTCCAAAATCTGATTTCGTAGACACGTGGAATCAAATAAACTTTCTGGAAGATCGAATACTGTTTACATTAAAAGAAGCCCAACGTGAAAATAAAAAACAAACAAGAAAGATGAAACCGAATTTTCGGGTGTAATAAGCACGTCTTTTGAATCTGTTCTGACACAAATTAAATTTATCAAAGCTATTCAAAGTCAATGAAACCGGTATGCAAAACAATAGATCTGACGAAAGAAAGATTTTCAATCGGATTTTTAATCCCTCAGACATTGCTGTAAACGGAATCGTGAGCTTTCTTAGAAACAGAGATATCGACAAAAATAAGATGTGACTTTACGTTCCCTGGTGGGAAAACCATGCATTATTTTAGGAAGAAAGTATTCTCAAAAGGTTTATACATATAAGCGGTATCGGTCCAAGAAAAAAAAAATTAGTCGAGTTTTCAGGAGCCCAGATTTTGCAACAAATACTTCAGAAGCAGAAATTAACACTTATGACCCCTGGTGGCTAAACCATTCTTTACCAAACATTAGAAATTATGTGAAAAATATTTTCCATCAGGTCTTGTATGCGATACAGGAAGAATTTTTCAAATCAGAGCTTCAGGAGCAGAAATAACGCAGAAAACGCAATTTACCTTTGTGCCCCCAGCGGAAAGTCTATGATTTACTAAAAAATTTTAAATTTATAGAGAAAACATTTCGCATCGGAAACACTATCCAACAAAGAAGGAATTTTTCAAATCGTACTCTTAGAAGTAGAGATATTGACAAAAATACGAAATACATCTACGCTTCCTGGCGTAGAAACCATGCATTTTTTCAAGAAGAAAATGTTCCTAAAAGGTTTGTCGACATGAGTAGTATCGGTCAGCAAACTACTTTTTTTTCAATCAAGATTTTAGAAGCTCATATTTTGCTGCAAATACAACAGAAGCGGAAATTAAGACTTGCGCCACCTGGTGGACAAACCATTTCTTACAAAAATTAGAAATATGTGCAAAGGATTTCCCGGTTCAGAAAGAATTTTTCAAATCGGAGATTTAGAAGCAGATATAGGGATAAACGCAATTTACCGCTACGCCCCCTAGCGGAAAGTCTATGAATTACTTGAAAATTTTGAAATTTTATGAAAAACATGTCACACGGAAAACACTATCCAACAAAGAAGGAATTTTTCAAATCGGACTCCTAGAAGTAGAGATATTGACAAAAATAAGATGTACACCTATGCCCCTGGCGGAGAAACTGTGGAAAATTTTAAGAAGAAAATATTCCGAAAAGGTTTATCGATGTGAGTGGCATCAGTCCACGAAATAATTTTTTCAATCGATATTTTAGAAGCTCCGATCTTATGGCAAATCAGAAGCAAAAATTAACACTTACACCCCCTGGTGGCAAAAGTATTCTTTACCAAAAATGTGAAATTATGTGCAAAATATTTTCCATCAGGAGATGTATCCGCTGAAGAAAAAAATTTCAAATCGGAGTTTTAGGAGAACAGTTGTCGGGAAAAATGTAATTTACTTTTACACCCCTAGCGAAAAATCTGTGCGTAATTTGAAAAGTAACTATATCTAAAATACTCTTCGACATAAATGGAATCGAAAGATATAAATTTTTTTTCAATCGGATGTTAGAAGCAAATATGTGGAATAAAACGTATTTTTGAATTCGACATCATCTGCATTTACGCCCTCAACCAGCGAAATTGTACATCGTAAAAAACAAACGAAATGAAGGATCATCATTTGCATATTTCAAGCTTCCGAATGCAAAAAGAATTTTTCAAATCGGACTAATAGTTGCAGAGATATCGTGGGTACGGACGGACAAACCGATAACAGAAGCACGATCTTTTTTTACAAAAGACGTGCTAAAAAACAAAAGCAAAAAGTGACGGAAAACGGAGCTTAAAGTTTCTTTTACGGAAAGAAATGTCAGCACTAACTTACCTAAAGGCAACGGCACCATAATAAGTTTTTCTTTCCTCCATTCTTTGCGAGCTCTCCCTGTTGGATTTTGGACACTCCGTCTGCCTTTATTCTGAATTTTTCTCTTTTTAGACATTGCTTGACACTGTGATTTATATGATGACGATCTCTCGCTGCATCTATCTTCTTTCTAGCTCGATAGCTTTGTGCGTCCTCACAACTTCAGTTTTATAAGAGCCCTTATCACTAAGCCACAATATCACTGCTACTTTGGGCACTTCGCCCAGATGATACCGTTAAAGCTTTCGTTTGTATTGTTTTTCCTACCTAAAAATAAAAAAAGCTCGACTGAAGAAACTAACTCCATTTGGCTTTTGCTTTGACTTATTTTATGTTCCCCATTATTTTTCCCACCATCGTTTCCTCAGTCTTCCTACGTCTTATATCCTGGCACCTCCATTTACATTGCCTTTTGAGCTGGGCTTTTTACCGCTACCATAATCCTCACCATCTTTTTCTTGGTCATCCTATTCCCCTATTTCCTGGCACCTCCATATTAGTTGCTTTTCGAATTCAGTTTTCTTCAATTTTTTTTCACCTTCCTTTCCTTGGTCTTCCTACGCCCTATTTCCTGGTACTTCCATTTCCATTGCTTTTAGAGCTGGATTTTTTTCCGCCACTATTACCCTCACCATCTTTTTCTTGGTCTTCCGGCTCCCCTATTTTCTAGCACCTCCATCCATTTTAGTTGATTTTCGAATTCAGTTTTCTTTATTACTTTTTTTTTTTTTTTTTTTTGGTCTTCCATCACCTGTTTTCCGGCACCTTGATTTCCATTGCCTTGCGGATTAAGTTTCCTTCCTAACTTCCTCCAATATTTCACCCACCATCTTTTTCTTGGTCTTCCTATTCCCTTACTTCCTGGCACCTCTATTTCCATTGCTTTTTGAATTGCGCTTTCTTTTCTTCCTCCACAATGGTTTCCTCCTTCTTTGCCTTTGTTTTCCTACAGCCGTATTTCCTGGAACATTCACTTCTATTGCATCTCGAACTGGTTTTCTCCGCCTATATTTCCCCATCAACTTTTTTCTTGGTCATGACACTCCTCTATTTCCTGACACTTTCATTTCAACTGCTTTACACGAATTGCGTTTTCTTCCTCTCTGCCTCCACTGTTTTTTCCGCCATGTTTTTCTTGGTCTGTTCTATCCTATTCCCTGGCACTTACTTCTATTTCCACAGCTTTACAAATTGATTTTTTTTTCTTTTTCCTCACAATTTTCCCGCAATCTTTTTCTTGGTCTTTTTACTCCCCTATTTCCTGGCACTTTCATTTTCATTGCTTTACGAATTGGGGCTTCTAACGCTCTTCCCTCACTATTTTTCCCACCATCTTTTTCTTGGTTTTCCAACTTCCCTATTTACTGACAATTTTATTTCCGTTGCTTTACAAATCGGGGTTTCTTCCTCTCTGCCTCCGCTGGTTCTTGGTCTTCTTAACCCCTTATTTCCTTGCGCGTTCATTTCCACCGCTTTAGGAACTGGGTTTTCTTCCTTTTTCTTGGTAGGAGGGGGTTCACAACCCTGGACCTTTCCCTTTAATACGTTCAATAACTGCGGGTGTCAGGGTAGACCTTACTCTCCTTTTATTGCTTCTTGTAGGGATTTCAAAAGAACAAACTTTAACAGAACAAGATATTTCTGACCTACTACCACCTCTCGCAAGAAATAACATTCTATGCTGGGCATTCCATTAGAAAACAAGCTGCGATTATTTTAGCTCTTCCTGGGCAATGGCAGTCCACATTTCTACTAAAGTAATTCAAATTCCTATTACTTGATGCATAACTATCGATTAGAGCTATTTTATATTTGCATAAAATTGGCTTAATAAAAACTTTTAGTAGAGGTATGAGCAAGTAGTTCCAACGAAGTTGCACCTTTCTGCCGCACCGCAAATGTGAAAAAATCAGTGGATGTAGCGTTCTTCTGCAAGGGTCCGGACTGGCCCGTAAACCACCCAGCGCCACTAAACATACGTTTTGGGAGACTCAGAGTTTTGCTGCTGGATCAAGGGTAAAAAGATTTTGGCTAGCAAAACGCACACAGAGTTGTGACAAAATCACAACCAGTACTTTCTTGCATTACCTTTCCATACTACTGAGCAAAATTTGTTAACATACACAAAAAAAGTAGATATGATTTAATTTACTCTGGAAAGATTATCCTGTTGAAAACAAATATTTCAAAGGACATTTATTTCACTTAAATCTTTTATACAAGTAACAAAAGTGTTGCAACCTCTCTCTCCTTCCCTCAAAACGCATGTTCCTGTTCACGTTCACTTGAAACACTCAACTATAAAGGCTGACAGAAAATTCTGCTCCCGTTCAACATTCTGTGTTCTGTTCCGTTGGTCTTAGCTTCCCGTAAGAAAATGTGTGTGTGGGGGGTGACTAAGACGCTGAATGCGTCAGAACCAGTCGCGTTCTTTAATTGCTGCTGAAATTGACAGATCAAACTGAAGTTGGAAATCTGAAATTGATTAGGCACGAGCCTCTCTCTGCAAGTCTGAAACGAGCCAGGACTCGGTGGTTCGAGTTTGAGCTTGGCTTTTCCAATTCAACCCGTAAAAAATCTGTACTGGATGGATTCACGAACGCCGAGTACCCCTAGGCCTCCGGGAAAAATAAAACAATACGCAAAACACAGCAATTCTATGTATCTGTCACCCGTCAACCTTACAGACATTAACTGCTGCATATTAATGGCCTGGAGTTTCAAATAGAAGAAACTGTCATTACACTGTTTATGGGGGCACAAATGTTTCCCTCTGCCCTACATGCATAGCAATACAAAACGACGTGCAACACGTCCTTTAAATTAATTGAAATCTCTAACTTTTTTTTTTTTTTTTTTCAGTTCCGCGTTATAACGACTACCACACGCAATTTGCTACAAGCAGTTGCCTGTCCCTAATTTAGGGTCACTGGTTCTAGAGAAAGAAGAGAGCCAGCGCCACTCATTATATAGGTGCAAATTAGCACTCGCCAGATGGCGATTAACTGGCAACTTTGGCAATTAAATTTATTTTTGTGGTCGCCAGTTTGGGGAATTGTTAGTTTTAGTGCCAATTTACAAATATACTAATTCAGAAGTAAAAGGAACTGAAACCATTCCTAACTAGGGATGACAAAAAACCTCGATGTTTTTGAACATCGAAGTTTGCCCACCGATAATAATCGATGTTTACACCTCGAACGACGCGGTCAATTTCGGCCTGCGCTGTTGTGCTAAAAGAGCGGTGGGCTGAATGAGCAGTCCTCGATTTTGACCCGGGTAGTTCCCGAATCACACAGCAGATATTGGCGTGAATGATCATATCATTTATTAATCATATTGTTTTGAAATGAAATCTCCACGAATCATACAGTCAAACAGCAATATTATAATTGAAAAAATCATAAGAATACATAGTACAATAAGAATCGTATCGTAAGTTCGCGTTCGTGGCTTCCCACGCACCGTGACGGGAGGAAGACTAATTTTTAGCCACAACTTTTCTTACTACAGTTGAGGCATGGGATTGTGGGTGAATTATACAGGGTGTCCTAAAAGTCTTTACCTGATTACAGACGTCATTCATACCCGCTGTATGTACGTTACAGATGTGAAACTGGTGCCAAAATGTTGGAAAACTAACCAAGTTTTTTTGTTGCAGGTTTCCGCAACGTGGCTGTAGTGTAGCAGTGTCAGAGTCCAGGAAACCGGAAATGTTCACAAATCATGAACAGAACTTTTAGGCAACTGTAATTCACGTGAGGCCCTACGCACTGATTTCTTGAGACTTCGCACAAAAGACTGTCTCACTGCTTCCACCCTTTCAGCTGAGGTTGATGGTCGGCCAGTTCTCGGTAAGTCAGAAACAGATCCTGTGGTCTTCAACTTGCCGTACCACGACTTAATGCTCTTGACATCGGGCGGCTTCTTTCCATACGTTGTTTGAAAGTTCCTCTGCACTGTTATTGGTGACCGGGTGTCCTGATACCAGAGGACACACTGAGCTTTTTCCTGATTTGTGAACATTTCCGGTTTCCTGGACACTGACCCTGCTACACTACAGCCACGTTGCGGAAACCTGCAACAAAAAAACTTGGTTAGTTTTCCAACATTTTGGCACCAGTTTCACATCTGTAACGTACATACAGCGGGTATGAATGACGTCTGTAATCAGGGAAATACTTTTCGGACACCCTGTAGAACGTTCCACTGTCGGATATCCCTTTTTCCAGCCCCGTTCAAAGTGCAATACCGTTGTCCCTTCGCAACTCGTGGTCCAGTGACAACGGTGTGTTTATTTTTCTTGCGGACTTTACCGCGCAGGAGAACGGAATGTGTTTTATTACTGGAAACTCTTAGCATTATTCATTTCTTTTTTTCCCAAACAAACCGACACAATCGCAAAACTCAGCGAATTATGAAAGTTCAGGGGAAATTTTCGGCCCAAAATATTAAAATTTATGGAAAGTAAACCTTTTTTTCCTGAAGCTTGCAATTTCTAAGAAAATGGCTTAGCATTTCTGGCATATACACACACATTACATGTAGCACTAAAAGGGCTTAAACCTAAATGTTTCGAGAGCCGATACATCGAAAAAATATCGAGGTTTCATTGCCGATGTTTGAAACTGGTAAAGAACATTTTCTGCGTAAAATAAATGAATTTCTTTCTGTTGCATTCTTGTAAAAAAAAAAGGGAATATCATATTTTTATGTCGTGTATTGGCAGTTTTGGTCGATGTTTCATCGACGAAATCGAGTTCTTTTCCTCGATGCTACAGGAACAGATACCTCAAAAAAACATCGAAGTTTCCACCGATACATCGAGCATTTTAATAAATATTACTAAGTTACTCGATTTGAATTGGCGAGTAATCACCGTTATACTGAGCACCGATTTTACCCACCGATGTGCCCGTTTAACTGCTGCAGATGAAAAAGTAGGAATTCGTCGGCTTATTAGCACAAATATCGTAACATCGAGGTTTTCACTGATACTATCGATGTTTTGGGGATGGGTAAACCCAGAGGAAAAAGAAGATTTACAAAATGGTTTTTGTTTTGCGCAGTGAGTGGCTTTTTTTTATGTTCAGATAAAGCCATCCATGTAAATAATAACAGTTACATTAAAGTTCCTATCCCCCCCTCTTTTTTTTTTAATGCTGGATACTTTTTGTGGGGGAGCACTAAGATTTGTTAACTTAATAGGCAGGTTTTTTCATGTTTTTTTTTTTTTTTTGAAAATTATATATATATATAATTTAAAAAAAAAAAAAAAAAAAAAAAAAATGCGCTCCCTGGTATTTTGTGTTTGATACTGGTGCCCGCGGACTGAAAAATGATTTGTCATGCAACATGAAGGAAGAGTGTCCTCAGAAGAAAAAGTGTCCTTTCTTCCTGAGGGGCAGTGCTGAAAACAACATTCACATTTTGAAAATTTTCAACTGACCATAAGCTTGTAAAAATTGGTGTTGCTGTGAAACGTATTCTGTCGCTGAGCTGGGAAAACAAGGGGATAAAGATTAATGGAGATTATCTAACCCACCTTCGTTTTGCTGATGACGTAGTCATTTTTGCAACTACCCCATCAGAGCTGCAGAGTATGATCCAGGAACTTGCTGACAAGAGTAAAGAAGTGGGATTAAAAATGAACTTTCAGAAGACAAAAGTGATGTTCAATGCTTTTACAAGAAATGAAGATTTATCGATTGATGGAGAAAAACTGGAGATAACAGACACGTACGTTTATCTTGGACAGCAGATATCAAGTGAGAGTCACATTGATGAAGAAATTAATCGGCGTACAAAACTTGCCTGGAGAGCTTTTGGAAGAAACAGCATAATTTTCAAGAGCAATATGCCATTATGTCTTAAAAGAAAAGTGTTTGATCAATGCATCCTTCCAGTGCTTACGTATGGTGCAGAGACGTGGACCTTAACTAAAAGAGACATACAAAGGCTGCAGCCAACTCAAAAAAGCATGGAGAGGTGCATGCTTGGTGTAACCAGGAGAGATAAGAAGAGGAACTCGTGGATCCGAAAAATGACAAGAGTGGAAGACATCATGATCAGAGTTAAATCCCTGAAATGGCAATGGGCTGGACATACTGCCAGAAGGACAGATCATCGATGGACAGCTGAAATTTTAGATTGGATTCCAAGGGACAGGAAAAGACCCAGAAGAAGACCACATGGGAGATGGGTGGATGAAATTCGAAAGTATGCAGGGGTGACATGGAGGAGACTGGCACAAGACAGACCGTTGTGGAGGAAACTTGGGGAGACCTTCGTCCAGCAGTGGATTGATAATGGTTAATGATGATGATGATATATATATATATATATATGAGGATTGGAACAACGCTACAATGATCTTGCTACATAAAAAAGGTGACATTGAGGATCTCAGGAACTACAGACCTATCAGCCTCCTATCAGTGGTTTATAAAATCTTCATTAAAGTTCTTTCACACCGCTTGAAGGTGACACTGGACATGGCTCAACCGAGAGAACAAGCTGGATTTAGGAGTGGCTACAGCACAATAGATCATATCCACGTACTGAGAGAACTAATTGAAAGAGCGAGGGAATATGAGCTTCCATTGTGCATGGCTTTTATCGATTATGAAAAAGCCTTTGATTCGGTGAAACCATCAGCAGTTGCAATGGCTCTGAAATCCTGCGGTATTGAAGATGTATACATTAATATTATTAATAACATCTATGAAAATGCAAGTGCAAAGCTTCGGCTGCTTGAAAATACAACACACATAAAAATTGGAAAAGGAGTGAGACAAGGTAACACCATATCTCCGAAGCTCTTTAATGCCACATTGGAAAATGTCTTTCAATCACTGAACTGGGAAAACAAAGGGATAAAGATTAATGGAGATTATCTAACCCACCTTCGTTTTGCTGATGACAGTCATTTTTGCAACTACCCCATCAGAGCTACAGAGTATGATCCAGGAACTTGCTGACAAGAGTAAAGAAGTGGGATTAAAAATGAACTTTCAGAAGACAAAAGTGATGTACAATGCTTTTACAAGAAATGAAGATTTATCGATTGATGGAGAAAAGCTGGAGATAACAGACACGTACGTTTATCTTGGACAGCAGATATCAAGTGAGGGTCACATTGGTGAAGAAATTAATCGGCGTACAAAACTTGCCTGGAGAGTTTTTGGAAGAAACAGCATAATTTTCAAGAGCAATATGCCATTATGTCTTAAAAGAAAAGTGTTTGATCAATGCATCCTTCCAGTGCTTACGTATGGTGCAGAGACGTGGACCTTAGCTAAAAGAGACATACAAAGGCTGCAGACAACTCAAAGCAGCATGCAGAGGTGCATGCTTGGTGTAACCAGGAGAGATAAGAAGAGGAACACGTGGATCCGAAAAATGACAAGAGTGGAGGACATCATGATCAGAGTTAAATCCCTGAAATGGCAATGGGCTGGACATACTGCCAGAAGAACAGACCATCGATGGACAGCCGAAATTTTAGATTGGATTCCAAGGGACAGGAAAAGACCCAGAAGAAGACCACATGGAAGATGGGTGGATGAAATTCGAAAGTATGCGGGAGTGACATGGAAGAGACTGGCACAAGACAGACCGTTGTGGAGGAAACTTGGGGAGACCTTCGTCCAGCAGTGGATTGATAATGGTTGACAATGATGATGATGATGATACATATATATATACATATTTTTATGTTTTTCAAAAAATAAAACAAATGCAACCAGGTCGAAATCGGGTCAGGAACGCCTTGACCCGACCCGTTTGAACCGCAAGAAATTGTAGACTTGTTGACCCGTTTCCATGTCTGTACCTCAGACTCGAACCCGTGTCCAACTCGGACGAGCAGTTAGAAGCCAATGCTTCATACAACTCAGCCACTGGAACGGGCGAAACTTTCAAACAGGCCTAAATTTAAAAATCTTATTGCGCTGATCAAAACAAAACTAGCGGGAGCTATATAAATGAAATAAAAATTACACTTCCTGGCTTCCTTCAGTGATCACCTGGGGAGAGACAAAAGTGTTGTCACATTTCCGACAAGCCATGAACATGCCTCCCTATACATCAGATATTAATGACGCAAGGAAATACGTGGAAACGCCTCGATAATGAATAATTTATAAGCAAACATAAATATTTCCAGCGCTCCACATCAATAAAAATGCCTGTGTTAGGTATGGCATGCGTCTTAATCATCGCTCCTGGACTTGCGACACCCACTGAATCTTCAGGAATGAAGCTGAGCTCAAGGATGTCTCCTTTCTTTAGTCCCATTTCGTGCACACTAAGTGTGATAATTTGTCACTGCTATTTCCATTTTGAGCTTTTAAATGAACGGCTCCCAGTTTTAATATAAAATAAAAATAAAGCACTGCGGCCTTTTCAACCCCCTTAAGGCTGCCGAATACTTTCGCAAAACAAGAACACATAAAAGAAACTAAGGAAGTAAAAACAAATATTTATTTATAACCTTTTCAAGGTGACTAATCGATATCCCAAACGAAAATTCTAGATTTTTTCTATCACTTCACGTACGAAATTTCTGACCTGCTAACGCTGTTGTTTGTTTACGAAATCCAATCCCAAAAATTAGCTACACAACAGCTCCAACAACAACAACATGCTGCAAGCAAAATATATTTCAACTAGCATGCAGCCCGTCCGAGGACGGCTGCTTTTAACCTTTAAATAAATATTCATATATAGGGGATGTTGCCCGACCTAGGACGGGCTGAAATGTTTAATTGAAGCAGATTGAAAACAAATCAAACAGACATCGGATTTCTGTAAGAAAATATAGTAAAAACCCATTCATGTAAGAGCTGAAAATTTTTTTAGATGCAATTTTGCTCACTTTGACATCTCAAAATTTCAGTTTTTATTGTAGGTTAGAGCGTTTTAAATAGATCTAGGTATTTATATTTATCACAGAAAGCCCGTACCGAATATTTTACAAAATGTATGATAGTGGTGTATTTGAAATATTTTACAAAATGTATGATAGTGGTGTATTTGAAATATTTTGCAAAATGTATAAATCAACACTAAAATCGGAAAGTTCGATAAAATAAAAAAAGTAAGAAAATAATTAAAGCACACAATTTAATATTCGAATTGCGTTTAATTAAATTAATATACAAACTCAATTTGCCGTGATATTAAGAATTCATTTCGAATTTTGTAGATCGGATAAATACGATGTAAAACTCGAGTCAATGATAATCCAATGTTTTTAAATTAGCACGTGATCACCTTGACATCTCAAATTGATCGCGTGCTATTATATAGCACGCAATCATTTGACATCTCGAGAGCAAACACGAATTGATCGATACGTTCAGTAGTTAAAAACTACGAGCAATTAAAATGTGAGCATGTGGCGGTCCTCGCTTTTGAAACTCAATCGTGTAGATATCAGCTGTCGATTTTCTCAAAACACTGAACTGTCTGATCTTCCACGAAATTTCAACTTAAACTTGTAAGTACGAGTAAACCCGTTGCGAAATATTTTGCAAAATGTAAGATAATATGGCGTATTTGACTGAGTTTCCTCTCAGCATCATGAGGTGGCGCCACAATGAAGACGTCGCTGTGACGTCAAGCGTTCCATACAGAAATAGGGAGAGAATAACAAATTTGGCTGTTTATATTTATGTATAATAATCAACAATGAAATACAGTATCTGTAATAGATGGCAGCATCTAAGCATACAAACTTTTAGACTAGTTTAACTGCTCACATAAAAAAACAAATGTCTCCAATTATACATAAGCGAATCTGTAAATAAAACTCATTTATCCGCAGATTTTACGCTCATAACGGTTACAGAAGGAAAACAGCAGCCACATTGTGTTCAGATACAATTTCACCCATGTGTGTGTAACATGATATTTTAACCTACGATGGTTTCACAAAATAAAGGGATATCAGGTAATTAGCAGCATTGCGAATACACTTACATGTTTACATACATCCGGCCCTTGCAGAACGAAAAGTGTCTTACTTTAACCTTTCAATTCTCAGTACGTATCACGTGCCGTACCACTATAAGCTATGATTTAAGTCTATTGTTAAAGTAAAAACCGTAATTTTTGTCATCCTATACCGGGAGTACCTTAAATCAGAATCATCCAGAAAATGCAATTAAAAATCTGTCATAATTACAGCTATCGAATCCGGAAAACCTTTATTTATTTATTTATTTATTTTTGCCCGGTCGTTGTTATTATACGCCAACCTCCATCCGCTCGATGAAGCAGAAAACATGACTATTCCAATACTGCAGTGCAAATGTAAGCCTTTTCTGCAGATGCACCTTCGTTAGCATAGGTGCAGTGAGGTGAGAGGTGAACGTCGGCTTCGAAGCTATGTGAGGGCCGATCGACACGCAACAGTGGAGCAACTCACTGGCCGAATGAACCAGGGGGCTACCGGAAGTGTGTCTAAAACGACAGTTCAGCGAACCCTGCTGCGTATGGGGCTCCGATGCAGACGGATGCTCACTCAGGGCTGTGTAGTCGCAGCTCACGCGAAAGACAGCCCGAAGGTTAATGTATGGGCTGGCCTAATGGAAGACAGAGTGATAGGGTCTTTTTTCTGCGCTGAACCAACCGTTATTGGCATAACGTACCTGGACATGTTAGAACAATTCGCAATTCCACAACTCCAGGATATTCAAGACATCATTTACCAGCAAGATGGAGCGCCACCGCACTGGTCTTTGGACGCACGCAGATCTTTAGACCACCACTGTCCAGAGCGTTGGATTGGACGTGGGGGTCCGACGGCATGTCCACCCTGTTCTCCTAATATTACCCCATGGATGCGATTTTTTTCTTTGGGGCTTTATCAAGAACATTGTGTACAACAAAAAGTTTACATCTATCACTGAACTCAAAGGACGCATTACTGCAGCCTTCTTCCTTGTTACGCCTGACATTCTGCAGCGTATGTGGGTGGAACTGGACTGTCGTTTAGACATCCTGAGAGCAACCAACGGAGCACAGGTGCAGACCTACTGATATTTTTTAAAAAAACTTTCACAGTTAGCATGTGTTTTGACATTAAAAGTAAGTTATTATTTATTGTAGTTTTTTTTTTTTTTTAATGGCATACTGAAGTTGTAAACTTCATTTATGGACACCCTGTATTTATTTAAATTAATGATTTTGATGGTCATATAAATAAGATATTTTGTGTAAACATAACGCTGTTCACCTTACGTATATTCCATTTGGATTATAGCGCTGCTTGAGGCTATGATACGGAAATATTTAACTATTGGGTTGTCGGAAGTCATGACCTGTTTTAGCCATGTTTTGCAAAAGTCATTTATTGAAAAAAAGAACAAAGATCAATCAATGATATAATGCCCATTTTGTTCGATAACTTTTTGCCATCTTTCAGTGAGCTACAGAATGCCTTGTTCATAGAAAGACCTGTCTTTCGTGGCGAAACACTGTTCAAGGTGCTGATTTACAGCCTCATCTGAATTGAACGTTATACCACGCAAAGACTGTTGAAGAGAGTGAAACATGTGGAAGTCTGACGACGCACGGTCAGGTGAGTATGCTGGGTGTGGCAACACATCCCAACCAAGCTCCAACAGTTCTTGGCGGGTGATCAAACTTTTGTGTGGTCTCGCGTTGTCGTGATGGAGCAGAACACCTTTACGATGAACGAGCTCTGAACGTTTCTGGATGATGGATTCGTTCAAACTGTCCAATTACCGACAGTACACATTCGAATTGATTGTTTGGTTCCGTGGTAGGAGCTCGAAAAACACGACACCTTTAAAAACCCACCACACTGGGACCAGAACCTTCGGCTGATGAATGTCTGCTTTGGATGCCGTTTGAGGCGAAGCAGCACGTCGGGACCAAAACCGTTTGTGCAGCACATTGAACAGAATCCACTTTTCGTCGCCAGTTATCAGTCGCTTCAAAAAAAGGATCTCACGTTTAATGAGCATATCGCAGATGTTTATACGCGCCGTCAATTGAGCTTCATTGAGTTCATGAGGAACCCACACATCGAGCTTGCTTACGTATCCCAGCTTCTTCAGGTGGTCGTGAACGCTTGAATGATGGATGTACAATGTGTCTGCAATCTCTCGCGTCGTGTAACGTGGGTTTGACTCGATCAATGCCTTGATTTGATCGCCATCCACCTCGGTGGGCCTCCCGGACCGAGGAGCATCGTTCAGATCAAAATCACCAGCACGGCATTTTGAAAACCACCGCTGGCACTGACGTTCTTGTAGAACATTATCACCGTATACTTCACCCAAGTTTTCACAAGCTTGACGCGCGTTCTTCCCTTTACGGAAGTAAAATATGGCGAAAATGCACAGTTTGGTCTTCCATCTTCAACTTAATGTAAAATCTCCGCAAGTCAACCAAATCGCTTACTATTCCTTTTAGACTGCAGCTAGAACTGGCACCTGACGAATGCCATAGCAACAACAGAGCTGCGGATGCCTCTAGTACTTCCAAAACCACCCAACCGTCATCGGGTGCCAAAATAAGGCATGATTTTTCCGACAACCCAATATAATTAAATAGTAACTTTTTGGTTTTGTGTGTGAACGGCAGCTAGAGAAATTCACCCTCAATTAAAAAGGAACTTGGCACAGATTCTTTTTGAGGAAAGTATTTTTTCGTTAAACGTGGGCCCTCCCAGGAACAAATGGACATCCCTTTTTCCCCCACTGTTGAAGGACACTCTCTCCCCCGCCAGGGACAATCCGAGTAAGCAATTAACAGTCAACTTCTTACGTCAAGAGCATTTACCTCGGGGAGAGATAGCGAAAGGAAGGAGATGGGATGGTATTCATAAACGGTAGGTCTTGTTGGAGATTTTGAGGGAGAACGGCGAAAAGCTTTCCTCGGACACAAGGCAGGGAGAAACACTTTTTCACTGCATGAAATAGAAAAACTTTTTGGCGGGAATTACTTACAGAAAGCCGTCCATAATATTCATCTTCCGCTGGAAGTATATACTATGTATTCAGATTAACATCCCCCCCGCCAATCCGAAGAATAAAGACCTGTGCGGACGAAATCATGTCATTACACTCGATTTGTTTAACTAATTATTTTGCTTCCCTGCTCCAATGACAGGAGCCTGCAAACAACAACGATTCTGCTGGTAAGTTGGCGTCCACTACAATACTTAAAATTAACCAAGCCAACAATACTTCGGTGTTACTTTGCGTGTTTTAACAAAACACACACACACACTTCTCAATTTAAACAATTTACTACCCCCCCCCCCCAAAAAAACGAGAAATTTCCACTTTTTCCTATCTTTCGGAATTTCAGAACAAATGCATTACTACAAAAGCGAACACTGAGCAAGAGCAAAAAATGAAAAACTTCAGCAATGTGTCCAATAACACATGCTGAAGAGCACAGAACAAATGCGGATTTATAAGTTTTGCAAGTCACCTTCGAAAGTCACACATCCCCGGTTTTCAATATCTAGCTGAGACAAACTGGGCTCTAAGCACTGATTTTTGAACAACTACCAGTCTATATTTTGAAAAGCATTCCTCATATGGTAACACAGACCGACCCATGGAAGGAACAATCAGGTGATTTCGCTATTGGTGATACATACCGGGCTACTCCTAATGACCGAGAACGATCAGGGTGGCCCTTGATATATGAAATGAACTTGCCCTCACTCCATGCGAACAGTGTGATAAGCATCTCGTGAACGCTGAGTGATGCTCCAAGGATATAAGAGCACTTACTATAGGATGCTTGATAAGATCGCATTTACGCAACATCACAGTCACTGAACCGTTGCATTCCTTCAAGAGGTCATGTACTCTCGACTTTCCCGTTATTTCCGGATGATTTGTAACAAACAATGACTTGAAGAACAACATACACCGTTTGACAGAAGCTGTGAAACAACGGTTTCTTCACACATTTCCTTCTGGCAACCGTGGAAAAAACAGAACAGAAAAAAATATATATGCCGTGTGAGAAAGGTCAGAAAGGTGCGATATGAAAACACTACGGAAAAAATGCCACGCCGGCGTTCAGATCTCTAAAGCCAGTTACCGCGCGGGCAGCTTAAAAAAATTATATTTCCAACTCTGTAATCTTCTACAGAATACTTCTATCTAGTGCACGACGAAATACTATTTCATATTGTGATATCTCATTTACTAAACTTACATGTTAAAATTTACAGACACATAAGATCGCGTGGGTGATCTTGAACATGCGTGGGCAGAACAACTACCCTTAATTGGGTATTCCTTTATTAGTTGTAGAAATCTTTGGTTTTGCACTCCTATAGCTTTCTTCTCCTAAAAGAGCAATTTTCAGACCTGGGGTCAGACATTTCCTTACGAAAACTACAATGCTGGCCACCCAAAATGCAACACCAAGAAGGACACGAGATAGCAAAGCCAGATTTACTGGACACATAACAATAGATACAAAGATGAAACGATTGAGCTTACAGGCTCGTGCGACTTGCGGAACACGCAGACATCAATAGTTCATGTGGCCCCCATGGCTGGCAATAACGGCCGCTACACGCCGCGGCATCGAACGAAAGAGGCTTTGGATGTGGGCTTGGGGTATGTCGTTCCAGGCTGCTTCCAAACGTTCCCACAGTTCATCAGGCGTAGCCGCGGGTGCTGCTTGCCGGGCCACTCGGTTGCCGATCAGCGACCAGACGTGTTCGATGGGCGACATATCGGGAGAACAGGCGGGCCTTGGCAGCAGTGACACCTGGTGGGCCGTGAAGAATTGTTGAACGATGGGTGCCACATGCGGGCGCATATTGTCCTGTTGAAACGTGGCCGCTGGCAGGTCCTGCAGATAAGGGAGGACTACAGGCTCCAAAACGTCGGAGATGTAGCGGTGGCTGAGTGTACCGGCGATGCGTACCAGAGGGTGCGGGTGTCATATCCAATTGCACCCCAAACCATAACGCCAGGCTACGGACCGGTATGGCGATACATAATGCAGGCATCATACAGTCTCTCGCCGCGGTGCCGCCACACGCGGATCCGACCATCGTGGTGTTGCAGACAGAAGCGGTATTCGTCGGAGAAGACAATGTCGTGCCATTCCGTAATCCAGGTGCGGTGTTCAACAGCCCACTGCCGCCGCACTCGCCGGTGGTGTAACGTCAATGGTAATCGGAGCAATGGGCGCCGTGCGACAAGTCCCCGCTCCTGCAGACGACGTCGAACGGTACGTGCTGACACAGGTTGTTGCGCAACACACCCTAATTCCTGCGCTAACGTTCGTGATGTGGCGTTGCGAGCCGTCAATGCCTGCCGCACAACATGCCGGTTCCCTCGTTCGGTGGTGTGCCCCGGCTGCTGCAATCGCTCACGTCGGTCCGTCCGTCCCTCTTGCACCCACCGGATCCATACTCGCCTCACTGTGGCTGAATGTCGTCCCAAACGGGCGCCGATGTCTCGGTACGATAAACAGCTGTCGCGATATGCCACTATTCGTCCTCTGTCGAACTCCGAAACGTGCTGGAATGACTGCCGTATTCTGCGACGAGGCATCAATAAGCTTCCCACGCACAGGTCCGGCAGCACAACACACTTCCACTACTTATACCCCGCCTTCTGTGCACCCTTCTTATAGTGCTTCTCAGTGGCGTGCCGGGCGCACATGATTTTCATATGCCCTGCAATGCTAATCGTTTGCATGTCCTCCAGCGGGCGACGCATGCTGCGAATTTCAGGCCAATCGGATACTTCCTTCTTGGTGTTTCATTTTGGGTGGCCAACAGTGTATTTCACGCATTACGCGATGTTTAGTGGCAACGAGTGTGTACAACTCTAAGGAAACATGCAGTACTACACCACCAGTTCCGAGTTAAGTGAATTTTTACCTACGATTCGTAAAACATTATACAGGGTATGTCACACTTATTTTCAATACATTCCTTCTGAAAGAAAAAATTCATGGCTGTAGATAGTTATGTAAATGGAAGAAGCGAAAAGACAACGAAAAAGAAGTACTCTAGCAACTAACAGAAAGACGATTATAGCGTAGCTTATAAAGAGGTATAATGAACTGAGATTTACTCACTGATAACGAGGAACAGTACACCAATTAGGTAGTAAATAGTAACACTATATTAGTGATCCGATTTATTGGCGTAGGAAATAGACACATAAGCGTTTCCACGCTTTCGCACATCAACCAGATGGCTTTTTCAAGGAAGTTAGACACTTTAAACTTCCTTGAAAAAGCCATCTGGTTGATGTGCGAAAGCTTGGAAACGCTTTTGTGTCTATTTCATACGCCAATAAATCGGATCACTAGTATAGTGTTACTATTTACAGAGATTTACGCAGTATTCATGTAATCCAACAATACTTACACTACGCTGCTAACAAGATCTATGCACACAGAGTACATAAGAAAAGAATATTTTTTTGTGTTTATGAGATTCAGAAGGTGGAATTCACAATACAATAATTCACAGGTGCAAAAATCATAATAAACATATAGCATCTCAAACATTATACTACAGCAGAAATGTCGAACCTATAACACGCGAAAACATTTCGTTGGCATGCAGGGCCGCTCCTTTGTTTCTTTAAACCACAGTCACAGCACGAGTACATAGAACAATCATTGCTGCCAAATGAAGCAGTGTTACTAAGGGTAAGTTTTGGTTGTTTTGAATGTTGGATATAGCTTAGAGAATATCTGGAAAAGCAGTGAAAGAGTCTAATGCGTCTTCGGAGGGAAGTTCCCCAAAAGAGAGCCTCCTCCAACTAGACAGTGAGATGGTGACAGCTGGGTTCATCTACGGAGGAGCGTGAAACAATTCTCCTTGGCCGTAACTCGAATGGGCATTATTGGACCAGGGAAGAGCAGATAGTCCAACAAGCACAGTAGCACGCCCTATCAGCTTTCTCTCCGAATCAAGAGAAAAGGAGGTTTGCTGTTTTATCCCCGCTCCTCCAGAGTCTAACATAGTAACAACATTATAAATATAATAGCATAATATACCATAATATTATTGTACAGTATAATATTACACATAGTTAATATATTTTATTATTATTATTATATATATTTTTATTATTATAGTTATATTGTACTATTATACAGGGTGTCCCACTCGCTACCGAACCCGGCATTTCTTTAATATTATTATCACCAATGAAGATATTGCAACGAAATTTGAAGTGGACTTACCTCATTTCGTACGAAATGTGATGACATCACAACATGTGCTGGAAGTGGCCACTATTTGCGTCCAGACAGCATTGAACCCGGCGCACCATATTGTGGAAAGCCTTTGCCAGTACGTCAGTGTCACTGCCTGAATTTCTTCGGTGATGTTTGCTTTCAAGGCATCTATAGTTCGCGGTTTCTTTTGGTAAACTCTCCCTTTTAGATATCCCCATAAAAAGTAATCAGGAGGCGTCAGATCGGGCGAGCGCGGTGGCCATAGACCCTTCAAAATGACGCGGTCACCGAAAAAGGACTGAATTTCGGCCACAACTCTCCCTTCGATAATCAGCTGCCCAAAATTCCCATGGGCATGCGCAAAAATATTTTAGATTACTTTCAATTTGGGCATTCAAGGGTGACGAACCTTTTTGGTGCTCTCAAAAGAAAGGTTCGCCAACCCTGAGTTAGAGCAGTGCCAAGTACACATTTCAGCTAATAAAACCCCCACAGCAGAATCGCGGTGACGGGCAACGTACGTCGCAGATTTATTTTGATGCTGCAGACAAAAACGATATCCCTGGAACCCTTTTGAATCCTCTCTTGGCCGCCCCGGTGGCGCAGTGGTCTAAGCGATGGCCTCTGATCATTCGTCCGAACGGGGTCCGGGTTCGAATCCCGGTGAGGCATGGATGTTATGTTTGTCTTACGGCACTGGCTCTCTCCATTCCCTGGAACCAGTGACCCTAAATTAGGGACGGGCGACTGCTTATAGCCCATTGAGTTGCTCACGGTGGTCGTTAAACCTCCAACCCAAAAAAAAAAAAAAATCCTCTCTTGCAGACAGACTCCTGACCACAGGTGAGAGTTTTCCGTCTTTCAAAATTTCCGGAAACGGAAGTTAGGCGGAATGATGATTTCTCCTGTAATCGCAAATTTTTTCTTTCTCGCAATGTTCCTTCGATGTTCCATGAGAAGAATGAATATTAAATATCCTTTTATTGCATAACTGTTTGTGTTTCAGTTTGAAAATGGAGGCAACAATTTCTGAAAACGGATGAGACTGATGAGCCCTGTAATCTTAAATTACTTTTCTCGCAATATTCCCTCTGCCCCAGTATGGACGTTAAATATTATTTTATTAGATAAATATCTGTATTTAAGATTGGAAATGGTGGGAAACTTTTCAAAAACGAAAGTTGGACGAAGCGAAAGCTTCTCTCGTAATCGTAAAATGGAGGAAAACTTTCGGCAACGGAAGCTAAAGGCAGCGAATATTTATCCCGTATCCCCCCCCCCCATGTTTTCCCTGCACAGAGCACAGATATTTATTGTTTAATCATCATTTAATTACATAAATGTTTGTACTTGAGATTGAAAATGAAGAAAAATTTTCCTAAAACGAAAGTACGACGGAGCGAGTATTTCTCCTGTAATCATATTTTTTTTTTCTAGAAATGGGTCTGCTCTTTATTATTGTTAAACATAATTTTATTCCATAAATCTTGGAGTTTAAAAATGGTGGCAAAATTCTAAGTACAGAAGGCCAGAGTGTTCTAGATCCTAGTTATCATTAAATTGCTGTAGTACCTAGGTTCGACAGGTTTTTTTTTTTGTGTGTGTGTGTGTGTGTGTGTTTTTTAGGATGAAGAAATATAAGGCGGTCAGTTCTTTTCTCTCTTCTTTTAAATTTCTACCTGTGCTATTTTTTTTATTGTTATTCGCTCCTAGTAGTTATTTTGCCTATATAGTGACCAGTATATAGGCAAAATAACTACTCACAGTATTTGCACAGTATTTTTTGTGCGCACAGTATTTTGTGGCACCACGTTATCTGTCGCACACTGACCCGGAACGTTCTCGTATGGGGGTTAGAAATAAATCCGAAAAAATTTATTCGTTGATGGAAAAGGAGTAAAATATGGGGGGTGGAAATTTGGAAAGGAGCAATATCAATACTTTTTAAAGAACTTGAACTTTTACACGTTACGATTTCTTTTTTTCAAACACAGTTACCTGACTGAATTACTTCATTGTACGAAGTGACACAATTTCTACAATAGTTATCTTCTCGGCGCACACAATAATTTAACTTTAAAAGTGAGATCCATAAAACTGGGATGCAGCTCACCCTCTCAGCTTATAAAGATCAGCTACTGAATCCGACTATTAGCAGAACATACAATCGAATCACTTCATTTTTCTAAGAATTTTTAAATGCTTCTACGAACGCTAATATAAATGCTCAAAACAAGGTAAACGTTTTTTTTTTTGTTTTTTTTATTGAAGATTTAACAACCACCGTTAGCAACTCAATGGGCTATAAGCAGTCGCCCGTCCCTAGTTTAGGGTCACTGGTTCCAGGGAAGGGAGAGAGCCAGTGCCGTAAGACAAAACCAACATCCATTCCTCACCGGGATTCGAACCCGGACCCCTTTCGGACGAATGATCAGAGGCCATCGCTTAGACCACTGTGCCACCGGGGCGGGGCGGCAAGGTAAACGTTCCTCAATAAATGTTGGAAGACCGTTCTTAAATGCACATCGCATTTCTATTTCATGGGATGAAACGGCGAAAAAGCGGGGTTTTATTGCTTCATATATGCCCACTTTCCCACATTAAAAATAAAAAACGCGGGAGGTACCATCCGCAGAACTGGAAAAAAAAAGCACTAAGGTAAGGAAAGATAAAAGTGAAAATAAATAAACGATACCACCGGCAGGGTTTACTCGCACTGCTGACGGTGAAATCTTGCTGGGGTCATGCAGGACATGTGGGCCGAAAGAAAACAAAAATTAAAACAATCTTGTATGGGAAACCTTCGCTTCAAGGATGATTGCCAGACGAAACAAGTGAGAGAACACGAGCGAAAATGCCTTACATCTTCCGTGCAGGAGCACGTGTTTAGCCCACATCTAATGACAGGAGTCCTTGCTCACGGACGCCAAGCCTCTTTTGTTTCACCTCCGCGCTAAGAATGACTCCGATTCCAACGGGGGAAAGGCCTTTTTTTGCCCGAGCTCTCTCCAAATGCTACCAGCGTGAGAGATGAGACTTCAACAGCGTAGACATTAATGTGACGCGAAGATAAAAGCGTTTCCTTCCGCAGCATTTACATACCAATCTCCACCACTCTAGTTAACCTACGCATCCTTAAAAGAAAGCATCATTTAATTATTCTTGGACTATAACTGCGCATGAAAGTTCCTAGAGCTAGACCTAAAGGAGGAGGGGTAGGGCATGGGCGCCCATAGCGTAGACTTCAGTAGGGGGCAAACAGAAATTGTAACTACGAATAACATGGCGAAACCCCGGTTAGTACCCGGTTATTTTGTTTGTTTGTTTGTTTGTTTTTTAAAGAATAAACTGATATGGAACAACAAATGTAAACTTTATTAGATTGACAAATTAATTCAACCACTTCAGTAAAAACAATAATAGTCCAGGTTCGTGATTTTTTTTTAACTGAAGGTTTAACGACAACCGTGAGCAACTCATTGGGCTATAAGCAGTCGCCCGTCCCTAATTTAGGGTTACTGGTTCCAGGGAAGGGAGAGAGCCAGTGCCGTAAGACAAACACAACATCCATGCCTCACCAAGATTCGAAACCGGACCCTTCACGAGCGAATCATCATAAGCCAGCGCTTAGACCACTGCGACACCAGGGCGGCCAGGTTTGTGATGAGCATCACGACTGCACCCTTTTTCAGTCGTAAAATGGGAGGAGGCGAGTCCACTCATCTCGATCGTGTGCAAAAATGCAACTGGATAGCGCACTCTTTTACTCTCATCTCACAACTGTGTTTTGTAAACGTTGTTGGAATGAGATTCGCGTAGCGAGTACTCTTCACCCGTCGGAATCAACGGTTAGTAGTTGTTTTTTGTTTTTTTTGTTTTTTTAAGAATAAACTCATATGAAACAACAAATGTAAACTTTATTTGATTGATAAATTCATTCAACCACTTCAGTAAAGACAATAGTCCAAGTTCGTGATTTTTTTTTTTTTTTTTTTTTGACTGAAGGTTTAACTACCACCGTGAGCAACTCAATGGGCTATATATATAAGCAGTCGCCCGTAATATTTTCACTAACAATGGTCAACGGAATGTTTATTTACATCTTTACATAATGAGAAACGTCTTACCTACGTGAATAAACTGGATCGAATGAATATAAATTGTATATATAGATCACACAGTCCAACGGCATAACGCAATCAGGTATTAGAGAGTGTTCGCTATTCCGATGAGAACTTTGATACCAAAGCAGGCTAGCGTTGTTTTGCGCAACTGTTGGCTCAGAAAAGAGACTTCGGACTATCTCAGTCCCTCCATGCCGCCGCCTTCAACAGCGCGCGAGTCAACCGCAGGTCAATCGCACGCTTCTACCATACACTTTACATGGGAAATTTGCCGCCTCACAACGCCCGAACCGTTGCCCCAATCTCATTTTTCTCTTCGACTGGCACATTTACAGGGTAAGACCTTTATTTTGATACCTCAACCATATCTTTAGACAGCATATTAGGACAACGGGAAAAAAATTTTGTCGTTCTTTTGATCTTTTTGGTATCCGTGTGTTTCCTGTGCCACGAAATCCATAGACTCCTAAACTGGCATCAGGAAAGAAACCATATACCCTCGAAGCAAATTCTCGGAAAAAACTTCTGGAGAAATATTTGTCCACCAGTGAATAGCTGCTGCAGAGGATGATATATTTTCCATTTCTTCGCCTTTCATACTTTTATATACCGTGCGTGCATGCACTGTTCTCCGACATGCAATTGGAAATTTCATTATTACCTAATAATGCAAATCTTCGCTTTTTCTGCTGGAAATTTTCAGCGCTTTTCCTATTTTTACTGAATACACACGCATTCAAAAGTTTTTCTCTATTCTAAAAAAAAGTAACTGCTGCCGCTGTTTTAGAAATTTCGCGGCACTCAGATTGCTTTCCTAGCTCGCAGCGCAAAACGTAGAACAAAAAAATATGAAATTTACATCGTTTGTAGAGAATTGTTTGGAGAACACGCTGAAATAAACCGTTTTTCGATTCTGGCGATACTTCAAGAGCTATTGTATTTCAAAGTTAAGGTAAGCAAAAAAGTGCTATCAGGTGGCGTTCCGGACACACTAACAGCAACAGAACCACGAAACTTTGTAGGCATGTAGTGCCATTACCTAATTTTTGCACCTCGTCGCTTTTTTTTTTTTTTTTTTTTTTTTTTTTAATTTCGATTTAGTTTACGAGAAATGAAATTTTTAAATTTCACAAAATTCTCTACGTTTTTCGCGAGGGATCCATTTTAAAAACGGATATATGGCAAACTATAAATCATAACACATCGCAATTTTGACAGGCTAAACATACAATTATCATCCCTTTTAAAAAAAAAAATTAAGAAAAATTCATTTTCTGATTTTTAAGCATTTTTTAAAGACGCAAAGGAAAGAAACGAGCGGCTTGTCTGTTTTCGCGATAACCACAGAGGAACGTTCTGGTCCTGTGACCTGCTGCCATGGTGACGCAGAGAATTTGCTATGCATATGTTTTGTTGGTAAAGCTATCTCAGTTGTATAACGGTTTACGGAAATGCTTTTTGGACCGCTTTTGTTTTCCTTAGTGGTAAATTCAGTAAGTGCTATAAGTTCAAACACAAAAGTCAGCCCTTCCAAAAAATAACGACAGTAAAAAAACTCGGAAACTTCGGAATGGCAGCGGAGCAAAGTCCTTCAATAAAAATAGAAGGAAATTGAAAAACGTTCCGCAAAAATCCAATAGGGAGTTCACCAAGAGCGAAACAAAACTGTAAACAATCCGCCATCTTGGAATCGATACAGCGCAAAAAGTATTGAACAATTGGGAGAACATTTTCATTTCGTTGTGATGTACTTGAAGATCGGGCTGCAGGGCCCGAGCGCTACTCTGAAAACGGGCGTAGTTGCCGAAAAAATAGCAATGAGAATGAGTACTACAGCAAAATTCTTTGAAGATAAAGAACAGAAAAGGCATAGTTTCATTTCCTGAGGAGGACAAATGTCTCCTCTGGCCCCTCATATGAGCGCCCATGGAACGGGGGGATTTAAAGACAGATGAACACTGTATAATCTTACCACATAATAAACACATAAATATATAATCTATAGACAGCGGAAGACAATACAAGGCTCAAAAACATCAAAAGCTGCGTTTTTAACAAAATATCGAAAATGTCTGTTGGCGTAAACAAAAAATTAATAACCGCGTTCATCGCCAGAGGCGTAGCCACGGGGGCGGTTCTCGGGTCCGGACCCTTGGCTCGCCACGGGGGATTGAGTACGAATTTAAAGTGATGCATATGTATATATGAGGCTTTCACCAATGAACCAAATCCATGGATCACGCCACTGTTTGTCGCTTATACTGCATCTCTTTACAATAAAACGCAGTAAAATGAAATATGTTTCACAATATATTTGGTGCACTGTAAAACATATTATAATTTTCCAGCATTACATCAGTCTGGGCAAAGGAATTTCTGTGTAGTGGACGATATTTATTGCACCCAAAACATTCTATGCTTATCACACGTCTATCAGATTTCTTGCTATCATGACGCTATATTTCAGATGTTTCCTTGTAGGAAAACTATTATGTTATCTGTTGATAACCTTAAATCGAATGACAACCAGTCAAACTATTTACGTCAACTTCTTTATTTCACTTCCTAGCACTTTCCCACTTCCTGTTAGACTAAAACTAAATTATTTCCTATTGAAATGAATTTATCAAAAGCTTGATGAGAAATTTTAATTTGGGGGGAGCACACTTCAACCGTCAATTATTACTATTATTTTACATTAAGCATACAATTAGCTCTTTCACTATGACATGCTCAACAGTGACGTTACTTCAATTTAAGCCTACAATCCTATTGGGCGAAGGGGCGGGGGATGACGCCAGATTTAGAAAAGATGCTAGTAATGCACCTAAAAAGCAAATTAAAGGTGAGACCAGTACGTTGGGGTAAAATACAGTGAAAAAACCCTAACTAATTAGATAAATAAATAAAACCAAACATCATCACGCTTTCGAAAGTCAAGAAAAGTGCGACAAATGGACTATAGATAGCCAGTTAGAATAAGCTTGGAGAGTTGCAAAAGCTAATACTGATTGGCTATCAAGAAGTGACTGTGCCTGGTCCTCAGACACTAGAACGATCCAAAAGACAATTAATACCGTAGGGCCGCGGATTGCCTAGTATTCAACGTTCGTGACTGCCATGGAGAAATCTCAGGATGGATCCCAGGCAGGTGAGAACTCTCGAACCACTAAATATCCGTCGTGCGTCAGATGGTCGCGTTAAGCCGTCTGACCCCTGGTACTCCCCCCCCCTGGGTTATAAATAAGGGCATCTACCTCCTCCTCCTCCTTTCTATCATCTCTCTTCCGTGTGACTTTCCTTTCTGGCACTCTATCCCAAATCTCTTAGATTCGTAATTCTAAGTGTTGTTTGAGACCTGGGGACAAACACTACTTCCTAAAAAAAAATCCTCTACATAAATCTTAAATCTGTATTAACACCGCTCTTAAAGTTTTTTTTTTTTTTTTAATCCTTATTTTACGGATTTTCATCCCTGAAATCCAACTGGGGACTCCTGTAATGATGTCACTTTGAACAAACTGAGAAGGGAAGTTCCATAAGTACTGACGAGCAAACCAATGAGACGAGAATCAATAAAACTTGGTCAAGGCCTAATTAACCTACGGGCCAGTGGGACCAAGGAACCTTGTTTAACAGGAGGGGGGGGCGGAGCTTTTTTAAAATTGTTTCTAGAAATGACATAATAATAATAATAATAATAATTATTATTATTATTATTATTGAAACAACATGACAACCATGAATTGACACGACAGCAAAATCTCCTGAAAGAAAATTTTAATCCATATGATGCAAGGTGAGGAACGACAGACTTCCTGTAATTCGCCAAATACGAAGCAAACAAGTGAAACATTTGTTAAAAACTGCAAATGATGTCGTGGACAAAATTCCAACTCATACTTTAAAGGAAACAAACCAGCTCATGTACAGTACAATTGCCATAGTAACCATGGAACTTGGTTACAAGATGCCAAAGAAGAAAATAATGCCTGGCCCTCCTAAGTGGAAAATTCGGCTAGAAAATAAAATAAATAAACTCCGTAGTGACATTAGCAACTTAAAATGCCTGAAAGATGGGAAGCTTAAAAGTAGAAAAATAAAAGATGGACTCTGCAAAAAATACGACCTGGAAAGAAAAAGAATTGTTGAAATTATGGAAGAATTAAAACAACGAGTAACAGCTACCGTAAAGAAAATTGAAAGATATGACGGACGCATAAAACAGTACAAAGAAAATGCGCAATTTCGGAATCAGCAACAAGTATTTTATAAATCATTGAGACAAAAGGCAATCTAAATAAACATCAGCCCATGTAAGAAAGATGCCTTGACATTTTGGAAAGGAATTTGGGAAAACCCAGTTGAACATAATAAAAATGCCTTTTGGATCAACGATGTTCGTAAAGATTTGAAAGGAATACACATGGATAATCTGATGATAACAACTGATAAGATTACACAGCAAGTAAAGAATGTGAAAGCCTGGAGCGCACCTGGGCCAGATGAATTGCACGGATTTTGGTTGAAGTATCTTACAAGTCTTCATCAACGAATAGCTATGCAATTCAATATAATGCTACAGAATTCTGCCACAGAAGATTGGATGACAACAGGTCGCACATTCCTTATAATGAAAGATCAAGAAAAAGGCAATGAACCTACTAACTATCGTCCAATTACATGCCTCCCAACAACATTCAAACTTTTCACAAAAGTACTAGGATCAATATAAGAATACTTATGTGGAAACAATTTGTACCCAATAGAACAGAAGGGGAACTTCAAAAGGTCAAGAGGCACAAAAGACCAGCTGCTAATTGACAAAATGGTACTAAAAAACTCCAAAAGAAGAAAAACGAATTTGAATATGGCATGGATGGATTATAAAAAGGCCTTTGACTCATTGCCCCACAGCTGGATTAACACTTGTTTGGAACTATTTGGAGTTAGCAAGAACATCTGCCGATTCCTCAAAGAAAATATGAAAAACTGGAAAACAGTGTTACATGCATATGGTGAAGAACTCGGAGAAGTTAATATCAAGAGAGGCATATTTCAAGGGGATTCTTTGTCGCCTTTATTGTTTAATATCTCTTTAATTCCATTGTCAATGATTTTGAACAAAACAAAAATGGGCTACCACATTTCGGGCCAACATGGAAAAATAAACCATCTGCTGTACATGGATGACCTTAAATTGTATGCAAAAAGTTACGCCGAACTTGAAACATTGCTGCATACAGTGCAAATATTTAGTGATGATATACAGATGGAATTTGGACTGGAAAAATGTGCAGTACTATCCATGCGCAGGGGAAAAGTCCAGAATATAAATGGAATAGAACTAGAAAATGGTAATCATCAATAGTGAAAACAGCCGTCGTAGCATGATGTGTGATAGTGAAATCTAAAACCACATGATGCTTAAAACTTTAATGAGAATTAAAACAGCACATGGGTGCTGTTTTAATTCTCATTAAAGTTTTAAGCATCATATAGTTTTAGATTTCACTATCACACATAGTGCTACGACGCCTGTTTTCGTTATTGATGATTTTATCCAGCACGAAAACCTGTTTTGCTTTAGAAAATGGTAATATAATGAAATCTTTGTCAGATAATGAAAATTATAAATACCTTGGAATTCTTGAATCAGATAACATCTTACATACAAAAGTCAAAGGTCTGACTCAGAGTGAGTATATCAAGAGAGTAAGAAAAATATTGAAATCAAAACTAAATAGTGGAAATACAATCAAAGCCATAAATACATGGGCCATTCCAGTAATTAGATACCCAGCTGGAATAATTGATTGGACCCAAAGTGAATTAGAAATACTGGATCGGAAAGCTCGAAAGTTATTGAACATGCATCATGCACTCCATGCATCATGCACTCCATGCATCATGCACTCCATCCAAAAAGTGATGTTGACAGATTGTACTTACCTTGGAAGATTGGAGGCAGAGGGCTACTACAAGTACAACAGGTAGTAGAAGAAAAAAGAAGCCTGAATGATTACGTCAACAGAAGCAGAGAAAAGCTACTTCAGGCAGTGAATAATGAAAATATCTTTAAAACAACAGAAAACAAGGCTGAATACAAGAGGAAACAGTTTGAAAGCAGATTAGACGGCTGGAAGAACAAGCCACTGCATGGACAATTTCTAAAGAATATTGATGGGGAAAAGTGACAACAACTTGACTTGGGCATGGCTGACATCGGGTTCCATCAAGAAAGAAACAGAAGGTCTGATTTTTGCTGCACAAGAACAGGTATTGCAAACAAATGTTATGAAGGCTAAAATCCAGAAAGTCAGTGATAATCCAAAGTGTCGACTTTGTCAAGAAAAAGATTAAACTGTGTTTCATCTAATATGTGAATGTAGCAAAATTGCACAGACAGATTACAAAGTTAGACATGATAAGGGTTGCACAATTGATTCATTGGTCATTATGCAGAAAGCACAATCTACCAGCATCGAAAAACTGATGGGAACACAAGGATGAGAAAGTTATAGAAAATAATGAAGTCAAGATCTTGTGGGATTTCAGAATCCAAACCGATCGAATAATAAATACACCAGACATAACAGTCATAGAAAATCGGAAAGTCTGGCTAATTGATATAGCGATCCCTGAAGATGCCAGAGTCAATGAAAAAGAATTGGAAAAAATGACTAAATACAGAGACCTGGCCATAGAAGTTACCCGGTTACGGACTAAACACACAACGGTAGTCCCCATTGTCATCGGGGCACTTGGAACAATATCAAAAAAAAATTATGAATCATTTTTAAAAATTGCAGCTTTCTGATATGCCACCTACAGAACTGCAGAATACAGCTTTACTTGAGACATCATATATTTTACGCAGATTCTTGACTGATATCTAGGTCTCCGGTGGAAACTCATATCAGTTCAACAATACCAGTCAATGATAATTTTCTGTTTATTTTGTTTGTCAGAGGCTGTGATTCGTATATTTCGAATAAAGAAAATTATTATTATTATTATTATTATTATTATTGTTGGAGTAATATTTCATGCAGAGTTTTGTTGGACAACCTTACACATTTATCGGTGGTTATGTGACTACTGGCATTCAACAGTATGGAGTTTACATCAAGACACCGGATCTGCCTCATTTCAAGACGCAGAGAGTATTTAATCAAATTCTACAACTTTTCGGCTATTACAGAATCAAATTTGCTAAATAGGATAAAATATGAAACTCAATTACATACAGACGTACAGTGGTGTATGTATCACATGACATCTTCTGTACTATATAATGGAGAAAATTTTTGTTCCGATGGGAAAGGGAGAAACCCGGATGTCTTAGTCGGGCACTTAGCTTGATACTGATGTACATCTGAACAAATGTAGATAAGGGCATGTAGTTTTGAAGTAAATTATTACCTGGGGAGAAGCAAATGATCTCGGTTAAAGCTTACTTGTCCTGCTTTATGTTTATAGTCACGCGTGCAAAACACGTAGTCTCGTGAAAATATATCAATGAAAATGCGATCATGGCAAGCAAGCAAACACACACGCTACACACACACACAGAGAGCAGCTGCCTGGTTGTTGTTTTTACCTCACTTTAGAGGATAAAAAAAAAAAAAGTTATTTTAACTTGAAAGTCCTCCAAAATGATGTGTCCAAAGTGACATTTGGCAAATGTATCAGACTTGTTTACCATGAGCTTATGTCGTAAATCCTCTGGCAGACTACACGTTAATATACAAGAAATACTCGAAACGACGACGTCTGAGAAATATCACTTGAATTCGTACTGACGACAGATTACACGAAATTACATTTTTCTGAAGAACTTTCCGTGAGGTTGTTTTCCAGAGGTTTCCTTCTTGGACACAACTATGCACAGGAGGAAATACCTTTAATAACAAATGATCATATGTACAGGATTTTAGGAAGGGAGTGTCTGACCCCAGGTCTTAAGCAACCCTTCGAAATAGAAAGCTAGGAGATTTGGGCTAGAGTGCCCGATAGGAAAGTGACACGGAAGCGAAGTAGAAAGGGGAGGAAGACGCCCTTATTTATTACCGGGGCGCCAGTACCCGAGGTCCGACGGCTTAACGCGCTCATCCGACGCACGGCGGATATTTAGGGGATCGAGCGTTCGTACCTGCCTGGGATCGAACCTGAGGTCCTTTCCGCGGCAGTCACGAACGTTGCCCACTAGGCCACTCGCGGCCCTTTAATAACAACTTGCTGCATTACAATTATAAATGCATAGATTATGTCACACTAAGTAGTGACAACGGTGTGTGTGTGTGTGACCTAAGAGCAGGTTATACAATGGGGAAATCAGCAGAGCGTTTTTAGACGAAAGTAAACTATATACAGGGGAATCTCGATTATACGTTTTTCTAGGAGATGGCCTTAAAAAACGTATCGATGTAATAAAACATGTATAACAGGAATTTCAAAATGCTAAATACTATTCTAAAACTTATGCAATGATGGAGCACAAGATATTCTTTAATAATGATTTATTTAGTCGAACTCGCGGTGAAAGAAAAAAAGGCGTTACGAATTATAATATCGCGTTGTAAAAATCATAAAGCCTATGAAAATCTAAACTTTTCTTTCGACTTGAAATTATAGCCTTCTGTTTCAAGACTGGTAATTTTAGCAACGATCTTGCTCACTGCCTGGCGACACAGTATTAACGAAAATTGGAGGCACCGAATTAAAAATACAGTGAAACCTCCAAATAACGGTTGCTAAGATAAAAGCGACCGTTGTTGCGAGGTGGTCGTTGTTCTGACGATGGGCCTAAGTTAACATTGCTAGTCCGTTCTGTTTGTACAAAAGCGGAATAAGTGTATAAAACCAATGGGGGGGGGGGGGGGTAAGTTGCCATGTTTTCTTCAAATGCTGACTGCTGAATAAAGCTGATTATTATAATTAAATAAATAAATCATGGGGTAAAGGACTTTAGGAGAGCAGTGTCGGACGTCTTATCTTAAACGGATCTTAGAACTTGCAAACTAGGAGATTAGGATAGGGTATATGCTACACCGTAAAAAAATCTGAAATTCACGGACAACTGTCCGTCATTTCTTTCGTGAATTAACGAAGCATGTTTCTGATAAGCTTTACGTGAAATGACGAAAAAAACCCTGAATTTAACGGACTTTTTGTGCCACGGGAAAATTCTGAATTTTCAGAAACCTTTCCGCAGTTTCTTTCTTATATTAACGGTAAATTACCGTTTTAGAGATCTGTTAACGGAAAATTCTGAATTTTCAGACACCTTTCCGCAATTCCTTTCGTATATTAACGAAAAATCTCCGTTCTCACTTTTTCCGTATCCGTATGACGCGAAATTTCCTCTAATAGTAGCTTTTCGTGGAAATACTTGAGGTTTGATTAACTTTCAAAATTCAATCGTCTGTCGAATTTTGAAGTTCCGTAGCGAGATCTGATATTGTGGATAGCATATCGTATAGATTTTCTTTGTTTTTTGTGGCCCAGGATATTTCTCCTTTCCTCTATTTGGTGCACCAGCTACTTATTATACAGTATATTGTGTTACTGTAAGAAACCCGGTACTTATTGTAGTACAGATGATTATACAATGTCTGTGTATCAGTCTTTGGACAACTAAAGACAAAAGCTATTATAGCTATCGAGAGTCAATTTCATATTTAGTTTTTTTGTGTGTGTGAAATAATACTATAAAAAGTACATTTCACCTTTTTAAAAGATAAATGAGTCATTGTCAGTTTAAAAAAATCATGTTGCAAAGCAATTTGTTGCTTCGAAAAACCACGATGAAAAATGCTTAATATTTGAAAAGTCCTCCTATAGGAAAAAAATAAATTACAAACCTATTCAGAAAAATAATACGCTCCAACAGAAAATAAAATGACTAAATCACTCACATTAATGACAAAAAACACAATTTCTTTGTCGTGCGATTCGTTTTATGACATACGCGAGTCTGGTTGCCGAGCGTTTGTGGCGCAGTTGGTAAAGACACAAGTTGCCTGTCCGGCGAGCTATAGCGTCGGGTGTTCGATCCTGACCCCTGCGGGTAAGTGCTGTGCAGGTTTGTTGATTTTGCGGAATTTCAATTTAAGTACGGAAAAACCAGAAATGGATTTTTCTGAAATAAACGGAATTTCTATCTACGGAAATATCTGTGAAAGTACGGAAGTTAAAATGAACGGGCACTTTTACAAGCGGATATTTCTGAAAAACACGGCTACCAACCGGCAACTTTGCTGCACGTTATTTTCAGACAGAAATGTTCCGTGAATTCACACCACTTATTTTTTTACAGTGTATAAGAAACAAAATAAAAAAAAATATATTTATTAAACAGTTTAACTGCACAGTTAGCTGACCGCGCACTGGGAAACAGGAAGAGAAGAACCCACAGGAACCAAACCAAGAGATACCGCCACCAACGGACAACATTCCTAGCACCAGCAACAACTCCGAGGGGAGGGGGCAACTGGAATATACACGGGAGCTGGAGCTCACCTCACGTAGGATTAAACTTTTATGTCTTTTTTACACTCAAGCACGCCACTGTACCAAACGGAATAAACACTTTCTTTAGCAACTAATATTCTTTGTCCGTATGCACGCTCCCCTTAGCAATAGTCTCTGGATGCTGTTCTGTACCAACCAAAACTTGCCGTTGCTCGGAGTTGTCCATTAATGGAACACTGTATTTACTTGTAAACAACTCAACTGAAAATATTGCTTGTAAGGAACTCAACTGAAAATATTGCTTGCTCTTTCTCGTAAGTCGAGGAATCGACTTTTAAACTTACATTTCAAACGCTATAATTAAAAAAAAAAAATCTGCGTTCGTAGGCATCCTAGAATTTAAGGAAAACTCCTTGAATGGACCTTTTTCTTATTATTTCTCCGCAAACTCCTGGAAAAGCCCTTAAATTTAATTTTGTCTCTTGGAAATTATTGTACTTCGGACTTCTCCGGTGTGTTCTTTGATCAATTGCTGTTATTTTATAACTGTCAATAATTGTTATCATTATTCAATAACCTGTAACAGCAGAAATAATACAATGAAATGAAATTAGCGGCGGAAGGGAGGTAAAGTTTAAAATCTTCCCATCCCTCCCCGAAATTCATGCTTTTCCTTTTTCAGCTGGAAGCCATTTTGATTTCCCCATCAGATATGCACTTGATTCTTTCCTGAAGATGGAAAGAATCAAGTGCATATCACGCATATATTTTTATTTTTACGAAGCACTTCAGAAGTTCCTGCATATTTCCCGAAACTTGAAGCTCTGCTACACGTACGTGATAATGGTGTCATTGATATACGCTGTATATTCAGTATTATCCAGTGTTGTTCCTTTTCTTCAATTACGGTTCTACAATTTATCGGTTTCTTCAGCTTCTCTTACACAGCTAGCTAGCTATCTGCTGTGTTTTAGTATTCTTTGCAACTATTTCGGCCATGTCATGTAGTAATTTTGTTTCATTATGATGCATTTTTTATCATGTCATGCATTGTTTTGATGTGTCACACCATTTTTTGCCCTCTAAATCTAAATTCCAGTCTTGTTACGTATGCAAATTATATTTGTGTCATCGTCGTATTTTTGTTATTTATTTATTTAATAAGAAGTTGCATAAATCTGCTGTAGGAATTCGCCCAGCGAACCTCACTTCATCTGTATTGTACTACTGCATTTTATTCCTCTGCTACCTTGGAATCGTGAGCGAAAGTGATCGATAATAATCCCTCCTTTAATATCATCTCATAAATTAAAATCATTTCTCTTTTCTTTAGACTTTTTGAGGAGGCTTTGAGATGATCCCTTTGCTAGCTTTCAGCCAGCCATTAATGAGAGAGATGACCACTCCCTAACTACGCAACGGATGTTCGGAGAAAACACCATTAATGGCGGTTCCCCTGCATCGGCCGCTTATAAAGCGCAGTTTGCGAATTATTTCACTGCTGTGGAATTGGTTTTACAACATACAGTACAACATTGTTTGAACTTCTCAGAAGATTCGATTCCTTTTTCAGAAAATTGTGGGAAGAGCAACGACTCACACGTAAGAGAAAATCACAATGACGGATGTGCAAAGTAAATTGTTGATAAAGGCGTGTGATAGGGGTGAAAGTGCCATGGCGTTGAGCTGATAGACGAAGGAGGAACACGCAAAGTGAACTAGGGCAAAAAAACAAGCGCCTTTTCTAGGAAAAGGGAGTAGGATCTGCCACTTGAAGGTGGTATGAAGTAGATTTGATGATTCTCCGCTTGACGGAGAAAGTTTTCAGCTCCACGAAAAAGGGGAAGGCTTCTTTGATGTCGAGATGAAATAACAAGGAAGAAACTAAGTTGAAAACGGAAATTTGGCAGCAAGGCAACCGGAAAACCCGCCTAATCAAAAAATCAGAAAGAGATCAAAGTCCAAAGAATAAAAAGAGTAATATAAAAATCAGGACAAGCAAAACCGTAACCTTTCTATACACTATATAACCGTAACCTTCCTATACACTATATAACCGTAACCTTCTTATACACTGCACTGAATAACGAGCACCACTGCAAATGAGCGAGTTCTCATTTAGCTAGCTGTTTCTTCATCCGCATCGGGGTAAAATAGCTAAAACCTAGGAAGTGCTTACTTTTCTTACAAGCGAAGACCTGACGAACCCATGCGACTGCGACAGAGAGCTGAAAAAAATCCAGTGAACAGCCCTGTAACACCTTTTGATCAGAAGGGTTCGCCCTTCTATATAGGGGAGGCGCATCCTTGGATAATAATAATGATAATAAAATACAAAAACAAAACAACGGCAATGACCAATGTGTTACGTGGAAGTTGGGATATAGAATAGTAGGTCTCTGTCACCATCCTACACTCAGCAAAAGGCAACTTCTCGACGACGTCAGCAAGGGCATTTCAGCATAGTCAATAATCAATTACTAACGTTCAAAGGCGTTTCCCACAGTGACCGGGCATTGTACGTTTGCTAGATGTACGTTTGTTTCATTGCCGTCATTTTAACGATGCATTCAGCGATCAGAAACACGGTGAACGCAAGTGATCCCAGACTATGTAATGATTTTACAGCTCTTGAAACGCAAAGTGCCCTTTTCTTCAAGGCAGGGAATAGCGAAGGCGCGAATTCGCGAAGAAATCCGAGTAGTCGGAGGGAGAAGAGTTTTGGTGATAATGAGAAAGAACGGATGAGTTTCTTTGAGTTCTTACGGACTCGGAAGGCGAAAGAGAATAAAATGAACAATGGAAATAGAAAAGGCGATGATTAGGGAATAAATAAGTAAGTAGCGTGATAAGTGAAAATGTAAATAACTAAGATAATTAATTCCTAATCAATTCACTAATCTGTATCATAATAAGCTTTAGCTGACAATAAACAAGATGAAACTGCAATTATTCCTATCTGTTTTTTCGGAATTCCTTGCGTATACTAACAGTTGCAGTGGGGTTTAACCCAAAGCGGGAAGGAAGAACCCAGCTACCAGATTCGTTCATTTTCATTATCCGAAAAAAATAGCTAAAACCGTGGAACTGCTTATTTTCTTTACAAGCGAACTGATTACCCTACGTAACTGGGCACTGAAAGAAATCCACTGAACAACCGTGTAACACCCTCTTAATCAGGACTCGCCCTTCCATATGAAGTGCATAGTTTTTTTCTTTTTTTTTTTTTTGATTGGAGGTTTAACGACCGCCGTGAGCAACTTAATGGGCTATAAGCAGTCGCCCGTCCTTAATTTAGGGTCACTGGTTCCAGGGAAGGGAGAGAGCCAGTAGTGCCGTAAGACAAACACAGCATCCATGCCTCACCGGGATTCGAACCCCGGCCCCTTTCGGACGAATGATCAGAGGCCATCGCTTAGACCACTGCGCCACCGGAAAATAATTATAAAAAAAATGCAATTACAGTCACCAGATGACATTTTGGAATGGGAGGTTATTTTCATTAAAAAAAAGGACATTTCGAGAAAAAGGAGGACATAATAAATTTGTATAAAAATAAATATGAATGCACATACGCTGTATTTAAATTTTACAGTGTGAGTTTATACGTGTAAAGATTAAAAAAAGATTTTAGTCTGCTGGACATGTATATTTTTCACTGGAAGAGATTTTCTCCAGTAGATCAGGTTTCTTTAACAAATATTTGTAAAATGCAGAGCGTGGCATGCCTTTCAAATTAGTATTTAACTAGCAATATCGCCCTCACATTAAGAAACTTGAATTATAAAACAGAAAAAATTCACAGCAACGACTTAACACATAAAAACAAGCAGCACGAGCTCATTGTTTACAGGTCCGCACCGCACGGCACCGGCTACGTGTGACGAACGACAGACAGACTTTTATCATTATCATATGTAGAGGATTTTAGGAAGGGAGTGTCTGACCACAGGTCTTAAACAACCCTTAGAAATAGGAAGCTAGGAGATTTGGGCTAGAGTGCCCGATGGGGAAGTGACACGGAAGCGAAGCAGAAAGGGGGAGGAAGACGCCCTTATTTATTACGGGGGCAGTACCCGGGGCCCGACGGCTTAACGTGCCCATCCGACGCACGGCGGATATGTAGTGGATCGAGCGTTCGTACCTGCTGGGATCGAACCTGAGGTCCTTTCCGCGGCAGTCACGAACGTTGCCCACCCGCGGCCCCGACAGACAGACTAACAAGCGCTGGCGGGTTTTCTCTGCGCTGTTGACTCGCAGGTGATTCACCACAGCAGACAGCTGCAGGATTGCAGGAATAAACTGACCGGGGCGGGGAGGGTGGGGGTGAGCGAGAATCCAGAAATGAATGAATACATTTTAGCGGTGGATTGATGCATGATTATAACAGAAGAATTTGATCAAGATGTATTTGAATTATTCCTTACTGAAAAAGTCGCACATTTAAGCCTATTTTCTTTCCTTAATGCCTGGAGGGCAGGGTAAGAAGTAGAGAACATGTCCTCAAAAGCCGGACATCTGGTCACCCTGATTACAGTGCAACTTAGATTATTCATTTTTTACTTTCATACGGAATTCTGCCTTATTAGTCCCGATATTTTGCTGTAGTTTCTAGCGCATTTTTACTTTGGTTACACGCAATTCGTTTATACACTCTTTTTGCAATTACAGTATATGTTAAAACTAGAATATCATATCAAATATGCACGGTTCATTGATATACACTGGTGTGCAAAAATTAAGGACGAAGAGGAGAAATTAGCATAACAGCGGAACGAGCAGGCAGAACGGACCGAAAGGCCACTCAGGAGATAGACTAGGGTCCGGTACGGTAGGGCATGCGCATATATGCAGCATGACGTGGGGGGTGGGGGTCGGAAGGGTATAAAGCACACGGGCGGTGTACACTCAGCAATTCGGCGAAAGCTGTTGCACGGTGTACATCGGTTTTAACGACGTTGAGTAGCTGCCACCGTGTGATATGGCCAGCAGGCAATCCAGTAGACGACATCAGGATGACTTTACCCGAGGTCGCGTCATTGGGAAATTGGAAGAAGGTCGAAGTGTGACTAGTGTGGCCGAGTAGTTCGGGATCGCTCACAGCATCGTTTCACGAGCTTGGAGAATATTTCAAACGGCAAGAACAGCTGTCCGAGAGTTTAGCAGTGGTCGTCCACGAGCCAACCACTGCGGCGGACGACCGGTATATTGTCCTACGGGCGAGAAGAGACAGAGGGAGAAATCGCAAGGTACATGCAACAGACAACTGAAAGTCCGTTACCGCGTTTTACCGTGGCCAGGAGGCTGCACAAAGGTGGTCTATTTGCACGACGACCAGTACGGTGTATGCCATTAACGCCTGCTCATCGGAGACGGCGGTTTCTGTGGTGCCAGGTACACAAGAACTGGACACATCAGCAATGGGGTCGAGTTCTCTTTACGGATGAGAGCCGATTTAGTCTGACGAGCGATTCTGGTCGTATACACATCTGGAGAGAGCAGGGAACACGCAATCACACCTCCAACATCATCGAAAGGGACCGGTTTGGAGGTGGCGGAGTTCTCGTTTGGGGAGGTATCATGCTTGGTAGCAGTACTGACCTCCACATCTTCCAAGGAGGTTCAGTCACTGGTGTCCGCTATTGTACCGAGGTTCTCCTGCCTCACGTGCGTCTGTTTAGAGATGCTATGGGTCCTGAGTTCCTCTTCATGGACGACAACGCTACACCTCATCGTACAGTGGCCTTTGTATCCTTTGGATTCCTTGTTTGGACGGTTTTGCTTACTTGTCCCATATTCTTACATTTTGGTAATCTTATGGTATGATTTGAGTCGATGTAGAGCACTTCTGCACGACGTTGCATTCGAAAAACCGTCTCGTCCTTAATTTTTTGCATGCCAGTGTATTTTTTTATTGAAGGTATAAAACTACCAGCGTGAGAAACTCAATGGGCTATAAGCAGCCGCCCGTCCTTAATTTAGGGCGACTGGTTTCAGAAGGGAAAGAGCCAATGCTGTAAGACAAACACAATATCCATGCCTCACCAGATTCGAACTAGAACCCTTTCTCGGACGAATGGTCATAAGACAGCGCTTAGACCACGCGCCACCGGTTGGTTCTTCGATTCTTTCATAGGCAACTCGCTATATTACAAATCTGAGATATTCGAGACAGCATCGCTGTGTTCTTTCTTGGTGCAGCCCAAGATTAACCTTGACCTCACACGAGATAGGTATGTTGTACACTTTCGGCTCGGATGGAAAATTAGTTTCGCATTTCATAACCCACACACGCATGCACTATAAAAGATGTAATGTTGTGGCTGCACTGTTTCGTGACGTATAGCAGAATCGGATCCTCGATGTGTCATCAATATTCATCATTTTAGTTTCAAATGGATGCACCCAGGATCAGCAGAGAAAAAAGCCGTTAATTCACGAGTTGCACGTTGAAGCAGCTCTGATTCTAAGTTGGGAGGATTTCACTTAATCTAGGATTTTTATTAACACATAGGTAGAACTATTTAATGGAAAACATTTTCGCTGCCTTCAGCTTCCGTTGTCGAACATTTTTGCCTTCATTTTACGATTACGCGAGAAATTTTCGTTTAGTCCAACTTCCCCTTTTCGAAAACTTTTCCTCCATTTTCAATCTTAAATATAAACATAGGTAATAAAATTATATTTAACAAAAAAAAAAAAATAGGATTACATGGCTCCGTCTAATTTCAGTTTTCGGAAATTGTTGCCTTCATTTTCAAACACAAACATTTATGCAATAAAAGGATATTTAACAACAACACCGGACAGAGAAAACATCGCGCGGGAAAAATAAATGTTACGGGAAAAATCTTCACTCCGTCTAACTTCCGTTTCCGGAATATTTCGAAAGACGGAAGACCTGCGTTCGTGATCGGGAGACTGCAAGAGAGGATTTAATAGGGTTTTGGGGATATCGGTTTTTTTTTTTTTTGTTTTTTTCTGCAGGACTAAAAGAAGTATTCTGGGAAGGGCATTGTTTTTGGCTGCAGAACCAAAATTAAGGTTCTGAGGATATCGGTTTTGTCTGCGGGACCGAAACAAATGCGTGACGTAAATCGCCACGATTCTGCTACGGTGATTACAAGAAAACGATGTTACATCTTTCCCATTTCTCTCAGAATTTAAACTAATGCAAATTTGCACTAAAAAAAAAAAAAATTAAGACGATTCATTTCCCTTTCTTTTCCGATTCTTGCTTCAGGGTGATGCAAGTTTGAAATTTTCTGAGAGGTTACTTGGTGAAAAGTGAAATATAAAAACAGTATAATAGTGCAACACGATTACCGAAAGTGAAATTTATAGATGCCATTCTGTACTAACAATAACCAATAATTAACATAACCATATTCGGAACGGAAAACTTTCTTACAAAAAAAAAAAAAAAAAAAGAAACCTGAAGTTTATTTATCACTAGTAGGTTTTAGGAAATGCTTCAAACAGAATGTACATGGGTATTTATTTGACTTAACACGAGCTTGAAGAGATCGATAATTGGTCAGGCCCGCGTTAAGTAATCTGTCAAAATTTCTGACGATTCTCTTTAGTCTTTATGCCGTTGGCAATATACAATGGAAGAAAAAAAAAAAAAGGAAGTTCACTCTTCTCAAATCTCACTCAGATCTTGTGTTTCATAAAATACGCTATCTCAACCGACAGACAAGCCTTATGTGCCACCGCATGCTGGAGTTTCGTGACTGATGATTGCTGCTGCTGGCTGAATGAACATCAGTCATCGAAAAAGATGCTCTTTTTTTCATTCAGGTAGGAATTTTCGAGAGCGGATTCTTGAAGCGGATCAAACGCGATATTCTTCCGAGAGTTACCTTTTGCGGCGTGACTCCCGCCGAAAAGCAACGAAAATTTGTGATTTTTAGAAGCAGATATTTCTTCTTAAACTAGTTTTTCAGCGTGAATATATATGTATATTTTATACAATGTGCATATATATTACATTTATTTTCTATTTATAGTGGGTTGATGCATAAGTTCATGACGATTTTTGTTTTGTTTTTTCATCGCACTACAAATGTATTACATCAAAAGGGATAACGGAATCAATCAACTATGTTGTTATAGGGTGCAGCCTAACTTGTGGAAAATTTTTATATTTCATTTATGCGGTAAATTTGTGTTTCGATGTAACTGCAAGGCAGCACTCATAGTTATAATTAATTACGGTAATTGATCCTCTAATTTGTTCATCACTGCCATTGTTAAAATTTGTTCAGTATTTGATAAGTGCATAATTCGTAGCCTTCTGGCAAACGAGAATGGTGAAAGGCCACATGGCAACAGACTATCTCTATTTCGGACTCATAGCAACAGTCGTGGGCATTTTCAACTAACGAAAGACTGCAAAACTCACCCCCCAAAGGTCCCTCTGCAAGCCGAGAGACATTCGGTGGTTGCAGTTTTTCTCCGAACTGAACGGGATAAGGGGGAACTGACTATCACCCACAGTTGAAAACAAGGTGATAAATCCCTTTTCAAGTGGCTAAGAGAAGCCCTGTGACAGGACAAAGAGGAGAGAAACGAGCAGAAGAGAAAAACAAGCGGCGGAGCATTCTCAGGACGGTGGCAAAGCCAGACACACGCACGAGAACAGCACCAGCGAGCTGCATGGAACCTAGGCCTGAGAGCTGACCGCTGGGAGAGCTCGGAAAAAGAAGCAGAGAAGCACGTAAGGAGGGCTATGAATGATCCCCTCTTAAACGAGGACATCTCAGTCCTTTGGACTTCTCGACCGATACTAGGTCGACATTAGTGCACTTTTGCCTAGGCGGTCTACATAGACAAAAAGGCAGGACATTTCTTGCCACTTCTCTGCGCTGAGGACCTCAGACAACGGTTGCCAAGGTATGTGTTCTTTATACGAACTTTTGCTCACGACGTACAAGTGCCGTCGGACAGTGAACAGCATATAGAACTCTGTCCCCTGTAAAAATGAATACGCACGACAGCGGAGGCCTCCAACACATTTTATTCGTGATTTTTATTTGTGTTATGGCCATAAGTTTAAGAGCTCTTCCCTGCTAATTTGGCATCAAGCCTATGCAGGTATGTGTAATGGTATAATTATATATAGCTTATAATTAAACTGCGGCAGTCATGATAATTACGGTATCATTTTAATTGCTGGTACCCACGCTCGTACTCAATTATAGTTTTTAAAGTGTGTATTCAAATGTTTTGGGTAATCTCTCATATATGTTTCCTTCGCTCTATTTGTTAATTGTGCATACTAGAATTTAATCAGTGAACAGTGTTTGAATCAGTGTTAATTGTTAAATAAGTGTTAGATAAATCAGTGGTATCGTTTAATCAGTGATAAAGTGTTTAAATCATTGTACATAATTAAGCTGCCGATAGAGCAGCCCACCATACATTCATCTCAGCAGATTTTTGTGCCACATCATGGATAAAGGTGGCAGTGTATATAATATAACGTTGGATATTAAATGTCAAGCGTACGTGAAATGAGCGTTGGGTATCTTTTCGAGTGTGTGTGTGCGTTGCTGTGATTTTCGGTAGATTGGGACGTGCTGGAGTTAAATCCAGGCATCCACGCCCAATCGCGGTACGGGTTTTGCGGGAAGTTAATAATTAATTTGTTATAATTAATTATGGGAGGTCATTATTAATTATTGGAATCAGATAATTACTTTGTTGTTGCAGAATTTTCGGTTGTCAACGCAAGTAGGAAAACTCCTTGCTAGCCCCTAGCAGCAGAGGAGGAGAGCAAAATTTTTGACAAAATTTTCTTTATTTTTTTTTATTTTTATTTAGATATTTATTTTTTTTCGGTGGAAATATCGGGTGCTTCACTGCAGGCGATACTTCACCGGTGCCGCGGCCACATCAGCCTGTGAAGGTAAGATCCAACAATGTATATTCTCCCCCATTATTTACGATGGTGTCCCAACGTCTGGGTAAGTCTGCAATGTCATTCTTGAAAAAACCGTGCAGGTTGAGATATCATCACGGAAATTCTGGAGATCAACATCATTGTTGAACGTTCTGCCACGGAGTGCATTCGACAGAGATCGGAACAGGTAGGTGATAGTCGGGAGGCGCGACTTCTGGTAAACAGGCCGGATGTGGAAGGATCTCCCATTTCATGTCTTGAATGGCCATTTTGGACATGTATGGCACTGTGAGGGCGTGCGTTATCATGTTGGAGAAGGACAATATGGCGCCGATGTGACCGTTTCTGCTGAATTGCTCCCTCCACATTGCTCACAACAGAGTGCAGCGTTGATGGTCCGATACCTCGGCAGCATTTCCCAAATAATAATGCCTTCCATGTCCCACCAGACACACAATATGATCTTTGCAGGATGAAGGTCATGTTTTGGACGTGGTGTGGGCGTCTTGTTTGGGCCTAACCATTCCCTCCGATGCCTGAAATTCACGTACAGGAACCACTTTTCATCTCCAGTAACAATACATAACAAGAAGGGTTTGTGTTGCTGAAAACATTCGCGATAACGGGCGAGCAAGGGGCAACATATGGCAACATGATTATTCTTGTTGTCTTCGGTGAGAGTGTGAGGCACCCAAGACCCCAATTTCTGGACCATTCCCAAAGGTTCCAGGTGTCGCACCACTGTTTGTTTTTTTGTTTGTTTTTTTTTTATTGGAGGTTTAACGACCACCGTGAGCAAACGCAATGGGCTATAAGCAATCGCCCATCCCTAATTTAGGGTCACTGGTTCCAGGGAAGGGAGAGAACCAGTGCCGTAAGACAAACAACATCCATGCCTCACCGGGATCCGAACCCCGTTCGGACGAATGATCAGAGGCCATCGCTTAGACCACTGCGCCACCGGGGCGGCATCGCACCACTGTGGCCCAATCACAGTCCATCTCAGTGGCCAATTCGCGTGTGGTTTGACGCGGATCCAAGTGGATGCGATGGTTCAAACGATCATCATCAAAGGTGACGGACCTGAGCGTGGAGAGTCGTTGAGGTCAAAATTGCCACCTCGGAACCGCTCAAACCATTTGCGGGCTGTCCTCTGGGCAATAGCATCCTCCTCATACACAGCACACATTTGACGAGTAGCCTCGGCGGCTGAGGATCCCTTGTTAAACTCGTAGAGGAGCAGATGTCAAAAAACCATTAGCCACAATCGCACAACGCAATATGATTTAGATACATGATACTACTGGCTACATTTTGATATACAACTGGCCATCTGCACAGTCATTACTGACCTGGGAGGAAACACTCGTGAAATAAAACGGCATGAACATATGCATCAACCCAATATTTAGATCTTAAACTTTCCGTGTAAATTTCGTTGAACATCTGCCAGATTAAATTTTAAAAGATGTTTTGGAATTCCTACCGAAATTTGGCATTTCTAGCATTCTTTTCTCACAAAAGGTTTACTTTTAACAGATACTACTTTCACTATGGACGAGTAAAAATCCAACAAATTCTGCTTTGTGTCGTTAGCCTGGGAGAAATGTGGGGGGGGGGGGTCTCCTCTAAGTTCCGACCTCCATGCCTCTTTTCCACTTCCTGCCTCCCATTTCCTCAAATGATTTTCTCTAAACACGGGGATGCAGATTAACAACGGATGCGTTTCCATCTACATATGTGCTCGCTGCTTCAAGCATCGTATTTTTTTCCTTCATGACTTCTTCTTAGGGAAGAAATTGTCATTTGAATGTTAATTTTTCCCACAGTCATAATTTCTCTAAAATTAGAAGGAATGAGTTTATCAGATATCGGAATGTCTTTTAATTAGGCTTGACGTAAACATATAACTCAAACTTCTAACAATTCATTATTACAATATCTAGGGCGCGATTTCGACCGGTAGTTAGTAGCAAATTGCTAGCAAGCAAAATGCATTTTGCTAGTGATAAAAAGTGGTTCTAGCAAAAGTTGCAACTGGAAAATTTTTGAATGTTTTAGTGTGAAATGTAAAGCGACAACTGCATTGCGCGTGTGGAATAAAGGTCTGCGCCGTGAAAAAAATTCGGCAGCGGCCTGGGGAAAAAAATCAACGGCGGCGCGTGCTTTTACGAAAACGTTTTGAATGACTAACTGTAACTCACTCCTGGGTGAAAGCTGGGAGGCATTGCCAAGACTAAATACCACCCCACCCCACCCCCCCACCCCCACACACCGCAAACCGTAACAAATTAGGCACTATGTTTGCATTTGCCTCCTTTATCTACAAGGTGGCAAATGTTATACTTGCTTTTTCAGGAAGTAAAACATTTCAACTCTAAAAGCATAATTATGAGTCTCCCTCGCTTGTCTACCCGACCTGCAGAATCGCATCTGCTGTTCACTGTTTCAGTAGAAATAAAAATGTACAATTTATTTTCAACATTCTAATGAAGGAAGACATGTTAAAGTTTCTTTTGTATAATGTTATAATGTTAATAAACTTCCTCTAGTAGATAATGCAATTTGCTAGTAAAACGTAAGGCCACTGGCAAATGTTGCTACTGCCAAAAAAAAAAAAAAAAAAAAACGGAATCATGGCCTGATAAAATCTGAATTATTTGCATAAAACAATATTCGGCAAACAGACAAAAAAAAAATAATCTGTCTAACGATATTTTAATTCCGCTACAACACTGGCTAATGTACTGGGTTTCTTAGCGCGGCTGCTGCAGCCAGGATTGAAAATTAATTTCTGTTAGTACATTTTAGCCAGGCTTAAAAACATTTATTTAGCTGAACTGTATTTCACGAATGTCAACTTTTATTATCATCTCTCCTCCTCCTCGCCCAACAATGAAAATCAAATTGCATGGATCAAGTTATACAAAAGCTACAACAGGAGTTAGCAAACCTCTAACCATCGTGTTTATTTTCAGAACTTTTCTTTAAGAAACAAAGATGACTCTCCTAAAAAATCAAGATGCAAAATTTCACGACGTAATTCGATCTCTGTTGTTCGAGAGATATCAGCAGCAAGAATGCAAGAAGCATGCGAAGTACGTACGCAAATACCACCAGAAGTGATGGTGGAAAATGACGGAAACCCAATAAAGAACGAAAAAAAAAAAAAAAAGTACGACAGAAAAAAAACCGAGTTGATGGGCTAACTGACTAATACGTGCTCGCATCAGCATCAGACGCATTTATGACGCAAGTGGCACCATAGAAACGTTAAAAGGGAGGGAGATGCGATTGGCATGCACTAGTGATAAGAGACGCTTCATGCATTTGCCACTGGAAGTACGCAAAGCCAAACGATCTAACGAATAATGAAAAAAAAACTCATAAATCTTCTCGACTTACAAAGAATCCATGTTTAGCTGTTGTGCAAACAATCTTATGCATGTGAATGAATGATGGCACCGATTTCGCCATACACAGATTCCATCTTCCCATTCCATTTAAACATTGCACGCGTGGTAGCTTCTATTACACGGCTGTTTATTTCATGTTTCGATGAACGCTGAACACGTACTTCAAATACTTCATTTTGAAACAAGAAGAGATTTCAAACATAGTTAAGCTCCCAGGCGGTGTACGATTTCTACTTTTTACGCAACATAAAATTCGCGTTTGGGAACCTTAAAACCTCAAAGTTGAGAGAATATGGTGTGTGTGTGTGTGTGTGTGTGTGTGTGTGGTGTTTCGGTTTTAACGACCATGAGCAATCCTGAGGGTCTATGAACAGTCGCCAGTTCCTAATTTAGGGCCACTGGTTCCAGGGAAGGGACACATCTAGCGCCGTAAGGTAAACACGCCACCCACGCTTCACTCCGGACTCGAACCCAGTTCCCGTTCAGAAGACTAGTCAGACACTTCCTCTGATCATTCGGACGACGGGACGGACAGAATGAACTTTACCACACACAACTCAAAAACGAACTTTAAATACACGTGCTATATAAATACTCACAAATCAATGCACGAGGGGACGGTGAAAAGTCCTTGGCCTCAACAAGAAGAAAATGGGCTAGAGCCATGAAACTTACATACTATTCCATATATTCACCCCGAAGTTCAACACACTTAGCACAGTGTTTCTGGAGTTTCTTTCACACTTCCAAAAAAATTATGAAGTCTGATCACTCAAGTACTGTTCTGCTGCTGGTATCACCTCCGAATAATTCGAAATATGCTTCCGTTGCAAACTTTTTTAAGGTTTGGAAACAGGAAATAGTCCGATGGAGCAAGATCTGGTGAGTAGGGTGGATGATGGTATATGCACTTGAACCCCAGATTCCTCAAAACATCTATTGTCGTGCCAGTCTTGCCAGCCGGCGCACTGCAAAAAGAGAACACCTTTCCGCAGTTTTCCTCGCCTTTTTTCGTTCAACGGCTTTAATCGTAGTTGGAATAGTATTCATCATTTACTGTTTGGCCCTTCGGAAGATAACGCCTTCCGAATCCCAAAAACCCGTTCCCATGACCTTTCCTGGAATAGAAAAAAAAAAGGGGGGGGGGGGATGTAAAGGATAAGTAAGTAGACGGAGCAGATTTATAGGAAAAACTTCAGGATCGAGAATTGTTATTTATTTAGACTACATAATATATTAAGTAAATAAAAGTGTTCATCAACCAACCCTCTCTGTTCAATATGCAAGCACCAAGAAAAAAAAATCTCACCGATACTCTTTTGCCGTACTGCATAACACACAAAAATAAAACGACCAGCAACGCATTCATCAGTTAATCGACCATTTTGCTTCCCCCCCCCATCGAGAGTAATTCCAAAATAAATGCGGTGATTACACATCAGTTAGGGCTCCTTAATAGCGTTCCACGTGTGAATACATGAAGCGTAATTTGATGGAATCGATTCCCAAAGACAGCGCGAATTGCCCACGTGCGGTCATTACCGCATTCCAGAGATCAATAATTCAGCAATCGCCAACCGACAGCGATTAAATATTTCAGCACTAGACAACCGACGCAGTCGGAGATTTAACGGCGAGCGATCGGAACGCGCCCCATGGGCCGTGGAAAATACATCACGTGTTCAACAACTGGAACTTTGAATTTATTTATCAAATCAATCGGGAAATTAAGCTTCCGATGGAGGGCGTGGCAGTTGTGAATGCTTAAGTACGGCAAGAACGGAAGGTGCGCCGTTACGAAAATGTATAACATTATACATTTCTAGTCAAAGGCAGTGTACCACGCGGCATTAAGCAGATGGAAGAGAGGAAGAGAGTGCGTGCCTGTATACCTACCGTTCCGGAAAGCACACCAACACACATTTCCTGGCACTTTCACTAGACAAGAAGGCTTACAGTTTGATAGAGTGAAACTCTGAGCAGCTAAGACTATAAACAGCCACCCGCCCTTAATTTAAAGCCACTCTAGTTACGGAGAGAGTCCGCGCCATAGAATAAGCACACCACGATGCCACATCCAAGACTCTAACCCGAGCGGAGCCTCACTCGGACGGTCCGTCAGAAGCCAGCGCCACCAAGGCGGCAAAATGTATATTCTCGTATATATACAGGGGTTGGACAGAATAATGTGAACACAAAGCTCAGAGACGTGTCTTTTAATGCAGCAACGTACGTCGCAATCCGCAAAGGTATCCACTGCTTTTTGGTTGTAATAGCTTTGTTTAGAACCTCAAGGTCCTGTTAAAGCACAATGAATGGGACCGCGGTTGGTCTAGTGGTCAACGTTCGTGACTGCTGCGAAGAAACCTCAGGTTCGATCCCAGACAGGTACGAACGCTCGAACCACTAAATATCCGCCGTGCGTCGGATGGGCACGTTAAGCCGTCGAACACCGAGTACTGGCCCCCGGTAATAAATAAGGGCGTCTTCCTCCCCTTTCTACTTCGCTTTCGTGTCACTTTCTTATCCGGCACTCTAGCACAAATCTCCTAGCTTCCTATTTCTGAAGTTTGTTTAAGACCTGTGGTCAGACACTCCCTAAAATCCTCTACAAATGATCTGATCTGATCTGAAAGTTCACTGAAAGTGTCTTATTGCAAAATTTCTTTTAGTGTAACAACGAAATGAGCGACCTAACGGACTTCGAAAGAGGGCTAATTCTTGGTGGCCAGCTAGTTGGTGCCTAAGTGACAACAGTAGCCAGGGTAGTGGCGGTATAGAAAGCTACCGTATCTAGCTTTATGACAGCATACCATGTTCGTGGCAAAACCTCGTCTTCGAAACACAAGAGCGGCCGGAAAACGACCCTGACTGATAGACAGGAGAATATTAAAGAGGATTGTTACCGGTAATGAGAAAACCACGGCGCCAAATATTAATGCGGAGCTCAATCTGCATCTCCAGACCCCAGTATCAACGAAAACAGTGCGCAGGGAACTACATAAACAAGATATTCATGGCAGAGCTGCTATTGCGAAACCTCTGGTGACCCGAGTGATGAACAACTGCGACAGCAGTAGTACCAGGAACATACAACGTGGGCTGCCGATGCATGGAAGCGTGTAATGTGGTCAGATGAATCCACATTCGCACTATTCCCCACCGCAGGACGTGTTAACATGTGGAGAACACCGTCAGAAGCGTACAACCCAGACTGTCTGCTGCAAACAGTGTAGCATGGTGGTGGTTCTGTCATGCTCTGGGCGGTCATATCGCGGTTTCCAACAGGTCACCTTGAAAGGGTGGATGACCGGTAGGGCGTATGAAACCATTTTGGCCGACGAAGTCCGTCCAATGGCGCAGGCACTGTTTCCTGCTGGGGATGTCATCTATTCACAGAGCTCAAAATGTCCAATCATGGTTTAAGGAACATGAGGACGAACTTTTACACCATTGGCCTACCCAATCACCAGATTTAAACATCATCGAGCCACTGTGGTCTGTGTTGGAAAACATAGTAAGATCCCCGTTATCCTCCTCCTGCATATCTCAAGGACCTGAAGCAATTTCTGCATGAAGAATGGTGTAACATCCCACTAACCACCATCCAGGATTTGCATGCGTCCATTCCAAGGAGGATTCAGGCGGTTTTGAATGTCAAAGGTGGTCCCACACCCTATGAGGTACGTAAAAACCTTCTTTTTCTAGGTATTCATTATTCTATACTAATGTGAACACCTAGGAAAAGAAGGTTTTTTGGTTATAAAAGAAGAAGAAAAGTTTACGAAGTCAAACTTTTTCAAGTGCTTTCAAGGACTTAAAAATGAACTTTTGCTTTTCAAGGAATTTTCAAGGTTTTGAAGGAGCGTACGAACCATGTACTCAGACGTGTACGATGCGTCGACAGCTGCAGTATGGGAAAGACTTGTGATGGAGACTCTGGAAAAGGCTTGACAGTGGGCGCTTGGCGGGAAACTTCAAACATTGCAGAAACGGCAGGCCTTCTGAGCTATACAAGAACAGCTGTAGCACGGGTATACAGTGAGTGGTGCACAATAAACAAACTTATGCCACAAGCTCAGTTATGTTACTTATTAAAGATAATGATTTTATCGCTAAGCCATTTAGGTTCACGACGCAACATATCATAAACGACTATATGTGAACATCTGCTGTTCAATCTGTTTAAACTGAGTCTATTCTCGTCGATAGACGCACACGGAAAACGAAAATGTGGTCCACCTATGACGTCAGGTGCTTTGTAAATTGCGAACTGGAGCGTGTAAATACGAACCAAAATCAGACCGCCATTAAAACTTTGTAGGCAAATTGCGAACCAAGGCCCATAACCGCTATATGTGAATCCCGAACCCACTTCTCTGAACATCTGCGGGAATTCAAAATTTTGGGATGCAACAGATTTTTTTACGAACCTTTGTGATCTGGCAACTGATTTTGTTGCAATCTTGTTACCTAAGATAGCTCGTCTTTTTTTGAATGCCTTGCTTTAGATATATATTTTGTTGTTCGACAAGTTTTACGATGGAAGTGACGCGCTCGATCTCTGAAAAAGGGAAAAGTTTGTTCATCGTAAACGCCTACACTTACAACAAAATGAAGATATTGAAAAGTGAGGAGTGTTTCTGGTTATGCACAGTTAAAAACTGTAAAACAAAGGTTTTTACAATCGGCCCGGAAGATGTGGTAACTAGAAGCGACACGCATCATTCGTTTGTAAAAAAATGTTCAAGCAGTTGTTAAAAAACTCCTATGCAATAAAAAAGAAACGCGGAAGAGGACATTACTCAGCGACCGTCGAAAATTATCAACGCAGCAATTGAAGAAAAATGTGCAGTCATTCGAAAAAATATCCGAAAAGGATATTAGTTGGGTCCGACGGAATTTTTACAATTACGAAGAAAACAGCCGCCATTACCCAACAGTCGCGAATCTGCTATGTGCCCTCTGGAGAAAATGAACTTACCATAAATAAAATCAGAAACATTTTCATTGATTTCTGAAAATGTCTCTGGTATTGTGGTGTTCTCTTCTGAAAGTAACATGCAGTTTTTGGGTAGATGCCTTAAAATTTATATGGACGGAACTTTTTAGTACTGTACAGTTTTGGAAACAAATGTCCACCGTACATGTTGCTGAAAATGAACATTGCATTCTTGTAGCATTTTGTTTGCTGCCTAATAAATCCGAAGAATGTTACGGAATGTTTTTTAACCTTCTAAAGAATAAGTGCTAAGAGTTAGGTTGTACTTTGGAGCCTGAAGTAATTGTTGCCGATTTCTAAAAAGTGATTCATAATGCTGTACGTGTCGTCTGGCCAAACACACAGTTGCTTGGATGCAGGTTTCATTTGGACCAAGCCTGGAATCAAAAAAATTCAGAAGCTGAGTTTGAGCAAAGAATATAAAGATAAAACCAGTGAGGTAGGCCAGTGGCTGCGAAACTTGTTCGGGCTGTCATTTTTGGATCCTATAGGAGTAGGTGAGTGTTTTGCAATTGATTTAGTCGAATTCCACCCGATTCATCTAAATGTCACGAAAACGGCAGATTATTTGACTAACAATTATAATGACAGCAGTTCGAATTTTCCTTCAGATTTGTGGGCAGAGACCAGTGTATCTAATGAACACACTACAAATGCATGCGACTTTTTTCATTCTAGATTCAACGCCTATTTTTAGCATCCGCACCAAAGTTTGTATAATTTCGTAGAAGTGTTGACATTATTTCAAACGCAAACGTACATTAAAGTTCAAAGTGCGAAAGCTCCAAAGAGAAAAATCAGTAAAAGTGCACTCCAACGAAAAAAATTTGCAAGAAAAAAATAGACGATTACATAAGAAGACTTATTTCAAAAGTTTCTTATGTAAAATTTGCATCGCATCATTATAAAATGTGATTGTGTCCGAAAATGGGGCGAAGATCAGCATGGCTCCTGCGCAAGGATGACAAACTGATTTTCTTATTTTCGTGAATACATTGCTTTACACTGTTTTACATCGTTTTCGTCATTATTTGTTTACTTTTGATACTGTTTAAGTACATATATACTTACTTAACACGTTGGTTGTTTTCATAAATACATTGAATTAAATACATATACTAAATATGGAACTTACAGAGAAAATTAACATGGGCCCTGAGCAAGGATGACAAACTAGTTGTGTTGTTTTCGTGAATACATTACTTTAAATTATTTTACATTGTTTTAATCATTATTTTTTCATACTGGTTTATTTTTTTATATCGTCAGAATGGGCGCAGAGAAGTTGGTTCGCAATTTACACATAGGAGTCTTGAGCCTCAGTTCGCAATTTACACATAGGAGTCTTGAGCCTCAGTTCGCAATTTACACATAGGAGTCTTGAGCCTTAGTTCGCAATTTACACATAGGAGTCTTGAGCCTTAGTTCGCAATTTTCATATAGGGGTTGAGGGCGATCCGATTTTGGTTCGCAATTTACACGCTCCGGACGTTTATAAACAAGCTGTTAGGCTTTCAGGTACACGGGGCGTTGGCACGGGTACATCAAAACTGGACTCTTCAGGATTGGAAAAGGTCGCCTGCTACAACGAATCACTTTTTCAGTTAATACAAGCCAATGAACGGGATAGAATATGTCGTCACAACAGCTCGATGAATCCCAGCTGCCTGCAGTTAACTGTACAAGCTGGTGGAGGGGGAGTAATGGTCTGGGGTAAATTTTCATAGCGGGCATTGGGTTCCTTAATACCTATGAAACAGCATTTCGGTGTCACAGAGTATCTTAACATTATCGCAGATTAGGAACACCCATACATGTGAGTTCTGTTTCCTGCTGAAAAGGGCTACATCCAGCAGGATGATCCGCCATTCCTTAAGACTCGGATCGTCGCACAGTGGTTCCGAGAGCACGACAGTGACTTTAAAAAGCTGAAATGGCCCCCACAGTCCCCAGATCGTAACTCAATTGTACAACCTGTGGGGATGAGATTGAAAGAAACATCTCTAACAAAGATCCTCATCCGGCGAACATCCACTTGGCTGAACCTACAGAACGATATCAGCAGCTCGTTGAATGCGTGCCACGTGGAATCGAGCCTGTTTGAAGACCAAGAGTGGCTCAAACACGTTATTAGGTAGGTATTTCTTATAATCTGCTGCTTCTGTATAGGTCTATATATGTCCTTCCTAGGCTAAAGGACATATATTCGGGGTAGTGACGGGAACGAAACTAAGACGCATAAAAATCGGTCGCAGTATACATTTGGAAAACATAACACGCCATTAAACATCCAAGCATTGCTATGTCTGAACAGAGGATGTACTCAGTGCGTTTTCACTTATTTTTAAGAAACGCTGATCAAGAAAGACATTCAGAGAATCAAGGAAGCGTTAAAATGGGAATGCCTAACTGTGATCAAAACATACAGGAAAATATAAATATAAGTCAAAGTAAATACAGGTGTTACAGATATCATTATACATATACGAAGAGCCCATCGTAGCGAGGGTTGAATGCGGAGGACAATAATAATACGTCATTACCAAGTGATAATAATAGACACGGCAAACAACCGTATGGGAGATGGAATGATGAAATTATAAATCATGCATGAATTACTTGGAAGAGAGACACTCAAGAGTTGCGTATGGATTAAGAGCGTGCCTTTTTCCAGCAGTGGACAAATTTATTATGGTTGGTGAACTATAGCGACGAATGATTTAAACCGCCATATCACCGCCATCTGAGAATTAAACCAATATCCCTCGCTCTTGAACATTAAAATAGTAAAGCAACTAACTGGGTAATAATTTGTAGCACATCTTTTAGCATGACAAATATTAGCTTCTATATATACTGAATCGGAAAGATATTCTCTTTAAATCAAGTAAATGTAAATAAAACCTATATAATAGGCTACGCGACGTCTGTCCCTAACGCTCTGACGTCACAGTACTTGCAGCGCCATCTGCTTTTATTCTGTGGCAGAGATCGGAACTAAGCTCACTGCAATCCCACGATACGTAAAATCAGGGAGAAATACCGGGAAATAAAATAAAGTTACTACGACAACCGACGGCCACGTGCTCAAACAACTGTCTGCGACGTTTGTTCTGCTACGTAGGCGTTATGCCGTGTTTTATTTCCTTTTCTTCGCATTGCTGAGTGATTTCATAAAAAGGAATCAGCGTTATTTTATTTCATGAAAAGGAAAGAGCGTTACGATTAGTGTTAAAAAAATTTCACCGTGCCACTAGTATCACCAATATTTTCCATATGCTCGTGACAAGTAATCGAAGTACATTTTTTAATCAGGTCATCTAACACACACATCTGTCCAAAAAAAGTACCTTTGTGAGTACTTTCTCTGCTTCTGGAGCTGAAAAGTTTTTTGTGTCACGAAGACGTCTTACATATATCTCATAACTGCAATGAGCAAATTCTTCGTCCAGCTGGCGTTAATGGCTGATATATGTCCAGATATCTACAGTTCTAAACGGACGGATCGGAAAAATTCTTGGATACGATAAAGTTGATGGCGTGTTTGAGCGTACTGTGCAGAGTTTTTCCGCATAAGAATGCGCAAAAGGACTGCAAAAATTCTCTGTTTCTCACATAAACGAAGAATACAATAAATATCATTTTTGACTTTCTCGTGGCCAGGAACCGTACTTCCACAAAAAGAAAAAGAGAAGTAAAACTTCGGTGACGTCGCCATCTCCTTCTGTTTCCATTTCAATGTTATTCACCAACATTAAAAGGCTACGAAAAGTCGCCCGTGAGGCAAACAAGACGCAAAACTGCTGAGACATTACATTCCGAAAGGAGTACTGACTGATGTGAATGAACAACCCATTCTCGGTTTCGTAATGACTTCAGCAAGATCACCGCTTTCACCCCAATAGTTTCCGAATCGCTGTCTGTCAAGTCGGAGGCCTTGCTTGAAGAACCGAAAGTGCTGACAGAAAACAAAACACAACAGTTACTACACGTTTTATCCTACCCTTAAGCTTTCTGAAAGAGAAACGACGGCACAAATTGCCTCAGGGAAAACACTGTCACCGTTCAACTTCCGAATACACACTTGGCTTGCATGAGACGAAGCCCATGAACCGCAACGAAAATGCCTAGATCTTCTGAACCTAATATTTCGCTCCACATAGATATACGACTTTCCACACAGCTCTCAGTTTAAGAAAATATTTTCATATATGAGCGGAAGCTGTTTAACGTAATTACTCCAAAATAATATAAATTAATTCGTCGTTTCGATTATTAGTTATGTATTCAACAAACACAAGTTATACTTCGATTCACCCTAAGATGACACTGAAGGGAAGGTACAGTACGTGAAACCTATCGCCGCGACTAAAAGTAGTTCCCAACATTTTCCGTGAAAACCAACACATTTACTGCCCAGAATCATACTTTATACTGTCCTAGCTGTTTACTCATAAGTACATATAGTTATTTTAGACATAAATCTAAAAATGATCTATTTTCAGAATTTAAGTTTTAAAATCGGACCATCACATGTATGCGTAGATATGCAGTGTTTGGGAAACAAAGATGCCAATGAGTTGATGGGGAAAGTGATTGACAGCTGCTCACAGCAGGCCACAGTGGCGAGTGACGCGGATGAACATAACTCTCGGCCCAGTGAGTACGTAGGCTCTCGTACCTTAAACTGCAGAGTCATTTGAGGATGAATCGAAGTATAGTCTCGATATCATCTAAATACATAGTTAGCTCTTCGGCAACTACTGCTAAGTTATTTGAATCAGCAAATAAAAGCCGTTCATTTGATACGTTGACAAAAGGTTTTAATCGCTACATTTCCCAAGATTTGGAAAAAAAAAATTCTTAAAGGGAGATTTTCTTTAAATAGTGTGAGACACGTTATAAGGTATGGGAAAGACACTCCACCTACGCTTTATTACTCATGCTTCGCTTATCACCTCAAAGTTGCTGAATGATCCATTTCGCACAGATATACTAGTTTCTTTCTCGATTACTTCTAACAAAATACTGCTACTTAACACCACCGCTTAACACATTAATATATCTTTGTATTAATGCCTTAGCCATCAGTTCGTATGGGTTACACAAATAAACGACTTCACACGTAAAACTAAACTATGACACACGCAGCTTTATTCCCTTAAAAACTACGTTACGAGGAGTCCTAAATAATCACCTTTCAAAAAACAGAAGGGCGATTTTTTCTCGGCTTAAATATTTACGAGAACCGTCAAACACACATGGGCGCACGAAAGCGTAAAGAATTACGTCATCCAGATGACTAACTCTATAGAACATGCCACTGTTACAAAAGACAAGACAATGTATATCCAGGCAACTGAAGCATAAAAAACAGTGTTAGAAATATATCTTCTACAGGCCCAGCGGACCAGTCGGTTTTGCAAATCACTGGTCCGTCCAAATGTTCACTGGTCCATAAAAGAAAAACCTTGCACATTTACAGTACATGCAAAAAAATAACGTATCCCTTCATTGGAGCTGTATATCACAAATTAAGAGCAACAGAATGTGTACTTGTATGCATGCAAGCAAGCAAATAATACTAATTAATAAAACACAAAGCACGGTAAGCAGTCGTTGAAATTTGAAAAAAAAAAAAAGTCACTGGTCAGCAGGGCCAGTGTATACCAAAATATTGGTGGTCCACTCATTTTTACTGGTCCAGAAATGGCACAAATACTAATACATTTGGAGCGCACATGGTATTAGTATCAAGGACGGCACACATAATTAAAGTTTATTGTACAATATTATGCGATATTTTGATTGCAACTCACAAACGCAAAAATGATCTGGGGGCCGATATTTAAACTGATACTTCCGAGTCTGCCACTGCAACAATACACTTCTCTTCAAATAGTTCCTTGCACGTTTTAGTTGCATAGGGAATGTTAATATTGAATGCTAAGTGCTGTTTACAAAAATAACCTACACACATCTATTCGACATCTCCTTCAAATGTCTCTCCGTGGGCAGAAAAATATAAAAGCTGTCTCGCATCTGGTTTCAGGGGGAAAGACACAGAACCTCTTATTTGTCCTTGTGGCTTTCCTATCGCGTGCTTGTATCTTCGTAGTTTAGCTTTTGCTCCACAGCAGGAACGATATGCACCGGAATAAAAATTGTAGTTTTTATTCAGGTGCATATTTCTGCAAAATTCTGATCTCGAGTGACTAAATTTATCAATTAAATTGGGATATTTACGCAGATATTTTCATTTTCTAACAGCAACATACATGGGGTAAAAGTTGATAAAAAAATCAAAAGGTTTCTTTTTTAAGTCATAAAAATCGAATGCATGTGCATGCACGGCAAACCAAGTTGCAAGGAAGAAAATAGGTAAGTGAAAAATCATACAGTGTACAGATTATGAAGCACTTTGCAACTTACCAAAACCACCTTCATGAAATACCTTGCTTCAGTGAGAAAGGCAGGAGGTTACCCCATGTGGACAGAATGACAGATGGGCAAAGCCAGAGCATAAACGGTTCTTCAACCTCCAGTTGGAAAGCAATATAAAAGGTCCATATGCTGTGGTCACTACTTGGGCCAACAAGTGGTGCTCCCTCAATCCAAATATTTTGATTCGGAACTCGGCTTCATAAAGTCCAAAATTTTCGTAAAACTAAAATATGGTTTGAAATTCCGATATTCAGTTTTTGAGTAGTCAATATCTGAATTTCAAAAAATCCGAAAACTGTCATCGCCAAACCTGGATATTTTGAAATTTGGTTCAGTTCTTTATAAACTTGCAAATTTCAAAACAAACCGGCGTAGAAAAACACTACTGGCTACCCCGGCCAGTAACATAAACATTAGGGGTATGCAAAAGTTTCCGCCGTTTTGAGGAGAAAAGAGACAGGAACAATCAGGAAACCAGTACATTTTTATTCAACGAAATATTGGCCGTTAGCATCAATGACCTTTTGCCATTTTTCAGGCAACAAATGAATGCCCCTGTGATAGAAGGACTCGGGTTTTGAGCTGAAGAACGCAGTGACGAAATTTTCCACCTCTGCAACTGTGGTGAACCGATGTTGGGCTAGGGCATGTTCCATAGAGCAAAACAGATGAAAGTCTGAGGGTGCAATGTCCGGGGGGGGGGTAAGAAGGGTGCGGTAAAACCTCCCAGTGTAACTGTTTAAGAGTTGATTTCGTGGTGGCACCGACATGTGGTCTGGCATTATCGTGTAACAGGATGACTGATCGGCGTCCTTTACCTGTCCATGGGCGTTTTTGCTCGATTGCGGAGTTCAGTTTCATCAACTGATTGCTATATCATTGTGCCGTGATTGTTTAAGAGTTGATTTCGTGGTGGCACCGACATGTGGTCTGGCATTATCGTGTAACAGGATGACTGATCGGCGTCCTTTACCTGTCCATGGGCGTTTTTGCTCGATTGCGGAGTTCAGTTTCATCAATTGATTGCTATATCATTGTGCCGTGATTGTTTCGCCCGGTTTCAATAGTTCGAAGTACAGCACTCCATGCATATCCTACCACACACAACAACAACAACACCTTTTTTGCCGTGGATATCCTGTTTTGCAGAGGATGTTGATGGCTGACCTGGGTCGACCCAGGATCGCTTGCGTACGGGGTTGTCGCAATACACCCATTTTTCATCCCCGGTGACAACCTTCTTCAAGAAATTGTTCTCTTGAAACCTCTTCAGCAACGACATGCAGATGCCCAATCGTTGACCAATATTACGCTCCGTTAAAATATACGGAACCCACTTACCAATCTTCTGGATCTTCCCCAAGGCCTGCAGACGCCGTACCACCGTCGATTGAGCCACTTTCAAACGTTTCGCCAGTTGCGTGGTCATTTCTGTGGCATCCTCTTGCAACAGCGATTCCAGCTCCTCGTCTGCGAGTTCCTGCGGTCTACCTGCACGTGGCTTGTCTTCCAAGCTTAGATAACCTTTCTTAAACCTGGCAACCCATTCTCGACACGTCCGCTTACCCATAACAGTTTCGTCATACGCCTGACATATTGAACCACATGCTTCTCTCACACTTTTCCCTAAATTAAACACGAATAAGAATAGTACCAAAAATGAATTTTACGAACTGACAGCACGGGTCGCCGACTGGTTCGACCCCTACAGCACCCGCTAGCGGTGCGGCGGAAACTTTTGCATACCCCTAATAGTTCGCTGGCCAATGGCCGTCGGACTACTGGGTAATTCGAACGCTGGTAGAGGACATATTAAGACGCGATAAACATAAATGGATGGGATCTGAAAAACGACTGCACTCAGTTAAAAAATTTTAAAATGGCAAACACGAAATTTAGGGAAAGCTCTTGTTCTACAGACAGGCCAGGTAAATGCCAGACATGGAGTTTGGGAAAGAATACCAAAATCAAGAATTCAGCTACAGTAGTGGTTGGACACAAAAATTCAAAACACTGAGACAGCCGAAACCTCTGAACGTTAAGTGGATGATGAGGCAAGAAAAAACATTTTGGAAATCATATTTGGCTACGAATTTCAAGATTTGTATAGCACGGATGAATCTGGTTTGCTATATAAGATGATACCCAAAAAATCGAATTAAAGCTAAAATGAGAAATGCTGCGAAAAAGATGAAATGTAGAACAACAGTTACACTATGTAAAAGCGGAAGATGCTCATAAAAAAAAAAAAAAAAAAAGTACTGATTACAGAAAAATGAAAACAAACAAAAAAACACTTTTTTTTTTTTTTAAGTATTTTCGTTACGAACTGCAATCACTGTTTTCAATCCCTGCATTATCCGAATTAGAGATCCGATACGTAAGAACGTAAGTTTGTTTTATTTCTTCCTTATACTGTCATTCAATTAATTTTAGTCTTTTTTTTTACGTATGTGAAGCTCTTTAAACCAACATCCTCGCTTACCCCTACTTCAGCGCGAAGAAAAAAATATGGCGGTTTAAAGAGATTCGACTGTATGTATATTATCAACTATTATGAATCCACTACTGGATGAAGGTCTCCCCAAGTCTTTTCCAGCACAGCCTTCCATTTTAAGCCAGTCTATGCAATGTTACTCAAGCATGCTTTTGAATGTCATCCGACGATGTTCTACACGGCGTTCTTCTAGGCCAGTGGTCGTCAAAATGGTCTCTACCGCCCACTAGTGGGCGATTCAAGCTTTCGTGGTGGGGGTTGTCCGTTATTGCAGATCAGATCAGATCATATGTAGAGGATTTTAGGAAGGAAGTGTCTGACCCCAAGTCTTAAACAACCCTTAGAAACAAGAAACTAGGAGATTTGGGCTAGAGCGCCCGATAGGAAAGTGACACGGAAGGGAAGTAGAAAGAGGGAGGAAGACGCCCTTATTTATTATTTATTACCGGGGGGCCGGTACCCGGGGTCCGACGGCTTAACGTGTCCATCCGACGCACGGCGGATATTAAGTGGATCAAGAGTTCGTACCTGCTGGGATCGAACCTGAGGCCCTTTCCGTGGCAGTCACGAACGTTGCCCACTAGGCCACCCGCGGCCCCCGTTGTTGCATCAGGTTGAACTGAACACAGTATTTGTCATTTTCTTGTAGGACTTCCGTCCACAGTGAGTAGAGTGTAGGTCCCAGCCACCTACAGCGAGATCGCCTTTTGGGCAGGCCACAAAAACGGACGGAATGAGAGCAAGTCTAGCGACTTTGACAGAACAGTTAGTAGTGAGATTAGAGTACAGCAGATGGCGCCACCGTACAAATACGATGTTGCACACAGAGGGGTGAGAGAATTTCAGGGAGGGCATAGGAAAGGATACCCATTTAACCAGTGGGTCCAGCCTGGGGACCGTCACTTAACGTGCTCGTCCGATGCACGGCGGATATTTAGCGATTGTTAGTAAATCACGACATCTCTGAAAGATAAGCCCAGGTTCAAACCTGAGGACCTTGCGTCGATAGTCTGACTCGCTAACCACTAAGCCATCCGCGGCTACTAGCGTCTCGCGACAGAGATATCCACATGTATCGAGTTATCTCATTGGCAGCAATAAAACCGGCACCCACCAATTGGCGACCGGCACTGAAACGGCACTTGCTGTTTACAGCGGAACGCTAGAACAGCTCCGCGAGCAATCTACTGTTTTCGATCTGGTAACGCTCAGTAAATATTACGTTGTCCGTCCATATTACCCTTCAATAGTATTAAAATCCCATGAAGTTGTCGTTGAAATGGTCTGTTGTATTTTATAATGCCTCAATGGAATTTGTATCGTCTCGTTAACGATGTCGTACGAGATAGAAAAACATGCAATATCATGGTGTGAAAGATATGGTTCGCTACCCACCCTTGAAATAATAAGGAATCACGAATAGCAATAAATATCGCAGCTTTTCTTCTTTAATTGTCTTTTGCTATATATTTCTCAGTACGAATTTAAATACTTACTGTAAAAACGAAATTATAATTTTTTATCAGTCTCTCAACGTATATAGCGGTAAGATCGTTAATTTTTTTTTTAGTTCTTTTTCAACATCTCAGTTATAGTTTTCATTTAGTACAAAAATAACACAACGTTAGTCATCATGATGAATAAAAAAAGTAAGAACAGAATGCAAAGATAACCACCCATAATGTTTGCATTCGAATGTAAACAACAACAGATGCATTGCCAGATCGAAAACAGTATATTGCTCGCGGAGCTGTTCTAGCGTTCCGCTGTCTTAGCTGTGAGAAATGAGAAATGCGCCCGTTTGTGGAAGAATATCCATTTTTATATTTGGATGTATACTGCAAACAGGTTAAATTGTTCGATTTGTGCCGACAGCCGCCAATGAAGAAACTAATGTTAACTAAGATGTAAACAACCTGGTCACGACTTCGACAACGTAAACGAACTACAAGTGCCGTTTCAGTGCCGGTCACCAATTGGTGGGTGCCGGTTTTATTGCTGCCAATGAGATAACTCGATACATGTGGATATCTCTGTCGCGAGACGCTAGTTCCGCGGCTCCCCCGTTGTTGCAGATAGATAGATAGATACAGTCAGACACAGTGAGGATGCAGAATCATTTTCAAGTAGGACTTCCGTCCACAGGGAGTAGAGTTTAGGTCCCAGCCACCTACAGCGAGATCGCCTTTTGGGCAGGACACAGAAACGGAAGGAATGAGAGCAAGTCTAGCGACTTTTTGACAGAACAGTTTGTAGTGAGATTAGAGTACAGTAGATGGCGCCACCGTACAAGTACGATATTGCACATAGATGGGTGAGAGAATTTCAGGGGGGACATAGGAAAGGATACCCATTTAACCAGTGGGTCCAGCCTGGGAGCAGTCACTTTACGTGCTCGTCCGATGCACGGCGGATATTCAGCGATTGTTAGTAAATCACACCATCTCTGAAAGATCAGCCCAGGCTTGAACCTGGGGACCCAGCATCGATAGTCTGAAACACTAACCACTAAGCCATCCGCGGCTCCCCCGTCGTTGCAAATTTTGTTCTTCCGCCTTATATCGACACTTTTCCAACATTTAAGTGCGCATAACGAGGGCGGGGCTTACCACCGGCCATCACTCAGTCTTCGAGCTGTACCTCTTTCATGGTGGGTGGCAGTACAGGGTTAGATTTGTGAGAGTAAGCACGAGTCCACGGCTTGGAACGAGTTGATAAATTATGCAACAAATTGTGAACCCATACCCATGTCTAAAGAAAAAAGAAATAAGCTCGTGGCTATTTACCAGAGTATCTGAAGATGGGTTTCATCAAATATGTTACAAATAAACAGCTTCCAATTGTGAGAACATCAGTCGATTGTGAGAACATCTTGCTACAAAAGCATTCAAAAGACAAAGATAACCCCATTTTCGAGAAATGTAAAAAAATTTTCAAAATCGTTCATCAATAACTGCATTATTTAAGAAACAACATGCAAACAACGAAGATGGATTAACTGCAGCTTATCATATACCACAATTAATTGTGAAAAGTGGTAAAAGCCATGAAATTGGAGAAATTTTGATAATACCCTCTATCAAAGAATTTATCTCAACAGTAATACATCAGGATATACCTGAGGTTTTAAAAACAATGCCCCTTAGCGATAGCACAGTAAAACGACGCACTGACGAAAGGGCGGTTAACGTTGAAAATAAACCTATGTGTATTCTCCAAAACTCTTCGTTTTGCATACAGTTGGACGAGTCTACCACTGCAGATAATAATGCTCTATTGAAGACATATGTACAGTACCTTGATGAAAACAATATATTGCAAAAACAAATGCTATTCACTGTAAATCTTATTACAGATACAAAAGGATTATCAATATTTATTAACTTTCATTTTCTTCAATTTAAGCAGCTCTTACACTAGTAGGCGCTGCTGCATTGATGGAGATGCAAAAATTCATTAAATTGAAATTATCCGTCTATAAACATACACTGAAGAGCAATTGAATTAGAGACAGCTGGCGTTATGCAAATGTGGCGCTGTGGGCGGCCCTGTAAACGGAAACGACATGACGTATGCAGCGATCCGACAATATAAGGAGTGATGCGACGGGAATCAGTAGGAGTCAGACGTAGTATGGGTAAGACAAAGGATCTAATAAGCGCATTCGATCGTGGGCAAATTGTCGGGGTCCGACGAATGGGTTACTCCATCTCGGAAGTCGTGCAGGCACTGGGATTTTCACGGGCCACTGTGTCACGGGTGCACCGTGAGTACATCGAATCCGGTAAAACCATCCCTGCAAGGGCCAACTGCAGTGGACAACAGCGTGAGGATGAGCGGGGGCATCGTCGTCTAGCTCGCACTGTAACAGCGAATAGACGGGCCACAGTGCAAGAAATCACTCGGCAATTTAACGCTGCTGCACAAAAACGTGTAAGCAGCCACACCATCCAGAACCATCTCCTCGCTATGGTGTACAGAAGCCATCGTCCCACGAGGTTACCGCTGCTGACCGCACATTACAGGGTGCAAAGATTAGCATGGGCGCGGGAACATCGCCACTGGACCCTAGACATGCGGGAAAATGTTGCCTGGACTGATGAGTCGAGATTCACGTTGGTACATGCGGATGGCAGGATACGAGTATGGCGCAAACTACATGAAGCGATGGATCCTTCTTGCCAGCAGGATACTCTTCAAGCTGGTGGGGGTGGCATTCTCGTCTGGGGACTGTTTACGTGGATTGAAATGGGACCCCTGGTACGTATGACATCGTCCCTCACAGGGCTATACGTTACCGGGATATCTTGGACGACCACTTGCTTCCGTTTGTGCGTCTTCAACATCCCACTGGGGACCTCATCCTGCACAAGACAATGCACCGTGCCATCGCTCCCGAATTGTATCCGATAGTTGGATGAACATTCCACCGACGTGACCTCGCTTCCTTTGCCAGCTAGGTCACCTGACCTCAATCCCATCGAGCACATCTGGGATGCCATCGAGAGAGATGTTCGAGGCTCTGACCCCCTCCATCAAATCTTCGTGAACTGTGGGAGGGAGGGAGCTTGCTCAGGGGTCGTGGATCCGTAAGGCTTCCCATCGCTTCCGGTGTCTTGTCGAGTCCATGCCGAGACGAATCGCCCCCGTCATTAGGGCGAAAGGTGGTGCTAAACGTTACTAGACAGGTATCTCTAATTCAATTGCTCTTCAGTGTAAATAATGTATAAATAAAAAGAAAAATTTTAGTGCATATTTTTTACAAACCCTCCTCTAAGAATTACTTCGCACTTGCGCTAAATTGAGTTTCTGCGGCACCGGTGGGCGGTAAGGAAAATTTACCATCAACAAAGATACAAAAATTGGGTAGGTATTATAAGGTTGACGACCCCAGTTCTAGGTCTTGCCGCTTGGGAATCTCTACTTTGACTATGTGATTAATTTTTGTCATTTTGTTGACCCGTGAGTTCATTTTCCAATCTTTCCAGGTTGCACCAAGATTGCTCCTTTAGATTTTTACTGTCATTAAATCCTTAAGTCTGAGGTTGGCATATTTTGTTTGCAGAGTTCTGAGTTTAGAAACCAATATATACGCATTTTGATTCCCCAAATAATAACAATACTAAACAGGAATACATACAGAGAGCAGGAGAATACTTCTTCAACGATTAAGGCATCAATACTCACCTAAAAGAAAAGAACAGAAAGAAACACATATATTAACAGTTTCGAAAGAAGTAATTAACACAGACAAAAAACTTTAATCGTCGAAATAGAAAATCACACAATTCAACAAAAATTAACATACCAGGTAGTACAAAATATTATCTTAACTAAAACGTTTTAAAATCGCCGTTGAAATAACTTTTCTTTACAGTTGTTCCTAGGGACTGAAGACCACCATGTAGTGTTAGAATTAGAAATAAATCTTCTACTGGCTCAGCGGACCACTGATCAGTAAAAAAAATAATAAAAAAAGACTTTTTTACAACATATGTAAAAATAACATCATTTCAATGGAATTATCTCAAATATTTGTTTTTAAACTTATCATTAGTTTGCAGCCTAAAACGAAAACAATACAGAAGGTAAAAGAAACAGAAATTCATTTTTTAACTTGGGACAAATTAGAAGAAAAAAAAAATTACTGGCCATCCGGGCCAGTAAAATCAATAGTTCAGTGGTCCGACGGAAGTTTCATTGGCCAATGGCCAGCGGACCACTGGATAATTCGAACGTTGAAAATACGCAAATCAGAATAAACTTGCAAACTACGCTATTCGCCAGGAGCTTTGCTTTCAAATAGCAATCGCGACTACGCAACCAGGAAGTTTATTCCGATTCCTACAAAATTCTTTGGGTTTAATTACTATCACAGGCAACACCAGTCCTTAATTTAAGGCCACTGCCTCTAAGAAAAGGAGAGAGCCAGCTTCGCGTGACAAACACACCACCCATAACTCATCCGAGACCAGCTCATAGCCCGTGCCATGTACGGGTGTAAAAGCTGTGACTGAAATTTTTATGACACGAATCGTAAAATACATATACAAAACTATAATAAAAGGTTGAATTATTGATGGGCAGTCTGTAAGATAGGTCACCAACAACAAAATCTTCGTGATATTCCCATTCAATATTCCGTTGAAAGAAGCCAATTAGATATGTTAATAGATTTTAACCCATCATATGACGGTCGCAGTACGTTAAAAATCATACAATGTAAAAAATTTAAGTAATAAAAATGTTAACACCTACGTAACAGAACAAATGTCGCTGATAGTTGTTCGAGCACGTGCGTGTTGCCACAGATGAAGTCGTTTGTCTTACTAACTTCATTTTATTTTCCAGTATTTCTCCTTGACTTTACGTATAGTGCAATAGCGAAGAGCTTAGTTCCGATTTCGGCCCCCAGATAAATGCAGATGGCGCTGCAAGTACTAAAAGACGTCAAAGCGTTATGGGACAGACGTAGCCTATCATATAGGTTTTATTCCAACGTAGATCCAGATCAGACGATTTATCGGAAACATACGCTTCTAACCACCCAGCCGGCTTTTTGGTATCTTCTTTCCTACTGTCTTATTTGTTCTTTTGTGTGTGTCGAGGGGGATTCGATTAGAATTTAATCGCTAACTTTCCCCAGTCGCTATCACTTCGTGAAAACCATGAAGACGAATGTAAAACAGCGCAAGAACACACACGTGACGATACATGTCGTGAAGTCATACGCAACTAAGCTGTTGCTACGAGTAGTTACGAGAAACATGTGACAAACTGTTCCAAAACATCCGAAGTACAACTGCGATGCGATGCGATAGATACTCCGTGACGTCTATTAGAACTGCCGTGACGTCTATTAGAACTGAGATGCTCCTTTCTAAATCGAGAGATTCAAACCACTTGCAGGTGTATTAGCGTGAAACAAATTCGGTGTATGAAGAATAATAAAAAACCACGAGGTCCATTTCGATGCGCAGTAGTGAGGGCATTTTAGAGCGACTCGCGCATGACGCAGCTGTGGAGCGAAATTTGTTTGCTTCGATGGTATGTTTACATTCGTTTACTATTACTCTTGCATTTATTTAGCAGTACTAGCAATCATGCCCGTTCTCCGAACGGTGAACCTATAAAATCATTTTCTGAACATAAAATTAAAAGAAAGGGAAAAGTAATTAAGGGAAAGAAAAGTAATTTAAAATCCGTAACTGTTTTACGATTTAGAACAGCGTCGTGACGTCAGCGCATACGGTTTGGCGTAAAACATACCAGGCTTTGGTGCCCCTTAATTTTAAATCAAAATTTGAAATTTTCAAAGCATAGTGATTCTGACAAAATTATCTTTAAACCTATCAGCATTTTGAAACAGTAAAGCTATAAGCCACCCTTTTGAATTTTTTGGTTTTCAGACAAAAATTTAAGCAGAAAATCTTTCAAAGCGCTGCTTTTTTTTTTTTTTTTTTCGTGCGTTTGCAGGTATCCTGACTTTAAGACCTGCCAACATGCCAATTTTTAGATCTCTAGGTCATTTAGAAGTGGTCAAACAATTTGCGAAAAATGCAAGCAATGTTCCAAAGCTGCCATTTTGATTTTTGTTTTGTTTTGTTTTCGTACTTTTCTAGGTATACGGACCTTAAAGACCTATCAGCATGCCAATTTTCAGATTTCTAGTGAGCTGAATAACGTGATTACAAACCCTTTCTATGCAAAAACAATGCGAAGAGAACTGCATAGGCAAAGAATTATGGTCGAGCTGCAATCGCTAAACCACTTGTTAATAACGTGAATGCAGCATACACGAGAGAGTGGTGCAACACTCATAAAAAGTGGACTACTGAGCAATGGAAGACTCATCTGGTCCGATGAATTGACCTTTACACTGTTTCCAACCTATGGGCAAGTTTACGTATGGCGAACACCCACCCAAACTTACGATCCGGTGTGCCTTTTGCCGACAGTGAAGCGTGGCGGTGGGTCTGACATGGTTTGGGCAGCCATATCATGGTATTCTGCAGGCCTCATTATTACCTTGCGAAGTCGTGTCATCGCCAAGGACTATTTAAGCATTTTGAGCGATCAAGTTCATCCCATGGTACAAACAGTGTTTCCTGCAGGCGATGCCATTTATCAAGACAATGAGGCCCCAATTCATACAGCTCATACCGTTCAATCATGGTTTGCTGAGCATGCTGATGAGGTTTCCCCATTTCCCTTGGTCATCTCAATCGCCAGACCTCAATATAATAGAGCCCCCATGGGCCGTTTTGGAGAACAAGGTTTGAGCGCACTATCTAGTCTCCAACATCTTTACAGGAACTTGAACGCGTGTTGCAAGAAGAATGGTATAACATCCCATCATCCACCATCCAACACTTATATTTGTCCATTCCCAAGAGAATCCAGGCCGTATTGAACGCAAAATGCGGTCCTACACCATATTAGGTACGGAATTCCTCCTTTTACAAGGTGTTTCCATATTTCTGTCCATCCCCTGTATGTGGTATGGCGTGCATTGACCAAGACCTGGTTTCCCGGATCTCCCTCTGCAGCACCCTCTGGTCCCGCCCAGGGTTGCAGTTTCGTAGGTCTTCCAGGACGAGGCAAATTCCTGCAATGTCCCATCTTCTTCCACTTGTAGATGACAAAGACCACAGTCGATTTAGCGACCTATCTGACATCAGCAATGCTTGTTATGCTCATACCTCCAATTCAGCAGCCTATTATAACGCTTTTTTCACACTCTGAGAGCTCTCCTGCTAGCTATTTTATCAGTGATTGATCAGAGCGTACTCACGTTAGCGTTTTTATACCTTATCTACCACGTGTCTGCTGCGGGACTACACCATTGCGCATGCGTGGGGGTAACCAAACATTTTTGTCCACAGTGTATATACAGAAATTATAATTATTAATGATATATAAAACTGGGACCTAACGCATTTTAAAGTAGCGAAAAAAACTGCAGAAAACGATGCACAACCTTCTTGAAGCGCAGGCGCATATTTTGCACATGCTCGAATATCTAAAACTTTAACCATTACAAAAGAGTAATTATTAAAATGTCAAAAACTCCGGTTTGATGTAAAAACAAGAAAGATGACACCGAATTTTCGGGTGTAATGAACACGTCTTTTGAATCCGTTCTGACGCAATTAAATTTATCAAAGCTATTCAAAGTCAATGGAACCGGTATGGAAAACAATAGTTTCTGACCGAAGAAAGAAGTTTTTCAATCGGGATTTTAATCAAGCAGATATTGTAGTAAACGGAATCTTGAACTTACGCCCTCTGGTTGCAGACTTGTGCGCTAAAAAAATTGAATTTATGTGAGAAACATTTTGCAGCGGAAACGCTCTCCAACAAAGAAAGAATTTTTCAAATCGGACTCTTCAAAGCAGAGGTATGGAGAAATATAAGACAGGCATTTATGCCCCTTGGCGGGAAAACCATGCATTGTTTTAGGAAGAAAGTATTCTCAAAACGTTTTTCGATGTGAGCGGTATCGGTCCAAGAAAAAACAAAAAATTTAGTCGAGTTTCAGGATCTCAGATTTTGCTGCAAATACATCAGAAGCAGAAATTAACACTTATGACCCTGGTGGCCAAACCATTCTTTACGAAATATTAGAAATTATGTGAAAAACATTTTCCATCAGGAGCTGTACCCGGTGCAGAAAGAATTTTTCAAATCGGAGTTTTAGAAGCAGAGATATCGGGGGAAACGCAATTTACCTTTACGCCCCCTAGCGCAAAGTATATGAATTACTTGAAAATTTTGAAATTATATGAAAAATATGTCACACCGGAAACTATAACCAATAAAGAAATATTTTTTTCAAATAGGACCAATAGAAGCAGAGATATTGAAAAAAATAAGATATACATCTAAGCCCCTGGCGGAGAAACCATGCAATATTTTAAGAAGAAAATATTCCAAAAAGGTTTATTGATATGAATGGAATCGGTCCACGAACGAAATTTTTCAATCGAGGTTTTAGAATCTCAGATTTTATGGCAAATACATCAGAAGCAAAAGTTAACACTTACGCTCCCTGGTGGCGAAAGTATTCTTTACCAAAAATTATTAATTATATGCAAAAGATTTTCCATCGGGAGCTGTATCCTCTGAAGAAATTATGGACACGCATAGGGAGGAGCTGTATCCGTTTTTTCAAATCGGAGTTTTAGAAGAAGCGATATCGGGGAAAACGTAATTTACTTTTACGCTCCCTAGCGGAAAATCTATGCATATCTTGAAAAAGTAACTATACCTAAAATACTCTTCGACATAAATGGAATCGAAAGATAAAAGATTTTTTCAATCGGATGTTTAGAAGCAAATGCACGGAATAAAATGTATTTTGAATTCGATATCATCTGCATTTATGCTCTCTACGGCGAAACTGTACATCGTATAAAAAAAAACGAAATGAAGGATCATCATTCGCATATTTCAAACTTCCCAATGCAAAAAGAATTTCTAAAATCGGACTAATAGTTACAGAGATATGGTGTCTACAGAAGGACGGACAAACGAATAACATAAGCACCATCTTTTTTTACAAAAGACGTACTAAAAATAAATGAATGTCAAAAAACGTCGCGTGCGTGCGTGTATTTCGGTGAAAAATCGGAAAAGCAATGAATTCGGTTGTTTTGATAACGTCTTAAAACTTTGGATACACAGGAACGTACTATTGATCGTAATTACCCATACAGTATTTGCTTCCTCTTCCTTCCGGGGAAACGTAACTAGCTTGTTACATCCGACTTATGTCAACAGGAACAAAACAAAGAAAATCTAAAGTCAGAAGAAATGCGTTTTTTAAGTCACACAAGAAAAATGCGCGGTACATCGAGCTGGCCTTCACTGCAGCAAGTTTCATAAAATAAGTTGTTGCACAATGCGATGGAATCACAAGAACCGAGAAGATGGAGGAGGGCTAGACAGACGTGTAAGTGACGGCTCGTCATTACAAACACAGTGACAGCAACAATACATAATTATGGTATACCAATATTATATCCTACAATTGGGTTGGCTTCAATCAGTGAAAGAAGTTTTAACATTCAGTGTGCATGAAGTTCCCAAGGTAAGTTACTGCAAAGCTGGGTCAGCATGACCTCAATAAATCTTACAAAACTTGTCAACATGTTCACTACGGTAGAAAGAATCGAAGAATCACCAAAGCGCACGCCATGTGTGTCCATAATTTCTATTACAAGAAAGAACATACCAAGGAAGCACGATTCTCATTTCTTCTCACTATTATTATTATTTTTTTATTTTCTTTCTTTCTGTTTTAAACGTTATATGTTCCTCTGAAGTAATGATTCACTTAGAAAATCTACCTCAACGGAAATTCAAGCCTGCTGTCTCTCCTGTTTCAATGTATAAAAATCCTCATCGTATGAAATCGGACCAGTTTTTTTTTTTTTTTTTTTTTGGAGGTTTAACGACCACCGTGAGCAACTCAATGGGCTATCAGCAGTCGCCCGTCCCTAATTTAGGGTCACTGGTTCCAGGGAAGGGAGAGAGCCAGTGCCGTAAGACAAACACAACATCCATGCCTCACCGGGATTCGAACCCGGACCCCTTACTGGCGAATGATCATAGGCCAGTGCCTTAGACCACTGCGCCACCCTCGGACCAGTTTTACGATGGTCTTTTTCATCAACATCATATCGCACACGCATACATAGTACGGATTCGGGACGCATATCATTAAAAAAACCTTTAATTTGTTACAAACGTTATCTTTCTGATATTGCACGACTTTGGGGGGGGGGGTAACGACTACAATGAGTAACTCAATGGGGTATAAGTATTCGCCCATCCCAAGTTCGAGGCCACTGGTCCCAGGAAAAAGAAAAGCCAGTATCGTAAGACAGACAAATAAACCACCCATGCCTCACAGGGATTCCATCGCGTCATATGTAGATGATTTTAGGAAAGGAGTGTCTGACCCCAGGTCTTAAACAACCCTTAGAAATAGGAATCTAGGAGATTTGGGCTAGAGTGCCCGATAGGAAAGTCACACGGAAGCGAGGTAGAAAGGGGATGAAAGACGCCCTTATTTATTACCGGGGGGCCAGTACCCGAGGTCCGACGGCTTAACGTGCCCATCCGAAGCACGGCGGATATTTAGTGATTCGAGAGTTTTTTTGTTTTGTTTTTTTATTGGAGGTTAACGACCACCATGAGCAACTCATCGCCCGTCCCTAATTTAGGGTCACTGGTTCCAGGGAAGGGAGAGAGCCAGAGCCGTAAGACAAACACAACATCCATCCTCATCGGGATTCGAACCCGGACCCCTTTCGGACGAATGATCTGAAGCCGTTGCTTAGATCACTGCGCCACCGGGGCGGCTTCGAAAGTTCGTATCTGCCAGGGATCGAACCCGAGGCTTCTCCGTGTCAGTCAGAGGTAGAAAAGAGAAGGAATACGCCCTTACTTTTAACCGGGGTGCCAGCACCCGGGTCCGACGGCTTAACGAGTCCATTCGACGCACGGCGGATATTTAGCGATTCGAGCGTTCGTACCTGCCCGGGATCGAACCATAGACCTTTCCGTAGTAGTCACGAACGCTGACCACTAGGCCATACGCGGCCCTCACGGGGATTCGAACTCGGACCCATCTCGGATGAATAGTTAGAAGACAGCAGCGCCTCGTACCACTCGGCCACCGGGGCGACAACACAACGGCACGATTTCCTGCTTCTAACACATTACTTTCTTGAACACTGCCTGGCTGAATTCATAACGCTAATCCACGTTTCTACGTTGACACCACAGAAATGTAACAAATGCCTAGATTTGCTTCATAAAATTTAAATCAAATTTCGAGCAAGACCGCTTACTATTTATTACACACGACACATGCAACACAAATTCAGTTTCTAAAGAGTTTAAGGAATAAGTTTCGCCGAAGATAAACCAAACAAAAGAGGTAGATTTGTTACACTGGATATAATTTACCAATAGCACCCAAGTATATCACTTAATTTTAAAATTAAACAAAATGAAAATTGAACAGTGGGTCTCCTTTCTCCACTGGTATTGAGTTTAATCATCATGCATCCTCAATGTTAGGGACGCGCACTTTAACAACAGAAGGTTTAACCAAGGCCATCTTGAAAGTACAAGGCCATAACATTAGAGAGATGAGTTTCCTCCGTTTGTGATGTCACTCTAGTACTACGCTGCCTGAAACGTCGGTGTCATGTTGGACGTCACACAGAACAGCGTTGGAAACCAATGCAATAAGAAGCCTTGGTTTCCGCGTGACGTCACTAAAAGAGGGAACTCATCTCTCTAATGCCATGGCCTTGTGTTCTCTACACCAGTGTTTCCCAACCGCCGGTCCGCGAGGTTTTTTCTGCCAGTCCGCGAGGGTTTTTCTGCCAGTCCGCGAGGTTTTTTCTGCCGGTCCCCGAGGAACGAGTGAATTTATTTATTTTTTCCTTTTGAATCAAAATGGAGTCAAAGTAAGTGGAAAGCTAGATCTAAATTTTTTTTAACCCCTGTCGCGGAAGGTTAAAGGAAGCTTAGATCGCTAATCCCTTCACTGAAGATCTGAACTCCTGCAGGCTAACTCACCAGGAAAAAGAAAGCCTTGTTGAACTTCCTTCTGATGCCAGGCTGGTATCGATATTCAGATCCAAATCTCTTACTCAGTTTTGGGGTATTATTAAGAAATAATATCCAAGTCTCAGCGACAAAGCTCTAAAATTATTGGTAACCTTTTTGGCCACGTATTTATTGCGAGGAAATTTTTTCAGCTGCTTCGGCAATCAAAACAAAGCACAGGAAAATAATGGACATTAATGCTACACTGCGCCTTACAAAAACGACGCTGGAACCACCGCTACAGAAGATTACCGCGAAGCAGCAGCAACAGACGTCGTATTGACCCCAGAAAAAATTATATTAACGGTAAAGAGAATATTGTGGTATATTGATTATGTATTGCACTTACTAATCATTAAAGAATATTAACAGATTAAATTATATTAGTTGTAAGTAGGTGACATGGAATAATCTGGTATATAAATTACGGATTACAAGCATTGATCATTATCATATAGAATATTACAAGACAAAATGATCGAAAATAGCCTAATAGTTTTGTTTCGGCATTGCCGGTCCGCCAAAGTTTTCCCAACGTTTTGCCGGTCCGCCAGTCTTCCCAATGTTCTGCCGGTCCGCGAATACACAATGGTTGGGAACCACTTCTCTAGACGACCTTGGTTTAACCCCCAATAACATCCGTCCATTTTTCCTAATTTAAAGACCCATATTACAATAAGAAATGCAAGTGCAAAGATACGGCTGTTTGAGAATACAGCACACATAAAAGTAGGAAAGGGAGTGAGACAAGGTGACACCATATCTCCGAAGCTCTTTAATGCCACATTGGAGGGTGTCTTTCAGTCGCTGAGCTGGGAAAACAAGGGGATAAAGATTAATGGAAATTATCTAACTCACCTTCGTTTTGCTGATGACGTAGTCATTTTTGCAACTACCCCATCAGAGCTGCAGAGTATGATCCAGGAACTTGCTGACAATAGTAAAGAAGTGGGATTAAAAATGAACTTTCAGAAGACAAAAGTGATGATCAATGCTTTTACAAGAAATGCAGATTTATTGATTGATGGAGAAAAGCTGGAGATAACAGACACGTACGCTTATCTTGGACAGCAGATATCAAATGAGGGTCACATTGATGAAGAAATTAATCGGCGTACAAAACTTGCCTGGAGAGCTTTTGGAAGAAACAGCATAATTTTCAAGAGCAATATGACATTATGTCTTAAAAGAAAAGTGTTTGATCAATGCATCCTTCCAGTGCTTACGTATGGTGCAGAGACGTGGACCTTAACTAAAAGAGACATACAAAGGCTGCAGACAACTCAAAGTAGCATGGAGAGGTGCATGCTTGGTGTAACCAGGAGAGAGAAGAAGAGGAACTCTTGGATCCGAAAAATGACAAGAGTGGAAAACATCATGATCAGAGTTAAATCCCTGAAATGGCAATGGGCTGGACATACTGCCAGAAAGACAGACCATCGATGGACTGCCGAAATTTTAGATTGGATTCCAAGGGACAGGAATAGACCCAGAAGAAGACCACATGGGAGATGGGTGGATGAAATTCGAAAGTATGCAGGAGTGACATGGAGGAGACTGGCACAAGACAGACCGTTGTGGAAGAAACTTGGGGAGACCTTCGTCCAGCAGTGGATTGATAATGGTTGACAATGATGATGATGATTACAATAAGAAAACATACATTGCGAACATTTTTTTATTTTTTTTTAGTCTTAACTGATTATGACAACAAAGCCTTTCTTTTTTTATTTTTATTTTTTTTATTAAATCGCTATTTTTATACTTACTGAACTTTGAATGAGACTTCCCATAAACCACATGCTGGTATCTGTACACAGGGTACCCACTCAGAAATAATAATAATAAGTTGCAGATGATGGTACGCTTCTAGGGAACAATACCCACAAGATGTACTGGAACAGATCGATCAGAAAAGATAAGACCATTCCCTACAATCGGCCCGACATCGTCCTGGTCGACAAGGAGAAGAAGTCAACATACTTCATTGATATAGCCGTGCCCAACACGTTGAACATCCAAAAGACGCACGGAGGGAAACTGTCAAAGTATAACGACCAACGATACGAAGTCAAGAAAATGTGTCATGTGGAGAACGTCACTACCTTCCCCATAGTAATATCAGCCACAGAAGTTGTACCTAAGAACACTTGTAGGATAGTAAGGAAGTTCCTGGACAACTGAGAGAAAGAAATACTCCTTTCCAGACTTGGTACGGCGTGCCCGTCCCAGAAGGAAGAGAAAAAACCCTCAGGAAGAGGTGGAATCATTTTTTTCTTTTAACTTTATAATAAAAATAATAATAATAATCCTGGGCAATTCCTATATTAACCTACTATTTCGGGATCCTTAAATGGACCAATACTGATCCACAGGAACTTGGCAGACTCGCCAGAAGATTTTTAACCAAATACAGATGCCACAATCCAAAATCGTCAGTTAAAAGACTATACCTGAAAACAAAAGGAGGAGGAAAGGGGCTAATTAATATACCAAATCTTTGCGGAAAGCAAAAGTAACGCAAACAGTACTTCTTGGAGAAACAAACATGTAGTTACTACAGTGGTGGTTGCAGATAACGAAGGAAACTAAATACTTCTCAGCTCCTTCCTCAGACAGAAGACAATTCAGATCCACTGCAAAATTGGAAAAGCAAAAAATTATGTTCGTTAAATATCCAAAGCTCTTAGATCTAGAAAACATTGACAAAAACTAATCACTAAAATGGTTTAAAAAAGGGTCAGCTTTATCCCGAAAACGAAAGATCCTTCAATGGGATTTAAGTCCGCGTTTATCGCAACCCAGAATTACAAGAAACACATAATGAAAGTTGCAGATGATGACCCCTGTAGAATGCGTGGAAAAGTCAACATAGCCGGCTGCTCTCTTTTTGCTTCAAAACAATACCTTAACAGACACTACCAGGTAGCAAACATCAGAGATGGAAACGGGTCACGGGACAAAGGGGTCAGACACTACTTTCCTAAAATCCTCTATACCATGATATTATACTGAGTTTCATTCAGCATTCTACCTTTTGGAGAAAGCTCTGGAACCGCTTTCTTTGTGCGTAAGCTTAGTACTATTATTCTCCTTCTGTACCAAAGCAACTGACTAGCAACGTTAACCTAGGCCTAAACTCCGAACAACGGCACCTCCCGACAACGGTCATTTTTTCCCGGTTTAAGCAACGACCAATATTCGGAGGTTTCACTGTATATTAAAAAGTAAGAAAAATTCTAGGCAGACAGTAATTCCAAACGAAGACTGGAAATCTAAAAACAAAAAACAAAAAAAAAAAAAACTTTTTGGCAAAATAAAGAAAATTCCCTAATTTTTACTAAAGAATAAAAATTTCCCTGAACACCTTGATTTTTGGAACCATTTTCAAATTCCCTGAGTATTTCAGGTTTCAACACGTAGCCTTTGCGCTTCTTCGCCTCGCAGTCTGGCTCAAATGGCGCAGACATTTAGAATGAAGACATAAAAATGTGCAACGCCAAGAAGTCCCAAAAATACCTTCCTCTCACAAACAGAAGGTGCATAAAATCATGGCGTTCGAAACGTTAGCATCCGATCTGACACTGATCTCCTTTCAGCGACAGATGTACAAACCTGCAGCGAAACCAAAGCGTGTGTCAGCACAGTGGTGAAACCAAGCAACAGGAAATGGCATTTGGAGGTTTTATTTGATCACCTGAGTGTGCGCCTTAATTACGTGCCTCGAAAATCATCTGCGCACATGCATCGGAGATAAACTTGCAACTATTCTGATTGTCCTCAAGAAAGTATACGTGCGCAACAGAAATCTACGCACACATCATTTCTAAAAGGGCTGGTTTAATATATTGTTAGCAAAGGGGACAAGATTTAAAACTTTTAAGTGTCATCTCAAAAATTTGGGAAGGCCTCAGTTCAAAATAGCTGCGCTCACCAGACCCTGATGGGCAACTGACTGTGCGCCTTTTATTAATATATATATACTGTTTAAAATAAAATAAAAGGAATGGAAGGGACTGGCACAAGACAGACCGTTGTGGAGGAAACTTGGGAAGACCTTCGTCCAGCAGTGGACTGATAATGAATGATGATGATGATATACTGCTATTGTATATTATATACTATATTATATATATATACTATTACACAGCCTGTAAAAGTATTGATATTCAAGTCATTGAGAGAAAAAATACTATGTCATGTATAAAAAACAAGAAAGGCAAGGTGATCCTTGGAGGATAAAGGAAAAGATGGATAGAAAACACGGAAGAATTATACAAAGATCAACAGCTAAATGACACAGCCTTGGAGAGGACATAAATCTAAATGATGAGAAAGGACCGCCTATTTTGACAGCCGAATTTGAAAAGGCCTATTAATGGACCTAAAATCAAACAAGGTACCTGGTGTTGACCAAATTCCTAAAACAGAACTATATAAATAATCAACCAAATATACAAAACTGGAGAACTACCAAAAGACTTTAAGCGAAGCATAATGATAGCTATAACTAAGAAAGCAGGAGCATCTACCATAGAATCTTAATTAATAACAAGGAACTGTACACCAATTACACTTAAATTAGTACTAGTGATCCGAATTTCTTGGCGTGGAATATAAATCAAATATATATATTCTACGCCAAGAAAAAGCCATCTGGTTTTTTCCTTCCTTGAAAAAACCAGATGACTTTTTCAAGGAAGGTAGACAGCTAACTGCAAACTGGATAATGGAACACTTCAAACTGTTGAAATGTTCAAATTCTTGAAGTGTTCCATTATCCAGTTTGCAGTTAGCTGTCTACCTTCCTTGAAAAATACATCTGGTTGAGTTCAAATTGTTGAAGTGTTCCATTATCCAGTTTGCAGTTAGCTGTCCAATTTCCTTGAAAAAAAAACCATCTGGTTGATGTGCGAAAGCTTGGAAACTTTGATTTATATTCTACGCCAAGAAATTCGGATCACTAGTACTATTTTAATTGGAATCTTAAGTCTTGTATCACATAGCTCTAAAATTTTGACAAAAATATCATTTATATAACCATATAGAAGGAAAATTAGAGGAACATCTCTCAGAAGATCAGTTCGGTTTCAGAAAAACAGAGTAACTAGAGAAGCTACACTGGCGTGCAAAAATTAAGGACGAGACGGTTTTTCGAATGTAAAGTCGTGCAGAAGTGCTCCACATCGACTCAAATTATACCATAAGATCCCCAAGATGTAAGAATATGGGGCAAGTGAGCAAAACCGTCCAAACAAGGAATCCAAAGGATTGAAAAGGTAGCTTCGAGCACAACTGGACAAAAGACAAACGTCCATGTGACAGGCGGCTGCCAAGAAATATCCAGTCTTTAGTAGGGGATATGATCACCCCTGACTGCGTTGCAGGATTTACAACGTCTGTTCATGCTGAGGATGAGGTTGTCAAGGAGCTGTTGAGGCATCGCGGCCCATTCCTCTTGTAGCGCCAATCGCAGCTGCGGAATCGTTTCTGGCGGCTGGTGACGTGCTGCCAAGCGTCTACCGAGAAGGTCCCACACGTGTTCGATTGGATTTAGGTCCGCGAACCTTGCGGGCCAATCCATGCGTTGAATATCTTCACTCTCCAACAGCATTGCGACAGCCACTGTACGACGAGGTGTAGCGTTGTCGTCCATGAAGAGGAACTCAGGACCCACAGCACCTCTAAACAGACGCACGTGAGGCAGGAGAACCTCGGTACAATAGCGGACACCAGTGACTGAACCTCCTTGGAAGATGTGGAGGTCAGTACGGCTACCAAGCATGATACCGCCCCAAACGAGAACTCCGCCACCTCCAGACCGGTCCTTTTCGATGATGTTGGAGGTGTAATTGCATGTTCCCTACTCTCTCCAGATGTGTATACGTCCAGAATCGCTCGTCAGACTAAATCGGCTCTCGTCCGTAAGGAGAACTCGACCCCATTGCTGATGTGTCCAGTTCTTGGGTTCCTGGCACCACAGAAACCACAGTCTCCGATGAGCAGGCGTTAATGGCACACACCGTATTAGTCGCCGAGCAAATAAACCACCTTTGTGCAACCTCCTGGCCACGGTAAAACGCGATAACCGACGTCCAGTTGTCTGTTGCATGTGCCTTGCGATTTCTCCCGCTGTCTGCCGTCTGTCTCTTCTCGCCTGTAGGACAATATACTGATAGTCCGCCGCCGTGGTTGCTCGTGAACGACCACTGCTATACTCTCAGACAGCTGTTCCTGTCGTTTGAAATGCTCTCCAAGCTCGTGAAACGATGCTGTGAGCGATCACTTCGACTTTCTTCCAACTTCGATCCCGAACTCCTCAGCCCCACTAGTCACACTTCGACTTTCTTCCAACTTCCAAATGACGCGACCTCGGGTAAAGTCATCCAAATGTCGTCTACTGGATTGCCTGTTGGCCAAATCACACGGTGGCAGCAACTCGACGTCGTTCAAACCGATGTACACCGTGCAATAGTTTTCACCGAATTGCTGAGCGTACACCGTCCGTGTGCTTTATACCTTTTGGTCACACTTCGGTCGTACACCGTCAGTGTGCTTTATACCTTTTGGTCATACCTTTTGGTCACACCTCAGCCCCACTAGTCAACTTCGACCATCTTCCAACTTCCAAATGACGCGACCTCGGGTAAAGTCATCCAAATGTCGTCTACTGGATTGCCTGTTGGCCAAATCACACGGTGGTGGCAACTCGACGTCGTTCAAACCGATGTACACCGTGCAATAGCTTTCACCGAATTGCTGAGCGCTATATATATACAGTCAGACACAGTGAGGATGCAGGATTTGTCATTTTCATGTAGGACTTCCGTCCACAGGGAGTAGAGTTTTAGGTCCCAGCCACCTACAGCGAGATCGCCTTTTGGGCAGGACACAGAAACGGAAGGAATGAGAGCAAGTCTAGCGACTTTGACAGAACAGTTTGTAGTGAGATTAGAGTACAGTAGATGGCGCCACCGTACAAGTACGATATTGCACATAGATGGGTGAGAGAATTTCAGGGGAAACATAGGAAAGGATACCCATTTTACCAGTGGGTCCAGCCTGGGGGCCGTCACTTTACGTGCTCGTCCGATGCACGGCGGATATTCAGCGATTGTTAGTAAATCACACCATCTCTGAAAGATCAGCCCAGGCTTGAACCTGGGGACCCAGCATCGATAGTCTGAAACACTAACCACTAAGCCATCCGCGGCTCGAATTGCTGAGCGTACACCGTCCGTGTGCTTTATACCCACCCGACGACACCCCCCCCCACACACACACACACCACCACGTCATGCTGCATTTATGCGCATACCCTACCGTACCGGACCCTAGTCTATCTCCTGAGTGGTCTTTCGGTCCCTTCTACCTGCTCGTCCCGCTGTTATGCTAATTTCTCCTCTTCGTCCTTAATTTTTGCACACCAGTGTATAATAAACCTCTGCTTGATAATAGAAAAAAATTACTGAGAATAAACAAATCTGTATGCATTAAAAAAGCCTCTGATAATGTTGAGTAGAACATTATGTTCAAATTATCAAAAATTATTAAATAGACTTCAATGGCAGAAGAATAATAAATCAACTATACAAAAATCAAACGGCAACAATAGGATAAGAGGAAAACGAAGCAAAAATAAGCAAAGGATTCAGACAAGGATGTGGACTATCACCACTTCTCTTCAATGTTTATATTGAGGAAGCCATGAAAGAATTTGCTGAAAACAATGGCAAAGGGGTAAATGTCAATGGCAGGATATACAGCACAATGCAATTTGCTGATGGCATTGCAGTAATTAGCAGATAATGAAAGAAACTTACAAGGGTCGTTAGAAGAATTAAACAAGATTCTTGAAAATAAATGCAAAATGAATATAAATGTGAAAGAAACAAAAGTAATGAAATACACCAGAGACGGAAAGCAAGAGATTAGTATCATATTAAAGGGAAAAAGAGTAACACAAGTTAAGGACTTCATGTAACTAGGTAGCATTTTTACATCCGATGGAAGAAATGCAAAAGATGTGAGGACTAGGATAGCACAAGCAAAGAATACTTTCAATAAGAAAAGAGGACTATTAATATCCTCTCCGGAAACAAAGGAAATTTTTATAAAAACTTTTATATGGAATGTAGCTCTTTATGCATCTGAAACTTGGGTATTACAAAAAAAAAAAAAACAGGGCAAAGCCACAAACATTTGAAACGTGGCGTTGGCGACTTGCGATGAAAACTGCTTTTTTTTTTTTTTTTTTTTTTTTTTTTTTTTTGATTGGAGGTTTAACGACCACCGTGAGCAACTCAATGGGCTATAAGCAGTCGCCCGTCCCTAATTTAGGGTCACTGGTTCCAGGGAAGGGAGAGAGAGCCAGTGCCGTAAGACAAACACAACATCCATGCCTCACCGGGATTCAAACCCGGACCCCGCTCGGACGCCACCGGGGCGGCGAAAACTGCTTGGACAGAAAGAATGACAAATATGGAAGTGCTAAAAAAAAGCTTAGGCAAAACAATATTATGGACTACAGAAAGAAGAAGAGATAGCATGATAGGCTACCTCATAAGACACTTCAAGTGGTATGCCAACTTAATTGAAGGTAGAATGGAAAGAAAAGCTGGAAGAGAACGCCCAAGAATTCAATATACGAGTCAAATAACAAGAGAAAGACCCTACCGGAACATCAAGCTTACGGCTCAAGAAAGAATTCCTTTGTGGATAATGTCTAATGCTACCCACCATCCTTAGGCTTGAGAAGAGAAGAAGGACACAGCCTAAAGTACAGTGGTAAAATGCGTTTTTTTTTTTTTTTTTTTTTTTTTTAATTGACTGGCGGTTTAACGACCACCGTGAGCAACTTGAGCAGTCGCCTTTCTTTGATTTAGGGTAACTGGTTACAGGGAAGGGAGAGGGCTAGTGCCGTAAGACAAACCCAACATTCTTGCCCCGCCGGGATTCGAACCGGGATCCATCTCAGACGAATGGTAACTGATTGGAGGTATAATGCTACCCACCAACCTTAGGGTTGAGGAGAAAAGGAGGAGGACGCCCAAGAATCCAATATATGAGCCAAAAAACATGAGAAAGACCCTACCGGAACATCAAGCTTATGGCTCAAGAAAGAATTCCTTTGTGGATAATGTCTAATCTACCCACCATCCTTAGGCTTGAGAAAGGGAAGAAGGACACAGCCTAAAGTACAGTGGTAAAATGCGTTGGGTTTTTTAATTGACTGGCGGTTTAACGACCACCGTGAGCAACTTGAGCAGTCGCCCGTCTCTGATTTAGGGTAACTGGTTGCAGGGAAGGGAGAGAACCAGTACGTAAGACAAACACAACATTCATGCCTCGCCGGGATTCGAACCGGGATCCATCTCAGACGAATGGTCAGAAGCCAGAGCTTAGAGACCCCTGCGGCAAAAGCGAATACCCCCCCCCCAGGCATGGTTCGAGGAACAGTCACCTAAGTTTGGAACCATCCAGTGGCTCCCAAGGTCCATGCATTTTTTTTAAACCCTGTGGAAGCTCTCTGGGATTCCGTGGAGAGGGATATCAGATCTATGGATCCTGGACCGACGTCTCGGGCGGAATTGTGGGTAATGCTGTAACAGGCATTGGCTGGCGTTACCTCCGGAAACCCTCAGGCATCTGCTGGAGTCCATGCTTCGGCGTGTACAGGATGTTGCTCACGCTAGAGAAGAACCAACACGCTATTAGGTAGACATCTCTAATGTTTTGTTCACTGAGTGCATAATATACTGTATACGGCTTTACTCTTCAAAGGGTTAATCATATCACAATGTGTTTTTTTTTTTTTCGCGATTATACCGATACAGCATTCACTCCAAGCCGCTAACAAACATCACTAATGCAGTGATTTCGCTGCAGCACGATGATAGCTTCTTTTAGCAAAAGTCGTTGGCGTAACGTTCCACACAATACTAAGGAAAGCATAAAATCACGGGGAATTGTCATTCTGCTTTCTTAGGACCGGAAATTTTAAAATAAACTAACGAATGACCTTGCACGCGCCCATGTATGACTTTGCCACGTGCAATCGATAAGTTCCGTCTCATAAATTCACAATACAGCTAGAGTAGCCTCCACGCCAGAATTAACTGTGACGCCTGCAATTGCGTCGAAAGAAGGTTCACTTTGATTATGTACATATGTTAAGATATTCGAAGCACATCTTAAGTTGAAAACCGAGATTACAACTATATGAATCCACTAAAACACAAACATGGAACAAATTAAGCAAAAGGCATTAAAAAAACAATAAAGGAAGCTTTTATGCCATAATTTTCCAGCACAATAGGAAATTTAAATTTCTGCGGCTCTTCCTTCAGAGAAAAAAAAATGCTTTTCAAATTGGAAAAAAAAAAAAAAAAAACTGGGTGAACCTTACTTACACAGTTTACTCAAGCTCCTAAAAGTTGAAATACAGCATCAAAACTTCGGATATTAACCCGGGTATGGCTACGACATTTACGAACTACAAGCTACGTAATGCCGCCCCGGTGGCGCAGTGGTCTATACACTGGCTTCTGATGATTCGTCCGCGAGGGACCGGGTTCGAATCCTGGTGAGACATGGATTTGTTTGTCTTACGGCACCGACTCTTCTCCCTTCCCTGGAACCAGTAACCCTAAATTAGGGACGGGTGACAGCTTACAGCCCATCGAGTTGCTCGCGGTAGTCGTTACACCTCCAAACAAATAAGTGTAACTTCACTCCGCCACGGGAAAAGAAGGAACAGAGCACATAGGCACCAAACCAAGAGATGTCGCAGCCGAAGAGCAAGAATCCAAGTATTGTCGCACTCTATCACGAAGAATTTTGCGATAACACAAGCAAATGCAACCGCCCACGCAGGGGGATGGGGGGGGGGCTGAAACATACTAGGGAGCTGCAGCTCGCCGCACTTAGAGCTAAACCTTTTACTCCTTTTTCATGTAAGCATACCTTTGTTCCTGCAGTAATGCAACCCAACCTGCCAGAGGCGCAGTTCTTTTATTGTTTTTAATTGTTCGATGTTTAACGACCACCGTGAGCAACTCGATGGGCTATTATAAGTAGTCGCCCGTCCCTAATTTAGGGTCACTGGTTCCAGGGAAGGGAGAGAGCCAGTGCCGTAAGACAAACACAACATCCAAGCCTCACTGGGATTCGAACCCGGACCCATCTCGGACAAATGGTCATATGCCAGCGCTTACACCACTGCGCCACCGGGGCGGCAAGGCGCAGTTCCTTTAGTATATTCTTTGACCCTATCATATCCCTCTTGCCGAAGGAACTACGTAAAATTCTAAAGAACATACTGTCCGTTAGATTTTCTTCCAGCCTCCCTTGGGTGTTACTTTTTTTTTTTTTTTTTTTTTTTTTGATTGGAGGTTTAACGACCACCGTGAGCAACTCAATGGGCTATAAGCAGTCGCCCGTCCCTAATTTAGGGTCACTGGTTCCAGGGAAGGGAGAGAGAGCCAGTGCCGTAAGACAAACACAACATCCATGCCTCACCGGGATTCGAACCCGGACCCCTTCGGACGAATGATCAGAGGCCAACGCCTTAGACCACTGCGCCACCGTTGGGGCGGTTAATCACCTTGGTTTCGTTGTTAGGTTAATCACCGTTGGTCATAGGTTTCGTTGTTAGGTTAATCACCGTTGGTCATCTGGTTCGTTGTTAGGTTAATCACCGTTGGTCATCGGGTTCGTTGTTAGGTTAATCACCGTTGGTCATCGGGTTCGTTGTTAGGTTAATCACCGTTGGTCATAGGTTTCGTTGTTAATGTTAATCCTATGGCAGCCGTTCTGTAGCCACCAAAACTTGTCGTTGCTGGGAGGTGTTCGTTAATGGACATTTCACAGTATTATTTTCGTGGTTTAACTTTCCCAGTGACAATTTACAGCTATAGTTGATCGTCCGACCATAGCTCAGTGCCACGGATTCCATGGAAGAGACAGAACCACTGCTGTTGTAAGACAAACACAACGGCTATGCTTCATCCGGGACTCTAACGTGGGCCCCAACTCGAACGATTAGCCAGATGGCAAAGCCTTCGTTCCTCGACCAACGGGGGCGGCACTTGTGTAATTTTTTGTCTCGCTTGTACGCTCCATTTCCATTTTTTTTTTTTTTTTTGATTGGAGGTTTAACGACTGCCGTGAGCAACTCAGTGGGCTATAAGCAGTCGCCCGTCCCTAATTTAAGGTCACTGGTTCCAGGGGAGGGAGGGAGCCAGTGCCGTAAGACAAACACAACATCCATGCCTCACCGGGATTCGAATCCGGACCCCTTTCGGACGAATGATCAGAGGCCATCGCTTAGACCACTGCGCCACCAGGGTGGCACATTTCGATTTCGCAAACAGTGTTCTTATGAGACATTTGCTCCATGAAAATGGCTTCCTGCCATTAAATTATATACGCAGTTGCAGTCAGGAATACCCTACTATTTCATTCAAGTGGCAAATGATATCGCTGATTCTCTTCAACATGTTTTCAACACGAGGCAGTGACAGCCGTGTGCATATTTTTACCCGGATGGCAACATGTATGGTAATAAATTTCAGCATCGAGCTTAAATACTGTCTAGTTTAACACCGCTTAAGCACAATGTCTTACGTGCAGTATCGGTGTTCGTTTCTACAGACATACTAAGAGGAAGCGACTAACAGACCAGCGATTCAATATATACGAGGCACAAAACATGGCACACTGCCGACCACAATAGATCTTAAAAAACCGCTAAGTCTGCTCAACAGTAACTTCTTCGAACCCATTCGGGATATCAAAACGAGCAAAAATTGTTTTATTTACGAGCAAAAGCTTCGAATTTAGTAAGTGACGTAGTCTAATATTGCCTTTTGCTTTCCCAGACAGAAACCGACAGCGGAAAAACCTATTTTCGTGCTGCAAACTGTGTGTCACATCCAGCTTAGCTAGCATTTCCTCTTCATACCTGGAAGGGAAAAAAGTCTTACGTAACACAGGTCGCACGTGCCAAGAGAAAGTCGCTAACTACCTATCACGGCAAATCACAATTCTTCACATTCAGGGACAACTCACGTGCATTTAAAGGGGATACAAAAATTCGCAACTGTTTAAATCTCTTAATAAAAACAGACACACAACCAACGGTACGATGTTCCTATGTAGATGGTTTATCTGAAACCCAGCCTTTGATAAGCCATTTAAAAACTTAATGCGGACGTCTCTGGGGGCAGGGGCGGACTGGGACAACCAAACGAGGACAGGAATTTTGGTCCTGACATCCACTATTTAGAAGAGAAAAACAAAAAAAAAACCAGGTGGACTCAGTTTTGATTGATTGAGTTTTAAGTTTGGAACGTAGGGCTACGACTTGCAGATCGGAGAGTTGAAATGGACTAGTCGAGTGCGGTTTCAAAGTGCTTATTTAATTTGTTATATCCAACACAGGTCTATGATATGAAAAGTAGCTTACATAATTTTTTCAAATAATGCTGGATACATTGCGAACACAAAGCAGATCGATACACTAATAACCCAACGTGGTGCTCTGTCTTCTTGAGCTTCTTCCATTCCTCATCACTTGCTCTTGCCTCTCGTTTTGATTTTCACCACTTTTGCTTGCGTTCATTTTACGAATTCCGTGGCATTGTCGAAAATATTAACCAGTTCACACGAAAATAATTTCTAAAAAATTTAGTTTAAACCACTGATATATGTCCTTTACATATTTGAATAGATCTCATAGAGAGCTTTAAAACGATACCACACACAGCCGTGTTGCGCTCACGGTTCCCGAGATAGACTGAGTCAAATACAGAAGCACACTCAGAAATATTGCATGATCTCCCCTGCGCACAAAGAGCGAGGGAGCGCCACGCGCACAATGTATTGCGCAGTACGCGAATTGGACTCCAAGCTGTTTACGAATATGCTAACACGATTAGTGTGCGACATGTATTTTTAACGCAATAATGATTTTAATGCGGACCTGTTTTTGTCTCAGGCGGTAAAGTCGTCCCATACTATCCGAAGAGTTAGACGTAATTCTACGTAAAAAAAAAAAAAAATAAATAAATAAATAAATAAAAATAAAAACATGTACCTACCGTGGGAAATGCATCACACATTCCCTCATGAAAAAAATTGTTAGATCGTGGATGAAAGAAAACTTGCAATATGCATTGCAAAACGAATTAAGTCGCGAAAAAAATTTCAACAACATAAAGGTAAGAGAATTTTAAAAATCCGTTTATGATTGAATGTAACATCAAACCACGCTCAAAACGGGGTGTTGTAGCAGATAATCTTCTTTTTTTTCGGAAACCCTAGTTAAATTACCATGATCATTTTGAACGTTTAAATGTGTCTATGCCTCACAGCAATTTTCTGATGCAACTAATTTTTACATTTATGTGTATTAGGGGCATGCAAAAGTTTCTGCCGTTTTAAGGAGAAAGAAACTATCAGGAAGCCAGTACACATTTATTCAACGAAATATTGGCCGTTAGCATCAATGACCTTTTGCCGTTTTTCAAGCAACAAATGAATGCCCCTGTGGTAGAAGGACTCTGGTTTTGAGTTGAAGAACGCAGTGACGAAATTTTCCACCTCTGGAACTGTGGTGAACCGCTGTTAGACTAGGGCATGTTGCATAGAGCGAAACAGATGAAAGTCTGAGGGTGCGATGTCCGGGGAGTAAGCTGGGTGCGGTAAACATCCCAGTGTAACTTTTCAAGGGTTGATTTCGTGGTGGCACCAACATGTGGTCTGGCATTATCGTGTAACAGGATGACTGATCGGCGTCCTTTACCTGTCCATGGGCGTTTTTGCTCGATTGCGGCGTTCAGTTTCATCAATTGATTGCTACATCATTGTGCAGTGATTGTTTCGCCCGGTTTCAACAGTTCGAAGAAGTACAGCACTCTATGCATATCCCACCACACACACACAACAGCACTTTTTTCCAGGGATATTCTGTTTTGCAGTGGATGTTGATGGCTGACCTAGGTCGACCCAGGATCGCTTGCATACGGGGTTGTCGCAATAGACCCATTTTCCATCCCCAGTGACAATCTTCCACAAGAAATTCTTCTCTTGAAAGCTTTTCAGGAAAGACATGCAGATGCCCAATCGTTGACCAATATTACGCTCCGTTAAAGTATGCGAAACCCATCACATACCAATCTTCTGGATCTTCCCCAAGGTCTGTAGACGCCGTACCACCGTCGATTGAGCCACTTCCAAACGTTTCGCCAGTTGCATGGTCGATTGTGTGGCATCCTCTTGCAACAGCAATTCCAGCTCCTCGTCTGCAAGTTCCTGCGGTCTACCTGCACGTGGCTTGTCTTCCAAGCTTAGATCACCTTTCTTAAACCTAGAAAACCATTCTAGACACGTCCACTCACCCATAACCGTTTCGCCATACGCCTGACATTTTGAACCGTATGCTTGACTCGCATCCCTAAATTAAACATGAATAACAGTGCCGCAAATGAACTCTATCGACCGCAATGCTTGGCTTCATGTACGAACTGACAGCACGAATCGCCGGCCGGTTAGACCCTACAGCTCCTACTAGCGGTGGCAGTAGGAGCTGTAGGGGTCTATAGGGGTGTAGGGAGCAGTAGGAGCTGTGGGGCCGCTAATCTCATGTATCGCACACCAACAAATTAGAAAACCAATGAAACAAAAACAAGGAAGGAAAAAGATAAAATGAAGATATAGGTAGAGTCAGATTTCTGTAGCATTAGGAAAATACTTCTCATTTGTGTCAAATTGCTTTAAAAACATGCTGATTTCGTCAGCTATGCAAAAAACTGGGGCGAACAAAAAAAAATCCTACGTAGGAATGAGCATATGCATACATATTTACAATTATTTAATTTTAACAGCATGCTAGGGCCGGCGGCACTTTTCGCACGTAAGTACAGATAATTTTGCTATGCGATTTCACAGCAAACGTCCTATACAGATTAAAAAAAAAAAAAAAAAGTTTACTTTTAAGGAAAATTTTGTTTAGGCAGAAATAATGCTCAAACGAAATCTATATATTTAAAACACAAGGCAGTTTCTTTCTACAATCCGCCAGTGCCACCCACTGGAGCGATTTTCACGATTCTTTTTTTCAAATGAAAACTACTGACCCACAGATTTGTTATCGCTAATTTTTATTGTCATAAGATTTTTTTTTTTTTTTTTTTTGTTATCATGGCATTTTCTTCGTACAATCCGCCGTTCGTTATTCTGGCGTTTGTTCTCCCTTTCGGTACTTGCAGCGCCATCTGCCTTCCTGCGGGGGTCAGACTTGGAGCCAAGCCCTCCGATATCAACTACGTAGTTGTAATTATTCGAATCGGTTCAGTAGTTTTCGAGATTATTAAAAAACCTTCCGCATATTATTGTGAACTACTTTCTTTTACGTTGGGTGTGATCAGGTTGTATGTAAACAAAGTGGAACAATGCACAAGAAATCGGGAACTATACTTGAAAGCGATCTGATTCGGTAGTACAGCCAAAAATAATAAAAAATAAACGAAATAAATCATGAAAGGAAACTTGTAACTTGGTCGTTCTGGGTGGTGTAGTGGTTAGCATACCCGGGCGCTATCTGGGAGACGCGGGTTCGAGTCCCGCTCCAGGACGGTGAAAATTTTCAAGTTTTCGGATATTATCTGACTTACCATCCTTGTCACATTTACGTCAAAAATCGGATTGTCATCAAAATTTGTAAACGAAATAAGCTTCCCAACGGTGAAAGAATTATCTAAATCGGTTCAGTAGGTTTTCAGATTACCTCAAACACACGAAGTTTCTATCTTTATATATTATATAGTATAGATTACATAATGATACCAAAAAAAAAATTGTTAAAACCAAACTGGCAAAATAAAACACATTTTTAACCCATCATTGTGCAGTTATCTAAACACGATATCATTTCGGGTCACTGAAAGAATGCCTCAATACTCCAATGCAAGCCCGTCAACGACGGGTAAGCACATGTTTATACAATAATGAACAAAGTCATCGTTAAATTCGTATACGAGTAGTTGGAAAAATAAGATTAATAAGAAAATTACGAAAATTTTGTTGTTGTTGAGCCACCTCATATACTGGTCATTAATAATTCAACCATTTATTATATTTACGCATTTTGTTACGATTCGTGTTATATGACATGAAAAAATTTCAGTCACAGCTTTTTCAACCAAGCATGGCACCGGTTACGGACTAGTTAAAGATTATTATTCATAAATACCAAAATATTCATTCGTTCGTTCCAAATAAGTCCAAACAAAAAGAATACGAGGAAGTGGACCATTTTTCTTTTGGACATTTCCCGCGGGGTCCACCGCTAAATGTCCCGGTGGGACAATCCGTCTCTCATCTCTGGGAAGGAAAAGATGCATTTCACAAATTTAAAAATGTTAGTGTATACAACGTTACATTAAAAAACAAATGTGTCTACCACCATACGTCTTCTGTAATGGAATCACCAGGATAGCAATAGATAACGCTGAGACTAAAAAGAAAAGCCTTAGGAAAGAACGGTCGTAACAGCATTTATTTATTTTTATTTTATTTTTATTTTTTTATTACACAAAACACGTTTTTGTACTGAAATTATTTTTTTGGAGGGCTGGTGGTTAGCAATCACACTGAGCAACTCTTAGGGCTATCGCCTATACGAAATTTTGAGCGAGTGGTTCCAGGGAAGGGAAAGAGTCAGTACTGTAAGACAAACATACCATCCATGCTTCATCGAAGACTCGAACGTATAGGCCCAGTTCAAACGTCTACCCAGAAACCAGTCCTTCTAATATATATATATATTTATTTTTTTTTTTTTTAATTTCTTGGTTTAACGACCACCATGAGCAATATCGGGCTACAAACAGTTGCCTTTCCCTAAGTAAGGGCCAGTGGTTCCAGAAAAAGGATAAAGCCAGCGACACTGGACAAACACGCCTCATTCAGAACACGGAACGCTAGCCCATGGCCAAAAGCCAGCGCCTCAGACCACTCAGCCACCGGAAAAACATTTGTTTCTTCACCCTTCTTCATCATTATGACTGACGTTCAGTAAAGTCCTCTTCGTACAGATGAATGACATGGAATTATTTTTGAGCATGAGTTTATTTCCCCAAATGATCTTCTAAGCAGGAGGTATTGAGTTGGCACGAATGAAATGCCCGGCAACGGACCAGCACACGTGGACGGCATGAACGGAAAAGTAGGACAACTTACCTAGGCAAAATAATCCCCCTCGGCATCGACACATGGTTGCCATCTGTCCAGCAAGGCCATGATCCCGGAACGAAAAAGTCTTGTGGCTGGGACCCGAAGAAGTCATCAACCGCACGTTAGTCTGTCGTGAACAGTTTCCACGACAGGAAGTGATCCAAGCGACGAATGACAATCTGTCGGAGACAAATCCGGGATATAGGCAGGATGAGGCAGTGCTGCATAGCCCAAGGCACTTAGTGTCAGCATCGTTCGTTGTGCGACATGAGAGCGGGCATTGTCGTGGAGCAGAAAGAACACCATGTCTGTTGACAAAGCCGGTTGTTCCTGAAGCAATTTCCGGTGCATCTGGTGTAATTCTGCAGTGACGGTTTGGCCTCTTGCCAAGAAATTCCGATAAATTATCCCGGCTGTGGACCACCAGACAAGGCGCATCATCTTCTTGGTTGGGTGGCTTAGGATGCCGTCCAGCAGGCTGTGTCTTGCTTAACCATTGTGGAGATCGTTTCCGATTATCATAAAGGGCCCACTTCTCGTCGCAGGTGACAATTCGATGCAGTAGAGGTTCCTGTTTATTCCTGGCAAGCAGCGACGTGCAGACTTCCAAACGCCTAGTCTTGTTGGCAGTTGTCAACTCATGCGGCAGCCACATGTCCAGCTTTTTGACCGCAGCCAGACGCAGAACAACTGTCGTGTGGTGGACACCTTCACTAAATCACGACACGTTTTTAGGGGTCCGCTTCAACCACAGGTAACAGAACATCGTCAGAAACAGCAACAGGTCGGTGGTTGCGTGCTTCAGAACATCGTCAGAAACAGCAACAGGTCGGTGGTTGCGTGCTTCGTTTTGCAGGTCCGTATCTCCGCTTCGAAACCCATCGACGAATGGTTCGTTCGTTGGCTGTATTCTTCCCAAACGCTTTGTTAACGTTTCGAGCGGCAATTCCGACAGAATGACCCAGTTTAAATTCATACAGGGAGACGACTCTCAAATCCGGCGTCTGTATGCTTCCTGTGCAAGCCACGTTACGCCCAAATAAACCACGCCTGAACCTTGTTCTTCAGACTAGATCATATGTAGAGGATTTTAGGAAAGGAGTGTCTGACCCCAGGTCTTAAACCCTTAGAAATAGGAAGCTAGGAGATTTGGGCTAGAGTGCCCGATAGGAAAGTGACACGGAAGCGAGGTAGCAAGGGAGAGGAAGACGCCGTTATTTATTACCAGGGGACCAGTACCCGGGGTCCGATGGCTTAGCGTGCCCATCCGACGCACGGCGGATATTGATATTTAGTGGTTCGAGCGTTCGTACATGCCTGGGATCGAACCTGAGGTTATCTCCATGGCAAGCACGAACGTTGACCACTAGGCCAACCGCGGCCCTGAATCTCGTTCTTCACACACGTGCTAGCTATTTATAGTAACTCTGTGACGTAATAGCCGCAACACCTGTGGGTGGTTCCATTCCGCTGTGGTGGGGGCCTGTTTCCACTGCTCGTCCGCGCCGGACATTTCATTCGCCACCAACCCAATATTTTTCACAAATAATATTTTAAGCATGAGGTCTTTTCCACAAATAGTGACATAATTTGAGCTACCTTCTAACCTTCTATTACACGGGCTGATTCCCAGCAAGCTTTTAATAATCCCCATCATTCTCGTGCGTTAAGTTGAACTGTCTTATCGGTTAACGTGCAAGGAGAAACTATCAAATCGACTCAGTTCATAAAGACGCGATTTCTTAGAAACGAACGTTACGACAGAGTATGTAATATGAAATGCCGAAACCAGATCAAAGTGTGACGAGTAACCAACGAACGCCCAACATAACAAGAATTGGGCAGCACAGTTTGGTTGAACAATTAATTTAAGCTGTATACGCCTGATGACTAAAACACCAAACTTACATCTGTTCTTCCACAGTGCGTAAAAAGGCAAAGGGTTTAGGTGAAAATCGTTTATTTCTCAAGAGACGCATATAGCGTATTTAAATCCGTTTATTTTTGTGATGTAGTAAGCACAAAGATTCGCCAAGCTTTTGCACTCCACTGGGAGGCTTTTTCAAGGGGAAAAGCCTCCCAGTGTGAGAAAAAGAGACAGTGAATGCGTTTTGCAAAAAGAGACAGTGTGAGAAAGAAAAGGCGGGTGTATACGCTATACAGTTGGTATATCCTGACAATACGGAAAAGAAATATACTGCATATCGGAATGAGAAAGCGATCCTTGGACACGTAACGAACACGTGCGAAGTGTCAACCAGGACATGCAGAATACAGCCCTCGCATAGAAGTCATGCATTCATCGGCCGATCCTCTATGGAATAGTATTAGAAGAACTGCCCCTTACCCAAACTTTAAAGAGACTGCCAAACAGTCGAAATCCTATCCAGCAAACTAGCGTGCAATGATATAGTTTCTACTGAACTACCAAGGGTTTGGCGTGCGTTATTAAGAGATGGAAACACATCGCGACGCACCGTATAATTGCGTGATAAAATTTCGTGTAATATGCTCGTGATGTCACCCGCGTTGTTTTCAAAAATCATCTTTGTTCCTTACGTGTTCCAATTCCCTGCATTTTTATGTCTACCATTGCTTGAAAATGCCTCCCAGCGGAGTGCGAAGGCTTGGCGAATCTTTGCGCTTACACCACCACAAAAATAAACGGATTTCATACGCTATAATGCGTCTCTCGAGTATTCACAGTCTGGTGTATTTATAATAACGTTATCGTTTATTTCACTATCGTGTTCACCATATGCAACAGCTAACATGCCATTTACTATGGTTGCATCACAACGATATCAGAAACCACTTTTCAGTTTTCTAGAACACAACAATCCAGCTAAATTAAAAACCCGCTGATCAGTAAGCAGCCATAACAATTACTTACACGAGTGAGTGAAGTGCGTTTCGATATGTCACAAAACTGCGGCAAATTCCGCTTAAAAGATCAAATTTTAAGAAGGAAATATAATAGATAAGAATAACTTGAACAATGGGCCACTACAGAATGAATTGACGTTATCAGCGCCAATCTGAGCAGTGTCGTAAATAGTTTGGTTTCATACGTTAGCGTTCAGTTCATCGCCAATATCATCAATGACGGCGCGGCAGCTCTTAGCAATACAAACATCTGTTCATGAGTCTAGAAGGTGATCAGTCATCAACGTTATCTAAACAAACAAAAAAAAGCCCGGACTGATTAAGAAAGCTGTTCTTGTGATTATATCAAAATATGAGCAACGGTTTCAAAAAAAAAAAAAAAAAAAAATTACAAGTTGAACACTAAGAGATATACATACAAGAAAGAAATCTGAAATACCAGCAAGTAACTTCTATTGATAATAATTAATCACAATTATCTGAAGGAAGGTTATGAGCACAAAAATAAAGATGTTACCGGGTCGGGTTAAGATATGATGCGATATTTGCAGACGTTCTATTTTTTTAAATAATTCACAGCAATTTGTAGAGAGATGATTAACCTCGGTTATACTTGCGCAACTTTTGACGTCTCATTTGGGTACGTAAAAAAAAGGGGGGTATCTCTGCTCTTCCCACTGAGCCGAAGTTGTCTCCCTACAATACAGCATTTCTTTTTCCAGAGAAAAAAAAATCTGGCACAATACATACGTTAATTGTATTTAATGCTACATTTTAAGCGACAGAAATGTGTCGTACGTAGGTCGATCAGAAAAAAGGTTACAGGTGCTGAAAAAATATAAAGTAAAGGCGGGATGTCGTACGAGTGGCAGAGATGACGACAGATGGCGCTAGTTCTCCAGGCACCTGTGTCCAGCGAGAGATGCGCAGTAACATTTCGAAATGGCGACGCGGTTCGGAACGTGGTCTCCGGTCGAAGTGATAAGGTTTTTATGGGCCAAGAACGTGCCCGCAGCCGAAATTCATCGGTAGCTCGTCGAAGTTTATGGTGACACGTGCCGAAATGGTGCCGTTCGTTTTAATCCGGCAGGGATGCTGCGGGGAATCATCATCGCACAAACAGTGAACGTCCAAGTTCGTTGCCAACAAAGATCAACACTGCACGAGTGGACGAATTGATTCAAGACGACTGAGGGGTAACTTTGCGCTATGTTGCGTCCCAGCTGGGATTGAGCTATGGCGTTGTTCAACATCTTATGGTGGATGTTTTGCAGTACTCCAAGGTTTATGCCAGATGGGTGCCACGTTCATTATCCGTCGATCACAAAGCAGTACGAATGATGGCACGTTTGACGTTTCTGCAGCGTTAAGCTGAAGACTTGACCGGGCTTTCTTGACCGTATTGTGACTGGAGACAAGACGTGGTTCCACAACATCGCTCCCACCAGCAAGAGGGCTTCCATGCAATGGAAACACGCTGCTTCGCCACCGAGTGGAAGTTTAAAGTCACACAGTCTGTTGGAAAAATCGTGGCATCCGTTTTCTGGGGATTCCTCGGATGTGCTTTTAGTGGACTTCTTAAGAGCATGAACGTACAACAACGCTGATCGGTACAGTTCCACTCTGAAAAAAATTGCACGAGAGTATTCGACGAAAACGACCAAGTCTGCACTCTCCTTCACGATAACGCGAGGCTACACACGGCCAACACCACGCAGCACTTGCTCCAGAAATTCCGATGGGAGGTGTGTGAAAGCCCCGGGTCTACAGCAGAGATTTGGCTCCTATACTCAGGGCAAAGCTAACCTGATCACACTGTTAAGGTTGTGAAACCGATTCACCTACAAGATATCACTTGTGTATCAGTATTTCTCCGAGAACTAATGGGGTGCCATGTGTCGCGGACCCTTCCCCCTACAGGTGACTGAAGGCATGACAAAAGGAAACTTCCCGCGTTCCATCACGATGAACACACGTTCTCAACCTTGCAGGCAAACGATTTCTGAATGAGTAATTTAAAACAGCAGCCACGAAGAAATTGTCTCATCTCCCCGCCTCCGGCTAACAATTCTCCCCTCCTAGTCGCAGTAAATATCCTCGTGTTAACGATATAGCCTCTCTGAAGCAAAACAAAAGTGACAGTGACGCTGCCAAAATGCGAATATTTGTATTTTTAGAAACACGACCGAAACTGAGATCACTTTTTTTTCTAAATGTGCATACGTACGGCATTTAGAACATCTATATATCTAAGTGCTTTCTTAGGTCTCAGTTCAAGCTCGAATACGGCTTTTAAACTGGAACTATATTATGCAGGGGAAGTACAAACCTCCGTAACATGGGGCCGCGGGTGGGTGGCCTAGTGGGCAGCGTTCGTGACTGCCATGGAAAGGACCTCAGGTTCGATCCCAGCAGGTACGAACGCTCGATCCACAAAATATCCGCCGTGCATCGGATGGACACGTTAAGCCGTCGGACCCCGGGTATTGACCCCCCGATAATGAATAAGGGCGTCTTCCTCCCCTTTTCTACTTCGCTTCCGTCACTTTCCTATCGGGCGCTCTAGCCTAAATCTCCTAGCTTCCTATTTCTGAGGGTTGTTTAAGACCTGGAGTCAGACACTCCCTTCCTAAAATCCTCTACATCTGATCTGAACTCCGTAACTTAAACTCCATAGTCAGGTTAGCCTTGCCCTGAGTATAGTGACTTTCACTTTTTCCCTGCCCTGAAACAGCACCTGTCTAGAGTGTCTGGTACTCGCTTCACGTGTGACGATGACGTGAAAACAGCTGCAACAAAGTTGCTACATCAACAGGGATATAATTTTTTTTCGGTCAGGAATGGACAAGCTAGTCGTGCGGTCCGAAAAATGTCTGAATCGTCACGGTGATTTCGTCGAGAACATAGTGCTTCATATCCTTTGTCGCATTGCACAAACACTTCTTTGGTTGGTGAGTTTTCCTTTCTCCTACCCGAACGTGTAAACGTTTTTCTTGATAAGCCCAGAGGCTTACGATGAGTTGTTCATCCGTGCGCTTATGGCCCAGCCTCGCTTATTGCCGCCGTGATGTCAAAAAACCGTCAAGAAAATCGAGAGGACGGAGCGCTTACAATGAACCTACCTCTTCCTCATTCGAAGTACCTTGGTTCAGTTTTGAATCTGCAGCCGTTGTCACAGGAAAGATTAGAAACAATAGAACTGATCGGCACAAATTGGGTAGACTGTTGGTAATACAACTACAGTCGAGCTCGTATATATAACGAAGTTGAAGGAACAGCTGAAAACATTCGATATATGCGAACTTCTTTATAACCAAACTCCATACAGATAAAAAAAAAAAGGGGGGGGGACTAATTTTGGCATATTACATTATGTCAGGTCGAAACCAGTCAATCGCAAACTATTTATCAGTTAACCAAAGTTAAATACTTGTTAACTGAAAACTACAGCTAGCAAAAAAATACGAGGGAGATCTCCAATCGGCAAAATATTTAACGAATGTGAAAATTAAACTAACGAAAATTTGAAATTTCACCTGTTACATGCAGGTGTTCACAGAGGTGAAGATAACCCCGAGCCACTTTTAATTTTGAGCCCCCCCCCCCCCCCCCAGGTAAATTAAAAAATGAAGTGCGAAAACAATGATACAAAAAGTGTAAATTTGAGGTCTCCCGAGAATGTGGGGCCCCAAGTCAAATGGCCCTGCCTTGCAGAGGCTGCGGACATGTACGTCGGATACGTGAGCCAATTCTTGCTTGCTTTGTGGTTATCACGATCACTATTTTAAATGTTTTTCAACTTCCTCAGACGCGGGTCAAGATGCTTTTAGATGCAAAATAATCTCTAAGACTTGCTAAACTGAGATTAAGTGATTGAAAGGTGGCGAGGGAAGGGGATAAAATGGGATTTGCCCAGGAGATGTGTGTTTGGCAAGCGTGGGAGGAGTACGAAGTAGTTAAAAAGCATGAATGAAATACGGGATTACACCATATAATACAAATTTTGAAGATGACAGTCCGTCTTTTGGAGTAAATATGACCAGGATGGAAAGTCAGATAATATCCGAAAACTTGAAAATTTCGTCGTCCTGGAGCGGGAATCGAACCCATGTCTCCCACGTAGCGCCCGGGTATGGTATCTGCCATACCCGGGCGCCATCTATTAGCATACATATATCTACATGCTAATAGATAGCGGGTATGCTATATAGCATACCCGGGCGCTATCTGGGAGACGCGGGTTTGATTTCCGCTCCAAGTTTTCGGATATTATCTGATTTTCCATCCTGGTCATATTTACACCAAAAAGCGGATTGTCATCTTCAAATTTGTTGTAAAAAAGCAACTGAAACATTCTTGTCTTCATGGGAACTGACCTGTTTTTATTTATTTTTTTAAATTGAAGGTTTAACGTCCAACGTGAGCAACTCGATGGGCTATAAGCAGTCGTTCGTCCCTAATTTAGGGAGACTGGTTCCAGGGAAGGGAGAGAGCCAGCGCCATAAGACAAACACAAGATCTATGCCTCACCGGGATTCGAACCTGGACCCTTCTCGGAAGAATGGTCATAAGCCATCGCTTAGACTAAACAGTTGGGTTTTTCAGTACAGATGTTAAGCATCTGTTGCGTTTTCCCAGCACAGATGCTTAGACTAAGCTGTTGTGTTTCGCAGTACTGGGAAACACAACAGCAGGTAATTTGTTTTTCTAGTGAAAGAGGAAAATTTAAAAACTGGGTGAAAGCCACATTTTGTTTGCTGTTAACCTTTCTGAATTTCAGTATATGTTGTTTCTCCAATAAATATTTTTCGTAATATGTGGTTAAAATAACAAGGGAGAATATTACGAGGTTCAAGGGATTTATAAAAACTTCGGGTTTTTTTTTGTTTTGTTTTTTTTATTGGAGGTTTAACGACCACCGTGAGCAACTCAATGGGCTATAAGCAGTCGCCCGTCCCTAATTTAGGGTCACTGGTTCCAGGGAAGGGAGAGAGCCAGTGCCATAAGACAAACACAACATCCATGCCTCACCGGGATTCGAACCCGGACCCCGTTCGGACGAATGATCAGAGGCCATCGCTTAGACCACTGCGCCATTGGGGCGGCAAACTTCGGTTCAAGCGGAGGAGCTTCGTATTTATGCGAGCTCGTTATATGTGGGCTCGACTGTGTTTTTTTTTTTTGTTTGTTTTTTTCTTTATTGGGGGTTTAACGACCACCGTGAGCAACTCAGTGGGCTATAAAGCAGTCGCCCGTTCCTGATTTAGGGCTAAAGACTCCGGAGAAGGGAGAGAGCCAATGCCGTAAGACAAACACAACATCCATTCCTTACCGGAATTCGAACCCGGACCTACCTCGGACGAATGATCAGAAGCCATTGCTTACACCACTGCGACTCCAGGTGCTCAGGGCTAGACTGTATTAATAACTAATTAGAAGTTTTGCTAATTCTTGGCTCACAATGGCAGTTCCCACGTCTGCCTCGTATTTCTGCAAAAATTCCCAGTTTGTGCGATCCCAGCTTGGAGACCCCGAAAAACACTGTCAATCTGTCCTGAAAGGAAAGGAAAGAGCAATTACGTCGAAGTGGACCTGATCTGTCTCTAAGAAAAACTGAGTATATACCCGAAACTTGTGAAAGCTCCTTATCCCCTTCAGTGGTTAATGGAACGGTTGAATCTCTGAATTATCCGTTCCATTAACCCCTTCATTCGGCCAACATATGAACTACTTTCAAATTAGTAAAATGGGCCCGAAAATGTTTCGTGCGTGAACGCATTGAGCACTAAACAGATCACGGAAATCTTCCGGGAAAGAACGGTGCGGGCAGTAGACCTAGCCTCGAAATTTTTCAGGGCATACCACTTAAGAGGTTACTGGTCACGCCTGATTTTTTTTCTTCTTTTTTTTTTTTTTTTTTTTTATCGCAAGCACACAGAAATTAAGAAGAATGTGAAAACACCGATAAAGAAAATCTGCGACGGATGTGTGTGCGTTACAGAACTGACAAAAACGAATCAGACAAGTTGCAGGGGTAGTTAGTTATCTAATGCACCTTATTTAAGTCATGTGACGCGGTCCTTCAAGCCTTTCTTTTCCTGCTGCAAACAATAGCATTAAAGCACAGCATAGATTGCTTCTCCTGATTTTGTTCTTGCTGGGTGAACTGGTGACCCGTGGCGTAAGGGCAGGTGAATGAATTTCAACAAGCCACTGACTCAATACGAAGAACACTAGCAGAAGAAGCCCATCTAATAACATACATACAATTTCCATTCTCCGTACGTTATGGGAGTTACGCCATAAGCAAGTCCTAAAACACACGGCAATCAACAAAACTCCTGGTAGTGAACATCTACGCCTGCTTCACGGAGGAACTGATGTGAAATGTCCAACTAAAGTTCCCAAAGACTGAAATTTAAAAAGTCCGTGATCAGCTGAACTGTAAAAAAGTGGTGTGAATTCGCGTAAAATTCCTGAAAATAACGTTAAGCAAAGCTACCCCGTAGATCTCCGACGTTTAACGAAATTTCCGTTTTGAAATGTTTCGATTTTAACAGCGAAAACATTCAGTAGTTTTCATGATTTTTCAAAGCAACAGAAAGTTGTTTTTTTATTTCTTTTTGTGTGTGTGTGTGTGTGTGTGTGTGTGTTTTTTTTTTTTTTGATTGAAGGTTTAACGACCACAGTGTGCAACTGAATGGGCTATAAGCAGTCGCCCATCCCTAATTTAGGGCCATTAGGGCCACTGGTTCCACGGAAGGGAGAGGAGAGGAGAAAGCCGGTGCCGTAAGACAAACACAACATCCATGCCTCACCGGGATTCGGACCCGGACCCTTTCTCGGACGAATGATCATAAGCCATCGCTTAGACCACTGCGCCATTGGGGCGGCCAACACAGAACGTTCTGAAACTTTTGACGTTGAACTACGTCTTATGGTATGATACAGATTAGCGGTGGACGCGACATAATTGTATGACCGATTTCAACTCGCAATAACTCCGGGGTACCGTGGGCGTGGCAAGGGTGCTATAGTACCGTTTGATGGCGCACAGGTGACATTTAGTGGCAATTACATTAAAGAGCAATTGAAATAGAGATACCTATCTAGTAACGCGTAGCACCACTTTTCGCCCTGATGACGGCGGCGATTCGTCTCGGCATGGACTCGACAAGACACCGGAAGTGTTGGGAAGCCATACGGATCCACGACCCCTGAACAAGCTCCCACAGTTCACGAAGATTTGATGGAGGAGAGTCGGAGCCTCGAACATATCTCTCGATGGCATCCCAGATGTGCTCGATGGGATTGAGATCAGATGACCTAACTGGCCAAGGAAGCGAGGTCACGTCGGTGGAGTGTTCATCCAACCATTCGGATAAAATTCGGGAGCGATGGCACGGTGCATTGTCTTGTTGCAGGATGAGGTCCCCAGTGGGATGTTGAAGACGCGCAAACGGGAGCAAATGGTCGTCCAGGATATCCCGGTAACGTTGACCTGTGAGGCATGATGTTACACGTACCAGGGGTCCCATTTCAGTTCACGTAAACAGTCCCCAGACGTGAATGCCACCCCCACCAGCTTGAAGAGTACCCTGCTGGCAAGAAGGATCCATCGCTTCATGTGGTTTGCGCCGTACTCGTATCCTGACATCTGCATGTACCAACGTGAATCTCGACTCATCAGTTCAGGCAACATTTTTCCATATGTCTAAGGTCCAGTAGCGATGTTCCCGCGCCCATGCTAATTTTTGCACCCTGTGATGTGCGGTCAGCAGCGGTACCCTCGTGGGACGATGGCTTCTGTACCCCATAGCGAGGAGATGGTTCTGGATGGTGTGGCTGCTTACACGTTTTTGTGCACCAGCGTTAAATTGCCGAGTGAGTTCTTGCACTGTGGCCCGTCTATCCGCTGTTACAATGCGAGCAAGCCGACGATGACCCCGTTCATACACACGCTGTTGTCCACGGCAGTTGGCCCTTGCAGGGATGGTTTTACCGGCTTCGATGTACTCACGGTGCACCCGTGACACAGTGCCTCGTGAAAATGCCAGTTCCTGCACGACTTCCAAGATGGAGTGACCCATTCGTCGGGCCCCGACAATTTGCCCACGATCAAATGCGCTTAGATCCTTCGTCGTACCTATACTGCGTCCGACTCTTACTGATTCCCGTCGCATCACTCCTTATATTGTTGGATCGTTGCATACGTCATTTCGTTTCCGTTTACAGGGCCGCCCACATTTGCATAACGCCAGCTGTCTCTAATTCAATTGCTCTGCAGTGTATAAGTGGTGGGGCCGGCGGATCAATAGCAGCTCCGGGCCGCGGAAGGCTTAGAGGTCAACGTTCGTGACTGCCGTGGAGAAACCTCAAGTTCGATTCCAGTCAAGTACGAACGCTCGAACCGCTAAATATCCGCCGTGCGTCGGATGGGCGCGTTAAGCCGCCTGACCCCGGGTATACTGCCCCTAACCCTTCCCCGGTAATAAATAAAGGCGTCTTTTCTCCCCCTTTCTACCTAGCTTCCATGTGTCTTTCCTATCGGGCACTCTAGTCCAAATCTCCTACCTTCCTATTTCTAAGGGTTGTTTAAGACCTGGGGTCAGACACTCCCTGTCCTAAAATCTTCTACATCTGATCTGATCAATGGCAGTTCCTGTGCGACAAATCGCCGAAGTGGATGGCCATTTTTGTGCTCTGCGCCACGATTATACTTTTGTTTTCAATACTTCTGAACCAAAGATATTTAAACATTGATTTTGGTATGTAGTAAATGTTAACATACTGGGCCAGTCGTGTGAATTGAAAAAATTGGAATTGCAACTGTTACCAATAAGAGTAGATGGTAATGTGACTGTACTTTATTATTATTGCCCTGCTTAAATACTTTTAAACGATCGTGCCAAATCCGGTTATCTTGCACGGCACTTATACCATTGATGTTCCATGGACCATATAGGTGGACAGTGGAACCACTACCAGCATTAGCAACAATTTTAATCTTTTTTTTTTTTTTTTTTCGCGGATTTGTAGAATTAGCGGGAAAAAACATGGAAATCCTACGAAAATGCTAAGTTGAGCGCAGAAAGGGGCAGCGAAAATTGAAAAGACTGGCAGAACAGGAAATTAATTTATCCAAGAAACCCTAAACTACTGTATGCTGCAAACGCTATCGCGATGTAATACCACCGACGAAATAAATAAACTACATTACCAACACCCACTGTGTATTTTATTCAGGATCTTATCATAGACACAAGACAGGGTATACGTACTTCCATGTTTAAACACAGCGAGCTAATACACTTCGGCCCCATCGGGTTTTTTTTTTTTTTTGTTTTGTTTTGTTTAACTGACAATGACTTTCAATAATCATGAAAGAAATACGGGATTACACCATATACAAATTTTGAAGATATTCAAATAATATATTCAAATTAATCAAATTAATCGGAAACTTGAGACTTGGTCGTTCTGGGTGGTGTAGTGGTTAGCATAACCGGGCGCTATCTGGGAGACGCAGGTTCAAGTCCCGCTCCAGGACGATGAAAATTTTCAAGTTTTCGGATATTATCTGACTTACCATCCTTGTCACATTTACACCAAAAATCGCATTGTCATCTTCAAAATTTGACTTTCAATAATGTTTAAGAAACGGTGAAATGTACTATTTCATAGTATTATTTCGCAAAACTCTTAAGTATAAAATTTACTCTTGATACCTATAAAAGGCTTTGTGTTAAGGGGTCCATAGAGTAACACACAGATATTATACCTTTACTATCATCCGTACGACACTTGTACCCGGTTTCCTACGGTAACACACTATACAATAGCAGTTGCACCAGCTGAGGGAATATCCGTTGCCACAAAAACCTCGGTATAATGTGGTATACACCAAGGAGTCATTCCATTATGACCACTGCCAGCCTAGAGAAATGAGCCTGCCTGGAGACCAAACGGTGGCGCAGGTTAAGTTCAGAGTAGTATATATACAACCCGAGGACTGGCTTTGGCTTTGTGGTTAGGGAAATGGGCCCAAGATCATCGAGAATGGGAAACGCTGCCAATTTATCAGAGTTTCATAAAGAACAAACTGCAATAGCACGGTGGATCGGAACTACGATCTCTGAAACGGCGCAGCTTGTGGGTTGTTCACGTGCCGCTGTAGTGAGTACGTATAAAAAGTGGTGCAGCCACAAACGCTCAAGAGCCGCGGATGGCTTAGTGGTTAGCGAGTCAGACTATCAATGCAAAGGTCCTCAGGTTCGAACCTGGGCTGATCTTTCAGAGATGGTGTGATTTACTAACAATCGCTGAATATCCGCCGTGCATCGGACGAGCACGTTAAGTTACGGCCCCCAGGCTGGACCCACTGGTTAAATGGGTATCCTTTCCTATGCCCCCCCCTGAAATTCTCTAACCCCTCTGTGTGCAACATCGTACTTGTACGGTGGCGCCATCTACTGTACTCTAATCTCACTACAAACTGTTCGGTCAAAGTCGCTAGACTTGCTCTCATTCCTTCCGTTTCTGTGTCCTGCCCAAAAGGAGATCTCGCTGCCGATGGCTGGGACCTAAACTCTACTCACTGTGGACGGAAGTCCTACAAGAAAATGACAAATACTGTGACATGGTGAAATCACATCCACAAACGCTCAGAAATCCGATTCACGTACATCGTAAAACAAATTGCACACGGGTTGATGTTGTTGTTTTTTTGTCATTAATGCGAGTGATTTAGTCATTTTATTTTCTGTTGGAGCTTAATATTTTCTTGAATAGGTTTGTAATTTTTTTTTCTTTAGGAGGACAATTCACAAATTAAGCATTTTGCATCGTGATTTTTCGAAGCAACAAAATGATTTGCAGCTTGATATTTTAAAACTGACAATGATTTTCAGTTATCTTTAAAAACGGTGAAATGTACTCTTTTATAGTATTATTTCACACAAAAAACCTCATAAATACAAAATTTATCCATGATAACTATAATAACTTTTGTCTTATGTTGTCCAAGGACTGATACACTGACATCGTATAATCATCTGTACAACAAGATAAGTACCCGGTTTCTTATAGTAACAAAATACATAATAAATAGCTGGTGCACAAAATAGGCGAGAGAAGAAATTTCCTAAGCCACAATAAACAAAATTCATGCGATAATCCACAATTTCCGATCTCGCTACGGAACTTTAAAATTCGACAGGCAATTGAAATTTAAAAGTTAATCAAACCTCAAGTATTCTGACCAATCGCTCCTTTTACCTGTAATTTCTCGTCATACGTATACGGAAAAAGTGAAAACCGAGTTTTTCCACTCATGTACGAAAGGAATTGATTGTGGAAAAGTTTCTGAAAATTCGCAATTTTCCCGTGGTAAGAAAAACCCGTGAAATTCAGATTTCTTTCTGTTATTTCACAGAAAACGTTGTATCAGAAATATGCTTCGTTAATTCACGAAAGAAATGACGGAAAGTGGCTAGTGAATTTCAGATTTTTTTTTTTTTTTACATTGTAGGTACATCGCTTATGTCTCCCAAGCAGGATTCGAACCCTGGCACAACCCCAATGATTAGCGAAAAGCAGGAGCCTCTGAAATCGGGAATGAGAGACTCCATCCATAATTCAGCTGCACCGATTCCTCAGTAAAATGACACACACAGAAAAAAAGATTCTGTTATGCTAAATATCAGAACCAAATGACTTATAAATAATACATAACCGCAAGCGCTGATCACAAAAACAAAGAGGCCTCGCGTGTGCTTCGAATGCACATTTTATTCTGTACCCTAGTAAGTTTCATTTCTCATATCTTACCTTTAGATAATCTGAGGTTGACAATGCGCTAGGTCAAAGAACAACGCTGGACAAAAAAATAAGTGTCATTCATGATATGAAAGATGACAGTCATTTATTCCACCTGGTAAGAACCGGTCATAGTTCTTTTGCGGTAACAAGAGGCAAACATTCTCTTAGGTCTGCCATTATCTAACAGCCAAATGTTCATGACTTGAAGTAGGACGGTCAATCGCACAGCTATGACCAAAAATGGCATAGCACTCTGAAATGCTAAACCCTTATCTGATAATCTACACCAATTCTACTCACGGATACCCGTTTATATTTAATTAGCTGTACCATAATTACTGAAACCACTTAATTACATACTATTCAAGACGAGAATCAGCACACACACACAAGTACCTCGTGAGGATGTCGGCCACGCTAAGCCAATTAATTATGCATATAACCTCTAATCAATAGTTGCGACACACAGACGCTTCAGACTTTTTTTGTGTGTAGGTCTGAAGAAATTTCGTCTTACACGTAGAAACATAGCAGCTGTTAACCACGCCACTAAATATTCCACGTGCAACCGAGCCTCTCGTTCACAAAAGGAAAAATTCTAAATACAGTACGAACGTTCTTCGTATTCCTGCTACACAGATATATGCTCTTGAGCTTAATCAGCATGTCTTGCAAGCACTGACGCAGTGAAGTACCAAAATGTTCAGCAATGGAATAAAGGAGGAAGAACATGCAAAACACTTTGCAGTTTCAGTTTGGGGGAGAAACCATGCATTATTTTAAGAAAATGTTTCTAGAAGGTTTGTCGACATGAGTACCATCGGTCTACAAACGACATTTTTTTCAATCTAAAATTTAAAAGCTCATATGTTGCTGCAAATACATCAGAAGTGGAAATTAAGGTTTACGCCCCCTGGCGGCCAAACTATTTTTTACAAAAATTAGAAATTATGTGAAAACGATTTCCCATCAGGACCTTTACGCCCCCTAGCGGAAAGTTTATGAATTACTTGAAAATTTTGAAATTATATGAAAAACGTGTCACACTGAAAACACTATCCAACAAAGAATGATTTTTTCAAATCGGACTCCTAGAAGTAGAGATATTGACAAAAGTAAAATATACATCTACGCCCCCTGGCGGAGAAACTGTGGAATATTTTAAGAAGAAAATATTCCGAAAAAGTTTATCGATGTGAGTGGTATCAGTCTACGAAAGAATTTTTTCAATCGATATGTTAGAAGCTCAGATTTTATGGCAAATACATCAGAAGCAAAAATTAACACTTACGCCCCCTGGTGGCTAAAGTATTCACCAAAAATTTGAAATTATATGCAAAAGATTTTCCATCACGAGGTGCATCCGCTGAAGCAAAAATTTTTCAAATCGGAGTTTTAGAAGAAGTTATCGGGGAAATATAATTTACTTTTACGCCCCCTAGCGGAAAATCTATGCGTAATTTGAAAAAGTAACTATATCTGAAATACTCTTCGACATAAATGGAATCGAAAGATAAAAGAATTTTTTCAATCGGATGTTTAGAAGCAAATATTAACTAAAGAAGATGTGACTTCCAAAGTGGAATATATAGAGCTATGCAAGACAGCACGAAAAAGTATCACTGAAGACGTAAGGAAATTCAACTGTGAGCTAGTGAGGAAAGCAATTGAAAACAACCAAAGCCTAAAGATAGCAAAGGGACATCTCAGTAAGGGAAGAAAACAGATTATGGCTCTGAGAAAAGAAGATGGTTCTATAACAAGAAATAGAGGTGAAATTTTGACAAGAGTGAAAGATTTCTACTCCAAATTATATGAAAGGGATGATACATGTACTCCAGACATCATGAAAGGTACCAGAGTTCTTCCAGTCCTCCCAGCAGAAGTTGCACATGCAATCAAGAACATGAAGCGGGGGAAAGCTCCAGGAGAAGATGGAATTACTATAGACATCATACAAGAAGCAAGTGGAGAAATTGAAACAGTACTCGCCCAAATTTTCACTCGATGCCTTAATGAAGGGAAGATTCCTGAGGATTGGAACAATGCTACAATGATCCTGCTACATAAAAAAGGTGACATTGAGGATCTCAGGAACTACAGACCTATCAGCCTCCTATCAGTGGTTTATAAAATCTTCACTAAAGTTCTTTCACACCGCTTGAAGGTAACACTGGACATGGCTCAACCGAGAGAACAAGCTGGATTCAGGAGTGGCTACAGCACAATAGATCATATCCACGTACTGAGAGAACTAATTGAAAGAGCGAGGAATATGAACTTCCATTGTGCATGGCTTTTATCGATTATGAAAAAGCCTTTGATTCGGTGAAACCATCAGCAGTTACCACGGCTCTGAAATCCTGCGGTATTGAAGATGCATACATTAATATTATTAATAACATCTATGAAAATGCAAGTGCAAAGATTCGGCTGTTTGAAAATACAACACACATAAAAATTGGAAAGGGAGTGAGACAAGGTGACACCATATCTCCGAAGCTCTTTAATGCCACATTGGAAAATGTCTTTCAATCACTGAACTGGGAAAACAAAGGGATAAAGATTAATGGAGATTATCTAACCCACCTTCGTTTTGCTGATGACGTAGTCATTTTTGCAACTACCCCATCAGAGCTGCAGAGTATGATCCAGGAACTTGCTGACAAGAGTAAAGAAGTGGGATTAAAAATGAACTTTCAGAAGACAAAAGTGATGTTCAATGCTTTTACAAGAAATGAAGATTTATCGATTGATGGAGAAAAACTGGAGATAACAGATACGTATGTTTATCTTGGACAGCAGATATCAAGTGAGGGTCACATTGATGAAGAAATTAATCGGCGTACAAAACTTGCCTGGAGAGCTTTTGGAAGAAACAGCATAATTTTCAAGAGCAATATGCCATTATGTCTTAAAAGAAAAGTGTTTGATCAATGCATCCTTCCAGTGCTTACGTATGGTGCAGAGACGTGGACCTTAACTAAAAGAGACATACAAAGGCTGCAGACAACTCAAAGAAGCATGGAGAGGTGCATGCTTGGTATAACCAGGAGAGATAAGAAGAGGAACTCGTGGATCCGAAAAATGACAAGAGTGGAAGACATCATGATCAGAGTTAAATCCCTGAAATGGCAATGGGCTGGACATACTGCCAGAAGGACAGACCATAGATGGACAGCCGAAATTTTAGATTGGATTCCAAGGGACAGGAAAAGACCCAGAAAAAGACCACATGGGAGATGGGTGGATGAAATTCGTAAATATGCGGGAGTGACATGGAGGAGACTGGCACAAGACAGACCGTTGTGGAGGAAACTTGGGGAGACCTTCGTCCAGCAGTGGATTGATAATGGTTGACAATGATGATGATGATGATATGGAATAAAACGTATTTTTGAATTCGACATCTGCATTTACGCCCTCTAGCGGCGAAATTGTACATCGTAAAAAAAAACGAAATAAAGGATCATCATTCGCATGTTTCAAGCTTCCCAATGCAAAAAGAATTTTTCAAATCGGACTAATAGTTGCAGAGATAGCGTGGGTACGGATGGACGGACAAACCGGTAACATAAGCACGATCTTTTTTTACAAAAGGCGTGCTAAAAATGCATTGATACGCACTTTGCAGCGCATTAATTTATTCACGCCCCGTACTGGCGATATTTTTGTTACTCAACTCCCCTTTTTAAGTAGGATAATAGGAGTTCTGTGTGCAAGTCGGCACACATCTCTAATGCATTAACAGCGCCAACTATCTTGGAGTTAACAGTTTTTTAAACAGGAAAACGTGAAAAAAATTTCTCGATTCTAGGCAGCAGCTCCAAGTGAGACGTTCGATTCTCAGGAAACACACGGAATATTTTGGAGGGCACATCGTTTTTATCCTGTTGATACCGTTACCAAGCGGATTGCAACTCTTGCATGGGCGTTGAACAAGGTCATGGCGTTTCCCTGAAATGTTGAGTTCAAGTATTTGGTCATTGACTATGATGGGGGTGGTGAGTCGCTCGTGAAGTTGAAAAACTTGTCCCTGGAATATCCGGCTCAGTCAGAAGGAGGGATTCCATTGAAAAAGAAGCCATCTCATCAGACGGGCTGCTGAATCAGCGAGCGAGCGCTGGAGTGCGATTTCCCGGTCAGCCTTGCTTGTCTGTTTTTCGTAAACAAAGTCCTCATCTGCGCTGATGTGACTGACTTGCTAGCACCCGCTTCGTCACGCACATGATGATGGCCCAGAGACGTCCACGCTTCCGACCTTCACTTTCGACACACTGACCTCCATGTTTTGTATCCAGTTTCAAAAGATCTAACAAAACAAACCAAAAATGCACGCCGGGCTCTTTAATTGCGCTGCTCCTTAGCATGTTCCGGTTCGTTATAGAAAGAAACAATAACCGCAAGGAATTGTCTTAATTAACAATGAAAGTTCCGAGGCTAATCTGACTGATTTACCACCTGCCACTCACTACATTTCCTGCGAAGTCCGTATTTTAATTACTGCGTGGAACATTTTGAGACTTTTCGGCGGCAAAAATTGGCGGAACAACGGCACAGACACGTCCGAGAAAAAATTTACATGGATATAAATTTTCTTGTATTATAAAATCAGGGGTCATGTGATCTTAAGTTTCTATTCTCTTTGGACCCAACAAAAAGTGTGAAAATATAAAGTATCAAAATAATGAATACTAGAACTCCTTGTTTATGATATCTAAGAAAACGTTCGTCGTTTAGAAACGAAGACTAGTGCACAAAAATACCGGGTAATCCGTTTACGTAGGGATAATTTAAAAATGTTGTGGTATGCCTTGTAACAGATAACTCTACAGGACCTCCTTTGCGAACTCGGAAGAGTTAATAACGGGTGCACAGAGCCTTCCATGTGTTTTTTAACATCTGCGGAGCTATTTGTGCGAACGCTGCAGAAATTTTCACTTTCAAGTCATCCTGGCTTTGAAGTTGTTGTGCGTATATGGTGTTCTTTACAAACCCCCACACGAAGAAATCGGGGGAGTAAGATCCGGGGAGTTTTGCAGGCCAAGGAATAGGGCCATCGCGGCCACACCAGTTGTCATTGAATATGTTGTTCCTTACTTCTAGTGACCAATGGGGTGGGGCCCCGTCTTGCTATAAAATGACATCTTTATCCAACTGTGGTACCAAGAAAATCTATAGCAGGTCCAGATATGGTCCTGATCGTACAGTGTCCTGACAGAAGAAACAAGAAAAATGACACCGAATTTTCGGGTGTAATAAGCACGTCTTTTGAATCTGTTCTGACGCAAATTAAATTTATCAAAGCTATTCAAAGTCAATGGAACCGGTATGCAAAACAATAGATCTGACGAAAGAAAGATTTTCAATCGGGTTTTTAATCCCTCAGATATTGCTGTAAACGGAATCGTGAGCTTACGAACTCTTAGAAACAGAGATATCGACAAAAATAAGATGTGACTTTACGTCCCCTGGTGGGAAAACCATGCAATATTTTAGGAAGAAAGTATTCTCAAAAGATTTATCCGTATAAGCGGCATCGGTCCAAGAAAAAAAAATTAGTCGAGTTTTCAGGAGCCCAGATTTTGCAACAAATACTTCAGAAGCAGAAATTAACACTTATGACCCCTGGTGGCTAAACCATTTTTTACCAAACATTAGAAATTATGTGAAAAATATTTTCATTAAAGGTCTTGTATGCGATACAGGAAGAATTTTTTCAAATCTGAGCTTAAAAAGCAGAAATAACGCAGAAAACGCAATTTACCTTTGTGCCCCCTAGCGGAAAGTATAATTTACTTGAAAATTTTGAATTTATAGGAAAAACATTTCGCATCGGAAACACTACCCAACAAAGAAAGAATTTTTCAAATCGAACTCTTAGCAGTAGAGATATTGCCAAAAATAAGATATACGTCTACGCCCCCTGGCGTAGAAACCATGCACAATTTTAGGAAGAAAATGTTTCTAGAGGTTTGTCGACATGAGTAGTATCGGTCAACAAACGACGTTTTTTTCAATAGAGAATTTAGTAGCTCATATTTTGTTGCAAATACAACAACAGAAGCGGAAATTAGATTTACGCCCCCTGGTGGCCAAACTATTTTTTTACAAAAATTAGAACTTATGTGCAAACGATTTCCTATCAGGAGCTGTATCCGGTGCAAAAAGAATTTATGAAATCGGAGATTTAGAAGCAGAGATATAGGGGAAAACGCAATTTACCGCTACGCCCCTAGCGGAAAGTCTATGAATTACTTGAAAATTTTGAAATTATATGAAAAACATGACACACGGAAAACAACATCCAACAAAGAAGGAATTTTTCAAATCGGACTTCTAGAAGTAGAGATATTGACAAAAATAAGATATACATCTACGCCCCTGGCGGAGAAACTGTGGGATATTTTAAGAAGAAAATATTCCGAAAAGGTTCATCGATGTGAGTGGCATCAGTCCACGAAAAAATTTTTCAATCGATATTTTAGAAGCTCAGATTTTACGGCAAATACATCAGAAGCAAAAATTAACACTTACGCCCCCTGGTGGCCAAAGTATTCTTTACCAAAAATTTGAAATTATATACAAAAGATTTTCCATCAGGAGATGTATCCGCTGAAGAAAAAATTTTCAAATCGGAGTTTTAGAAGACGAGTTATCTGGGAAAATGTAATTTACTTTTACGCCTCCCTAGCGGAAAATCTATGCGTAATTTGAAAAAGTAACTATATCTAAAATACTCTTCGCCATAAATGGAATCGAAAGACAAAAAAAAAATTTCAATCGGATGTTTAGAAGCAAATATGTGGAATAAAACGTATTTTTGAATTCGACATCATCAGCATTTACGCACTCTACCGGTGAAATTGTACATCTTAAAAAAAAAATACGAAATGAAGGATCATCATTTGCATATTTCAAGTTTCCCAATGCAAAAAGAATGTTTCAAATCGGACTAATAGTTGCAGAGATATCGTGGGTACAGACGGACGCACAACCCGATAACGGAAGCACGATCTTTTTAAAAAACAAAAGACGTGCTAAAAAGGATCGTATAGCCAGTGACGACTCATACAGCACTACAGATTTACCTAACACGTGGCAAAGATTGAGTTCTCTGTATGAACTCTGAACGAATCAACAAACTGAGTCGTTGGCGAATGAATCTTTCCTGAAAAGAATCGATTCCGGAAAAGAGCCGATTACCTAAATGAATCAGTCAGAACTACTCAAAGTCAATGTCTCTGGAACTACTTTTTACTATAGACATCAAAATTTCACCACGGTGTCTGGATGAGGTTCATGTTCTAAGTCATAAGATCTCAACTTATTCAGAAGTGTGCGAATGCAATAAATTACGTGAACGTTTCGAAGCGAACTTACAAGAAACCCGAGGGGAACAAAAAAACAAATTTAAACTCAACTAAACCGGAAACTCACTTTTTTGGTATCCGCATGACGAGAAATTACCGGTAATAGGAGCGATTGGTGAGAATACTTGAGGTTTGATTAGCTTTTAAATTTCAAGTGTCTATCGAATTTTGAAGTTCAGTAGCGAGATCGGATATTGTGGATAACATATCGCATGAATTTTGTTTATTGTGGAATAGGATATTTCTTCTCCTCTCCACTATTTAATGCACCAGCTACTTATTATATATTATGTTACTGTAAGAAACCGGGTACTTAACTTATTGCACAGATGGTTATACGATGTTATTTTTCAGTCTTTGGACAACTTAAGAAAAAAGTAATTATAGCTATCAAGAGTAAATTTTATATTTAGGAGAGGTGTGTGTGTGTGTGTGTGTGTGTGTGTGTGTGTGTGTGTGTGTGTGTGTGTGTGTGAAATAACACTATAAAAAAGTGCATTTCATTTTTTTTAAAGATTAGTGAAAGTCATTGTCAGTTTAAAAAAATCAAGTTTCAAAGTATTTTGTTGCTTCGAAAAATCACGATGAAAAATGCTTAATTTGTGAAAAGTCCTACAAAAAAAATATAATTACAAACCTATTCAAAAAATAAGCCTCAACAGAAAATAAAACGACTAAATCACTCGCATTAATGACAAAAAAAATTTCATCGTCGCGGAATTCGTTTTACGAGGTACGCAATTCAGTTTGCCGAGCGTTTGTGGCGCAGTTGTTAAAGGCACGAATTACAAGTTGAGCCGGCTCTAACGACGGGGGTTCGATCCTGACCTTAGCGGAAGGATTGCCTGGGTAAGGGCTGACAAAAACACTTTCGTCGGCTTTGCGGAATTTCAGTTTAAATACGGAAAAACCTGAAATTGACTTTTCTGAAATAAACGGAATTTCTGTCTACAGAAAATCTGTGAAAATACGGGTTAAAATAAACGGGCACTTTTAAAAACGGAAATTTCCGAAAAAGACTGATACCTACCGGCAACTTTGCTGGACGTTATTTTCAGAAATTTTCCGTGAATTCACACCACTTATTTTTTACAGAATACTGTGTTGACGGTAACAATCATTTGTTTCTAAGTGATTGCATAATCTCTCTCTCTCTCTCTCTCTCTCTCTCTCTCTTGTTTTTACCGAAACACTAGAACACTAACGCATTCCCAAGGCTTCCGCGTATCTCAATATTTCAGCTCACTCATGATTTACAGTAGTTAATGCAGTACCAGCCAGTTTCACATATAGTTGGATGGCTTCCATTAGCCACTTGAAACGACCGTTCGTTGTGCCAACTGTGAGAGAGAAAGGGGGAAAAAAATCGGTCACTTTCCTTCTTTTTAAGTTATAAATGAATTTCTCAGTCACTGCGCTGAAACTTGCTAACTGCCATAAACTATTAATAGACAACAGAGGATGCACCCGCGCTCAAACAACAACTTTTACATAACTTGTGACGTACTAGCGCCGCCCACCTGCTTTTAAGCAGCAAAGTATTACCGCCATTTGAATTTACGGCAAACAGTAGCGGAACTTAGAATCGTGATAGATAAAATTTCGTCCACGTATGTGTCACATTGCCGCATATCACATATTACACGATATATCACTGCATAAAACTTTGGTTTCAACAATGTACAGGATGGTCCAAAAGTATTGCCCTATTTTTCGAAAATTAATAAAAAAAATAATAACTACCCTACTTACAGATTTGCAACGTTCGGAAAATAAACATCTGAAATGTTGTTGTCTATCACTGCGTGTAGATGGCGCTAGCTCTTCCTGTTCACAAGCTACAATGGCGAATGTCCAGGAAAAAGCGATTTGAGTGCCGTGGTTTTTTCACAGAGGTGGAGAGACATGTCTATATAACTCTCGTGTTTATGACAGCGTCCCAGTGGTCGCACATGAAACTACGATAGCGTCTGCCACGTGATACGGTACCAGTGGCTACATAAGTGGCACCGCTGAGAGAGTTGTACACATGGGCCGCGGGTGGCCTAGTGGGCAACGTTCGTGTCTGCCACGGAAAGGACCTCAGCTTCGATCCCAGGCAGGTACGAACACTCGATCCACTGAATATCCGCCGTGCGTCGGATGGGCACGTTAAGCCGTCGGACCCCGGGTACTGGCTCCCCGGTAATAAATAAGGGCGTCTTTCTCCCCCTTTCTACTTCGCTTCCGTGTCACTTTCCTATCGGGCACTCTAGACCAAATTTCCTAGCTTCCTATTTCTAAGGGCTGTTTAAGACTTGGGGTCAGACACGCCCTTCCTAAAATCCTCTACAAAAAAAGAAAAAAAAAAGAAAGAATTGTGCACATGAGCAGCGGATGGCTTAGTGGTCAACGTTCGTGACTGCCACGGAGGAACCTGATGTTCGATCCCGGATAGGTACGAACGCTCGAACCACTAAATGTCCGCTGTGCGTCGGATGCGCACGTTAAGCTGTCGGACCACGGGTACTGGCCCTCCGGTAATAAATAAGGGCGTCTTCCTTCCCGTTTCTACCTCGCTTCCTATCGGACACTCTAGCACAAATCTTCTAACTTTGTATTTTCTAAACGTTGTTTAAGACCTGCGGTCAGACACTCGCTGAAATCCTCTACACATAATCTAATCTGATCTAATCTGAGTTGTTAAACTCTTGAAAAAAGAAAAAGAAAAGGCAGACGGTTACGGTTCGATCTTTTAGTTCCATGTCCGTCCACTGGCGCGCTGTTCGATTAAGAACTTCGGGGCCAAATAGTTACCATCGGTCTCTATGGAAGATTTATCTCTGAGTCTCCTGCTCTGTAATTTTTTAAACGAAATCAGTAATTCAATCAAGTGCAAAGAAAATTTAGTACACGTTTCGGCTGGAATATCCTGTTGCTAAGAAACTTACGCATTGGAAAGATAAATTTCAAGAAACTGGTAGTGTGTTGGACAAGTCAAGAAGTCGACGTCCTGGTGTTTCGGAAAACGACGTGGAACGAGTACAGGAAAACATGTTTTCCGGCGCCAGAGGAAGTCAATCCGACAAACAGCTGCACAGACAGTTAGGACTGTCACGCACAACAATCATGCGAATTTTGCATAAAAATACTGCGGTTCGTTATAAGCGTACTAAGTCCAGATAGTTTAACGTTTGGAAGAGAACGATGATCGAATTTGCCTGTAACTTAACGGATCGTTTAGGTAATGACGAACACTTCCTTGATCGTGTGCTTTTTAGTGATGAGACGATATTCGCGTATCAAGAACAGTAATAGACGTAAGGTGTGCACATGGGATTTAGAAAACCAACATATCTTGCAAACTCATATTCGTGATAGCCCCAAAGTTAAACGTTTACAACAACATTGTCTCCTTTTTTCTTCGTGCAAAAATCTATCAACGCAAATGTCTTAGATATGCTAGAAAATTTCGCTGTGCTACAAGTCAAAGACCTTCAGCCAGATGTCATCTTTTAACTACACGGAGTTTCTCCCCACTGTAGAACATGTGTTAGCGACAACTTGGATACTGAAGACGCTGGATTGGCCGAGGTGGCGCAATTCCGTGGCCAGCTCGTTCACCTGATATAGCCCCTTCGGATAGATTTTTTTTTTTTTTTTTTTGAGGATTTGTCAAAGACAGAATACACTGAACAAAGGTGCGTGACTTGAACCTACAAGAACAGATTGTGAACGCCATTGCTGCTGTTGATATTGATTTATTACAACAGACAAGAAGAGAAAATGAGTACATGTTGGACATCTTCCGTACACCTAAGAGGAAACATATAGAAATGTACTGGTTTGCATCATTAAAAAAAAAAAAAAAAGAACTTTAGATACCCAGCAAACCTGATGCCGGTATGTGGTGTAGTTATTTTTTATTTATTTTTTAACAATTTCCTAAAAATAGGGCAAAATATACGGACCACCTTATATATACAGTACAGTGGGTTTAAAAAAAGGACTTTACAACCCTGAGAGTGAACAAAAATTTACTCAAGAGAACTTTTTTTGAGGCGTTAAAATCTGTAGCAAAACACCAACTTTTTATCCCACATAGTCACTATGGTTCGATGCGACTGTCATTAGTGATAAGACACACTAAAAACAATTGCTGAAAATCACGAGCCACTTTCCGTGATTCCTTTCGTGAATTAACGAAGCATATTTCTGATACAACCTTTTCCGTGAAATGACCGAGAGAAACCTGAATTTCACGGATTTTTCAAACGCCACGAAAAAATTCTGAATTTTCAGAAACCTTACCGCAATTCCTTTCTTATATTGACGATAAATTGCCGGTTTTAAGATGTGTTAACGGAAAATTCTGAATTTTCAGAAACCTTACCGCAATTCCTTTTTTATATTGACGATAAATTGCCGGTTTTAAGATGTGTTAACGGAAAATTCTGAATTTTCAGAAACCTTACCGCAATTCCTTTTTTATATTGACGATAAATTGCCGGTTCTAAGATGTGTTAACGGAAAATTCTGAATTTTCAGAAGCCTTACCGCAATTCCTTTCTTATATTGACGATAAATTGCCGGTTTTAAGATTTATTAACGGAAAATTCTGAATTTTCAGAAACCTTTCCACAATTCCTTTCGTATATTAACGGAAAAATTCTGTTCTCACTTTCCTCTGGCGCTGGAAAAATGTTTTCCTGTATACTAGTTCCACGTCGTCTTCCAAAACACCAGGACGTCGACTTCTTGGCTTGTCCAACACACTACCAGTTTCTTGAAATTTATCTTTCCAATTCGTAAGTTTCTTAGCATCAGGGATATTATAGCCGAAACGTGTACGAAATTTCGTTTCAAAAAGCCACAGAGCAGGAGACTCAGAGGTAAATCTTCCATAGAGACTCATGGTAACTATTTGGCCCCGAAGATCTCAATAGAACAGCGTCGCCAGTAGACGTACATGGAACTAAAAGATCGAACCGTAACCGTCTGGGGTTTTTTTTTTTTTTCTGCTTTTTTTCGAGTTTCCATTTCAGGTCAGATAATGCGTACAGGGATTTCAGGAAAGGAGTGTCTGACCGCAGGTCTTAAACAACCTTTAGAAAATACAAAGCTGGGAGATTTGGACTAGAGTGCCCGGGAAGCGAGGTAGAAAGGGGGGAAGAAGACGCCCTCATTTATTACCGGGGGACCAGTACCCGGGGTCCAACGGCTTAAAGTGCCCATCCGGCGCACGGCGGATATTTAGTGGTTCCAGCGTTCGTACCTGATCGAATCAGAGGTCTTCTCCGTGGCAGTCACGAAAGCTGACCACTAGGGACACCCGTGGCCCGATATCTACTGGTTACGCCCCATCGTGTTATGAATGATTCTAAAGCTCTCGTCAATAGTAAGTAGACCCCGTTTTCATAGCATCAAAAATGCATTTTTATAATGGCTCTTATGACATTTAGCATCAGGTTTTCGTAATTTAGGCAGATTGCAATGAGATATTGTTACGTTATGTGATGAAATAATGTTAGACGATAGTTTAGTAAAATATATTGCGGAGTAACAATGAAATTAACTACTGTTGCTTCACTTCATGGGACATCATTCAGATCGTTTGAACTATTTTCGTTACATCAATTGCTAGAATGCCGTTGTTGCACGATATAAGATGAAATTCAAATTTAACGATGAAAATTTGACTTTTATTTACACTGAATCAAAAGCTGAAAGTCAAAATCACATCACTAGATCTTTCATGCTGGCTCCCAGCACATCCTCAGATGAATTCTATTACAGGTATCGTACAAATTTGAAAACGAGTCCACCGTGGAACGTCGCTTTTGTTTATATACATCGCGTTCAGCTCCCGAAAAAACGTCACCATACTCTGACTTATGATTGTTGTGTCTTAATTGTTATTGGGCGAGTTCCGAAATAAAGTTCCAGTTATTGGTTTATTTGCTGCTTCTTGTTCGAAATTAACTGCATCCAAGTTGGAGGTATGAATCTGGGTACTTCATCGTTACAACATTTATCAGCGTTATTGACGATGTGTAAACTCTCCGCTATAGCAAAGTCGCATTTTTGTTTTTGTGAGAAGAAATAACTCTTGCCACATTCCACAGAGGGATGTGAGCTCCCTGGTTAACTAATCTTGCAAGTGCTGTAGAGTTTGAATGTGTTTTGACACTGTACTTGTGTTCCGCAATACGAAAGTTCAAATTCCTCATGGTGGATCCAATATAAATTCGATCTATGTCAACAGTATCCAGGGCCTGTAAAGGTATTTTGTAAACTCCGAATCTGCTATTACTCGGAATTTGTTCATTGTAAATAAATGTCAATTTTTCATCGTTAAATTTGAATTTCATCTTATATCGTGCAACGACGGCATTCTAGCAATTGATGTTATTGGCACGAATTTCGTCAACGACTTCAGTATTTTCGTTACATCGATTTTTTATCTACTTGGGATTTACTTTACTGCTCACGGAAAAGATGCATAGCATTAAAACTTAGCAAATGAAACTAGGATAGGACAAAATAAAAGCACAAGCGGCTCCCAAAACAAAACCAATTTCCAAAAAAAAAACGTTTTATTCAAAATGCCGATTGCACAGCTGGATACAGAATTTAAACCATCTGTATAACATCTACGAGATCCGATATTCATGCTTGTCATGCACATGTTCCTCCTACATTACAGGTTCATTTGTACAAATTGAGTGTCAGATGGTGTCTTCAGTTTTTCAGAGACTTGCACATGGGCTGTAGCTATCTTACTCTTAAGCTGTTTGAAGTTCCGCTTATGAGTATACACGACTTCCGTGACTATTTTTCCCGTTTCCTCTCAGCTCAGAATTCCTTGTACGCGTTCCCAAACTAACCACGGGCGCTCATAGCTGAGATATCCGGAGGGGGCAAACAAAAACTAACTACAAATAATATACAAACACACCATACGCAAATTTTCACTGTGCTTTTTGTAATGCAACCCATTTTTACCACACACACATAAATTAAACTGAAACCCAGAAAACCCAAATGTTATATAAAAAAATGATGGATAAACTAAATTTGACAGCTTACTGGGACAATATGTAAGTTTCTTTGTTGTAGTTGCCTTGCGCCACGAAACCCTAGTAATAACTTAATTAGCCAACAAGGAGATAAAAGTACCCACAAGAAAAAGTTCTCGAACAAACTTCAGGAGATCTTTGTCTAATACTGAATGGCTGCTGCACAGGATGCCATTATTTTGCTGCACACATACAGGGGTTGGACAGAATAATGTGAACACCATGCTCAGACACGTGACTTTTAATGCAGCTGCGTGCGTCACAATACGTAAAGGTATCCACCACTCTTTAGTTGCAATAGCTTTGTTTGGAACCTCAGGGTCCTGTTTAAGTGCACTTAAAGTGTCATGTTGCAAAATTTATTTCAGAGTGACTACAAAATGAGAGACTTAAAAACGGATTTCGAAAGAGGGCTAATTGTTGATGGCCGGTTAGTTGGTGTAACCATGGCAACAGTTGCCAGGGTAATGGGGGAATTGAGACAACATACTGTGTTCACGGCAAAACCTCGTCTGCGAAACACAAGAGAGGCAGGAAAACGACCCTGACTGACATTAAAGAGAATATGCTACCTGTAATAAGACCACGGCGCCAAAAATTAGTGCGGAGCTCAATCTGCTTCTCCAGACCCCAGTATTAACGAAAACAGTGCTCAGGGAACTGCATAAACAAGATATTCATGAAACAGAAGTCATCACTCTTTCCACGTTTATAAGTGAGTCACGGAAAAATTCTCATCGGCCGCCACCGGGAATCGAACCCAGGGCCTTCCAGTTACGCGCCGGGCATGCTACCACTGCCGACTCACTGCCACTCATCTTCTGTGTAGTTGTGTTCGGTTTCGTGATGTGCGTTTTCACTTCTTTAATTCTTATTTGTTGACCGAGGACGCTGCTATACGCTGCAGCGGCTCCTGGATGACTACCACGATACTGTCGCTGTCTTTTCACTTTTAAAACAAATTGACTTTTTTAAACGTATCTAGATTTTAGCCCTTCCACCATTCTCATTTTTCACTTTTACCGAATCAGCCAGATTTTAATCATTATACTATGTTTTTAATACTGTCTGTCTGGTTGCCTTGTGTTTGGCGCTCTGTGGCCACACACATGGCCCTTGCGCCATAAAAATTTAACAACCAACCAACATGCTAACACTGCACCACAGTGGCCTCGAATTCTCCAGACTCACATACGACTAACTGCCAAACCACAAGGCAGGTTGCTTCTTGGAGCCCCGCACAATGCTGGGGATTCATCAAAGATGGTAAGCAGCAACTGAACAAATAACTAGGAGGCGAATAAATAATTAATACACACAATTGACGTGGATTAGGAACATCAAAAAGAAGTCATCGCTCTTTCCACGTTTATAAGTGAGTCACGGAAAAATTCTCATCGACTCACTTATAAACGTGGAAAGAGCGATGACTTCTGTTTGATGTTCCTAATCCACGTCAGTTGTGTGTATTAAAGATATTCATGGCAAAGTTGCTATTGCAAAACTTCTGGTGGCTCTAATGAACGCACAACGGCGACGGTAGTGGTGCCAGGAGCATAACAACGTGGACTGCTGATACATGGAAGCGTGTAATGTAGTTGGAATCTACATTCACACTATTCCCAACCGCAGGACGTGTTTATGTGTGGAGAACACAGTCAGAAACGTACAATCCAGACTGTCTGCTCCCAACAGTGCAGCATGGTGGTGGTTCTGTCATGCTCTGGGTGGTCATATCGTGGTTTTTAGCAGGTCCCCTGATCACCTAGAAGAACGGATGACTGGCAAGAAGTATGTAACCATATTGGCTGACGAAGTTCATCCAATAGCTCAGGCATTGTTTCCTGCACTGGATGCCATCTATCAAGATGCTAACGCCCCAATTCACAGAGCTCGGAATGTCCAATCATGGTTTGAGGAACATGAACTTTCACACCTTCCTTGGCCTTCCCAGTCACCAGACCTAAACATCATCGAGCCACTGTGGTCTGTGTTGGAAAACAGAGTAAGATCCCGTTATCCTCCTCCTGCATCTCTCAAGGACCTGGAGCAGTTTCTGCATGAAGAATGGTGTAATATCCGACCATCGAGGATTTGTATGCGTCCATTCCAAGGAGGATTCAGGCGATTTTGAATGCCAAAGGTGGTCCCACACCCTACTAGAAATGTAAAACCTTTTTTTCCCTAGGTGTTCACATTATTTTGTCCAACCCCTGTATATCCATAATGTCAACAGAAAAATTAGCAATCAGAAGTAGTGTTATCACGAAATGCTTTATAATACCACTCAAGCACTGAAATCGTATAGTTCAGATTTTCAGGGGAGGGCAAGTGCGCCTCTGTCACCCCCCCCCTCCCGATATGGGCACCCATGGAAGCATGGCTTTGTGATAAAACAGTGTTCAGCAATAAATCCTCGTTCTGCTGTTGAATGAAGCACTGCTGTCTACGTCACACACAACAGACAATTTAACATGACTGCTCATTACCGGAATTCTGTTGTCTTTATTTACATTTATCAAGTTCAGCAATTCCGGTACATTCAGCCTCCTTCAGACACGAACAAGGAATGGAGATAAATATACTGGAAGAGTTGCTCTCTTAGGAATTTGGCGTCCGGCCAAAACAACTCCTCCTCTGATATGTTGCATTTGTGTATATACACTTATTATTCATACAGTCTGTAAGAAACGAAAAAAAAAATTATAAATTGCGAATCCGGGTCCCCTCATTCCGGAATAAGTCCTCTACCAATTGAGCTACGCGGACGTTCGTTATCGCTGCTATCTGCCTTTATGTCGTGTGCGTCCTGCTGGGCAGGCACGTCACAATAGGTTTAATAAGTTAGTAAAATCATGCAATGCATTGATTATGATACGCTTTCCAACATACCAGAAATCACTATTCAAGTTATTACTCAAGTTATGAGGATAATGGCTGTGGAATAAATATAGCTCCTGTGCCCTGACCTTTGACCCCATTCCGATTATATTCAACAGAGCCAGTTCCGCATATCTCCGGAACAACAAACTAAAGTTTTGTCTCGATAGAAGCATTTTTAATCAAGTTATGAGGATAATAGCTGTGGAATAAATGTCGGTCCTGTGTCCTGATCTTTGACCCCATTTCGATTATTTTCAACAGAACCGGTTCAGTATACTTCCGGAACAACACGATAAACTTTCGTCGCAATCGAAGCATTTTTACGTAAGTTATGATGTATAAGGGCAATGGAATGGATCCCGCTCATATGTCCTGACCTTTGACCCCATTTCTTCCATTTTCAATAGGGTTCGTCCCCAGGTGGTCCCCTACCACATACTAAAATATCACCGAAATCGAACCATTTTTACGCGAGTTATCGTGCGGACGGACAGGCAGACAGACGGACGGACAAAGTTGGAAATGAAATTATCATTCTGAAATTATTCCATTGAAATTATTTTCTACATAAACTGTAAATGTCTTAAAATATTTTTTATTATTTTTTTCACGGACCAGTAGGTATTTTGGTGGACCAGTGGTTTATAAATTCTAGTGGCCCACTGGACCAGTAGAAGATTTATTTCTAATTCTAACACTGCACTGGTGGACAAGAACTAAGTTGGGGAAGTAAAAAAATTCATATATCAGTAAAACGACTGACTAGAATTTAATGAAATTCGGTAGAGAGGTACATCATCCCATTAAAAAGAATATATGCAAAGAGGAACGCCACGCACATAAGGGCAACTTGTAAAGGCGAACGCAGATACGCTGTTCATCGTATCCCGTACACTCCAACGCCCGTCAGCTTGCACGTGAGTGTTGAGAAGATGCAGGCGAATACCCGGAATCGATTGGTGAATTCAGAGACGGGAGCTCCCATCGATAGGCTGCTTGGCAAGATGGGCCAAAGACAAGGTAGACAGAAGGTTTAACGTCTCTCGGATGGTCCTCTTCAGGATACGGCGACGATATCAGAAATCCGGAAGGTGTGACTCAACGACTACTTCCACATCGGCCAAGTGTCACAGCATCCCAGGATGAACGATACCTGACCATAACAGCCAGAAGGAAAAGCTTTACGAAAGCCACATAGCTCGCTGTCGAGATCGCCTGTGTTTCAGGCATGATAGTGTCAAGGTGAACTGCATCCAGGCTAGAGATGCGTCAGAAAGCACTACTGAAAAATCAATGGAATGGCACCGTTAGGATTAATGATACAAAGTAACAGTTCCAAAATCACTGTTAAGGTGTCACCATCAGCCGTGTCACGATCAGGGCATTGCTTCGGAGACGAACAAGCCTTCCTGACTTCAACACTCATGTTTCTCATCTAGCATTTTCACCACCATTTCGCCCGATGGGATTAGGGAGATACCGAACTCGCTCTTCTCATCTTTAGCGGTTAAAGGCGGCCACGGACACACACGTTTGAGTGTCACGCCAGCAAACGGAGGAGTTTTGTGCCTGAGGCGGCATGTAGCGTGGAGTGAAGAGGATTTCGCGTAGGCGTTGAAGAGCTTCACTCCACGCTACATACCGCCTCAGGCACAAAACTCCTCCGTTTGCTGGCGTGACACTCAAACGTGTGTGTCCGTGGCCGCCTTTAACCGCTAAAGATGAGAAGAGCGAGTTCGGTATCTCCCTAATCCCATCGGGCGAAATGGTGGTGAAAATGCTAGATGAGAAACAGAACAGGAAGGAATCTCCCCTTTCCGCAACCTGAAATGCTGAGAATAAGAGTTACGTGTCACATGATTCTCCGTTCTGTTCCTGCTTCATATCGTGTCCAACACAAACGGTAATTTTCTCACTGTTACAAGTAAAACAAAGACTTGCCGTCACCACTTTTGTAAAGGGTGATTTGTCACTGCTTAAAGTCACCGTTACTTCCGCAGAACTTTTGCTGTCGTCAGTGTGACACGAAAAATTACTGTTAAGCCTACCTCTAACCCAGACTACTTCCTTAGAAGGGTTTGTATTCAAGAAGACTGGTGATTTGCCTTACCCTCACTCTAAGAAGAGCTGCAGAAACTGTGCAAGCAATATTACACCTGGAACGAAAAGAAGTAAGCTCGCGTGCTCTTCACCTCAGAGTTGCCCCTTCCCGTCTGGCTATGGATCCCCGGCGTGTGCTCATCTGGAGAACACGCGGAACAAGCCACCGTTCCCGCAACATCCGGGAACGAGACCACCATACAAGGAAAAAAAGGTCTTGTGTAGGAAGATACAATGCTTGTTGGTCGTAAGTCATTCACGTGCTTGAGGATGGTATCGTGTATGCACAAAAGGTACGTAGAAGAGACATTTGATTCCTATGTAAGGCTTTATAGGAGCGCAGTAAGTCCCTAGAAAAATTTTATGTATGATTACCCGTCGTCATTCGGCTCGGCTATTCGACGAATATCTGATCGGACATCCCATCCAACGGGTAGAATGGCCCAGCCTAGTCCCCACTTTCTATTCCTATGCATTGCATGCTTGCTGCGTATTTTTTTTTATTTTTTTTTTTTTTTTTTTGGTCACCGTCTGATATATCTTTCACCTGATTTCATTCAAGTATTTAGTTAGGCTGCTATATCAACTTTTATGTTAGTAGTTTAACTTTTGTCCACCAATGTATATTTAAACAAGGCGCTACAGCATCTGATTTCATCAGAACACTTCCAAGCTTTCTGCGTAAAATAGCAGTACTTATGCAGTGTTCATGTTTGTCCCACAACCACTAATGTTGAATGGATTTTTTTTTTTTTTTTTTAAATTTCAGGTAGAGTTTCTGCTCCTGCAGAAGCTTCTAACTAGCCAAATTTCATCGTGATCGCTACATAAGCTCTTTAGTTTCTTCGTACAAACTAGAGCCTGCTTTAAGAACACAAATTTGACTCGACACCATTGTGTCAAATTTGTGTACTACAGCAGGCTCTGTACTCTGGGTCAACCTAAGAGTGAGAAACAGCTACCTCCGCTACGAAAAGTAGTTCCTAGAATTTTGAGCTAAAACTAGTAAAATTATTACTTAGAATCCATTTTTGTTTGCTCAGCAGTTTATCAGACAAAATTGCCATCTAAAAAAAGTTCCAGAAGTTAGTGCGCTTTTGGAAATAAATTTGTTATGAGAAGTTGCTGAATCAAGAGCTTCGCACTTTCGGCTGTTTCTGCCCACTTGGGATATAACTCGGACAGGGGATGGGGTGGAAGACCTCTCCCAACATTAGCAACACAGAGACAATAAATTGACAATCGGGGAAACTCGAAGGGTAGGTTACTTAAACAGGCAGTAGGGGAAGCAGTTCCACCTCCACCAGACCCCCACTCAAATCCCCCACTGCTTGTGAGATGTGTGGGGGATCAGAAAGGAAACAGTAAAAGATAACAGTAACGCGGTTGGATACCGTTCTTCGTTCCACGACGAGTCGTGATAAGGCTCTCCCGCCTTTAACAACAGTACACTTTTAGCGTGACTTGGAGTAGACAGCTACCTACTGCCTGTTTAAGTTTGTAAACAAATCTGACACGACATCATTTAAGACTCATTCCTAACTTTGCCTAGCAATTACGAAAATTATATTCACATACCGAACCATCATCTTAATTGAAAACAACCGTTCCCAATCCACTGCTGGATGAAGGTCTACAAATCTGTCTTAAGCAACTGTTTTCCATGTCACTCCACTATGCTTTCGAATTTCATCCATCCATCCATCTCCCTCGCGGTCTTCTTCAATCCCTTGTTAGTAGTCTAGTATTTCAGTTGTCCAAAGGTGTGTGCGATCAGTTCTAGGCATATATCTAGCCCATTTGCACTTCAGGATCTTTTATCATAATGTCATCAACTCTTGTCATTTTCCAGATCAATCAGTTCCTTTTGCTATCTTTCTCAGATACACAAAGCATGCATGCATCATCAACCTCTGCAAATCTCTTTTAGTTAAGGACCATCCCCGAATAACGACCCCGAAATCTTTCCATACGTACGTTGTTAATGCACACACTGTACAAGCTAAGAACAATGGTATTTATTCCGTTGTACAGACACCGTGCAGCCCAAGTACCACCTTAATCCACATTTCATTAAAATTACGACACTGAGTTCACGGCGACTGGATTTTAAAGTACCGTACACACGGCTAGTAAAATATTTTGTTCAAATTTAAATTTTTACATTCTGTATTAATGCAAAGATTGACAATACTGTATTTATACTGTAACGGCAACTCTCCTAAAATTCGGCCAACAACGTTGGATCAGACGTTCACCATCTGTCTCTCCTTGTTCTAGACAGAAAATAATAAAAATTATAAAAGTAATACGATAACACCGAAGTATGCTGCCCAAAATACAAGGACTTGAGAAAAGAAATTTAACATTATCACAACACAACCCTGCCTATAAATTCACTTCCGTTACTTCACGATTATCGACGGAAGGCAATTTGGGACACTTCCGGTTAGCAACAGCCAGAGAGAAATACGATCCTGGACGTACTCTGCGATAAACTTAACTAATACTTTCCTTAAGGAAAAAAAAAAAAAAGGGGGGGGGGGAGGATTGCGAAACTTTGCAACTTTGTTGGGCATTCATTGTTTTCTAATAAAAAATGCATTAAGAGCTAACTCAGACTACAATTTAATTGTAACAACCGCGACAATATTTCGCTATTTATTTTAAATTTCCCAATTTCGACATCCACTGACATAAATATAAATGTCGTAAAAATTACATGTGCATTTCTGCGGATACCATGTCTCGCATGTAAAGCCACATCGCAATTTTTCTATTTCGCTCTTGTCATTTTCTTTATCCACGAGTTCCTCTTCTTATCTTTCCTGGTAACACCAAGTATGCATCTCTCCATGCTTCTTTCAGTTGTCTGCAGCCTTTGTATGTCTCTTTTAGTTAAGGTCCAAGTCTCTGTGTTGCATCACTCGGGAGCGAGTGCGCACCTTTTCACTGTATTGGAAATTGAGAAGTAATCGGAAAAGCGGAAAAGAAATGGAAAAAAAAAAATTAATCAAATGAATGGGAGAGATTTTGGGGAGCTGGTGTAAGAATTATTAAAATAAGGATTTTATAAACTTCACGCTCTTCAGACGCTCTGCATTTCACAATTTAATTTTCCCCTTAGATTTTCTTCCGTGTGTTCGCGCCTAGGAAGGTCAGGAAAGTACCGCTCTTCCCCTTCACATCCACCCCACCCTCTCTCTCTTTCTCTCAGAGTCGAAGGGTTTCCAGCAGTCCGCTTGCTGTGGCATGGGACCGCGGGGCATCCTTTCCCTAACTGCTACGAGCCAGCAATATTGGGTAAGACATAGTAATTCAAGTCAGAGAAATGGCGGGAAACCCAGAGCAAATCAGATCGGGAAATGATAATTGTTTGACCAATCTGTAAATTGGTAGGAGGATCCGGGAAGAAAAAATTTTTGGTAGGTCAGGAAGAGAGGAGATAGCATGAATACTTCGAAAGAAGGATGACAGAAGTCAGAGTTGGCATAAGCACTTCAGGAAGAGAGGAGATAGCATGAATACTGCGAAAGAAGGATGACAGAAGTCAGAGTTGGCATAAGCACTTCAGGAAGAGAGGAGATAGCATAAAAACTTCGCTAGAATGATATTCCAGCCCTCATCGTGGGATAGAAGGTAGGATAATCCGACCTTAAAGTTTCCTCTTGTTTACATAATTAGTATGTTGAACCGAAAATTAAAGAAGAGCATAATAGACTAAGTTAAGGTTGAAAGTAAAACCAGCTCTAAATTAATGCTGAGAAAAGTAGGGCAGAAATAGACTAAGTTAAGGTTGAAAGTAAAACCAGCTCCAAACTAATGCTGAGAAAAGTAGGGCAGAAATAGAAGAATAATGAAATGGTTGAGTAAAGTAAATACCATTGATCAGAGCAGGAAATTGTGTAGTATAGGGAATCATTTTTAGTAAATTATGTTTCGAAATATTTCAGAATTATATTAAATGAAAATAAGAAATTAAAGTTAACCTTTAAATAAATAATTTTGCTAAAAGGGTCTTCAAACATTTTCATATGAGTGAGTGTATATTTTACTAGATTTCAAGCCTTCATCAGGCAAAATAAACATATTTTATTTTCCCGTTATTATGAGTCGGCTACATTTCATTTGAGTGTACAATTTTGTAAAGTAAAAAAAAAGGTTAATAACGATTGAGTGTTGGATGTGTGAATAAATGATTTGGGATGAATGTTCAGAAAAATCCTCCAGTGCAATACTGAGTAACTTACGCATCAGTGCTAGTAAACAAATCAAAATTTGTAAGTTAACGAATTATTCAAAAAGAAATGAAAAGCTAGACGATTACTTTAAAACATTGCGGCACTCAGCGGACCCCGATACACGGAACGTCGGCTGGGTGAAACACAACGCCCATCCTCGAATAGCGAGCCTGTGTTTTCTCTAATACTGGGAAAACATAGTTTTTGAGATTCGAGTGATTACCCTTATTACTAATAATGACGCGGGGCAATCCAAAAGCCCCCCTCAGCATCTGCACCATACGTAAGCACTGGAAGGATGCATTGATCAAACACTTTTCTTTTAAGACATAATGGCATATTGCTCTTGAAAATTATGCTGTTTCTTCCAAAAGCTCTCCAGGCAAGTTTTGTACGCCGATTAATTTCATCATCAATGTGATCCTTCGCTTGATATCTGCTGTCTAAGGTAAATGTAGGTATCGGTTATCTCCATCCAGCTTTTCCCCATTAATCGATAAATCTTTTTTTGAAAAAGCACATTGTACATCCGTTTTGTCTTCTGAAAGTTCATTTTTAATCCCACTTCTTTACTCGTGTCAGCAATTTCTTCGATCATACTCTGCAGCTCTGAAGGGGCAGTTGCAAAAATGACTAAGCCATCAGCAAAACGAAGGTGAGTTCAATAATCTCCGTTAATCTTTATCCCTTTGTTTTCCCTGTTCAATGATGGAAGGACATTTTGCAATATGGCATTAAAGAGTTTGGGAGATATGGTGTCACCTTGTCTCACTTCCTTTCCAAATTTTGTTGGTGATGTATACCCGAATAACTGAACCTTTGCACTTGCATTTCCATATATGTTACTAATAATACTAATGTATTATTAGTATTATTAGTAACATATATGGCCTTTTTATAATCGATAAAAGACGCACATAATGGGAGTTTATATTCCCTCGTTCTTTCAGTTAGTTTTCTCAGAACATGGATATAGTCTATAGTGCTGTAGATAGCCACTCCTGAATCCAGCTTGTTCTCTCGGTTGAGCCATGTCCAGTGTTACCTTCAAGCTATGTGAAAGAACCTTAGTTATGATTTTATAAACCACTGATAGGAGGCTGATGGGCGTGTAGTTCCTGAGATCCTCAACTTTATTTTTTTTTTTTTTTTTTTATGTAGCAGGATTATTGTAGCATTGTTCCAATCCTTAGTAACCTTCCCTTCATTGAGACATCTAGTGAAAAATTGGGAGAGTCTAGTTTTAATTTCTCCACCTGCTTCTTGTATGATTGCTTCTCCTGGAGCTCTTCCCCATTTCATGTTCTTAATTGCATGTGTAACTCATGTTCTTAATCGCATGTGTAACCATCTATTTTTGTTGCTGTTCACTTTGGTTAGTTTCCTGTTAACTTCAAAGATGTCTACTGCTTCAGGTGTTAGATCTTCTAGAGCAGAGAATCTGTTTTACACACACACACACACACACACACACACACACACACACACATATATATATATATATATATAGCATGCATGCATGCATCATCAACCTCTGCAAATCTCTTTTAGTTAAGGTTCATCCCCGAATAACGACCCCGAAATCTTTCCATACGTACGTTGTTAATGCACACACTGTACAAGCTAAGAACAATGATATTTATTCCGTTGTACAGACACCGTGCAGCCCAAGTACCACCTTAATCCACATTTCATTAAAATTACGATACTGAGTTCTGCTTTACACACATATTATATATATATATATATATATATATAGGGATGCAAGGTCAGGTGATGCGTAACATCACAGCCTCTCCTTGACAAATGTCAACCCCGCCTTCTCGTGGTGCATCCTGTTCCCACTAAAGGGGCTCTGACGACCGCCCATAGCGGTATAACTATACCATCGGGATCAGAGGAAATTCTATCCCACACTCACCAACCCGCTTGGCCAGCGTGGTGAGTTATGGCCAAACCACTCCAAAATGATTCCACAACTTAAATCTTGGCCCTCAGTCTCCGGCAGCTGGAATGTACCTGGCCAAGGCAGCGGCCAGTGCGACATGAAGGCAGAGGGTGCTAAGAATCCCCGGAGGACCGGACTAGGCTGCCATCTGATGCTGACCTTGGCTACTTACAATGGACGCTCCCTATCTTCTGATTCAAGGCTTCTTGAATTGGAAGAGGAACTACAAAGGATCAAGTGGGACATCGTGGGGCTAAGTGAGGTAAGGAGAAAAGGAGAAGATCTCATCGAACTGAAAAGTGGACACCTCTTCTACTATCGTGGGACAGATACTGGCAGAACTAGTGGTGTTGGATTTATAATAAACAAGAAACTGAAGGATAAAGTTGTAGAAGTTGAAAGTTCCTCTGACAGAGCTGCACGACTTGTTATCCAACTCTCGAAAAGATACCAGGCTCAGATTATTCAAACTTATGCACCCACCACAAGTCATCCTGAAGAAGAAATTGAAGAATTTTATGAGGAAATTTGTCATCTAAATAATAAAGGTAAGCAGCACTTGAAAATAATTATGGGAGATTTCAATGCAAAAATAGGGCAACGGCAACAGAATGAAACTTCAGTAGGTAAATTCGGTCATGGCAACAGAAACCAGCGTGGAAATACTCTCGTTGAGTTTGCAGAGGCAGAAGGGTTTTTCATCTTGAACTCCTTCTTCAAGAAAAAGCCACACAGGAAATGGACATGGAGACATCCAAATGGGACCACAAGTGAAATTGATTTTTATTATGTGTAACAAAAAATTCGTCATAGAAGACTGCAGTGTGCTAAACAAGTTCAACACAGGTAGTGACCATAGATTGGTGAGATGTAAGATGCACCTCAACACTAAACTTGAACGTGGCAAGCTCATAAGACAAACAAAATCTATTGACATAACCAACCTTAAAAAACACCATAATACCTTCAAGTTAGAACTGAAGAACAGGTTCTCTGCTTTAGAAGGCCTAACATCGGAAAAAGTGGACATCTCTGAAGTTAACAGAAAAGTAACCAAAGCTCTTATGGAAACAGCAACAAAATTAGCTGGGTCTAAGAACAAGTTGCATGTGAACAAATTATCAGGAAAAACCAAAATGTTGATGCAAAAAAGAAGAGAGATGAGGACAACTAAAGAAGATGTGACTTCCAAAGTGGAATATATAGAGCTATGCAAGACAGTAAGAAAAAGTATCACTGAAGACGTAAGGAAATTCAACTGTGAACTAGTGAGGAAAGCAATTGAAAACAACCAAAGCCTAAAGATAGCAAAGGGACATCTCAGTAAGGGAAGAAAACAGATTATGGCACTGAGAAAAGAAGATGGTTCTGTAACAAGAAATAGAGGCGAAATTTTGACAAGAGTGAAAGATTTCTACTCCAAATTATATGAAAGGGATGATATATGCACTCCAGACATCATGAAAGATACCAGTACCAGAGTTCCTCCAGTCCTTCCAGCAGAAGTTGCACATGCAATCAAGAACATGAAGCGAGGAAAAGCTCCAGGAGAAGATGGAATTACTGTAGACATCATACAAGAAGCAAGTGGAGAAATCGAAACAGTACTCGCCCAAATTTTCACTCGATGCCTTAATGAAGGAAAGATTCCTGAGGATTGGAACACCGCTACAATGATCCTGCTACATAAGAAAGGTGACATTGAGGATCTCGGAAACTACAGACCTATCAGCCTCCTATCAGTAGTTTATAAAATCTTCACTAAAGTTCTTTCACACCGCTTGAAGGTAGCACTAGACATGGCTCAACCGAGAGAACAAGCTGGATTCAGGAGTGGCTACAGCACAATAGATCATATCCACGTGCTGAGAGAACTAATTGAAAGAGCGAGGGAATATGAACTTCCATTGTGCATGGCTTTTATCGATTATGAAAAAGCCTTTGATTCGGTGAAACCATCAGCAGTTACAATGGCCCTGAAAACCTGCGGTATTGAAGATGCATACATTAATATTATTAATAACATCTATGAAAATGCAAGTGCAAAGATTAGGCTGTTTGAAAATACAACACACGTAAAAATTGGAAAGGGAGTGAGACAAGGTGACACCATATCTCCGAAGCTCTTTAATGCCACATTGGAGGGTGTTTTTCAGTCGCTGAGCTGGGAAAACAAGGGGATAAAGATTAATGGAGATTATCTAACCCACCTTCGTTTTGCTGATGACGTAGTCATTTTTGCAACTACCCCATCAGAGCTGCAGAGTATGATCCAGGAACTTGCTGACAAGAGTAAAGAAGTGGGATTAAAAATGAACTTTCAGAAGACAAAAGTGATGTTCAATGCTTTTACAAGAAATGAAGATTTATCGATTGATGGAGAAAAGCTGGAGATAACAGACACGTACGTTTATCTTGGACAGCAGATATCAAGTGAGGGTCACATTGATGAAGAAATTAATCGGCGTACAAAACTTGCCTGGAGAGCTTTTGGAAGAAACAGCATAATTTTCAAGAGCAATATGCCATTATGTCTTAAAAGAAAAGTGTTTGATCAATGCATCCTTCCAGTGCTTACGTATGGTGCAGAGACGTGGACCTTAACTAAAAGAGACATACAAAGGCTGCAGACAACTCAACGTAGCATGGAGAGGTGCATGCTTGGTGTAACCAGGAGAGATAAGAAGAGGAACTCGTGGATCCGAAAAATGACAAGAGTGGAAGACATCATGATCAGAGTTAAATCCCTGAAATGGCAATGGGCTGGACATACTGCCAGAAGGACAGATCATCGATGGACAGCCGAAATTTTAGATTGGATTCCAAGGGACAGGAAAAGACCCAGAAGAAGACCACATAGGAGATGGGTGGATGAAATTCGAAAGTATGCAGGGGTGACATGGAGGAGACTGGCACAAGACAGACCGTTGTGGAGGAAACTTGGGGAGACCTTCGTCCAGCAGTGGATTGATAATGGTTGACAATGATGATGATGATATATATATATACTTAAGAGCAAAACTGAAGACTAAGGAAAAAATTTTAGAATTTAAAACGAAGGGTGCCAAATAACCTGAAAATCAAAACGCGCAACGCAGCAGTTTTGAAAATTCATAATTCACATTCTATAAAGAAGATACCTAAGCAAAAAAATACATATATAATTTTGACTCACACCTAGTACAACATAGAAAAAGTTATGTATCTACCTGTGTGAGTAAAAGGAGAAAAGATAAAAAAATAAAATAAAACAACTGAATGTAGAAGGTGTCGAGAATACTGAGCCTTGGCTTTATCAAGGACCAGCAAAAACTCTGCATTTTCTCACTTCCACAAAGACCTAGTTGGAAATGGGTTTCTGCAAGGCCATAGATGCAAGTAACATTCCCACCTAAAATAGTTTAAAAAATATATATATAAGTCATGTCCTCCGTAGAGTAGCATGACCTAGCACTAGTTAACAATTTCGCTTGCATCCATTAACCTTCATGGCCCGACCCATGCTCTTCATCTGTTACTATTAAACAGAGAGAAGAAGTATATGTTTTATTATTATTTTTTTTTTTCTTTTTTTTTTTTTTTTTTTTATATATATTTTTTTTTATTACTATTTTTTTTACTTAAGGTTTTTTTTTTCATTTTCTAATTTTTCTTTTTTAGTTTGTTTTGGATGCAGCTTTTTGGAGTGTAGTTTATACTCGAGTTTGGTCTTTTCTTGGACTGCTTATTTCTAAAAGTTTTTCCTAGTTGGTATGCTCAGAATTTGTATGTTTTGGCCCAAGTGGAGTTCTAAGGACGATGAAAGGATTGGAGGTCAGCTCAGATATTTTAAGTCCTCCCGCTCGGTTAGGCTAGCACCCTTTCCCATAGTGTATGAACTCGCTGGCAAAGGTAATCTAAAGTTATGAAATGACAAACGTTGTTTGACATGTAAATCTGCAGATCCTAACCTCTATTCTTATGTTGAGGATAATTGCTCCAACAAGTTTTGCAAAGCCTACAATACCATCTATAAGCTCACCTGTACTGTCTGCAACCTTAGCTATATTGGCCAAAGTAAAAATCCTCTTCCTCTTAGGATTAATGGTCACAGGTCTCTAGTAAACAAGTTCTCTAATTCAGGAGTGAACCCCTCCACAAACGCCAACCAGTACTCTACCTTTGAATTAGAGCATTTCCATACTCATGGTTTTGACAAAGTGAAAATAGAGGTACTACATATTATCCCTGACCTCTATGCTCGGCTAGAAACTGAATCCCTTGAAATTTTGCAGCATCAGTCTCTTTATCCCTATGGCCTTAATTCCACTCTATCTGACAATAAGCATAATCAGCATAAATTTTCAATTCGTGAACTCTTCTTTCTTGTTAATAATAAGAGCTGCTCTAGAGGTAATAGAGGACAGAGGTTATTTCGCACTTCAAGCAAAGTTGATTTTGCTAACTTGCTAAAAACTCTGGAAGGCTTTAAAACTGGCACTAATTTTGTTAAAAATACTTACAAAATTCTCAAGTCCTTCAAGCACTCTGTCCTTAAATGTTTTTTCAAATTCTGGAATGAAACTGCTGACCATGTTGATAAGCATGTTTTTGCTTTGGTTCTGGACATTCTTAAACATATTCTTAAAGATAAAATTTCTCTTAAAGAATTTTCCAGTAATTTTGTTACCATCAGGTTCCTAAATAAAGCCTACGATAATCTCAATGTAAGGAAGCTGTTCTACAATAATGCAATTTTTTTTCCCATCCACAGGCACCAGTCTATTGTAAGTTTTAAATATGTTAAGACCTTAGGGTCAATAGTTAAAAACTACAAACTTAACTCTTCGAGCTACATTCCTGTAATTACTACTTGTTCTTGTGATGAACATAAAGAAACAGTTCACTATGATAAGAATTACAACCATATTATCACCGGAAACTTGAGTTTTGTTGAAAATGAAAAGCTTAGGAATTTATTAGAGTATGGCTCTAAATTCAGACCTTCCTTCACAATTTCCAAAGAAAGGATTCTTGAGAGCTTCACTCAAGATGTAAATAAATACATCGTAAAAACCAGTTTAACGTACAATCAGCCTATTGAGGCCTTCGCAGAATGGAAATATAATATAATCAATAGCTTCACCGGTGAGTTGGCAGGTCTGGACTTTTGTTTCGACAGAAATCTCTTTTTCTCTGGAGAAGCTAAAAGGTCACTCTCCAAGCTGCAAGACCAATTTATTTTTACCACTACGGATAAAGCTAGCAATAATTTTGCAATTATCTGTAAGAAGTTCTATTTTGAATTGTTAACTATGGAACTCAATAATAGAGTAACATACGAGCCCGTAAGTTATTCTACCAAGCAGTTAGAAAATCGGTTTAAGGCATTCTTCAAGAAACTTAAAATTCCACAAACTAGAAGATATGAGCCTGAATTTCCATTTCTTTTTGCAACGGTTAAGTTTCATAAGGATCCTGTGAAGTTTAGGTTCATAGCTAGTGGAGTAAGGAGTCATAAAAAGAAAATAGATCTTGCTTTTGAAGATGTCTTAAAGAAGGTTTTGAAACACATTAGAAACTGTTCTAACTTGATGTACAGAGATTTTTGGATAATTAATAATAATGCAGAAGTAATTTCTACTATACTCAAAGTTTGTCCCCTAGATATTAATAGTTATGATTTTGAAAACCTATATACTAATCTGCCTCTATCAGATATAATCACTACCTTTAAAGAGCTGTATGCAGAATTTAAACTTAACCAATTTGTTGATGTAGGAACTTGGAACTCTTATCTCAATTGCTGCATAATAAATAACCATATCTTATATAATAATACTCTCTATAAGCAAGTGAACGGTATTCCAATGGGAACATCAACGTCCACGCATATCGCTAATCTATTCCTGTTCTTTAAGGAATATAAATTCATTAAAAATCACCCCACCTGCTCAGATAACTACCTTTACACTTTTAGATATATTGATGATCTGCTGTGTATCAATAATTCAGAAGTTATAGAGAGTGATTTTGATAATATCTATCCTAGCTCTCTTAACTTATGTAAAACCAACCACAGTAATCAGGAACTTGAGTTCCTAGACTTAAGCATTAAGCTCAACAGAGGTAACTCATCTATTAGCCTCTATGATAAAAGAGTTAATTTTCCTTTCAAAGTAATTAAATATCTACACTGGAATAATAACATTTCAACCAAAGTAATTGAGAATGTACTAATTTCTCAGGTCCTAAGAATTTCAAGAATTTGCAGCAACAATTTGGACTTCAATTACCACATTAATATACTATTAGAAAGTTTTCTAGAGAACGAAATTCCTTCTTCTTTCATCAAAAGAACTTTAAGAAAAATTATTCTGAATAATAGAGTAAGGTTGGCAGATCTGCTTTAATTTTCTACACAGTTAATAATATGATTCTGACCAATCAAAGCCGTAAGGAAGTTGGCTAGAGGATGCCTATTAACTACCTAAAGGAACCTTAGTGCTATGGATATGACGGTCCTATTAAAACAAAAAATTAAATAATATAAACAAAATCACAAAAAAGCTTAAAAATCCGTTTATAAAAGAAAATAAAAACAAATAAAAAAGAAAACTAGTTATTCATCACTAGGATAGCTATACTAAAAATAGTAAAACCAACATTAAAATTAATAAGATTCTGATTAATCTATAGAAGCTCACTAAGGTGATTTAATACATGCAAAGATTATTAAATAAACTGCTCGTGTATTTTATAATATTTCTCATGTATTCTGGAGAGTTAATTCTGCTCTTTCTGATCATACAGATCCACAGTGTTATGTTTATATATTTTTTTCTCTGGTTAAAATCTCCGCGCATTGGTTTCTTGCTGTATGAGGAGGCCATCAGCCCCACCCTCACTGCCCCCAGCGTCTAGGGAGTGGCAGAAGAGGTCAGCCATGTTCTTCTCTTGTGAGGAGAAAAGTTTTTGTAACACAAGAGGTAAGCTCTCTTCCTTGTTTTTGGATTCTAGGTTTTATAAGTTCAATGTTTGTACTTCATGTACCTTTTCTCTGTCGTTTTTTAGCTTTTCAACTTTTAGGCATTGGTTTGTCTGTTAACATCTTTGCGGGTTTTAACTCTTTCTTTTCTTTGTAACTTTGAGCGTCTTTTGGGGTACCTAGGAACAGAAGAGGGCTTAGCTTGTTCCTTTTCTATGCGCTGTCTATGCGCTGTTTTTTCAAAGTAGTTAAGTTCTTAATAACTAATTAATTATGCACTTAAAGCACTGCTGAAATACTTTGTACATATTGCAACTAACTGTTTAAGGTATATAACTTTCACAAAGTTTTCTTTAGTTAATTATTATCTTTAACTTATTCTCGTTTTCGTGTTGTCATAAGTTGTAGAGTAGGGGGTTTTAGACTCAAGTTTTCTTTCAAAAATCTGTTCGTTATAATTTAACATTTCCTTTTTTAATTGCAATGTAAAATTTGGATTTCTTTTGCATTGTTTTTCAGGTTTAAATTCTCTCTCAAACGAACTTGGAATTTCGTTATGGTTGAAAATCATTTCTAATTATTATGTCACTCTCACAGCTTGAGTTCTCTTTAATCTTCTTCTCTCTGTTTAATAGTAACAGATGAAGAGTATGGGTCGGGCCAGGAAGGTTAATGGATGCAAGCGAAATTGTTAACTAGTGCTAGGTCATGCAACTCTAAGGAGGACATGACTTATATATATATTTTTTAAACTATTTTAGGTGGGAATGTTACTTGCATCTATGGCCTTGCAGAAACCCATTTCCAACTAGGTCTTTGTGGAAGTGAGAAAATGCAGAGTTTTTGCTGGTCCTTGATAAAGCCAAGGCTCAGTATTCTCGACACCTTCTACATTCAGTTGTTTTATTTTATTTTTTTATCTTTTTTTCCTTTTGATCACACAGGTAGATACATAACCTCTTCTATGTTGTACTAGGTGTGAGTCAAAATTATGTATGTATTTTTTTGCTTAGGTATCTTCTTTATAGAATATATATATATATATATATATATATATATGTGTGTGTGTGTGTGTGTGTGTGTGTGTTTTATTCTTGATTCAAAGGCCCTACACGACTGCTGTTGAGTACAATTTGTGTTTTAAATGTTTTCACGGTGCCATTTGAATGGCAATCTGAGGTTGATATCCAAAACGCACGACCATGCAGTAGATGACATCCCAAGGTCGATCACGGTCTACAACTGCTGAGGATGACCCGTTCGTAGGCCAAAGCGCAATAGAAGCATGACGGCTCGTTAATTTCCCTAGAAACTTGCCTTCGCAACAGAGAGATCAGTAAAGGTGGACTGTATCCAGTAGGCTTCGCGAAAGAGAACTAACTGTACGCCAAAAAACCTAGGGTCTACACGTCTGCGACGGTCGTGCCTGGCACAGCCAGAACTCCCTGTAACTGAAAGCCTAACAACTTGTTTATAAGGTCATCATTGGTGGACCACATTTTCGTTTCCCGTGTTCGTCTATCGACAAGAATAAGCAAAGACTTAACAGACGGAACAACAGATTACGTACAGTCATTGTTTGTGGCATTTTGCGAAACAAAACTGAGTTAGCGATAAAAACATAATTGTCTTGACACCAGTACATTAGGAGAGAGAAGTACGCACCCGAAGTGATCAGACGAATAAAATGGAACAGAACAGTTTTGGAAGTGAAGGAGTAATGGTGCAGGCAGGTATGGCGATCGATGGTCGTACCTTTCTAATGTCTTCGACAGAGGAACTTCTACTGGCCACGCGTATCGAGTACAGATCCTAAAACCCCATGTACACATTTTTCGAGATACTGTTTGGTCTAGAATTAGTTTTCAAAGACGATAATGCTCATGCAAATAGGGAGAGGCTTATGTATGAATACCTGGGAAAATATGCGAGGGTGAATCAAAAAGTAAGGTCAATGCTCTTGTTACGTAGGCCAGCAGAGCTGCGGCAGATTGCTACTTGCGGAGGGGAGGGCACGTGGCAGATGCAATCGCTAGTCTTCTAACCACAGTAACACAATCTTACAACTGCTGGATTAACTCGTAACCGCAGTTACACAGCAGTGGTAAGGGCGTAAATATAGTCGTTCGTTTGTCAGAATGCTCCATCGTCGACCAGCGAAGTGCAGTGAAATTTTTTATGGGCTGTGAGGGTGCGCAACCCGCTGAAACTCATCGTAGAATGCTTGTGCAATATGGGGAGGATAAGTGTATCACCCAGAGACATGTGTAAAAGTGGATAGAAAAGTTTCAAGCCGGTAGAACGAGTGTGTTTGATGAAGCTCGCTCGGGCCGTCCGTCAACCACTCGCACAAAGGACCATCTGGATCGCATCAATGCGCTCATTGAAAAAGATCGCAGGGTTACTCTGCCTGAGAACGCTCAAAGGGTAAACATTAGTTATGGTTCTGAATTCTCAATAGTGCATGACGATCTTGGATATCATAAAGTGTGTTCCAGATGGGTGCCACGGCAGTTGTCTGATGCTCACAAGCAGCAGCGCCTGGAAATTGGCAGACATTTTTTACAGCGGTATGAGTCAGATCCCAGTATTCTGGAAAGGATTGTCACTGGGACGAAACATGGGTCCATCATTCCGACCCTCAGAGCAAAAAGAAAAAGGAGGAGCATGGAGTGGAAACATACGAGCTCCCCATGCAAAAAGAAGTTCAAAGTTGTCCCTTGGGCACGATAACTAATGCTGACAATTTTTTGACATGAAAGGGCACTATCAAGCACAGGGTGACTTAATTAACAGTTGGTCATATTGTGACTTGCTGAAAGACAAATTGAAACCAGCGATTCGCACAAAACGACGTGGAATGTTATCCAAAAAAGTGTTGTTGTTGGACGACAACGCTCGAGAACGTACGACATTGGCAACTCAACAAACAATTACAGAGTTGAAGTTTGAGGTGTTACAACATCCTGCTTACATCCCCGATCTGGCGCCGTGCGACTTTAATATCTTCGGGCTTCTGAATGACGCATCGCGAGGCCGCCGTTTTGAAAGTGATGTCTAGGTGCAGGAAGCGGTGCATTCGTGGCTGCAGGAACAACCCAAAACATTCTTCTCTGCAAAAACCCAGAAGCTTGCAGACAAACACAAAATATGCGTTGAACGACAGGAAAAGAAATAAGGTAATTGTTATCTGTATGCCTCTTAGTTTCTTCAATATACGACATCACTGACCTTACTTTTTGATTTACTCTCGTACAAAGAATTGATTGGCCAGCCAGGTCACCAGAACTTAACCCCATCGAGCAAGCTTGTGGACGGCAAGCTGCATGTCGTCAACCCCTTCCAAGAAGCCTTATGAGCTGAATATTGCTCTTTTAAATGTATAAGAATGCCTTCCTAATAAGCTCTTAAACCACCCTATTAGAAGAATGGGGGATATTTGTGAAGCCTGTACAGCAATTAGACGTGACCATACACCTAACTAAGCCTAAGCAGACTCCGAAACACTAAAGTCTAAAATCGAACTCTTGCATGCTTGCAACATTTCTCACAATCAAAATGCACATCATTTTGTGTTTTGCAAAATTTGGGAAGCCGCTCCTGGTGGCGTAGTAGTCTAAGCGATGGCTTCTCATCGTTCGTCCGAGATGGGTCCGTGTTCAAATCCTGGTGACGCATGGATGTTTCGTTTGTCTTACGGCACTGACTCTCTCCCTTCCGTGGAACCAGTGGCCTTAGATCAGGGACAGGCGACTGCTTATAGCCCACTGTGTTGCTCACGGTGGTCGTTAATCCTCCAATGAAAGTCATAATAACAATTTGGAAAAGTATGTCAAACTGTATGTCCATAAAAGATTTATTAAATTCTATGAAAGTTTCATTGAAACATCTTAATTTATGTCGTACTTCCTTAATTAATGCACACCAATAGAGGAAATCTAATTTCAAGTGTAAAATTTAATTTGATTTTTTGTTTTACGCACACAAATTTGGCGTCATTTGATTCGGTGATTTGAATTAGCAGCGTGGAGAGGTAACATAAGGTAAGGTTCAACTGGTTATGTAACAAGTCAATTCCCATTTTACCAGTCCGCATGTGTTATATTTAATCCAGTATCAAATACTTGCGACTTCAATCCCGAGACCAGAATTTTTCTTTTGATTAATATTTTGATACTCTGAAGCTTCGATGTAGCGTGGTGTATTTAAAGAATTCTATGCACACAGACGATGTAGCGTGGTGTATTTAAAGAACCAACCAGAAAATCACATCACATAATTCTGAAACACGGTTGTTGTTTTTTTTTTTTTTTTTTTTTTTTGTACAAATCCGCACTTTAAGTGAATTTTCTTAAGTTGTTACTTTACATTACATTCAAATCAGACATAAAGAAAAAAAAAAAAGGAAAAGAACGTAAATATATGCATCTAACAACCAGTGCGAACCGACGCCAGAGCGTAGCGTTCGGCTAATCTCTGCTACGCAATCATGAATCACATGCAAGCTTCCGTTAATTTGACAGCTCGGTAGCAGGCACACACACACACATTCAAAGCATCTAACAACTTCCTTGATAAGCTAACAGCTGAGACGAGGTTCTGCAGCAGCAAAAAACCGCTCAAACTCTTTTAAAAGGAGATGAAAATAAAAATGTGCTGGCAAGCGCCCAAGGAGAATCTAAATACGTTCGATAACCCACTGAGAATGCTGCTCATTCATTTCGCCTAGCCGGCTAATCCGATAACAGAAAAAAAAATTGCTTCGGAAAATTACGAGCCCCACTTTATCGGGCGAAGCCTGGGTCAGCAGGGATTGCCCTCGCAAATCAGCTCGCCGCAAATCCTTATTGGGTAAGTTACAAATGTTAATCGAAATGTCCGAAAGGAGATAAAAGCGCCATCTGCGGACTCCGCACTCGACGGAATGCAAAAAATTCCCTTATTAATAGTCCTACAGAATTCCAACCGCGATCGATAAGATCCCACTATTCAGTTTGAACTGATTAAATTAACACGGTCGAAAAATTACAGAAGTGGTAATGACATGGAGAAAGAAGCAAGTTGTTATTTGTGAAGAAAGCAATGTCGGTGAAAATAAGTTTCCAAGGAAAACAAAATGGAGGCTTACCGATTGCACAAAGCTTCAACTTTTCCTTATACATATACGTACGCATACAGCAGTTTCTCGTAGAGGATTTTTAAGGGGCAAACAGAATAGCCATTTTCTTGCTTACTGTTCAGCAAGTAACTTTAACATCAGAAGATGTTGAAGTTACTTGTTGAACAGTAAGCAAGGCAACTCATATTCTGTTTGCCGCCATCAAAATCCTGTAGTTGTCCTATGTATCTGCGAAGAATATTTCTTTCACAATTCCTAGAAGGGTTTACATCCACAAAGAAGATTTAGACGCAACTACCTTTGCCCCATGGGACTTTTGTGCTGCGTATACATGTAGATTGAACCTACAAGCTCAGGTATGACATAGGGTAGACAGGTCAGAAAAGTAAAAGCACCAGATTAAATTTGCGGGTCGACATAGTTGAGGTGCCAGACGATGACGTCACAACAAACACTTCTAGAAAAGGAGAACAAAACCAGGGAAAGGAACAGATTACCTTATTTGTACTAAGGGGTCCAATATCTTGGGGACGATGGCCTTACGTGCCCATCTGACGCGCTGCAAGTATTCAGGGCTAATGGCTGCCACCCACAATCAGACATTAACATTAATTAATCTGGTGATAGGCTGAATGTAAGGGGAAAACCTGCCAACTCCCCAAATGTGGGGGAGGAGGAGAAATTAATGGTGACTCCTGTTGCCCTAATAGCTTACGATAATCAAGCAAAAAAAATTTTGCCGAAAAATTTTCGAGGGGGGGGGGGGTTAAAAGCCCCTCCCCTGGATACGGCCATGAATACTACGTGCTAACATCTCACATTTGTGACGTGTAACATTCAGAACAATATTAAATGGGGAATTCGTGTAAATCAGATATAAATTTCTTGGTAACGGTGGCAACAACTTTCCTCTTGCCCGATTTTTTTTTTTTAATTGGAGGTTTAACGACCACCGTGAGCAACTCAGTGGGCTATAAGGAGTCGCCCGTCCCTAATTTGGGGCCACTGGTTCCAGGGAACGGAGAGAGCCAGCGCAGTAAGACAAACACAACATCCATGCCTCGCCGGGATTCGAACCCGGACACATCTTGGACGAATTATCAGAAACCATCGCTTAGACCACTGCGCCACCTGGGCGGCCCGATATACTCTATGTCGAATGTATCCCAGAAAGAAGGCAGCAGTAAGAAGATTAACATTGGGGAGTTGTAAGCACCGGTATTCAGTGATTCACGGCAACACAAACTACCTGGAACCGATCCGTTACATTGGTCACGACCGATCCCGCGATCAGCTGGTCCCAATAGGCAACCCTCCGCCCCCCAAAAAATGTACGTAACTCGAGCAATTAATTTATATGGGAAGCACCGTTTCCGCTGCTTAAATGTGTTGGAGTATTAGAGCGAAAAAAACTATTTTTGCATTATGTTCTTTGAGTCGCAAATTTGCATAGTTTCGATGAAATATGTTAACGCATCCTGCAAAATGCCTACAAAGTTTGAAATATTGGCCCTGTACCGCCATTACTGGATTCAGTTGTTTCAAGCTGACTTCAACCATCTCCGCTAGCCACCACAAAGTCCGGATCTGAACCCCTTGCAAATGTATGGGACATGTTAGAAAAACATCCTCTTCCGTCAAATCTGTGCCGGTTATAGGACTGTATGGTGAGCGCCTGGCACGCTGCAGACGTATGATGCACTCTAACACCTTGTGGAATCTTTGTCAAATCGCATACGTGGTGTAATTCCGGCTTACGGAGGTCCAGCCTGCTATTGAATAAAAAGGTTTTAATTCAGTTGACGACATGGTGGTACTTGCAAGGTTCTGAGTAAGAACATTTTCTGCATCAGAAATGCAACTTTTTTCCAGACACATCAATATTTAAAAATCCCTTTTACGAACAACAAACAAAAAGCAGCTGTATCAGTAATTACAGTATCTGTTAGTCCATTTAGTTCAGTGTTTCCCAACCACCGGTCCTCCAGGTTTTTTTTCTGTCAGTCCGAAAGAAACGAGTGAATTTGTTTCTTTTGAATCTAAATGGAGTCAAAGTAAGAGGAAATCTAGACCTGAAAAATTTTGACCACCTGTCGCGGAAGGGAAGCTTGAATCGCAAATCTTTTCACAGAAGATCTGATCTTCTGCAGGCTAACTTACCAGGAAAAGGAAAGCTTTATTGAACTTCTGATGCCAGTCTGGTATCGATATTCGGATCCAAATCTCTGACTCAGTTTGGATTATTATGGGGAAAATATCCAAATCTCAGCGACAAAGTTCTAAAATTATTGGTAACCTTTTTGACCACGTATTTAATTGCAAGAGAACCTTTTCAGCTGTTTCGGCAATCAAAACAAAGCATGGACATTAATGCTGCGCCTTGCAGAAACGACGCTGGGAGCACGGCTAGAGATTATCGCGAAGCAGGAGCAACAGACGTCGCAATGACCCCAGAAAAAATTATATTAACGGTAAGGAATATTGTGGCATACTGATTATGGATTGAACTTATTAAAGAATATTAACAGATTAAATGATATTTTCTGTAAGTAGGTGACATGGAATAATCTGGTATATAAATTATGGATTGTACACAGTGATCATTTTAATATAGAATATTACGAGATTAAATGCTCGAAAATAGCTTAAAGGTTTTGTTTCAGCATAGCCGGTCCGTGAAAAGTTTTCCCGGTCCGTCACCAGGTTAATGTGCGGAAGCTTGGAAAGTTTTATTTGTATCCTACGCCAAAAAATTCTGATTATTAGTATAGTTATACTATTTGGGGGTTAGGAACAACTGATCAAGTTAACTGTTTCCTTTCCTAGAAGCACAAAAGCGACCGTTCGACACATTTCCGACAGCTATATAAAAAGCAACGACGAATAAAATTCACACTTCACGGACACCTTAACACCTGAAGAGCACGTATGTAAAGACGTATCTTCCGATGTTGAATGGCAACCCATATCATTCGACGTACACAATATCGATAATAATTTACAGCCACAATCGCGATTATCAAGTCCAACTTCCATCCACCTGATTGAGGAAAAAAAACGACTAGGGAGTCAGGAAGCAATCATTAAAACTCACTCGCCTCCACACGCGTCAAAGATGATGGTCGGTTTACAAAATGTAAACGCAATACAAATTAAATTCAGAAAGTAGTTTCTTGCCTGAGGTTTTAGTTACTTTGGCTTAGCTCTTCTGATATTTAATTGGCATGCCCATGAAAAAGAAAACGAAAGGAACTGGCTTTAATGTTGGGAAGAAGTACTACTTGGTAAGTGCGTCTTACCAAGATTCTTAAAATATCTTCTTAAAAAATCCACCAAGCTATACGCATAACCACACCCACACACACACACACACACACCACCATTGGCCAATGGGTCACAAGCATGGGCTTTTGGTTCGTCGTCTGAGCTGGGTTCGTACCTGAGATGAGGTGTGGGCGGTGTGGTGTGTTTGTTTTATGGCGCTTACTCTCTTCCTGCCCCAGGAGCCAAAGTCTCCAAATTAAGGACATCTCCATGTAGCCCTTCCAGTTGCTCATGGTCCCCCCCCCCCCCAAAAAAAAAAAGAAAAAGTGAACACTAGAACACCAGCACTCTCTTGATGAAGGAGCCTGCAAAAAGCTGTATTCTTCCCCAAAGATGCAGTACTGTTGTTCAAGGTATGTGAAGACCTCATTCATTTTCCTCACTGTCGAAATCTCTGTGGGAGGGCTTTGCCACTCCCGATCTTCGGCAGCAAGTGCTGTCTCCTTAGCCTCCTGTATGTGAGTTAGATCTTCATTGCGGATAGGCTTTGAATGAGACGCAAGGAGGTTACATTACTGGAGACACCACTCCTATCCCCGCAGCATTGGCCGCCATAAGTCACCGTCCGTGCTGCAAATGACGTCATGTGCAGGCACGACGCAGCCGCAGAAAAGAAGCTGCTTTGAAACCAATGGAACAAAAGCTTCTAAGCGTATAAACAGATAAAATTAGTAATTCAATAATCTTTATCAATGATACACAAGCTTACTGCTTTATCAACGGTATAATTTAGTTTGTTTTTGCCTGCCTGTGACGTCACACCACAGATTAGCTGTGACCTATGGCGGCAGAGCCAGTGATGTCTCAAGTAATATAACCTCCTTGAACGTGCCCTCCGAATACTGGCGCTCAAGTTCAGTTCGTTCGTTCATTCATTCATTCATTCATTCATTCATTCATTCATGAGCCCAACAAATTCCTATTTCTCTTAAGTACTGGGTTTTGTAAAAAGGTCTCGCATTTGTAGACAAAGGTGAACGACAAAACTTCTGCGTAACATTACCACTTTATTTAGTACTGTAGGCACCATTATTTCCCAATGTATCTCGCCGTCTATCAGGTAACTTTGTGGATTCTATCTAGCTAGAACTTTGCAGATTTTAGGGCAAAGAACTAGTCAAGATTATTCTTGCACACCTCCAACGAAGTGAAGTTTTTTCCGTTGAGCGAGTTCTGCAGAGGACGGAATAAACGCAAGGTTGAGTCAATAGGTCGAGTGAGGCGGGAAATCACAACTAAGTTGCAGTAAATTTTTCCTAGTTACCAAAAAAACATGAGGTCTGGCATTGTCCCGGTGGAAGACAACACTCTTCCACAGAAATGGTCAACAAGAAGGCCATCGACTGCAGCTTTCCTGTTGACCATTTCTGGCAGTATGTCATCTACAGTATATATAGTGCGGCCTTCGTATTCGCCATTTCTGTCAGTTTGTCATCGAGTGCGGCCTTCCTATTGACCATTTCTGTAAGTTTGTCATCGAGTGCGGCCTTCCTATTGACCATTTTTGGCAGTTTGTCATCGAGTGCGGCCTTCCTATTGACCATTTCTGGCAGTTTGTCATCGAGCGTGGCCTTCCTATATTGACCATTTCTGGCAGTTTGTCATCGAGTGCGGCCTTCAGCTAGCCTAACTGGAAACAGTACCTATTCGAATTGATCGTTTAATTGTTCGGCAGCAGCTCGTAATATATGAATCCCTTCTAGTCCTACATACCTTCTTGGGATGTAGACAGTCCTTTGGAGTGGTAAAGCGGGCGCTCATCCCCGCTTGGCTGCGTGATCTTTTAAGCTCCACGTTAATGTACACAATCCATTTTACATTTCTCACCGCCCGACACTATTCGTTTTAGAAATCATTTCATTCTGTTTGAGCTGAGAAATGCAAAGAAAATCCATAATAAAAAGGTTTTGTTTTCTTCTTACAATTCATAGCTAAATTAAGAATGTTGGAAGCGCAAAGTATGTTTGCAATTTGAAAATCTGTCCAAACTTTTGCTTTTGAAATATAAATTCTGAATTTTGTTATTCAAAAGGCAGTAAAAAAATGTTGGTATAAATAAATAGTGACCTGAATGGCACTTCAACGTTTAGAGGTATTTTCATAAAAGAGAAAATGAGAAACAAGATTAAAAAAAAATTCACCACTCCATATTTGGCTCATTTCGTAATTTTGATTCATCCTTGTCAAGCCTACAATCAAACAAGTTAGTAAAAACATGCAATGCATTGATTATAATACGCTTTCCAACATACCAGAAATCATTATCAAGTTATGAAGATAATGGCTGTGGAATAAATCTCAGTCCTGTGCCCTGACCTTTGATCCCATTTTGAAGATATTCTACAGAACCGGTTCAGTATACCTCCGAAATAACATGATAAAGTTTTGTCTCAATGGAAGCATTTGTACGAAGTTATGATGCATAAGGGCTATGGAATAGATTCCGCTCCTGTGTCAACCTTTGACCACATTTCGCTCATTTTCAATAGGATTCCGTTGACCCCATTTCGCTCATTTTCAATAGGATTCGTTGACCCCATTTCGCCCATTTTATAGGCAGGTTCCTACAACATACTAACATTTCATATAAATCGAAGAATTTTTACGTAAGTTATGACGCATAATGGCGATGGAAGTGATTCCGCTCCTATGTCCTGACCTTTGACCCCATTTCGCCCATTTTCAATAGGGTTTGTCCCCAGGTGGTCCCCTACCACATACTAAAATTTCATCGAAATCGAACCATTTTTACGCACGTTATAACGCATAAGGGCAATGGAATGCATCCCGTTCCTATGTCCTGACCTTTGACCCCACTTCACCCATTTTCAATAGGGTTCATTCCCAGGTGGTCCCCTACAATATACTAACATTTCATCGACATCGAACCATATTTACCCAAGTTATGACGCTAAGGGCAATGGAATGGATCCCGCTCCTATGCTGTGACCTTTGACCCCATTTCCAGTAGGGTTCGTCCTCGGGTGGTCCTCTACCACATACTAAAATTTCATCGAAATCGAACCATTTTTACGCGAGTTATCGTGCCGACAGACGGACGGACGGACAAAGCTGGAGCATATACGCTTCTTCAACCTACAGTTGGAAAGCGTAAAAAATGAAGCAGGACTTGAACCTCCTGTGACACAGACAAAAGATAGAAGCAGCAGAGATATGAGTATTAAGACTACTTGCAGGCTATAACCGAATACACAAAAGCGTGTGGAGTGGCTGGAAAGCCACAGATGACCTACGATAGCCCCCCCCCCTAGACCACAAACTTGTTGAAAAAAAAAACCAAGGAGACGGGGAGACTTAAGAGAACGATACAACGGGTCACTCACTGCCTATTCCTTTCAGTAAAGAAGAAATTGGCTCATATGGATGTTTTCTTGAAAGGGGAGAAAAGGTCAACCAAATGAGCAAAATATGGAGGAGATTAATCAGATCCTTAAAACTATCAAAGCTCATTTACTATTATACCAAAACTGTCTTACAAAAATCCAAGAAAAAGAACACGTCTCTGGTTCAAGTTTTCTTTTTTCAATAAAGACCTTTTTCCCAAATCTCTTGGATAACTTTCTCGTAGAGAAAAACCTGTATGAGAAAATTACGCGGAATTGTCACCGGAAAAAAAAACTTCATGATTTTCTCCAGTAAAAAACAAACGGCTTTTTTATTTTTGGTGAAGAACGTAAACCTTTATGTGTACAAAGTGGTACCCAGATATATATCTGTCGCTTTTAAACTGTTAACATAAACAGGTCTATTTAATCAACTCTGGATGAATTAATTACATGTCGCCATGTGAACAACAGTGGGAATTATTTTGGCACGGTTACATTGCATTTCTACTCGCAAGTCTTGTTGACCTATTGCAGGAAAACGAATGTCCAATACATGCTGAAAATTGTGGCCACTCGGTTTTTGCAGTGAAACTGAGAACGCGTAAAAACCTGACGGCTGCAGGGACGCTTGAAAAAGTCAGTTGCTTATTGTGAGCATCAGAAAACATCAAAGTTTTCCTCTTGTTTAAAGTGTCAGATAAGTCCCCGTCAAGTAGCATTTCCTGCCTGTCCTTGGAGTGAATATTTCCTTCAATCTGTCATGACAGGACTATATTTCTTCCACATCTTATTCTGTTTCAGGAAAATCTCGGACTTCTGTCACGAGGTAAGCGCCACATTTCCTCTAAACCACTTTTCATATAATTTAATTCCAAGTACATCCACCCTTGGCATGTTGTTTCTACATCTGGGCACTCGTCGATTCTCTTCTTTTTCGCAAACCTGCCCCAACCTCCATGAATTTGGTTAAGAGCTTCACTAACAGTTTGCCGACGCATTCGCTCTTGCTACATCGAAAATTTAGATTTCCTTACTTTTCCTTGAAAACTAATCTAATTTTTCACTGTTTAAAATGAGAAAGCAGAACATATCGATGCCAGGCACTACAAATTTTCACTTTTGTGCTTCATTCTTTCATTATGACAACGAAATGTCTGCATTAACTAATAGCTCAAGTTATTTACTTCAGGACAGTGATTCTTTCTTGGAAGTGCGATGGGATGGAACATCATTGATCTAAAAACAAATCAGCTGCCATTCCCACTGTATCAATCCTCGGCTGTTATGAGTAAGTCTCGTGATGGTTGTCACTCAAAAAGAATAGCTCCTTTGATATCACATCAAACGCTTGGCACTAACTTCCGGTCACCACTGGCTGAGAATCGTAGACATAAATTGGTCCAACGCAAGCTTCTTACACGTTGATGACTACCACGATGTATAAGGGTGAATCAAAAATTAAGATCAATACTCTCGTTATGTAGGAAGTAGAGCTGCGGCAGATTGCTATTTGGGGAGGGTGGGGAGGGGAGAGCACGACCTTGACATGTGGGGGATGCAATCGCTAATCTTTTAACCGCAGTTACCTAACATTGGTCCAACGCAAGAGGCGTAAATATGGCAGCTCGTTTACCGGAATGCTCCATCGTCGAGCAGCGAAGTGTGATGAGATTTTTATGGGATGAGAGTGTGCAACCCGCTGCAATTCATTGCAGAATGCTTGTGCAATATGGGGAGGACAAGTGTATGAGCCAGACATGTGTACCAGTGGCTAGAAAATTTTCAAGTCGGTAAAACGAATGTGTTTGATGAAGCTCGCTCAGGCCATCCGTCGACCTCTCGCACAAAAGACCATCTGGATCGCATCGATGCGCTCATTAACGAAGATCGCCCAAAATGGTAAACATTAGCTATGGTTCTGCATTTTCAACAGTGCATGACGATCTCTGATATCATAAAGTGTGTGTCAGATGGGTGGCACGGCAGTTGTCTAAGACGTGCGTACAAGATGCAGCGCCTGGAAATTGTCAGAAATTTTTTACAGCGGTATCAATCAGGTCCCAGTATTCTACAGAGGATTGTCACTGGGGACGAAACATGGGTCCATTATTACGACCCAGAGAGCAAAAGGCAAAGCATGGAGTGGTAACATCAGAGCTCCTCGTGCAAAAAGAAGTTCAAAGTTGTCACTTCGGCACGAAAGTTAATGCTTTTATTTTTGACATGAAAGGGCCCATCGTTGGGCACTATCAAAGCACAGGGTGACTCAATTAACAGTCGGGCATATTGTGACTTGCTGAAGGACAAATTGAAACCAGCAATTCGCACAAAATGACGGGAAATGTTATTAAAAAAACGTGATGTTGCTGCACGACAACGCTCGTCCACATACGGCACTGACAACTCAACAAACAATTACTGATCGGGGTTTTAAGCAGAATGTTGGTGTTAACACATCCTGCTTACAGCCCCGATCTGGGCCGTGCGACTTTCATGTCTTCGGGCCTCTGAAAGACGCTTTACGAGGCCGCTGTTTTGAAAGTGATGTCCAGGTACGGGAAGCCGTGCATTCGTGGCTGCAGGAACAAAATGAAACATTTTTCTCTGCGGGAATCAGAATCATGTAGACAGATATAAAATATGCGGTGAACGACAGAGGAGCTATGGTGAGAAATAAGGTAATTCTTATCTGTATGCCTCTTAGTTTTTTTTAATATACGACAGCACTGACCTTACTTTTTGATTTACCCTCGTATATAGATGGCGACTGCTGCAAGCTATTTCGCGACGAATATTCCCGAGGACCAAACCCACAATTCCATTCCTTTTCGCCAAGTCGGTTAACGGTTCACCGACTGAATACCTATGGTTGGTTATGCTTTCAACTGATAAGCTGGAATATAGGAGTAGCAGCTCGTGTACAGCACAGTATGTCGTTCGAGCTCCTGCCCCTGTGATGGTCCTTCCAACCAACTCAAAATTACTTCCTACGCTGACAGACACCACAAGTTTGCTTAGTTACTTATAAAATAGTATAAAGCCGCCCCGGTGGCGCAGTGGTCTAAGGCGTTGGCCTCTGATCATTCGTCCGTAAGGGGTCCGGGTTCGAATCCCGTAAGGCATGGATGTTGTGTTTGTCTTACGGCACTGGCTCTCTCCCTTCCCTGGAACCAGTGACCCTAAATTAGGGACGGGAGACTGCTTATAGCCCATTGAGTTGCTCAAGGTGGTCGTTAAACCTCCAATCGAAAAAAAAAAAAAAAAAAAAAAGTATAATTGTTGCCCACGTCACGAATTTACTACACGTTTTTGTTTGTTTGTTTTTTCCACTACCAGGAAGGTACGAAGAAGTATTGCACTAGACCTATGTCTCGTTAAAGTTAGCTCAAACTGTCTTAGGGTTAAATAAATGTCAACACTCTTCCGTTATATAAGGGTTAATACATTCAGGGTTGAGTTTCCCAATTCAGGGTTTAGAGTCTTGAAATGCAACAAAAGAACGGCTTCTAGGGGAAATAAACGATCTACAGCAATTCAGTAAGTTCACGTCTTTTATTACTTTTAAGATTCTAAACCCTGAACTGGATTCGACCTTGAATGTATTGTTAACCCTTACAACGGAAGTGTTCGAATCTGTTTAACACTAAAACGGTTTGAGCTAAACCTGCCGAAGCATAGGTCTGATACAGGTACTTCTGAGAATCTTTCCGGTGAAAAAGGAAAAACAAAGACGAGCAATGAGTTCGTAATGAAGAAACTATACTATTGAATAAGTAACGTTTTTTACAACTGATAATAACAAAATAGTAAAGCTATACTAGTAATCCGATTTATTGGCATAAAGATATACACTGAAGAGCAATTGAATTAGAGACAGCTGGCGTTATGCAAATGTGGCGCTGTGGGCGGCCCTGTAAACGGAAACGACATGACGTATGCAGCGATCCGACAATATAAGGAGTGATGCGACGGGAATCAGTAAGAGTCGGACGCAGTATGGGTAAGACGAAGGATCTAAGCGCATTTGATCGTGGGCAAATTGTCTGGGCCCGACGAATGGGTCACTCCATCTCGGAAGTCGTGCAGGCACTGGGATTTTCACGAGCTACTGTGTCAAGGGTGCACCGTAAGTACATCGAATCCGGTAAAACCATCCCTGCAAGGGCCAACTGCCGTGGACTGATATGGATGAGCGGGGTCATCGGCTAGCTCGCATTGTAACAGCGGATAGACGGGCCACATTGCAAGATATCACTCGGCAATTTAACGCTGGTGTACAAAAACGTGTAAGCAGCCACACCATCCAGAACCATCTCCTCGCTATGGGGTATAGAAGCCATCGTCCCACGAGGGTACCGCTGCTTACAGCACATCAAAGGGTGCAAAGATTAGTATGGGAGCGGGAACATCGCCTCTGGACCCTAGACAGATGGGAAAATGTTGCCTGGACTGATGAGTCGAGATTCACGTTGGTACATGCGGATGGCAGGATACGAGTACGGCGCAAACCACATGAAGCGATGGATCCTTCTTGTCAGCAGGGTACTCTTCAAACTGGTGGGGGTGGCATTCTTGTCTAGGGACTGTTTACGTGGACTGAAATGGGACACCTGGTACGTGTGACATCGTCCCTCACAGGTCAACGTTTCCGGGATATTCTGGACGACCATTTGCTCCCATTTGTGCGTCTTCAACATCCCACTAGGGACCTCATCCTGCAACAAGACAGTGCACCGTGCCATCGCCCCCGAATTGTATCCGAATGGTTGGATGAACACTCAACTGACGTGACCTTGCTTCCTTGGCCAGTTAGGTCACCTGACCTAAATCCCATCGAGCACATATGGGATGCCATCGAGAGAGATATTCGAGGCTCTGACCCCCCCCCCTCCATCAAATCTTCGTGAACTGTGGGAGCTTGTTCAGGGGTCGTGGATCCGTATGGCTTCCCAACGCTTCCAGTGTCTTGTCGAGTCCATGCCGAGACGAATCGCAGCCGTCATCAGGACGAAAGGTGGTGCAACACGTTACTAGACAGGTATCTATAATTCAATTGCTCTCCAGTGTACGTTTACAAGCTTTTGCACATCAAACAGATGGCTTTTTCAAGAAAGGTAGCACAGAAAACTGCCATCTGGTTGATAAGTAAAAGCTTGGAAACACCAATAAATCGGATTTCTAATATAGTTATACTATTTTGTGTACAGTTGGAGTACAGTCCCTCGTTATTAATTTGATAACAATTTATTATACACACCACCCCCATCAACAAAACTGCCCTATCCCTCTACAATAATGAGTACAGCCCAAACCCTTTTGGGCTATAAATACGTCAGATACCTACTTTGCTGTAAAGCTTGCCGTGCGTCGTATGGGCACGTTAAGTTGTTGGATCCCTGGTGCTGAGCACCCCCCCCCCTCGTCCCCCGGTTTTAAATAAGGGGATCTTCCTCCCCCTTTCTACCTCGCTATCGTGTGACTGTCCTGTCGGGTACCGGAGAGTGAGAGGACCGATCTAGGTTTGCGAGCTCACTGGAAATATCCTCCAGCCAATCTTTCGCCAAACGGGAGTATCTAGCCCAAATCTCCTAGCTTCCTACTTCTAAGGATTGTTTAAGACCTGAGGGTCAGATACTCCCTTCCTAAAATCCTCTACATAAATATATCTGTTGTATAGCGTACCTGCAACTATGGATAAAAAAACACGGCAACCTGAGCGAGTTCAACCAAGGAGTAGACAACCAATGCACGGAAGATTTGGGGCTCCGTGGATTGATTATATAGAGAACATTATAGAGAAGTTCGGGTCTTCAACTATAGAGAAATCTAGGTTTTCTCCATGCAACCGTTGCACATGTGTACCAGGATATCAAAACCGGCAGCTGTCTGAGAAAATGCGGCAGTAAACGGATCACTGACGTTAGAAGCGAGTGCCACATCTACCGTATTGTAACGTCTCGAACGCAGGACCGCAGTGAGAAGAATAACGTTGATATTTAAAGACAGAACACCTACGAAGGTTTGTGCACACACGACGTAGGACGGCACGGCTGAGCTATGGCTGCAGACGCTCAATCGAGTAGCCTTGTTATCGGCGCGATGTGACTGCAGTGGGTGAAGAAACACTGCCACTGGACCGTAAATGGCTAGAAAAAGGCAGCTTGGTCCGACGAATCGACGTTCCAACTACAGCACACAGACGGAGGAGTGCGCGTGTGTACCGTATTTCACACGAGGCCGTGGACAGCAACTATCAGTTCAATGTGTTGCAGTCCAGTGGAGGCGGTGTAGTTTTCTGGGGTGTTTTTACGTGGTTCATCTTAGGGTTCTTTGTATCTAATAAGACCATCATCACCACATATGGATGTGTCGACATACTCCATGACCACCTCCTGCCGTTCACGGCTATCCGTTTTCACAGCAAGTTGCTTTCTTTCAACAAGACCAACACCGCATCTTATCACTCCCGTTTGGCGAAAGATTGGCTGGAGGATATTTCCAGTGAGTTTGCAAACCTAGATCGGGCCTCTCACTCTCCGGATCTGAACCCAACTGAGTATCTATCTGTGGGACAAAGTGGACACATACATTCGAGCCTGAAACCGCAACCCTCAGCGTTTTACGGACGGCTGTCCTGGAATCATGGGCTGCAATACCACGCAGATGTTTCCAATACATAGTAAAGTCCATGCCACAACTTTTAGCTGTTGTGTGTAAGAAAGGGGGGCCCCACAGATTATTATTGGTTGGGTTGGGTTTGGTTTAGTTTTCTTGCTGCTGTTGTTTAGGGGTTTAACGACCACAGTGAGCAATTCAATGGGTTACAAGCAGTCCCCTTCCCTAATTTACGGCAACTGGTTTCAGGGAACAGAGAGAGCCAGTGCCGTAAGACAAATACAGCATTCATGCCTCGCTGGGATTCGAACCCGGACCTGTCTCGGACGATTGGTCAGAAGCCAGCGCTTAGATCACAACGCCACCGGAGCGGCCCCTACAGATTATTGGATGGGTAATTGGGTATGTATGATAAATTGCCCTTTCGATGCATATATTAGGTTCCTTCAATTTGTTTTGGCTATTAATTTGCATGCTGTTGACTTTAAGACCCCAAAGCAGTCAGTCCTGGACCCCGGGGATACAGAAATTAGTTACCCCTGATCTAGGATTTCAAAACATCGACAAATTTTAATGTTTTGGGGTCGTAAAACTTTACTGGCAATGTTATCAAGTTTATTACTTTCGTCATTTTATGTTCCAGCACTCTTTCCTGCAGTTTCTATAATTTTTCCTGACTTAGTACATATCGACATGTTAACACGTACTCAAATTCACTCTACTTTGTTTTATATACATTTAGAAACAGAATTCGTCAGATTAAAAAAGAAAAAAAAAGAACAGTGTTATACGCGTATCTGTCTGAATACCTCTCAATAACAAGATGAAATCGGATCGGACCCACCTTAAAGCAAAATTATCTTAGAGCTTTTCAGTACGGTAAAAACGCAACAAACCGTTCTGTAATAATAACATTCCAAATTTCAAGATAGGAGAAAATTTTCCCGGAAAGAAATGGAAGCGATTCGGAAATCCATGAGGAGTTTCCTTTCACATGACCACAGTATTATAGCTGCATTATAATTATAGCCCATGCATTGTCAGTGATCACGTTTTAATGATGCGATTTCGAACAAAGACGTTTATATATCAACGATGTTTCCGCTGACAGGCCTATAAAAAGTAGGTGCGTCGTAACGCTATAGGGGAAAAAATGCACCATTAAATAAAGTTTTATGACTACCTCACGCTCAGATGTGTTCTTTGTTCAAATACAAAATGCTGTGAAATTCATTTATGCAGAACAAGTTTGACTAACTAGCTCCTTACAAAGAAAAAATAAAGGAAGTTTAATAGCAGTTTCGGTATTTCACTACTTCCACTTCCCAGTATAGCTAAAACTACAGCTTACAAAACAATAATTTAAAACAAAAATGAGGAAAATTTATTTACAGCGGCGCTTCTTTATGTTTACAAAATATATAGTAAAAACTGTATTATTTTCAGCAATACTGAAAATTATTCAACCAAAAGTAAAATTGCACGCTTTCTGGACACACACTATTCATTTCCTCACGTAGGAACTGCACTAATGATGAACACTACTTCACTACATTGTTATCAAAACTCAACAATAGTACGACTTTCTTTACTTTATTTTCTATCGCACAAACTTTACGATCATTACTTCTTAGTATATGTACATCTTTACTATACCTCACCCTTAGTGTTTGCCGGATGGTACACTGTAAAAAAAAAAATTTTTGAAATTCACGAGCCACTTTCCGTCATTGCTTTCGTGAATTAACGAAGCATATTTCTGATACAACCTTTTCCGTGAAATGACAGAAAGAAACCTGAATTTCACGGATCTTTCGTAACACGGGAAAATTCTGAATTTTCAGAAACCTTTCCGCAAATCCTTTCGTATATAACGGAAAAACTCAATTCTTACTTTTTCCGTATCCGTAATGTTGATAAATTACCGGTAATTGGAGCGATTGGTGAGAATAATCTAAGTTTGATTAACTTTTAAATTTCAATCGTCTATCGAATTTTGAAGTTCCTTAGCGAGATCAGATATTGTGGATAGCATATCGCATGAAAATTGTTTATTGTGGCACAGGATATTTCTTCTCCTCTCCACTATTTAATGCACCAGCTACTTATTATATATTGTGTTACTGTAAGAAACCGGGTACTTATTGTACAGATGGTTATACGGTGTCTGTGTATCAGACTTTGGACAACTTAAGACAAAAAGCTTTTGTAGCTATCAGGAGTAAATTTTATACTTAGGAGTTGTGTGTGTGTTTTGTTGTTTTTTGTGAAATAATACTGTAAAAAAGTACATTTCACCTTTTTTAAAGATGACTGAAAGTCATTGTCAGGTTAAAAAAATAAAGGTGCAACGCATTTTGTTGCTTCGAAAAATCACGATGGAAAATGCTTAGCTTGTGAAAAGTCCTCCTACAGAAAAAGAAACTATTACAAACCTATTTTGAAAAAATATAAGCTCCAACACAAAATAAAATGACTAAATCAATGGTATTAATGACATAAAAAAATTCATTGTCGCTTAGTTTGTTTTACAACATACGTGACCCGGATTCCCGAGTGACTATGGCTCAGTGGGTAAAGGCGTGCGTTACTTGTTCAAGCGTCCAGGGTTCAATTCTGACTCCAGCGGAATGATTATCCGAAAAATGGGCTGAAAAATGCTGGGTCGTTAGTTTTGCGGAATTTCAGTTTAAATACGGAAAAACCTGAAATGGGTTTCTGAAATAAACTGAATTTCTGACTACGGAAAATCTGTGAAAATACGGAAGTTAAAATAAACGGGCGCTTTTAAAAACTGAAATTTCTGAAAAACAGGAATATCTACCGACAATTTTGCTGCAAGTTATTTTCAGAAATTTTCCGCGAATTCATGCCACTTATTTTTTACAGTGTAAAGCAATATACTAAACGAAGAAGCCAAACACGATACAATTCATAAAATACGTATGTTCATTCCAATCCTTTCGATCAAATTACAATCTACCTTTTAAATGACACTACTGTGCCGACGAAAGAAAAAAAAAAAAAAAAAAAAAAGAACATGTAACGATTACTGTATAAGTTATGATATGGTTCACCGGCTTCGGATGCACTCGAAGTTTCGCTGAAGGGAACCACAGAAGATCACGCTCAATTACCTGCGCAACGAAGCGCAGACACATTGAGATATGAGCATAGTCTAGCATTATAAGCTTACTAATTTGTTTATGAAAAAAGCACTCCAATAATGCATGACACCCCTCATCCCTACTCCGAAGCTCGCCAGAAATCCTTTCAAATCTTCAAGTAAATCTCTCTCATATTTTTTTCTGTACTTAACTTTTGTGAATTCCATGAACCAGTGAGAGAGAACTTATCTGATGCATTTGCGAAGAATTTTACTATCATCCAATGAGTTTCAAACACTGAGACTACAAGAGATCCTTTTTCATATTAAGAGCAATAAAACCATTCGCAACGTCACGTAAAGATAATCCAAAATTCTTGGCCGTTTTTATTTTTCTCCCCTGCAGAAATGCACAAATAAAACAACAGATATTTTGGAGCGGGGGGGGGGGGGGGTTTCCATATAGGAGGCAAGAACGCTGTTCATATCACGACATAACGAAATATGTTTCGCCTAAATGTACGCACACCTAAAAAAAAAAAAACGACGAAATGTACGATTTCCGTGGTCCCAAAAGGCCACACTAAACTGACACATTTCAGCCGATGTCGCCCATCGGCGTAATCTGCCGATAAGTGCCAGTTTTGTAAGACATTTTGAGACTACAAAACCACATACCTCGCTGATCCTCTGGCATGGATACTCCTGGGTCAAGGCCTCACCCATCCCCTATACATCATCAACATTTATACCACTATAATAGTGACCTTTAAAGTGTATCTTTTGACGACGCACGCTCTCGCGTATCTCAAAAGTAAGTTTCCTAAAAGCCAACAAAGTTTAAATTACCTCTGCCCTTGATCATTTCCTGATAACAACACACAAAAAACATGGGATTGTGTTCGTGCATCTTTTACATTCCAAGAACGAACAAATTCCACAGAGATTTCAGAACAGCAGTTACTAGCAGACTTTCTCAAATTCACTTCTCGAAGAAAACTGTTCTATTGTATGATTCACAAGTTACGAGAAAAGCAGTTTTTTCCTGAAATTACTAGTCTTCATTCGGTTCGACACACAGGTCTAATATGAAAACAGCTTATGATCCACCTTTAGGTAGCCAGCTTTCTTTCTCAAAGACGAATTTCTTTTGAACTATTTGACGAGAATTTTTCTGTGTATACAATTATGCTGTTTTATTTAAAATTGGCGATTTCTTTTGTAGTGTTACGCTGAAAGAAAGATTTTCTTTTAAACTACATGACGTGAATTTTTCTGTGTACTGTTGTGCTGCGGTAATTACTTTTGATGAACTTCAGCTCCCGTGTATGTCTCAGTCTCACACCGTGGATAGCGGAAAAGGGTGTTTGTGTCTGGAATATTGCCGATTAGCGTCGATATCTTTAGGTATGGCCTTTGCGGATTCTGTTCCTGATTTCTCCTGCGCAGCCGCATAACTGTGCAGCTACACTTCACTGTATCTGAAAATGTTCTGTTTTTGTTTTGTTTCTTCCCTATAGGGTACACTTACCCTAATCTCCAGATTAATTATTCCCGAGAGCTGTTTAATCAGAATACAAACAGACACTGCCTTTCTAAAATCTTCTACACCATAATTGTTAAAGTTTAACTAGAGGTCATTCAATTTTAGTGAACAATGCGTGAGATAACCAGAAAAATTCTTGCATTTGAACTGCTAAAGTCATGTCTGTTACTGCTTTTACTGGTTCAAAAATTCAATTGCAAACAATCAGTTATCATCAAACAGAAGTCATCGCTCTTTCCACGTTTATAAGTGAGTCACGGGAAAATTCTCATTGGCCGCTACCGGGAATCGAACCCAGGGTCTTCCAGTTACGCGCCGGACATGCTTCCACTGCACCACAGCGGCCTCGAATTCCTCCAGACTCACATACACTAACTGCCAAACCACATGGCAGGTTGTTTCTTGGAGCCCCACACAATGCTGGGGATTCATCAAAGATAGTAAGCAGCAACTGAACTGCTTTTTGTTCAGTTGCTGCAGAGGGTTGACAGGTCAGAGAAGTAGGAGTGCCAGATTGAAAGAGATGGGGTAAGAACAGATGACTATTTATAACGGGGGGGGGCGTCCAATTTCCCGAGGCCGACGGCTTAATGTGACACACGGCGAGTATTCAGTGGTTCAGAGCAACTCAACATACTCGGGATCGATCCCACGACCATTTGGTCGGAAAGCTGTTACACTCATTACTAGGCTAGTAGTGACCCAGCATTAGCCAGGAAAAGGACTGCTAAATGTGATTCGTGTCTCAAGCCCCGTTACCTCACTAAAAAATCCGATAACCGAGATAAACTAAGAGTGCCGCCTCCCCTCCGACATGCGTTGCATCCTGTCTAGGTATTGCAGTGAAAACAGTCGAAGAGATAAGTGCCATTTGGAGAATCTGTGCGAATATTCGCAGAAAAAAAAGATTACGCATTTAAAAATATTACCCTACGAATAATGGGTGGCGCTGAGGGGGAAATATCAAATCACGAAATAAGGGAACTATTGAAAGCCAATGCAACTGACTTCAGAATTTCTGAACAAGCCTAAAATCATTCAAATCTTCTTGTAAGAAAAGCACTGTCATATGACTCCTCTGCTGCAGAAAAGCACAAACGTCAAAAAACATATTTTGGAGAAACAATTCCTTAAAAAAAAAGCCTGTAAGTTTAAAAAAAAAAAACCTAGCAGCCAGATCAAAAAGAAATAATTAAATTCTTTATACATGGGGGGAAACGGTCTATGTATGTATCTTAGTTTTCTTTGCCCTGAACACACCACTATTTCATGTGTGTGAATGTTGAATGCGTGTGTGTGTGTGTGAGAGAGAGAGAGAGAGAGAGAGAGGAGACGGGGGAGGGGGGAGGAGAGTGACTTAAAATGCCACAGAAATGGCAAGAGGAAAGAGGAGGGAGGGGAGAGATGGCTCTTTTCACAATGAAACTTGAGGTACATTTTCGTATTCCATGTTGTTGTTTTTCTCTGTGTTATTCTTTTATCTTTTACAGGTAAATACATGGTTATTTTCCCATCTTCTGTGTTCAGGAATGGTGGTTGGTGGGAGCTTGGGTGCTGAGTTCAGTACAGGTAAGTAGTTATATAGATCACAAGTTTTTATAACATTTATTGCTTAAAGGAAAACCGTGTAACCGTGAAAATCCGTGTACGTCGATGATCTCGGAATTTCTTAAATCCGACCTGCAAAGGAAAAGAAGTCCAATTTTTTCTGCAAGTTAGATTCAGGAAATTCGTTTTATTTATTTTTGTTTTGCTTTGTTTTGTTTTTTCACTCCGCGGAATGTGAAATAGGGGTTATCGAGTACACCGAACTCTGTCCTTCAAATGATCTGAGACATTCTCAAATACAACAGCCAAAGAAATCTCAGAAGCTTAGTCAACAGTAAAATTATGAATATCATTTGTCCTCCTATTATGAATACTATTTGTCCTTCCTTATCACTGTTGTCATCTATAAAAATTTTAATAGTTACTTTTGCCTTATTTGCAAATACGTCAACTAAAAAGGAGATTAGCCGTGTTTAAAATGAAGTAAAATTTGAAAGTAAAAATCAGACAAAAGAGAATATATGAAACCCAGAATAAAAATATATAATCGCTGAGATTCTTTCCCGTTTCTTCACAATTATTTACTTATACACTGTCACAGATTCCACTGTTGATAACTGAAACAGAAAGTAGCGTCCGCGTAGTCTAGAAACTGGGCTTTTCCCCTTCACTATTTTTGACTCACTATATTTCACTCTACTTTGATGGATCACCAGTTATTTATTTATTTTACTGAGACTTTTCTTTCGCCTCCACCCACCTAATATAAATCAGACGCTTCAAACGGTCACAAAAAAAAATTGGGTGTATCTTGCAACTTCATCTTGTCCGAATCGACCCACACGCATCAAGATTTTTAATCTCTGATGTTTCCTTAACGACATTCATTTCCTTCGCTTCAGGATATACGAGAAATGTCGCCCTTGTAAAAACCGCTTCGAATAGTTTCTCTCTTTCTTTTCTTTTTTCTAAAGGTAGATACTTCTCTTCGAAGAGAATAAAAGAAAAGAAAAAAGTAACAGTTTAAAGAAAACACGACCAGAAACATAATTAACTTCAGAAAACATTTTCTAGAAACTACAAACTCCCTAAAGCAACTACATGCTCACAGTTCTCACAAAAAATTGCAATCTTTTTTTTTTTTTTTTCACACGTGCATCGTTTAATAATGAAAACTTGTGATTCAGGCGAATTTTATTGATCTGAAGCAGACTTCTAATACAAATGACTATACTCCAATTCACCCTAAAAGCGTACTGTTGGTAAAGGCAGGAGATACTTATCACGACTCATCGTGAAACCCAAGAACAGTATCCATCCGCGTTAATGTGCTCTTCTACTGTTTCCTTTCTGATCCCCACCCACCCACCCACCGACACATCTCACATGCGGGGGTCGGGTGGAGGCAGCACTGCTTCCCCTACCGCTGTGGTTCCACCTAAAATCTCTGTCTTATGTTTCCAATGGTAAAACTTCTTTACATATTTTCTTCGCAATTAATGTATTCCCAAGGATGAAAATTTGCATATCGATAAAACTAACTTTAAGTTATAGAATGGGATACTTAATACTTGCTAAAACATAACCATAATTAAGCAATCCAACATTCGTTTGTCTACTGACGTCATCAATGTACAGAGGCGCGCCATCTGCTAACAGGTCTGAACATCACTCAAAAAAAAATTATTGATTTTTAATATAATTGTGGTCAGTTTTAGCAAGTATTAAGTATCTCATGCTATAACTTAAAGTTAGTTTTATCGATGTGCAATAATTGGGAATACATTAATTGCGAAGAAAATATGTAAAGAAGATTTACCATTGGAAACATATGGCACAGATTTTAGGAGGATCCACCTAAAGTAACCAACCCTTCGAGTTTCCCCGATTGTCAATTTATTGTCTCTGTGTTGTTAATGTTGGGAGAGGTCTTCCACCCCTTCCCCCTGTCCGAGTTGTACCCCAAGTGGGCAGAAACAGCCGAAAGTGCGAAGCTCTTGATTCAGCAACTTTTCATAACAAATTTATTTCCAAATGCGCACTAACTTATGGAACTTTGTTTAGGTGGCAATTTTGGCTGATAAACTGCTGAGCAAACAAAAATGGATTCTGAGCAATAATTTTACTGTTTTCTGCTCAAAATTCTAAGGACTACTTTTCGAAGTGGAGGTAGCTGTTTCGCATCCTACATAGTGGTACACTCTTAGGTTGACTCGGAGTATAGACAAGTCCATCTTGAAGTTCGAACGTGGAAAAACCGCAGATAGGACAGCAGTGTCGTTCAGACGGCAAAACCACGCCTCCCACGCAATGCTGTGGGAGAGTGGCGTTGTACACTAAAAAAAATCTTGAAATTCACGAGCAATTTTCTGCGATTCCTTTCGTGAATTAACGAAGCATTTTCTTGATTCAACCTTTTCCGTGAAAGAACAGGGGGGGGGGACTGAATTTCGCACGTCAAAAAAATTCTGAATTTTCAGAAACTTTTCCCGAATTTCCTTTCGTGTATTAACGGAAAAATTCTGTTCACACATTTTTCGTATCCATATGACGGCACACTTCAGGTAATAGGAGCGATTGAAGAAGTACTTGAAGTTTAAGTATTAAATTTCAATCGTCAATCGGAGGACCTGATTTTGAAGCTCTGTATCGAGATCGCATATTGTGGATAGCATTTCGCAGGATATCTAGGTTATTGTGGAAATAGATATTCCTCCCCCTCCTCCAGTGTGTGTATACCACACTGTGGTTCCGTATGGCACGGGTACTTAAAATGTAGTTTAAAGTATCCTACGGGTGACTGTATGATATCTAAGCATCACAGGGGTCGCGCTGACGATCACATTCTTCACAATTTGCGAAAAAGAAATCATTTTGGCGATGGAAAAAAGTTTTGGTGATTACCTTTTTGCACCTTTACAACACTTTGGCGAAAAAAATTGAATTTGGAGAATAAGTTGGCGAAAATTTTTAAAACAGCCCAAAGCAACCCCTGCATCATTCTGTCGACTGCTTAATATAAAAGCAATTATAACCACCAAAAGTAAATTTTATATTCAGCAGCTTTGTGAAATAATATGATGCAGAACATTTCGCCTTTTATTAAACACTAGCAGGGGTACCCGGTATTTCCAGGGTAAATATTCGTGGAATCACCAAGTTCAGAGAGTTAAATTTTATGAATGAAAAATATATTCCTGTAATTTTCAAGTAAATTTATTTTAATTCGTTTAGGTTATTGCTTTTTGGTAAACAGTATTTTTGGTTTAGCCATTGGGAGTAAAAATGTAGAGATTTTTAGGATTGCAAACAATCGTTTGGGCTGGAAGCAGGCGACATAGCGGACAAACAACCGTCTATGGTCTAAGTTAGAGTACCATGAGATAGTATACCGAATTTGGTGGTTCTAAATTGAAAACTGTAGAAATTTTTACGAAAATGTTGTATGGGGGGCCCCTTGACCCCTTGGCTCCGACCCCTTCCAAAAACTGTCTACGGTCTGAGTCAGAGTATCATGAGATAATATACCAAATTTGGTGGTTGTAAATTGAAAACTGTAGAACTTTTTACGAAAATTATGTATGGGGGCCCTTTGATCCCTCCAGCCCTTTGACCCCCGGGCTCAGACCCTTCCCAAAACCGTCTACGGTCTAAGTAAGAGTACCATGAGACAGTATACCAAATTTAGTGGTTCTAAATTGAAAACTGTAGAAATTTTAACTAAAATAACGACAAATTTGTATGCCCGATCCCTAGCAAAATCCTTTTACGGTCTAAGTCAGAGTACCACGAGATAGTATACTAAATTTGGTGATACTAAGTTGAAACTGTAGATTTGCATAGCGGACAAACAGACAAATATACAAACTTTCACTTTTATATATTGGGTTGTCGGAAAAGTCATAACGTATTTTGGCACCCCATGGCGGTTGGGCAGTTTCGGAAGTACTAAAGGCATGCGTACCTCTGTTATCGCTATGGCATTCGACAGGTGCTAGTTCTAGCTGCAGTCTAAAAGGAATAGTAAGCGATTTGGTTGATTTGCGGAGATTTGACATCAAGTTGAAGATGGAAGACCAAACTGTGCATTTTCGCCATATTTTACTTGTTTACTTCCGTAAAGGAAAGAACGCGCGTCAAGCTTTTGAAAAGTTGCGTAAAGTGTATGGTGGTAATGCTCTACAAGAACGTCAGTGCCAGCGGTGGTTCGCAAAATTCCGTGCTGGTGGTTTTGACCCCGACGATGCCCCTCGGTCCGGGAGGCCCACCGAGGTTGATGACGACCAAATCAAGGCACTGATCAAGTCAAACCCACGTTACACGACACGAGAGATTGCAGACACATTGCACACCCATCATTCAAGCGTTCACGACCACCTGAAGAAGCTGGGGTACGTAAGCAAGCTCGACGTTTGGGTTCCTCGTGAACTCAAAGAAGCTCAATTGACGGCGCGTGTAAACATCTGCGATATGCCCCTTAAACGTGAGGAAAACGATCCTTTTTTGAAGCGATTGATAACTGGTGGCGAAAAGTGGATTGTGTACAACAATGTGCTGCGCAAACGGTCTTGGTCCCGACGTGCTGCTTCGCCTCAAACGGCATCCAAAGCAGACATTCATCAGCGGAATGTTCTGGTCTCAGTGTGGTGGGATTTTAAAGGTGTCGTGTTTTTCGAGCTCCTACCACGGAACCAAACAATCAATTCGAATGTATACTGTCAGCAATTGGACAGTTTTAACGAATCCATCATCCAGAAGCGTCCAGAGCTCGTTCATCGTAAAGGTGTTGTGTTCCATCACGACTACGCGAGACCACACACAAGTTTGATAACCCGCCAAAAATTATTGGAGCTTGGGTGGGATATGTTGCAACACCCAGCGTACTCGCCTAACTTTGCGATGTCAGACTTCCACCTGTTTTGCTCTCTTCAACAATCCTTGCGTGGTATAACGTTCAATTCAGATGAGGCTGTAAATCAGCACCATGTGCAGTTTTTCGCCACGAAAGACGAGTCCTTCTATGAACGAGGCATTCTGCAGCTCACTGAAAGGTGGCAAAAGGTTATCGAACAAAACGGGCATTATATCATTGATTGATCTTTGTTCTTTCTATGGATAAATGACCTTTGCAAAACATGGCTAAAATACGTCATGACTTTTCCGACAACCCAATATATACAGAGGGTAGATTGAGATGGAGTTATATATACACTATCTACCAACAAGTAATTGGACACCTGTGATAGCAAAGGAAGTTCATTCACCTATACAATAGTTGGTGGAGCCTCCACGAGCGGCGATTACAGCTGCGACCCTCGGGGGCATACTCTCAACCAGGCGTTGTACGACGGCTAGCGGTATTTTCTTCCACTCGGCTTGGAGAAGACAGGTCAGTTCCTTCACCGATTTCGGACGGTGGGAGCACCCCTTAAGTCGACGCTCCAACTCGTCCCAGAGGTGCTCGATAGGGTTAAGATCCGGGCTCTGCGCAGGCCAGTCCATTCGATTAACCCCATTGTCACCATACCAAGCCATGGTGGACCTCGCAACATGACAGGTAGCATTGTCATCCTGAAAGTAACATGGGTCCACCCCATAAAACTGTCACAACGTAGGAAGCGCATGGTCATCCAAAATGGTGCAGTAGGTCTCGGCGTTGAGTCTACCAGGAATTGCGACCAAGGGTCCCGTGCCATATCAGAAGAAACAACCCCATAGCATAATTCCACCGCCGCCGAACTTCACAGTTGGCACAATACATTTCGGCAGGATGCGTTCTCCAGGCAGATGCCAAACCCAGAGCCTGCCATCCGAACGGTAGAGGGTGAACCTTGATTCGTCGCTCCAGAGAACCTGTTTCCACTGTTCAACGGTCCACTGTCGACGTTCTTTGCACCACGTTAGCCGAGCAGCGCTATTGGACTTGGTGATCAAAGACTTGCGGGCGGCAGCACGTCCTTGATAACCGTGCAGATGGGCTTCCTTACAGATGGTATTCATCGAAAGAACACTCCCGAATGCCTGTTGAAACTCCTCGCGGATGTGGCCCATCGATTTGGTGCGGTTCTTCCGAATTTCTCTGGCCAGCACCCGTCGGTCTCTAATTCCCAGATTTGTGGGTCTGCCGGGTCAGGGCACATTCCGACAGTCACCTCTCATCTTTCACTTGCCAATCACGTAGACCACTGTCGATTTTGGGTACTTCGACTCGCTGGATATGTCACGTATGGATCAGCCATTTCTGTGATACCCGACGATTACACCTTTCTTGAAATCTGAGAGCTCCGAACTGCGTGGCATTTTGCATGCGACTGGTTGCGTTGTTGTTTCCCACACGATATTTAACGGCGGCGGCCGTGACGTGTATTAGGACCGCAGATATCGTGGATTGCAGGGGTGTCCAATTACTTGTTGGTAGATAGTGTAGATGTATGCTGAATGAAAAGAAAAACTGTTATAGCGAAGATTATTATTTATTTAAACTGTTATAGCATTGTTTTTACAATGATGCAGCTGCTACATCTAATGCCATGTAGTACTGCTCCTTGTGAACCTGGCTTTCCAGCAATGAACCTCATAAAAACGAGTAATCGAGCATGTCTAAATAGTGACACTTTAATGACTTAATGATGATTAGGTGCAATTGCCCTTCAATTGAAGATTTTGACAATCAAAATACTATCCAACTGTGGTGGGCAGAGACCTCTCATATGAAAATCAGACCCTACATATCAGCGGTAAAACTGTATCAACTTTATTAGTGCCACTTCAGGTATATATATCCTAGCTTTTGTCCCTTTGTTTTAAATGTTATTAAAGAATTTAGACATCAAAGTTCAATGGCCTCTCGAAAATAAATTATGTATATGTATATTAAGATAGTTGTAGAGTCATTTAAGTTGTAGAGTCATTTTGGAGGTGTTTGGCCATAACTCACCACGCTGGCCAAGCGGGTTGGTGAGTGTGGGATAGCATTTCCTCTGATCCCGATGGTATAGTTATACCGCTATTGGCGGTCGTCAGAGCCCCTTTAGTGGGAACAGGATGCACCACGAGAAGACGGGGTTGACATTTGTCAAAGAGAGGCTGTGATGTTACGCATCACCTGACCATACATTCGATTATGAAAAAGCCTTTGATTCGGTGAAACCATCAGCAGTTACAATGGCTCTGAAATCCTGCGGTATTGAAGATGCATACATTAATATTATTAATAACATCTATGAAAATGCAAGTGCAAAGATTCGGCTGTTTGAAAATACAACACACATAAAAATTGGAAAGGGAGTGAGACAAGGTGACACCATATCTCCGAAGCTCTTTAATGCCACATTGGAAAATGTCTTTCAATCACTGAACTGGGAAAACAAAGGGATAAAGATTAATGGAGATTATCTAACCCACCTTCGTTTTGCTGATGACGTAGGAGGGTTAGATAATCTCCATTTTTGCAACTACCCCACCAGAGCTGCAGAGTATGATCCAGGAACTTGCTGACAAGAGTAAAGAAGTGGGATTAAAAATGAACTTTCAGAAGACAAAAGTGATGTTCAATGCTTTTACAAGAAATGAAGATTTATCGACTGATGGAGAAAAACTGGAGATAACAGACACGTACGTTTATCTTGGACAGCAGATATCAAGTGAGGGTCACATTGATGAAGAAATTAATCGGTGTACAAAACTTGCCTGGAGAGCTTTTGGAAGAAACAGCATAATTTTCAAGAGCAATATGCCATTATGTCTTAAAAGAAAAGTGTTTGATCAATGCATCCTTCCAGTGCTTACGTATGGTGCAGAGACGTGGACCTTAACTAAAAGAGACATACAAAGGCTGCAGACAACTCAAAGCAGCATGGAGAGGTGCATGCTTGGTATAACCAGGAGAGATAAGAAGAGGAACTCGTGGATCCAAAAAATGACGAGAGTGGAAGACATCATGATCAGAGTTAAATCCCTGAAATGGCAAGGGGCTAGACATACTGCCAGAAGGACAGACCATCGATGGACAGCCGAAATTTTAGATTGGATTCCAAGGGACAGGAAAAGACCCAGAAGACCACATGGAAGATGGGTGGATGAAATTCGAAAATATGCGGGAGTGACATGGAGGAGACTGGCACAAGACAGACCGTTGTGGAGGAAACTTGGGGAGACCTTCGTCCAGCAGTGGATTGATAATGGTTGACAATGATGATGATGATGATGATATTAAGATAGTAAAAGTAACGATATTACAGTACTGAAAATAAATTGTCAAAAAATTAATCAGTTTGGAATAAAAAAGCAATGAACCTCATAAAAACATTAATATTGCATATGCAACATTTGCAGTCAATCTAATGATCCTATGCAGTAACTGCTCTGCATCTGTTTCTGTAAAGTTAATAGGGAGGGGTCTCTCATTAGAAAGAAAACAAAAACATTTCACCCTTTTAATTTCATAGAAACCCTCAGTAGAGAAGTTACTGAATTTTTTTTATTTTTTTTTTTTTAAACTTTGCATGGCCAGTAGATTTTGTCATTTGGCTAGAAAAATTTTTATTCCACTAGCCACATAGCCTAGTAGAAATTTCAACAGTTTCGCAAGGGCTGGCTGTAACATTTAGTTAGCCACATAGCCTAATAGAAATTTCAGCAGTTTCACGACCCATCCACTGCAGGGGAAAATCGTTAGCGATTTGGAGAGGCGACCAAATTCAGACACGAAATTCCATTAAGTCTCAAGATCATAAACGCGAAAGCCCGCATTCTTTTTGATGATTTGCAAGAAAAAATAAGTGGCAAAGGAGGCAACAATTATAAATCTTTTTGAACTTGCCACGACTTCCACCGCAAGTCGTGGCTATTTCGAAAGATTCAAAAATCGTGCAATCTTTCATAATATGAAGGCAAGTGGAGACCTGGCAAGGAAGTGCTGACTGGAAAGCTGTGACTTGGATCTTTGAAATCAAAGAAGTAAAATGGGGGGGGGTCAGTTGTAAGGGGACACTCCCCCTCTTTATTTCTATTTTGTTCTTATTTTTATTTTTTGTAGACATAAAAGATGATGCCTTTAGCCATATAAATGACCGATACGAAATCCTGAGAAAAAATGCAGCTGAATGTTGAGATTCTCGAACTGGATATTTTTCTTAGCACATCTAATACGCTTGCTCTTTCTTCCAATGAAGAAAATGGACAAATGCCTTCCACATGCAAAAGCGGTGCTGAATATAATGAATCTATTGTTGATGATGTTCTTCCTGTTTCAACTCCCTCCCCCGATTAATTCGATTCGTGTGCAATGGCGTAAGACAGCAACAGAAATAAAGGACAAGTACATACACCCTAAATTATTACAGTATCGCATTATTCACATCGCTTACTATTTTGATGTTTTTAATCTTTTTGTTTGTCAAGCTTAAGTAAAATAATTAATGACACCAATAATTAATTACCTGTGTTGCGCGCTGTTATGGATGATCGCAGGAGACAGTTGACAGACAGATACAGAGCAGCGCTGAGACAGGCCGAGCCCGAAGCGGAATTCAGGCTCGGGCTGCGCAATATTTACTACAGTTCAGGCTCCGAGACAGAAAAAGAATTTTCTTCTTTTATTTTTTTTTTAATGTAATTTTGTATGTTTTAGCCCTCGACCATATATAGTGATAGACAGCGCACTGGTAATGGCTGCCACTAAGCTGACGTGGTCCCAACATGAGAGCCGCCAGATCACGTGACATTAGGCTGAAGTGATTGCGTGCTATCCAGTTTCAATGTTTTCTAACAAGGAAAACTATCGGACCTCCCGACGACAATCGTCACAGAACTTTCTGTAGTGCACAAGCATGACACCAATGTAACAGGTGTGAAGTACGGCATTTCGCAATCGCCCGCAACCCCTAGAACATGGCTTATAAAAGTGGGACCCTCGCCTGTAATGTATGCAGCCATAAGTTTCGAACAACTTTTACCTGTTAGATATAAGGCACCTAAATGTCGAGAGAGACCACCGTACAACACCATTAAATTGCAAATGACATATACATACCTCACTTCACGTCATGGTAATGTGTTGAGAGAAGGCAGTGCTGCAACGGTTTTCTTTGCGGCCTTCACATTGTCATAGACACTTTGCATGGTTTGTTCGGAAAACTGTTCGTGAATGCTTTTCCGTTTCACTTTGGGGGGTGATGGTTCATAGGAACTCTAACTGCTTGGCACGTTGTGTGCTGGAGTACCCGGTGTATCACTACGTTAAGATAACGTGTCCGACGTTTCATCACTATCTCGCCACAATGTCTGCCCTTCAAACATGTCAGTGCCTCCAATGACATGTTGCTCCAAAACGCTATACAACTGACTAGCAATTCGCCTGTCGATGTACGTTGAAGCCATGTCGTCCGCTTGGTACACTGGAGCGCAAAAATTAAGGACGAGACGATTTTTCGAATGTAACGTCGTGCAGAAGTGTTCCACATCGACTCTCAAATCCTACCATAAGATCCCCAAGATGTAAGAATATGGGACAAGTGAGCAAAACTGTCCAAACAAGGAATCCAAAGGATACAAAGGCACTTTATTGAAAAGGTAGCTTCGAGCACAACTGGACAGAAGACAGAAACGTCCATGTGACAGGCGGCTGCCAAGAAAAATCCAGTCTTTAGTAGGGGATATGATCACCCCTGACTGCGTTGCAGGATTTACAACGTCTGTCCATGCTGAGGACGAGGTTGTTAAGGAGCTGTTGACGCATCGCGGCCCATTCCTCTTGTAGCGCCAATCGCAGCTGTGGAATCGTTACTGACGGCTGGTGACGTGCTGCCAAGCTTCTCCCGAAAAGGTCTCACACGTGTTCGATTGGATTTAGGTCCGGGGATCTTGCGGGGCCAATTCATGCGTTGAATATCTTCACTCTCCAACAGCTCTGCGACAGCCACTGTACGATGAGGCGTAGCGTTGCCGTCCATGAAGAGGAACTCTGGACCCACAGCACCTCTAAACAGACGCACGTGAAGCAGAACCTCGGTACAATAGCGGACACCAGTGACTGAACCTTCTTGGAAGATGTGGAGGTCAGTACGGCTACCAAGCATGATACCGCCCCAAACGAGAACTCCGCCACCTCCAAACCGGTCCCTTTCGATGATGTTGGAGGTGTGATTGCGTGCTTCCTGCTCCCTCCAGATGTGTATACGTCCAGAATCGCTAGTTAGACTAAATCGGCTCTCATCCGTAAAGAGAACTCGACCCCATTGCTGATGTGTTTAGTTCTTGTGTTCCTGGCACCACAGAAACCGCCGTCTCGGATGAGCAGGCGTTAATGGCACACACCGTACTGGTCGCCCCGCACGGGGATAACTGGTTTTCCAGTTATTTGGGGAGCGGCGCCCACACGGCCCGAGCTGACCTTGTGACTGGTCAACATCTGTTGTCATGTCACCGCCTGTTTTTGGTTTTGGTGCTGTTGGTGTTTGCAGGGACGGCTGTTCATCCAGCTGTTGGGGAGTCGCGGCCCCACGATCCCGAGCTGGTCTTGTGTCTCGCTTTTTCGTTTTTATTTATTTTCTCCACTGGCTAGTTGCCCGTGTTGTATACTTTACCTAATCGCTACCACGTTATGTACTAACACCCCGGTCTTGTGGTTTTGTTACCCTCCACCACTACCTGTTTTATATTAACCGCTCAGTTCGTAGGTTGCTGAGATTCCGTTTAGGTTCCCTTCCAGGATTTGTCTTCTTTGGATTTCTTTTCTCCTTTTAACTGGTTTGGGTGCTAGACCTACCTGCATGTTTGCCGCGTGCGGAGACCCGTGAGGCGGAAATGGGATGTCTGGCGGCTGAGGTCGCAGGAGACCGGATAAGTGCCTCCTGTGTACCAACACTCCTCTTCGACCCCGGCTTCGCTGTAAACGGGAGGCTAGAGACTAACCCACCTCTAGTCAGAAGTCTTGTACCAAGTTGTGTGCAGGGCTTTAGCGGCTTTTTTGTCGTATAGCACGGCAGGGTGAGCCCGGGGGCTGTGGGATCATGCCAAAGGCGTTGGCATGACGGTACCCGGAGGCCGAAGTGTCCGCCGAGTGCGTGTGATCACAGCCAACGGACTATATCTGCAACGTATAAGCTCCAGAACTGTGTGCAGCGTCATTTTCTTGGCTTGCAGACCTCCAGTTCTCCCTTGTAGGGCTCGGTGGTGGGTGGAGTAGTCTGCAGACGAATCCTTCTCCTTTTTTCCATGGGTAAACCCAAAAACAAACGCTCCAAATTCAAGTCACCTGAGCAAATGATCGTTGACAACGACTCTCCTTCGTCTTCTCAACCTACCAAGTCTCATACCCTTAAACGATCTTTAGACCATGATCTGGACCAAGAATGTGGAACCTCTTCTTCGGCAGCGGTACCAGTCGCTCCGAAGCGTCGTCTCCCCTCGATTGTTGTGAATACGCATGCTACACATTTAGTTGTAGAATCCATCGATCCGAATGAGAGATTGTCCACCAGATCTCCATTCTTCATTTCTAAAGCTTTGGACGCTGCAGTTGGCCCCTTGAAGTCTGTGAGGAAGCTTCGCTCTGGGGACCTGCTTGTCCAAACTTGCAGTGTTTCTCAGAGTAACACTTTTCTGCACCTCACTAGTCTTCAAGGCATTCCTGTAAAAGTGACACCTCACCCGTTTCTTAACACCTCTTGGGGTGTTATTTCGGAGTTTGATCTCTTGCCATGCAGTGAAGACGAATTGGTGACTGAACTTGCAGATCAAGGTGTTATTGCTGCTCGTCGTATGATGTTCCGGCGCGATGGTTCCTTGATTAAGTCTAAAAATGTAATCTTGACTTTTAACTCCCCGAAAGTTCCGACCGAAATCAAGGCTGGCTACTTGGTCTGTGGAGTTCGCCCGTACATTCCCAGTCCTCTGCGCTGTTTCAGGTGCCAGAGGTACGGGCATTCCCAACGTTTCTGTAAGAGTTCCGCTCGTTGCGCAAATTGTGGCTCCAGTGAACATGACGGGGAAGGTTGCACTTCTGCGGCCTGCTGTGTTAACTGCGGTGAGGTCCATGCAGCTTACTCCCGCAACTGTATGAAATGGAAGGACGAGATGGCAATCCAGCGCCTCAAGACCCTGGAGGGCCTCTCGTACCCTGCTGCCAAGGCCAAGTTGGGTATACCCACCAACCGACAGCGTACTTTTGCCGCAGTAGTTCAGTCTCTGCCACAACCCGTGCAGCCCTTTGTTCCGCGCCCTGTAGCTCTCGCCGCCCTTGCCAAGCGATCTACAGCTGACCAAGCGACACAGGTGTTTTTCCCCGAGCTCGAGATTTTTCGAATACCTGATTCTGGGCCTTCTCTTTTGCAGCCGACCGTCTCTTCCAGTTTCCAGCTGAAAGCCTGCACGTGCGGAAGACCCGGCCCTCAATCCGCAAAGGTGTGCAGTGTCCATCCAACTGTCTCGGCCTCAGCGAGGTCCCCACCCTCAACCAACATTATAGAGGAACATAGGGGGGAGGAGAGTGACAGTTCGTCCCCAGCCTCAAACAACATTGCAGAGGAACATGGGGGAAAGGAGAGTGACAGTTCGTCCCCGCCCTCTGCCAGCATTGCAGAGGAGTGTGGGGGGAGGAGAGTGACTCATCCTTTGTGTAGTTGTGTTTAAAAAAAAAAAAAATTATAATTATAATAGTAAATTAATAAATTTTTATATAAACCTAATTAACTACCTTGTCTTCACAGCCTTCATCATACTCTTTTTCAACTTTTACCAAGCCTGTCTGTTCTTAATCATTTTCCACGCTTTTAAAAATCTGTGGCTGATAGTTCTTTCTCTGGCGCTCTTTGGCCAAACCTGGCCCTTGCGCCACTAAAATCCACAAACCAACCAACCAACCAACCGTACTGGTCGTCGTGCAAATAGACCACCTTTGTGCAGCCTCCTGGCCACGGTAAAACGCGATAACGGACGTTCAGTTTTCTGTTGCATGTGCCTTGCGATTTCTCCCGCTGTCTCTTCTCGCCTGTAGGACAATATACCGGACATCCGCCGCCGTGGTTGCTCGTGTACGACCACTGCTAAACTCTCTGACAGCTGTTCCTGTCGTTTGAAATGCTCTCCAAGCTCGTGAAACGATGCTGTGAGCGATTCCGAATTCCTCGGCCATACTAGTCACACTTCGGCCTTCTTCAAACTTCCCAATGACGCGACCTCGGGTAAAGTCATCTAGATGTCGTCTACTGGATTGCCTGTTGGACATATCACACGTTGGCAGCAACTTGACGTCGTGCAAACCGTGCAATAGCTTTCACCGAATTGTTGAGCATGATCATATGTAGAGGATTTAAGGAAGGGAGTGTCTGACCCCAGGTCTTAAACCCTTAGAAATTGGAAACTAGGAGATTTGGGCTAGAGCGCCTGATAGGAAAGTGACACGGAAGCGAAGTGGAAAGGGGGAGGAAGACGCCCTTATTTATTACCGAGGGGCCAGTACCCGGGGTCCGCCGGCTTAACGTGCCCATCCGACGCACGGCGAATATTTAGTGTATCTAGCGTTCGTACCTGCTGGGATCGAACCTGAGGTCCTTTCCGTGGCAGTCACGAACGTTGCCCACTAGGCCACCCGCGGCCCGAATTGCTGAGCGTACACCCTCCGTGTGCTTTATACCCTTCCGACACTCCCCCTCCCCTACGTCATGCTGCATATATGCGCATGCCCTACGTATCGGACCCTAGTCTATCTCCTGAGTAGTCTTTCGATCCGTTCTGCCTGCTCGTTCCGCTGTTATGCTAATTTCTCCTCCTCGTCCTTAATTTTTGCACACCAGTGTATTTCTGCGTCACTTCGTTCATCAGTTTCTATACTACAGCATGAGGGTTACAAGCCATTGTCTTAAAACACACAATACAATATTTGTATGCGTACGAACAGGCCCGTGCGCTGTCTCACACTACTCACGTTTAACAGTCACTGACGTACACAATGCAGGACACCTTCCAGGCATGCGCAGTATCACCCAATCACATCACACCCACATTTACATGTTGTTTAACACCCTATGGCTGCATACATTACAGGCGAGGGTCCCACTTTTATAAGCCACGTTCTAGGGGATGTGGGCGATTGCGAAATGCCGTACTTCACACCTGTTACTTTGGTGTCATGCTTATCCACCACAGAAAGTTCTGTGACGATTGTCGTCGGGAGGTCCGATAGTTTCTCTTGTAAGACCTGACAAGCTAATTTTTGAATATTCCCATTTAGTAAGTCATGTAGGTAACAAGTGCGTTTTTTAGGAATAATTAATTTAAGGATATATTCATTAAGAGATCGTCGTTTATAAAAATTTAATTGTAACCATTTCGGAGTTACAAGATGAATCTTTAGGACGAAGGAGGTAATTTGTTTAGTGTGTTTGCGTGTATGAACCGGCTACGTTTGTACTTAATACTTTATGTAAAGTGGTGTTCTCATTAATAATTTATGGTACAGAGCTACAATATTTCCAGTGTATTTTAATGTGAAAAATCCAGAAGTACACAGTTAAACACTACGTAAAATATACCGAAATGAGTAAGTTTACTTAAATTATGTACCTATGTACATAGGTAGACTTTATTATAGCCCATGATTAGAATATTGCGATGAAAATTTGTGAAGAATTTAAAACACGTAGATTCATTTTTTTCAATGCGAATGACTAAATCACCTGGGCCGCCCCCGGTGGCGCAGTGGTCTAAGCGATGGCCTCTGATCATTCGTTCGAACGGGGTTTGGGTTCGAATCCCGGTGAGGCATGGATGTTGTGTTTGTCTTACGGCACTGGCTCTCTCCCTTCCCTGGAACCAGTGACCCTAAATTAGGGACGGGCGACTGCTTATAGCCCATTGAGTTGCTCACGGTGGTCGTTAAACCTCCAATCAAAAAAAAAAAAAAATCACCTGGGTATTTTGTTAATAGGCACACGTTTTCTAGATTGGGAATTGAAAATCAACATTGATTATTTCTTCCCCGCACATGATAATCATTATTATAAATATGGAAAACTCAGGTGAAATTGTGTCCCATACTAACCGTAATAACAAAATTTACTGGAGATTGGAATCACGTTATTACCATACAGGCATAGAATCTGCTTAATAATTTAATTAATCTCTCACCAGTTACAAATTGTAGAATTTCCTTTTAACCTTTTTGACTAAGATCACGTGACATTTCTCTTTCTGATGTTGGAGCCAGAAATTGGGAGTCATTCGCAGTCTACCTACCTGTATGTAAGGTCGATGGTTTTAGCATACGAGAAGTTTCTTACACTTGCTAGTCGATAAACAGAATTCTTAGGCAACTGGGTCTGGGTGGGGAGTGGGAACTGAGGAGGGCTATTTATTAATACACGCTATTGACGTGGATTAGGAACATCAAACAGAAGTCATCGCTCTTTTCCACGTTTTATAAGTGAGTCACGGAAAAAATTCACATCGGCCGCCACCGGAAAGTTAGCCGTATTAGAGTCTGGCGAATTCGAGACTGCTGTGGTGCAGTGCTAGCATGTCCGGCTCGTAACTGGAAGACCCTGGGTTCGTTTCCAGGTGGCGGCCGATGAGAATTTTTCCGTGACTCACTTATAAAACGTGGAAAGAGCGATGACTTCTGTTCGAAAGCTATTTATTCCAGGAATGGGTAGAAAATGCTATCGGTCATGTACTAGTGGGTTCCTACGGGGAAGGAAAAGCTTCTTCAAAAACTATAATAGTCAGCTCTCCGACGAAATTCCCATTCCCCTCCACAACGCAGCAGATAACACGTTTACCTATACACATCAGCAACAATTATTAATCCACTGCTGGATGAAGGTCTCACCAACTTCCTTCCACAGCTGTCTGTCTTGAGTCAGCCTTCTCCATGTAACTCCAGCATGCTTTCAAATTTCATCCACCTGAGCAGACTGCGCATGCGTGTTCGTGTTGTTTTGTTGACTTCGACAGGCTATGTGCTATAGGAAGCTAAGCTGAGTTCGGGCTCAATTTTAAGAGCCCGAATTTTATATTACAAGATTGAGTCCGGGCCCGAAAACTATGATTAACTTGTTTAGGCATCAAAAAAAAAAAATCTCTTCTTCCAGACTGCCAGTCTTTCCTTCCTGTGAAATTAACAGATGTCTTTCTCAACTGCGGAGTGGAGAAGAAATCTCTGCCTATTTATATAGTTTCTTTGACCATCCATTTTTAGAATAATAATAACGTTTCGTACAATAAAATGTTTATTCTACATCGAATAATTTTTTTTTTTTTCCCTGAAATGCTTCGAGGGGCACGTATCAGGAAAAATCGGGTGGCACAGCAATCTACGTTGTACGTTGCTCAATAGAATTTGCAGGGAGCTGCCCCGATGAAGTATAGGGAGCAAAATTTAGTCAGCTTTCTATCTACTATCTATAGTTCTAGAAGAAACTTTTTCTACGCAGAAATCCATTAATTCATGGCCAATGGTATGTGTTACCCAAGCGCGGAATGAATAGCCCTGCCTAGTTCTCACTCCCCATCTAGACCCGGCTGCCGAAAAAGTCTATTTAACAACTAGAAAATGTAAAAAAAAAAAAAAAAGTATCGTGTGCTAAATTGAACAAAATCACATTTAAAAAAGTGAAGAAAATTCTCTCCCTCTGTCCGAGCCCGAACACCAGTAAGTATTATGCAGCCCGAGCCGGCCGGAACCTGGTACGGGCCCGGGCACAGCAGTAATAATAGGAAGCCAGCCGAGCTAACTCACAGCACGTGATTGTTGCCTTCTTGGTAGCATAATCACTTTGCAAATTGGACGTTAGTTTTGTTGCGCCAATCGCGTTAGTTAAGGCTTTTGTTTGCTCTTGAGTTTTTCAGAAACATTTTCAGAAATGCCAAATACTACGGATTGTCTGCATTTTGTACAGATTCTTAGGGCTAACTTAGTTATAATATTTGCTAAAATTTAATTTAAATGGTAATATTAATTGCTATTGCGTATTTGTTTCTCCAAAATAAGGGACGGGCGGGATATCACAAAACAACGACCAAAAAAAAAAAAAAAAAAAAACCTGCTCTAACCAAATAGTCATGAGATCGAAGGAAATAATCGTGCAGCAAGAAAAAGCTCAGCTGCCATAGTCCCCTAACGCCTTTTGTTCCTGAACGTTTGCTTTCCGGCAGAACACATAAGCTACCAGGATGTGGGGAGGGGGGGGACACTGTTACCGCCTGTTTTACGTTATCTCAACGAGATTTGAAGTTTTTTAAGCGCAGCTTTATATTCTTTGCTCCTACTCTTCTACGTGGACGTCACCTTCTGGGTCTTTTTCTGTCCTTCATATCTTTTCTATTTAATGCGTTCTTGGGATGTCTTGCTCTCACACAGTGAATTATAGTTTAATCAGTATTAGTCAAGCTAGTTAATTCCTCAAAAAAAAAGGGTTAATAATAATAATAATGTGTGATAAGAAAGGGCAGCCTAAAATCTTTAATACTGTCAAACCCCTATTTAACGGACTGCGATTTAACGAATTCCGCGATTTTACGTACATTTTTTATGGTCCACACGGAACCACATTGAAATTAATGCTTGGCATTTCTCGATTTAGCGAACACGTTTCCTCAATTTAGCGAACATTTTTAATTTTTTTAAACCACCAAACTATGTTAACCAGCATTTTTTAAGTTAAAGGTTAACTAAGAAAATAGCCTTGCGTAACACGAAGATTTTACGCGTGCAGTTAACAAGCGTTTCAAAGAACACCACCTACGACACAGCTTGAAGGAATCATAAATCAGTTCGCCTTTCCTCCAACTATCAAGCGTAAGCTTCTTACAGGAGGAAGCAAATGACCAGCAAGTTCAAAAGGAGTGCAACGTTTTCTTGCATGAGTGGGAAGCAGGGAAAATACTGGCGGTGTGGGGGATAAAATCTAGAGTACCCTGGGGATCCTTGTTTTGAGCTACAGACAAAACGATAGCTTTCTTGGAAGTCGGGGGAAACATATTGTACGTACCCATTACTGAATGTCTGTAATTCTTCCCCAAATAGCGTTTCTTCTTTCCTTCTCAGTGTTAAATCTACAGGTCAAATTCAACAACACAACTCTTTTACGGATAAAGTTTTGATGATCATAGATAGAACTAGAAAAGTTAGAAATGAAATTTACTAATCACTGCAATTTGCAAAAGTGCATTTTATGAGAACATTGAAAGGGAAATAAAAAAAAAAAGAATGACTGCACAAAAAGGGGGGGCGGGAAAGATTTTCAATTAGTGAAAAAATGGACATTTTGTCGCAGCTTGATGGGAACCCAGGATCACAGACTGCTGTAGCACAGAAACTCGGAATTTCCAAGTCAATGTTGTGTACTATAGCAAAAAACAGAATAGAAATTGAAAGCTGTGCAAAGTGTGGGCAATTTTCGAGTAAGAGGAAATCTATGAAAGCATCGCACCTGGGTTGGAAAATGCTCCTGTCATTTGGTTCCAATAAACACGGGCAGGTAACTTGCCTACTAGTGGATCACTTCTAAAGAAAAAAGTAGTTCATAATGCCCAGCGACTCCAAATAAAGGAATCCACAGCATCAAATGGATGGATTGATCATTTTAAGCAAAGACATAACATAGTGTATAGAGAGCTCTATCCGGCGAAAGTAAAAGTGTTGATTCCGTGACGGCACAAACGTGGAAAAATGAACACTGAAGTCGTTATTTAAGAAGCTAAATATGCTCGGGAAAAAATCCACTATAATATTTTTCTCGCAATTTTAAAGTACACTTAAATTTGGATGCTACATATTGAAGTCTAATATCTACGAATTTTATGTAATTTAATATGCAAAGTAAATGCGTACGTATTATAACATTTTTAATAATAAAATTTCGTAATTGAAAGTACTACACATAATTTAAATTTTACTGAAAGAACTGAGCTACTTACATATTCTGTTATGAACACTAGCTTAACTCTAGCATAAGGCTTCCTCGATTTAGCGAATTCCTTGATTTTACGTATACAAGACTGTTGGCCCCTTGAAGTTCGTTAAATCGAGGTTTGACTGTATTTGTTTTTAATAATCAGGTTTACTTGTAGCAGCTACTAACAATAGCATTACATACAATGTGTTTTTAATTACACTTTTCTTTTTACAGAAAGAAACCTAAGAGTGATTTGCGCGTAGAAGTAACTAAATAAGGACATAAGGGAATTTTGGCTCTCTTTTCCTTATCTAAAAGAGTACAATTATACAGGGGTACGATATACGTTTACCTGAAATTACAACATTTGTGACATAACCAAGGGAAAAACAAGCGGTTGCGAGTAGCTGTCATTAAGACCTTCCTGGATAAGAAAGAGAAGTGGGTAACACCTTATAAAACGACGTTAAATTTGCGGAGACTGACGGGAGGAAAGTGGATTATTACTGTCTGAGCGGAGTCAGGCCTAGAGGTCGTCTGCACGGGCCTTTTTTACTGAGCCCGGCTCGTTTCAAATATTAGGCACTCAGCATGGCCAGGCCCGTCAATTGTAGCCCTCATAATTTAGGCCCAGCCCGGCCCGTGATGTGCCATTTGGTATTATTTTGTCTTTATATTGTATTTTATTAAATTGTGAAATTTAAATAATAAAATATTATTGAAAATATTTAGTTTAATGTACGCCTAAAAATATTAACTAAACTTTAACAATTATCGAAGAACATCATCTTTAAAGAGAGACAAAAAAAGAAGACTAACTAAAGGCGTTCAAAATCTCCTTTTCTTTGAACTAGCAAATGATAACACTACAAAAGTCAATCCCTATGCAGATTACGGATAAGAGAATCAATTGATGTCGTCGCACGCTCTCATACCAACACACATACGGACACCCCACATCTCTGCAAACACTCCTCCGTCTCCCACTTCACACAACACACACACACACACACTCGCTCGCTCGGGGTCGAATCTTTTTGTTGTCAACAAGCCCCAAAGTGGTTCTACCATCTTAATACCTACAGATGGTAAAAACACTGAGTGCCTCTCCTTGATTTTGTGATTACGCCCTGGGCTATGTCATGGAAAGAAGTAAAGCCAGCAAAACAGACCAGGAAATCGGAAGAGACGACTTTTTGCTTTCTTTACCTTTGCGATAAAAAGAATGGGTCGACTTGGCCCGGCCCGTCGACCCATTACAGACCAGGAAATCGGAGAAGACGACTTTTTGCTTTCTTTACCTTTGCGATAAGAAGAATCTGGGTCGACTTGGCCCGGCCCGTTGCTTTGTTCTCTAAACTAAAAGAAAGTCCGATTCGGCCCGAAGGCCGGGACGGGGTATCAGCCCGGCACGTGCAGAACTCTAAGTCAGGCCGACAAAATTAGCAGCAGCGCGATTTGGTATTTTTTTTTTTTTTTTTTTTTTTTTTTTTTTTTAGAGTCCCAAAGAAATACCTGCCTTTCTATTATTACTCCTGTTACTCCTGACAGTACCCTCTTGTGATGTAATGATTCGGCTACTATTGCTTAAAAAAAAAAAAGAAAGAAGCAAAGAAAATTAAATTTTAGAATCAGTACTCAACCTGTCTCGTCCAAACCGACGGCATTTCCGTGCCTTGTAAACTTGTATTCAAGACAGTATGAGAAACTGCATGGTTTTTTTTTTTTTTTTGTTTTTTTTTTAACTTTAATTTGGCTTTAAATGCATGTTTTCCCATTCCTTAGATACTTCTCGAAATATCAAGGAAAATAACAGTCATTTTAAGCCTTTGGTTTAAGCAAATTGAAGTTCAAAATCGGAACCGCCGTGTTTCGTAACTCGAAAAGTTGTTATCGCTGCACAATATGCAGGCAGTAGCGTATTTAAATTCAGCTTTAAACAAAGAGTAAAATGCTTGTTTTGTCACTTCAAAAAACAAGAAATCACTTGAAAGTGAAGGCCAAGTTCAAAGATGGGTGCAGCCACTGCTTAAGATTGGGGAGATTCCAACCTTGACAGGTTAAATAACAATTTTGAAATTCAATTTCGCCGCATAAAGGAAAAAAGCAAAACATTTTTCTCCGTCGATTGATGTAGCAAGAGGTAAGTAACACTGCTGGGAATAAGAAAACATGCACTGTCTTACGAAAAAAACGTAAACAAAAAAACATGAAGCCGTTCTTCTGCACTGTTACGACAGCAAAGTGGGCTGAGATACCAACAATGCCCATATTAAAAGGAAGGAGGAAATACGAGATCAGAAAATATATATCATTGTCAACCATTATCAATCCACTGTTGGATGAAGATCTCCCCAAGTTTCTTCCACGACAGTCTGTCTTGAGTCAGTCTCCTCCATGTGACTCGGGCACGATTTTGAATTTTATCCACCCACCTCCCACGTGGTCGTCTTTTTTATCCCTTCGTGTCCAGTCTAACCTTTCAGTTGTCCATCGGTGGTCAGTTCTTCTAGCAATATGTCCAGCCCAATGCCATTTCAGGGATTATCCTTTAATCATGATGTCCTCCACTCTTGTCATTTTCCTTATCCACGAGTTCCTCTTCTTATCTTTCCTGTTTACACCCAGCATGCATCTCTTCATGCTTCTTTCAGTTGTCTGCAGCCACTGAATGACTCTTTTAGCTCCATGTCTCTGCTCCATACGTGAGAACTGGAAGATCATCATCATGAATTTCCACTACTAAGCGGATTTCCTCAACCATATACACTACAACGACAAAAATCACCGGACGGGACACCCCTTTAAAAGCAAATGAACGTATCCGTTGCGTTGTTAAGATGCGCGGTACAGCTGCAAACGGTATTAAAACAAGCCTGCAGCTGACCGCGATCATATCGCACTGTGAGGTTGAGTGAAAATGTCGCGGCGGGAGAGAAAGACTTTGAGAAAGGAAAGATTGTTGGGTGTTATATTAGTGGGTTGTCCATAAGAGAAACCGAGAGGCGTTTAAACGTACCCTAGTCAACTGTTTTGGATGTACTGAATAAGTGGAAGACACATTGCGTGCCTGAAGTAGCAAAACGTACCGGGAAAACAAAGAAAACCAGTGATAGAGAACGTCGAAGCCTCAGGAAAGTCGTTACAGCTAATCGACGGAGTACTGCACAAGACCTCAGTGTACAGGTGAGTAAAAAAGGTTGGAACCTCGGTATGTACACGTACGACTCGCAGAGAACTTCATTCCGTGGGTTAACGTGGTTGTGCGGCTGCTCATAAGCCTTTCATCTCCACTCGGAATGCTACTCGTCGTTTAGCATGGTGTAAAAGAACATTTATCGTGGACCGTAGATCAACGGAAATGGGTCCTATGGACTGAACCCAGATCCATCTCGTATGAATGGTTAGAAAGCTAGCACATCGTTCCGCTCGACAACGAGAAGGGATGGGGTAGTTAACTTGCTTACCTCAACTAAATGTTATCTTTACAAAGGTGCATTACGGAGCAATATGTGATATTAAAAAGCGATCTATGATTTTTCCTCAAATGGAAACGTTTCAATCAGTGTATCACAACAGTTTTCACTAATGAGTCAGAAACTTATTAAACACTAACCAAGAAAGAAAGACACAGAGATTACAGACAACTGCAAGAAGCTTGATAAAGTGCGTTTACTGGTATGAATAGAAAAACATAAAAATAAACAATCTGGTCTGAGACGATACAAGGGTTACGGTCATATCACACGCATGAGGACAAATGTCAATCATTGTTGCTAGGTATAAACGGATAAGCGCTGAACAACAGAAATTCTTACCTGCCAGCATACCAAAAGACACATTATACATGCACGGTCGAGTCACATTATTGTGACTCGACAGCATCTAGAAGGGCTGGGAGTGTAAGGTGCTGGAAGGTGTTCACAGGTATGTGAAACCATGCTAACTGCATGCACTGCATCCAGTGCTGGATGGTGCGTAGTGGAGGATCCATAGAGCGAACAACACGATCGAGGTGGTCCCACAGATGCTCAATTGGGTTTAAGTCTGGGAAATTAGGAGGCCAGGGAAGTACTTTGAAGTCTTCATCGTGCTCTTCCAACCACTCTCTGATATTTCTAGCTGTGAGACACGTCGCACTGTCGTGCTGAAAGATCTCATCCGCCCCAGGGAAGACAGTCAGCATGTATGGGTGTACGTGGTCTGCAAGGATGGATTCATAACGAATTCGGTCCATAGTGCCTTCCACAGGTATGAGTGGACCCAGAGAATGCCACTAAAACATTCCCCAGACCATAACGCTGCCTCCACTAGCTCATGTTCTTCCAGCAATGGTTAAAGAGTGTTTGTTCTCCAATGTTTCTCGCCTTATATGCCAACGTCTATCCGTTCGATGAAGCAGAAAACGTGAATCGTCGGAGAAGGCAATCCTTTGCAAATCAGCGGAGGTACAATTTCGATACTGCCGTACAAATGTAAGCCTTTTCCGCCGATGCATCTTCGTTAGCATAGGTGCGTGCCTTCCGTCTGCATCGGAGATCCATACATAGCACGGTTCCCTAAACTCTCGTTTTAGACGCACTTCCGGTAGCCCCCTGGTTCATTCGGCCAATAAGTTGCTCCACTGTAGCGTGTCAATCGGCCCTCACGCACCTTCGAAGCCGACGTTCACCTCTCACATCAATGGCACGTGGTGCTCCACAGTTTCCACATCGCTTATTCGCAATGGTGCCATTTCTCCAATCACGATACACTTTAACCACAGCAGCACGCGAACAGTTCGCAAACTGCGCTGTTTCAGAAATATTGCCAACCTTGGCTCGAAAGCCGATAATCATCGCTTTTTGCAAATATTATAAATCGCTCCTTTTATCCATGACAGCAACGAGTGATAATGTTTTCAGATCAGATCATATGTAGAGGATTTTTGGAAGGGAGTGTCTGGCCCCAGGTCTTAAACAACCTTTAGAAATAGGAAGCTAGGAGATTTGGGTTAGAGTGCCCGATAGGAAAGTGACACGGAAGCGAGGTGGAAAGGGGCAGGAAGACGCCCTTATTTATTACCGGGGGTGGGGTGGCAGTACCCGGGGTCCGACGGATTAACGTGCCCATCCGACGCACGGCTGGTATTTAGTGGTTCGAACGTTCGTACTTACCCAGGATCGAACCTGAGGTTATCTCCATGGCAGTCACGAACGCTGACCACTAGGCCACCCGCGGCCTAATATGTTTTCAGAATCATATCATATCATATCATACGTAGAGGATTTTAGGAAGGGAGTATCTGACCCCAGGTCTTAAACAACCCTTAGAAATAGGAAGCTAGGAGATTTGGGCTAGAGTGCCCGATAGGAAAGTGACACAGAAGCGAAGTGGAAAGGGGAGGAAGACGCCTTTATTTATTACCGGGGGGCCAGTACCCGGGGGTCCGACGGCTTAACGTGCCCATCCGACGCACGGCGGATATTTAGTGGATCGAGCGTTCGTACCTGCCTGGGGTTGAACCTGAAGTCCTTTTCGTGGCAGTCACAAACGTTGCCCTTTAGGCCACGCGCGGCTATGTTTTCAGAATGTCAACAGCACACCTTTAATATACCCTCCAAGCCAGCTCACGACACGTGTATCCTTTCATTGGCTGCGCGCGCTGTTTACGTCAAAAGTAGGAGGTGGTCACAGCAATGTGACTCGACTGTGTAGAACAACATGGATAAGTGACATGAGGACGCACGCAAAGAAATGCTGAGAAAAAAAAAAAGATCTACGTCGGGAGACCTTAATCCAGTGTGAACGAATCGTGGTCAATGATGGTATGCAAATGAACAGTAGGAAAGGAGTTATTTTAGGTTTACGGCAATTTTAAAATTCGTGTGGCCATCTCCTTTCAATAATTCTTTATTTAAAAACTTAGTACATGAACAAGTGATAAGTAGCACGTACTAGAATGTGATGAAATATACATTTTATGCAGAAATGATTGTGTCTCGTACACAAAAACGTATGTGGATGTCATTGCTAGTAATTTCGGAACGTAACCCATTATTTTCATTTGTTTCTTAAACTCCGGTTTGCGTGAATTTAATGCACGCGAGATTTTTGAAGATGGGTACACTCGCGTGAATGGAAGAATGACTGTACTTCCATCGCATCTCTTTTCGCTTCTACTCGCAAGGGAGATCAAGAAACTACGACTTTAGAAAAAAAAAAATCCTGTTTTGTAGCTACTCGAATGCGAATCTGAACGGCACACAGTGATGCGTAAAATGCGTCTACGCCAAACACCTTTTCTAGCGCCGAATGAGCGCACGGGATATCGCGACGCACAAACGTGAGGAACACTCTACGCAATTTAGAATCATATACTGAGCATGCTCCGAAAGGTTGCTCCTTTAAAATTCGAAGCCGCGTCTGTAAGTAATGAGTTAGTTATGTGAACACTTGGCAGACAAACCTCACACGCAAGCCGAGTGTGCCTGCCGCTCGCGTTTCAGGCGCAACCTTAACAAATGGGTCAAGAAACACAATGCCGACGGCTGCGGCTGGCTAGTAGGTTATATGCAGAGAGAAAACAGCTGATGCGTTCTATTTAAAACGCCAAACGGTTACTACAGAGGGTGATTCGCACTTGAGGTACAACAGTAGTTATCAAAAACCTCTCTGGTAGTGGAATCACGCGCAATCTCACAGAAAAATTTTCCCACGCATTATTTGAGATAATAGCAGCGAGTTTTCGAGATCCAGGCCAAATGGCACTCACAAACTCGATATAACGCAATCAGAATTTTTACGAATATGCTATCCCGTCGACAAAGTTCCATTCTCACAAAGGCAGGGCTCTATTAATAATGCTGAAAGACAACAAATATAGATGTGAGGATAGCCATTTCCCCGATGACTGTTGCCTAAAATTTTATTTTACTGCTAAACACAGTATAATTTACTTATCTTTTTATAAACCCTGTAACCGAAAAGTTTACTTTTCATTGAAAGGTGTGATGAAAACCTCAATGAAAAGCAAGGAAAAGGTAGAACAAAAATCACTGAAGTAGTGGTTGGGTTTCCCTTTTAAGTGTAAACAAATCTGTCAGCATCCATGCTTGGCGAAACCAAGAAAGAATAGTAAGGAAACTCAATGAATCAGGAAAATGACCAGAGTAGCAGAATGTACACGTACGCTGCACGCGGATAGTTTTCAAATTATTTGCAGATTGTTTTTGCTTATAGATTACAGAAAAAAAACTAAAAATGTTATTTACAGCAATTAAAACACTCATAAGGCTTTACTAAGAATAATATACTTAATTCTATTTTAACTTGAACTTTCACTTATTTCAAGTTCTCTTGTTTTTTACAGACGTTTCTGCCCTCTAGATTGTATCAAGGCCTCTTCTGAATGTACAGAAATTGTATCAAAAGTTTCGTTTACACAGAAAGAATTTAAATTTTATTGCCAGGTTCCTCTTGGCAGTTGCTAATTATTAAATCAAAATCTTTTCCTTATGTACTTTGTAAGTCTACTATTTTTGAATTAAGTTGTTAAAAATGACGTTTGTAATTCTTGAAGGTTCATTGATGGAACTGCTTTTCTGGATACAAAAACTTTCTTTAGTATCTTGTTTTTATGAGGGTCATAGTCCAATATTTTAATATTTTGCCATAAATGTCCATTTCACAAACACTGCTCAGCACATTTAATTGTAATGTATTTATATATTTTGTCCTCATTGGAATCTATAATGTCATAATAATTACTTATTGTTTTACTAATTTTTCTTTAATTTATCTTATTCTATTGTTATCGTGGTTTGCGCTTCATGGGTCTGCAGCAAGTTTTCTGTTTCAGTGGTTGCGTACGTGGATAAATTTTAGTTTTATACAACTCTAAAAATGACAAGAGTTAATGGCATCATGATCATGGTAAAATTCCCCATACAAGAATGTACTGGACATATTGCTAGAAGATTTGACCACCATCGGACAACTGAAATACAATCAACCCTTGGTATACTGCCACTGTTTGTTTCATTACATTGTAGCATTACATCAAGGGTCGCATTATATAAAATCTGACAATTATCTTGAGTAACCAAAATTTTGTTAATTATGGTCTCTCAAAAATTATATGTTGCATAAATTAAAAATATGTTAGTTAGAAAAAATGCACTTATATGTTGTACACTTAGTAAAGCAGTGTTGTTTGAAGTGTATGCTTCCATCTCAGAAGCTTCTGGTACGCATTAAATCCGAGAATTTACTTTGCATAGTAGGAAGACAAAGTTAACATTTTAATTTATGAGGAAATGAATAAAAATTTATGTTACATTACTAGAACTTTATCAAGCAAAAAATTAATTAAATGGCAAACTCATTTTGCATGCCTTAGTTTATTTCAAAAACCTGCTTGGTTTCCTTTTGTGTTCTAGATTTTAATGTAATTATTTTCAGAGTACAATCTAATTTTGACAAGTGCGTTTGAAATATTGCCATCCAGGGAGTTTACTTCAAGGAATCTTCTTAAGGTTAGAAGACACCGATTCACATCTCGGTTGAATCAGTGTCTTGAACATTAAGGTACAACACAACTGAATCACGATCTGAAAAAACAAAAAGAGAAGTCTTACACAGCCTGCAAGTAGAGTTACATCAAGTATGTTTTGTGTTGGGCTGGCAGGTTGGCGCAGTGATATGGATTGGCGGATAGCACATGCCAAGGGTGCGATGGTATATCAAGGGACGTTTTATATTGAGCATGTTGGTTCAGACCCAAGGTGTGGCATTATGCAAGGGCAGCAGTAAATTGAGGGGTGGTACATGAAAAGTTTGTTGTACTAGATGTTATATATGGGTTCGAATGTATATGCTACAAGAATGTTTCATTTTCAGACATAATTTCCATTGTAATTCCATATGTAAATGTTGTGCTTGTCGTCAGTGATGTAGTTCTAAATAAAAAAAGTGCTTAGCGGTGATGGATTAGTTAAAAACAACCCGAAAAAAAGACTTTCAAAAGTTTTTTAGTTTGACTTGTTTTAATTATTTATAATTTTTAATTAAATTTTATTATACACGATTTTATTATTTTTTGTTAAAACTGCTGAGTTTGGGCCATTTAAAACAAAAGAATGAATGCTACGTGTGAGTCACATTCCAAGAAAATATATATATAAACTACAAAGTAGAGACTGAAACAAAAAAATTATTATTTAACAAGGACAAAAACTACAAAGAAAACATCAAAACCCAACAGGCATGAGTAAAAAATAAAATAATAGCAAAACCAGAATGCAGGAAGTGTATAGAATGCCGAGCCTTGGCTTTATCAAGGACCAGCAAAACTCTGCATTTTCTCACTTCCACAAAGACCTATAGTTGGACACTGGTTTCTGCAAAGCCATAGATGCAAGTATAAATCACACAATTTTTTATTAACATAACTCATGCCTGTAACTCATGCCTGTTGGATTTTGAGGTTTTCTTTGTAGTTTTTGTCCTTGTTAAATAATAATTTTTTGTTTCAGTCTCTACTTTGTAGTTTGTGATTTCTGAATATTCATCACTGCTGCGTTGCACGTCATGATCTTCAGATTGTATGTTAAACAAATTTGGTTTTATTTTTTGGTTGTAAATTTTGTCTTTAACTCTGCTCTTGGGTATATATATTTCTATAAGTGCCTTCGCGGTGAACGTGATCTAAAGGTTTTTAAATATTAAGTATTAATAATATTTTAAATATTCAATCTTTTTCCATTGATTTGGCCTATCAGCTCTTCTGTGGATTATGGGAGGCAGTAATGGAAATCTGTCGCCCTGGTGGTGCAGTGGTCTAAGCGATGGCTTCTGGCCATTCGTCTGAATTAAATAGCCAAAGCCTGCGGCGTTGGCTTCTGACTATTAATTAGAGAAGAGCTCTGGTTTGAGTTCTGGATAAACACAGCACAGAATATACAGAAGTTCAACTTCTGATTTTTACTAACGCCCCTGTGGTTGGACATGGAACTACGTTAGCGTCTGTCACATGATACAAAGCCAGAGGCTATAAAAGCAGCCTGGCGCAGTGGTCAATGTGCTGGTTTCTGATCATTTGTCCGAGATGGGCCTCTGTTCGAATCCCGGTGAGGCATGGATGTCATGTTTGTCTTACCGCACTGGTTCTCTCCTTTTCCCGAAGCCAGTGGCCCAAAATTATGGAAGGGCGACTGCTTATATCCCGTAGAGTTGCTTACGGTGGTCATTAACCCCCGCCCCAAAGGATATCTTTGTGTGTGTGTGGGGTGGGGTGTCCTTTGGTATGATAAAAAACCCGAAACCCAGATCGCAAAGCATACGGAAAATAACTTAAAATTTTGACTAGTGTTCTTGAATTTCGTGAATAAAGTTAAATAAATGTTCTTTTTTTAATATTTGCATTCGAATTAAATTGTTAGAATTAATCTGTCAGGTCATGAAAAGGTGAGTTATTCTAAATATTTGAATATTTTCAGCATTACAATGTGACAGTTACAGGGGTGAAATCAAAATTTGCCATGACTGACTAATGGAGGGGGAAATATTAAAGTTTCTGTTGTATAATGTTAATAAACTTTTGCTAGTAGATAATGCAATTTGCTAGTAAAAAATAAGGCCACTAGCAAGTGTTGCTACTGCTAAAAAAAATCGAAATCAAAGCCTGTCTACAATGCCTGTTAAGTTTTTTTGGTACTGACCATAATTTGTTTTTTCCTTGAGGGTTAGCAGAAGGCCTACCAGCCTAGAATATGGTGACCCATGGAGTATTCTTGTATTCCAGTGGATCAGTTCAGTCCTGATCCAGACTAAGTACCACTGCATGTAATGTAAGAACTGGTTACATATCGGGTTCATGTGAAGATTTCAATATCACCACTAAGCAAAACATCCTGCCCTTGTTTGAAAAATAAATAACATACAGTATTTCAATATTTTTTCAGAACTTCTGATGTCACATCAGCATCGTGTGTAGTATAAATTGGACAAACCAGCTCACTGAGCATTACTTAGCACTCAATTTAGAATTGGAACAGGAAAAATGAGTGATCTGAGCGACTTCGAGCATGACACTATAGTTAAAACCAGAAATTTTTTATGTTGGTTTGACCATCTCTCAAACGGCTGTTTTTCTGGACTTTTCGTTGTCAATGATAGGAAGGGCTTGACATAAATGGTGCAACACAAATGAAAAAAAAAAACTTCCAGCAACTGCCGCAACCCTGTGGGACATAAACAGCTAGTGGATCACAGGGATCAAAGGAAATGCAAGATTCGTGAAAGCATATAGATGGGGCACAACCAGAGTCGCAGAATATAGACGTACACACGTATACACCGTATGCGGATAGTTTCCAAATTATTAGCAGATTTTGCAGATAAGTTTTTGCTTGTAGATTAAAAAAATTTTAATGTTATTTACAGCAATTAAAACACTTACTCAGATTAATATATTTACTTCTATCTCACCGTGAGAATGTTAAACTATTATTCACATCTTTCGATAGTGAGTTCTTTTGTTTTTACAGACCTTTCTGGCCTCTTGATTTTATCAAGGCTTGTTCTCAATATATAGGAACTGTAACAAAAGTTTCGTTTACACAGAAAGACTTTAAATTCTATTGCCAGGTTCCTCTTGCAGTTGCCAGTTATTAAATTAAAATATTTTCCTTATGTATTTTGTAAGTCTACTATTTTTGAATTAAGTTGTTGAAAATGCTATTTATAATTTTTGGAAGTTTATTAACGAAACTGCTTTTCTAGATATAAAAACTTTCTTTAATTAGTCTCTTGTTTTTATGAGGTTCATAGTCCAATATTTTGAAGTTTTGGCCTTTAGGTCCATTTTACACGCATTCAGTCATAATGTACTTTTGTCCTCTCTGGAATCTGTAATGTTCTAATAATTATTTATTGTTATATTAATTTATCTTTAAATTATCTTATTCTATCGTTATCGTGATTTGCGGCTTTGCAACACATTTTCTGTTTCAATGGTTGTGTACGCAAAATCATTTTATTTTTATACAACTCTGGGCACAACTCGGTAAATCTCACTACAAAATTCAACAATAGCACGCTGATGATAATGTGTGAACACCCCACTAATTAGATAGTCTTGTGAATGGGCAACAACACCCAACAACAATATCATGATATAATCAACACAGCAAGCAGGCATTGCCGAATTGACTGTAATTACTGTTCAGTCAATTCCGCAATGTCTGGTTGCTGTGTTGATTATATTATGATGCATTGGCCACGTATTATGAGAAGAATATTTCTTCCACATTGTTTACCTGAACAACTGGAGATTTGCTTAACAATGCTAGATGGCAGCACAATATGCTTTCATTAAAAGAATGCAGTCGGGGAATATTCCGAAGCTCTTAACACTCGGATACTTGGGACTTTGCTGTCCTGGATGGTGTAATGGATAGCATGCTCGGCCGGTTATCAGGAGATGTGGGTTCGATTCCAGCTCCAGGGCGACGAAATTTTCAAATTTTCTGATGTGATCGTGTGGAACAGTAATTACAGTCAATTCCATGATGTCTGATTGCTGTGCTGATTATATCACGACATATTGGCCACATATTACAAGAAGAATATTTCTTCCACATCGTTTACTCAACTATGTCGAGTGTAAATGTTGTCAGTGCCGTACATGAAAGTGTGCCTTCAGTAGGCACACAGCATCGGCACACTAGATAACTAAGAATTTGGAAAAAGATCCCAGGACGGACAAATCAATGTTCCTTCTGCACTTTGCAGATGAAAGGATCTAAATTTGGCACAAGCAACACCAGGCCAGCCATGGAGTCATCCAGTTGGATGTCAACAGTACAGGTTGGTGGTGTGCTGGTCTGGTGAATGATTCTCTGGGACTCGGGGGTGGGGGGATTAGGCTCCCATCAAGATAACATCTGAGCCACAGGGTAACTAAACATAGTTGCCAACCAAATTGATCCTTTTAAGACTACAGTTTATCCGGAAGCAGATCGACACGTATAGCAAGATAACGTACCAGCTCACAAAGCTTGTATTGTTACTGAATGGTTTCAGGAATATGAAAACAAGTTTTCCTTCCTTCAGTGGCATGCACAATTTACAGATTTAAACACCATCAAGTACTTCTGGAACGCATTCCTCATCCCAGAGATGCTGCACGTCTGTGCTGCCATCCAATTTGTAGCAACCGTATGACTCCCTTTCTGCATAAAGCTCCCAGCATCTAGAATGTTCCATGCCCCAATGAATTCTGCTGACCAAGGGTAGCAAAACATGCTACCATGTAGGGGTATTTAATGAACTGGCATATCAGTGTATAGGTATTTGTTTTCTGTGTTACCTTATAGAAGCTAGATGCACCCAATTTTTAAGAAATCTACCCGTGAATTCCCCCTCTTCCCCTCCCCTCCTTTTGTTGCAGTTGTGTATTGCCTGAATTATTAACTTTGTATCCCAGGACAACAGATATCATTTCATACTGACCATTTAATAAAAAATTAATTTGACCATCACTCCAAACTTCAATTAAGTGACCAAAATTTTAAGTTTTCATCAAGTTTAATAAAAACTGGAATTGCTTATAAACAATATATGAACATACACCTTGAGACTTATTATAAAAAGCAACTGTCTTCAGCAGTATTTCAACATATGGAGATATCTGAATTTCTTTGTGAATGATTTGGATCACACACACACACACACACACACACACACACACACACACACACACACACACACACACACACACACACACACACACACACACACACACCATTGGCGCCGACTTCTGAATATTTCGAAGGGTGCTGAAATTCAAAAGGCAGGTACCGTTTCCAGTGTTGAAATTTTAGATGTTTAAATGGACCTTGTCTTCAGTGTAAACGCAAACAAGCCGATACATGATTTCATGATAAAGATATTAAATTTTTTTATATCAACCAAATTCTTGAACCCCCGTTTTAATTCTTCCGATTTAATTTTCTGTAATGTGCGTACAAGAGCTCCTAAAAAATTTTTCTTTTGGACAAAATTCGAGCATTCTGTTGGGGACTACTACCAGAAAACCCAACCTATTGAAAAATACTGAGATTGGCAGTATATATCATTAGTCAAAACAGACAGTAGGCTAATAGCGATACCTTTGAGGAGCTCGCGCTAGCAGTAGCAAACAAACTGACGTGTTCAGTGTTGGAATGGAATGCGCTTCATAATCATTGCACTGTATCATTTTCCTTACTTGTTATTGTTAGCATTTAGTGTAGAATGCAGAGTATATCACAGTAAAATTTTTGCTTTGATCAGAAAGTGTATCTTGGAAATCTCCAACCCCACCCTGCCATCATTCATTTTTGCAGTCCATGTGAACCGATTGTTATCGATTTGGCATAATGCCCCCGCATGGATTGATTGGTGTTACCATTGGTGACTGCTTATGTTTTATAAAGCTAGGGAGAGAAAGAAAAAACAAACCTCAACAGAATGATGTCAAACAAACAAACAATAACTGCAACAACAGCAAAAAAAAAAAAAAACCTTCAAAATTATCCTTTGAGCGAGAAAAGATCATTTGCACTCTTGCTGTGTGATTTCTGCTTTCGGACGGTCATTCTTTACACCCGCTCTGACATTTATGGCTTTATGACCCTACCGAAGCTCAATGCGTGCATGGTGAGCTGCCGACAACTTACTGAGGTGCAAGGAGCAAGATTGCAAAAAAAAAAAATCAGTAGCTTTAAACAATTACGAAGGTATGGTACAAACTACATCTCACACCCCGATGTCTCGCTTGCTTGGCTGTCTTATTTTTTAAGTGTTTATTCGGTATCGGTAGTTAAAACACGATTTTTTCAAGATACTGATTTTTTTTTTTTTTTTACGGAAACTAAATATTTGTACTATATTCTGATTATCTTATTTAATTTTATGTAAAGTGGAACTAAATATTTTAGTATGAATCCAGTACATATGACAAAAATTCGAAGGGGTGCTCAAGCCCCTGAGCACCCGCGTAGTTGGCGCCAGTGAAACACAAACACGTGCGCGCATCCGCATATCTCTGTATCAAATTAAACGTTCATGGAAAAAACAAGTCTGTGGGAAATGAATTGTGAAGCTATCAACACCTTAGGAAGAAGAAGATGCAGGCTAATCCTTAATGAATTATTTTTATATTCATTCAAAGAAGGCAGAGAAAACAGCTGTCAGAAGTACTGATGAGTTTCTCAACAAGACAATCAAGATATGGCTGGCTACATCTTTTGTTACTCAAGGTAAGCAACAGACACTCCCGGTGATGTTTTTACCTACAGCCCCCCCCCCCCCCAAATAAGATAGACAAAAGAAATGGGGGAAATGGCTGAGATAATGAGAGCTATTAAGAATAAAATAATTTTATTTTTATTTTTTCTTTATCATTTGGGAGCAATGTATTACAGCATTGTTATAACACATTCAAAACAAGTGTGAAATGCCACATCCTGATGTTTAACTGACAGTAAACATTTTACCTGCCACAGTCACTTTTAAATTCAAGGGACACATATGTATAGTGGCAACAACAAAATTCCTGCAAGTAATGTAATTTTGTATTTCCCAAAAGATATCAAAGAACTGAATTCATGAAGTCTTCATTTCTACTATTTTGCCTGGCAATTGGTCTACTCTGATTCGTTTCTCTATAGTATCTCTTCCCCAGAAATGTTGGCAGCAGTAAAAAAGTTTCTCCTTTCAATGCTTGAAAAAATGTTGCTGCTTTCAGCTCATCTCAACTTTAGTCAACACATTTAATTTTCCAAAGCATATGGTAAGTTCATGTATTATTTTAGGCATAGGAATATCATTAAGCAAATGCCATTCATGTGGACAATATGACATTTATACACTTAAAATTAACTCAATCATTTTCTTGTATTCAGTCTGTTTAAGAAATTCAGTTTCCCTAGCACCACATTTTGAATTAATCAATATTTATTTTTCTGTTTAGGTTTAACAACCCCTATGAGCAGGGGTCGAAAAATGTGATCGCTTGGTCGCCCAGGGCGACCAAAAAGATTGCCTGGGCCGCCATGGAAAACATCACTGAAAAACATGCATCGCAATTTTCGTCGTGTAATCAGCAGATTATCTGCTAAAAACAAAAGTTTAAAATTTAGGTTCTGCGGATTATACGCTGATGATGCAAATAAAAGGCCGATTTAAAAAAAAAAAAAAAAAAAAACGTTTTGGCGCATTACATTCCATGCTTTGGATCTCGTATGCACTGTGCTGCTTGTGTGTAGTCCATCCTTCGCCGTTTTGACATAACGTCTTTTGCTGCTGATATTTTCCTTCATCGCTATTTATGATGTCTTGGAAAGGCAACGTTTCAGTTACACTGCCGAATTAAAACTTCAAGTGAGGGGCACAACTGAGGATATGATCATGCTATTACGCGATAGTTTCCAAAAGGTCAGAAAACTAGCGCACAGTGATACGCGAAAAGCTGCGGTCTTTTAAAACGTAAAAAAACTCGTCAAAATCCGTGGATGTCCAGCCCTCTTTTCTTACTGACCTGTATGTAAGCCGACTCACATACTTTGAAAGCAGGATTTCTTCCAAAAACTTTCGATTTACAGGCGAGTATATAGGTATTCCTATTAATTGTTCTGTATCAGCAATGCAATAACTCTAGAACTGCATCGGCGTGATTAAATTTTTTGTGCTCTATGTCATCCATAGAGCACAAAATTTTAGTTACTGCTAAGCTTTATGTCCGGAGATAAAAATATATTTAAAAAGTTACCTTTAAAAATGAATTTATTCATTTAATAAAGTAGTTTTTTTCTTACTTCTTCGAACTCAGCTGTAGCACTTTGTTTTTATGTCGGAAATTCCGCTTCTGGATCAACATTTGTGATGTGAGGATTATACAGCAATTTTTTTTTTCTAAATGTCACGCACTGCGGATTATACGCCAGGGCAGATTATACGAAGATAAAAATAAAAAAAAATTGTGCGAATCCCAGGGTCGGGAATAATAAGACGAAAATTGCGGTAATTCAAGAATTTCCGGGCCGCAGAAAAAAAAAATGAGTGAGTATAGTTTTTTCTTTTTTCTGGGAAAGATAAGCCAAAGGCTGAAGGTAAAGCATTATTTTTGGACAGAAGTGTACATAACTTTGATATTATAATACACCCCCACCCAACCACACACCCCGCTGGTCCAATGTCAGGCCACCAAAAAATTTTGCAGGCTACTAGATATCAGAATATTTTTCTACTCTTGCCTATGAGCAAAAAGCCATAAGGGGTGCAGCCATCCCTTATTAAGGACCACTTGCTCCAAAGGAGGGTAAAAAGCCAGCACTACAGAACAAACTGACCATCCATGCTTCATCCAGAACTTAAAACGGCCGAACTTAGACGATTAGCCAGAAACCTGTGCCTCCGACCACTCACCCACCAGAGTGGTATTTAGATTTCAAGCTTTTGAAGTAACACATAACAGAAGGAAAATTTGTGCTGGAATCTATTCCACAGTTTAGAGATAGAATCACATATGAGGGATGATCAAAACCAATGAGATTGATTTTTAAAGATGAAAAATGGTCTTGTGCCGAACACTAAATGGAAAGTAAATACACAGGCTGCACAAACAGACACATCTGGTCTTGTTCCACCTTGTGAGGGAAGAGCTGTAGCACTCAGACTTTAACAGCTTATTTTGCCGACACATCAGTAGCATGCAGTCAATTCTTGAACAAAGTTACAGGATAAAATTTGTGTTCACCTCAAAATATCACGGAAAGAAATACAAGAAATGCTTCAAGAAGTCTTTAGTGATGTCAGGTGCAAATGTACTAGATGGCATAGAATTTACAGAAGGCAGGCAAAATGTTAAACATTTTGTCAAGGAAAGGGCATCCATCAACTTCAGTTTTGGAGATTTTGATTTATACTACAGGTGCATTTATCAGACAGAACCGTGAATCATAAATGGGCAGTTATCAGATGCATCAGACATTTTGTATCGAAGCATTCAGACAATCATGAAAAAACACTTGAGCCTGCTTCTTGAACACTCTCACCAGATTCCATGGGTACTCAAAATAAAGCAACTTTTATGCAGAAAAAAAAAGTATTCAGCTGGTCTCTCAGCTCACATTCAACCCTGATCTCCATCCCTGTGACTTCTGCTTATTCCCACAATTAAAGAAATCCCTGAAAACACACTTCAAAACTAATTAGGAATGCAAAAAAGCTGGAGATTGTTTTCAAAATCCATGTCCAAGGATGGTCTGCTAGACATTTTCAGGATCAGGGTTACATGCTGGGACAAGAAGACTGTGTGAAATGGAGAGTAGTTTGAGAAACAGCATACAGACCATACTTGCATAAAAATAAAATGTATCTGTGTACACGACCATTGATATAGAAAACTTACTGCAAATCCGCAAAACGTGAACCACGATAACAATAAGGTAATTTAAGAAAAAAATTAATAAAACAATAAATAATTATAAGAACATTACAGAGTCCAATGAGGGCAGAATAAGTACATTAAATAGGAGGAATGTGCAGAAATGTGTGTGAAATGGACCTTTATGGCAAAATATTAAAATATTTGAAGAAATCCCTGAAAACATACTGTCATTAATTATTCTATAACCTCATAAAAAAACAAAAGACTAATTGAAGATAGTTTGTTTTTTTTATATATCCAGAAAAACACTTCCATCAATGAACCTTCATAAATTATAAATAGCATCTTGAACAACTTAATTCAAAACTAGTAGACTTACAAATACATAAGGAAAATATTTTAATTTAATAACTGGCAACTGCAAGAGGAACCTGGCTATAAAATTTAAACTTCTTTGTGTATAAATGAAACCTTTGATGCAGTTCCTATACATTGAGAACAGGCCTTGATAGAAGCATCAGTAAAAACAAAAGAACTCAGATGTGAAAAATAATTGAACATTCTTCAAGTTGAAATAGAATTAAGTATAATAATCTGGTGTACAAAACTTGGCTGGAGAGCTTTTGGAAGAAACAGCATAATTTTCAAGAGCAATATGCCATTATGTCTTAAAAGAAAAGTGTTTGATCAATGCATCCTTCCAGTGCTTACGTATGGTGCAGAGACGTGGACCTTAACTAAAAGAGACATACAAAGGCTGCAGACAACTCAAAGAAGCATGGAGCGGTTCATGCTTGGTGTAACCAGGAGAGATAAGAAGAGGAACTCGTGGATCCAAAAAATGACAAGAGTGGAAGACATCATGATCAGAGTTAAATCCCTGAAATGGCAATGGGCTGGACATACTGCCAGAAGGACAGATCATCGATGGACAGCCGAAATTTTAGATTGGATTCCAAGGGACAGGAAAAGACCCAGAAGAAGACCACATGGAAGATGGGTGGATGAAATTTGAAAGTATGCAGGAGTGACATGGAGGAGACTGGCACAAGACAGACCGTTGTGGAGGAAACTTGGGGAGACCTTCGTCCAGCAGTGGATTGATAATGGTTGACAATGATGATGATGATGATATTAATCCAAATAAAGCCTTGAGTGTTTTAATTGCTGTAAATAACATTTCTATTTTTTTTAATCTACAAGCAAAGAAATATCTGCAAAATCTTCTAATAATTTGGAAACTATCCACGTACATGCGTACATCGACATTCTGCTACTCTGAATACAAATACTGATGATTAAATGGTTACATTAGGAACAATAAGGTGGGTCTTATTACTTTTTGATCAACCTATGTATGTTCTGACTACTTATTCCTATAAAAGATGAACAGTTAGTAGCCATAATAAAAAGGGAAAATAAACAGAAATCTTTAGCATTTCCATATCTTCACTACAATGGTAATGATACTCAAAGTGAAAATAGTTATGAATTGTTTCACACATTAATTTGAAATCAAAGCAGGAAAACTTTTACACAGCTTTGTGTGCATCATCAGCCATTGTGGTTGATTACATCATTCCTCCACACACTATTTGCATTGCCAGACTGCTGCCCTTGGTGGCAAAAGTTGTTGTTGGGTGATGTGAGTTCATTTTGCTCCATATTTAATAGTGATCAGGGCTTGAAAAATATCTGAAAAGTTACATGCCCAGCTGGTCATGTGCAAAAATTATTTACCTGCCCAGATACTAAAAGCTCAATGCCCTGGGAAATTTATCTTTTAAGATAAAAAATAAAAATAATAATAATAAAAATAATAATGAAGGTTCTGATTTGTTAAGTTAAAAAATATTAACTTTCTTTACATGTTCGCATTTCCATTTTAAGGGTCCGTATTTAAAATGTTCAATGCACAAAAGCATGTCTCGAAGGGGGATTTTTTTTTTTATTGATTTTTTTAATAATTGTCCAAAAAAAAGATTTTAGAGGAAGTGATAAACAAATCTGCAACTGGGTAGGAGCACTGGGGCACATGTGCCCTACGCACGTCCCCCTACCCTGAATACATGCCTGGGCCTATGGCTGTCTACATATTAATAAATGGCAGTAAGTCACTTCTTAAGCTTCTTTATGTAGTCTATTAAAATTAATGAATGAATGGTTTGTTTATGAATGATCTTCAAGAGAAGTTTCCGTGCAATTTAAATTGACAATTTAATGTATTTCTATAAATTTTGCATTTGGTCTTTTCATTTATTCCTAGTAGCAATCCTAATGCATTATTTTATTTCGATTATATCAATTTAAAAATTTGTCTCTGTAATCTCAGGGTTCCTCTCCCTCCTTAGTAAAATATACATTATGCATGCTGCAGGTTAGTAGAGCTTAAGTACAATACAACTTGCCACCTACATCTGCTATATAGGTGTAAATTGTTTTTAGTTTTTGCTCGGACATGGACCCTCCCTCCCTCCCAAACAAAATTCCTGGATATGTGCCTACATATATCTCAAGTTTTCAGATGATGCTGAAATTGGTATTTGAGAAATTTAGTAATTCTGCCATGTTCCTTTCGTTAAAGTTTTTATCCTTTGTCACTAAATGCCGGAGGCTAGTTCCATCTGAGGCATGCATCCCATTGCCAATTATATAAACAACATTTGGAGCAAAACTACGTATGGTTCCTTCCTATTTCTGAACCTAGAGCATAATATGTAATTAAAGAAGTGATATTCTGTCTTTGGCACTACACAACTTCTGGTGATTAGCATTGAAATGAAGCATGACATGCGATGACTTTTTTTCTTTTTTCTTGTAGAAGAAAATTCTCTTCCAGTCTTTTATTTTTAAATTTAGTTGCTCAGACCAGGCAACTAGATTTTTTCATTTACCAGCCCAGGCCAATAATTCACATGCCACGGGCATCTTGGGCATGGTATTTTTCAAGCTCTGGCGATGTAATGTCAGAGTTCCTGGTTACTGATTTCCACCACTGTTAGGTGACAGTGCTTCGTTCCCAAAATCTGTAACCCAGAACCCAAATGGCAAATTCTAGAGAGTATGAAATCACATTTTTCAACAACTTCTTTCACAGCCTAGATTAGTGATAACATTTTACCCATCTATGAAAGTCCATCTATTTCTGGACCTAGAGCATACCCATCTAGAAAAGATATGAAACTAAGCAAGTGACTAACAAACACACACAAGGTTATGCAAAATGCTCCCACTGTATTTTAAACACAAATATGGAAACAGTTTACCATTATTTTAAATTTCACATATGCAGGGGTGGACAAATTAAATGTGCCCAATTGCCTGGAAATTTTCACCTGGTTTTGAAATTCTATTCAGTAAATTTTACTTTTCAAAATTTAGCTTTTTCTAATGAAGCCACTACCTAGCTTTTTATCATGAAGCTACTACCTCTTTAATGAAGCAAGAAGTATATACATAGTAAACAGGGGTTTTGTTGGTGGTGGTGTTTGCTTCTTTTTGCAGACTACTTACTGTAAAATCAAGAGAATGAAAATACCAATATCGATTTTTAGCACTACCACCGTATGATGATCACTTTGAATGGGTCTTCAGCCAAAGACTTCGATCCAGGAAAATCTCTGGATTGTTAATATTTCGATACAAAATCAAATAAGCACATATATAATGATGAAGCTCTAAGCATAGGCGTAGCCAAGGGGGTGGTCCTCGGGTCCGGACCCTCCATTGAGGGGAGATTTGGTATGAATTTAAGGGCAATATGTACACTGAAGTGCCAGAAAAACTGGCACACCAGTCTAATACTTGGTAGGTCCCCCAAGGGAGCGCAGGACTGCAGAAATACGACAGGGCATGGATTCCACTAGCTTCTGGAAATATGCTATAGGCAATGCACACCATACCTCCTGCAGAGCGATCCACAATTCAGGTGCATTCAGAGGCCTCTGATTCCTGTGCTATATAAGCGTGTTGCATGGCATCCCAAATGTGTTCTATCACGTTCAGATCTAGGGACTTGGGTCGGAATGGCAACACCCCAAACTCAGATGAATGCTCCTCTAACCATAATGTGGTGTCCCGATACTTGTGTGGAGGTGCATTGTCCTGTTGGAACAAGCACAACCCATCAGCATGAATGCAGGACATGAACGAGTGTTCCTCATCAGAAAGGATGTGCACATAGCATTGTCTGATCACAGACATTTATAGACGTACCAGAGGTCCCAGTGAAGTCCAGCTAAGCACACCCCATGCCATTGCGGACCCCCACCAGCCGGTACAGTTCCCTGTTGACAGGCAGGATCCATGGCTTCATGGGGTTAACGCCACACACGAATCCTTCCACCTGCCCGATACAGTTGGAAATGCTACTCATCAGACCAGGCTACTTGTTTCCAGTCATCAAGTGTCCAGTGGCAGCGTTGCCGTGCCTAAGCGAGGCGCATAACTCTGTGTCGTGCACTCATCAAGGGGACTCTAGTTAGGCGTTAGCTCCCAAAGCCCATATCGTACAGGGTACGCTGCACAGTCCGGACACTGATGCTTGTTGAGCCTCCAGCATTGAATTCCGATGATACCTGCAAGAGTGTTGCCCACCTATCGCGTGAAAAGATTCTTGACAGCCGAAGATGGTCACGTTCACCCAATGTCTTTTTACGGCCACATTGGTATCGTAGGTTGGAGGTTTTGCCGGAATTCTTGTAGTCACGGTACACCCTTGCAATGGTCGTCCGTGAAAATCCAAACTTTGTTTCTACCTCCGAAATACTATGGACCATCTCACGAGCGCCAACTATGACACTGCGTTGAAAATCGCTTAAATCGTTATTACTTGTCATTCTAATGCCGAAAACAGCTCTGACAGCTGGCAAGGATGTCTATCGCTTTATATATGCACTAGCGGACGCAACAGAGTACGTGCATAGGTGATGTTGCTATGTATTTTGCATAAGCTCGTCTGTACCAGTTTTTCTGGCACTTCAGTGTATGTATATATGGGGCTTTCACCAATGAACCAAATCCATGGACTCCCCCCCCCCTTAAGAAATTTCTGGCTAAGCCACTGGCTCTAAGGGAGACTGGAAGCTGAATGAAGTGCATTTAAGTAAGTGTAGCTTTAAAAAATCGATGATTCTTACATCTGCATACCTTGCAAGCACCATACAATTTTAAGTGACAGTTTTTGCAAATGCATTAATACATTGATGTTTCTAGTCAGTTTGATACATTAGAAGGCAAAGCTGAACTTTTTGAAATGAAATCTATTTCAAAATGCAGCTATATATGCTTCTCCTATTTCAAAACGCACTGTTTATGTTCCCTAATTTAGTTGTGAATTTTGCACTGAATTATTGAACAATATCTGAGAAATAATGCATTAATTTTGACTGTTGATAGTCACAATTCTGTGCGTGTCATTTTTGTTTAGATTGCAATTGCTTTTACATTCACATCCCTTGAAGAAATGTGCTGGCTCCTGGAGAAAAGGAACTCGTGCCTGAAACTTTGGTGGGGGGAGGGTCTATTCCTGCATATAGTATGTATTATGTAACAATTCATTGCTAATATTAGTAATACTGCTTTAACCCTTTAACTGGCTGAAACAAATTAACTTTAGGTTAGCAAAATTGTTTGCAATCAGTTCAAACGAATATATACAGGGTGATTCATAAAGAAGTATACAGTTTCCAGATGCTGTAAAACAGTAACAGTTCAAGACACGGACCACAACTGAGAACCGTTAGGTAGATGTACTCATAAAGTTTGTGTCCCGCTACTGAGAGAAGCGACATAGACAACAGCGCACGTGTCATGTGACTAGTCAGTCAAAATGGCAGCGTCTGCAGTGGAGAAGGCATTTTGTGTTCTTGAATTGAGCAAAACGGAATCTGTAACTGTTGTGCAACAGCATTTTTGATCACGATTCGGAAAAGAACTTCCAACCAGAAAATCTATCTATGATTGGCATAAAAAATCTAGCGGAGCTGAAACAGCGTATCACAGCCACTATCACTGCACTTGATTCAGATATCTTACCTCGCGTTTGGGCGGAAATGGATTACCGGCTCGATGTGTGTCATATGACTAAGAGTGCACACATAGAACAACTGTGACTGTCTCTAAAAAAAAAAACATGAAACATTCCCCTACAATTCCGTTACAGGTAACATAAAATATCTTACATTGTTCTTGTTTTATAGTGCGTTGATACTGTATACTTCTTTATGAATCACCTTGTATATTCACTGTCTAATAAATGGGCCGAACTCGACAAGAACGAGTGAGTTTGCACATCGGAAAGTGTTGCGTTTCATTTAGGTTTGACATTCAAAATGGTCATTTAAGGGGAATTATTTTGCTTAATCCTTCCTATCATATTACCTTTTCTCCCAAAAATACTACAAAAATGGCAAAAAACCTAAGAAAGGAGAAAAAAGTGGTTTGAGTAACTTGCTTCTACCCAGTGGTATGATGTCTGTGTCAGGGGGACTAGCCATTTCTAATCAATCCTTGGGTCATGGAGCAAAGAATAAAGCACTAAAAGAGAATCTGACTATAGACTATAAGACTAAAGACCATTAGGGAGCGCTTACTACCAGAGACAGATATATAGTCGATTCTGCTGAGATGAGAGAAAGAAAGGAATAGTTTTGCCGAAGCTTTCATATAACCCGGCCACTATGTCAACAGTTCTGTTTGAGGAGGGCAGAAAAATTTGGGCACCATTTGGTTCAGATGCATCGGCCACTTAAAGGGTTAACAGAATGTCTTTTCTCATATATGCAACATCATTATTTCACAAGCAGCCTAAAGTTTCATCAATTACCACAACTTTGATTTTACTTAAATTTGGAAATAAACATTTTTCCTCATTTGTGTCACAAACTTTCCTAAAAACTTCCTTGTGCATCTTCTTTGGAATTGGACATTCAAACTATGTATCAATATAACAACGATTATTTCCTCTCTTTCAGTAAGAACATAACGCAATTATCTAGCACCTATTACCAAAGTTGCCACTCAAAACTATGTTATCAATATATCAACGATTATTTCCTCTCTTTCAGTAAGTAACGCAATTATCTAGCACCTATGTATAACCAAAGTTGCCACTCAAAACTATGTTATCAACATATCAACGATTATTTCCTCTTTCAGTAAGTAACGTAATTATCTAGCACCTATGTATAACCAAAGTTGCCACTCAATCCTGGAATAAAATTGCATTTTATCCCATTATGGTTAAGATTAGACTATAACCACGAGCATTACATGGCATAATAATCATACTAGAAAAACAGGTTACTATTGCTATTATTACTGTTTCACACGTTGTATACTTAATGTTTTTGGTGCTGGATGCTATGCAACATTTTGTTGCATACTTTTGCAACATTTTGTTGCATAGCACAACAAAATAACATGTTCGACATTTTGATGGATAGCATCCAGCACCAAAAACATTATTGTATACAATGTGTGAAACAGTAATAATAGCAATAGTAGCCTATTGTTCTAATATCATGCATATTTTTCTTCTTCATACTAATGTTTGCAGTGCAAGAAGGGAGGTTTCAACAATCACGGCACCATGAAAGATCATGGTTAATTTTTAAGAAACCAGATGAACAAGGTTTGTGTCCCACATCTTTACAGGGCAGTAAATGCATTTACACTTGCAATGACTGATAAACATTAAAGACACTTCTCTGATATGCCACAAGAAATATAGTCAAACCCACATATAATGAGCTCACATAATACGAAGATCCACATAAACCAAAGTTCTTATAGATCCCTTGAACTTCGTAGTATTCTCGCCCGTTATTTTAACTGTGCATTAAGAATAACAATTTTCGGAGAAACCGCACTTATATCAAAGTTTAGCACCATTATCAGTGAACAAGATAAGTGGCATTAAATCAGTTTTTAACTCTTCCTATTTCACTTGAAAATTAGTAAATACCTACTGTTGACACCACCACATGCCCCCCCCCTACAGGCAAGTCAATTTGCATGGAGAAAAGAATGTTTCAATTGCATTTTTGCTAGTGCCCACAGCTTCCTGTCTCCATTTATCACACATACACCTCCTGGGTAAATGCTGTCTTTTATGTCCTCCCACTGACACCTTTCAATCATTTAATCTCTGTTTAGAAAATCTTAAAGAGTTTATTTTGCATCCAGAAACATCCTAACCACTGCGTCACTTGAAAAAAGTTTGAAACAGCTATCATGACAAGCACAATACAAGCCAGTGATGTATTCAGGCATCCTCTCGGGGGTGCATACCCCCCCCCCCCCCCGAAAATCTATGAAAGCCCCCCACACACACCCGTAGGTTTTTGGGTGATCTCCCCTTATATTTAGTCTAATTGTGCTTGTTTATCAGTGAATATTAAGAGAAATTAATTTTAAAAATTAAGAAAGTGAGGGGAAATATTATAATTACAAAAAAAATCCACATGGACTTCAATCTGAAATTTCTATCATCCTTCCACAAAACATTAAACAGTCCTCGCTGAAAGGGCAATTTTTGAAGCACTGACAACTCGGACTACTTCTGCAATAAAAACCTAATTCTGCACAGTAACAGTAGAGATGTTTGCACTGCAATACATCATCATATTTCGGAGGCTGGCATTAAGTTTTATTTCAGCCTTCTGGATGCCGACATTCCATGTATAAGGTTAAGAATCAGTGTAACTAACATGACATTAGTGCTTCCAGAACAAAATATTTGGTACCTAATTTTTAACAATAGCAAATTATTAGAAATTGTTCCCATAATAAAGTTGTTGTTGTTTTTTCTGGCGCTGGTGGTTTACACACTGTGACCGAAATTTTTTTCTTTTTTAAATCGAGGCACCTCAAGCTGGCATCGAAATGGTTAGTTAGTTTTTGCTTTTATTACAACTACTTGCTAATCTAAATAAAGGGGCTGAAACCAAATAGATGGCAGGGGAATGAATGGCTTACACTATAAGTTTTCAGGTAACACTGTAATGGCTCCTTAACAATTACCAGAAACACGCTTGTAGTAAGGCGAGGACATTTTTACCATTCCGAATGTCTTGGGGGATTTTCTCCAGCACAGCCTTACCTTCACTAGCGTCATCAATATGTTACACCACTCCATGGTGAAATCCGTAGTCCATTACTGAATTAAAGCAAAGGTATAACATTTTTAATCACTTGTATGTGTAGATTTCTTGGAATCTGCATTTGTGAAAATGAGAAAAAAAATTTTACTCTAAAATAAATATATATATATATATTCTATAAAGAAGATACCTAAGCAAAAAAATACATATATAATTTTGACTCACACCTAATACAACATAGAAAAGGTTATGTATCTACCTGTGTGAGTAAAAGGAGAAAAGATAAAAAAATAAAATAAAACAACTGAATGTAGAAGGTGTCGAGAATACTGAGCCTTGGCTTTATCAAGGACCAGCAAAAACTCTGCATTTTCTCACTTCCACAAAGACCTAGTTGGAAATGGGTTTCTGCAAGGCCATAGATGCAAGTAACATTCCCACCTAAAATAGTTTAAAAAATATATATACAAGTCATGTCCTCCGTAGAGTAGCATGACCTAGCACTAGTTAACAATTTCGCTTGCATCCATTAACCTTCATGGCCCGACCCATGCTCTTCATCTGTTACTATTAAACAGAGAGAAGAAGATTAAAGAGAACTCAAGCTGTGAGAGTGACATAATAAATAGAAATGATTTTCAGCTATAACGAAATTCCAAGTTCGTTTGAGAGAGAATTTAAACCTGAAAAACAATGCAAAAGAAATCCAAATTTTACATTGCAATTAAAAAAGGAAATGTTAATTTATAACGAACAGATTTTTGAAAGAAAACTTGAGTCTAAAACCCCCTACTCTACAACTTATGACAGCACGAAAACGAGAATAAGTTAAAGATAATAATTAACTAAAGAAAACTTTGTGAAAGTTATATACCTTAAACAGTTAGTTGCAATATGTACAAAGTATTTCAGCAGTGCTTTAAGTGCATAATTAATTAGTTATTAAGAACTTAACTACTTTGAAAAAACAGCGCATAGACAGCGCATAGAAAAGGAACAAGCTTAGCCTTCTTCTGTTCCTAGGTACCCCAAAAGACGCTCAAAGTTACAAAGAAAAGTAAGAGTTAAAACCCGCATAAATGTTAACAGACAAACCAATGCTTAAAAGCTGAAAAGCTAAAAAACGACAGAGAAAAGGTACATAAAGTACAAACATTGAACTTATAAAACCTAGAACCCAAAAACAAGGAAGAGAGCTTACCTCTTGTGTGACAAAAACTTTTCTCCACACAAGAGGAGAACATGGCTGACCCCTTCCGCCACTCCCTAGACGCTGGGGGCAGTGAGGGTGGGGCTGATGGCCTCCTCTTACAGCAAGAAACCAACGCGCGGAGATTTTAACCAGAGAAAAAAATATATAAACTTAAGACTGTGGATCTGTATGATCAGAATGAGCAGAATTAACTCTCCAGAATACATGAGAAATATTATAAAATACACGAGCAGTTTATTTAATAATCTTTGCATGTATTAAATCACCTTAGTGAGCTTCTATAGATTAATCAGAATCTTATTAATTTTAATGTTGGTTTTACTATTTTTAGTATAGCTATCCTAGTGATGAATAACTAGTTTTCTTTTTTATTTGTTTTTATTTTCTTTTATAAACAGATTTTTAAGCTTTTTTGTGATTTTGTTTATATTATTTAATTTTTTGTTTTAATAGGACCGTCATATCCATAGCACTAAGGTTCCTTTAGGTAGTTAATAGGCATCCTCTAGCCAACTTCCTTACGGCTTTGATTGGTCAGAATCATATTATTAACTGTGTAGAAAATTAAAGCAGATCTGCCAACCTTACTCTATTATTCAGAATAATTTTTCTTAAAGTTCTTTTGATGAAAGAAGAAGGAATTTCGTTCTCTAGAAAACTTTCTAATAGTATATTAATGTGGTTATTGAAATCCAAATTGTTGCTGCAAATTCTTGAAATTCTTAGGACCTGAGAAATTATAGTACATTCTCAATTACTTTGGTTGAAATGTTATTATTCCAGTGTAGATATTTAATTACTTTGAAAGGAAAATTAACTCTTTTATCAAAGAGGCTAATAGATGGGTTACCTCTGTTGAGCTTAATGCTTAAGTCTAGGAACTCAAGTTCCTGATTACTGTGGTTGGTTTTACATAAGTTAAGAGAGCTAGGATAGATATTATCAAAATCACTCTCTATAACTTCTGAATTATTGATACACAGCAGATCATCAATATATCTAAAAGTGTAAAGGTAGTTATCTGAGCAGGTGGGGTGATTTTTAATGAATTTATATTCCTTAAAGAACAGGAATAGATTAGCGATATTTGTGGACGTTGATGTTCCCATTGGAATACCGTTCACTTGCTTATAGAGAGTATTATTATATAAGATATGGTTATTTTTTATGCAGCAATTGAAATAAGAGTTCCAAGTTCCTACATCAACAAATTGGTTAAGTTTAAATTCTGCATACAGCTCTTTAAAGGTAGTGATTATATCTGATAGAGGCAGATTAGTATATAGGTTTTCAAAATCATAACTATTAATATCTAGGGGACAAACTTTGAGTATAGTAGAAATTACTTCTGCATTATTATTAATTATCCAAAAATCTCTGTACATCAAGTTAGAACAGTTTCTAATGTGTTTCAAAACCTTCTTTAAGACATCTTCAAAAGCAAGATCTATTTTCTTTTTATGACTCCTTACTCCACTAGCTATGAACCTGAACTTCACAGGATCCTTATGAAACTTAACCGTTGCAAAAAGAAATGGAAATTCAGGCTCATATCTTCTAGTTTGTGGAATTTTAAGTTTCTTGAAGAATGCCTTAAACCGATTTTCTAACTGCTTGGTAGAATAACTTACGGGTTCGTATGTTACTCTATTATTGAGTTCCATAGTTAACAATTCAAAATAGAACTTCTTACAGATAATTGCAAAATTATTGCTAGCTTTATCCGTAGTGGTAAAAATAAATTGGTCTTGTAGTTTGGAGAGTGACCTTTTAGCTTCTCCAGAGAAAAAGAGATTTCTGTCGAAACAAAAGTCCAGACCTGCCAACTCACCGGTGAAGCTATTGATTATATTATATTTCCATTCTGCGAAGGCCTCAATAGGCTGATTGTACGTCAAACTGGTTTTTACGATGTACTTATTTACATCTTGAGTGAAGCTCTCAAGAATCCTTTCTTTGGAAATTGTGAAGGAAGGTCTGAATTTAGAGCCATACTCTAATAAATTCCTAAGCTTTTCATTTTTAACATAACTCAAGTTTCCGGTGATAATATGGTTGTAATTCTTATCATAGTGAACTGTTTCTTTATGTTCATCACAAGAACAAGAAGTAATTACAGGAATGTAGCTCGAAGAGTTAAGTTTGTAGTTTTTAACTATTGACCCTAAGGTCTTAACATATTTAAAACTTACAATAGACTGGTGCCTGTGGATGGGAAAAAAATTGCATTATTGTAGAACAGCTTCCTTACATTGAGATTATCGTAGGCTTTATTTAGGAACCTGATGGTAACAAAATTACTGGAAAATTCTTTAAGAGAAATTTTATCTTTAAGAATATGTTTAAGAATGTCCAGAACCAAAGCAAAGACATGCTTATCAACATGGTCAGCAGTTTCATTCCAGAATTTGAAAAAACTTTTAAGGACAGAGTGCTTGAAGGACTTGAGAATTTTGTAAGTATTTTTAACAAAATTAGTGCCAGTTTTAAAGCTTTCCAGAGTTTTTAGCAAGTTAGCAAAATCAACTTTGCTTGATGTGCGAAATAACCTCTGTCCTCTATTACCTCTAGAGCAGCTCTTATTATTAACAAGAAAGAAGAGTTCACGAATTGAAAATTTATGCTGATTATGCTTATTGTCAGATAGAGTGGAATTAAGGCCATAGGGATAAAGAGACTGATGCTGCAAAATTTCAAGGGATTCAGTTTCTAGCCGAGCATAGAGGTCAGGAATAATATGTAGTACCTCTATTTTCACTTTGTCAAAACCATGAGTATGGAAATGCTCTAATTCAAAGGTAGAGTACTGGTTGGCGTTTGTGGAGGGGTTCACTCCTGAATTAGAGAACTTGTTTACTAGAGACCTGTGACCATTAATCCTAAGATGAAGAGGATTTTTACTTTGGCCAATATAGCTAAGGTTGCAGACAGTACAGGTGAGCTTATAGATGGAATTGTAGGCTTTGCAAAACTTGTTGGAGCAATTATCCTCAACAGAAGAATACAGGTTAGGATCTCCAGATTTACATGTCAAACAACGTTTGTCATTTCATAACTTTAGATTACCTTTGCCAGCGAGTTCATACACTATGGGAAAGGGTGCTAGCCTAACCGAGCGGGAGGACTTAAAATATCTGAGCTGACCTCCAATCCTTTCATCGTCCTTAGAACTCCACTTGGGCCAAAACATACAAATTCTGAGCAAACCAACTAGGAAAAACTTTTTAGAAATAAGCAGTCCAAGAAAAGACCAAACTCGAGTGTAAACTACACTCCAAAAAGCTGCATCCAAAACATACTAAAAAGAAAAATTAGAAAATGAAAAAAACCTCAAGTGAAAAAAATAGTAATAAAAAAAAAAAAAAATAATAATAATAATAAAACATTTCAACTAGAATTTGCGCATGAGCTGCTAAATAATAAATTGAAATTAGTTACTTAAGAGCAAAACTGAAGACTAAGGAAAAAATTTTAGAATTTAAAACGAAGGGTGCAAAATAACCTGAAAATCAAAACGCGCAACGCAGCAGTTTTGAAAATTCAGAATTCACATTCTATAAAGAAGATACCTAAGCAAAAAAATACATATATAATTTTGACTCACACCTAATACAACATAGAAAAGGTTATGTATCTACCTGTGTGAGTAAAAGGAGAAAAGATAAAAAAATAAAATAAAACAACTGAATGTAGAAGGTGTCGAGAATACTGAGCCTTGGCTTTATCAAGGACCAGCAAAAACTCTGCATTTTCTCACTTCCACAAAGACCTAGTTGGAAATGGGTTTCTGCAAGGCCATAGATGCAAGTAACATTCCCACCTAAAATAGTTTAAAAAATATAAATATAAGTCATGTCCTCCGTAGAGTAGCATGACCTAGCACTAGTTAACAATTTCGCTTGCATCCATTAACCTTCATGGCCCGACCCATGCTCTTCATCTGTTACTATTAAACAGAGAGAAGAAGATTAAAGAGAACTCAAGCTGTGAGAGTGACATAATAAATAGAAATGATTTTCAGCTATAACGAAATTCCAAGTTCGTTTGAGAGAGAATTTAAACCTGAAAAACAATGCAAAAGAAATCCAAATTTTACATTGCAATTAAAAAAGGAAATGTTAATTTATAACGAACAGATTTTTGAAAGAAAACTTGAGTCTAAAACCCCCTACTCTACAACTTATGACAGCACGAAAACGAGAATAAGTTAAAGATAATAATTAACTAAAGAAAACTTTGTGAAAGTTATATACCTTAAACAGTTAGTTGCAATATGTACAAAGTATTTCAGCAGTGCTTTAAGTGCATAATTAATTAGTTATTAAGAACTTAACTACTTTGAAAAAACAGCGCATAGACAGCGCATAGAAAAGGAACAAGCTTAGCCTTCTTCTGTTCCTAGGTACCCCAAAAGACGCTCAAAGTTACAAAGAAAAGTAAGAGTTAAAACCCGCATAAATGTTAACAGACAAACCAATGCTTAAAAGCTGAAAAGCTAAAAAACGACAGAGAAAAGGTACATAAAGTACAAACATTGAACTTATAAAACCTAGAACCCAAAAACAAGGAAGAGAGCTTACCTCTTGTGTGACAAAAACTTTTCTCCACACAAGAGGAGAACATGGCTGACCCCTTCCGCCACTCCCTAGACGCTGGGGGGCAGTGAGGGTGGGGCTGATGGCCTCCTCTTACAGCAAGAAACCAACGCGCGGAGATTTTAACCAGAGAAAAAATATATAAACTTAAGACTGTGGATCTGTATGATCAGAATGAGCAGAATTAACTCTCCAGAATACATGAGAAATATTATAAAATACACGAGCAGTTTATTTAATAATCTTTGCATGTATTAAATCACCTTAGTGAGCTTCTATAGATTAATCAGAATCTTATTAATTTTAATGTTGGTTTTACTATTTTTAGTATAGCTATCCTAGTGATGAATAACTAGTTTTCTTTTTTATTTGTTTTTATTTTCTTTTATAAACAGATTTTTAAGCTTTTTTTGTGATTTTGTTTATATTATTTAATTTTTTGTTTTAATAGGACCGTCATATCCATAGCACTAAGGTTCCTTTAGGTAGTTAATAGGCATCCTCTAGCCAACTTCCTTACGGCTTTGATTGGTCAGAATCATATTATTAACTGTGTAGAAAATTAAAGCAGATCTGCCAACCTTACTCTATTATTCAGAATAATTTTTCTTAAAGTTCTTTTGATGAAAGAAGAAGGAATTTCGTTCTCTAGAAAACTTTCTAATAGTATATTAATGTGGTAATTGAAATCCAAATTGTTGCTGCAAATTCTTGAAATTCTTAGGACCTGAGAAATTAGTACATTCTCAATTACTTTGGTTGAAATGTTATTATTCCAGTGTAGATATTTAATTACTTTGAAAGGAAAATTAACTCTTTTATCAAAGAGGCTAATAGATGGGTTACCTCTGTTGAGCTTAATGCTTAAGTCTAGGAACTCAAGTTCCTGATTACTGTGGTTGGTTTTACATAAGTTAAGAGAGCTAGGATAGATATTATCAAAATCACTCTCTATAACTTCTGAAATATATATTCTATGGGATGTAAGGTCAGGTGATGCGTAACATCACAGCCTCTCCTTGACAAATGTCAACCCCGCCTTCTCGTGGTGCATCCTGTTCCTACTAAAGGGGCTCTGACGACCGCCAATAGCGGTATAACTATACCATCGGGATTAGAGGAAATTCTATCCCACACTCACCAACCCGCTTGGCCAGCGTGGTGAGTTATGGCCAAACCCCTCCAAAATGACTCCACAACTTAAATCTTGGCCCTCAGTCTCCGGCAGCTGGAATGTACCTGGCCAAGGCAGCGGCCAGTGCAACATGAAGGCAGAGGGTGCTAAGAATCCCCGGAGGACCGGACTAGGCTGCCATCTGATGCTGACCTTGGCAACGTACAATGGACGCTCCCTATCTTCTGATTCAAGACTTCTTGAATTGGAAGAGGAACTACAAAGGATCAAGTGGGACATCGTGGGGCTAAGTGAGGTAAGGAGAAAAGGAGAAGATCTCATCGAACTGAAAAGTGGACATCTCTTCTACTATCGTGGGACAGATACTGGCAGAACTAGTGGTGTTGGATTTATAATAAACAAGAAACTGAAGGATAAAGTTGTAGAAGTTGAAAGTTCCTCTGACAGAGCTGCACGGCTTGTTATCCAACTCTCGAAAAGATACCAGGCTCAGATTATTCAAACTTATGCACCCACCACAAGTCATCCTGAAGAAGAAATTGAAGAATTTTATGAGGAAATTTGTCATCTAAATAATAAAGGTAAGCAGCACTTGAAAATAATTATGGGAGATTTCAATGCAAAAATAGGGCAACGGCAACAGAATGAAACTTCAGTAGGTAAATTCGGTCACGGCAACAGAAACCAGCGTGGAAATACTCTCGTTGAGTTTGCAGAGGCAGAAGGGTTTTTCATCTTGAACTCCTTCTTCAAGAAAAACCCCCCACAGGAAATGGACATGGAGACATCCAAATGGGACGACAAGTGAAATTGATTTTATTATGTGTAACAAAAAATTCGTCATAGAAGACTGCAGTGTGCTAAACAAGTTCAACACAGGTAGTGACCATAGATTGGTGAGATGTAAGATGCACCTCAACACTAAACTTGAACGTGGCAAGCTCATAAGACAAACAAAATCTATTGACATAACCAACCTTAAAAAACACCATAATACCTTCAAGTTGGAACTGAAGAACAGGTTCTCTGCTTTAGAAGGCCTAACATCGGAAGAAGTGGACATCTCTGAAGTTAACAGAAAAGTAACCAAAGCTCTTATGGAAACAGCAACAAAATTAGCTGGGTCTAAGAACAAGTTGCATGTAAATAAATTATCAGGAAAAACGAAAATGTTGATGCAAAAAAGAAGAGAGATGAGGACAACTAAAGAAGATGTGACTTCCAAAGTGGAATATATAGAGCTATGCAAGACAGTACAAAAAGTATCACTGAAGACGTAAGAAAATTCAACTGTGAACTAGTGAGGAAAGCAATTGAAAACAACCAAAGCCTAAAGATAGCAAAGGGACATCTCAGTAAGGGAAGAAAACAGATTATGGCACTGAGAAAAGAAGATGGTTCTGTAACAAGAAATAGAGGCGAAATTTTGACAAGAGTGAAGGATTTCTACTCCAAATTATATGAAAGGGATGATACATGCACTCCAGACATCATGAAAGATACCAGTACCAGAGTTCCTCCAGTCCTTCCAGCAGAAGTTGCACATGCAATTAAGAACATGAAGCTGGGAAAAGCTCCAGGAGAAGATGGAATTACTGTAGACATCATACATGAAGCAAGTGGAGAAATCGAAACAGTACTCGCCCAAATTTTCACTCGATGCCTTAATGAAGGAAAGATTCCTGAGGATTGGAACACCGCTACAATGATCCTGCTACATAAGAAAGGTGACATTGAGGATCTCGGAAACTACAGACCTATCAGCCTCCTATCAGTAGTTTATAAAATCTTCACTAAAGTTCTTTCACACCGCTTGAAGGTAACACTGGACATGGCTCAACCGAGAGAACAAGCTGGATTCAGGAGTGGCTACAGCACAATAGATCATATCCATGTGCTGAGAGAAGTAATTGAAAGAGCGAGGGAATATGAACTTCCATTGTGCATGGCTTTTATCGATTATGAAAAAGCCTTTGATTCGGTGAAACCATCAGCAGTTACAATGGCTCTGAAAACCTGCGGTATTGAAGATGCATACATTAATATTATTAATAACATCTATGAAAATGCAAGTGCAAAGATTAGGCTGTTTGAAAATACAACACACATAAAAATTGGAAAGGGAGTGAGACAAGGTGACACCATATCTCCGAAGCTCTTTAATGCCACATTGGAGGGTGTTTTTCAGTCACTGAGCTGGGAAAACAAGGGGATAAAGATTAATGGAGATTATCTAACCCACCTTCGTTTTGCTGATGACGTAGTCATTTTTGCAACTAGCCCATCAGAGCTGCAGAGTATGATCCAGGAACTTGCTGACAAGAGTAAAGAAGTGGGATTAAAAATGAACTTTCAGAAGACAAAAGTGATGTTCAATGCTTTTACAAGAAATGAAGATTTATCGATTGATGGAGAAAAGCTGGAGATAACAGACACGTACGTTTATCTTGGACAGCAGATATCAAGTGAGGGTCACATTGATGAAGAAATTAATCGGCATACAAAACTTGCCTGGAGAGCTTTTGGAAGAAACAGCATAATTTTCAAGAGCAATATGCCATTATGTCTTAAAAGAAAAGTGTTTGATCAATGCATCCTTCCAGTGCTTACGTATGGTGCAGAGACGTGGACCTTAACTAAAAGAGACATACAAAGGCTGCAGACAACTCAAAGAAGCATGGAGAGGTGCATACTTGGTGTAACCAGGAGAGATAAGAAGAGGAACTCGTGGATCCGAAAATGACAAGAGTGGAAGACATCATGATCAGAGTTAAATCCCTGAAATGGCAATGGGCTGGACATACTGCCAGAAGGACAGATCATCGATGGACAGCCGAAATTTTAGATTGGATTCCAAGGGACAGGAAAAGACCCAGAAGAAGACCACATGGGAGATGGGTGGATGAAATTCGAAAGTATGCAGGGGTGACATGGAGGAGACTGGCACAAGACAGACCGTTGTGGAGGAAACTTGGGGAGACCTTCGTCCAGCAGTGGATTGATAATGGTTGACGATGATGATGATGATATATTCTATTAAGAAGAGACCTACAAAAAAAAAAAAAATATATATTATTTTTTTTTTTTTTTTGCTTAGGTCTCTTCTTAATAGAATGTGAATTCTGAATTTTCAAAACTGCTGCGTTGCGCGTTTTGATCTTCAGGTTATTTTGCAACTTTCGTTTTAAATTCCAAAGGTTTTTTCCTTAGTTTTCAGTTTTGCTCTTCAGTATATATATATATATACACCAACAAAGTAAAAAAAAAAATACCAAAAACTTAAAAGAAAAAACAAAAATTTTCTTTTTTCTTTAAGTTTTTTTGTTGGTTGATGTTTCTGAGTGTTCATCGCTGCTTTTGGGTGTTTAGGTTTTCAGAATTTGTGTTTGTTAAAAAAATGTATTTCAAAATTTGGTTTTTGGTCTAGTTTTGTTTGGGTTATACATACATACAATAAAATTGTGATTATATGTATATAATATGTCAACAAGTTGTAGACCCTCGAAATTTGTAATAGCCAACTGGAAAAAAAAACTGAATGCAACACTGATACAAGCACCAGTGAGTGGAGTCCTATTTCTGATGTAAACAGCAAATAAATAAATATTTCCAATGTAAACAGAAAATCAAATGCAACAGGTCAGCATTTGTTTAACGCAGATCTCACATGTATTTTAATTGCCAGTTGTAGTTTTAATTAACAAGTATTATTTACCTTTGATATTGACAAACAGTTTATGATTGACTAGTGTTAACCTGACAACACAATATTCCAACAATAGCCCATTTTTTATCTGTCAGGTTAAAATGAAATTTGCTGGTAACGAATGATTCTAATTCTCCTTTCAACTCTGTTATATACAGGTTTGGCTGTATTTTGTTTATAGGTAAACTACTAAAGACATGGCAACCTTAAATAACAGTTGTTTTTTCTTGTTTCTTTAATCTATTTGGTGCAGGTCTGCATTTTATACAGATTTCTTATATTCAGGACATTTTGCTCTGAGAGTCAATAACATTAGTTATTAAATTGTTTACTCATCAGTCAGATACAAACTATCGCTTGTTGTTGAAGCACTGTACACTTTTCTGAAATTAAGTTAACGAAACTGCACTATGATTTCTGATCATTTTTGTATTAACTGCAGAATAATTGTATTCTGTAATGTAACATATTTTGCATAAATTCCAAAGCACGTTTTATAGTGTATATTATTAGCCATTGCTTTGGGATCACAGAAAACTCAAATTTTGAAATATGCACTACAATAACCAATAATTTCCAAGTTTTCCACATCTTTGTTAACTGTCGAAGGTACTATCATAACTAACATGACGATCCTTAAATGACCATGCACTAGAGATACTAAAATTTGTCTAATATTTTGCACTGTTAGATTTCATTCTACTTGAGAAATTAATAAGTCCCTTCTTCACCATATTTAAAACCACATAACTCAAGTGCCACTCTTTTCCACTTCCTATTTAATCACAGGTAATAACATCAAATACACTGCCGGACAATTGCTAAGGACGGATGACAATAGCAACGATAGCAACCATAAAATGGGAGGCAGGAAAATGTGGAAATTAGCATAAGTGCGGGATACAGTAAGACGTGTTGTACGTATGCAAATTTTGGATTGCCGAACTTGCTCGTGACGTCATAGCGCTGATAAGAGATATAAAGGATTTGACGCGTATTGACCGTTGTTGTTCAAACGCAAAGTTGAAAGGGAAAGAATCAATTGACGAACTTGCAATTTTCAGTATGTCTTCCCAACATCCCCTAGATGATTTTACGCGTGGCCGTATCATTGGCAAGATTGAAGAAGGGCGAAAAATAACAGATGTTGCCAGGGAGTTTGACGTCAGCCACAGTGTTGTTTCAAGGCTTTGGAAATCATTTCAAACAAATGGAGAGTGTAGCAAACGTCACGGGGAGGTTGTATTTGCAGTACGACACCTGCAGAAGATCGGTACATAGTGCTATCAATAAAAAGACACCGGCGCAGCACAGCTAGTGAGGTAGCAAATCAGTTTATGGCTGCTACTGGCAAGCGGATCTCCCGAAAACTGTCGCCAGACGTTTGCATGAAGGAGGACTATACGCCCGCTGTCCTGTTGTGTGCATCCCATTGTCCAGACGTCACCGTACCGCCCGTTTGCAATGGTGCCATCAACATCGCAATTGGACTGATAACGACTGGTCTGCTGTCCTCTTCTCAGATGAGAGTAGATACAGTCTATCGTCTGATTGTCGACGACAACTGATCTGTCGTGATAGTGGTACTGGATATTATCCAGCAAACATACAGGAAAGGGACCGATATCCGACATGTAGAGTCATGGTATGGGCTGGCATCATGATCAATGGCCGTACGTCCCTCTATGTGCTTCCAACTGGGACTATGACTGGCCAACGATACATTAATGATGTTCTGCTACCTCATGTTTGCATGTTCCGTGGTGCTGTCGGTGATAGATTCATTTTCATGGACGACAACACAACATGTCATCGAACAGTCGCTGTCCAGGAGTGTCTTGAGAGCAAGGATATTCAACGCCTCGTATGGTCAGCACGTTCTCCAGATCTGAATCCCATTGAAAATGTGTGGGGTACTTTGGGAAGGAGTCTTGCTGGTCGCCAATGCCTTCCAATAAACAAGGACACCCTCATCCGTGCACTGACAGAGGAATGGGATAAATTACCCCAACAGCTGCTTGATAATGTTGTGCAAAGCATGACACGACGTGTGGAATCTTGCATCGCCCTCCATGGTGGCCATATCCCGTATTGACATCTTACGCCGGAACGCCTGCGGACGGTAATTGCATTTTTTTCATGTTTACGTATTCTGCACAAAATGGCCTGTTTGTCCCTTGAACACGTTCCAAAGCCTTCTGGATTTCAGAGCACAATAAATTGTCTTTCTTGTAATGTCCTGGCATTCTGACATTATTTTATTTCACTTGGCATCCAACCACACTTACTTTTTTATGCGCTATATAGCCGTTTATGATCCGTCCTTAGCAATTGTCCAGCAGTGTACAATTGTGCCAGTGGAAAATTCTGCAACAAGTAGTCAACATTTGGTTGACCTGCTTATGTCTAACCGCTCAACACTTCAACAGGCACAGATATTATAAGAAATGTCAATAACGTAATTAAACCACTTAGTGAAAATGGAAGTAAAGGATGACCTTGATCATACTTAGACACCATGTGGTACAAACAAAAATGAACAAAAACAAAATACATAAATTCTAGGAATGGACCTTATTGCGAGGCAAACGTTACAACTTAAATGCATTATTTTTGACATGTCGGTATTTGAAAAATAATGATATACAACAACATCATATGTCACGTGACAAATGAGGGCTTGAAAAATACCATGCCCGGGGCATGTAAATTATTGGCCTGGGCAGGTAATAAAAAATATAGTTACTCAGACAGGGCAACTAAATTTTAAAATAAAGTTTGGAAAAGAATTTCCGGACCTTTCCTGTTATCTGCCTACCACTATTTGACTTCCGAATAAGAACGCATTCAAGTAGTTCCCTATTTCGAAAGCAGAACACAGAGCCTTTTGGCAGCAGATGCGCAATGATCAATGCTTCTCTATGCGTACTACCTAAGCACAGCGATCACATTCTTTTGATCGTTTGTCTGCGCTTTGGAATTATGTGTGGTCATTTGGAAGGAATGTTCTTTTAACCGTTTGTCTGCGCTCTGGAATTATGTGAATTTATGTAGCGAAAAGATTAAAAACTAATGACGATTCATTTTTAGAAATTATGAAATATATCGTAGCGTATGTACAGAGCCAGTACCATTAGACAAACACACCATCCATGCCTCACCTGGGACACGGACCTCTCCACTGAATGGTCAGAAGACTGCCTCAGACCTATCATCCACTGGAGTGGCATACAAGTTATGCCTGCTTCTACTCATGTATCAGTAGCCTATACACAATTGTTAGATTTTACTGCAATACTAATGAAATTGCAGCACCATAATACAGTAGCAAGTTTATTAATTAAAATTAGGTAAGTCACAAACGTTTTCCCAGCAGAGCCAACATTACACATGTGTAATATATGTCGGAACAAAATTTCACTACATTAGCTCCTTTCCAATTACCTTACATCACTCTGTATTCTTCTTAATCTATCAGTATCAACAAGAAATAAAAACATGTAGAACTTTTTTAACTAGAAAACTGAAAAGATATTGCTCTTCTTATGTTGTACATAATAAGCATATTATTTCTATTCCGTTCACACTAATCATAAAAGGATTATTTTTTTTTCTGAATATTCATTCACACAACTAACGGCATGTGAATTAATTTTTGGTAAACTAAAATAAGAAAAAGTGATTTATATATAACTTTCGCAACTTACTTAAGCTCTTGGAATTCTTCAAAAAATTTGCTTTTCGCCGCGGATGACCTAGAGTAGAAAACCAATTTCCTAATTTGTGGTTCCCAAAATTGCTGAAAGTGCTGCTCTTGTGCAGTCCCATTACTTTAATGTCCATGGTGAACCTGTATTTGGCTGTGTTATTTTTATTTGATATGCACAGAAAGTCTGAAGTCTTTCATAAGTGACACTCCTGGAAAGCAGGACTGGACATACATCGGATCATCTTCCACCGCCTGGATTTGTAGATCACCACACAAAACATAAGCAGACTAAATTTACGTGCATCATTTAATGTAGCAGATGACAGTCACTAGGTTTAAATTAGGCCTAGCGATCGCATGAAGACACGCAACGAAAGAAGTCGTCCATGCTGCCTCCGGTAGCAACAATGTATAAGAAAATCAGTTATGAGATCCCTTTGAATTCCGAGTAAGTGAAAAATTTATTCAGATACATGATCCATGAGCGGTACGCTGGCTTACATGAAAATGAGATGTGATGGTAAAAATTTTTTACGGTTGCGGAGAAATGGAAGGAGAAATTCTGGATGTGGCACTAAAATATCCCTCCTCTCCGGATAAAATATGAATTACTGATTACGCAGTGAGTACGAGTGCTATTCCAGTTGTAATTCGCTCATGTAAGTGATCTGTTTCGGACACACACGTGAGATATGTATTTAGCGCTTCATAAACCGATAGCTTGGCAACACTGATTTGCGAAATGATTTTTCCCAGCGAGCGAGGAACACGATTCGCTCACCCAACCGGTAGTCCACCAGGAGAGAGCAATCGACAAACACTGTCAGAACGTCAGGGGCGCCGACCAATGGCGAAAACTCCCAACCCACTGCTTAATTATGAGGTCACAAGCGCAGAATTTTTTAAATAAAAACGAAAGTTCTACATGGGAATCGCGAAGTGAACGTCAGTCTAAAGAGGGTGGGAAAGGTGTCCGTGTTGTTACATGATTTTTTTTTTTTCTGTACAAATGTCTTTTGTTTTGTTTTTCTGTAAATCAAACTCATCTTTGTTACGCGGCTTCTTAGATTTCTACATTCAATCTAATTAATTATTTTTTTATGGGATTTATCTAGGTAAAGTCTCAAATTTCTGCAAATTTTCAGAGAGAACTCCTCTCCTTCGTCATGAAGTCAGTCATACGTTCAGTTCAATCTGTCGCTTTTTTTTTTTTTTTTTTTAATGCGTGGTAATTGCAGTTTATATCAAATACCGGTGAAATCACACAATCACACAAAACATTTTTCAATGATTTTTTTTTCTTTTTATTTCCTAAAACGTTTTTCAGATCAGATCATATGTAGAGGATTTTACGAAGGGAGTGTCTGACCCCTGGTCTTAAACAACCCTTAGAAACAGGAAGCTAGGAGATTTGGGCTAAAGTGCCCGATAGGAAAGCGACACGGAAGCGAGGTAGAGAGAGGGGGAGGAAGACGGCCTTATTTATTACCAGGGAGCCAGTACCTAAGGCCCGACGGCTTAACGTGCCCATCCAACGCACGGTGCATATTTAGTGGTTAGAGCGTTCGTACTCCGTGACAGTCACGAACGTTTAAAACGTTTTTCAATTACTTTTTTCTCTTTAAAACAACAAAACTTGTTTTAGAAAATTTGCGTTCCATCACACTGCAACCCAAAATATCTCTAGATATATGCGATGCAATTACCGTAAATCTAATTGCTACTGACTTTGGTTGTACAGCGTTATGGATAACAAATTCAGGCGTGCGTACCACTTCTTGTTTGGATTCGATTGTGCTTACCCGCCAGAAGCTCATGCCAAAGTAAAGATTTTTTTTTTTTTTCCCCGTGAGGTGCCCATTAAGCCGCATCGTTGAGTCGTACCCAATAAGCCGTACGAACGGAAGGTTAGAACCTGAAAACTTCCAAGAGAAGAGAGGTCATAAAAAAGTAACTTAAATTTACAGAAATAATCAAAAACGCGTATATCGTAGTGAAATCCGTTTATTTACTGGCGTAAAAAATGTATATAGAATCACCAAGCTTAATACAATTTTGGAAGAAGTGAATTATTGGAGTAAATATGGCATGGAAGTCAGATAATATCCGAAACCTTGAAAATTTCGTGGTCTGGAGCGGGAATCGAACCCGCGTCTCCAGGATACTCGGGCGCTACCCGGGAGACGCGGGTTCGATTCCCGCTCCAGGACGAAATTTTCAAGTTTTCGGATATTATCTGACTTAGCATCTATGTCATATTTACACCAATAAACGCATTCACATCTTCCAAAATAGATAGGCATTTTATTTAACGTCTATGTTGCCTTGAAGCCTCCCACCGAAGAGCGAAAGCTTGGCGATTCTATGTATGTTTTTTTACGTTACTAAATAAACGGATTTTACTACGCTATAAACGTTTATAATTGTGAACAGTCTGGTGTACTAGTAACTAGTATAGCAAAAATGAAATTATGATGTGGCGCAATAACGAATGCACGTCGTTTGAATAAAAATAAATTTTACAGATGAAAAGTCTGTTCATAGCCTGAAATAAAACTGAAGAAAGGTATCAAAATTAAAATCCTTCCAACAAGTATAAATAATAAAGACTGCTGGATGTAAGAGCTGCATTAAAATTAAATTTTAAAAACTCGTAATTCGAGCACCAGTCAGCGTTCGATTGAGGGTCGAAATGGACAAAACGAGTGCTCTAAGAGACTTTGTACGTATAGCACGGTAGTTGGAGCAACTCCCAAACGGCCGTCGTCTTAAGCTTCACGCACAATCGTAGCAAGGGTTCCTTTCCCGTGAAAGGTGTGACGCGTAAAAACTTCCAGCAATGAGCTGTTCTGTGGACAAAAACAGCAGGTGGATTAGACAAACAGACGCGCTACAACCGGGCAGAAAACTGCAGAAATCTACATTGGTACGCCAGGGGTCATCTCCAGATGCACTACGCATCAGACCATGTCACGAATGGGGTACATACACCATGTCGCCAGTCTCCTTTGAACTTTATGCTCCTCCGCAGCTGCTTTCCTCCACAGGATTGCCTATGCCGCCAGTCTCCTTTGACGCCTATGATGATCCTCCCCAGCTGCTTTTTCCCACAGGATCGCCCATGTCGCCGGTCACCTTTGACCCCTATGATCCTCCCCAGCTGCTTTCATCCACAGGATCGCCCATGAGGCCAATCTCCTTTGACCCCTATGATCCTGCCCAGCTGCTTTCTTCCACAGGATAGCCTACAGTTGGAAGTTTTTTAGAAGCCGCTCCATTCACGGCAAACCCTTGCTACAGTTGTGCATGAAAAGCCCAGGAGGACGGCAGTTTGGGAGTTGCTCGAACCGGCACGCCTGGCACCAATGGTCTATCATGCCACGTTCAAAGTTGCTCATATCACTCGTTCTGCCTATTCTGACCCTTACCTGAGCGCTACCTGATGCTCGACCAGCTGGCCTGTCTCATGTATATCGCACACACTAGCCGTCTTACGTATTGGAATGAGCCATTTCTGTGACGAGGGCAGGTGTACCTAATAAACTAGCATATCAGTGTATGTAAGAACGCAAAAAAGAAATGCCCAATTGCTCTTATGTATTCCTATTCAATCTCGTGTTGTAGAGGATAAAGAAAAACAACAAGAATGTAGCTTTGTTTATCTCGTCTACCATTTTTGCATTTTCGTGTTTGCTTTGTTTCATGGTGTAAATCAACATGGGTCTCTAAGGCGATAAGGAATCGCCCATCCCTAACTTGTTGCTGCTGGTTCTCAGGTGCGGAAGAGAGCAAATGCCGCAGGAGAAACGCACCATCCGTGCTTCGTGTGGAACTCCAACCCGGGCCCAACTAGGACGATTAGCCAAAAGGCTACGCCTCTAACCACTCGGCCGCCATGGCGGCCTAGCATGATACACATGGAACATGCATCACCGCAAATTACCGCAAGTAATTTAGATGGTGAATAATTACAAGATTTCCGTAGCTATCTAGAAAGAAAATCTTGATTGCGCAACAATAATTACTTCAATCATACGAAACAAACACGCTGATGTGTTATACACTGCTGGCCACCCAAAATGCAACACCAAGAAGGCCACGAGATAGTAAAGCCAGATTTACTGGACACATAACAACAGATACAAAAATGAAACGATTGAGCTTACAGGCCCGTGCGACTTGCGGAACACGCAGAAATCAAAAGTTCGTGTGGCCCCCATGGCTGGCAATAACAGCCACCACACGCCACGGCATCGAACGAAAGAGGCTTTGGTTGGTTGATTGATTGATTTTTATGGCGCAAGGGCCATGTTTGGCCAAAGAGCGCCAGACACAAGACAAACAAACAGTATTAAAAACGTGGTATAAAACTTAAAATCTTGCTGATCAAATAAAACTGAAGAATGAGATGAATGGAAGGGCTAAAAAGACAATGAAACAAACAGTATAAAGAGGCTTTGGATGTGGGCTTGGGGTATGTCGGTCCAGGCTGCTTCTACACGTTACCACAGTTCATCAGGCGTAGCCGCGGGTGGTGCTTGCCGGGCCACTCGGTTGCCGATCAGCGACCAGACGTGTTCGATGGGCGAGATATCGGGAGAACAGGCGGGCCGCGGGCCACGGCAGCAGTGACACCTGGTGGGCCTTGAAGAATTGTTGCACGATGCGTGCCAAGTGCGGGCGCGCATTGTCCTGTTGAAACGTGGCCGCTGGCAGGTCCTGCAGGTAAACGAAGACTACAGGCTCCAAAACGTCGGCGATGTAGCGGTGGATGTTGAGTGTACCGGCGATGCGTGCCAGAGGGGTGCCATATCCAATTGCGCCCCAAACCATAACGCCAGGCGACTGATTGGTATGGCGATGCATAATGCAGGCGTTATACAGTCTTTCGCCGCGGTGCCGCCACTCGCGGATCCGACCATCGTGGTGTTGCAGGCAGAAGCGGAATTCGTCGGAGAAGACAATGCCGTGCCATTCCGTAGTCCAGGTGCGGCGTCCAACGGCCCACTGCCGCCGCACTCGCCGGTGGTGTGACGTCAATGGTAATCGGAGCAATGGCCGCCGTGCGACAAGTCCCCGCTCCAGCAGACGACGTCGAACGGTACGTGCTGATTAAGGTTGCTGCGCAACACACCCTAATTCCTGCGCTAACGTTCGTGATGTGACGGTGCAAGCCGTCAATGCCCGCCGCACAACATGCCGGTCCTCTCGTTCGGTGGTGTGCCGCGGCTGATGCAATCGCTCACGTCGGTCCGTCCGTCCCTCCTGCACCCACCGAATCCATACTCGCCTCACTGTGGCTGGATGTCGTCCCACACGGGCGCCGATATCTCGGTACGATAAACCGCTGTCGCGGTAAGCCACAATTCGTCCTCTGTCGAACTCCGAAACGTGCTAGAATGACTGCCGTATTCTGCGACGAGGCATCAGGAAGCTTCCCATGCACAGGTCCGGCAGCACAACACACTTCCACTACTTACACCCCGCCTTCTGTGCACCCTTCTTATAGTGATTCTCGGTGGCGTGCCGGAAGCACATGATTTGCATATGCCCTGCAATGTTAATCGTTTGCATGTCCTCTCGCGGGCGACGCATGCTGCGAATTTCAGGCCAATCGGATGCTTCCTTCTTGGTGTTGCACTTTGGGTGGCCAGCAGTGTAGTTGAAGTCCCATCTATTTTCATGTTTTTATTGCAACTGAAAAATACGGAAGTATTTTACGTTAATGAAGATGGCAAACTTCCCTTACATACTGATGTTCGACCAGCTACATACTTGTAGGAAAATGTGTAACAGTGTCCTTTTGACTTCTCACCCTGCACAAAAAAAAAGAGTACAGGTGAACAGTACAGACCGAGAAACATTTGGAATCCGATCCATTACCAGTGTAAGTAAATGAAAAAAAAAAAAAAACTGGAAAAGAACAGTGTAAGTGAATATCCGAGGCAGATTGTTAATCAGTTCTGAGAAGAAAAAAACTGGAGAACAGTGCAAGTGAATTCCGATCATTGATAGAGTTGATAAGTTCTAAGTGGGGAAAAAAATGGTTAAAAACAGTGTAAGTGAATAGCTGAAGCAGATCGTTAATACAGATAATTAGTTCTGAGAAAAAAAAAAAAACTGGGGATAGCCGTGCAAGCGAATAGCCGAAACGGAAAGACATTTGGAGTCCGATGATTCATAGTGTTGATTAGTTATCGGAAGGGGGGGGGAAACCCCAGGAGACCAGTGTATAGGTGAATAGCCGAGATTGAGAGACATTCGGAATCCGATACAGCTCATCAGTTACGAGAGTAAAAAAATGGGAAGAAATGTGCACAATGAACCAGAAATAAGTAAACAATAATTTAATGCCATCCTTGTACCATGTCCTCATGTTATGTGTCGATTTTCAAAGAACTTCCTAATACTTAGATTCTGTTCAACTGATTAAGGGTCCCATACACTGCTTTGACCATCCATTTATTCAGTCCTACCACATCAAAGCACTGGAATTTCCTACTACGTGAGGCTCTCCTTTATTTAAAACAAAAGCAAACTATTGTTTCACATATAGTTCCACATTTTAAACAAGAACGATGTCACCCAAGTACCATCGGATTAAACGGACATGTTACATGGGGTTACCGGAAAAACAACCCAAGGAAAAAAGATCCACGGAAATAAAAGCCAGGGGAAAAAATCCTACGGAAAAATAATCCAGGGGGAAAAAAAGGTAAAGGAAAGAAAAGCCAAGAAACAAAAGTCAATGGAAGTAAAATCCAACGGCTACTTTTATGTAGGCTAACCAGTAAGAAACTTAGGGGTCATATAAAAATTTACATAAAAAAAAAGTTCTCACTTTTCCAAGATTACACGGACACCATAATTTGTTTCCATGGAGGTTCGAGCAACTGGGGCCCTATAAAAATTGCATTTTTTTTTCTTGTGTCCACTTCCATGTTGGTTGACCTTGTAAGAAATGTAGGGGTCGTACAAAAATTGCACTTTTGATTTTCTTGCGTCCACTTCCATGTTGGGTGACCTTGTAGGAAATTTAGGGGTCGTCGTATGAAAATTGCATTTCTGATTTCTTTTTGTCACTGCCGTGTAGGAAGCTTAAGGGGTCGTATAAAAATTTATTTTCTGATTTCTTTGCGTCACTTTTATGAAGGAAGCTTAGAGGGTCGCATAAAAAATTTCATTGGATTTTTTCCCTGGCTCTCTGTATTTTTCCTGCGGATCTTTTTTTCCTAGATTGACGCCACAGGGGCAGCAGAGTTTGATTAATTAATAACCTACAAATTAATAATAATATAATTTTACAATTGGTAAAGCAAAACTGATTGCGATTTTGAAGTTTGGTAGCAATTTAATAGAAGAGTAACACAGGGTTTTGTGAATATTGAAACTGCTCCTTTTATGAATACACTGCAGATTGGCCAATAAGAAGGGTGCAATAAAACCCAACATAAATTAATACCTTCACAGTATTAATAATAATAATGAAAATAATTTCAATAATGATCAGATCATTTCTAAAAAAAAAAAAAAATTAAGAAAGGAGGCCCTGTTAAAGTGTGGGCCGAAGGCCCGGGCCCTGCGGTTGCCGGAAAACCGCTACACAGGAAAACTGCCACACACTTTTCATTAAGGGGCCCGGCACAAATTGTTGTTCCTCCGAAGAACACTTTGAATGTGTGACAATTTTTCCAGTGGGGCAGTTTCCCAAATTTCCGATTTGTGTGTGGCAGTTTTCCAAAGTGCCTAACGAGGGGAAGGAACTCTTTTGTTTGTCTGAATTTTTCATGCTGGTTCGTTCGAGTTTAGGGCAAGTGGCCACAAAAGTTCAAGTGGGGTGGGGGCTATAAAGATTGCCGTTTCTGGGCCTATATTGAGAACTGAATTAGGAACTCCAAACGAATTTCGAGAAAACGTTCCATGTAAGCTAAGTGAGAATTGTACTTTAATTTGAAGAAATAAATTGCCGAGGATCCGAGGTACACTTGGTTTGGGGGAGGCTATACCCCCAATATCCGTAATTTTATATTTTGGACCTCTATAGAGTCGGTCAGTGTATCCTCGATGTTACCCCTGAAGAGCTCTTATGAACATGGGGGGAGGGATCATTCACCCCACACTCCTGAAAATTCGTGGTTTCGTACAAAAGCTCTACGCCCATTTTAACATTTTGAGGGAAGCCCCCCCCCCCAAGCTCCAGGACCTCGCGGACGTTTCAAGGGGAACATCCTGGATACACAGACCTCCAGCTGCCCAGAATACAATATTACGGAAGTTGGGGGTAAAGACCCCCCCTGAACCAAGTGTACCTCGCATCCTCGCCAATTTATTTCTTCAAATTAAAGTACAATTCTTGCTTGGCTTATATCGAACGTTTTCTCGAAATTCGTTTGGAGTTCCCAATTCAGTTCTCAATATAGGCCCAGAAACGGCAATCTTTATAGCCCTCCCCCCCCTTGAACTTTTGTGGCCAGTTGCCCTAAACTCGAATGAACCGGCATGAAAATTCAGACAAACAAAAGAGTTCCTTCTCCTCGTTAAGCACCTTGGAAAACTGCCACACATAATTTGGAAACTGCCCCACTGGAAAAATTGTCACGCATTCAAAGTGTTCTTCGGAGGAACAGCAATTCGTGCCCGGCCCCTTAATGAAAAACATGTGGCAATTTTTCACGTTGCTGAAAAATATGTGGCAGGGTTGCCGGTAAATTGCCGCACCGGAACACTGCCACACATCAGTGTTCCAGTTTACAGCAAACCGTTTGTTCTGAGCATATTTCTTCCGGGGGTATTTCTTACCGCTTTTCAGTTTTCAGGAGTATTTTCTCTGGGGGTATTTTTTACCGCTTTTCAGTTTTCAGGAATGTTTTCTCTGGGGGTATTTTTTCCCGGGGGTATTTTTACTGTTTACCCCCTATAGGCCACCCCATCCTTAATCTGGCCCTGTGTCGATCATGTAAATGGATAACTGTTTCGTTGGAGTTGGATTTGATTTCCCTGGCCTTTTTTTTTTTTTTTTTTTCCATGGCTTTTTTTCCCTAGATTCGTTACATGGTGCCCTAAAGATATTTTAAGATATCTTTTGTGTAATCAAGTAACTATCGACTCGTACAGGCATATATATGTATATATAAATGCAAGTGCAAAGATTCGGCTATTTGCGAATACAGCACTCATAAAAATTGGAAAGGGAGTGAGACAAGGTGACACTATATCCCCCAAACTCTTTAATGCCACATTGAAAAATGTCTTTTAATCACTGAACTGGGAAAACAAAGGGATTAAGATTAATGGAGATTTTCAAACTCACCTTCGTTTTGCTGACGACGTAGTCATTTTTGCAACTACCCCATCAGAGCTGCAGAGTACGATTCAGGAACTTGCCCACAAAAGTAAAGAAGTGGGATTAAAAATGAACTTTCAGAAGACAAAAGTGATGTTCAATGCTTTTATAAGAAACGATGATTTATCGATTGATGGGGAAAAGCTGGAGATAACCAAAACCTATATTTACCCTGGACAGCAGATATCAAGCGAGGGTCACATTGATGAAGAAATTAATCGGCGTATAAAACTTTCCTGGAAAGCTTTTGGAAACAAACAGTATAATTTTCAAGAGCAATATGCCATTATGTCTTAAAAGAAAAGTATTTGATTAGTGCATCCTTCCAGTGCTTACATATGTTGCAGAGACGTGAACCTTAACTAAAAGAGACATACAAAGACTGCAGACAACTCAAAGCAGCATGGAGAGATGCATGCTTGGTGTAACCAGGAGATATAAGAAGAGAACTCGTGGATCAGAAAAATGGCAAGAGTGGAAGACATCATGATCAGAGTTAAATCCCTAAAATGGCAATGGGCTGGACATATTGCCAGAAGGACAGACCATCGATGGACAGCTGAAATTTTAGACTGGATTCCAAGGGACAGGAAAAGACCCAGAAGAAGACCACATGGGAGATGGGTGGACGAAATTCGAAAGTATACGGGAGTAACATGGAGGAGACTGGCACAGTGACAGACAGTTGTGGAAGAAACTTGGGGAGACCTTCGTCCAGCAGTGGATTTATAATGGTTGATGATGATGATGATATATATATATATATATATATATTATACCAATTTATTATATCTTGTATACTAGAGGGAAATTTATGCATCGCCAAAATCGGAAATGCTAGATACGCCAAAAGACCTGCTCAAACTGTCGTAATCCATAAAATTTTCATTTCCATAATTTTCAATCTCAATAAAATTTTCATTTCAGAATCGAAATGACTTCTAAACACTTCATTTTCTAACCCCCAATGTTTTTTCGTCTGCTATTATTACTGTTGGTTTGCTAGCGTACTTAAGCAAGCATAAAAGTTTTTGAAATCCATCAGGACAAAATAAATGTTAATGAAAAAATAGAAGAAAAAAACTAAAGCATTATTTTCTATTGTAAGTTGATGCATTTTTATTAAATTAAAGCACTTTTTCTAATGTAAGTCCCATTTTAACAAAGAAATGAAACACTTTCGGGGTGTAAGTCTCCCTTGCCCCCCCCCCCCCCTCTTTAAATACGCCTCTGATACGCACTACAGGAATCAGTTTACCTTAAACCTATGAGCAACACCCTACTGGAGCGTCCAACAAAAGACCAGCTCGGAGAGAAGGGGGAGGGGGGTGTAGAATCCCTGTGCAGAGTTCCATACAATGGATGTGAACCTGTCAAAATAGAGAGAAAGTTACGACCTACATACCTAAGTTACGGAGGATTCTTGAACATTCGAAAAGTAAAATCAGAGTACTGCACGATTACTAACCTTGAACAGGACCAAACACGACGCGACATGATCAACACAGTAGGGACACCAGACGATCGTGATGGTCAATGTTTATTGTTAGGCTTGGGCAGTAAACACCCTTACATCGCATTAGCAACTGACTGCGCTGAGAATGAGATTGAGAGCGTGTGTACACATTCAACTTCATAATCAGAGTTTCCTTCATTCTCAAATAAATAATGATATAAATAAAAAAAGGCGCGTGAAAAATTACATATTCTGATCGGGACCCTTTTTTCACGATTTTGAAATGCAGTTTTTTTTTTGTTGTTGTTGTTGTTTTTTATGTTACGACCAATGTTTCCCATTTTACCCAGCAACATTTTTTCTCAACTTCATTACACAGAAAATTTGATTAATTTACAACAAGTCATTTGTTTCCTTAATAAATACACCTAATATGCATATGGTATTTCAATATTTGTCAAAGAAATCGAATTTTTTTTTTTTTGTTTTATGAGATCATCTCCGTTCTGTATTAGTTTATTTAAGAGAATTCTCATATGTAATATTTTCCAAATCCTGCGGAAGAGTGAAGATTTACTTCAGGAATTTATGGATTTTATTACTAATTCTCCGATTCCTACAAATTATACGTCAGAGACAACTGGTAACAACAGAGAAAACTGTAAAGAAATATCAACTTGAAGTGCAAAAACGCTGAAAAATAACGAAATAACTCCTTTTCTTACGAGAGTAACGTTAACGCAGCATGTCTATAAATTATTTGAACGATTACAAAAAAAAAATATTCCAGAATGACAATAGGCGCACACACTGAAAATTACACCACTTTTAAAAAGCACCTTTAAAAGTTTAATTCTGCGCATGCGCAAAAGATAATTTCCACTTCCGCAGGAAGGGTATATAGGTCATTCATCGAAAGAAGCACCATGGATATGTTTCGATTCTTCTGCTCCGAAGGGGAGAAAGCACCTTCTTTTCTAAACTAATTAGCCTATAGGACGGTATGCTTTAGCTGCTATTTATGATGGTTTGATTTCGTGGGCTTATTACTTTCATAGAAATAAATTCTTGTAATCGCTGGTTATTTATCGACAACCTGTGTGCTAGTCAAGCTTATCGAAAACTATATTTCACCAACAACGAGACGATGTGGTCTCCAACGTCCTAACAGAAGATGAGAGCTAGAGGTCGTTAAAATTACCATCGGTTTAAGTTTTTTTCGTCGGTTCAAGTTTTATTTATTTATTTTTTAAGAAACAGGTACAACCCCCCCCCCCCCCCCCCCCGCGCTCTAATGCTCCAATCACAGTTTATTTACGAACAATGAGCACAGAATGAGAAATCGCAACTGAGGCGATGGTTAGTCGTTGGCTATAGTTTATCCCGAAATCCTTCACTTCGCCAACAAATTAGTTTGCATTAAGTTAGGCCAACGTCGGATCAACTTCGCTAATAGAGAAAACGAGAGTATTCGTTGTTTCTCACCCTCACAAAACATTTAACGTTAGCAGAATTCGCCAGTCGCTATTTTTTTTTTTTTTTTTTTTTCTACCGGCTCCAGAGAAGAAATAAGAGCCAGAACACCAGAGCATTTAAACATCTATGGTCAGATGTAACACGAGCCAGACACTTAGTAATATAGATCTTCCCAAAGCACCGCCATGAACTGTTTGAGTAACACTAACATTTTGCAAAAATTCAATGGTGTACATCACTGTTGGCCGACACAATCAATCAATTCATAAAATAAGCGCATAAGGTATTTTATTTCAAAAACTGTAACATACAAGAATTAACACGATGTACAAACTAGATTTTAATTAAAAGAAAAAAATTCTGACTTGCAGTCTTTCCAGTACTGGAAGATGATGACATTAAAAATCTGAGGAAAGGGGGAGGGAGAAGCCTTATGAAGGAGAGAGTGACAAAAAGAAAAGAAAGGAAAGGAAAAAGCTCTCGTTTTAGCTGATAAGAACGCAATGTGGAAGTTTAAGCGCACACCTTTGTTGTGCTTCATTATTTAACTATACGCGAGGTGCTGATAACGCCCTCGATATTTCTCAAGTGAGGCAACACATGCTACTTCCCTTCACACCTAGAAAACTGTACGCCTCCACGCCGATTTTCTTTTGCGTCTTGCATTCACGCAAAATGCCGGACCGAAGAGAAACAAAATAATTGATACATGGTTATCAAAAATCCGGAATTCCTTATTTAGTGCATAATACATTTTAACTAGAACACTTGTTTTTGTGTTTGTTTTATTTTAATTTAACAATAAAACTCGCTTGAAACCTGTGCATTCAAGATTGCCACATGAAATTTTAGAAAAATGTTTCTGCGTTTTAAAACCGCCATGAGTAACTCACAACACAAAGCTGCAAGCAGTCGCTTATCCCTAATTTAGGGCCAGTAGTTCCAGGAAAGGGAGGGAGCCAAGGCCGTAAGACAAACATACTACCCGTGCATCATCCGGGACTCCAATGTGGGCCTGTTCATAAAGTTTGTTTTGTAATATTCTAAGGTCCCTCCTGAGACTATACTTCGATTCACCATAAGATGACACTGCAGTTTAAGGTAAAAGAGCCTATGCACTCACTGAGCCTTCGAGGACGGCCGAGAGTTATGTTCGTCCGCGTCACTCCGCACTGTGCCCTGCTGTTATCACTTCCACTCATTGGCATCCTTGTCTCCCAAACACTGCATATCTACGCATGCGTGTCTTGGTCTAATTTTAAAACTTAATTTCTGAAAATAGATCATTTTTAGATTTGTCTAAAATAACTATATATAATTATAAGCAAACAGACAATATAAAGTATGATTCTGGACAATAAATGCATTCGTTTTTCACGGAAAATGTAGGGAACTACTTTTAGTCGCGGCGATAGATTTCACGTACCTTCTCCTTAAGTGCCATCTTAGGGTAAATCGAAGTATAAATGCACGTGCTCCCTGCTAGCTGGTGTATTGGGTCGCGGGTGGCCTAGTGGTCAACGTTCGTGACTGCCACGGAGAAGACCTCGGGTTCGATCCCTGCAGGTACGAACACTCGGACCCACTAAATATCCGCTGTGCGTCGGATGGGCACGTTAGGCCGTCGGGCCCCGGTACTGCGCCCCCCCGTAATAAATAAGGGCGTCTTCCTCCCCCTTTCTACCTCGCTTCTGTGTCACTTTCCTATCGGGCACTCTAGCCCAAATCTCCTAGCTTCCTATTTTTAAGGGTTTAAGACCTGGGGTCAGATACTCCCTTCCTAAAATTCTCTACATGTGATCTATTTTTCTAGCTGGTGTATTGGCAACTGAAAGCCGAAAAACTATTTTATCCTGCAACTGAAAGCCAAAAAACTATTTTATCCTGCAACTGAAAGCCGAAAAACTAGTTTATGACGTCATTGCAAGTCGACGAGAAGCAAGCGCTTAGACCACTGCGACACCGAGGTGGCACATGTCTGTTACTTGTGCCAGTCTTCGACCGTAATGGTAGTTTCAGATATGACCTAAACAAAAAATAATGGCGCATGTTCATGTGCAGTGTTCCTCTGTGTTGCCTTTATTGATGATAAACAACAATATACTGGATATGTGAAATCGTACCTACATAAAGTGCTGCGTTATATCTTTTATAAAGAAATGCTTTTATCGCTAATCCAGTCCTTTCTTTTTTCTTGTCAGACAATACGATAAACGACATGTCGCCATGCATTTATTTGTTCTATCTGTTCAGACCAAGGAGGTTAGAATAACAACTTCTGGAGATGCCGTGGTCTCTTAACCGTGAAGCCGCAAGGTGTGGGAATTTGACGTTGTTTACATGATACCTATGTACACTGTAAAAAAATAAGTGGTGTGAATTCACGAAAAATTTCTGAAAATAACGTGCAGCAAAGTTGCCGGTAGGTATTCGTGTTTTTCAGAAATTTCTGTTTTTAAAAGCGCCCGTTTATTTTAACTTCCGTATTTTCTCAGATTTTCCGTAGACAAAAATTCCCATTTCAGGTTTTTCCGTATTTAAACTGATATTCCGCAAAATCGACGACCCTGTACTTTTCAAAAGCACTTATTTCAGATAATCCTTCCGCTAAGGTCGGGATCGAACCCCCGTCGTTAGAGCTGGCTCAACTTGTGACTCGCGCCTTTAACAACTGAACCATGAACGCTCGGCATCACGTACATCATAAAACAAATTTCGCGCCGATGAAATTTTATTTTTTTGTCATTAATGTGAGTGATTTAGTCATTTCATTTTCCGTTTGAGCCTATTATTTTCCTGAATAGGTTTGCAATATATATATATATATATATTTTTTTTTTTTTTTCTGTAAGAGGATTTTTCACAAATTAAGCATATTTCATGCTGATTTTCCGAAGCAACAAAATGCTTTGCTACTTGATTTTTTTAAACTGACAATGACTTTTGTTATCTTTAAAAAAGATGAAATGTACTTTTTTATAGTATTATTTCACAAAAAAAAAAAAAAAAACTAAATATAAAATGATGATCATGATCATGTGTAGAGGATTTTAGGAAGGGAGTGTCTGACCCCAGGTCTTAAACAACCCTTAGAAATAGGAAGCTAGGCGATTTGGGCTAGAGTGCCCGATAGGAAAGTGACACGGAAGCGAAGTAGAAAGGGGGAGGAAGACGCCCTTATTTATTACCCGGGGGCAAGTACCCGGGGACTAAATATAAAATTTACTCTTGATAGCTATAATAGCTTCTGCGTCAAGTTGTCCAAAGACTGATACACAGTCGTCGAGGTTTCATACAGTAACAATATATAATAAGTAGCTGGCGCACCAAATAGGGGAGATGACAAGAATTATCCTGTGCCACAATAAACAAAATCTATGCGACATGCTATCCACAATATCCGATCTCTCTACAGAACTTCAAAATTCGACAGACGATTGAAATTTAAAAGTTAATCAAACCTCAGGCATTCTCACCAATCGCTCCTATTACCGGTAATTTCTCGTCATACGGATAAAGTGATAACAGACATTTTCCTTTAATATACGAAAGGAATTGCGGAAAGGTTTCTCAAAATTCAGAATTTTCCCGGAAGAAAAAATCCGTTAAATTCAGGTTTATTTCCGTCATTTTACGGAAAAGGTTGTATCAGAAATATGCTTCGTTAATTCACAAAAGAAATGACGGAAAGTTGTCCTTGAATTTCAGAAATTTCTAACAATGTAGTTTCAACTGTGTGTATTTTGGAATTGTGTGGTTTGGGGTTGCAGAAACCATGTTAATATCAAATCTGAGTGAATAATACTTTTTACACGAGTAAAGTTTTCAATTTTAACGTTATGTTTTGTTTAGAATTCGCACTAACGTTCGTGGATTTCAATTTAAAATAAAAATGGGAAGGAGCCTAAAATAATTAAGAATTTTATAAATTCAACATTTTCTCACACATCGGCAGCTAGTTACGATCCAAAATTGGAAACATTTGCGACGAAAGAAGGCGATTCAGCCAACACAAGATGCATTGCAATATGCCTTGAAAACACCATCAGCTTTCCCATACTTTGACGACCGTTGCTCGCGGTTATAGGCTTCACGCAAAGTGGTACTTTCATTAACAAGGGCATATCCATATATCTTATTCTAACCTCCTTGGTTCAACACACTTTATTGTCATCGAAAGAAGAGTACAAGAAAAGAGCATATGGCTCACTTACGATGACGTCATAAAAGAGCTATTGAGCTTTTAATTGCAAGGAATGGCGACAGGATCATACGGCAGTAGCACATGCATAATGTTTGCAGTCTTACTTGACCATTTGGATCAGACCCTTTGTCCGTGACGCAATTTTCACGCATGCGATATTATTTCCGTGTCAAATGGTACAATATCTCACAAGAATAAATAACATAAACTAAACACCTTTAAAAAAGACACCAATACCACAAAGGTGTGTGCTCAATGAAAATATGAAAACAAAGGGTTAGAGATGGAAACAATTTCGTGTTGCTGAGAAGCAAAAGAATTACAGAGCACGGTTCGATACAATTAAGGCAAATCAGAAAGACAAACTCAACCAGTGATGCATTCTTCATCGGTTTTAAAAATATAGATGACGACGATTAAATTTAAGGTCTGCATGCGGCCCAATCGTGTCTTTTAAGCGTCCTTAAACTTTCTTACAAAAGCCTTTTCAGAATTTTATTGTACGAGATATATATATATATATATATATATACTTAAGAGCAAAACTGAAGACTAAGGAAAAAATTGTAGAATTTAAAACGAAGGGTGCAAAATAACCTGAAAATCAAAACGCGCAACGCAGCAGTTTTGAAAATTCAGAATTCACATTCTATAAAGAAGATACCTAAGCAAAAAAATACATATATAATTTTGACTCACACCTAGTACAACATAGAAAAGGTTATGTATCTACCTGTGTGAGTAAAAGGAGAAAAGATAAAAAAATAAAATAAAACAACTGAATGTAGAAGGTGTCGAGAATACTGAGCCTTGGCTTTATCAAGGACCAGCAAAAACTCTGCATTTTCTCACTTCCACAAAGACCTAGTTGGAAATGGGTTTCTGCAAGGCCATAGATGCAAGTAACATTCCCACCTAAAATAGTTTAAAAAATATATATATAAGTCATGTCCTCGGTAGAGTTGCATGACCTAGCACTAGTTAACAATTCCGCTTGCATCCATTAACCTTCCTGGCCCGACCCATGCTCTTCATCTGTTACTATTAAACAGAGAGAAGAAGATTAAAGAGAACTCAAGCTGTGAGAGTGACATAATAATTAGAAATGATTTTCAGCCATAACGAAATTCCAAGTTCGTTTGAGAGAGAATTTAAACCTGAAAAACAATGCAAAAGAAATCCAAATTTTACATTGCAATTAAAAAAGGAAATGTTAATTTATAACGAACAGAATTTTGAAAGAAAACTTGAGTCTAAAACCCCTACTCTACAACTTATGACAGCACGAAAACGAGAATAAGTTAAAGATAATAATTAACTAAAGAAAACTTTGTGAAAGTTATATACCTTAAACAGTTAGTTGCAATATGTACAAAGTATTTCACCAGTGCTACATTCCTGTAATCACTACTTGTTCTTGTGATGAACATAAAGAAACAGTTCACTATGATAAGAGTGCATAATTAATTAGTTATTAAGAACTAATTTTGTTAAAAATACTTACAAAATTCTCAAGTCCTTCAAGCACTCTGTCCTTAAATGTTTTTTCAAATTCTGGAATGAAACTGCTGACCATGTTGATAAGCATGTTTTTGCTTTGGTTCTGGACATTCTTAAACATATTCTTAAAGATAAAATTTCTCTTAAAGAATTTTCCAGTAATTTTGTTACCATCAGGTTCCTAAATAAAGCCTACGATAATCTCAATGTAAGGAAGCTGTTCTACAATAATGCAATTTTTTTCCCATCCACAGGCACCAGTCTATTGTAAGTTTTAAATATGTTAAGACCTTAGGGTCAATAGTTAAAAACTACAAACTTAACTCTTCGAGCTACATTCCTGTAATCACTACTTGTTCTTGTGATGAACATAAAGAAACAGTTCACTATGATAAGAATTACAACCATATTATCACCGGAAACTTGAGTTTTGTTGAAAATGAAAAGCTTAGGAATTTATTAGAGTATGGCTCTAAATTCAGACCTTCCTTCACAATTTCCAAAGAAAGGATTCTTGAGAGCTTCACTCAAGATGTAAATAAGTACATCGTAAAAACCAGTTTAACGTACAATCAGCCCTATTGAGGCCTTCGCAGAATGGAAATATAATATAATCAATAGCTTCACCGGTGAGTTGGCAGGTCTGGACTTTTGTTTCGACAGAAATCTCTTTTTCTCTGGAGAAGCTAAAAGGTCACTCTCCAAACTACAAGACCAATTTATTTTTACCACTACGGATAAAGCTAGCAATAATTTTGCAATTATCTGTAAGAAGTTCTATTTTGAATTGTTAACTATGGAACTCAATAATAGAGTAACATACGAGCCCGTAAGTTATTCTACCAAGCAGTTAGAAAATCGGTTTAAGGCATTCTTCAAGAAACTTAAAATTCCACAAACTAGAAGATATGAGCCTGAATTTCCATTTCTTTTTGCAACGGTTAAGTTTCATAAGGATCCTGTGAAGTTCAGGTTCATAGCTAGTGGAGTAAGGAGTCATAAAAAGCAAATAGATCTTGCTTTTGAAGATGTCTTAAAGAAGGTTTTGAAACACATTAGAAACTGTTCTAACTTGATGTACAGAGATTTTTGGATAATTAATAATAATGCAGAAGTAATTTCTACTATACTCAAAGTTTGTCCCCTAGATATTAATAGTTATGATTTTGAAAACCTATATACTAATCTGCCTCTATCAGATATAATCACTACCTTTAAAGAGCTGTATGCCTAATTTAAACTTAACCAATTTGTTGATGTAGGAACTTGGAACTCTTATCTCAATTGCTGCATAAAAAATAACCATATCTTATATAATAATACTCTCTATAAGCAAGTGAACGGTATTCCAATGGGAACATCAACGTCCACGAATATCGCTAATCTATTCCTGTTCTTTAAGGAATATAAATTCATTAAAAATCACCCCACCTGCTCAGATAACTACCTTTACACTTTTAGATATATTGATGATCTGCTGTGTATCAATAATTCAGAAGTTATAGAGAGTGATTTTGATAATATCTATCCTAGCTCTCTTAACTTATGTAAAACCAACCACAGTAATAAGGAACTTGAGTTCCTAGACTTAAGCATTAAGCTCAACAGAGGTAACCCATCTATTAGCCTCTTTGATAAAAGAGTTAATTTTCCTTTCAAAGTAATTAAATATCTACACTGGAATAATAACATTTCAACCAAAGTAATTGAGAATGTACTAATTTCTCAGGTCCTAAGAATTTCAAGAATTTGCAGCAACAATTTGGCCTTCAATTACCACATTAATATACTATTAGAAAGTTTTCTAGAGACCGAAATTCCTTCTTCTTTCATCAAAAGAACTTTAAGAAAAATTATTCTGAATAATAGAGTAAGGTTGGCAGATCTGCTTTAATTTTCTACACAGTTAATAATATGATTCTGACCAATCAAAGCCGTAAGGAAGTTGGCTAGAGGATGCCTATTAACTACCTAAAGGAACCTTAGTGCTATGGATATGACGGTCCTATTAAAACAAAAAATTAAATAATATAAACAAAATCACAAAAAAAGCTTAAAAATCTGTTTATAAAAGAAAATAAAAACAAATAAAAAAGAAAACTAGTTATTCATCACTAGGATAGCTATACTAAAAATAGTAAAACCAACATTAAAATTAATAAGATTCTGATTAATCTATAGAAGCTCACTAAGGTGATTTAATACATGCAAAGATTATTAAATAAACTGCTCGTGTATTTTATAATATTTCTCATGTATTCTGGAGAGTTAATTCTGCTCTCTCTGATCATACAGATCCACAGTCTTAAGTTTATATATTTTTTTCTCTGGTTAAAATCTCCGCGCGTTGGTTTCTTGCTGTATGAGGAGGCCATCAGCCCCACCCTCACTGCCCCCAGCGTCTAGGGAGTGGCGGAAGAGGTCAGCCATGTTCTTCTCTTGTGAGGAGAAAAGTTTTTGTCACACAAGAGGTAAGCTCTCTTCCTTGTTTTTGGGTTCTAGGTTTTATAAGTTCAATGTTTGTACTTCATGTACATTTTCTCTGTCGTTTTTTAGCTTTTCAGCTTTTAGGCATTGGTTTGTCTGTTAACATTTTTGCGGGTTTTAACTCTTTCTTTTCTTTGTAACTTTGAGCGTCTTTTGGGGTACCTAGGAACAGAAGATGGCTAAGCTTGTTCCTTTTCTATGCGCTGTCTATGCGCTGTTTTTTCAAAGTAATTAAGTTCTTAATAACTAATTAATTATGCACTTAAAGCACTGGTGAAATACTTTGTACATATTGCAACTAACTGTTTAAGGTATATAACTTTCACAAAGTTTTCTTTAGTTAATTATTATCTTTAACTTATTCTCGTTTTCGTGCTGTCATAAGTTGTAGAGTAGGGGGTTTTAGACAAGTTTTCTTTCAAAATTCTGTTCGTTATAAATTAACATTTCCTTTTTTAATTGCAATGTAAAATTTGGATTTCTTTTGCATTGTTTTTCAGGTTTAAATTCTCTCTCAAACGAACTTGGAATTTCGTTATGGCTGAAAATCATTTCTAATTATTATGTCACTCTCACAGCTTGAGTTCTCTTTAATCTTCTTCTCTCTGTTTAATAGTAACAGATGAAGAGCATGGGTCGGGCCAGGAAGGTTAATGGATGCAAGCGAAATTGTTAACTAGTGCTAGGTCATGCAACTCTACCGAGGACATGACTTATATATATATATTTTAAACTATTTTAGGTGGGAATGTTACTTGCATCTATGGCCTTGCAGAAACCCATTTCCAACTAGGTCTTTGTGGAAGTGAGAAAATGCAGAGTTTTTGCTGGTCCTTGATAAAGCCAAGGCTCAGTATTCTCGACACCTTCTACATTCAGTTGTTTTATTTTATTTTTTTATCTTTTCTCCTTTTACTCACACAGGTAGATACATAACCTTTTCTATGTTGTACTAGGTGTGAGTCAAAATTATATATGTATTTTTTTGCTTAAGTATTTTCTTTATAGAATATATATATATATATATATATATATATATATATATATATATATATATATCATCATCATCATCATTGTCAACCATTATCAATCCACTGCTGGACGAAGGTCTCCCCAAGTTTCCTCCACAACGGTCTGTCTTGTGCCAGTCTCCTCCATGTCACCCCTGCATACTTTCGAATTTCATCCACCCATCTCCCATGTGGTCTTCTTCTGGGTCTTTTCCTGTCCCTTGGAATCCAATCTAAAATTTCGGCTGTCCATCGATGATCTGTCCTTCTAGCAGTATGTCCAGCCCATTGCCATTTCAGGGATTTAACTCTGATCATGATGTCTTCCACTCTTGTCATTTTTCGGATCCACGAGTTCCTCTTCTTATCTCTCCTGGGTACACGAAGCATGCACCTCTCCATGCTTCTTTGAGTTGTCTGCAGCCTTTGTATGTCTCTTTTAGCTAAGGTCCACGTCTCTGCACCATACGTAAGCACTGGAAGGATGCATTGATCAAACACTTTTCTTTTAAGGCATAATGGCATATTGCTCTTGAAAATTATGCTGTTTCTTCCAAAAGCTCTCCAGGCAAGTTTTGTACGCCGATTAATTTCTTCATCAATGTGACCCTCACTTGATATCTGCTGTCCAAGATAAACGTACGTGTCTGTTATGTTCAGCTTTTCTCCATCAATCAATAAATCTTCATTTCTTGTAAAAGCATTGAACATCACTTTTGTCTTCTGAAAGTTCATTTTTAATCCCACTTCTTTACTCTTGTCAGCAAGTTCCTGGATCATACTCTGTAGCTCTGATGGGGTAGTTGCAAATATGACTACGTCATCAGCAAAACGAAGGTGGGTTAGATAATCTCCATTAATCTGTATCCCCTTGTTTTCCCAGCTCAGCGACTGAAAAACACCCTCCAATGTGGCATTAAAGAGCTTCGGAGATATGGTGTCACCTTGTCTCACTCCCTTTCCAATTTTTATGTGTGTTGCATTTTCAAACAGCCGAATCTTTGCACTTGCATTTTCATAGATGTTATTAATAATATTAATGTATGCATCTTCAATACCGCAGGTTTTCAGAGCCATTGTAACTGCTGATGGTTTCACCGAATCAAAGGCTTTTTCATAATCGATAAAAGCCATGCACAGTGGAAGTTCATATTCCCTCGCTCTTTCAATTAGTTCTCTCAGTACGTGGATATGATCTATTGTGCTGTAGCCACTCCTGAATCCAGCTTGTTCTCTCGGTTGAGCCATGTCCAGTGTTACCTTTAAGCGGTGTGAAAGAACTTTAGTGAAGATTTTATAAACTACTGATAGGAGGCTGATAGGTCTGTAGTTTCCGAGATCCTCAATGTCACCTTTCTTATGTAGCAGGATCATTGTAGCGGTGTTCCAATCCTCAGGAATCTTTCCTTCATTAAGGCATCGAGTGAAAATTTGGGCGAGTACTGTTTCAATTTCTCCACTTGCTTCTTGTATGATGTCTACAGTAATTCCGTCTTCTCCTGGAGCTTTTCCCCGCTTCATGTTCTTGATTGCATGTGCAACTTCTGCTGGAAGGACTGGAGGAACTCTGGTACTGGTATCTTTCATGATGTCTGGAGTGCATGTATCATCCCTTTCATATAATTTGGAGTAGAAATCTTTCACTCTTGTCAAAATTTCGCCACTATTTCTTGTTACAGAACCATCTTCTTTTCTCAGTGCCATAATCTGTTTTCTTCCCTTACTGAGATGTCCCTTTGCTATCTTTAGGCTTTGGTTGTTTTCAATTGCCTTCCTCACTAGTTCACAGTTGAATTTTCTTACGTCTTCAGTGATACTTTTTCTTACTGTCTTGCATAGCTCTATATATTCCACTTTGGAAGTCACATCTTCTTTAGTTGTCCTCATCTCTCTTCTTTTTTGCATCAACATTTTCGTTTTTCCTGATAATTTGTTTACATGCAACTTGTTCTTAGACCCAGCTAATTTGGTTGCTGTTTCCATAAGAGCTTTGGTTACTTTTCTGTTAACTTCAGAGATGTCCACTTCTTCCTATGTTAGGCCTTCTAAAGCAGAGAACCTGTTCTTCAGTTCCAACTTGAAGGTATTATGGTGTTTTTTAAGGTTGGTTATGTCAATAGATTTTGTTTGTCTTATGAGCTTGCCACGTTCAAGTTTGGTGTTGAGGTGCATCTTACATCTCACCAATCTATGGTCACTACCTGTGTTGAACTTGTTTAGCACACTGCAGTCTTCTATGACGAATTTTTTGTTACACATAATAAAATCAATTTCACTTGTCGTCCCATTTGGATGTCTCCATGTCCATTTCCTGTGTGGCTTTTTCTTGAAGAAGGAGTTCAAGATGAAAAACCCTTCTGCCTCTGCAAACTCAACGAGAGTATTTCCACGCTGGTTTCTGTTGCCGTGACCGAATTTACCTACTGAAGTTTCATTCTGTTGCCGTTGCCCTATTTTTGCATTGAAATCTCCCATAATTATTTTCAAGTGCTGCTTACCTTTATTATTTAGATCACGAATTTCCCCATAAAATTCTTCAATTTCTTCTTCAGCATGACTTGTGGTGGGTGCATAAGTTTGAATAATCTGAGCCTGGTATCTTCTCGAGAGTTGGATAACGAGTCGTGCAGCTCTGTCAGAGGAACTTTCAACTTCTACAACTTTATCCTTCAGTTTCTTGTTTATTATAAATCCAACACCACTAGTTCTGCCAGTATCTGTCCCACGATAGAAGAGATGTCCACTTTTCAGTTCAATGAGATATCCTTTTCTCCTTACCTCACTTAGCCCGACGATGTCCCACTTGATCCTTTGTAGTTCCTCTTCCAATTCAAGAAGCCTTGAATCAGAAGATAGGGAGCGTCCGTTATACGTAGCCAAGGTCAGCATCAGATGGCAGCCTAGTCCGGTCCTCCGAGGATTCTTAGCACCCTCTGCCTTCATGTCGCACTGGCCGCTGCCTTGGCCAGGTACATTCCAGCTGCCGGAGACTGAGGGCCAAGATTTAAGTTGTGGAGTCATTTTGGAGGGGTTTGGCCATAACTCACCACGCTGGCCAAGCGGGTTGGTGAGTGTGGGATAGAATTTCCTCTAATCCCGATGGTATAGTTATACCGCTATTGGCGGTCGTCAGAGCCCCTTTAGTGGGAACAGGATGTACCACGAGAAGGCGGGGTTGACATTTGTCAAGGAGAGGCTGTGATGTTACGCATCACCTGACCTTACATCCCATATATATATATATATATATAATCAAAGCCGTAAGGAAGTTGGCTAGAGGATGCCTATTAACTACCTAAAGGAACCTTAGTGCTATGGATATGACGGTCCTATTAAAACAAAAAATTAAATAATATAAACAAAATCACAAAAAAAGCTTAAAAATCTGTTTATAAAAGAAAATAAAAACAAATAAAAAAGAAAACTAGTTATTCATCACTAGGATAGCTATACTAAAAATAGTAAAACCAACATTAAAATTAATAAGATTCTGATTAATCTATAGAAGCTCACTAAGGTGATTTAATACATGCAAAGATTATTAAATAAACTGCTCGTGTATTTTATAATATTTCTCATGTATTCTGGAGAGTTAATTCTGCTCTTTCTGATCATACAGATCCACAGTCTTAAGTTTATATATTTTTTTCTCTGGTTAAAATCTCCGCGCGTTGGTTTCTTGCTGTATGAGGAGGCCATCAGCCCCACCCTCACTGCCCCCCAGCGTCTAGGGAGTGGCGGAAGAGGTCAGCCATGTTCTTCTCTTGTGAGGAGAAAAGTTTTTGTCACACAAGAGGTAAGCTCTCTTCCTTGTTTTTGGGTGCTAGGTTTTATAAGTTCAATGTTTGTACTTCATGTACCTTTTCTCTGTCGTTTTTTAGCTTTTCAGCTTTTAAGCATTGGTTTGTCTGTTAACATTTTTGCGGGTTTTAACTCTTACTTTTCTTTGTAACTTTGAGCGTCTTTTGGGGTACCTAGGAACAGAAGATGGCTAAGCTTGTTCCTTTTCTATGCGCTGTCTATGCGCTGTTTTTTCAATGTAGTTAAGTTCTTAATAACTAATTAATTATGCACTTAAAGCACTGCTGAAATACTTTGTACATATTGCAACTAACTGTTTAAGGTATATAACTTTCACAAAGTTTTCTTTAGTTAATTATTATCTTTAACTTATTCTCGTTTTCGTGCTGTCATAAGTTGTAGAGTAGGGGGTTTTAGACTCAAGTTTTCTTTCAAAAATCTGTTCGTTATAATTTAACATTTCCTTTTTTAAATGCAATGTAAAATTTGGATTTCTTTTGCATTGTTTTTCAGGTTTAAATTCTCTCTCAAACGAACTTGGAATTTCGTTATAGCTGAAAATCATTTCTAATTATTATGTCACTCTCACAGCTTGAGTTCTCTTTAATCTTCTTCTCTCTGTTTAATAGTAACAGATGAAGAGCATGGGTCGGGCCAGGAAGGTTTATGGATGCAAGCGAAATTGTTAACTAGTGCTAGGTCATGCTACTCTACGGAGGACATGACTTATATATATATTTTTTAAACTATTTTAGGTGGGAATGTTACTTGCATCTATGGCCTTGCAGAAACCCATTTCCAACTAGGTCTTTGTGGAAGTGAGAAAATGCAGAGTTTTTGCTGGTCCTTGATAAAGCCAAGGCTCAGTATTCTCGACACCTTCTACATTCAGTTGTTTTATTTTATTTTTTTATCTTTTCTCCTTTTACTCACACAGGTAGATACATAACCTTTTCTATGTTGTACTAGGTGTGAGTCAAAATTATATATGTATTTTTTTGCTTAGGTATCTTCTTTATAGAATATATATATATATATATATATACACATAATTTTTCCTGTTCTTATATTCAATTATTACACAGAGTTCAAATGTTATACGTATAGATAGGGTGCTAAAAGAGAAGATTTCAGCTGTGAAGCCGTAACATACGTATATCAGCAAATCTTTGAAACTTATCAGTACAGACGAAAGCATGACTGAATAAGTCGGCATGAAAACTGGCAACTCTTCGACAGTAATAATGCAAGATCATCTCTTTCCACGCTGCATGAAGGCACAGGGCAGAAAGAAATTTAGAAAAAAAAAAAACTTTGACCGGTGCTTGTTTGTAAGCGTTAAGAGAGCCTTTAATTTTGTAACAAGAACAAAGAACCACGAAGTGGCTGCGCTTTGAATGAACAAACAAATGCTGTTCGTTCTAAATACGTATACTTTGGAGTGGTTGATAGTTAATGGATCATTCAACAGATGAAATTAAAGTCAATTACATCACTAAATGATTATTTACCACACGATCTTACCTCATAATTTATTTATTTTTGATTGAAAGTTTAACGCCCACCATGAGCAACTCAGTGGGCTATAAGCAGTCGCCCCTCGTTAATTTAGGGCCCCTGGTTCCAGTGAAAGGAGAGAACCAGCACCGTAAGACAAAAACGACATCCATGCCTCACCAGGATTCGAGCCCGGACCCTTCACGGACGAAAGGTAATAAGCCATCGCTTAGACCACTGCGCCACCGGGGCGGCCATATTTATTTGGAATTTTTAGTATGTTCACACGGTAACTACTAAAAATACAGAGGCATATAACTGCAGACCCTAAGTACTACATTATATGCTTCTGGAATAGCAATGACTACTATTACAGAGGCATATATAATTGCAGACCAACTCGAAAATCATTAAATGCGTAATAGAGTTCGTTACCATTCGTTAGAAAAGAACCAATCACCAAAGTGAGTCATTTGCGAACGATTATTTACTGAAAAGAATCTATTCCGCAAAAGAGCCGATTCCTTGAATAAATCAAACAGAATTTCCTTTCACTAGACATCAAAAGTTAAGAAATATGTTAGGTGAAGTTCAAGTCTTGGCCAGAAAACGTTACCTTATTCAGAAGTGTGCAAAATGTAATAAAATTCATAAACGTTTCAAAGCAAACTTATATATAGTAATGAAAAAAATTTCCATAAGATTTAAAAATTAATTTAAACTAAAAATCGTTCACTAAATCAGAAGAGTCAACGAACGACAAAAGCGCTTTTTAGTTTTGATCCGACTTAGAATCGATTCTCCGAGAGCCATTCCCTCGATAAACTGTCTAACTGAACCGAAAGTGTCGAAGAATTAACGGATCAGAATCAATTTCTGAGAGTTACTTCCTGCGCAAAACATTCACTAAACCGGAACTGTCAAAGAACGAATGAATTGTTTTAGAGAGTCGAATCGAAAGAGTCGGGTTTGCACATCGATACTGCACAACAGCATCATCAAGGCATTATCGCGCACACATATTCGTGTTTGCAAATATGAGAGCAGCGCCAGGATAAGCAACTAAATCCGACCCTACTAGACTGCAGAAGATGTCATCAGGTATTCTGTACCAGCTGGACAGAATGACGGCCCTGACTTCAGCGTCAGAGCGAAATATTGGCGCGGGCCGACGAATGCTGCTTCATTTCACCGCATTCCCCGAATATTCGATGAGATGCAAGCCTGAGGATTCGGCCAGCCATGGAGAACACGAAATACTTGGGCATAACCGGCGAACCATTCCTACACAATGCGGGCTTGTGACATGGATCGATGTGTTCCACAAAGGGTCCAGTATCGTTAGGATAAGCGATCAACATGTACGGCAAAACTTAGTTCCAAACAACACCTAGGTGTGATCTAAAGGTGAAGATGTCTTCCTTCACCTTTAGATCTGGAAGGGAGTTAATGACTATCGTGGGGTATAAGCAACCACTCGTTCCTAATTTAGGGCCACTGGTTCCAGGTGAGGGAGAGAGCCAGTGAAGTAAGACAAATACAACATTCATGCCTCACAGGATTCGAACCACGACCCATAATGAGTGAGAGAAGAGAGTGTGCGTGTGAGTGACTGAGTAGGAGAAAGTGAGTAACAGTAAGATTGTGCATATAAAAGAAAGAACGAGTAGGCGGGTAAAGGGAAAGAATATGTGTGTATGAGTAAGTAAACCAGAGAGAGAGAGAGAGATATGGCTGAAGAGACTGAGTGAGAAACTGAAAAGGGAAGAAACAGGGAGAAAAACGAACTAGTGCCGAACACATTACACTCATGAAAAAATTTTGTACAACCGCATCCATTTTCGGAAATCACAGCCCTCTTTCGATACCTTTAAACCTGTTTTTATTTTCGTTACTTCGGATTGACACAGTTGTATTGTTTCATACGAAGCTTCAGTACTAGAAAAAAGTACTTAACTGAAGAAAGATAAAAGTTCTTGAACTGGGCGTTTTCGTTTTCAACAAAATGCCCGTTTAAAGAAAAAGAAAAGCGCATCGACTTGAGTATCGGCAGGCCGCAGATACAATTCGAAATCGTTAAAAAAAAAAAAAAAAAAGTAAAATAAATTAAAATCGTCATCGCGACAAAGAAGATACATGGGAGTGGTTTCTGACCGATGTAGCAGACGATGGTCGGCGCATATTAAATGACAGAACTGTGTCAAATGTTCACGAACGACGATGTTACAAACAGTAGGCCCACTCAAAATGGAGCGAAACACCTCAAAAACTGCTACCGAGTTGAAAAGTTAAAGAAGAAACGAAATGTTACCAATCATTGCCATGTCATTTATCGCTCTTTGGTACAACAAAAAAAAAAAGAATCGAATTAAAATCACTTTAATAGACCACGGATTTCAACAAGTTTCCTAAAGAGAGTCTACTGACTTGTCCATCGCTCCAGTCACGAAATGAGTCTTCTGGTAATTTTGTAAAACTGGATATCCCAATCATAACGCAATGCAACTATAACGCTGACTGTCACAGCACGAGCGCGATTTGGGATACAACGCGGATTTTATCCAGGATATATATTTTTCCCTTTTGTTAACGTGAAATTCAAACAGAAGGGGAGGGGATGCACACTCACTCCTGATAAAATCGAACAGAAGTACATAATGTGCAGTTCTGCATACAAGAGTACATATAATGTCCACTCTGCATACAAACAATTAGGTGACTATTTTATCAGAATTTCAATCTATACATACATATACACTGAAGTGTCAAAAAACTGGTACGCCAGTCTAATACTTGGTAGGTCCCCCACGGGGAAAAAGCGCAGGACTGCAGAAATACGACGGGGCATGGGATCCACTAGCTTCTGGAAATATGCTGTAGGCAAAGCACACCATACTTCCTGCAGAGCGTTCCACAATTCGAGTGTATTCCGAGGTCTCTGATTCCTGTGTTCGATAGCGTGTTGCATGGCATCCCAAATGTGTTCTACCACGTTCAGATCTGGGGACTTTGGTTGAGATGGCAACATCCCAAACTCAGATGAATGCTCTTCTAACCATAATGTGGCGTCCCGACACTTGTGTGGAGGTGCATTGTCCTGTTGGAACAGGCCCAACCCATCAGCATGAATGCAGGACATGAACGGGTGTACCTCGTCAGAAAGGATGCGCACATAGCGTTGGCCGGTCACAGACGTTTGTAGACGTACCGGGGGTCCCAGTGAGGGTGAAGTCCAGCTAAACACACCCCATACCATTACCCCCCCCGGTACAGTTCCCTATTGACAGGCGGGATCCATGGCTTCATGGGGTTTGCGCCACACACGAATCCTTCCATCTGCCCGATACATTTGGAAACGCGACTCGTCAGACCAGGCTACTTGTTTCCAGTCATCAAGTGTCCAGTGGCGGTGTTGCCGTGCCCAAGCGAGGCGCATAGCTTTGTGTTGTGCACCCATCAAGGGGGACTCTAGTTGGGCGTCGGCTCCCAAAGCCCATATCTTGTAGGGTACGTTGACTTGCACAGTCCGGACGCTGATGCTTGTTGAGGCTCCAGCATTGAATTCCGATTATACCTGCGAGAGTGTTGCACGCCTATCGCGTGAAACGATTCTTGACAGCCGAGGATGGTCACATTCACCCAATGTCTTTTTACGGCCACACTGGTATCGTAGGTTGGAGGTTTTGCCGGAATTCTTGTAGTCACGGTACACCCTTGCAATGGTCGTCCGTGAAAATCCGAAATTCGTCTTTACCTCCGAAATACTATAGCCCATCTCCACGAACGCCAACTATGACACCGCGTTGAAAATCGCTTAAATCGTTATTACTTGTCATTCTCATGCCGAAAACAGCTCTGATAGCTGGCAAGGATGTATATCGCTTTATATACGCACTGGCGGACTCAACCGAGTACACGCATAGGTGACGTTGCTATGTATTTTGCATAAGCTCGTCTGTACCAGTTTTTCTGGCACTTCAGTGTATATTTGAACAACAAGATACGTGGGAGATAAGCAATGTATATAAGGTCAAAGTTCTCTATAGTACTGTTACACACGTTATATATAGTACATGAGCCCAGAATAGTACGCATGTTATTGTACGTTATAGTACATGAGCTCAGAATAGTACATGTTATTGTACGTTATAGTACATGAGCCCGTTATAGTGAATGTTATGGTATACAGAAAGTAGCCTGAAACATATCCGGGCGAGCGGGGAACGACTTGTTGACTTTTTTTTTTTTTTTTTGATACTTCACAATAATTTCGCATCGAAGAGTGAAATACTTCAATTGCTGAAATTTCAGCTGCATCGATGTAGTCTACTCTTAACTACAGTCTTAGAATGATTTTAACTCATCACCCCGTTCTTTTAGAATTGTGCAGTTGTTCGTGTTTATGTTGAACTGTGAACATTGAATATCTTTTAATGATGTGGTGCAACCGTGGACACCGGACGAGTAGCAAGATTGAACTGTGGTGCAACCGTGGACACCGGACGAGTAGCAAGATTGAACTGAGGTGCGACCGTGGACCCCGGACGAGTAGCAAGATTGAACTGTGGTGCAACCGTGGACACCGGACGAGTAGCAAGATTGAACTGTGGTGCAACCGTGGACCCCGGACGAGTAGCAAGATTGAACTGAGGTGCAACCGTGGACAACGGACGAGTAGCAAGATTGAACTGAGATGCGACCGTGGACCCCGGACGAGTAGCAAGATTGAACTGAGGTGCAACCGTGGACAGCGGATGAGTAGCAAGACTGAACTGTGGTGCAACCGTGGACACCTGACGAGTAGCAAGATTGAACTGTGGTGCAACCGTGGACACCGGACGAGTAGCAAGATTGAACTGTGGTGCAACCGTGGACCCCGGACGAGTAGCAAGATTGAACTGAGGAGCAACCGTGGACAGCGGACGAGTAGCAAGACTGAACTGTGGTGCAACCGTGGACACCTGACGAGTAGCAAGATTGAACTGTGGTGCAACCGTGGACACCGGACGAGTAGCAAGATTGAACTGTGGTGCAACCGTGGACCCCGGACGAGTAGCAAGATTGAACTGAGGAGCAACCGTGGACCCCGGACGAATAGCAAGATTGAACTGTGGTGCAACCGTGGACCCCGGACGAGTAGCAAGATTGAACGTAGGTGCAACCGTGGACACCGGATGAGTAGCAAGATTGAACTGAGGTACGACAGTGGACCCCGGACGAGTAGCAAGATTGAACGTAGGTGCAACCGTGGACACCGGACGAGTAGCAAGACTGAACTGTGGTGCAATCGTGGACAGCTGACGAGTAGCAAGATTGAACTGTGGTGCAACCGTGGACACCGGACGAGTAGCAAGATTGAACTGTGGTGCAACCGTGGACCCCGGACGAGTAGCAAGATTGAACTGAGGTGCAACCGTGGACCCCGGACGAATAGCAAGATTGAACTGTGGTGCAACCGTGGACACCGGATGAGTAGCAAGATTGAACTGAGGTGCGACCGTGGACCCCGGATGAGTAGCAAGATTGAACTGAGGTGCGACCGTGGACCCCGGACGAGTAGCAAGATTGAACTGAGGTGCAACTGTGGACACCGGACGAATAGCAAGATTGAACTGTGGTGCAACCGTGGACACCGGATGAGTAGCAAGATTGAACTGTGGTGCAACCGTGGACACCGGACGAGTAGCAAGATTGAACTGTGGTGCAACCGTGGACCCCGGACGAGTAGCAAGATTGAACTGAGGTGCAACCGTGGACCCCGGACGAATAGCAAGATTGAACTGTGGTGCAACCGTGGACACCGGATGAGTAGCAAGATTGAACTGAGGTGCAACCGTGGACACCGGATGAGTAGCAAGATTGAACTGAGGTGCAACCGTGGACACCGGATGAGTAGCAAGATTGAACTGTGGTGCAACCGTGGACACCGGACGAGTAGCAAGATTGAACTGTGGTGCAACCGTGGACCCCGGACGAGTAGCAAGATTGAACTGAGGTGCAACCGTGGACCCCGGACGAATAGCAAGATTGAACTGAGGTGCAACCGTGGACACCGGACGCGTAGCAAGATTGAACTGAAATGTAATAGGTATGTTTACGCCAGACTTTTGCAAGCCAGGAGGAGGGCTGAAGCCGAAATAAGGTGAGCGCAATATGTGTTGCTCCATATACCTCATTGCTGATTTTATGTCTCACTGGCTGTAGCTTACATAAGCTTCCAAAATTTAATGTACATATATTGTATATGTTAGATATATTCTTAGGTTCAGATATAAATATTCCATTGTCATCGAAGTCAACTTGTCGTTTTTGGGATCATGTACTCAAGATATCAGGTTCTCGTGCGGAATGAGTCAATCACAAAAACTTAAGGTAGCAATCTTAAAAGCACGACAATTAAAACACTACGCAGGCTTCCGATGAAGTGAAGAACTTATTTAATGTATAAGTTAAAAGATTAAAAATAAAGCCATAAGAACTTTCTGTCTTCCTTAAGACCATCATCAGATGGAAGCCTTCAGTACTTCCATCTGATGATGGTCTTTAGGGAGACCGAAAGTTCTTATGGCTTTATTTTTAATCTTTTAACTTATACATTAAATAAGTTCACTTCTTCGGAAGCCTGCGTAGTGTTTTAATTATCGTGCTTTTAAGATTGCTACCTTAAATTTTTGTGATTGGATTCATGTCCTATAACGTGTGTAACAGTATTCTAGAGGACTTTGTCCTAATATACATTAAATTGGGTGACCCAGTTCTCGTGATGTCGGGGTGTTGGGACCGACAACAATTCGACGTTTTGGAAACGTCGGATTAGACTCCACAACAGACTAGCGATTAAATACACAAGTATTACTGTCACTACACTAACAATGCCACTACTATATAAATTCCCTCACCAGTTGCTAGGACCGTAGCTAGGTCCCAGAAACACGGAGGGGGGGGGGCTGAAAGGTTATCTGAGGGAGGGCTCCGTGTTCAACTATACAATCTGCATTTTTCCTTTCCACGAATACAGACGCAAGTTTTGCTTCGTTTTTAATCTACTTTTTTTAATTTACTTCATAGTGAATAATTATGCCAAAAAGTAAAAGCAATTAGATAAAATACAAAATATGAAATAAAAAAGGGGAGAAAGAATAGAACTCTCTTGAAATATAAAATATAAAACCCATTGCAAATTTTGAAGATGACAATCCGTTTTTTTTGGTGTAAATATGACAAGGATAGTAAGTCAGATAATATCCGAAAACTTGAAAATTTCGTCGTCCTGCAGCGGAAATCGAACACAGCATACCCAGGCGCCATCTGGGAGACGTGGGTTCGAGTCCCGCTTCAGGACGACGAAATTTTCAAGTTTTCGGGTATTATCTGACTTACTATCCTTGTCATATTTACACCAAAAAATGGATTGTCATCTCCAAAATTTGTATTGTATGGTGTAATCCCGTATTCCATTCATGACATAAAACCCATTCTTTGAATCTGCTAGATGGAGGTTGAGCTGCGCGTTCCTTCTCGCCGAAATCAATAACTCCCTTATTTATTTATTTTTTTTCTTTTGTTTACTGTTCAGGTCTCTTTTCCATGGATCCACGCAATGTCTTCAGGGATTTACTGATGTCGTACTCTAACTTTTTTTTTTTTTTGTTACCCCTCTTGTTTCGTTCCACTTTTTTTCTCCACCTTTAATCGTGTATTCTTTTTCGCTGGTGCTCGGTGGTAGCCAATTCTTACCGTGGTCAATAGCCATACGCATTTCCTCTTAAAAACCAAGAGCACCACAATCCCGCCAAAAAAAAGAAAAAGCTTCTCTAACAGAGAAGGATCGTAAAACCACTCCTACTGGACGAAAAACAATGAACGAGAAAATGTTGAAAGCTCTTTCTCTCTCTCTCTCGCACGCACACACACACACACACACACACACACACACACACACACACACACACACAAGGATTCCCCTTAAGCACTATTTTCCAACATGTTGAGGGATACATTTATTTAAAATGTCCCCACACCACCACTTTTTTTAGGTAACGAACTGCGTGGAAGCTTTTAAATAGCAGCTTAGCATCTTATAGTCACTTACCAAATGGCGAACGAGGGTTAGCCTTCTGCCCCACTAGAACACCAAAAACAAAGAACTAATAATCACATGTAACCCATGAAAACTTTGTAAATTTATCTTCTAAAAAAATATACCTTTGTCTTTTTTTCTTCTTTCAGTAATGATCTTTAAAATTTTACGTTTCTCCCAAAAAACAAAAGGAGAAAAAAACAAAAAAACAAAACGAATTTCTCTCTTACCTGGCCCAAAACATCTACAAGCCCTGTCACCATGCAGAGAATCATTGCCGCAGCTGCTCCTACTGATTCACCTTTAATTTCTCTATTGTTATTCATTGTTGTTGCTGTATCACTTCATTTTTTCTTGTTTTTAAAAAATGTACTGCACGACAAAATAAGGAAAAGCATTTATGCTTATTAATGGAATATAAAAGTCATTTTCGTAAACCAACGAAAATATAAGTTCAAAGAATTTACAAAAACATGTATTTTCCAGAAGGGGGCATGCTTGTCTTGCAGGGAGCTCTGCTCTCCTAGCCCCTGTTAGCTACGGCCCTGCCTGTTGTTAACTGGAAATCAACTGCACTTCGTGTTTTTTATTTCACCAATATACTATTGAGAATAAAAACAACCAAACTACATCAACAAAATGTCCATATCAAGCCGCAGCCCCAAACACAAAATGATATTTTCTAGAAGTATACCGAATCGCGACTCCGGAGTGTACAAGCTTTAACGACAGTTCCAACGGAAATATAAATTGGTGAATTTCAAAGCGTAAAGATATTTCAATATGCCATGCACTAAATGAAATCTCATAAGACGTTATTAGATTTTAACAAATGATTGAAACGTTTTTGGGTATAAATTACCCTCCTAAATATGGTATTTCGTCTACCCATTTTGGCTATTATTAGATATGAAGCAGTAACATGAAACTTTTCTAATATATAGGACTTGCGATTTACGTCATAAGCGCATCCATTTTGTTTTTTAACATTCATGCGAGGCAGGAAAAAAAAAGAATATCAGTGCAGTCTAACATAAAAAAAGGGGGCAATATCTACCCCCCCCCCCCCTTTTTTTTTTCTTTATTAATAGGAAATCTGAGCATACTGTTGCAGGAACAGCAGCTAGAATATGCGTGTCACTGACGGAAGCAAACAACAAGCATCCTTTGTTCACTTGTTATCGAAGTTTCATCTTAATCATCGTTGCTTGAAAACTCACAGAAATGAAATCACGAAAGGAATCAATCAAGACTCTGATTAATTTTTTTCACAAGAAAAAAAAAATCTGCTGAAATTAACTACCAAATCGATGAACTGCAGATGCAGGGAAAAGTACAAGGACATGAACTAATCTCGTTTTGAAACAACCATGATGTCTTAGAAGTAGGACGAGAACTATTTCGTCCAGACTATTAAATGTTGAGTAGGATTTTTATTTTTTTTTTATTTTTTCTGCTGGCCAGAATAAGCGGCTTAGCTCCGATAACATACCTATTGGAACACCTAATCAGAAACGTGCAATTGTGATTTTAAAACAAATGCCCTCACTTGGACTAGAGTCTATCACCCTTTCAAATAAAGTCCAAACAAACAATATTTGCTGCTTCTTTTCAGCAATATTTTTTTTTGTTTCGGGGGTTTAACGACCACCATGAGCAACAGGTAGGATTATAAGCAGCTTTCCACCCCAAACATAGGACCATAAGTTCCACCGGAGCGCAGCGCCGTAGGATCGGCGCACCAACCATGCCTCGCAGCGCCGTAGGATCGGCGCATCACCCATGCTCCGCAGCGCCGTAGGATCGGCACAGCGCCCTAGGACCGACGCACCAACCATGCCCCGCAGCGCTGTAGGATCGGCGCACCACCCATGCTTCGCAGCGCCCTAGGATCGACGCACCACCCATGCCTCGCAGCGCCGTAGGATCGGCGCATCAGCCAAGACTCGTGAGGATTCTAACTGGGGCCCAGCGGTGGCCTCTGAGAAATGCATGGCGACGACAGTTAATTCAGTTACGTCACACTTTCCGTCAGATCTATAGACTTTAAATTCCCAAACGTGCAATGAGCTATGCTGGAAAAACTATGTTTCAAATTGCTAAAAACGTAGGCACATCAGGTATCTAATTCGGATTTCTCTGTGGTACCATGGTAACTATGTACATCGCCTCTTTATCCGAAAGTTAAGTTTTAGGATTCAAAACCTCTGTAAAATACCAGATATTCACATTGAATGTTTTCTTTTCTTTTTCATGTGACCCGCCAACCCTATTTCATTCTTCACGTGGCCTGCCACCAGTTCTATTTCATTTTGTCATGTGGCCCGCAAATCCTATTCCATTTTGTCGTGTGGCCCACCAATCCTATTTTATTTTGTCATGCAGCCAGCATGTCCTGTTCCATTTTATACAGGGTGACAAGATGTCCGGCTTGTGGAGGACATGTCCTCCTTTCCTTACCATGTCCCCCACCCCCACCCCCCGGTAATAAATAAGGGCGTCTTCCTGCCCCTTTCTACCTCGCTTCCGTGTCACTTTCCTATCGGGCACTCTAGCCCAAATCTCCTAGCTCGCTATTTCTAAGGGTTGTTTAAGACCTGGGGTCAGACACTTCCTTCCTAAAATCCTCTACATATGATCTGATCTGATTTCCTCCAGCCATTATGGGAAATAGACCAAATGCCCGTCCTTTTCAGTAAGGAATAATTTAAATACATTTTGATCAAATTCTTCTATTGTAATTATATATCCTGCCAAGCCACGGCTAAATATATAATTTTATAGTATTACTCCAAAAAAAGTGGTGTTATGATCCATCAAACCTCAAAAATACACTTTTTCCAAAAGGTTTCCACAATTTTGGCCACTACTGTATATATACAGAAATCTCGCAAAATTGAAAACGCTCAGTCCTTGCACCAGAGATTCCTTTCCGTGGTGGGATTCGATCGGAGATCGTTTGGGTTGGCTCAGTAGAAGACGCACGTCTTGCCGCTGAACCAAAGAAACGCAGGAAATCACAGTCACGTTCAAGGTAGAACTATTAATTACGGGATAATGAAATGGTTCTGTTATCAACGCGGGTAAATTAGACATTTTATTTTCTGTTTGAACTTTTTTTTTAATTTGTTTGTAATAATTTTATTTTTTCTGTAGGATAATTTATCGCAAATTAAGTATTTTTTTCGTGATTTTTAAAAGTTACAGAATGCTTCGGAACCTGGGATCTTTTTAAACTGACAATGACTTTCGATTATCTTTTTAAAAAACAAAGGAGGGGGGGTCAAATATACAGCTTTATACCATTATTTTACAAACCTCCTCAATACAAAATTTACGTTTGACAGTAATAATAGCTTTTGTCTTAAGGATTCTACAGACTGATACATAGACATTGTACAATCAGTGAATGAAATACAGGATTACACAATTGTACAACACAAATTTCGAAGTTGTGATTCTGTTTATTGGTGTAAATATGACATGAATGTTTAGTCCGATAATATCCGAAAACTTGAAAATTTCGTCGTCCTGGAGCGGGAATCGAACTCGCGTCTCCCGCATCGCGCTTAAGTATGGTAACCACACCAGCACCCAGAACGACGAAGATTCCGATTAATTTGAATATAAACATCACAGGATTCGCTAGTCGAAGCAACCGGCATTCATCTATACAGCAAATCTGGAGGATTAGAATTCATTCCCGAGATTGCCCGGAGGAGCAGAATATCAATGAATGAAATACGGAATTACACCATTGTACCATACAAATTTTGATGTTGTGAATCCATTTATTGGTGTAAATACACTATATTGACAAAAGTCACCGGACACCCCTTCAAAAACAAATGAACGGATCCGTTGCGTTGTTGAGATGCGCGGTACATCTGCAAACGGTATAAAAACAAGCCTGCAGCTGACCGCGATCATATCGCACTGTGAGGTTGAGTGAAAATGTCGCGGCGGGAGAAAACTGACTTTGAGAAAGGAAATATTATTTGGTGTTATATTAGTGTGTTGTCCATAAGAGAAGCCGAGAGGCGTTTAAACATACCCAAGTCAACTGTTTTGGATGTACTGAATAAGTGGAAAACACATGGCGTGCCTGAAGCAGCAAAACGTACCGGCAGACCAAAGAAAATCTGTGATAGAGGACGTCGCACCCTCAGGAGAATCGTTACAACTAATCGATGGAGTACTTACTGCACAAGACATCAATGTACAGATGAGTAAAAAGTACTGGAACCACGGTATGTACCCGTACCTTTCGCAGAGAACTTCATTTCATGGGTCACCGTGGCGGTGCGGCTGCTCATAAAACTTTCATCTCCACTCGAAATGCTACTCATCGTTTAGCATGGTGTAAAGAACATATATCATGGGCCATAGATCAATGGAAACGGGTCCCGTGGACTGATGAATCCAGATACACGATCCATCAGTCTGATGGCCGTGTGTGGGTATGGCGGCAGCCGGGGAACGCTATTTACCACAGTGTACTGTTCCTACGGTCAGGTTTGGAGCTGGCAGTGTACTAGTGTGGGGTGTTTTTCGTGGTTCGGTCCCGGCCCATTGGTTATCGTGGACAAACCTCTTAACCAGCATGTCTACTTCGATATTCTGGACAATTACGCCCTACCAACTCTGTGGCACTACTATATGGAACCGAGCCTTGTTGATACCAGCAGGATAATGCACCGAGCCATAAAGCACGGACTGTTACAGCGTGGTTTGACGATAATTCCGTATCGCGTGTGGAGTGGCCAGCACAGAGCCCTTATCTTAATCCCATAGAACACGTATGGGATGAATTAGAGCGCCGCATAAGAAGTTTAGAACCAAGGCCTACTCCTAAGCAACAGTTAGCGGCAGTATTATGTACTGAATAGAAGCGCATACCTATCGCTGTGTTCCAAAACCGTGTCGAAAGCATTGTCTCGAAGGGCCAGTGCATGCATTAAAGCCAAAGATGGATCGACACCGTACTAATGTATGTCAATAAATGCTATGTTGTGTTTCTCTTCTAGGTGTCCGGTGACTTTTGTCAATATAGTGTATGACATGAATGGTAAGTCACGAGCGGGAACCGAACCCGCGTCTCCCGGATAGCGCCCGAGTATGCTAACCACTACACCACCCACGTTTCAAGTTTCAGATTAATTTGAATATAACCATCACAGGATTCGCTAATCGAAGCAACAGGCATTCATATATAGCGAGTATGGAGGTATAGATCATTACCTGTGATTGCCCGGGGGCGCAGAATACGAAACAATGAAATACGGGATTACACCATTGTACAATACAAATTTGGAAACTGTGAATCCGTTTATCGGTGTAAATATGACATGGATGGTTAGTCAGATAAAATCCTAAAACTTGAAAATTTCGTCCCCCTGGAGCGGGAATCAAACCCGCGTCTCCCAGGATAGCTCTCGAGAATGCTAACCATTACACCATCCAGAACGACCAAGTTTAAAGTTTCCCATTAATTTGAATATATAATTTCACAATAAACGGATTCACAACTTCCAAATTTGTATCGTACAATTATCTGTACAACAATTTAGGTACCCCTGAAATCTTATGGTAGCAGAAAATAGAATAGCCGATGCACGAAATGGGGAAGAGGGGGGGGTATTAAGTGCCACAATAACCAAAATTTAACGAGATATGCTACCCACAATATCCGATCTCGCCACAGAACTTAAAAATCAGATCCTTCGACAAACGATTGAAATTTAACAGTTAATTAAACTCAAGTATTCATGCGAATCGCTCCTATTACCCGAAATTTGTCGCTATATATGGATACGGAAAAAATGAGAACAGAATTTTGCCGTTAATATACGAAAATAATTGCGGAAAGCTCTCTGAAAATTCGTAATTTTCCTTTAACACATCTTAAAAACAGATTTTCAGACTTTTTCAGCATGCAGCGTACAAGAAATACGTGAAACTCCGGGATTTTCCATCATTTCACGGAAAAGGTTGTATGAGAAATATGCTCCGTTAATTCACGAAAGGAATCACAGAAAAGGGCTCTTGAATTTCTGAAAAAAAAATTTCAGGGCATATAGCACATATCATTTAACACATGTTGACAACCGAAGCGCACAATGCTTTTCTTTTCTTTCTTCTTTTTTTTAATTCATGTCAGCTAACACTGAATAATGAGGGGATAGATAATATTCACATCAGTAAGATGCATTTTAAGCAAAACAAAAATGATACGGTTGGAAGGTTTAGATTACAGCTCTGAAGCAGTTTCTTTTACGTAACATTGCAGTAAACTAAATCCGCACCGAAAAAGAGTGCAGGTCTTTCCTTAAAATTAACTAATGATCTAAAATGTTTCGAGGGAGAGTAATTACCAGCGGCAAAATGATTTCTTACACAATGAACTTTGATAAATTAACTGCACTGATGCTCGGTACGGTTACAAGTGAAAAATTTGTTTCCCCTTTAAAAGAGCTCATTAAATTCGAACGGGCGGTGATCTGAAAAATGCAATACAAGAATGAGGAAAAGAAATAAGAACAATGCGCAATAACGGCAGAAGACGCGTGCGCCCGAAATCATTAGACGCATAAAATGAAACCTGTCGCACAAAAAAAAAAAAAAAAAAAAAAAAATCGTGAAATGAACCAGACTGAAGAACTGCTCAATGACAGCAATTAAAATTTAAAGCGCTTACGTATTCAGCACGTTGCAAAATAAACCACTCATCTCAAATTTCTCTGCATAAGTTGCCTCCAAGTGTCTTAACTAGCACCGTAAGCGCGTTTAAGTTTAAAACCTGCAAAATCATATAATGAAGTGCCAAAAGACATGGGATAGCTGTATGCAAATTTTTAAATGGCGCTGCCGTAGTATAAAGGCTTCGACGAACACCACGATTTTAATCAGTTGCGAGGTGTAATCTTGTGACTCAGGTTGAATAACCGCCAGTAGAATTATGGCAAGCCGACGTGAATTATCGGAGTTTAAACGGGGCATGGTAGTGGGAGCCATACGGATGGGACATTCAATTTCCGAATTTGTGCGAACATTCTTCGATCCACTGTGTCACGTGTGTACCAAGAATACCTCATGGAAGGCATTACCGCCCATCGTGAACAGCGCAGTGGTCGACAAAAGTTGCTGAATGAGCGTGACCAGCGGTATCTGACCACGATTGTCCATGCTAACTGACAAGCGACACTGGCTCAAATAACATCCATATTCAATGCAGGAGGTACCAGAGACATATCCATCAGGTCAGTGCAGCGTAATTTAGCATCCATGGAGTATGGGAGCAGAAGACCCACCAGAGTGCGTTTGTTAACACCATGACATCGGACACAGCGCCTCACATGGGCTAGTAAACACAGCAATTGAATCTTAGAAGACTGGCAACATGTGGCGTGGTCCGATGAGTCACGCTACCAGTTGTTACGAGCTGATGTTAGGATTCGGGTGTGGCGCAGACCCCATGATGCCATGGACCCAAGCTGTCAACAAGGCACTGTGTGAACACGGTAATTGGACACTGGAAGATTGGCAACATGTGGCGTGGTCCGATGAGTCACGCTACCAGTTGTTACGAGCTGATGTTAGGATTCGGGTGTGGCGCAGACCCCATGATGCCATGGACCCAAGCTGTCAACAAGGCACTGTGTGAACACGGTAATTGGACACTGGAAGACTGGCAACATGTGGCGTGGCCCGATGAGTCACGCTACCAGTTGTTAGAAGCTGATGGTAGGGTTCGGGTGTGGCGCAGACCCCATGACGCCATGGACCCAAGCTGTCAACAAGGCACTATGCAAGTTGGTGGTGGTTCCATACATGTGTGGGGTGCTTTTTCGTGGCACTGTTTGGGTCCTCTGGTCCTCGTAAACACGTCATTAACCGGTAATCGCTTTGTTGCTCTGCTGGGTGACCAATTGCAGCCCTTCATTGACTTCATTGTACCCCAACAACGATGGCATTTTCCAGGCGGACAATGCACCAGGTCATCGGGCCCAAGTTATCCAGAATTGGTTCGAGGAGCATTCTGGACAGTTCCGGCGGATGGTGTGGCCATCACGTTCGCCCGACATGAACCCAATAGAGCTCTTATAGGACGTGATGGAAAGGTCCATTCTCACCCAAGATCCTGCACTTACAAATACCAGGGAACTGTGTGCGGCTTTTTAGATGGCATGGCTCAACATCTCTCTAGAAGTCTTCCGGCCACTTGCGGAATCGATGCCACGTAGAGTTGCTGCACTTCTCCGAGCTAGAGGAGGTCTTACACGATATTACATACGTGACCCATGGCTTTTGGCACTTAAGGATAAAATTAACAGCAGAGTACTGTGCAGGAATCTTCAACGCACCTAAAAATGTTGCCATTACGAAAATGTTTAGAGGGCACTGATATTTCAAGTCACCAAACGTGCGCCGGATATTTGGTGCGTCTAGGCACCAGGCACCAAACATTGGCTCATATTTCCTTTCGGGAGTAAATTTTTTTTTTTTTTTTCATTTTATGAAGTTTCTTGCCCAGTAAAAAATAAGTGGTGTGAATTAACGGAAAATTTCTAAAAATAACGTACTGCAAATTTGCCGGTAAGTGTCAGTCTTTGAACGCAATTTACGTTTTTAAAGTGCCTGGGTTTTTTTTTTTTTTTTGGGGGGGGGGGTTAACTTATGTAATTCCTCATATTCGCAAATCGAAGAAGCTGGAGTTTTCAGCCCTTACGTCAGAGAATCCTCTCCCGCAAAGGGTGGGGGTTCGAACTAAGGTCGTTTCAGATCATCAGATCGTATGTAGAGTATTTTATAGGAAGGGAGTGTCTGACTCCAGGTCTTAAACAACCCTTAGAAGACAGGAAAGCTAGGGTATTTGGGGTAGAGATGCCCGACAGGAAACTGACACGGAAGCCAGGTAAAAAGGGAGAGGACGCACGTATTTATTACCGGGGTGTCAGTACCCGGGGTCTGACGGTTTAACGTGCCCATCCGACGCACGGCGAATATTTAATCGTTCGAGCGTTCGTACCTGCCTGGGATCGAACCTGAGATTTCTCCGTGGCAGTCACAAACGTTAATCATTAAGCCATGCGCGACCCACTAAAGTCGTTTGGGTTTGAAACCGTGAGTCTTAACCACTGAGCCAGAATGTCTTCGGAATGGCACTCACGTTAACGGTAAAAAGTAAATGCGCCATGATTTTTTTTTTTTTTTTCCATTAAAGCGAGTGATTTAGTAATTTTATTTTATGTTGGAACTTAGAGACAGGAAGCTAGGAGATTTCAATACATTTGCAATATTTTTATTTTTTCTGTAGAAGGACTGACCACAAATTAAGAAATTTTTTCGTAGCAACAGAATGCTTTGGGACTTGAGGTCTTTTTAAACTGACAATGACTTTCGATTTCTTTAATAAAAAGTGAAATATACTGTTTTATAGTATATTATTGCACAAAACTCCTATGTACTCTTGAGCTATAGCTTTTGCCTTAAGGACTCCAGAGACTGATACATAGACATCCTGCAATCACCTATACAATAATGTAAATACCTGGTTTCTTACAGTAACACAAAATATAGTAGCTGGTGCACAAAATGGGGTATCCTGTGCCACAATAACCAAAAGTCATCATATGCTATCCACAATACCACATCTCGCTACAGAACTTTAAAATCAGATGACTCGACAGACTATGGTAATTTAGCAATTAATCAAACCTCAAGTATTTTCCCAAATCTCTCCTTACGGAAATTGTTCGTCATATGGATACGGAAAAAGTGAGAACGGAGTTTTTCCCTTAATATACCGGGTGTTTCACTAGGTAGTAACAACTTTCCTGTTGAATAAATCGTTAAAGAATAACGAGACGGTGTTGTAAGTCAGAGACGTCGATCAGCAGGCGACAGGCATTCGTGAGGAAGTAGTGGGACGGTGGATACGCGATTTCGAGCATGCAGCGATATACCGCGGAAGAAAGAGTTTCCTTAGTGAAAAATTGGTATGCAAAGGGCGAAAACCCCACAAAGGTGTTATGAGCGTGGGGTACAACGTTTAAGAATTGTCGTAAGCCATTCCGTGCATACCTCATGAAATTGGTAGCGAAATTCGAATGAACCAGCAGGGCAGGGTAGGGTCACAGATGACGTGGCAAGCACGGCAACGAAGAGAAGAACTGCGGGGACGGCGGAAAACATCGAAGCCGCACGAGAACTCCTGAACGAAGAAGTCGGTACGTCAAGGCGAAGACGTGCGCAACTAGATGTTAGCCCAGCGTCCGCATGGCGCATTGTGATGTCGGATTTGGACATGTTTCCGTACAAAATCCAGGTGCATCAGCCTTTGAGCACAACAGCCGTCCAGCAGCGTTATGAGTTTGCGAATGACACGTGTTCACTGATCGATGAGCACAACTTTAATGTGAAAAGCATTGGCATCAGAGATGATGCACACTCCGATGCCGCTCACATCGAAAAATCTTTTGAGAGTACTTTCTTCTTAAAACAATGCATGTTTTTCCCGCCAAGGGGCGTAGACGCATATCTTATATTTGTCGATATCTCTGCTTCTAAGAGTCCGATTTGAAAAATTCTTTCTCGGTTGCAGAGCGTTTACGCTGCGAAATGTTGCGCATATAATTTCAAATTTTTCTTAACACACAAGCCTGCAACCAGAGGGCGTAAGATTACGATTCCGTTTAGAGCAATATCTGCAGGATTAAAAACCCGAATGAAAAACTTCTTTTTTCGGTCAGATACTACTGTTTCTCATACCGGTTCCATTGACTTTTAATAACTTTGATACATTTAATTCGCGTCAGAACAGATTCAAAAGACGTACTCATTATACTAGAAAATTCGGTGTCATTTTTTTTTTTTTTTTTTTTTTTTTTTTTTGTGTGAAACCCAAATTTTTTAAGGGAAAATAATTATCTGGTACAACACCCTGTTTTGGGCGTGCTTTGATGCTACATTCAGTCATGAGCAGACTTCTAAAATTATTTCACCCTTAAAATGTTAAGATTTGTTTACAGCTGAATTCATTTACCAATTTCGGCAGTTTCTCTTTCAAACAGATTTTTTTTTTTAATGGGGGATTTAATTTAACTTTTCCCCTGTAGGCACATTGGGTTTTGTAGAAGAACTCAAGACTAAAATTCCCGGTCTGGCCGCCTCTAAGCACATAAATGTATTTATGCATTGCTGTAAGCAGCAAACATTTTTTCGGCGGGAAAAGGATTATGCACACATTCTCTTTCCTCCAAAAAGGTGTGCTGCTCATAGCAATAAATAAATAAACGCTGCCCCCCTCCCCCCATTGCAATACGATTTTGCAGTTTCGAAAGACCTTTATAAAACACGATTTTACAGAACACAGGCGATTGAAAAAAAAAAACTAAACAATTCTACAATATAAAATCTTACACGTATACTAGCAACGAGCAAATATTCCGAAGCGATATATATTTTTTTTTTATACATCAGTCTTCCTCGGACAAGGAGAAAAAATGTTTAGCATAATTTTTACCGAGAGAGATTTTTCTGGAAAGTATTCTCCAGTTTATTTTGCTTGTTTGCCACTCGAATGGGTAAACTACAAAAAGTTACATTGAGATCGGCATCTCTTTCAGAAGGTTAACAACAAATATAACAAAACTTTTTTTTTTCTTTTTTTTTTTGTACTTCCCTCTTCCAAACAAGAAAAAAAGAAAGAAAAGAGAAGCCATTAAAGCTCCCGGAATTCTTCCAGAAATAAATAAATAGAAATCACACACATCTGCTAGAAGCAGCCTTTGAAATATATACGGTTGAGAGTCATTACAAGCACGAGGGCCAATTCTAACAGACCAGAAAAAACGAAGATCAATGGTATCGTTTTTGAAACTCGGACAAAAGCAAAGAAAAAAAAGCAATAATTTATTATCTAGTTCCTTTCAGAAAGAGCACGTCAATAGGGTTTCGCTGCTACAACTGCAATGTTGCAACTGAGATCATACCAAACTGGGGCAGGGAGGGAGATGTTGGTTTTTCACACTGTTTGAAAGTTCGACGGGAAAATATTTCGAACAGCTTTCTCTGTGATCCTACTCCTGGAGTTTTGAGTTTTTCACGCATTTAATGGCAGATAATGCGTCAGAATTTTTGTTCACAGAACCAGGGTGCCTACCAATTTTGGGAATTGCAAATTTCATGACCAATTAACAATTTTCATGACCATTTTTAAAAGCTCTCTCTCTCTCTATCTATCTCTCTATCGCTATCTCTCTCTCTCTCTCTATGTATTTAAGCCCAACCCAAAGCAGCGGTTTATACGTTCACACACACACGTACAGTAAGTATAATTAAAGGTGGAGACACTTCGCCCCCTATTCCTACGAAAAAAGTGCTCCCTGCCCTTCTTTTAGTAACAAGAAAAACTGACTTCGTACTTTGACTGTGCCAAAAGTAAGTTGAAATGCTCACCGTTGTGTTGGGCATATATACGCACGCACGCACACACAAATTACATATTAAAGAAGGGGGGACACTCCGCCACCTCTCTTTTTGTATGCAAAAAGTGCCCCCGCCCTTCTGCTAGTAACAAAAAACTGACTTGTACTTTGACTGTGCCTAAAATACACTGTACTGACAAAAGTCCCCGGACACCTAGAAGAGAACACAACATAGCATTTATTGACATGCATTAGTACGGTGTCAGTCCATCTTTGGCCTTAATGCATGCACTGACTCTTCGAGACATACTTTCGACAAGTTTTTGGAACACAGCGATAGGTGTGCGCTTCCATTCAGTACATAATGCTGCCGCTAACTGTTGCTAGGCCTTAGTTTCAAACTTCTTATGCGGCGCTCTAATTCGCCCCATAGGTGTTCTATGGGATTAAGAACAGGGCTCTGTGTTGGCCATTCCACACACGATACGGAATTATCGTCAAACCACGCCGTAACAGTCCTTGCTTTATGGCTCGGTGCATTATCCTGCTGGTACCAACAAGGCTCGGTTCCATAGTATTGCCACAGAGTTGGTAGGGAATAATTGTCCAAAATATCGAGGTACATGTGCTGGTTAACAGGCTTGTCCACGTAACCAATGGGCAGGGACCATATGAAAAAAAAAAACCCACGAGTACACTGCCAGCTCCAAACTTGACCGTAGGAACAGTACACTCTGGTAAATAGCGTTCCCCGGCTGCCGCCATACCCACACATGGCCATCAGACTGATGGATCGTGAATCTGGATTCATCAGTCTATAGGACACGCTTCGATTGATCCACACACAGTAAATGTTCTTTACACCATGCTAAACGATGAGTAGCATTTCGAGTGGATATGAAAGGCTTATGAGCAGCCGTACGACCACGGTAACCCATGGAATGAAGTTCTCTGCGATTGGCGTGTACATAACGAGGTGCCAGCATTTTTACTCACTTGTACACTGAGGTCTTGTGCAGTACTCCGTCGATTAGCTGCAAAAACTCTCCTGAGGCTTTGACGTCCTCGATCACTGATTTTCTTTGGTCGGCCAATACGTTTTGCTGCTTCAGGCACGCCATGTGTTTTCCACTTATTTAGTACATCCAAAACAGTTGACTTAGCTATGTTTAAACTCCTCTCGGTTTCTCTTATGGACAACCCACTAATATAACACCGAATAATCTTTCCTTCCTCAAAGTCAGTTCTCTCCCGCCGCGACATTTTCACTCACCCTCACAGTGCGATATGCTTCAGGCTTGTTTTTATACCGTTTGCAGCTGTACCGCGCATCTTAACAACGCAGCGGATTCTTTCATTTGCTTTTGAAAGGGTGTCCATATATATATATATATATATATATATATATATATATATATATATATATACTTAAGAGCAAAACTGAAGACTAAGGAAAAAATTTTAGAATTTAAAACGAAGGGTGCAAAATAACCTGAAAATCAAAATGCGCAACGCAGCAGTTTTGAAAATTCAGAATACACATTCTATAAAGAAGATACCTAAGCAAAAAAATACATATATAATTTTGACTCACACCTAATACAACATAGAAAAGGTTATGTATCTACCTGTGTGAGTAAAAGGAGAAAAGATAAAAAAAAAAAAAAAAAAATAAAACAACTGAATGTAGAAGGTGTCGAGAATACTGAGCCTTGGCTTTATCAAGGACCAGCAAAAACTCTGCATTTTCTCACTTCCACAAAGACCTAGTTGGAAATGGGTTTCTGCAAGGCCATAGATGCAAGTAACATTCCCACCTAAAATAGTTAAAAAATATATATATATAAGTCATGTCCTCCGTAGAGTAGCATGACCTAGCACTAGTTAACAATTTCGCTTGCATCCATTAACCTTCATGGCCCGACCCATGCTCTTCATCTGTTACTATTAAACAGAGAGAAGAAGATTAAAGAGAACTCAAGCTGTGAGAGTGACATAATAAATGGAAATGATTTTCAGCTATAACGAAATTCCAAGTTCGTTTGAGAGAGAATTTAAACCTGAAAAATAATGCAAAAGAAATCCAAATTTTACATTGCAATTAAAAAAAAGGAAATGTTAATTTATAACGAACAGATTTTTGAAAGAAAACTTGAGTCTAAAACCCCCTACTCTACAACTTATGACAGCACGAAAACGAGAATAAGTTAAAGATAAATATTAACTAAAGAAAACTTTGTGAAAGTTATATACCTTAAACAGTTAGTTGCAATATGTACAAAGTATTTCAGCAGTGCTTTAAGTGCATAATTAATTAGTTATTAAGAACTTAACTACTTTGAAAAAACAGCGCATAGACAGCGCATAGAAAAGGAACAGGCTTAGCCTTCTTCTGTTCCTAGGTACTTCAAAAGACGCTCAAAGTTACAAAGAAAAGTAAGAGTTAAAACCCGCAAAAATGTTAACAGACAAACCAATGCTTAAAAGCTGAAAAGCTAAAAAACGACAGAGAAAAGGTACATAAAGTACAAACATTGAACTTATAAAACCTAGAACCCTAAAACAAGGAAGAGAGCTTACCTCTTGTGTAACAAAAACTTTTCTCCACACAAGAGGAGAACATGGCTGACCCCTTCCGCCACTCCCTAGACGCTGGGGGCAGTGAGGGTGGGGCTGATGGCCTCCTCATACAGCAAGAAAACAACGCGCGGAGATTTTAACCAGAGAAAAAAATATATAAACTTAAGACTGTGGATCTGTATGATCAGAATGAGCAGAATTAACTCTCCAGAATACATGAGAAATATTATAAAATACACGAGCAGTTTATTTAATAATCTTTGCATGTATTAAATCACCTTAGTGAGCTTCTATAGATTAATCAGAATCTTATTAATTTTAATGTTGGTTTTACTATTTTTAGTATAGCTATCCTAGTGATGAATAACTAGTTTTCTTTTTTATTTGTTTTTATTTTCTTTTATAAACAGATTTTTAAGCTTTTTTTGTGATTTTGTTTATATTATTTAATTTTTTGTTTTAATAGGACCGTCATATCCATAGCACTAAGGTTCCTTTAGGTAGTTAATAGGCATCCTCTAGCCAACTTCCTTACGGCTTTGATTGGTCAGAATCATATTATTAACTGTGTAGAAAATTAAAGTAGATCTGCCAACCTTACTCTATTATTCAGAATAATTTTTCTTAAAGTTCTTTTGATGAAAGAAGAAGGAATTTCGTTCTCTAGAAAACTTTCTAATAGTATATTAATGTGGTAATTGAAATCCAAATTGTTGCTGCAAATTCTTGAAATTCTTAGGACCTGAGAAATTAGTACATTCTCAATTACTTTGGTTGAAATGTTATTATTCCAGTGTAGATATTTAATTACTTTGAAAGGAAAATTAACTCTTTTATCAAAGAGGCTAATAGATGGGTTACCTCTGTTGAGCTTAATGCTTAAGTCTAGGAACTCAAGTTCCTGATTACTGTGGTTGGTTTTACATAAGTTAAGAGAGCTAGGATAGATATTATCAAAATCACTCTCTATAACTTCTGAATTATTGATACACAGCAGATCATCAATATATCTAAAAGTGTAAAGGTAGTTATCTGAGCAGGTGGGGTGATTTTTAATGAATTTATATTCCTTAAAGAACAGGAATAGATTAGCGATATTTGTGGACATTGATGTTCCCATTGGAATACCGTTCACTTGCTTATAGAGAGTATTATTATATAAGATATGGTTATTTTTTATGCAGCAATTGAGATAAGAGTTCCAAGTTCCTACATCAACAAATTGGTTAAGTTTAAATTCTGCATACAGCTCCTTAAATGTAGTGATTATATCTGATAGAGGCAGATTAGTATATAGGTTTTCAAAATCATAACTATTAATATCTAGGGGACAAACTTTGAGTATAGTAGAAATTACTTCTGCATTATTATTAATTATCCAATAATCTCTGTACATCAAGTTAGAACAGTTTCTAATGTGTTTCAAAACCTTCTTTAAGACATCTTCAAAAGCAAGATCTATTTTCTTTTTATGACTCCTTACTCCACTAGCTATGAACCTGAACTTCACAGGATCCTTATGAAACTTAACCGTTGCAAAAAGAAATGGAAATTCAGGCCCATATCTTCTAGTTTGTGGAATTTTAAGTTTCTTGAAGAATGCCTTAAACCGATTTTCTAACTGCTTGGTAGAATAACTTACGGGCTCGTATGTTACTCTATTATTGAGTTCCATAGTTAACAATTCAAAATAGAACTTCTTACAGATAATTGCAAAATTATTGCTAGCTTTATCCGTAGTGGTAAAAATAAATTGGTCTTGTAGTTTGGAGAGTGACCTTTTAGCTTCTCCAGAGAAAAAGAGATTTCTGTCGAAACAAAAGTCCAGACCTGCCAACTCACCGGTGAAGCTATTGATTATATTATATTTCCATTCTGCGAAGGCCTCAATAGGCTGATTGTACGTCAAACTGGTTTTTACGATGTACTTATTTACATCTTGAGTGAAGCTCTCAAGAATCCTTTCTTTGGAAATTGTGAAGGAAGGTCTGAATTTAGAGCCATACTCTAATAAATTCCTAAGCTTTTCATTTTCAACATAACTCAAGTTTCCGGTGATAATATGGTTGTAATTCCTATCATAGTGAACTGTTTCTTTAAGTTCATCACAAGAACAAGAAGTAATTACAGGAATGTAGCTCGAAGAGTTAAGTTTGTAGTTTTTAACTATTGACCCTAAGGTCTTAACATATTTAAAACTTACAATAGACTGGTGCCTGTGGATGGGAAAAAAAATTGCATTATTGTAGAACAGCTTCCTTACATTGAGATTATCGTAGGCTTTATTGAGGAACCTGATGGTAACAAAATTACTGGAAAATTCTTTAAGAGAAATTTTATCTTTAAGAATATGTTTAAGAATGTCCAGAACCAAAGCAAAAACATGCTTATCAACATGGTCAGCAGTTTCATTCCAGAATTTGAAAAAACATTTAAGGACAGAGTGCTTGAAGGACTTGAGAATTTTGTAAGTATTTTTAACAAAATTAGTGCCAGTTTTAAAGCTTTCCAGAGTTTTTAGCAAGTTAGCAAAATCAACTTTGCTTGATGTGCGAAATAACCTCTGTCCTCTATTACCTCTAGAGCAGCTCTTATTATTAACAAGAAAGAAGAGTTCACGAATTGAAAATTTATGCTGATTATGCTTATTGTCAGATAGAGTGGAATTAAGGCCATAGGGATAAAGAGACTGATGCTGCAAAATTTCAAGGGATTCAGTTTCTAGCCGAGCATAGAGGTCAGGAATAATATGTAGTACCTCTATTTTCACTTTGTCAAAACCATGAGTATGGAAATGCTCTAATTCAAAGGTGGAGTACTGGTTGGCGTTTGTGGAGGGGTTCACTCCTGAATTAGAGAACTTGTTTACTAGAGACCTGTGACCATTAATCCTAAGATGAAGAGGATTTTTACTTTGGCCAATATAGCTAAGGTTGCAGACAGTACAGGTGAGCTTATAGATGGTATTGTAGGCTTTGCAAAACTTGTTGGAGCAATTATCCTCAACAGAAGAATACAGGTTAGGATCTGCAGATTTACATGTCAAACAACGTTTGTCATTTCATAACTTTAGATTACCTTTGCCAGCGAGTTCATTCACTATGGGAAAGGGTGCTAGCCTAACCGAGCGGGAGGACTTAAAATATCTGAGCTGACCTCCAATCCTTTCATCGTCCTTAGAACACCACTTGGGCCAAAACATACAAATTCTGAGCAAACCAACTAGGAAAAACTTTTTAGAAATAAGCAGTCCAAGAAAAGACCAAACTCGAGTATAAACTACACTCCAATAAGCTGCATCCAAAACATACTAAAAAGAAAATTTAGAAAATGAAAAAAACCTCAAGTGAAAAAAATAGTAATAAAAAAAAAAAATAATAATAATAATAATAAAACATTTCAACTTGAATTTGCGCATGAGCTGCTAAATAATAAATTGAAATTAGTTACTTAAGAGCAAAACTGAAGACTAAGGAAAAAATTTTAGAATTTAAAACGAAGGGTGCAAAATAACCTGAAAATCAAAATGCGCAACGCAGCAGTTTTGAAAATTCAGAATACACATTCTATAAAGAAGATACCTAAGCAAAAAAATACATATATAATTTTGACTCACACCTAATACAACATAGAAAAGGTTATGTATCTACCTGTGTGAGTAAAAGGAGAAAAGATAAAAAAAAAAAAAAAAAAAATAAAACAACTGAATATAGAAGGTGTCGAGAATACTGAGCCTTGGCTTTATCAAGGACCAGCAAAAACTCTGCATTTTCTCACTTCCACAAAGACCTAGTTGGAAATGGGTTTCTGCAAGGCCATAGATGCAAGTAACATTCCCACCTAAAATAGTTAAAAAATATATATATATAAGTCATGTCCTCCGTAGAGTAGCATGACCTAGCACTAGTTAACAATTTCGCTTGCATCCATTAACCTTCATGGCCCGACCCATGCTCTTCATCTGTTACTATTAAACAGAGAGAAGAAGATTAAAGAGAACTCAAGCTGTGAGAGTGACATAATAAATGGAAATGATTTTCAGCTATAACGAAATTCCAAGTTCGTTTGAGAGAGAATTTAAACCTGAAAAATAATGCAAAAGAAATCCAAATTTTACATTGCAATTAAAAAAAAAGGAAATGTTAATTTATAACGAACAGATTTTTGAAAGAAAACTTGAGTCTAAAACCCCCTACTCTACAACTTATGACAGCACGAAAACGAGAGAATAAGTTAAAGATAAATATTAACTAAAGAAAACTTTGTGAAAGTTATATACCTTAAACAGTTAGTTGCAATATGTACAAAGTATTTCAGCAGTGCTTTAAGTGCATAATTAATTAGTATTAAGAACTTAACTACTTTGAAAAAACAGCGCATAGACAGCGCATAGAAAAGGAACAGGCTTAGCCTTCTTCTGTTCCTAGGTACTTCAAAAGACGCTCAAAGTTACAAAGAAAAGTAAGAGTTAAAACCCGCAAAAATGTTAACAGACAAACCAATGCTTAAAAGCTGAAAAGCTAAAAAACGACAGAGAAAAGGTACATAAAGTACAAACATTGAACTTATAAAACCTAGAACCCTAAAACAAGGAAGAGAGCTTACCTCTTGTGTAACAAAAACTTTTCTCCACACAAGAGGAGAACATGGCTGACCCCTTCCGCCACTCCCTAGACGCTGGGGGGCAGTGAGGGTGGGGCTGATGGCCTCCTCATACAGCAAGAAAACAACGCGCGGAGATTTTAACCAGAGAAAAAAATATATAAACTTAAGACTGTGGATCTGTATGATCAGAATGAGCAGAATTAACTCTCCAGAATACATGAGAAATATTATAAAATACACGAGCAGTTTATTTAATAATCTTTGCATGTATTAAATCACCTTAGTGAGCTTCTATAGATTAATCAGAATCTTATTAATTTTAATGTTGGTTTTACTATTTTTAGTATAGCTATCCTAGTGATGAATAACTAGTTTTCTTTTTTATTTGTTTTTATTTTCTTTTATAAACAGATTTTTAAAGCTTTTTTTGTGATTTTGTTTATATTATTTAATTTTTTGTTTTAATAGGACCGTCATATCCATAGCACTAAGGTTCCTTTAGGTAGTTAATAGGCATCCTCTAGCCAACTTCCTTACGGCTTTGATTGGTCAGAATCATATTATTAACTGTGTAGAAAATTAAAGCAGATCTGCCAACCTTACTCTATTATTCAGAATAATTTTTCTTAAAGTTCTTTTGATGAAAGAAGAAGGAATTTCGTTCTCTAGAAAACTTTCTAATAGTATATTAATGTGGTAATTGAAATCCAAATTGTTGCTGCAAATTCTTGAAATTCTTAGGACCTGAGAAATTAGTACATTCTCAATTACTTTGGTTGAAATGTTATTATTCCAGTGTAGATATTTAATTACTTTGAAAGGAAAATTAACTCTTTTATCAAAGAGGCTAATAGATGGGTTACCTCTGTTGAGCTTAATGCTTAAGTCTAGGAACTCAAGTTCCTGATTACTACTGTGGTTGGTTTTACATAAGTTAAGAGAGCTAGGATAGATATTATCAAAATCACTCTCTATAACTTCTGAATTATTGATACACAGCAGATCATCAATATATCTAAAAGTGTAAAGGTAGTTATCTGAGCAGGTGGGGTGATTTTTAATGAATTTATATTCCTTAAAGAACAGGAATAGATTAGCGATATTTGTGGACATTGATGTTCCCATTGGAATACCGTTCACTTGCTTATAGAGAGTATTATTATATAAGATATGGTTATTTTTTATGCAGCAATTGAGATAAGAGTTCCAAGTTCCTACATCAACAAATTGGTTAAGTTTAAATTCTGCATACAGCTCCTTAAATGTAGTGATTATATCTGATAGAGGCAGATTAGTATATAGGTTTTCAAAATCATAACTATTAATATCTAGGGGACAAACTTTGAGTATAGTAGAAATTACTTCTGCATTATAGACCTTCCTTCACAATTTCCAATATATATAGACCTTCCTTCACAATTTCCAAAGAAAGGATTCTTGAGAGCTTCACTCAAGATGTAAATAAGTACATCGTAAAAACCAGTTTGACGTACAATCAGCCTATTGAGGCCTTCGCAGAATGGAAATATAATATAATCAATAGCTTCACCGGTGAGTTGGCAGGTCTGGACTTTTGTTTCGACAGAAATCTCTTTTTCTCTGGAGAAGCTAAAAGGTCACTCTCCAAACTACAAGACCAATTTATTTTTACCACTACGGATAAAGCTAGCAATAATTTTGCAATTATCTGTAAGAAGTTCTATTTTGAATTGTTAACTATGGAACTCAATAATAGAGTAACATACGAGCCCGTAAGTTATTCTACCAAGCAGTTAGAAAATCGGTTTAAGGCATTCTTCAAGAAACTTAAAATTCCACAAACTAGAAGATATGGGCCTGAATTTCCATTTCTTTTTGCAACGGTTAAGTTTCATAAGGATCCTGTGAAGTTCAGGTTCATAGCTAGTGGAGTAAGGAGTCATAAAAAGAAAATAGATCTTGCTTTTGAAGATGTCTTAAAGAAGGTTTTGAAACACATTAGAAACTGTTCTAACTTGATGTACAGAGATTATTGGATAATTAATAATAATGCAGAAGTAATTTCTACTATACTCAAAGTTTGTCCCCTAGATATTAATAGTTATGATTTTGAAAACCTATATACTAATCTGCCTCTATCAGATATAATCACTACATTTAAGGAGCTGTATGCAGAATTTAAACTTAACCAATTTGTTGATGTAGGAACTTGGAACTCTTATCTCAATTGCTGCATAAAAAATAACCATATCTTATATAATAATACTCTCTATAAGCAAGTGAACGGTATTCCAATGGGAACATCAATGTCCACAAATATCGCTAATCTATTCCTGTTCTTTAAGGAATATAAATTCATTAAAAATCACCCCACCTGCTCAGATAACTACCTTTACACTTTTAGATATATTGATGATCTGCTGTGTATCAATAATTCAGAAGTTATAGAGAGTGATTTTGATAATATCTATCCTAGCTCTCTTAACTTATGTAAAACCAACCACAGTAATCAGGAACTTGAGTTCCTAGACTTAAGCATTAAGCTCAACAGAGGTAACCCATCTATTAGCCTCTTTGATAAAAGAGTTAATTTTCCTTTCAAAGTAATTAAATATCTACACTGGAATAATAACATTTCAACCAAAGTAATTGAGAATGTACTAATTTCTCAGGTCCTAAGAATTTCAAGAATTTGCAGCAACAATTTGGATTTCAATTACCACATTAATATACTATTAGAAAGTTTTCTAGAGAACGAAATTCCTTCTTCTTTCATCAAAAGAACTTTAAGAAAAATTATTCTGAATAATAGAGTAAGGTTGGCAGATCTGCTTTAATTTTCTACACAGTTAATAATATGATTCTGACCAATCAAAGCCGTAAGGAAGTTGGCTAGAGGATGCCTATTAACTACCTAAAGGAACCTTAGTGCTATGGATATGACGGTCCTATTAAAACAAAAAATTAAATAATATAAACAAAATCACAAAAAAAGCTTAAAAATCTGTTTATAAAAGAAAATAAAAACAAATAAAAAAGAAAACTAGTTATTCATCACTAGGATAGCTATACTAAAAATAGTAAAACCAACATTAAAATTAATAAGATTCTGATTAATCTATAGAAGCTCACTAAGGTGATTTAATACATGCAAAGATTATTAAATAAACTGCTCGTGTATTTTATAATATTTCTCATGTATTCTGGAGAGTTAATTTTGCTCATTCTGATCATACAGATCCACAGTCTTAAGTTTATATATTTTTTTCTCTGGTTAAAATCTCCGCGCGTTGTTTTCTTGCTGTATGAGGAGGCCATCAGCCCCACCCTCACTGCCCCCCAGCGTCTAGGGAGTGGCGGAAGGGGTCAGCCATGTTCTCCTCTTGTGTGGAGAAAAGTTTTTGTTACACAAGAGGTAAGCTCTCTTCCTTGTTTTAGGGTTCTAGGTTTTATAAGTTCAATGTTTGTACTTTATGTACCTTTTCTCTGTCGTTTTTTAGCTTTTCAGCTTTTAAGCATTGGTTTGTCTGTTAACATTTTTGCGGGTTTTAACTCTTACTTTTCTTTGTAACTTTGAGCGTCTTTTGAAGTACCTAGGAACAGAAGAAGGCTAAGCCTGTTCCTTTTCTATGCGCTGTCTATGCGCTGTTTTTCAAAGTAGTTAAGTTCTTAATAACTAATTAATTATGCACTTAAAGCACTGCTGAAATACTTTGTACATATTGCAACTAACTGTTTAAGGTATATAACTTTCACAAAGTTTTCTTTAGTTAATATTTATCTTTAACTTATTCTCGTTTTCGTGCTGTCATAAGTTGTAGAGTAGGGGGTTTTAGACTCAAGTTTTCTTTCAAAAATCTGTTCGTTATAAATTAACATTTCCTTTTTTTTTTTTTAATTGCAATGTAAAATTTGGATTTCTTTTGCATTATTTTTCAGGTTTAAATTCTCTCTCAAACGAACTTGGAATTTCGTTATAGCTGAAAATCATTTCCATTTATTATGTCACTCTCACAGCTTGAGTTCTCTTTAATCTTCTTCTCTCTGTTTAATAGTAACAGATGAAGAGCATGGGTCGGGCCATGAAGGTTAATGGATGCAAGCGAAATTGTTAACTAGTGCTAGGTCATGCTACTCTACGGAGGACATGACTTATATATATATATTTTTTAACTATTTTAGGTGGGAATGTTACTTGCATCTATGGCCTTGCAGAAACCCATTTCCAACTAGGTCTTTGTGGAAGTGAGAAAATGCAGAGTTTTTGCTGGTCCTTGATAAAGCCAAGGCTCAGTATTCTCGACACCTTCTACATTCAGTTGTTTTATTTTTTTTTTTTTTTTTTCTTTTCTCCTTTTACTCACACAGGTAGATACATAACCTTTTCTATGTTGTATTAGGTGTGAGTCAAAATTATATATGTATTTTTTTGCTTAGGTATCTTCTTTATAGAATATATATATATATATATATATATATGGGATGTAAGATCAGGTGATGCGCAATATAATACAGCCTCTCCTTGACAAATGTCAACACCGCCTTCTCGTGGTGCATCCTGTTCCCACTAAAGGGGCTCTGACTACCGCCAATAGCGGTATAACTATACCATCAGGATTAGAGGAAATGCTATCCCACTCACCAACCCGCTTGGCCAACGTGGTGAGTTATGGACAAACCCCTCCAAAATGACTTCACAACTTACATCTTGGCCCTCAGTCTCCGGCAGCTAGAATGTACCTGGCCAAGGCAACGGCCAGTGCGACATGAAGGCAGAGGGTGCTAAGAATCACCAGAGGACCGGACTAGGCTGCCATCTGATGCTGATCTTGGCTACGTATAATGGACGCTCCCTATCTTCTGATTCAAGGCTCCTTGAATTGGAAGAATGGCATAGGATCAAGTGGGACATCGTAGGGCTAAGTGAGAAAAGGAGATCTCATTGAACTGAAAAGTGGACATCTCTTCTATTATCGCGGCACAGATACTGGCAGAACTAGTGGTGTTGGATTTATAATAAACAAGAAACTGAAGGCTAAAGTTATAGAAGTTGAAGGTTCCTCTGACAGAGCTGCACGATTTGTTATCCAACTCTCGAGAAGATACCAGGCTCAGATTACGAGCCCTATAGCAGGACGCATTATCTTGTTGAAAGAGGCCATCGCCACTGGAATAAACGATCCACATAACAGGATGCACTTGGTCCGCAACGATGTTTAGATATGATGTGCCAGTCAGACTTTGATCAATACGAAATAAAAGGGCCCAAAGCATGCCAAGAAAACATTCCCCAAACCATAACGTTGCCTCCACCAGCTTGAAGGGTTGTAGCAATGCATTTGGGGTCCATGCTTTCGTGCTGTTTCCGCCAAATTCTCACTCGGCTAACGGCATGGTACAACTGAAAACGTAATTCATCGGACCACATAAATTGCTTCCAATTATCGACTGTCCAATCCTTGTGCTCCTGTGCGAATTGGAGACGTTTTCGCTCCAATTCGCACTGCAGACAGCAAAGGTGTTTGAACAGGCCTTAACTGCAGACAGCAAAGGTGTTTGAACAGGCCTTCGTGTACGGCGAACAGTACGTGCAGAGATCATTTGAGGGGATCCTTGATTAAGATGGTCTGTAATTTGCTGCACTGTTGCCAGTCTGGACACTCTCCGTTCCGCCCGAGCAGTCACTAGTCGATGACGACCATACGTTGCACGTAGAGACCCAGTTTTTTGGCTGACAGTCCAGTCTTTAAACACTTTAACAATAGCTGCTCTGGAAAATTTCAAGAATGCGGCGGTTTCGGTGATACTCGCTCCATGGCTCCGAGCTCCTACAATCATACCACGTTGAAAGTCCGTCAAATCGCATTTTTTTACCCATCTCGTCACCCAAAAATCACTTTACTACTGTCGCAAGCACTAAGCTTTCCCTTTTTATACTAGCCTCGCCCTCGGGCGGCAACAGCGTGCAGCCATAGCTCATTTGCTTAAAACTGTCAGGTGGTCATAATAAAGTGGCCACTCAGTGTATACCTGTTTTTTCATGTACAATCAATGGACTTTAAACACCTCTATGGGCAACACGTAGGAACGTAAAACGGGGCCACGGGTGGCCTAGTGGTCAACGTTCGTGACCACCATGGAGATAATCTCAGGTTCGATCCTGGGCAGGTACGAATGTTCGAACCACTAAATACCCGCCGTACGTCGGATGGGCTCGTTAAGCCGTCGGAACCCGGGTAGGGCGTCTTCCTCCCCCTTTCTACCTCGCTTCCGTGTCACTTTCCTATCGGGTACTCTAGCCCAAGTTGTTTAAGACCTGGGATTAGACACTCCCTTCCTAAAATCCTCTACATATGATATGATATGATATGATCTGATCTGAACGCAAAAGGTCTCCATTTTTGTTTTAGGAGCGGTCAGTGGGGAGAAAAATGGAATCAAACTCAGACACAGACACAGGAGACGGCAAAATAGCACTGCTCATGCGCATTCCACAAAAAAAAAAAAAAAATTCTGTGGGCTCTGGAGGGGATTTTAATTCTTAAAACCCTGTCCCGATTGCATCTGTGTGCGTGTGTGTTTGTGTGCGAGCGCGGTAGAATAAATACTGAATTTTTTTGTCTATCACATCTCCTCGTCAACTAGGAATTTCAGAAATCCTGGTAAAGGCACACCCCGTAAGAATTTATACCTGCGCAAAATCACTATTCGCCTGCTAACTATTTAGATTGCATAGTTTAGCTGAGTGAATACTAAAGAACGCAGGAATGTCTACCCCGTTTCATTCAAAACGAGCAGTCCGAATAATTTATAACCGGCCACCCCAGTTAATAACACGACTGAAGAAAAAGTTAGTACTCACAGCGAAACTGACACACGGTAACTATTAATCTCAACAATTAATCAGACGTTCTTTGCTCTTCCCCGTCCTCGCATACCCTCAGGTGAAAAACATGAATGAACGCTGGAACAGGTAAAAGCTAACAGCGAACTCGTTTTCTGTGAGCCCCAACACCACTGATTGCTCTTAGCTCCAAGAAAATCGCCGAAGGAAAAAGGAAGTCTGTCTGCGAAAGCAATTTTCACACAACACATTTTTTACTTTACTTGTTAGCCAGGGTTCAATCTACGATTATGAAAAAGGGCAGGGTGAAGACTAGAGCCCCCCCCCTCCCAAAACCCCGGGGGAAGCACATTTTAATTCAAATAAAAATTAATCCTTCATTTATTCAAAAACCTAAACAGAAAAAAGGTGCACAATATGATATACAAGTATTTAATTTATTTAAAGACGAAACATGGTTCTGCTTGACTTTTGAGGGAAATTTAAATGTTAACGTTTAGAACAACAATACGTAATAACCACAAAATTTAATTCTAATGTTAAATAATGGTTATTGGTAACGGCAGACATATAGGTGACATAACATTTTCCACAGTATGAGAAGGAGAATTACGTCCGTAAGCGTGGGTAGTGTTACGTAAAGGGTATCCGAAATTAAAAAGTAAGTGTGTGTGTGTGTGTGTGAGAGAGAGAGAGAGAGAGAGAGAGAGAGAGAGAGAGAGAGAGAGAGAGAGAGAGAGTGAGCGTGTGTGTGAGAGTGAGCGTGTGTGAGAGAGTGAGCGTGTGTGTGTGAGAGAGAGAGAGAGAGTGAGCGTGTGCGTGTTTTTAATCAATGCATTCTTCCAGTTTTTATGTATGGAGCTTAACTAAAAACGACATGCAGAGGCCGGAGACAACTGAAATAAACATGGCGAGATGCTGCGTGATGTAGCCATGAAAAATAAGAGGAACTTGTAGATCAGGAAAATGATAACAGTGGAACACATCATGATCAGAGTGAAATCCCTGAAGTGGGAAAGGGCTGCACGTATTGCTAGAACAACGGACCACCGATGCACAGCTGAAATGTTACTGGATACCAAGGGACAGGAAAGGACCCAGAAGAAGACCACGTGGGGGATGGGTGGATGAAATTCGAAAGCATACCGGAGTAGCACAGAAAAGATTGGCTCATGACAGATTGTTGTTAAGAAACTTGAGACCTTCATTTAGCAGTGGATTGATAATGGTTGATATATATACATAGCTTGTGCCAAAACAACTGAGAATGTTTTTATAAAAAATGTGCAATACAGCGTTCGGCCTTGACACATCATCATCAACACTAAGCTCTTCTCTGAGACTCAGAGGTTAGCTTCACAAAGAAATACCAACTACCAGATAATTTTTTCTTACTGTTGCCGTAACAAACTTCTCCATTTACAGCAATCTTGACATACAACTCGGGCTTCCTGACATCGATCACATGCCGTGCACAAGATCTTCCATACTTCATACTCATAATCTTTTTCTTATACAGACACTCCTGAATCTATCCTCCCATGACTTACTTGGACTTCCAAAAATCAGAAAACGACTTTTTCTTAATATTTTTTTTTTTTTTGTAAAAAAGATATGATAGTTGTAAGGTTATGCTATAAAAATTGCAATGCGTTATGATTTATAGTTTGCCATATATCCGTTTTTTTTAATGGATCCCATCGCGAAATAGAGAATTTTGTGAAATTTAGAAATTTTATTTCTCGTAAAATAAATCGAAATTCAAAAAAAAGGGCGACGAGGTGCAAAAATTCGGTCATGGCACTACATGCCTACAAAGTTTCGTGGTTCTGTTGCTGTTAGTGTGTCCGGAACGCCACCTGATAGCACTTTTTTGCTTACCTTAAGTTTGAAATACAATAGCTCTTGAAGTATCGCCAGAATCGAGAAACGATTTATTTCAGCGTGTTCTCCAAACAGTTCTCTACAAACAATGTAAATTTCATATTTTTGCGTTCAATATGTTTTGCGCTGCGAGCTAGGAAAGCAAGAGTGTCGCGAAATTTCCAAAACAGTGGCGGCGGCAGTTACTTTTTTTTTTTTTTAGAATTTTTCAACATATTTCTATTTTCTTTTCGCCGAAATGTGTCGCCATCCGAACTACGCTTTCGCTAAACTGTACACTCTTATTGAACAGGAAAATTTTAGCTATTAAAGTTTTAGTGATTAACCACACAAAAGATTTAAGCAGCTCTTCAAAATTCAGTTCCTCGGTTTACTTTAAATGAACATTTAAAATCATTACACTTTAATCGAATATATAATGATTTTAAATGTTCACTTAAAGTAAACCGAGGAACTGAATTTTGAAGTGCTGTGTATGAAAGTGTAAATATTCCTACTCTGATGTACGGCAGTGAAACCTGGGTGCTACAGAAGAAACATGGGTGTCTTTTGTGTGCTGGAGAAATGCGTTACTTACGGGGTGTTTGTGGCAAGCCAAGTTCCGTTCGTGTGAGGAATGAAGATGTGTTGCAAAAGTGTAATGTGAAGCAAAATGTTGTTAGCAAGGTGGAGATCAATATGCTTCGGTGGTTTGGCCATGATGAAAAACTGAGTGATGAGATGCTTACTAAGAAATTTTTTTAGCCCAAGTAGCAGGAAGGAAAAGCAGAGGAAGTCAAGGGAGGATCAGATTAAGGAGTGTATGCATGAGAAAAAGATTATGAGTAGGAAGTATAGAAAGTCTTGTGTACGTCGAGTGATGGATGTCAGTGAAGCTCGAGTTGTGTGTCAAGATCGCTGTAAATGGAGAAGTTTCATACGGCAACAGTAAGTAAATAGTCAGTTAAAAATTTATCTGGTAGTTTGTATTTCTTTGTAGAGCTAACCTCTAAATCTCACAGAACAGCTTAGTGATGATATGTATGTATGTATATTTTAATCGAAAGATTTAAAAACAGAAAAAAATATTAGCAATGTCTCCAAACCCTTTTTTTTCCTCCCGGACATTAAAAATTCCATCGAAACATTTTTTTTTTTTTTTTTACGGTATTCCATCCATTCTGAGGACTTGAAATGAACAGTGGACAAAGTGATATGTCACTGAAATGAATGGTGTTGTTTCAGCATCAAACGACTTTGTGTTACGTATATCTAAATTTTTTATTTATTTTTTATTGTAAAATTAAAATTGACTAGTGAAGGTGTAGAAAAAAGGTACAAAATACTCTATGCATAGTCATCTGAAAACATTCACACAGTATGATAGTGTCCACACGAAAAACAGCTGGGGAAAAAAGTGAAATTCCTGCTAGATAGAACCCGGGAAACATTCACACAGCGTCCACGAGCGAAAGGACAGAACGTCGGTTTTCGATACACACACGCACGTCAAACTACGTGCTCGTTTCAAAGAAAAAAAAAGCATAAGAATATATTTTCAAGATTCGTACAAGGCGTAATACACAATCACGGACAATGAAATTTGCGCACCTAGAAGAAAACATGATACAACCGCGAAACTTTGCAAATAGCTAGAGTGCGTGCTGGAATGCAAATGATCCACGTTTGATGCGAGTGCGCATGTCCGCACACTCTGTGGTGGCGCTGCAAGCACGAACCGGCAGCCTTATAAACCAGCGTGTAGTCGATGCAAGCAAGAGTACAGAGTGACAAGAATGCCGAGTAGATGCCAGAGACGTCGATTTACGCAACTTACGGACTTTGAGAGAGGCCGGATCATCGTGCTGAACACACCAGAGTGGTCGGCGCGCCGTATAGCCAGCACGTGGATCGTTCTGACCATACCGTCAGACTGTGTTGGGAGCAATGGACACGTGACGACACTGCCACAAGGGTGGAACGGCTCCGGACGGAACAGGAGGACCACCGGTAGAGAGGATAGACGGATCGTGCGCCAGGCACGAACGGGTACCCGGTCCACTAAACAGGCAGATGTAGCGGCTCATGTGTGCCCACGAACCATTTCCCGATGCCTCTCGGAAGTGAATCTGCGATCCCAGCGCCCCTTACGTGTGCTGCCATTAACACCTGAACATCGCCGGCTCCGTGTGCAGTGGTGCCAGGCCAGAGCTACGTGGAACACCACATACTGGCGACGTGTGGTGTTTAGCGATGAGTACCGCTTCGTTTTGGGGACAGATGGTCATCGTGTCCGGGTGTGAAGGTCTCCGGGTCAACGGCACAATCCCGACCCCGCTATCGAGCGCCACACCTCCCCCACTGAAGGCATTATGGTCTGGGCAGCAATTGCCTACGATAGCCGATCATCTCTAGTACTGGTACGTGGATCATCGACGGGCCAGCGGTATGTGGATGAGATCATACGGTCCTATGTGCTCCCATTGCTGGTCGGGATTCGAGGTGCGCTATACCAGCAGAATAATGCCCGCCCGCACACGGCTCGGGCTGCCCAGGACTGCCTACGTCATGTCATGTCCAGACACTTCCGTTGACTGCCCGCTCTCCGGACATGTCCCCTACCGAGCATGTGTGGGACCAGTTGAAACGCCGGCTGACGCCGTGCCGCCCTATCCGGGATTTGGAGCACACCGTCCAATACGTGTGGGCCAGTCTGCCGCAGGACGACAACAGGCGTCTGTTCGCCTCCCTGCCGGACCGTATTGCAGCATGTATCGACGCAAGAGGCGGTGCGACGAGCTATTGCAGATGACCGGACTGCGTGCTACAACAGATCCCTCTGCAATTGTCCTGCAGCTCTGTTTTTGCCATCATGTGTATCATTCGTCTGTATCATTGCGTCCGTAAAATTTCAGTTCAATCCGATGCTTCCTTCTTGGTGCGCAAATTTCATTGTCCGTAAGTGTATAAACAAGAAACCGAATTTTCGGTTGTTATGAGCATGTCTTTTGCATCTGTTCTGACGCGAATTAAATTTATCAATGCTATTCAAAGTCAATGGAATGGTATGAAAAACAGTAGTATCTGACCGAAGAAAGAAGTTTTCAAATCGGGTTTCTAATCCCGCAGATACTGTAAACGGAATCGAGAATTTACGCCCTCTGGTAGACTTGTACGTAAGAAAAATTTAAAATTATACGAGAAAAATTTCGCAGCGGAAACGTTCTCCAACAAAGAAAGAATTTTTCAAATCGGAATAAGATACACATCTACACTCCCTGGCGGAAAAACTATGCATTATTTTAAGAAGAAAATATTTCGAAAAGGTTTATCTACGCGAGTAGTACCGGTCCACGGACGATTTTTTTTTTTTTCTCCCATAGAGGTTTTAGAAGCTCAGATTTTGCTGCAAATGCATCAGGAGCAGATATTAACACTTACGTCCCCTGGTGGCCAAACCATTTTTATCAAAAATCAAAGTTTTCGAACCAGAGATATCGGGGGAAAAGCAATTTACTTTAACGCCTCCTAGCGGAAAATCTATGGGTAAATTCATAAAGTGACTATATCTAAAATAGTCTTCGTTAAAAATGGAATCGAAAGGTTAAAAATAAAATTCAATCGGATGTTTAGAAGCAAATATATGGTATAAAATGTATTTTGAATTTGATACCATCTGCGGAGAATTTGTCCATCGTAAAAAACAAACCAAAAAAAAAAAAAACGAAATGAATGATCATCATTTGCACATTTCAAGCTTCCCAATCTTTTTTTACAAAAGAAGTGCTAAAAAGGAGCGGTCACTGATAAAAAAATGCTTCTATATCGATAAACAAAATCAATCCTTCATTGGTTTGAGATGTTCTTCAAATGTTGCACGTGAGCGCGAAACGAGATATGCTCAGTTCTATTCCGACGGTGGAAAATTCCACTACCCGTCGGATCGATACTTTTCCCTGCTCAAAATCTACAGGCATTCTCCAATTAAATGCACAAGAGTGACGACGAGTGCAAGGAAGAATAAGTGATAAGCCAGTGGCCATCCAAAACAAAACGGACGTCTAGCTCACGAAAACTCTTCCGCCGACACCGCCCAAATTCCCTCCGGAACAAGCGCAAGCTGAAAAGTAGGATGCGATGCGTGAATCACGCAACTCGCAGGAGAAGCAGGTTAACGATATTAATGATTCCGCCTTGAACCGCTAAGGAAAGTGAACGAACAGTATGCGAGACGTTCTCACGAATGGAGAAGAAGAAAAAAATTAAGTCACGATGAACTGATGCTACTTTACACAAAATTAGATTTAAACAATTAAACGAATCTCACGGGCGATCAATTACATCGAACAAAATTAGATTTAAATGATTGCTTTGAGTAAAACAGCAAAAATGCTTCCATTAAGATGAAGCACGCCCAAATTGGTATTAGAGGACTTATTTATTAACTCAAGTGTATTTATGTGCTGATCATACTAAAACAAGGAAGTTTAACCGCAGTTGTGTCATGAACAAAAAAAAAAAAAAAAAAGAGGAAAAGGAAAAAAACACGCTTGCCGATACCATTTTTCTAACTTCAGTCAGTTATATTCCTTTCTTAACGCTAGCTGAAATAATATTTACGCGTTTGATAATGCATAACTTTATGTACTCCGAGGTTTGCTGAATGATACTAATGATGGTCCATTCCAATGAGGCCCACAACTTGGATGAAATATGTAAATGCAATATAAAATTCTAGAGCCAAAAAACTTTCTTATTTACGTATTGATATTTTAACAGCTGAAATTAACAACATATTCTTCATGACGTTTAACTGATAACAGATTCGTGACAGCTTTCAATAAGAAGTCACGTGACAGCTTTCAAGAGAAAGTTTCAAAACATCAGCATGTCACGTGATCACCACGAAGCTGGTTGGTTGGTTGGTTAATTGATGTTAATGGCGCAAGGGCCATGGTTGGCCAAAGAGCGCCAAACAAAAGACATCAAAACAGAACAAAATCAATAAAAAACGTACACAAGGTTAAAAACAGGCTGATGTGGTAAAAATGAAATATGATAGTGAACAAGTTAAAAGCTAGATAAGTTTAAAAAAGTCAATATCTTGTAAAAACGAAAACACTGCTTTCATGTCGCAGGCTTCGCCAATAATGGTTTGCAGCGTAGCTGCTCCTTCGTCCAACAGATGAGAGTGAAAATGACGAAAACGATGATCACAAAACCGAACACAAGTACACAAAACATGAAGGACAGTGAGACGACAGTCGCACGCCTCACACACCGGGACACTCTCGCCACACAGCAAAAAGCGGTGAGTAAAACGACAGTGCCCAATGCGGAGACGTGCAAGAACAACCTCCTCACGACGGTTCGTCCGCAAACTAGACTTAAATAGACCGATCTGTGGTTTGATGGCATAGAGTTTATTGCTGCCCTGCTGAGACCACAGGGACTGCCACTCATCCATAACAAATTTCCGGATCAACGGCCGATAATCTCGGAAAGACAGTGGCAGCCGAGCTGGCGACATGGAGGAAACAGACCTGGCAGAGAGATCTGCCAGCTCGTTACCCGGATCCCAACATGGCCAGGAACCCAACAGAATCGGACCAGGAAGCCATCACCCTCCAAAGTTAAAAGAAGACGACGGACATCACGGATGACAGGTGAGTCCGTGTCCTCCGGAGAAGATAAAACTTGGATGACGGACTGGGAATCGGAGCAAATCAAAGCGCGACGATGAGATCTAGACCGTATGTGACACAAAGCGAGGTGTACCGCACGCATCTCTGCCGAAAAGACAGTAGATTCAGGCGGAAGCCTCTCAGCATGGGAGGCATCGCCACACACGAAAGCGGAACCAACAACCTCACCGGATTTCGACCCGTCAGTAAAGACAGGCACGAAATTCGGGAAGAGAGACTGTATCTCGGCAAAGAGCTGCTGGTACACCAGAGCAGGAGTGGAAGACTTTGGCCACACGCAAAGGGAAAGGTCAGCCGTTGCTTGAACTGGCCGCCAAGGCGGTTCATTGTAGAACCGGGTCAAACCAATCCTTGACAAGTCTAGACCAGCATCGCGCACTAAGGTCGACAACCGAATCCCAAACGTCGGAACACAGGAAGGCCGGTGTGAGAATAGGCGGACACATTGCGGTTGGAAAATAGATCCATGCAGTGGATGATCAGGAAGAGACTTCAATTTGGTGAAGAATTGAAGAGACAGCTGCTTACGTCGGACGCACAACGGCGGTTCATGGGCCTCGACATACAGGCTATGCACGGGAGAGGTACGGAAAGCACCAGTGCATAGCCGCAGAGCCTGGTGATGGACAGGATCCAGAGGCCGCAGCACGGAAGGACGTGCCGAACCGTACGTTATGCAACCGAAGTCTAACTTTGACCGAATCAGAGAATGGTAAATGCGAAGCATTGAGCACCTGTCAGCCCCCCAAGATGTTCGAGAGAGGACCTTCAGGATACTCAATGACTTCGTGCACTTCACCTTTAAAGACTGGATGTGAGGTCGGAAGGTGAGTGCTCGGTCAAATGTTAGCCCAAGGAACTTGACTTCTGACACCACAGGGATGGTAGAACACCCCAGACGGAGGCTGGGGTCAGGGTGAAGGCCCCGTTTGCGGCAAAAATGCACGCAAACGGTCTTCTGGGTCGAGAAGCCAAATCCATTGTGGGAGGCCCAGGTAGAGATCTTATTAATGGCCGTCTGCAGCTGCCGCTCAATAGTGCGCATGTTGACAGATGCGCACTATTGAGACACCCTGCTCTTGTGGGTATAACGCAGAGAAGGTCGACCCGACGCGCACACGGAAACTCCGGTCCTGGAGAAATCCGGCGATGAAAGATGGTAGGTTTCCCCGCAATCCGCACTCGTGCAGATCACGGAGAATGCCGTATCTCCAGGTGCGGTCGTAAGCTTTCTCCATATCGAAGAACACGGAGACCATGTGCTGACGCCGGACAAACGCCTCTCTGACAGATGTCTCAAGGCGTAGATGATGATCTGAGGTGGATCGGAATTTCCGAAATCCACTCTGATGAGGTGAAAGAAGGTGACGTGATTCCAAATAAAAAACTAAACGAAAATTGATGATGCGCTCTAGAACTTTGCAGAGGCAGCTCGTCATAGCGATTGGTCGGTAGTTCAACGGGTTAGCGGGATCCTTACCAGGTTTGAGAACAGGAACGACAATGGCAGAGCGCCAAGATTCGGGAAAGGCACGCTCGTGCCAGATCCTGTTAAACAGGACCAGCAGACAGTCAAGAGAAGACGGAGAAAGGTGCTTCAGCATTTCATAATGGATGTTATCCGGTCCGACAGATGTTCGGCCGGACCGATTCAGGGCAATCTTAAGTTCGACGGCAGTCAGCGGGCTGTTATAATCGGCAGCGGAAAACGGTCCAAAGGAAACCTTGGACCGTTCAAGCCGCGGCTGTACCTGCCGGAACGAAGCAGCGTAATTGCGGCTGCTGGACACCGAAGAAAATGCGGCGCCCAGACAGTCAGCAATACCCTGAGCGTCAGCAACCGTTCCCCCACCACTCTCAAGAATGGAGATTTCCCCAGAAGGGTACTTACCCCGAATCATGCGGATCCTGTCCCAAACGATCTTAGAGCTGGTAGTGGTGTTAATCCCGGATACGTATCGTATCCAAGATTCCCGTTGGCTACGACGACGTACCAAACGCGCGTAAGATTTGGCTCTCTTGAAAGCAAGTAGGTTCGCGTCGGTGGGGTACCGACGAAACCTACCCCAAGCCCGATGTTGGGCCTGACGAGCTGCCTTGCAAGTGGAATTCCACCAAGGTCGCGGACAACGTGCAAGATTAGTCGAAGACTTAGGGATGGTAAAGTCTGCCGCATGCACAATACAATCCGTAACCGCCGCAACAGCATCATCGATCGTACCCGAGGTCACCATGGCTGGAGTAATGGTCGCTGAAGCCGTGAATGAGTCCCACTTGGCGCGATCGATAGCCCATCTAGCAGGGCGAGCAGGATGACGGTACCCGGCACCTGCTAGACGGAGAAAGATGGGAAAGTGATCACTGCAAAGGGGATCATCAGACACGCTCCAGGACCAGTCAGGATAGAAGGATGGCGAACTCAAGGACAGATCAATGGCTGAGTACGAGCGGGTGGGTTCATGAAAGTAAGTGACTGCTCCGGTGTTGTGGAGACAGAGGGACGTGTTGGAGAGAAGGGACTCAACAACACGGCCCCTGGAGTCACGAGTGGCAGAACCCCACAACGGACTGTGTGCATTGAAATCTCCTAAGATGAAGAAAGGAGGCGGCAGCTGGTCAACTAAATCTTCCAGATCCGAAAGGCTTACAGCTTCAGTTGGTGGTATGTAGATGGAACACACCGTGAGCAGAGTGTTCACAGATAGTCGCACTGCCACCGCCTGCAAAGTCGTCCGAAGGGCAACCGCAGTGACAGGGACACCATGAGGAACAACGACGGCCACTCCCCCGCAGGCAATTACGCCGTCCTGGTGATCTGTGCGGAAAAAGAATGTCTCCGCAGCGAAGGAGTGTCCGTCATGCGAAGCTTTGTCTCTGAAAAACGAAATGAAAGAAAGGAAAAGACAGACGACTAGAAGGTCTCAGTGTCGTCCATCACCTCCAACCCATCGGCAGTGTCTGGAGGTAACACAGGGCTGTTTTTACCCCCCTGTGTTGAGAGGCTGTTTTTGCTTGCTCTGTTTCGGGGATGATGAGCCGGGTTTCACCTTTTCTGGCTTCTTCTTTGCAGTGCCCTGGGTCCCTGTGCTGGTAGATGTTTTCGGCGAAGAAGGTTTAGGCGACAATGTAGATGTCGCCTTGGATGCAATGCGGCGAGACTGCAGTGCTTCCATTCCAGCAGCGACGATGTCCTCAAAATCATAAGGACAACGCGCCGGGATGGTCGCCTCAGTCTGAACCGCAACAGTAGCCTTCTGCACCACAACCGAGGCATAGGAGCGTCGGCCGGAAGGAAGAGGAGCAATCCGCCGCCTGGCCTCAGGGTAGGACAGATGTTCAGTGGTCTTCAGGCGCTGGATAGCCTGCTCCTCGATCCACTTGGGACACTGCTTAGAAGACGCAGAGTGGGAACCCTCACAATTCACACAGTGATCCACCTCAGCGGAGCAGTCCGCCAAAGAGTGTTCAGTTGAACCACAGCGCCCACACTTTGCTACATTACGGCAAGACTGCTGGGAGTGACCGTAATGCTGGCACTTGAAACATCTCAGGGGGTTCGGGATGTAGGGCCGAACATCGAGACGCAAGTACCCCGCCTTGATGGAAGTTGGCAGGGTAGGTGAGTCAAAGGTCAGGACGATGTTCCGGGAGGGAATAGACTTCCCATCCCGCCTGAAAAGGATACGCCGAACCCCAGTGACATGTTGGTCCCCAAGTTCAACCAACAATTCCTCATCACTGCATTCGAGCAGGTCGCGGGAGTTGACCACACCGCGAGAGGAATTGAGGTATCCATGGGGTGAGATCTGCACAGGAATGTCCAGCAGAACGGTCGTCTCCAGCAGGGTGGCACTGTGACGTGGATGAGATGTCTCCACAAGAAGATCCCCTAACGGGAGCTTCTTAACACTCTTTGGAGAGCCCGCAACAGCCTGAAGAGCCTTATTAATCCAGAAAGGACTCTTCGAACTGAGAGACTGAGCCGGATCAACTGAGTGAATCAGAAGAAACAGAGCATTGCAGTTTGCACTTAGAAGTTTCTTAGTGGAGGAGGGTGTCCCGTCCTCCACACGGCGCTTCAAATTTACAGCGTGGGAAAACCTTTGTGTTGCCATGAGGGAGAAAAAAGATTCGTCCGCCAACCTCCCCACCCACTACCGAGCCCAACGAGGGAGAACCGGAGGTCCGCAAGCCCAAGAGGACGCAGGACAAGGCTCTAGGGATAGTCAGCGGATATAGCAAGTTGGTAGGGCAGACACACGCTCAGCGTGCACCCAGACTTTCCCATGCCCGGAGAACACCCCTTTGGCATGCCCACCCTACCCCCAACTCACCCAGCCGAACAGAACGACAAGCCGCTAGAAGACCGGACGCAACTCGGCCACAGACTTCCTGACCAGGAGTGGGTTAGCTCCCAGCCTCCCGTTTAGGGTGAAGCAGAGGGCAAAGAGGAGTGTTGGCATCTGGAGACACTACAACCCGGCCCCCAAATACCTCAGCCTCCAGCATCCTCATTTCCACCTGTACGGGTCACCGCACACGGCAAACATGCAGGTAGGTCTAAGCTAACCAGCTCCGGAAAAACAGAAAATGTAACATAAAAGAGAAAAGACAGGGAAGAGAACGAGGAACAAAACCCGGAGCTGGCGCCTCATCACAACCTCAGCAGCCTACAACTGAGGCGGGTACATGTCAATATATGAACTGAAGACGAAAAAAGGAAAACAATAAGAGAAAATCGGCTCGGGCCGTGGGGACGCCATCCTCCATCAGCTGGATGAACAGCTGTCCCTTCGGTGATGTTATCGTTCCAGAGTAAACGAAAGGTAGTACGTCACAAGGTGAGCTCGGGCCGTGTGGGCGCCGCTCCCCAAATAACTGGAAAACCAGTTATCCCCGTGCGGGGTCACCACGAAGCACAAAACATCTGTTCAGCCAGCGAAGATACTGTGGATTTTGAAAGCCATTTGGTGCGTGTGTCTTTAGTCACTCAATATGCACATTAAAAAGGTCTGTAACAGAACTAAAGATGCTGTTATATTTAGAATAACTTTCACTTATTTCCAGCAACAAGAACAGAAGCCATATATAAGATGTTTTCAATTGAAAAACGAGGTGCTTGCTTCTAACGAAAAAAAAAAAAAATCTGTTCGTATACAGCCTCTTAGTTACTTGTTGATGTCCCTGCATTATAACACGACACATTGAGTGGTGTTATAATGCAGGAGCATAAAAAAGAAAAGAAAAAGCTGTACGAAAGAAGTAGCGTGAATTCAAGGAAAATTCCTGAAAATAAAGTGCGAAGTTGTCAGGTGTCAGACTTTCAACGAAATTTCCGTTTTGAAAATGTATCAGTATTTTGATAGATATTTCCGTTGTCACTAATTACGCTCTCCTTCCCTTTCCTTTTTTTTTTTTTTTTTTTTTTTTTTTGTCAGAAAAGTCAGTGTTGGGTTTGTTTGTTTGTTTTTTCATACAGAAATTCCAAAAATTTGGATTTTGACTTTCCTTTTTTTTTCCTTGACGCACGAAGGGGAATAATTTATCCCCCTCCCCCTTTTCTAGCACGTCCTTTGTAAAAAAAAGATCGTGCTTATTGTTATCGGTTTGTCCGTCCATCCGTCTGTACCCACGATATCTCTGCAACTATTAGTCCGATTTGAAAAATTCTTTTTGCATTGGGAAGCTTGAAATATGCCAATGATGATCCTTTATTTCGTTTTTTTTTTTTTTTTTACGATGTACAATTTCGCCGCTAGAGGGCGTAAATGCAGATGATGTCGAATTCAAAAATACGTTTTATTCCGCATATTTGCTTCTGAACATCCGATTGAAAAAATATTTTATCTTTCGATTCCATTTATGTCGAAGAGTATTTTAGGTATAGTTACTTTTTCAAATTACGTATAGATTTTCCGCTAGGGGCCGTAAAAGTAAATTTACATTTTCCCCGATAACTCTTCTTCTAAAACTCCGATTTGAAATTTTTTTTTCTTCAGCGGATACATTTCTTGATGCAAAATCTTTTGCATATAATTTTAAATTTCTGGTAAAGAATACTTTGGCCACCAGGGGGCGTAAGTGTAAATTTTTGCTGCTGATGTATTTGCCATAAAATCTGAGCTAAAGTGTCGATTGAAAGAAATTCTTTCGTGGGCTGATGCCCCTCACATCGATAAACCTTTTTGGAATATTTTTTTCCTAAATATTCCACAGTTTCTCCGCCAGGGGGCGTAGATGTACATCTTATTTTTGTCAATATCTCTACTTCTAGGAGTCCGATTTGAACATTTCTTTCTTTGTTGGATAGTGTCTTCCGTGTGACATGTTTTTTATATAATTTCAAAATTTTCATGTAATTCATAAAGTTTCCGCTAGGGAGCGCAGCGGTAAATTGCGTTTCCCCATATATCTCTGCTTCTAAATCTCCGATTTGAAAAATTCTTTCTGCACCGGATACAGCTCCTGATGGGAAATCGTTTGCACGTAATTTCTAATTTTTGTGAAAAAATGGTTTGGCCACCAGGGAACGTAAATCTTAATTTCCGCTTCTGGTGTATTTGCAGCAAAATATGAGCTTCTAAATTCTCGATTGAAAAAAACGTCGTTTGTTGACCGATACTACTCATGTCGACAAACCTTTTCTTCTTAAAATAGTGTATGGTTTCTACGCCAGGGGGCGTAGAAGTATATCTTATTTTTGTCAATATCTCTACTTCTAGGAGTACGATTTAAAAAATTCCTGCTTTGTTGAATAGTGTTTCCAGTGTGACATGTGTTTCATATAATTTCAAAATTTTCAAGTAACTCAGACTTTCCACTAGGAGGCGTAAATGTAAATTGCGTTTCCCTCTATACCTCTGCTTCTAAATCTCTTATTTAAAAAATTCTTTCTGCAACGGATACAGCTCCTGATGGCAAATCGTTTGCACATAATTTCTAATTTTTGTAAAAACATGGTTTGGCCATCAGGTGGCGTAAGTCTTTACTTCCGCTTCTGATGTATTTGCAGCAAAACATGAGCTTCTAAAAATCTCGATTCAAAAAGGTCGCTTGTTGTCAGATACTACTCATGTCGACAAACCTTTTAGGAACATTTTCTTCTTGAAATAATACATGGTTTCTACGCCAGGGGGCGTAGAGGTATATCTTATTTTTGTCAGTATCTCTGCTTCTAGGAGTCAGATTTGAAAAATTCCTTCTCTGTTGGATAGTGTTTCCGATGCGACATGTTTTTCCTATAAATTAAAAATTTACAAGTAAATCATAGACTTTGCGCGCTAGGGGGCACAAAGGTAAATTGCGTTTTCTGCGTTATTTTTGCTCCTAAAGCTCAGATTTTAAAAATTCTTCCTGTATCGCATACAAGACCTGATGGAAAATATTTTTCACATAATGTCTAATGTTTGGTAAAGAATGGTTTGGCCACCAAGGGTCATAAGTGTTAATTTCTGCTTCTGATGTATTTGTAGCAAAATCTGGGCTCCTGAAAACTCGACTAATTTTTTTTTTCTTGGACCGATACCGCTTATATGGATAAACCTTTTGAGAATACTTTCTTCCTAAAATAATGCATGGTTTTCCCACCAGGGGACTTAAAGTCATCTTATTTTTGTCGATATCTCTGTTTCTAAGAGTCCGATTTGAAACATTCTTTCGGTGTTGGAGAGCGTTTCCGGTGCGAAATGTTTCTCATATAAATTCATGTTTTTCTTAACGCACAAGTCGACAACCAGAGGGCGTAAGCTCACGATTCCGTTTACAGCAATATCTGAAAGATTAAAAACCCGATTGAAAAACTTTTCTTTCTTTCGTCAGATCTGTTGTTTTCCATACCGGTTCCATTGACTTTGAATAGCTTTGATAAATTTAATTGCGTCAGAACTGATTCAAAAGACGTGCTTATTACACCCGAAAATTCGGTGTCATCTTTCTTGTTACGCTTTCCAACCGTAGGTTGAAGAAGCGTATATGCTAAAGCTTTGTCTGTCCGTCTGTCTGTCTGTCTGTCGGCACGATAACTCGCGTAAAAATGGTTCGATGTCGATCAAATTTTTATATTTGGTAGGGGACCACCTGGGAAGGAACCCTATTCAAAATGGGTGAAGTGGGGTCAAAGGTCAGGACATAGGAGCGGGATGCATTCCATCGCTTTTATGCGTTATAACTTGCGTAAATATGGTTCGATTTCGATGAAATTGTAGTATGTCGTAGGGGATCACTGGGAATGAACCCTATTGAAAATGGGTGAAGTGGGGTCAAAGGTCAGGATATAGGATCGGGATCCATTCCATCGCCCATATCCCATACTATTAAAGCAGCACTTCTTGTATGTTTATAAACTTTATTTTGAAAACGGCTCTAAGGATTTTGATGAAAGTCGTTAACCTACCGTTTTCTGGTACTAGAAATCGATTTAGCTTGATCTCGAATTTAGGAAAATTCGTTTAGTGAGTTAAATAACCACTCCGAATTACCACGTTTTTAGTGTCATGGCGTCGTCCCATTAATATTACACATGCTTAGAAGTCTTATGACGTCACAATCTCGCGATTGAGATGTGGGCGCGCGGTCACGCCATCTGTCTCATTACGTCACGCGTTGTGTATGAATCCTATTAAAGTTTTAAGACGTCACACTCTTGCGAGCAGATGGTCGCGATTCTCATCTGCTTCATTGCGTCACGCGTTGTGTGCGTATGTCCGTCCGCACGATAACTCGCGTAAAAATCGTTCGATTTCGATGAAATTTTAGTATGTGGTCGGGGAACACCTGGGAAGGAACCCTAATGAAAGTGAACGAAATTGGGTTAAAGGTCAGGACATAGGAGCGGGATCCATTCCACTGCTCTTATGTGTCATAACTAACGTAAAAAGGGTTCGATTTCGATGAAATTTTAGTATGTGGTAGGGGACTACTGGGAGCAAACCCTATTGAAAATGGGCGAAATGGGGTCAAAGGTCAGGACATAGAAGCGGAATCATTTCCATCGCCATTATGAGTCATAACTTACGTAAAAATGCTTCGATTTGGATGAAATGTTAGTGTTGTAGAGGCCTGCCTGGGGAAGAATCCTATTGAAAAAGGACAAAATGGGGTCAAAGGTTAGGACACAAGAGCGGGATCTATTCCATAGCCCTACGTAAAAATGCTTCGATTGCGACAAAACTTCATGTTATTTCGGAGGTATACTGAACCGGTTCTGTTGAATATAATCGAAATGGGATCAAAGGTCAGGGCACAGGACCGAGATTTATTCCACAGCCATTATCCTCATAACTTGAGTAATGATTTCTGGTATGTTGGAAAGCGTATTATAATCAATGCATTGCATGATTTCACTAACTTGTTACCCCTGGTGGATATCGAGCCCGGTACGGCTTAGATTGCAGTGAAGCGCGATATCGACTGACCTATAAAAGACACCACTTGATCACGTTTAAGATAGATACGAAAAACACTCCAACTGCTAGATGATGAAATGTTTTTCACTATTAATGAGGGTTAATTAGTAATTTTATTTTCTGTAAAACCTTATTGTTTTTCTGTGTAGGTTTGTAATAATTCTACTTTTTTCTGTAGCAGAATTTAGCACAAATTACACTTTTTTTTTTTCGTTGTGATTGTTCGGAGCAGCAGAAAAGCAGAAAGTTTTGGAATTCGAGATTTATTTAAGACTGACAATGACTTTCAATTATGTTTAAGAAAATGTGAAATGTAGTACTTCATAGTATTATTTAAATAAAACACTAATCAATTTATTCTTGATAGCTGCTTTGTGTTAAGGGGTGCACAGACTGTGACACAGCATAATACAATCACCCGTACGATACTTTAATTACCTGTTTTCTTACGGCTGGTGATCCAACTAGAGGAGGGGGGGAAGGAATATTCATTTACACAATAACCTAAATATCATGCGATATGCTATCCACAATATTTGACTTCGCTATAGAATTTCAAAATCAGGTCCGTCAACAGATGATTGAAATTTAACAATTAATCAAACCTCAAAAAATTCCGCGAACACTCCTGTTACCGGAAATTCTCTGAAAGGTTTCTGAAAATAAAGAATTTTCCATTAACACCTCGGCAATTTTCTGTTATTAACCAAAGAAAGATGAACAGGAGTATTTCTGTCAATTTACGTATGGAAAATCCGTGAAATTCGGGGGTTTTTTTCGTCTTTTCACGGAAAAGATTGAAGCAGCAATATGATTCGTTAATTAACGAAAGACGTCACTGAAACTGGCTCGTGAGGCAATCAGAAGATATACTAGTTAGTAGCGTACCAAAGGACAGTGCCGATTTCTGTAACCTTTTGGTTCGAGCTTGGAGTCCTATAACCAAACATGGTTATAGGGTGACTTCCCACTTTTACTCCTTCAGCAAAGCTGTCATCACCTTTCCCATGTGTGGTCTTGCATTGTCGTGCAGAATGAGAGGCCCATCTCTAGAACAAGTTAGGTCGGTTGCTGTTCATTTTTCTGCGCAAGTTTTGCAGGAAGTCATAGTAATAGGCTGCTGTGACACTTGATCCAGATGGTACTATATCTGTCATGACGCCCTAGGTGAACATATGCAAAGATTATCATTTGCTTGACCTTCAAATTCTGTCCGTCGGATTTTATTTTGGGGAGGGATGGGGGGTCGTGGAAAACATTGACTTCACTCACTCGACTGCGATTTCAACTCACGTTCAAAGTCCTTAACCCACGTTTCATCAATAGCAACAATTCTTAACAGGATGCAGTCACCTTCAGCGACAAATCTTTGCTTCTGCAATGTTGCATTCCCTACACGAGCCTGGCAGTCTTGAGGGGCCCATATGGCCGAAGTTTTTCTTTTCTGCAAAACGTTCGTTAAAATACGGAATACTGATGTTGCGGATATTCCTGTAGATTCTGCAATTTCCTCACATGTTGCCCGACGGTCTAATTCGACACAAGTTTCACGCTTCGCTCATCCGTTTCAGTTTTCAGACTCCCTGACTTCGGGTGGTTGTTTACGCTTACAAGCCCTCCACGAAAGAGAGTAGCCCAGCGGGAAACTGTACTCCGGTCTACTGTTTCATCACCACATGCCTCACGCAAAGCACTGTGAATGTCTGTTGGATTTCTGCCACGTAAAGTTTCAATCTTGATGTACAATCGTTGATCTTCACGCGTCACAGTACCTGAGGCGTCTTCGAGGAACATTTCTAACCCTCGTCACAATACATAACGCCACGCACTGCGGGAGTAATGAGATCACGTGCCGCTTCCTCAAGTCGCACACTACAACTGATGCAACCATTGTTGAGATTGCATCAACTCTGCGGCGTTGCCACATCGTGCATTTCATATGAAATGAATTCCGTATAATACAAAGACCGTTCCATAAAAACTGGGAGTATTTTTTTTTTTGAGTTGGCAACAGTACGATGGGGGAAAATAACCACGCAGACGACTAACTGAATTAAGGAAGTATCTATGGCAACAGTTATTAGCCGTGGCAGACGATTCTGGTTTTGTTATTGCGCAGTTGTTTAAGGTACGTCTGCATTTTTCCATACAGCTATGGAGGTGAGTGATTCAGAGTTAAAAAGTGAAATGCGTTGTACGATAAAATTTTGCAATCATTTTGGGTAAAACGGCTCTAGAAACAGTTGATTTAATGAAAAAAGCTTACAAAGATAAATTTTTGGGTGAATCAACGAATTTTAGATGGCACCATGATTTCAAAAAAGGGAGTTTGTCGAAAGAACTCGCTCCTAGGCCTGGTCGACCTGAAAGTGTTGTTAACGTAGCGTATTGTTAACACTGTTTGAGCAATCCTGCAAGAAGATCGATGAATGACGCGTGAAGACATAGCGGCGGCGTCAACTAATATTTCAAAAACATCGGCATTCCGCATTCTACGAGACAAATCACTGTTGCATCGTATGTGTTCCAGATGGTACCTCATCACCTGACGACAGAACAATTGTTAGCCAGAGTTCAGGTGTGTCATGAGTGGAAGCAAATGATTGCAAAGGATACAGACTTTCTAAACACTGTAACAACTGCCGATGAAACATTGGTCCCCTATTTCGACCCCCTTACAAAGCGCGCAACGAATGTCTGGAAACACACAGGCTCCCCTCCTTCGAAAAAAAGTCTGCCAAACCAAACCAGCTGGGAAGGTGAAGATGATAATTTTCTTTGATCATAAAAGGTGTAGTCTACCAGCATGCCGTTCCTCCACAAATTACTGTCAATGCTGAGTATTACATTTCAGTCTTGAAGCATCTGCGACGACGCATATCGATTAATCGACCGGAACTGGTGGGCAAGTGAACCCTACAGCATGATAACGCCCGCGTACATGTGGCTGCTTGTGTTCAACAATTTCTTACCAAATGCAATATTGAAATCACGCCACAGCCTACCAACAGTCCTGACCTCGCCCCGTGCGATTTCTGGTTGTTTCGAACACTGAAGGAGAAGTTCCGTGGAGCAACATTCAACACAGATGCTGACACTATTCAAGCTGCTCTAAAGCAGCTTCCACAAAATGCCTTTGCCACATGCTTTGAAAAGTGGACTGAACGATAGGACCGTTGCATATCATCCGAGGGAAGATACTTTGAGAAAGAATAACATATATTTTGTTGTACCTATATATTTCTTCATTTTGTGTGATTTAACTCTCGGTTTTTATGGAACGGCCGTTGTAAATTGCCATTTCAGTGCATATCCGATAGCAAGGAACACGGAAACACACCGTCATGCCGCGATATTTGCAGATGGCGCAGTACCTTTTACAAAGCTTTCGAAGATAAGATGTTTATGTACGGGTGATGTGTATTCTATTGCAACTGCACTCCGCTGATCTTTCAACTAATGCGTTTCCACTTAAACGTACAATCATGCTGTAGTCATCGATTCCACCAGCCAAGCGTCATAAAATTTCCGAAAATAAGTAAGATCCTGAAACTAGTGCGAGTATCTCCAAAATCCCAGATCCTGGCATTATCAGTACTGCCAAATAATTTATAGAGTGCGCATATAAGACGACATGGGAAAAAATATATCTGCAATTGAGTTTATCAAAATCCTATTTGATATCCGTATAGCTTAAGTGCACGACAGCCTGCTACACTAAGTATCTGCATTCACATCCTCTAAAGAAGATGTGATATGTGACGATATAATTTAGAATTTAGTAGCTACTGGAGCGCTTGTATGTGGTTTAACGAGCTTCATCAGCACAAACCTGTTGGAAGCAGAGATGGAAACAGGTCAAAAATTTTGGACCCGGACTCGGCTCGGACCCAGCTGTCACATAATTGGACCCGACCCAGACCTGATCCGGACAAATCTGCTTTGAACTACAAATTCGAATATCATCATCATCACTGTCAAAATATTATCAAGCCACTGCTGGATGAAGGTCTCCCCAAGTTTCTTCCACAACGGACTGTCTTGGGCCAGTCTCCTCCATCCACATATCTCCCACGTGGTCTTCTTCTGGGTCTTTTCCTGTCCCTTGGAATCCAGTCTAAAATTTCGGTTGTTCATCGGTGGTCCGCTAAGTTTTTTCAACAACGGACTGTCTTGGGCCAGTCTCCTTCATCCACCCATCTCTCACGTGGTCTTCTGGGTTTTTTCCTGTCCCTTGGAATCCAGTCTAAAATTTCGGTTGTTAATCGGTGGTCCATTAAGTTTCTTCTACAACGGGCTGTCTTGGGCCAGTTTCCTCTATCCACCCATCTCTTACGTGGTCTTCTTCTGGGTCTTTTCCTGTCCCTTGGAATCCAGTCTAAAATTTCGGTTGTTCATCGGTGGTCCGCTAAGTTTCTTCTACAACGGACTGTCTTGGGCCAGTCACCTCCATCCACCCATCTCCCACGTGGTCTTCTTCTGGGTCTTTTCCTGTCCCTTGGAATCCAGTCTAAAATTTCGGTTGTTCATCGGTGGTCCATTAAGTTTCTTCTACAACATGCTGTCTTGGGCCAGTTTCCTCTATCCACCCATCACTTACGTGGTCTTCTTCTGGGTCTTTTCCTGTCCCTTGGAATCCAGTCTAAAATTTCGGTTGTTCATCGGTGGTCCGCTAAGTTTCTTCTACAACGGACTGTCTTGGGCCAGTCTCCTCCATTCACCCATCTCTCACGTGGTCTTCTTCAGGGTCTTTTCCTGTTCCTTGGAATCCAGTCTATAATTTCGGTTGTTCATCGGTGGTCCGTTAAGTTTCTTCAATAACGGACTGTCTTGGGCCAGTCTCCTTCATCCACCCATCTCTCACGTGGTCTTCTTCTGGGTCTTTTCCTGTCCCTTGGAATCCAGTCTAAAATTTCGGTTGTTCATCTGTGGTCCGTTCTCCTGGAAATATTTCCAGCCCATTGCCATTTCAGGGAGTTTATTATGATCCACTGTTCCCTTTGTCCGCATTCACTTCGTCCTCAGAATGTATGAAATACCGTGGAAATTTTCTGTTTTGGTGCAATTTTTGTGTGCTTTTACTCAGGCGCAAAATACAGGGTGATTCATAAAGAAGAGTACAGCTTCAACGCACTATAAAACAAGAACAATGTAAGATATTTTATGTTACCCGTAACAGAATTGTAGGGGAATGTTTCAAGATTTTTTAGGGACAGTCACAGATGTTCTATGTGTGTACCCTTAGTCACACGACACACATCGAGCAGGTAATACATTTCCGTTTCGAGTTTCTCTAAAACAGTTACAGTTGAAGACACTGGCCACAACTGCAAACCGTTAGGCAGATGTACTCATAAAGTTTGTGCCCCGCTACCAAGGGACACAAACTTCCCTTCCTGTTGATCTAGCGGAGCTGAAGCAGCGTATCACAGCCACTATCACTACACTTTATTCAGATATCTTACCTCGCGTTTGGGCGGAAAAGGATTACCGGCTCGATGTGTGTCGTGTGACTAAGGGTGCACACATAGAACATCTGTGACTGTCTCTAAAAAAACTTGAAACATTCCCCCACAATTCTGTTACAGGTAATATAAAATATCTTACATTGTTCTTGTTTTATAGTGCGTTGAAACTGTATACTTCTTTATGAATAACCCTGTATTCATTTTAGGTCCCGGCACCTTTTTCAGCTCATAAACCGCCATGGTCATATTGTTGACGTTTATATAACCAGTAAAAGTTCATATTGTTGCACTTTTACGCGGTCACAAAACATGAAAAAAAAAAAAAAAAAAAAAAAAAAAAAGCTTTGAGTGCCTTGTGATACCCCATTTGTAGTAAATTTTATTAAGTGCGATAATAAAATGTGTTAAGTATTAATTGAGCAATATTACATTTTATTCGCAAAATCAGATTTGTAAAAAGTTTATTCCAATGGTCAAAAATATGTTGGATTAAAGAGGAAAATTTTAGACTCCCTTTCTCCTTCACGTAAAAATCTCTCACACGGCAAATTCACAGTAAATATGAATCTAAACTTTTTTCATCATAATACTTTCATTGTGCTTTTTCTCACGTTAAATAGCTACGACACATATAGAGAGCATTGTAAGTTCATTCGTATGAAAATTAGTAATTCCGTTTATTTTAGAAAAGTTAGTTTCGGGATTTTAGACAGAAATTTCGCAAAAACTTCGATTTTGAATATTTTAGCCTCTTTTTACCAAACATTGTTTTTGCTGCCGTAGGAAGGAAATGAATACTTTCCCTTTGTACTTAGTGGGTGGAGTTCGAACCGGGTGAGCCCTCAACAATAGCTAAGCTCGCTACCGATTGCCTCATAAAAACACTTAACACGTGGTCACGTATAAAATACAAATGATGATGACTCTAATCACTCGATGAAGAAATGTTTTTCGTGCGGATAAATCAGCTATTTTTTGTAGAAGCTTATAATTTTTCTGAGAATAGATTTATAATAATTTTATTTTTTCTATGAGCACAAATTGCATTTTTTTTTTCGTTATGTTTTGAAGCAACAGAATACTTTGGAACTGGAGATCTTTTTAAACTGACAATGACTATAAACCCACGTCCGTCCCCAATCTTAGGCTCCGCAGCTCTTTCTGTCCCGCAGAATACAAAACCGCTATCTTCCGTTCTCGAATTTAAAGAGCCTTCGCAGTTTCTTCTGATACCCATTCTAGACACAACACGAAATTGAAAGCGTCATAAAAGTTAGCCACTGATGCAGGATATTCAGTGAATCAGATACGTAGCTTTATCCAAAAAGCCAGAGCCAAGCATTCCAACCTTCCTGTGCCGCAGCTACGTTATTTAGGATCAATTCCCTACATACCAAGTGTGTATTACAAACTCAAAAACACCCTCAAGAAGATGAACTACGGCGTCGGCATAAGGCCTCCTGCGTCTTTATATACCATACTAAAGAAAAATAGTGATAAACCACCTCTCTCCTGCGAAGCAGGCGTTTATGCGATTCCCCCTACAGTATCCGAACGGCTCTAAACGATACTACATTGGAATGACCAAGCGTTCGTTTGGAATCAGAGTCAACGAACATAAAAGGGACACAAAACATGGTAAAGTAGCCACGGCACTATCCAGATTCAAGTTCGCTACTCCTATGTGGGATGATATAAAGAAATTAGCTAGCTATTCTACCCCTAAATGTACAGCCATTCGGGAAACCTTAGAGATCATTACCAGCAGCGATGCTTGCAATGATTGTGTCTCACTCGAGTTGCCACGAATTTGGAACCAATTTTTCAAGTAACGCCTTTTCTCTACTAAGATTCAGCGTGCAACCAACGGGATGCCTCGTATCTTTAAAGGAATAAAGCATCTATTTATTGGCAAGTTCCCGCGTTCAAATTGTTAAGCGTTCTATTTTTCAGTTTGCAATTTCTGTCTAACTTCCTTGAAAAAGCCATCTGGTTGATGTGCGAAAGCTTGGAAACGCTTATGTGTTTATTTCCTACGCCAATAAATCGGATCACTAGTATTACTGACAATGACTTCAATTATGTGTAAGAAAAAGTGAAATGTGCTGCATCATAGTATTATTTCATGAAAACCTTAAATATAAAATTTACTCTTGATAGCTATAGCAGCTTTTGTCTTACGAGGTCCACAGACTGATACATACATAGATATCATACAATCATGCGTACGGTAATTTAAGAACGCGTTTCTTACGATAACATCATTTACAATAGCTGGTGAAAAAAAAATGAGGGAGAGGGGAATAATTATTCTCTGGCACAATAACCGAAATTTCATGGGATATATGGCTAAGTACAATTTCCGATCTCGTTATAAAACTTCAAAATCATATCCATGGACAAACGATTAAAATTTAACAGTTAATCAAACCTCAAGTATACCGCGAATTTATGCTATTGTCGTAAATTTTTCGTCATGTGAATAGGGGAAAAGTGAGAACAGAGTTTTTCCGTTAACATACGAAAGGAATTGCGGAAAGGTTTCTGAAAATTCAGAATTTTCTGGGAGCACGAAAAATCCGCGACTTTTCCTGTCATTTCGCGGAAAAAGTTGAATCAGGAATACGCTTCGTTAAATCATGAAAGAAATCGCGGAATGTGGCTCGTGAATTTCAGGAGGTGGGTGAACAATTTCCATATCTGGAGTAGAAGCGCTGAAAAAGGAACGCGATATAGGTTCGATCACGCTGCCTTCCACTCATGCGTGGCGCGCCATATGCACCTCAAATGAATACTAATGCATATCGTCCTAACGAATGAAGGACATTCTGTACTTACCGGTGCCATTCGCAACTCTCCAAGTGACTTTTCTCATGTTAAACGCACAGCATACCACAAATCAAAGCTCGATCTTCTAGGTTGCAAATAAAAGATTTTGTATCACTTCGGAAGAGATGGAAGTTCTAAACTGAATCAGCCGCTGGTTGATATGTTGACGCAGGTGACTTCATTCTCAAACAACTGATAACTACCAACACAGCGCGTACCCTGCGCGCTATAGTTACTATCAGCAAGAACACAAGCAGATACTACACACCCGTCAGAGTTATTCACAGGAAAGAACATTTGACAGAGCTTAAAACTATTCGTTGTTGGAAACCTTTTTGTTTGTTTATTTTCTGCAAGCTGAGTGGTCAGAAGCCCGGGCTTTTGGCTTATCGTCCGAGCTGGCACGTGTAGTCTGTTTGAGTCCGATGGCGCTTCCCTGAAACCAGTGACCTTGAATCAGGGCGACTTTTGGTAGCCTTACAAGCTCACTGGGCGTTGTTACACCCAAAACGAACAAAAAAAATTGACTACACTGTAAAAAAAAAAAAAAAAAAAAAATCTGAACTTCACGAGACACTTTCCGTTATTCCTTTCGGGAATTAACGAAGGATATGTCTGATACAGTCTTTTCCATGAAAGAAACCTGAATTTTAGGGATTTTTCGTACGCCAGGAAAATTCTGAATTTCCAGAAACCTTTCCACAATTATTTTCCTATATTAACGGTAAAACTCCGTTTTCACTTCTTCCGTATCCATATGACGAAATATTTCCAGTAACAGGAGCGATTCGTGGGAATACTTAAATTTTGATTAACTGCTAAATTTCAATCGTCATCCAAAGGATCTGATTTTAAAGCTTTGTAGCGAAATCAGATATTGTGGGTAGCAAATCGCATGAAATTTTGGTTAGTGTAGCACCGGATATTCCTTCTTTTCTTTCTTCCCCCATTTTGTGCTTCACTATGTTACCGTAAGAAACCGGGTACTTAAATATAGCGTACAGGGGATTGTAGGAAGCTCATACATGGCGCAAAAAATCACTCCTTGTGCGTGGCTTTTACGTCTTACGTGACTGTCCCAGAAGTTGGCGTCACCGAATCATTGCAGACCTCGCCATATTTTGAATGGAAGTGGTCTTTCGTTGGCTCCACAATTAGAAGACAAAATAAGCGCTGTTATGTTTTAACCAATAACGTTGTTTGGGGTGGAGATTAGTACGTAGGCGGAGTTTCCATAGCACAAATGCAGGGGTTCTCTGCTAATGTACACATTTTCTCTTCAAAAAATGAACGTACAGTAGGATTCAAGACGATTTATGGGAGACAAGATTCCAGTCTCACTTTTGGCGTCATTCATTTATTTCCATTTTGCCTAGATAATTCAAAAATATCAGACAAAAATTAGAGATTTCGTTTCTTCCAGACAGAAACATTGCTAAGGTTACGTATCACGCTATCTAGCGCCCAAATTGGAATACTTTCCAGTCAGATAAATTGAATTTTAAAAAATTTCTAACAATTTTTTCTGAATAATAACTGTGGCACATATTAGCCATAGGAGGTTTTTATTTCTGCTCAAAATATCAAACGCTACAAAGTAAGTCTTTGAGAAAATGTGTACAAAATAATTTACATTGCGGATATAGGATAGAATTTCTCTCACACTCATTCAAAGACAGCCTTAAGACAAAAGCTATTACCGATATCAAGAGTAAATTTTATATTTAACGGTTTTGTGAAATAATACTATAAAGCAGTTACTTTACCTTTTCTTAAAGATAATTGGAAGTCATTTGTCAGTTTAAAAAGATCTCAAGTTCCAGAGCATCCTGTTGCTTCGAAAAATCAAATGAAAAAAGTACGTAACTTTTAACAAGTCCTCCTACAGAAAAAAATAAAATCATTACAAACCTATTAAAAAAAAAATGACTAATTCACCCGCATTAATGGGGGGGGGGGGATCATCACGCAATTAGAGTTTTACCTTGAACGTGACTGACTTTTGAGTCTTCTGGCTCAGTGGTTTACACGCGCGGTTTCTGTTGAGCCAACCCAAACAACATCAGATCAAACCCCACCGCGGCGAAATGATTCTCTGGTGTGAGGGCTTAAAAATTTAGGGTCTTCCATTTTACAAAATTTCTGTCTAAATTTGAAACTGACTTTTCGGAAATAAACGGAATTACTAACTACGGAAAATCTGTGAAAATACTGTAGTTAAAAAAAAAACGGTAGCTATTAAAAATGGAAATTTCGTTAAAAGACGGGCACCTATCGACAGTTCTGCTAAATGTTATTATCGGGAATACCCCGTGAACTCACACCACTTATTTTTTGCAGTGTGGTCACATGAATTTTCCCATCTTTCAAATATGTCTATGTATACGTAACTTCGCCAAATATAGGCTAATAAACTCTTATTATGATCTCACTTATGTTATCTGTGCATGTCATCAACAACAGTGATAAATCCACAACTGAATGAAATCTCTCAAAATTCGGAAACGCTTGCGAAAGTGTGAAAAATACGATATAGGTGTTTTCACTGTTTTACAGTATCATTTGCTGCAAAGGATTAATGCTGTTAACAAATCACGGCAGGAAGTCTATGCAAACTTACGCACTGCTGAGAAGCTGACTGAATCTCTTGAAAGGTTGCTCGTAATGACTGTAGCTCTACAAGCAAGGCACTTACGAGGTGTGCCAAAAAAAAAAAATATTCAGACTGGTTTCATAAGTTCGAAATATTTTATTATTATTATTGAGGGGTTTAACGACCACCATGAGCAACTCATTGGGCTACAAGCAGTCGCCCGTCCCTAATTTAGGGCCACTGGTTCCAGGGAAGGGAGAAAGCCAGTGCCGTAAGACAAACACAACATCCATGCCTCACGAGAATTCGAACCCGGACCCATCTCTCGAACGAATGATCAGAAGCCATGTTTAGACCTCTGCGCTTACAGGGGCGGCAAGTTCGGAATCGCGCAACACAACAGGAAGCTGTTTGACACAGGTTGACCTTGGAATCTACTACGCATGTGCCGTAATGTCTCATCTGCTTGTCCAGTTTCTTTTTTTTTTTTTTTGGGGGGGGGGGGGTATATAGTAGTGTCTTGCTCGTAGGTATGTGAAGCAGGGTTAGAAACGGGTCAAAAATTCCGGACCCAGACCCGTAACTGACCAGTGACAAATCTGCTTTGAACTATAAATTTGAAACTTTAGAGCAAAACTGAAGACTAAGGAAAAACTTTAGAATTTAAAACGAAGGTTGCAAAATAACCTGAAAATCAAAACGTCAAAATTATATATGTATTTTTTTGCTTAGGTATCTTCTTTATAGAATTGAAACTTTATATATATATATATATATATATAAACGCAATATATATATTCATCACAATAACTGCCTGATATTTAATAACTGAAATCCTTTTGTAATAATAAAACTTGGTTACTTGCTCAATTTTAGTGCCATTTTTAGTGCCATTTTTTTAGTGCCACTATTTTGCGCAATTCAGAAGTAATGGCTGACTCTGACCATGGAGTATATTGGAATCATTATTTACGATTACACAAACGTATTTTTTCTAATGTATTTAGATTGTTCACTCTTTCCACGCTTTGATGGAGGTGCGCATACTTTCATATGGTCCGTTACATTTTTGGTTCCATAATCTTTTATTAACACCGTCCACATCGGTGGGCTTCCGCAAAAACGAGCTTCTCGCTCTTTGTTCGTTCGCGTGAAACATTGTGACTTTGCTATGTCAAGCCTATACTTATCTGGAAGGCATCAGAGATCAGATCATATGTAGAGGATTTTAGGAAGGGGGTGTCTGACTCCAGGTCTTAAAAAAACCCTTAGAAATAGGAAGCTAGGAGATTTGGGCTAGAGTGCCCGATGGGAAAGTGACACGGAAGCGAGGTAGAAAGGGGGACAAAAACGCCCTTATTTATTACCGGGGGTCAGTACCCGGGGTCTGACGGTTAAACATGTGTATCCGACGCACGGCGGATATTTAGTGGTTTGAGCGTTCGTTCCCTGCCCGGGATCGGACCTGAGGTTCCTCCGTGGCAGTCACGAACGTTGACCACTAGGTCACCCGAGGCCCTGAGTTTGCACATCTCTCCGCGGTGCGACTTATATAGCCACTGGCACAGAGCAGGAGACTCAGAGGTTAATCTTCCATAGAGATTCATGACAGCAATTTGACCCCGAAGATCTCAATAGAACAGCGCGCCAGTGGACGGACATGGAACTAAAACGTCGAACGGTAACCGCCTGCCTGTTTTTTGTTGTTGTTTTTAAGAGTTTACAAACTCAGATCAGATCATATGTAGAGGATTTTAGCAAGGGAGTGTCTGATCTCAGGTCTAAACAACCCTTAGAAATAGGAAGCTAGGAGATTTGAGCTAGAGTGCCCGATAGGAAAGTGACACGGAAGAGAGGTAGAAAGGGGGAGGAAGACCCTTATTTATTACAGGGGGATAAGTACCCGGGGTAAGGCGGATATTTAGCGGTTCGAGCGTTCGTACCTGCTTGGAATCCAACCTGAGTTTCTCCGTGGCAGTCACGAACGTTGACCACTAGGTCATCCACCGCCCGAGTTTACAACTAGAGAGTGACTTCATGAGAAGTGTTCTCATAGACATGTTGAGTTGTAGACTCGGGCTGGAGTTGAGTTTACAACTCTTTCTGCGGTGCTTTATATAGCCACTGGTACCGTATCACGTACGTGTCGGACGCTATCGTAGTTTCATGTTCGTCCTCTGTCTCCCTCCTCCTCTGTGGCCAATGGTACCGTATCACGTGACAGATATCGTAATTTCATGTCCGACCAAGCGAGAGTTGAACCTCTGTATCCTCTCCTCTGTGAACTTAACGTTACCTTTAAAGCTAAAAGAACAACTAATACACTATCTACCAACAAGTAATTGGACACCTGTGATAGCAAAGGAAAACGAAGTTTATTCACCTTCAGTAGTTGGTGGAGCCTCCACGAGCGGCGATTACAGCTGCGACCCTCCGGGGCATACTCTCAGCCAACGTTGTACGACGGCTAGCGGTATTTTCTTCCAGTCGGCTTGGAGAAGACATGTCAGTTCCTTCACCGACTTCGGACGGTGGGGGCACCCCTTAAGTCGACGTTCCGACTCGTCCCAGAGGTGCTCGATAAGGTTAAGGTCCGGGCTCTGCGCAGGCCAGTCCATTCTATTAACCCCATTGTCACCATACCAAGCCATGGTGGACCTCGCAACATTGTCATCCTGAAAGTAACATGGGTCCACCCCGTAAAACTGCCACAACGTAGGAAGCAAAAAACACTCACGAATGCCTGCTGAAGCTCCTCGCGAATGTGGCCCATCGATTTGGTGCGGTTCTTCCGAATTTCTCTGGCCAGCACCCGTCAGTCTCTCCCTGTTTCGTGGGTCTGCCGGGTCGGGGCAAATTCTGACAGTCACCTCTCATCTTCCACTTGCCAATCAAGTAGGCCACGGTCGATTTTGGGTACTTCAACTCGCTGGATATGTCACGTATGGATTGGCCATTTCTGAGATACCCGACGATTACACCTTTCTCGAAATCAGAGAGCTCCGAACTGCGTGGCATCTTGCATGCGACTGGTTGCGTTGTTGTTTACCACACAATATTTAACGGCGGAGGCCGTGACGTGTATCAGGACCGCAGATATCGTCGATTGCAGGGGTGTCCAATTACTTGTTGGTAAATAGTGTATATTTTGTTAGTTGTCTTCATGATTTACATAACCGGTGGGTGTGCGCGTTTTTTTTTTGTTCTTCAAGAGTAAGCGTTACTTTTTTTCCTGGTGCTTGCTGTAGTAAGCCCATATCTGGATGAATGAAGTAAATGGTTTGGATGTAAAATAATTGGACTCTATACTAGATGAAGTGACTTCTTGAGAAGTGTTCTCATAGAAGTGAGTCTCACGCAAAGTACCGGATAATCACATTCACTTCTTACTACGTGCCTGCAAGATTGCGAAATGGAACAACGACGTTCGATGGACATAAGCTCACATTTCATCCTGAATAGCCATGGCTATCATTTTTTTTTAATTATGCTCATTATAATATTTGTTTGTTTCTTTGCAGTTCATAATAAAATGGTTGTATTTTGTTTAGAAAAGGAAGCTGTCGATTAGCATTTGCCATTCTCTAATTAGAGGATTCTTATTAACAACAGAACGCCCACTTCCGGTTCTGCAATTTCAATGGAAATGTAATCAGCCTGTCTTCTCTTGACAAAACTTCAAACTACTAAATTTCATGCAAAGTGTCACGGATTTTGAATTACATCAAAAAATTAAGGATGAAAGAAAAATTTCACTCCGGAACGCCCACTTCTATGTCTCAACCATGCAATATCTAGTCAGCCCACTTGTCTTCGATAAACTTTCTTGGTTTAGGCAGGGGCTTCCCACATTAAAGACTGGATAAAGACAAGGATTACGGTGATTGAGTGGGATCAAGTCGTTTTTCTCGCAGGTGTAGATCCGTTAGGGTTAGATGCATCGGGTTTTTCAGTTTCTTTAAAAAAAAAAACTGATGAACTGCTTTATATGGAGACAAAGAAAACAACAATAAAGTACTGCGAACAGAATAGCTGCTCAAGCCATTCGACGAATCGTTTGCTTCATGCAAAAAAAACACTTCCTAAAAATTGAATTGCGTTTCAGCGAAACGGGTAAGTCAGTACTCACAAAAAATTTTCTTTTCTGCGCATAACGAAAACAGATTTCGCTATGGGCAGGCAAATGACAACACACACACACACACTGAATGAACCGCTGGAATGGAGGAAGTAACGACATCAAAAACTGGGGTTGGTTCTGGGAAAGGAGTAGCACCCCACTTCCACCACCGGATAAGACTGTTTTGCAATTCATCCGAATTAACTTCCGGGATAAAATAATAAAATAGTGAGTACTGGAGCGCTAACCACGTAGTCTGAACTATTTATTTTACAAGGAAGAGGTCCGCCGACCCCATGTCGTAGCGATGCTACCACATGGGGGATGAAGCCCCTAAATCGTGTCTGAATCTGAAGTCCTTCCCCCTATACTTTCCAAATTAGCTTTTCGTTAACGTTAAAAAATTTAATTAGTTGGAATTTAAAGCAATTATCAATCAACAAAAAAATAAACACAAAAAAGTCAATGGCAAATTTACATTTGACCATTATATACTACCGAGGGACGCGTAAGAAACCGTAGGTTCTTTTCAAGAGTTGGTAACACTTATACGCCTGGTGGATGTAAAGATCAATTCGATGCTCAGAGATTTTGGGGTCTTGTGCGCCGAATTTGGTGTTACAAGCAAGCCCGGAGCAAGCTTTTCATATCTGAGAGGGCGAGACATTAAGCTCCTTAGAGTTAAAAAAGTTTCCCATTTCCACTCAAATAGCACCAGCTTTTAACTTTCTCACGTCTCTGTTACAGGAAAGTATTATGATCATTTAAAACTGACACTGCCGGTTTTTTGAAATGATTTAATTATAAATGCGAAAACTAGGTAAATATCAAGTCAAACGTAAAAGTCATGTGAATGCCGACAACTCAGCAGAATGGAAAACCAACCAGAAGAGAACGACGAATCAGTGTCAGATAGTGAACGTAACAATATCCTGGAAGATGTTTTCGGGATAGGGCTTGGAAACATCCCGTTCAAGGTTAAACGTTCGGATGCATGGGCGCATCCGAACGTTTCTTAATTGCTCTCCCCTGGACCCTGGACATCAGATAATGCTCTTTCAGTTTTTGAACGATACTATAGATATTTTTTGTAACACGCAGCGCTGATTTTTCTGTGGAATTTCTGGATGCCTTTTTGTACGGCGTAAAAATTGGAAAACCGTTCGGAATTTCTAGTAGAAAGTAATAATGAAATTTCACGTTGGAGAACAGCATACATACGTACCAGTATGGAAAAGTAGGAAAGGCCAAAAAATGAAATATATCTCGGATCATTGGACCAGCCAAGAATTCGAAACGTTGACATTACCTGAAAACTTCGCATCAGATATTTATTACTGGACAAAGATCTTTCGAAATTTTCCCCAGAAATCTGTCTTGAGAGGGTTTTTTTTTCATTCTTGATGAACAATTAAATGATCGCTGGAGTTTCGTGTTGCATAAGACCAAAGTGGCAGAAAGGACCAAAAGAACGACAAAGAAATTTACCTATTGTCCTAACATGCAGTCAAATTTCATTTATCCACCTTTTTTATGTAGTTTTTGGGTCTTCTAGTTTCCAGCTAAATTTATGTGTTGAGAGTGTGGTAAAGCGGTTAGATAAGAATGCACAGTGGAAATTTGCATATGTTGTTTGTATATGTAAATATTTATAAGTAACAGTTCTGTTTGTCCCCTTCCTGAAAGCTAAGTTATGGGAGCCCATGTTCAGATGGGCTTTCTGCGAGAGAGCGCAGATAACTAATTAGCTTTCCATCCTACGGCGGTTTCGGAAAGGTTAGTCATATCTGCATATCGTTATGCATGCCCCCATCCGCTGTTCCGGACAATTACTTTCATTCATATGAAGGGTACACACCTCACAGCGTACAGGTTACTCTGTACCCTTGTTAGCAGCGTGGAATACTGTATGCGCTAACTGAAGTCTTTAAAAAACAAAATACTAAAGTTTATATTTCTTTTTCAGTAGCAATTTTCAGTAATTTTATTTACGCGCTGTGCATTTCTACTTTTTTCGCCCATCACAGCATGCATTTACGCTTTTGGTATGCCCATCTTGGAAGGGCGGTTACCCTCCCAGCCTCCCGCTAGCTACGGTCTTGGTTACAGGGTTTGTTTTCTTACCCTATTGCATATATATATATATATATATATCATCATCATCATCATCATCATTGTCAACCATTATCAATCCACTGCTGGACGAAGGTCTCCCCAAGTTTCCTCCACAGCGGTCTGTCTTGTGCCAGTCTCCTCCATGTCACCCCTGCATACTTTCGAATTTCATCCACCCATCTCCCATGTGGTCTTCTTCTGGGTCTTTTTCTGTCCCTTGCAATCCAATCTAAAATTTCGGCTGTCCATCGATGATCTGTCCTTCTGGCAGTATGTCCAGCCCATTGCCATTTCAGGGATTTAACTCTGATCATGATGTCTTCCACTCTTGTCATTTTTCGGATCCACGAGTTCCTCTTCTTATCTCTCCTGGTTACACGAAGCATGCACCTCTCCATGCTTCTTTGAGTTGTCTGCAGTCTTTGTATATCTCTTTTAGTTAAGGTCCACGTCTCTGCACCATACGTAAGCACTGGAAGGATGCATTGATCAAACACTTTTCTTTTAAGACATAATGGCATATTGCTCTTGAAAATTATGCTGTTTCTTCCAAAAGCTCTCCAGGCAAGTTTTGTACGCCGATTAATTTCTTCATCAATGTGACCCTCACTTGATATCTGGTGTCCAAGATAAACGTACGTGTCTGTTATCTCCAGCTTTTCTCCATCAATCAATAAATCTTCATTTCTTGTAAAAGCATTGAACATCACTTTTGTCTTCTGAAAGTTCATTTTTAATCCCACTTCTTTACTCTTGTCAGCAAGTTCCTGGATCATACTCTGCAGCTCTGATGGGGTAGTTGCAAAAATGACTACGTCATCAGCAAAACGAAGGTGGGTTAGATAATCTCCATTAATCTTTATCCCTTTGTTTTCCAAGCTCAGTGACTGAAAAACACCCTCCAATGTGGCATTAAAGAGCTTCGGAGATATGGTGTCACCTTGTCTCACTCCCTTTCCAATTTTTATGTGTGTTGTATTTTCAAACAGCCGAATCTTTGCACTTGCATTTTCATAGATGTTATTAATAATATTAATGTATGCATCTTCAATACCGCAGGTTTTCAGAGCCATTGTAACTGCTGATGGTTTCACCGAATCAAAGGCTTTTTCATAATCGATAAAAGCCATGCACAATGGAAGTTCATATTCCCTCGCTCTTTCAATTAGTTCTCTCAGTACGTGGATATGATCTATTGTGCTGTAGCCACTCCTGAATCCAGCTTGTTCTCTCGGTTGAGCCATGTCCAGTGTTACCTTCAAGCGGTGTGAAAGAACTTTAGTGAAGATTTTATAAACTACTGATAGGAGGCTGATAGGTCTGTAGTTTCCGAGATCCTCAATGTCACCTTTCTTATGTAGCAGGATCATTGTAGCGGTGTTCCAATCCTCAGGAATCTTTCCTTCATTAAGGCATCGAGTGAAAATTTGGGCGAGTACTGTTTCAATTTCTCCACTTGCTTCTTGTATGATGTCTACAGTAATTCCATCTTCTCCTGGAGCTTTTCCCCGCTTCATGTTCTTGATTGCATGTGCAACTTCTGCTGGAAGGACTGGAGGAACTCTGGTACTGGTATCTTTCATGATGTCTGGAGTGCATGTATCATCCCTTTCATATAATTTGGAGTAGAAATCTTTCACTCTTGTCAAAATTTCGCCTCTATTTCTTGTTACAGAACCATCTTCTTTTCTCAGTGCCATAATCTGTTTTCTTCCCTTACTGAGATGTCCCTTTGCTATCTTTAGGCTTTGGTTGTTTTCAATTGCTTTCCTCACTAGTTCACAGTTGAATTTTCTTACGTCTTCAGTGATACTTTTTCTTACTGTCTTGCATAGCTCTATATATTCCACTTTGGAAGTCACATCTTCTTTAGTTGTCCTCATCTCTCTTCTTTTTTGCATCAACATTTTCGTTTTTCCTGATAATTTGTTTACATGCAACTTGTTCTTAGACCCAGCTAATTTTGTTGCTGTTTCCATAAGAGCTTTGGTTACTTTTCTGTTAACTTCAGAGATGTCCACTTCTTCCAATGTTAGGCCTTCTAAAGCAGAGAACCTGTTCTTCAGTTCCAACTTGAAGGTATTATGGTGTTTTTTAAGGTTGGTTATGTCAATAGATTTTGTTTGTCTTATGAGCTTGCCACGTTCAAGTTTGGTGTTGAGGTGCATCTTACATCTCACCAATCTATGGTCACTACCTGTGTTGAACTTGTTTAGCACACTGCAGTCTTCTATGACGAATTTTTTTGTTACACATAATAAAATCAATTTCACTTGTCGTCCCATTTGGATGTCTCCATGTCCATTTCCTGTTTGGCTTTTTCTTGAAGAAGGAGTTCAAGATGAAAAACCCTTCTGCCTCTGCAAACTCAACGAGAGTATTTCCACGCTGGTTTCTGTTGCCGTGACCGAATTTACCTACTGAAGTTTCATTCTGTTGCCGTTGCCCTATTTTTGCATTGAAATCTCCCATAATTATTTTCAAGTGCTGCTTACCTTTATTATTTAGATGACAAATTTCCTCATAAAATTCTTCAATTTCTTCTTCAGGATGACTTGTGGTGGGTGCATAAGTTTGAATAATCTGAGCCTGGTATCTTTTCGAGAGTTGGATAACAAGTCGTGCAGCTCTGTCAGAGGAACTTTCAACTTCTACAACTTTATCCTTCAGTTTCTTGTTTATTATAAATCCAACACCACTAGTTCTGCCAGTATCTGTCCCACGATAGTAGAAGAGATGTCCACTTTTCAGTTCGATGAGATCTTCTCCTTTTCTCCTTACCTCACTTAGCCCCACAATGTCCCACTTGATCCTTTGTAGTTCCTCTTCCAATTCAAGAAGCCTTGAATCAGAAGATAGGGAGCGTCCGTTGTACGTCGCCAAGGTCAGCATCAGATGGCAGCCTAGTCCGGTCCTCCGGGGATTCTTAGCACCCTCTGCCTTCATGTCGCACTGGCCGCTGCCTTGGCCAGGTACATTCCAGCTGCCGGAGACTGAGGGCCAAGATTTAAGTTGTGGAATCATTTTGGAGGGGTTTGGCCATAACTCACCACGCTGGCCAAGCGGGTTGGTGAGTGTGGGATAGAATTTCCTCTAATCCCGATGGTATAGTTATACCGCTATTGGCGGTCGTCAGAGCCCCTTTAGTGGGAACAGGATGTACCACGAGAAGGCGGGGTTGACATTTGTCAAGGAGAGGCTGTGATGTTACGCATCACCTGACCTTACATCCCATATATATATATATATATATATATATATATATATATATATATATATATATATATATATATATATATATATATATATACCGTTGTGGAGGAAACTTGGGGAGACCTTCGTCCAGCAGTGGATTGATAATGGTTGACAATGATGATGATGATGATATATATATATATATATATATATATATATATATATATATATATATATATATATAGGGATGTAAGGTCAGGTGATGCGTAACATATCAGCGTCTCCTTGACAAATGTCAACACCGCCTTCTCGTGGTGCATCCTGTTCCCACTAAAGGGGCTCTGACGACCGCCCATAGCGGTATAACTATACCATCGGGATTAGAGGAAATTCTATCCCACACTCACCAACCCGCTTGGCCAGCGTGGTGAGTTATGGCCAAACCCCTCCAAAATGATTCCACAACTTAAATCTTGGCCCTCAGTCTCCGGCAGCTGGAATGTACCTGGCCAAGGCAGCGGCCAGTGCGACATGAAGGCAGAGGGTGCTAAGAATCCCCGGAGGACCGGACTAGGCTGCCATCTGATGCTGACCTTGGCTACTTACAATGGACGCTCCTTATCTTCTGATTCAAGGCTTCTTGAATTGGAAGAGGAACTACAAAGGATCAAGTGGGACATCGTGGGGCTAAGTGAGGTAAGGAGAAAAGGAGAAGATCTCATCGAACTGAAAAGTGGACATCTCTTCTACTATCGTGGGACAGATACTGGCAGAACTAGTGGTGTTGGATTTATAATAAACAAGAAACTGAAGGATAAAGTTGTAGAAGTTGAAAGTTCCTCTGACAGAGCTGCACGACTTGTTATCCAACTCTCGAAAAGATACCAGGCTCAGATTATTCAAACTTATGCACCCACCACAAGTCATCCTGAAGAAGAAATTGAAGAATTTTATGAGGAAATTTGTCATCTAAATAATAAAGGTAAGCAGCACTTGAAAATAATTATGGGAGATTTCAATGCAAAAATAGGGCAACGGCAACAGAATGAAACTTCAGTAGGTAAATTCGGTCATGGCAACAGAAACCAGCGTGGAAATACGCATCGTGGGATTAGAGGAAACTCTCATTGAGTTTGCAGAGGCAGAAGGGTTTTTCATCTTGAACTCCTTCTTCAAGAAAAAGCCACACAGGAAATGGACATGGAGACATCCAAATGGGACGACAAGTGAAATTGATTTTATTATGTGTAACAAAAAATTCGTCATAGAAGACTGCAGTGTGCTAAACAAGTTCAACACAGGTAGTGACCATAGATTGGTGAGATGTAAGATGCACCTCAACACTAAACTTGAACGTGGCAAGCTCATAAGACAAACAAAATCTATTGACATAACCAACCTTAAAAAACACCATAATACCTTCAAGTTAGAACTGAAGAACAGGTTCTCTGCTTTAGAAGGCCTAACATCGGAAGAAGTGGACATCTCTGAAGTTAACAGAAAAGTAACCAAAGCTATTATGGAAACAGCAACAAAATTAGCTGGGTCTAAGAACAAGTTGCATGTGAACAAATTATCAAGAAAAACCAAAATGTTGATGCAAAAAAGAAGAGAGATGAGGACAACTAAAGATGTGACTTCCAAAGTGGAATATATAGAGCTATGCAAGACAGTAAGAAAAAGTATCACTGAAGACGTAAGGAAATTCAACTGTGAACTAGTGAGGAAAGCAATTGAAAACAACCAAAGCCTAAAGATAGCAAAGGGACATCTCAGTAAGGGAAGAAAACAGATTATGGCACTGAGAAAAGAAGATGGTTCTGTAACAAGAAATAGAGGCGAAATTTTGACAAGAGTGAAAGATTTCTACTCCAAATTATATGAAAGGGATGATATATGCACTCCAGACATCATGAAAGATACCAGTACCAGAGTTCCTCCAGTCCTTCCAGCAGAAGTTGCACATGCAATCAAGAACATGAAGCGAGGAAAAGCTCCAGGAGAAGATGGAATCACTGTAGACATCATACAAGAAGCAAGTGGAGAAATCGAAACAGTACTCGCCCAAATTTTCACTCGATGCCTTAATGAAGGAAAGATTCTTGAGGATTGGAACACCGCTACAATGATCCTGCTACATAAGAAAGGTGACATTGAGGATCTCGGAAACTACAGACCTATCAGCCTCCTATCAGTAGTTTATAAAATCTTCACTAAAGTTCGTTCACACCGCTTGAAGGTAACACTGGACATGGCTCAACCGAGAGAACAAGCTGGATTCAGGAGTGGCTACAGCACAATAGATCATATCCACGTGCTGAGAGAACTAATTGAAAGAGCGAGGGAATATGAACTTCCATTGTGCATGGCTTTTATCGATTATGAAAAAGCCTTTGATTCGGTGAAACCATCAGCAGTTACAATGGCTCTGAAAACCTGCGGTATTGAAGATGCATACATTAATATTATTAATAACATCTATGAAAATGCAAGTGCAAAGATTAGGCTGTTTGAAAATACAACACACGTAAAAATTGGAAAGGGAGTGAGACAAGGTGACACCATATCTCCGAAGCTCTTTAATGCCGCATTGGAGGGTGTTTTTCAGTCGCTGAGCTGGGAAAACAAGGGGATAAAGATTAATGGAGATTATCTAACCCACCTTCGTTTTGCTGATGACGTAGTCATTTTTGCAACTACCCCATCAGAGCTGCAGAGTATGATCCGGGAACTTGCTGACAAGAGTAAAGAAGTGGGATTAAAAATGAACTTTCTGAAGACAAAAGTGATGTTCAATGCTTTTACAAGAAATGAAGATTTATCGATTGATGGAGAAAAGCTGGAGATAACGGACACGTACGTTTATCTTGGACAGCAGATATCAAGTGAGGGTCACATTGATGAAGAAATTAATCGGCGTACAAAACTTGCCTGGAGAGCTTTTGGAAGAAACAGCATAATTTTCAAGAGCAATATGCCATTATGTCTTAAAAGAAAAGTGTTTGATCAATGCATCCTTCCAGTGCTTACGTATGGTGCAGAGACGTGGACCTTAACTAAAAGAGACATACAAAGGCTGCAGACAACTCAACGTAGCATGGAGAGGTGCATGCTTGGTGTAACCAGGAGAGATAAGAAGAGGAACTCTTGGATCCGAAAAATGACAAGAGTGGAAGACATCATGATCAGAGTTAAATCCCTGAAATGGCAATGGGCTGGACATACTGCCAGAAGGACAGATCATCGATGGACAGCAGAAATTTTAGATTGGATTCCAAGGGACAGGAAAAGACCCAGAAGAAGACCACATGGGAGATGGGTGGATGAAATTCGAAAGTATGCAGGGGTGACATGGAGGAGACTGGCACAAGACAGACCGTTGTGGAGGAAACTTGGGGAGACCTTCGTCCAGCAGTGGATTGATAATGGTTGACAATGATGATGATGATGATATATATATATATCTCTCAATTCTCCTTAACTCCACTGCTCAATACTCTTTACCGCAGCAACTGGGGAACATCATAATCTTAAAAACCGACCAAAAATAGGAAGAACAGCAACATTTAAAAATAATATTAATGCTTCGCTAAAATTGCACTAAAACTGAATATCTCGGGGTTACATTGGCTGTTAGTGAAATAAAATTAACTTATTTTAAATTCAAAACGCTATTAAAAGGTGACACAGGTAACAACTACCAATTTTAAAATTCTGATTGTTGTTTTGTTTTTTCATTACGGAAAAGGGGAATGGGGTGAGTACAAGGTAATGAAAAAAATTAAGCCCTCTTCAGCTCTTTCTTTCTTTCTTTCTTTGGTTGGAGATTTAACGACCACCGTGAGCAACTCAATGGGCTATATGCAGTCGCCCGTCCCTAATTTAGGGTCACTGGTTCCAGGGAAGGGAGAGAGCCAGTGCCGTAAGACAAACACAACATCCATGCCTCACCGGGATTCGAACCCGGAACCCGTTCGGACGAATGATCAGAGGCACTCTTCAGCTCCCAATATTAAAAAAAAAAAGCTCTTTTTTTTTTTTTTTATTGGAGGTTTAACGACCACCGTGAGCAACTCAATGGGCTATAAGCAGTCGCCCGTCCCTAATTTAGGGTCACTGGTTCCAGGGAAGGAGGGAGAGAGCCAGTGCCGTAAGACAAACGCAACATCCATGCCTGACCGGGATTCGAACCCGGACCCCTTACGGACGAATGATCAGAGGCCAGCGCCTTATACCACTGCGCCACCGGGGCAGCAAGCTCTGTTTAGCAACCCATGTTAAAAAATTAAGCCCTGTTCAGCCCCCTCCCCGCAATTTTCTTAGTCTAGCGACGCCCATGAGAGCCAGAAACAAAACGCTCACTTTTAATCCAACTAATAACAATAAACTTAAAACTTAGTCGTTCTGGGTGGTGTAAGCATACTCAGGCGCTATCCGGGAGACGCGGGTTCGATTCCCGCTCCAGGACGACGAAATTTTCAAGTGTTCGGATATTATCTGACTCAACATCCTTGTCATATTTACACCAATTAACGGATTCACATATACCAAACAATCCCTTTGTCCTCCCGTCTCTATCTTTGTGGACACCGTATCTCTTCACATATATGTCCGATTACAAAAACCCTTTTTGTGTTTGAAAGCTTGGACTATATACGAACGAAGATTAACGCCTTTTTTTGGCTTTTGTTGTTTTATTAAAGGTTAAACGACCATCGTGAACAGCTCGATGGGCTATAAGCAGTTGCCAGTCCCTAATTTAGGGCCACTGGTTCCACGGAAGGGAGAGAACCGGTACCGTAAGACAAGCACAACATTCATGCCTTGTGGTATTCGAACCCGGACCCATCTCGGATGAATGGTCAGAAGCCATCGCTTAGACCACTGCGCCACCCTGGCGACCTTTTGGTCTTTCCAGTGCACAATACTGCTGCTAGGAGGCGTACATCATATCATGGCCGTCTAGTTAATACAAGGCCATGACAGTACAGAGATGAGTCCCCCTTTTAGTGACGTTACGCGGAAACCAAAGCTTCCGATTGGTTTCAATCACTATCGTGATGACGTCACACACGACACTGGTGTATCAGGAGTGTCCTGCCCCAGGTCTAAAAGTGCCCTTAGAAACTGGAAGCTATAGGAGATTTGGTTAAGTGAACTCAATAGGAAAGAAAAACAGAAGAATTTAGAGACAGGAGGAAGTACAAGCATATGGTTATTCACCTCGCGTATAAATGCGGATTTAGCACGGGGGGGGGGGGGGTATATTCAAAGTGTGCCTAGTGAGCGCCGCACAGTGACGGAACCGCAATGTAACCGTATTATATTTTGGGAAAATTCCCAGGAGCTCTTCTAATGATACGCGTGGCGCAAATTCATCACCAGATTCATCACCAGAAGGATGAAAATAAAATCATTAAAAAAAAAAAAACTTAATTCGTCACCTGAAGAAAGAAAATAAAAATCATAAAAAATTAAATCTTAATTCGTCACCTGAAGGCTAAAAAATAAAATCTTAATTCGCCACCTGAAGGCTGAAAATAAAATTATAAAAATTTAAATCTTAATTCAGGTGACGAATTAATTTTTTTATGATTTTATTTTCAACCTTCAGGTGACGAATTAATATTTTTATTTAAGGCCGAAAATAAAACTATACGCTGAACTTCCTGCCGGTTTTTTTTTTTTTTTTTTTTTTTTAACACAGCGGTTACGATACCACAGTGCTGAATTTGGCTCAAATTTAAGAGCCCGGGCTTTGATTTTACATAGCAAAGTAGAGCCAGGACAGGACCGTACCTTAGGGGCAGCCTCCCCAAAAACTGATCAATGAACGCAAAAATTATTAGCACACGCCATGTTTCAAATAAATTGAACGAAAAAAAAATGAACGCATTTTTTTTTTTTTTTTTGAATCACACTTGACGCACAATATATCGATATTCGATACAGCATTATAAAAAAATTAATCGGGATATTGTCACTGGTTCTTCCTCGGATGATTTTTTTTTTTTTTTTTTTTTTTTTTTTTGGAGTTCTCAAAAACATTTTGGCAATTATATTTTTTCAATAGTGTAAAGGAAATAAACAACGGTATCACATTACATAAATGACACTTTTGGCCGATTTCAAATAGACTATAAACACTATTTTAACAAAGCTTGGCAATACCATATTATGTCTTGATCGATTAAATAGTTTGTGAGTCATTTCATTAAGAAAAAATAAAAAAAACCATTCCGACTGTACCTTCTCTTTTTGTGACCTTGATGGCAGCCGGAAGCTTTCAAAAGCGCATGCAGTGCAGAACAGTATCTGTTAACTCCGAAAAAAATATTTTTAATTAGCAGTTAATTAAGCGTTAGTCGGGGTGCGTGTGTGTTCTAGCTCAAGAACTAAATATTAAGCTCAAGAATTGTGCCTAACTATTTCGGCAACAATGATAATTCTCTTCCAGACTTACGCTCTCTCCTCCCCCAGCAATCAACAGTCTTTCTCAACTGGGGAGGGGGAACGGGACATTTGTTTCTACAGCATAGCAGCACGATTTTCTTTCACCGTTCGCTTCATCCCGAAATGCTTCGTGCGGAAGTGTATCCAGCAAAATCGGGCTGCGCTGTAATCTAACCCAAGTACGTCACTCAAGAGGATTACCAGAGAGCTCCCGCGTAGGGAGGGGGGGGGGGACGAAGTTTCGATGGCGTGGTATCTATTATCTACAGTTCTAGAAATACTTTCCCTTTACTCTTCACCTTCTCTGCAGAAATCCACTAATGCGTGCTCCGAATCTATGATGGCATTTGCTTCCGATTTGCAGAAAAAAATAGCCGCGCCCAGTCCCCACTGCCCACGCAGATACAGTTGTCGAATAACTCTCTTTACCAAAAAGGAAATGTAATAAAATCCTAGTGTGCTAAATCGTAAAAAAATCGCAATTAAAGTAAAAAAAAAAGATGAAAATTCAGAGCCCGAACCGAAGTAAATATTATGCAGCCCAGCCGACACTGTGATACAACTTCATAATTTACATCGTGCGTTACGCCTCCCCCCCCCCCCCAGACACACACAGAGAAACCAATATTAAGTGACGCCATTTATATATAAATCACTTTCCTTACGTTTGAAATTTGAAGCGAAACTCAACAATTGAATTCAAGACTAGAGCTCCTTTTAGTACATATTCGCCTTCCCTGCTGCCTCCTCACTGAAAAACGATCCAAAGTTTTGAAGCTTATTGTTTTCACTTAGAAATACGAACCTAATCATACATAGGCGTAACTTGCCCGTTTTCTGTTTTTCTGTTAGAAGAAAACTGCTGATTTATTTATTTTATTTTTTTTATTGGATGTTTAACGACTACCGTGAGCTACTCAATGGGCTATAAGCAGTCGCCAGTCCCTAATTTAGGGCCACTGGTTCCAGGGAAGCGAGAAAGCCAGTGCCGTAAGACAAACACAACATCCATGCCTCACCGGGATTCGAACCCGGACCCCTTTCGGACGAATGCTCAGAGGCCATCGCTTAAACCACTGCGCCACCGGGGCGGCAAATTTCAATTTCGTGGATGCCAAGCATGAAAAACTTCTACAAAATCACAAATTCTTAAAATTCTTTTCTACTGTACAGAGACTTTTAATGACGAAAAATATAACTGAGCCTTCCCTTTTTCAGTAACTGAACAATGAATTTTATTCCCTATTTTTACTTAACAACGTTGGAAGCGATTTTTATAAAGAAAATTGCATTACTTGAAAGTAATCAAAATTATTTGCAGAAGTGTATAATAACGGAGGCGCCACATAACCCCCCCCTTCCAATACCTCCCAGATTACGTTTATGGCACTCAGATCTGACGATCGATTTTTTATGGGGGTTTTTTTACACACCAGGGGAAGAAAAACAGCTTTTTTTTTATCCTTTTCTTACGGTTTAGTGGTTTACATACCAATTTGTAGAATTTATTTGCTAATTAAAAAAAACCGCGCCACTTTTTCTAATACCAGGTGTAATGATGCAATTCAAAATCTTCCCAAGTCAAGAAATAATTTCGGTGTTCTAAAAGCAAAATCAGAAATTACGCTATACTTACCAAATTCCAAAATAATTTTTACTATATCTCTATCAATTATAGTTCAAAAGTTTCCGTATTTTTACTATATCTCTATCAATTAAAGTTCAAACATATCCAGATGAGGTGAATGCAATATGTTTTTGCATTCCTTTTCGAAGAATTTTGAATATTTAGTTTATTCTAAAAAATCACAATTTAGTTTTTATATATATATATTTTAATCTTTTGAAACATAAGAGCTTATTTCAAATCTTTTTCTATTATAGTAAATGGCATTTTATTTGACTTCAAAAACAAACTCCAATAAATTGTTCCGCAGTCACCGCTTAAAAGTTAGAAAAAATTTTGACTACTATATATACCGCTTGAGGTGGATGGTTGAACGTAAGGGATTCAGTCAAGGCTTGCTGCCGAAGCGACGGACTGAGTTCTAGTAACTCGAGTTGCTTTGGGGAAAGTCCCCGGACCCAGGGTAGAAAGTACCGAGTTGTGAAGACCTCAGCCTTTCCACCGATCAACCAATAAGCTACGAAGGCGTCAGCCTGAGCGGTTTGATCAACGGAAAGGTGCTCGTCATAGCATAGTGATGCAAGTAGCACGAAAGTGTTAACAAAACGGGGCTCACTCCGACTTGAATCCCTTCAACAAACATTTTTGCGTTTTGCACCTATCAAATTTTTGCCCCAACGGCTATTAACGTAAGCAGTTTCTCCCGAAATAGAAATATAGGAATAGGGAGGAATGTTACAGAAGGCTGAGACAATTAATAAGCATGAATCAGTTTTCCAGAGCTCTACTACCGGTAAAAACTTATAGCTACGTTTCGCGCCATCTATCGGACACCTTGAAAAATGAAAACGATTTCGGCAAATGCTTTTAATTTACAAATAAATAATTAAATAAAATTCATGTCTGATATCTTTCTGCCAGTGGTGTCGAAGCCGCGGAGGTAGAGGGGGAAACTTTCCCCCTCATTTGCGTAAAGGAGCTAAATATCCCATTTGCCGCCCCACTTTTCTTCCTTTTTTAATTATGTCCCTAATCAGATTTTGGATTAATACTTGTTTTCATTTAAAATTCTTTCTATTACGAAATATTGTTTTCTTCTTTCATGATCTACCATCTAGAACTCTAAAATCCTGAGCAGAGACTCTAGACGCGGTTTTAACTCTCTTGGCTCATCCAGTAAGCGAACGAATAAGTTTCACGAGGTACTTGTGGTATTAAAAATGTTATCCTGAAAAGTATTCAGTTTTTATAAAAAGAACAGAAGCGTTTCTTAATATATTTCATTTAAGTATAATAAAATCAGTCTTCCTTTAATTAAGAAAAAAATGAAAGGGGAAAAGGTTGAAAGAAATAGTATTTTTAGCACGTCTTTTGTAAAAAAAAAGATTGTGCTTATGTTATCGGTTTGTCCGTCCGTCCGTCCGTCCGTAGACACGATATCTCTGCAACTATTATAGTCCGATTTGAAAAATTATTTTTGCATTGGGATGCTTGAAATATGCGAATGATGATCCTTCATTTCGTTTTTTTTTTTTTTTTTTTTACGATATACAATTTCGCTACTAGATAGCGTAAATGCAGATGATGTCGAATTCAAAAATACGTTTTATTCCACATATTTGCTTCTAAACATCCGATTGAAAAAATTATTTTATCTTTCGATTCCATTTATGTCGAGGAGTATTTTAGATATAGTTACTTTTCAAATTACGCATAGATTTCCTGCTACAGGGCGTAAAAGTAAATTACATTTTCCCCGATAACTCTTCTTCTAAAACTCAGATATGAAAAATTTCTTTTTCAGCGGATACAGCTCCTGATGGAAAAACTTTTGCACATAATTTTAAATTTTTGGTAAACAATAATTTGGCCGCCAGAGGGCGTAAAAGTTAATTTTTGCTTTTGATGTATTTGCCATAAAATCTGAGCTTCTAAAATCTCGATTGAAAAAATTATTTCGTGGACTGATGCCACTCACGCCGATAAACGTTTTCGGAATATTTTCTTAAAATATTCCATGGTTTCTCCACCAGGGGGCGTAGATGTATATCTTATTTTTTGTCAATATCTCTAATTCTATGAGTCCGATTGGGAAAATCCCTTCTTTGTTGGATAGTGTTTCTAGTGTGACATGTTTTTCATATAATTTCAAAAATTTCAAGTAATTCATACTTTCCGCTAGGGGGCGTAAAGGGAATTTGCTTTTCTCCCTATATCTCTGCTCCTAAATCTCCGATTTGAAAAATTCTTTCTGCACCGGATACAGCTCCTGATGGGAAATCCTTTGCACATAATTTCAAATTTTTGTAAAAACTGGTTTGGCCACCAGGTGGCGTAAGTCTTAATTTCCGCTTCTGATGTATTTGCAGCAAAATATGAGCTTCTAAAATATCGACTGAAAAAAAGTCGTTTGTTGACCGATACTACTCATGTCGACAAACCTTTTAGGAAAATTTTCTTCTTGAAAAATGCATGGTTTCTACGATAGGGGGCGTAGATGTATATCTTATTTTTGTCGATATCTCTACTTCTAAGAGTCCGATTTGAAAAATTCCTACTTTGTTGGATAATATTTCCGATGCGAAATGTTTTTCCTATAAATTCAAAAATTTTCAAGTAAATCATAGACTTTTCGCTAGGGGGCACAAAGGTTAATTGCGTTTTCTGTGTTATTTCTGCTCCTAAAACTACGATTTGCAAAATTGTTCCTATATCGCATACAAGACCTGATGGAAAATATTTTTCACATAATTTCTAATGTTTGGTAAAGAATGGTTTGGCCACCAGGGGCATAAGTGCTAATTTCTGCTTCTGATGTATTTGTAACAAAATCTGGGCTCCTGAAAACTCGACTAATTTTTTATTTTTTTCTTGGACCGATACCCCTCATATAGATAATTTTTTTGAGAATACTTTCTTCCCAAAATAATGCATGGTTTTCCCACCAGGGGACGTAAAATCACATCTTATTTTTGTCGATATCTCTGTTTCGAAGAGTTTGTTTTGAAAAATTATTTCTGTGTTGGAGAGCGTATCCAGTGCGAAATGTTTCTCATATACATTCATGTTTTTCTTAACGCATAAGTCTGCAACCAGAGGGCGTAAGCTGACGATTCCGTTTACAGCAATATCTGAGGGATTAAAAACCCGATTGAAAAACTTCTTTCTTCCGTCAGATACTATTGTTTTGCATACCGGTTCCATTGACTTTGAATAGCTTTGATAAATTTAATTTGCGTCAGAACGGATTCAAAAGACGTGCTTATTACACCCGAAAATTTGGTGTCATCTTTCTTGTTTTTTCTTATTACTGATATTCACTCAGCCTTTGTTTTCTTTCATTTTTTTTTTTCCTAGAACTTCGAAGATTCTTGAGTGCAAGGGCGGACTCATAAAATTTATAAAAATTAAATCGATTTCGGCAAATGAAGCTTCAATTGACAGAAATTATGATTTAGTGAAAGAAAGAATGCACACCCGTTTGAATAAAAATAAATTTTACAGATGTCTCTTTTCATAACCTACAACAAAACTATAGAAAATTATTAAATGTTAAATCGTTGCAACAAGCATGCGCGTAAGCCAAAGAAAAAAGTTGAGAGGGAGGGGGGGGGGGACATGCGTCAGTTGCACGCCCCTGAAAGCTGTCAATCAAAACGGATGGGTGAATTGCACGGGACGCTATTCTTATTGGATGGGCGAATCGCAAGCGAGTTATCAGATGTAGGATTGCTGTTAAGCACGTAGGATTACTGTTAAGCACGTATGATTACTGTTAAGCATGTTATCACTTATCTGATGTAGGATTACGTGTTACATGAGGGTAGTCCCATCGTTCTTTTGTCCCGTGTTGTCTTGTGTAGCAGATATTGGCTTGTCTTATGAAATGGAGTTCATGTACAGTGAGAAAGGTCGTAGGTAGTAGTATTGGAAAATTACAAACAGTACGAAACTCAAGACGGCTGGAAATGGAAATGTGTAACTCGTAACTGCAAAGCTAAGCTAGATCTTGACGAAAACGCGTGAGCCATTTTGAAATCAGATTTACGGCACTATCATGAGTCTGACAAGAATTTTAAAAGGCCGGCGATTCCTAACAGTGTAAAACGGAAAGCTGTTGATGATCAAAGCGAAAGCCCTCAAAAATTAATCAGGAAAGAAATCAGCAGTGCGCCTTCTGGATATGCAACGAAGATCAACACAAAAGACATTCAGAGTACAGCGAGGCGTGTAGTCCTACCAGCGCTACACAGGAGAACCTCATGCCACTCTGTCGCCACTAGAAAATCAAAACCTACCAAGGTGAGGAAATGTTGCAGATCAACAATGAAGTTAAAGGTATCGTGTGCTTCTCAACTACTTCGAACATGAAACTTTTATGCGCAAGTAAAATGCTGTTTATCAGTGGAACACATATTACGCAAAAATTTTCAGTCAGTTGTTAACTATGCATACAAATGAAAATGGTCATTATATCCCACTTGGTCACTTACTTCTGCCGAATAAAAGTACCTCTATACATGTGAAGATATGTTCAAAATGCTGTCCAAGAGCTGTGGAGAAAAAGGATTGAGATTCCCGCTAAAGAGTATTGCCGCTGATTTTGAGGCGGGAATTCACACAGCAATTCAAAATATTTGGCAAACATGCAATAGCATAGGATGTTCTTTTCATGTGGCACAGACGTGGTGGAGAAAAATGCAGCAGCTTGGTTTAATTATAGAGACAAAAATTCGGATATAGGAAAATGGCTCCACTGGTCTTTCGGATTGCCTTATTTTCATCACGCAGAAGTTTCAGAATGTTTCGTGAAAGATTTTATGTCCGACATACCAAACAATGTAAGGCTCCACAAATATACTCATTATGTATACCTGAAGAAGCCGAATTCCCACCGATTATATGGGCATTATGGAAAGATTCAACAAACACGTGTGAATCTTTCCGTGCCAGATAAAATGCAAGTTTCAGTGCTCCTCACCAAAATATTTTTACATTTATAGAAGTTATAAAACAATTCCAGGTTGACGTCTACGCCTTGAAAAACAGTGGTCACATCATGAAGAGGATAACTAACGCAAAGTTCAACAAGTTAGTAAAATCATTTCGCATTGATTATGATACGCTTTCCAACATACTAGAAATCATTACTCTAGTTATTACTCAAGCTATGAGGATAATGGCTGTGGAATAAATCTCGCTCCTGTGCCCTGACCTTTGACCCCATTTCGATTATATTCAACAGAACCGGTTCAGTATACCTCCGGAACAACATGATAAAGTTTTGTCGCAATCGAAGCATTTTTTCATAAGTTAGGACGCATGAGGTCGATGGAATGGATCCCGCTCTTATGTCCAGACCTTTGACTCCATTTCGCCCGTTTTCAATAGGGTTCGTCCCCTAATACATACTAAAATTTCATCGAAATCGAACCATTTTTACGTTATCGTGCGGACTAAGCTGGAGCACATACGCTTCTTCAACCTACGGTTGGAAAGCGTAAAAAAGCGAAAGAAAACGTGAAAAAAATGAAACAGAAGTATGAAAACAACGAACTCACGAGATACCAGTATGTAAAAGCCAAGTCCTATTACAGCTGTAAAAAAGATCACCAGAAACAAACATCGGACACCCATCCAACAATTAGGAAATTTTGCATTAAATAAAGATCTATCTCTCCGACAATTAGAAATTTATGTATTAAATAAAGATAATTCTATATCTCTGCAAATTTTTTAAACACGCCAGGGGCTATTCGCCATTATCAGTCCTAAGCCTGGTAAAGTGTGAAGGAAAAAAGGATGCGGAAAAATAGAATTATCTTTATTTAATAAAAAAAATTTCTTTGACTACATACACACACACAAAAAAAAAAAAAAAACACGCCATTTCTGTAATTCTGACAGCAACCCAATACATAACTCACAAAAATGAGAATTTCGTGATGGGTGAAGCCGCCGGGCCATTCGCCCACCGGTACCCAGGTGGTTCCCGTGCAATTCGGGTAGAACATCGAATCCGGTAAAACCATCCCTGCAAGGACCAACTGCCGTGGACAACAGCGTGTGGATGAGCGGGGTCATCGTCGGCTAGCTCGCATTGTAACAGCGGATAGACGGGCCACAGTGCAAGAAATCACTCGGCAATTTAACGCTGGTGCACAAAAACGTGTAAGCAGCCACACCATCAAGAACCATCTCCTAGCTATGGGGTACAGAAGCCATCGTCCCACGAGGGTACCGCTGCTGACCGCACATCACAGGGCGCAAAGATTACCATGGGCGCGGGAACATCGCCACTGGACCCTAGACATGTGGGAAAATGTTGCCTGGACTGATGAGTCTAGAATCACGTTGGTACATGCGGATGGCAGGATACGAGTACGGCGCAAACCACATGAAGCGATGGATCCTTCTTGCTAGCAGGGTACTCTTCAAGCTGGTGGGGGTGGCATTCTCGTCTGGGGACTGTAAACGTGGACTGAAATGGGACCCCTGGCACGTGTGACATCGTTCCTCACAGGTCAATGTTACCGGGATATTCTGGACGACCATTTGCTCCCGTTTGTGAGTGTTCAACATCCCATTGGGGACCTCATCCTGCAACAAGACAATGCAGCTCCCGAATTGTATCCGAATGGTTGGATGAACACCCCACCGACGTGACCTCGCTTCTTTGTCCAGCTGGGTCACCAATCCCATCGAGCACATCTGGGATGCCATCGAGAGAGATGCTTCCCCCCCCTCCATCAAATCTTCGTGAAATGTGGGAGCTTGCTGAGGGGTCGTGGATCCGTATGGCTTCCCAACGCTTCCGGTGTCTTGTAGAGTCCATGCCGAGACGAATCGCCGCCGTCATCAGGGCGAAAAGTGGTGCTACACGTATTAGATAGGTATCTCTATTTCAATTGCTCTTCAATGTACTTTGTACATGCGTTGAATTCTACATATACTGTATTAATCTACTTTGCACATATTCCCCGTGGGAGTTAAGGCATTTGCCAAATCGTAGCACAAGTTTCTGGAAACCCTCCTTATCGAAGTCTGCCGTCAGGGTTTTGAGGCATCGCTCATCGTCGGATGAACGATGTGTTTCCACTGCAGGGACTTCTGTTTCGATTCAGATGTGATGCGCGAGAGACCCAAGACTCACCTCCGGCTACTAAACGCGTAAAAAACCATCACCTTCTCCCGCGTACAACCCCAAAATTTCTGAAGTATATAGACCCATGGGCTTCGTTTTCAGTTCTTCCGTAACCCATCGCGCACACACTCTGCGGTGCTGAAGCTTGTCTGTAATTATTTCCTGCAGCAATGATTTCGAAGCTTCAAGGAAATGTTCTGAAAGATCAGAAATTGTGAAACGTCGGTTGTCCCTAATATGTTTTCATTCACCTCCTCCACTAAACCTTAAGTGACCAGAGAAGGCTTACCACCGCAAACTTCGTCATGAATGCTCTATCGTCCTTCATTACACATTCGAACCACACTTCGGCACTATTCCTGCATTCATTGCGTTCTATCCGTAAATTTCGAAAATTCGCACTTGGTTTGGCATTTCTCGCATTCAGAAACCTTCTAGCAGACTGAACTTCGCAGTCGGCGGACCGTTCTATTAATATTAACTTAAACATTATCAACGCACAGCACAAACCTTTAACATAAGCACAACTTCACAAAATTGCGTCAGGTAATCGATGAAGGAACACAACTGCTGTGCATGCGCGACTTGAAAGCGAATACTTGCGAGGAGTGATGCGCAAACGGTACTTACATTCTGGATGGCCCTTGTATTTATACATTATATTGTACGTATATTGCCCACTGAACACCCGCACATAATTTTTGCGGCAGCATGGTATCCGTCGCAGACTGATTAGCACCTTTCTGCTATGGGGTCGTGTGTATCACATGGTATCCCCAGTATTCTAAATTGGTGAAATATTTCGTTTTAATGGGAGCCCTTACCATTTCAGACCTGCCAACCTTTCAAAAACAAAAAAAAACGTTACACTCAAATAGAAAAATTGTAACTAGACGGATGCCGATGATTTTTGAACCCTATTTCAGCTATATAAGTTCTTGGCGATGAGAATGTAGGGATTTTTTCCCTACATCAAAATTTTATTGAAAAACTAATTAAATCTAATCAGCAAACACTTTTATGTTTTTAATTATTAGAAAATAAATTACGATTATGGGAGAAATTCTCACTCCGCCTAACTTCCGTTTTCGGAAATTTTGAGAGACTAAAAACTTGCATCTTAGGGAGTCTGCAAAATAGTTTAATCTGGTTTCGGGGATGTCATTTTTGTCTGCAGGACCAAAATAGATCTGCGATGTGCATCGGCCGTCGCCGCGATTCTGCTACGAGGATTAGTAGAAAATGAATCCGCAATGTACGTCGGCCATCGCCGCGATTCTTCTAAGGAAAGGAGCACAAAATAAATCTGCAATGTACGTCGGCCGTCGCCGCTATTCTGCTACGAGGATCAGTACAAAATAAATCTGCGGTGTATGTCGCCCGTCGCCGCGGTTCTGCTACGGGGATGAGTACAAAATAAACCGGCTATGTACGTCACCGCGATTCTTCTACGGGGAAGAGTATAAAATAAATCTGCGATGTAGGTCGGCCGTCGCCGCGATTCTTCAACGGGGATGAGTACAAAATAATTCTGCGACGTACGTCGTCCTTCGCGAGAGAAAAAATTACGATTACAGAAAAAATCCTCACTACGCCTAACTTCAGTTTTCGGAAATTTTGAAAGTCTGAAAACTTGCGTCTATGACAGGGAGTCTGCAAGGTGGTTTAATAGGGTTTGGGGGATGTCGTTTTTGTCTGTCTGCAGGACCAAATTAAATATGCGACGTAAGTCGCCGTGATTCTGCTACAAGGCTTTTGTCTGAAAAGGGAACTACTTAAAAAAAGACATGACTGTCAGAAAAACATTATTATTAAAAAAAAAATCGTATTTTTGGCTGCAAAATCGTATTAGCGTACCGCAGCATGATTTATCGTACTAAATACGATAAAATCGCAACAGTTTGCAGGTCTGTCATTTTCTTCGGCCTGAGCCTCCTCTTATGTTATAGTGACGCCCTGTAGACAGAAAGATGACGATAGAGGCAGGCCCGCAGCCAGACAGAGAAGTTGGGAGAGGAGGTTGATGAATGAGCCCGGGCAAAGAATATAAAGGTGGTTGGGCAAAAGAAGATATAAAATAGATCGGGTACTATCGCCAGCTCATCGAGTTGATGCCCCGACGAGTGGCCGCTGTTTGTCCTACAGCTTATTTGGTAGCTGGTCATAACGCAATAGCTCATCGGTGTATAATATAATGTACAATACAGGCGCACGCTGCTTATATATTACAAATACTGTACATTATATTAACTAGCTACACAACAATTAACCACTACTGCCTGTGAAATTTAACTTTGCACCATTTTTGTACTAGATTGACGAGAGGATGGGGGGGGGGGCATCAGATGCGATTGGAGGAGCTCCAATCTGCTGTGCCGCTAGCCACGGTAGCATGGAGAGCGAAGGTGACCAAGAGTAGTGTACAAATTTTACGGCACCACTAGCCGCTTCTCCTTGAGAGCAAGGAGAGACAGACGAGGGATCCACAAAAAAAAAAAAAAAAAAAAAAATCGGGTATCGTTAACTTGATCGAAAGGTCATTTGACCGAAAATCACTTCGCCGAAAACCACTTGATCGAAAGGTACATTTCACCGAAAGGTCACTTCACCTAAAAGTTCATTTCATCAAAAGGACATTTGATCGAAAAGTTCATTTCATCGAAGGATTACTTTACCTAAAAGTTCATTATATCGAAAGATCACTTCACCGAATGGTCAGTTCATCGAAAACAACTTAGAATTTTTTTGTTAGAGATCTGTTGGAGTGTGGTGCGGGTTTTTGAAAAACTGGAAGTATCGGATTGTATAAAAAAATACACTTTTAATTTCTATGAAACACCTCCCCATGAGTAGGCTTTTCGAGATATAACATTAATTACAAGGCCTAGATCTGTGCCTTTTTGTCAAATTTTAATCCTCCGAGCTCATATTCATAAGGGTTACAACATAGCAAATCAAGTAAATAATGTACCACTTTTACTCAACCACATAACATTAATGTTTTGACCGTTGGCCTAGATACAGGCCATTTTAACAGATTTTAACCCTACTCATATTCATAAGCATGACATAAAATGTAAAGTAACTTTTTATGTAAACCTTATGAACATGAGCACGCATGTTTAAAATTTGCTAAAAAGGCCTAAGCCGAGGCCTAGAGCCTTGAACTTGATTCTTTTTGCCTGAAAAAATGTGCAACATTATTAACTTGACTTTTTATGAAAACCTTACGAACATGAGTTCGCACGATTAAAGTTGGGTAAAAAGGCCTAAGCCAATGCCTAGGGACCTAAAAAATTGATTCTTTTTGCCTGAAAAATGTGCAACATTATTAATTTTACTTTTTATGTAAACCTTATGAATATGAGCACTGAACACGACTTTTATGTAAACCTTATGAATATGATTAAAATTTGTTAAAAAGGCCTAAGCCGAGGCATATTGTCTTAAAAAGTATATATATATTTGTCTTAAAACTAAATCTTTGTGTCCTCTGGATGTGATACGGAGAAATCAAAAGTGCAATTTGAGTATGATCCCCTAACGTTTTGGTGGTCTGTCTGCCGAACTTGCACCATGCTTCAACAGATCCTGTAATTAAATCCAAAGTTTTCGATAAACTGACCCTTCGGTAAAATGATCTTTCGATGAAATGAACTTTTAGGTAAAGAGACCTTTCGGTGAAATGAACTTTTCGATCAAGTGATCTTTTGCTGAAACAATCTTTTCGGTGAAGTGATTTTCGGTCAAGTGACCCTTCGGTGAAGTATACGTCTGGCAAATGAACCAGACCCCAAAAAAATCAGGAGGAGACAGTCAAACGTTACCCAAGAGAGGGGAACATAGAATTAGGGTGGCTCCCGAGATAGGATACGGAAAAGAAAAGTATTTGAAATGCGGAAAAGAAGGAATACTCGGTTGAAAATAGAAAGTAATTGTAATTTATTTTGGGGGAGGGGGGCACCGAGAGCAACTGAATTGGCTAAGCAGCCGTCCGTTCCTAATTTAGGGTATACCACGGAAGGGAGAGAGCCAGCGACGTAAAACAAGCAGTACATTCATGTCTCACCGGGATTTGAACCCGGACCCATCTCGGACGAATCATCAGAAGCCATTGCTTAGACTACTGCGTCACCGGCTATATTAAATATGCTTCTTCCTTGCTGCAAAACTGGTAATAACATTCTCAAAATCAAGTTTCCGTAAGGTCAATTTTTTTAAACAGTAATATTTTCAATAATCGTTAGGCCATTTCTAAAAACAATATTTGAAAAGGGAGGCCCTGTTAAGTAAGGGGTGTGGCAGGACCCGGCGAATAATCATATGCTGACTGTAGTTAGTATAATTATAAGCCTTAGCTTAGCTAATAATAAGTACTAAACTAAAGTCGGAAATGTTACCTTTTTTTGTATGAGTTGAAAACAAAACAAACCCAAAGCGGGATAGTAAAATCACACTAACAGTATCACTACGCAAATGTTTAATATGGATGAGATCAGACTCTACAGAAAAAAAAAACCCGAAGTGCCTGGCAGAACATATCTGGCAGCAGGAAACACTCAACAACGGTTGTCGGTTTAAAATGCTCCGAGAACGCAACTTCCATTACTTATTCCTATGAGAATATTAGTCTTGAATTATGCAAGGTTTTCCGGAACGCATGAAATGCGACCGGTCGGTAATAAATGAATAGATAAGCTGAGAATATTAAAGCAAAATGCAAAACAAGATCTTACTATGTTGATGCACACGGAATTTCAGCTTCATGCCTCAAGATCACTTAACATCAAACTAGAGAAAGAAGCAAAAAGCTTTTCTGCTACCAGCAAGTAATATTTCAGAAGAAAACGGCGATTTCGAAAAAGAAAAAAGGTGGGGGGAGAGACCATTATATTCAAAGTACATTTATACATCTCGAAGTCAGGAATGATGCATACAATTTCCTGCTTCGGCAGCAGACCGTGGAAACGGCGGCGATAAACATATTTTGCTTCAAAACAACCTCCCAACATCTGATAGACAAAGTAAAGAGAAGTCAATAGATAAAGTTATTAACCGAATGTTCATAAAAGCTCTCTAACAGGTTATCAATACGTGACAAACAAATATTACGCCCTAGCTATGTAATAGAAATCGTACCTCATCAGGAACGCAGAAAATACGTACCTGCAGATCATAACGCGAAAGTAAGGTCTCCGTGAACTCTAAAAAATAAGTGGTGTGAATTCACGGAAAATTCCTGAAAATACATAGATGAGACTGACGAAGGAAAAAAAAAAAGCTGAACTTTTTAACCACATGGGCGAAAAATAAGAACGTGCTGCGAACCAGCGTGAATATAACGCTGCGTGAGCAAGTGTTCACGGAAATTTATTACGTAAATATTAAGCTTGAGCACATCACTGTATTCAAAATATAATTTATTCATTTTTTTACATTTAACAGCAACATAGGATAAATGTAAATTGCGGTGAAAAAAAAAAAATACGACTACCGGCAAAGTCTTAGCTCTGTCTGACTTCCGTTTTAGGAAAATGTTCATCCATTCTGAAGCTGCAAAACAAATATTTATGGAATAAAATTATATTTAACAACACTACTGGGTAGAAGAAGCATCGCAAGAAAAAAGGATTATGATTGCAGGAAAAACCTTCACTCAGTCTAACTTCTGTTTCCGAAAGTTTTGCAAGTCGAAATTCCGCCCACCGACAGAAAATGACCCCACTATCACCACCAATCCCTCCCAAATTTCTGTTCAGTTTTGCATCGATCTCGAGAACCATCGAAATGACGATGGAAATGGCGGAATTCTTCGAATCCACTGAAGAATCTCATGCCTGAAGATCACAAGGAAATTTTCACGCTAACTTCCGTTTGGGGAATTTTTCTTCCATTTCCAAACTGAAATGCAAATATTTATGGAAATTATATTTAACAATAATACTGCGCAGAAGAAACATCACGAGAAAAAGAAATCACGATTCCAGGAAAGATTTTACTTCCGTTTTCGAAAGTTTTGAAAAACGGACCCCCCACCCTCACCCCAACTAATCCTCCAAAACTTATCTTCAGTTTTGCATCGATCTCAAGATTTCGCAAATGATGACCAAAAAAAAAAAAAAAAAGCGGAATTCCGCGAATCCGCGGAAGAATCTCATGTATATGGAAAATAACGTGCAGCAAAATTGCCGATAAGTGTCAGTCTTTTAACGGAATTTCCGTTTACAAAAGTGCCCGTTTCTTTTAAACTTCCGTATTTTGACAGATTTTCCGTAGTCAGAAATTCCTTTTATTTCAGAAAAGTCTCGTCGTTTACACATACACCCATGCTTTATAGAAATTTAAATATAAAATCTTGATTCTTTACACTGAACCTCGGCTCCATCTCCAAGATGGGCCACTTTCTATGCGCATATACCTAGTCTTTGCATAAATGCCGTTACAAACGTTCGACAGATGGAGTGCAACCGGTGTGCAACGTTACCGACCAGCCAGGAGGCATGAAGCAGCTAGTGAACCATTGTGCGTTCAGTCACAGAGGAGTTAACTTGCTTCTTGAAGTACTTGCCATGGAGTGGGGAGATTATGAGAATCGTGTTGCTGTAATCAAGTTGCCCAAAGTTGGAAAATCAGCCGAATTTTTGTCTACCGGACCATAAAAAGGTTCGTTGAGATTGGGACCGTCATAAAGGGTCGGCCTCGTATCGTGAGGACTGTTAGCCTGGTGAAAGCTGTGGCAGCTCGTATTCGACGAAATCCTGTCAGAAAACAATCAGTGATGGCTCGTGAGCTGAACATTTCAAGAATGTCGATGTCACGCGTGTTGCGGAGTGACCTAAGGGTGAGTGAGAGCTTACCGGCGGCGTACAGAGCACTTCCTCACCCCACAACTGAAGCAGCAGAGGGTGGTAAAAGCGAAGCGTTTACTGCAGCGTTACGCAGACAATCGCCACAGACAGATCGTTTTCTCTGATGAAAACATTTTCACTATTGAAGAGACTTTCAACCGCCAAAATGACAGGGTGTATGCGTCAACCTCACGAAAAGCTCAAGAGAAAGCTCCAAGGATCATGAGGGGCCATCTGCTTCTGTCATGATTTGGTGGGGAGTCTCCTACGAGGGTACCACGAAGCTCCATTTCTGTGAGAAAGGGGTGAAAACATCCGCCAGAGTCTACCAGGACAGGGTTTTGGAGCCAGTCTTCAAAAATGTGAGTCACACATTCTTCCAAAACCGACAGTGGAGCTTTCAGCAGGATTCCGCACCTGTCCACAAGGCCAAGTCAACTCAGGAGTGGCTTCAGGCGAATTTGCCAGACTTCATTTCTCCAGCTGATTGGCCTTCCAGCAGCCCAGACCTCAACCCATTGGACTACAAGTTGTGGACCACACTGGAGGACATGACCTGTAGAAAGAGACACCCCAGTATTGACAGTCTCAAACGCTCTTTAGTGCGGGCAATAGCAGCTTTCCCTGTGGAAACCCTGCGTAAAGCTATTGATCAGTGGCCACAGAGACTGAAGGACTGCGTGTGAAGTGATTCGTGCCATGCATTTACAAGTGTACTACTTAAGTCATATCAGACGTATATTAAAATATCTTTAAATTTCTTGTTATTTCATTGAATACTTTGTATTAGTATTTATGGTAAGACTTGGTAGTGTAGCGCCATGCGAGTGAGTTCTTACGGCAGTTTCTACTATGTAGATTTGTGGTGCCAGCACTGCTCACCGAGTCGGTAATATATCGTAAAAGAAAATCGAAAACATCAATAAACACGTCTCATTTTCTCCTCCAATACTTCTTATGAACCTTGGGCCGAGTGACCAAAAGTACAGGATTTTGACTAATCGTCAGTGTTGGGTTTGGTTTAGACCCTCGAGTGAGGCATGGATGATGTGTTAGTTTCACGGCACACTGGGTCTATATCCCTTTGTTTGGGACAGGTGAGATCCCATGCTCACGGGGTCATTACGATGTATTAAGTATCTCTGTGCGGCAGCCAGCCGTACTGAAATAATGGGCTGAAACTGCGATTCCGTTAAGGTATATAGATCATTACTCAGATCAGGAGAGGGGGGGGCAGTGCAAGATTCACCGGCACTACTACAACACGTTCGTCAGCGTGCATAAGTAAATACGTAAATCATCTCAAAAGTTTTGCACACCGCGGAGGCGCTGCCCGTGGGATGATGCAATCGCTCCAATCGTTGCGTCAGTTGTGAGTCAGACTTCAGTATACAACGTTGGGTCTGCGTTTACTAGTTAACTTGTATCTGTTCCGAAAAATTCTGCCTAGAAATGGAGGAAGAAAGGAAATGGAGGAAGTTAGATCTCAAGTAGAGATCAGCAATCCTACATTAAAACAAACTTTGCGAGGAAAATCCCCAACCGAAATTCATAAAGCTTTGTGTGAAGTTTGTGGGGTTAGTGTAGTGGATCGTAGCACAGTGTCTCTTAGGGCTTTTCTCGTTTCCGCCAAGGTCGGGAAAGCATCGAAGACGACCCAAGAAGCGGCCGGCCATCAGATGCAACGGAAGACACTTCTGTGGTTATCGTCAACAGCATTTTGGAAGAAGATCGACGGTAAACATGTGAAGAGATTGCATATGAAGAAAACATGTCTGCCGCTTCGGTTTACAGGACCCTAACTGAAAAATTAAAGAAGAGAAAAGTGGCTGCCAAATGGTTTTTGTCTTTTTGTTTTTTTATTGGAGGTTTAACCTCCACTATGAGCAACTCAATGGGCTATAAGCAGTCGCCCGCCCCTAATTTAGGGTAACTGGTTCCAGGGAAGGGAGAGGGCCAGTGCCGTAAGACAAAAACAACATCCACGTCTCACCGGGCTATCGCTTAGGCCACTGGGGCGGCCCAAATGGGTTCTGCATAATCTGAGTGAAGAGCAGCAAGCAGTTCGCAAAGGGATCGCAGAAGAATTGCTTCAGCGGTACGAGACAGAAGGTGAGCAGTTTTGGGACAGAATTGTTGCTGTAGACGAAACCTGGATGCGAGAGTTTGAACCAGAACTGAAATCTCAGTCAGCTCAGTGGAAACATCCAGAATCACCTCGCCAGAAAAAATTCGCTTCCAACAATCGAAGGTTAAGCTGATGATTATGGCCTATGACAAGGTTGGGGTGATACCAGAAGACCGGAGAGGACCACTCTAAGAGCGGAATACTACAAAAAGTTTCTGCAAAATGTTTTGCGCCCAAAGATTCACCAAAGAAGGAGCGACATGCTCGAAGCTGGTGTCGTCATTTGGCACGACAACGAGAGGCCGCATGTTGCATGTACAGTAAGAGACATTCTGGAAATATGGATGGAAATTGATTCTGCAGCACGAGCCATACAGTCCTGACATGAGCCCACCAGGCTATGACTTGTTCCCAAAACTGAATACGCCACTCCGCGGGAAACGATTCAGTACTATTCAGGATGTTTCTAATGAGATGACCCGGGTAATCCGGCCACAACAATGGAGGTGTCCTCACTGGAATACAAGACCTGCCCAAACGTTGGGCCGCTGTCATGAAGAAACATAAAGATTACTTCGGAGGCCTGTAAAGGTATGTTGTGAAATATTAAGGGTATGTAAAAGTTTCCACCGCCTCCGCTAGCTGGCGCTGTAGGGGTCTAACCGGCCGGCGACCCGTGCTGTCAGTTCGTACATGAAGCCAAGCATGGCGGTCGATAAAGTTCATCTGCGGCACTGTTTGTTATTCACGTTTAATTTAGGGAAAAGTGCGAGTGAAGCACACGGATCAATATGTCGAAACGGTTATGGGTGAGCGGACGTATGTATCGAGAATGGTTTGCCAGGTTTAAGAAAAGGGATCTAAGCTTGGAAGGCAAGCCACGTGCAGGTAGACCGCAGGAACTCGCAGACGAGGAGCTGGAATAGCTGTTGCAAGAGGATGCCACACAATCGACCACGCAACAGGCGAAACGTTTGAAAGTGGCTCAATTGACGGTGGTACGGCGTCTACAGGCTTTAGGGAAGATCCAAAAGATTGGTAAGTGGGTTCCGCAAACTTTAACGGAGCGTAATATTGGTCAACGATTCGACATCTGCATGTCATTGCTGGAGAGGTTTCAAAGGAAATCTTTCTTGTGGAAGGTAGTCACCGGGGATGAAAAATGAGTCTATTGCGACAATCCCGTATGTATGTGATCCTGGGTCGACCCAGGCCAGCCATCAACATCCACTGCAAAACAGGATATCCACGGGAGATAAGTGCTGTTGTGTGTGTGGTGAGATATGCATGGAGTGCTGTACTTCGAACTGTTTGAAATTGGGTGAAACAATCACTGCACAACGATATAGCGATCAGTTGATGAAACTGAATGCAGCAATTGAGCAAAAACGCCCATGGACATGTAAAGGACGCCGATCAGTCATCCTGTTACACGATAATGCCAGACCACATGTCGGTGCCACCACGAAATCAACCCTTAAACAGTTACACTGGGAGGTTTTACCGCACCCAACTTACTCCCCGGACATTGCACCCTCAGACTTCGCATGTTTCGCTCTATGCAACATGCCCTAGCCCAAAAGCAGTTCACCACAGTTCCAGAGGTGGAAAATTTCGTCACTGCGTTCTTCAACTCAAAACCAGAGTCCTTCTACCACAGGGGCATTCATTTGTTGCTTGAAAAATGGCAAAAGGTCATTGATGCTAACGGCCAATATTTCGTTGAATAAATGTGTACTGGTTTCCTGATAGTTCCTGTCTCCTTTCTCCTTAAAACGGCGGAAACTTTTGCATACCCCTAATAAATTCATTTTTTAAGAGATAACTCACAGTGTGCAAAACTTTTTGAAATGACCCTCGTACCTGCTGTGGTATTTCATAGCCCGACATTAAAATAACTCCAGCAGGTTTAGCTTCCCAGCTGACAGGCGTCAGTCAGCTCTGCACTGTAAAAAAAGTTTTTCTGTAGTATATACAAATGAAGTTTTTCCTAATATCCTTAATATGGATCGAAAGTTCAGAGTAAAACATTTCAAAATCTACGATTTTTTTTTTTCGGTGAGAGAGAGCCAGTGCCGTAAGACAAACACAACATCCATACTTCACCGGGATTCGAACCCAGACCTATCTCGGACGAAAGATTAGAAGCCATCACTTAAATCACTGCGCCACCAAGGCACGATAACTTTAACTAATCCGCGCAGCGAATATTTTGGCGTAGAGAATAACAAGGATTCCTCTAAAATAAACTCGTTTAAAATAGGTTGTTGTTTTTTTCTCGTGATACATGTTTTGGTGACTGATTTTTGATTCAAGGGGGAATAACTGACAAATTAGTGACTTTTTCAACTTTCATAAGCGCGCATATATGAAAATTGCCTTGTTTTTTAATTTCCAGGACTGTTTTTGAAAGTCACTGAAGAATTGGCTTCCAATTGTTCGATCGACTGTCATAGGGCCGCGGATGGCGTAGTGGTCAACTTTCTTGACTGCCACGGAGAAACCTCAGGTTCGGTCGCAGGCCGGTACAAACGCTCAAAACACTAAATATCGGCCGTGCGTCTGATGGGCACGTTAAGCCGTCGGACCCCGGGCACTCCCCTCCGATTTCTAAGGGTTGTTTAAGACCTGGGGTCCATATGATCTGATGAACTATCATCTAGAAACAACTTTGATATACTTAGTTTTATTTTATTCTTAAGTATCTGTTTAACACACAAATTGCTCAATGTATAAAAGTACGGAACCACAAAATAATTAAATTTAATTTGCTTTTTTTAATAAATGCGGATAAATTTAAGGGGGTGGATACGATATTCATTTGAAATCTGCAAATACCAACGTCTGTACAACGAAGAGCGGTAACCTATTTGAAAGTGGTGTGACTGGGCACTAAAAAGAAAACATAACAAATACCTTTTCAAGGGCCTCGAGCCCCAAAACTTTAAAAAATAAATAAAAATACAGTGAAGCCTCCATTAACGGACACCTCTGAACAGCGGTAGCCTCCGAGCAACGGTAAGTTTGGGTTGGTACCGAACGGCTTCCGTGGGATTAAAGGAACAAGTACTAATTTCGGGCATTTTTTTTTTTTTTTTCTCCGCGCGAAAATGTAATGTCGAAAGAGACATGAAAACTGACGCAATCAGAAATGTTTTATCGTAAGTAGTTCTCCCGCTAGAGCGTTTTTTTAATCAGCAGTGACGTCACACTAGACAAGAGACCGGAAGCTCAGCGTGCGTAGGGCTCCAGTCGGGTCTCTTTACCGTTCTGTCCAGCGCAGTCGATCCCATCAATCTGTAAAATGGCTAGTGTAAATCTCTATTTATTTGAACCACGATATTCTGCCGGTACAGTACGAATGTTTAACAAGAAATGCGAAAACAAATTCGAGGGTAGAAAAGCTAATCTTCACTGGTGCCAATGTTATAACTGCGAGAGAATGTCAATAGACGCTGAGTGTTTGTGTTGAAACGAGAGTGATCAGATGCTGAAAATAAAATGTAGTGCTTAATGTAAAAAAAACCACGAATCATTCGACAGTGTTGTTTTAAACATCCACACCTTACAGGCAAGTCGTTATTTTTTTTTTTTTTTTTTTTTTGATTGGAGGTTTAACGACCACCGTGAGCAACTCAATGGGCTATAAGCAGTCGCCCGTCCCTAATTTAGGGTCACTGGTTCCAGGGAAGGGAGAGAGCCAGTGCCGTAAGACAAACACAACATCCATGCCTGACCGGGATTCGAACCCGGACCCCTTACGGACGAATGCAAGTCGTTATCAAATGATTATTCGGGCTGGAAAAAAAAAAAAGAGAAAAAATATGAACTTGTATGTAGCAAACTATGGAGACACGTTGCGTACAAACAATTCGTATATGGGGTGAATGCCTGGATACCTGTAGGGCGTAAAATCAGAAAAGTAATCTCTTCTTGTGTTGTTAGAATGTTTTCCTGAATCTAATGAACAGTATTCGGGTTTTGTTCGTTGCTCTGGAAATAACACAGCCCATTTCGATTAACTCCCACTGTCACTAAAGATTTGTCAGCTACTGTCTATATACGAGTATATAAAGGTATTTTTCATTGAACTAAGTGCATATATTTTTTATAAGTTTCTCGTATTGTCATGGAAGAAACAACTTTATGAGTATTTCTCGTAGCACAACTGCAAAGTCATTAACAACCCCCCGCTGCACGAAAATAAAAATACCGCAATAGTTGAACATGATATGGAAAACCAGAAGAAAAACATTAACTAGAAATAAGAGTTAGATAAAAAGGCAGTTTATCTAACTGTTATTTCTACTGTTGTTACTTTATGGCAGGTTTTTTTTTTTTTTTTTTTTGAGGTTTAACTACCACCGTGAGCAACTCAATGGGCTATAAGCAGTCTCCCGTCCCTAATTTAGGATCACTGGTCCCAGGGAAGGGAGAGAGCCAGTGCCGTAAGACAAACACAACATCCATGCCTCACCGGGATTCGAACCCGGACCCCTTCCGGACGAATGATCAGAGGCCATCGCCTTAGACCACTGCGCCACCGGGGCGGCATATTACACGTTTGAGCTGACCACCATAAATGGTTGGTTATACTGGACCGCCATGCTTCTAGTAAAGGAGCTTTCTTTTCAGCAGCTTTTAGAGTTTTAGTCAAACTTTTGGCCATGTGATGATCAATTTCGGATATTTTTTCTTCACGAGGGCACGAATCTTCTATGTCTATCTGATAAAAAAAAAAACTGATATCTTTATTTCTTCATAGAGGCCTGAGAGTAATAAATCGCACGCATTATTTATTTTCTAAGTCCCCGTCAAAAACACCTTTTTGGACGACAATAAAATCTACAATATTTCCCTTGCGAATATCCATAATGGAATAGGTACAGTATTTGGGCCAAAAACCTGGCGAATCAAACTGTCCATCTCCGCTCACCCAAATTTCGGAATCACATAATTTTAAATTATCAGTAATTTGTTTTGTTTTTTTCATACTGTGTCACGTAAAGTTGATTATTGGCCCAACTAAAAATGTCATCACTTTGTAAAAAGTAGTTACTTGGGTGTTTGTAAACCAAGGGTTTGAGCGAAATCCGTAAACTGCTTAAAATTCATTCCAGTTGTGTAAATTGCAACAGAAAGTTTGATGACTAATGAACAGGATACGTGCAACACAAGGAGAGAAATTCCTGACACTAATTGCCTCGTACTTTCCCTCACAACTCCTACCACCGCACCGAGTACATAGATGCCGCTGGTGCGAGAAGTGGTCTGATTGACCATTTGTCTAGTCTGACGTCATCACCAGAAACTTCGTCAGCTGTTTACTCAACTTCAAATGGCCGTAGGGAAACAAATGTCGGCTCTATGAGCATCACCCTGTCACCCGCATAACATGACAGCAAAAATTCGTATTTTCGAGGCCTTTTGTTTAAGTTTACTGTTCCTTTAACGTTAACCTGTTAACAGCGGTCGGCCTCGAAGGAGATCCAATGGACACCCTCCCTTGGATTTTACGTATAGTTCCTTCGGTACTTCGGCAAGAGGGATAAGATAGGGGAAAGAATATTTATTGCTAAAGGCATAATGGGTTGGATTACGGTTGTTACAGTGGTATGCTTAATGAAAGGAGTTAAAATTTTAGTTCTACGTAGGCGAGCTGCAGCTTCCACGTATGCTTATATCGCCGCCGGGGGCTGCAAGGGTGGTTGATGAGGCCTGGAATTTTACCCGTTGAGGGCGATGTTTCTTGGTTTGGTCCTTGTGGGCTCTGTTCCTGCTTTACGACGCACAGCCAGCTCACTGTGCAGCTACGCTTTATTATCTAACTTTTGTTTTTCCTTTCCTATAGCATAACCCTAGACCTAATCTCCTAGCTTGCTATTTCTAAGGGCTCTTTAACACCAGACGTTTGACACGGGGTTTTTTAAATCCTCTACACCATTATTCATTTAATTATTATATTCAGTTTTATTCAGCAGACAGCATTTGGAAAAAGCACTGCAATGTTTTCTTTATTGTGCATAAGCTTCATACATTTATTCTGATTTTTCACAAACACAACGGCCTAGCAATGTCTAACCACCAAAAAACAGCCACCTCCTAACAACGGTCAATTTTTTCCCGGTACAGGCGGTGACCGCTATTCGGAGGTTTCACTGTAAAAATACAAAAACTCTACCCAAAATGTTTTTTTTTTTTAGTATTATTCTCATTAGCATTACGGAATTTGAAATATGAGTAATATTCTCATATTTCAAATTCCTGAGTATTATTCTCATTAGCATTACGGAATTTGAAATATGAGTATTATTCTCATATTTCAAATTCCTGAGTATTATTCTCATTAGCATTTAAGATTATATATGCCTCTGATTTCCTGACCACCACGGCGACACGATGAGATTTTTTATTAATTTTTTTTTCACCATAAAACAGGCAGTTATGAAAGGACACAACTTAAAAGATTCTTTGCATGGCATTTTATCTATTTTGAAAGCATTGACATAAAAAATCCTGATTACACAATTCCAGTTTAATTAAACAAACAGTATTTTTACATAAGGGTAGAAGGTGTCACCTATTGTGTTATGAATGTTTATTAACCAATATTTTGTGTAATAAATGTTGCCACTGATACTGAATTATGAATGTCCAAAATTACCATCATTATCGCTCCCCAAAATAATAAGATATATTCGAAACGTAACAGCGGCGGGGTAGCAAACAGTAAACAGTTTTTGTATCCTAAAAGACAGTTTACTAATTAGGGTTTTATTTAAGAGTCACTTACACGAAAATGGCATGTAGGCATTTCTGCATGTCATGATGTTTTTTTTTTTTTTTTTTTCCCCACAATAGAAGTAACCCATGTATTACATAAGTGCCAAAGACACAGAATTATTTTTTTGGATGCCAACCCTTCTGCTAAGCCTTAGGACAATCCAATTGTGTATCGTCGAACAGAGAGCTTATTCTATTCGCTGAAATTTAAGTGCGTCATGGTAACTCATTTACGTCAGGCATTTTACTTTGTTCTACTCGCTGTCAAGAACGTAAACGAACGAAAGCACACAGCGAGTTCGTGGACACAAGCCACTCACGCTATCACCTACGCATGCAGTTGAAGGAAGAAACAAAACAAAAAAAAAACAAAAACAAAAAAAGGAGAGAAAAAGTCAATATATAGAAACAGGGAAATCGATATATTGATCATTCGTTTCTCTGTGTTGAGAGAGAGAACCCGACAAACAGATAAATGATGGAGGAAGACCGTCGGTCGCGTAAAAGGCAGCGTTCCCTTTCCTATTTGCCCCTTCCGTTCTCCCAGAAGAGATCGCGATCGCTTGTTCTGGGAGGAGGCAACAAAAGCGTCTGCTACAGTTTCATTAGTCGGTTTGGACGTGCACTCCCAGATGGGAATTGAAGAAGAGCAAAAACAACTGTATGCCTTTTGGGAGCCAAAAAACACTTTTTTATGAATGAACAAAAAAAAAATGAACAGTGAATATAGAGGAAATTAGGAAGGAAGTGTCTAACCCAGGTGCGGGTTTACCACTGGGCCAACTTAGGCCATGGCCCAGGCGTAACTATCGGCCCAGGGCGCCGCATATTGAGGGCGCACCAAATATTTGAATTTGAGAAAACATAATAAAAGCCGTTTAACTTTATTACCGAGGGAGGGGGGATAGTCAATGAAATAGCATTCTGCATTTCTGCAAATGAAACTGAGTACTATAATGCAGTTAATTAGGATTGGCTGGAACTTTTGTGGGGCCCACAGCGAAACTTCCCTAGAAAATAAAACTCATCTCTATTATATAAAACTGAAAGTATGTTTGTATATTTGTATGTTTGTTCCGTTCCTAAACGGTTTGATGGACTTGCACCAAAATTTGGAATATATACTCTTCTTCCCCCAGATTAAAATACAGACGGGACTGGGTGAAAATCGGCTGCTGGGCTATTACTTCGCGTGTCAGAGCAACGGTAGTCAGGTGACGCCTCATTCCTCGCAAATGTTTGCGCGGTTCAGGCATACGGGGAAAGAGTCCAATTTTCGAAAATTCCTAGGGAAAAAAAAACAAACCCCGAGAAATCGATTTCCGAGAGAATAAACAATGACCAAGGTTCGATTTTCGAAAATTCATAATAAAAAATAAATAAATAAATAAAAACATTTTTCCAATGCGGGGCTGCAGGAAGTTTTAAGAGATTACAGTTCCCAGTAAGGCTGGCATTTGGTATCACCATCAACAAGGCACAGAGCCAGTCAATCAAGTGCGCTGGTATTAACTTGGAGGCACCGTGTTTTTCCCACGGGCAGTCATACGTAGTGTGCTCAAGGGTAGGTTTATGTGTGACAATTCTATGTTCAACGTTCCACGGGTTTTCAAGAACCGCGAAAAATTACAGGCTGTAAAGTGTAAAAAAGTTTAAAAAAATAATAAATAATATTACAAAATTGGGCATATTTTCCTTCTCTCTATTTGGAAAATCCTTCATTACAATAATATTCTTGGGAGACAATGAAAAAGGCCAATGCCCACAGAAAAAAAAGGGGGTAAAAATGCAAACGATATTTCATAAAAGCTGAGCGTTGTTCATCACGCTAGAATTTTTTTTTTTTATAATGCAATTTACATTGTTACTTGAAAACAAACTTTATGTCTATCCTGGGCAATGCCGGGTAGTTCCGCTAGTGTTTTAATAAAGTCGTTTCGTAAAAAATGTCGTTCGTGTAGAACACACACGAAAACTATCATAAAGAAGAAATTATCTCGAAGAAGTAATTCATTTAAACTAACGAAAACGACCGTAGAACACATTGAAAGTTCGGAGAGAGGTAAAATGTGTTAAAATCAAAGGTCTCCTTTCCGGGAAGAGGGGTTGAGATTGTATTGTGAATCTTATAAAAATTACTTTACGAAGTGATAAAAGGTAACTTCAACTAATCTCCTTAGCGAATAATAATGATCCCTCTAAAATAAATTTGCATAAATATTTTCTTCCCCTGATACCAATTAGTGACTTTTTTAAATTTTACACACGCGCATATATGAAAATTGCTTTCTTTTTTAATTTCCAATACTGTTTTTAAAGTCACTGAATAATATGACCACTTCCGGAATCACTTTGTACCCTCCCAGGCGCGTCACAGAGTGCACGTGACAAGGTCAACCACACGGAGGTAGGAACGGCCGGCCAGGACAGATGAGCCATAGTGCGTTACGTGAGCACAATGGGGCAGAGGTAGTGATTTGACGGACGTTCAAAAAGGAATGATCATCGGCTACTGTGCCAAGGGTGCAAGCATCGCAGTAACAGCAGACTTCGTGGTCTGCTGAAATCAGGGTGTACCAAGAATGGACCGCGGGCACACCGAGTACCGCCCGACGTTATAACTGTGGAGCCCAAAGGCAATCGACCCCAGAGGAGAACGTCGCCTCCGTCGACTGGTAAAGGGCAATCGACGCGCAGCAGTGCAGCAATTGACCACGCAAATGAACGCTGGGGCACCCAGGTACGATACGTGTCCCCAATAACAGTAGGGTCTCCGGAGTCGACGCTGCGTCAAGGCGCTCATGTTAACCCATGTCCATCGGCAACGACGCCTGCAGTTCGTATGGTACTACCGTCACTGGACAGTGGAAAAAGCTTGCCTTCTCCAACGAATCTAGGTTTCTACTCCACAGAAGTGACGAGCGGTGGCGGATACGGCGTCAGACACACGAGGACCAACACCCAGACACGCTTGTCGGTCAAGTACAGGCCGGCGGTGGCAGTGTGCGTGTCTGGGGGATGGTATGACCTGGGACCGCTGGTACCACTAGATGGATCTCTGAACGCCAGCCAATGGCTACTTGTCAATAATCGCTGACCACGTGCATCCCTTCTTGTTGGACGTTTACCTGGTGATGATGGTTTCTACCAACAACACAATACGCCCTGCGACATCACTAAGGGGATGCGTGACTGGTTCCAGGAACACGACAGCGATGTCTCAGTTCTCCCTTGGCCGGCGAAATAGCCCGACCTCAATCCCATATAGAGCACTTGTGGGACTATTTGGATCGACGTGCCGGTGTACCCGCCGTCTACAGAATGAGATTTTTTTTTATTCTTATTTAAATTCTAATTTTGAAGTGCAGATATATCGTGCCAAACATGGAAATCCGTTTCTTACATCTAGCAGTAAAAAATGTACATCACCGAAATTCGAAAGCGCACGAATCATCATCGTTTCAATCATTTCCGTTAACCGATGCAAAAGGAGTTTTTTAAAATCAGATTTATGGATGCAGATATAAGGTCAAACCGACACTGTGCCGCCCCAGTGGTCTAAGCAATGGCTTCTGATCACTCGTCCGAGATGGGTCCGGGTTCGAATTCCGTGAGGCATGGATGTTGTGTTTGTCTTACGGCACTGGCTTTCTCCCTTCCCTGGAGTCAGTGGCCCTAAATTTGGGACGGGCAACTGCTTATACCCCATTGAGTTGCTCACGGTGGTCGTTAAACCTCCAACCCCCCCCCCAAAAAACGACACTATTAGCATGTACTAGTTCACGACGTGCACAGGCATAACTCGGGCGGGGCGCAAAAATCACTGATAACAATCTGATTAAAATAGGGATTGAAACTTTTGCTCCAGTTTCTGGTACAGAATTTCAAAATTTACCTATAATTTCTTTCGCCAGTTACGGTAACTTGACGGCTTAAGATTCGCATTTCTTCTTTAAAATGTGCAGGAAAAATTAGTTGTGCCGTCCCGGTGGCGCAATGGTCTAAGCGATGGCCTCTGATCATTCGTCCGAAAAGGGTCCGGGTACGAATCACGGTGAGGCACGAATGTTGTGTTGACTGGCTCGCTCCCTTCCCTGGAGTCAGTGGCCCTAAATTAGGGACGGGAGACTGCTTATAACCCACTGCGTTGCTCACGGTGGTCGTTAAACCTTCAATAAAAAAAAAGTAATTTGCTCACAATAAGAAACGACGGCGCGGTTGTTCGTACGTTACAAGATAAGAATGTCGTTCATATTTTTGAAGATTCTCAGGGGGCAATTCGATCATTACTGCAAGCTGCGTTCGGTCCGTTTAATGTGGTACCAAAGGTCGGAACTCCAGAGCAATTGGGAATCTCACTGCTCTCTTCATGAATATTTTGTATTTTACTGCCCTAAATGGCGTTCAGCGTCTAGTTCAGCTTCACCACCCAGGACATCCTTGATGCAAGTAAGGGTAAGAGAAATGCACGAAACCCTTCTGATGAGTTCTGCACCAGACTTCCTAATTTTTTCCGAAGCAATTAATGAGGGTAAAATTCCGTTCTCGTTTGAGATAAGAAATGACACCTAGTTCCCTATAATACCCTATTTACGGTATAATACGCCAGTAAAAATGATTAAAAATTAGGTTATTAAACTACAATTAAAATGGCAACAGCGTCGCAAAGGTCTTCCTCTAGTCCGCCGAAAAACTAGTCCGTTCTTGAAATCTATTGCACGACCGTTAGTCATTATTATTATCAATTAACTACAAGAGAATATGACAAAAATAGAAAGTAAGAAATTTATGTAGTGAAATGTCAGAAGTAATTCCCGGTGGCCAGTGTTAGTTTTTTGTTTTGTGTATTTTAACTGTAATTGCATATGCGTGTGGAGGGTACTAAATAATGCAAATTCGTGCGTAATCAACACACAAGGCTAGTTTTACTATCCTGTAAACTCATACAACAAGCACGATTATAATATTTCAGGCGATACAGTTCGTTTTACCACCTGAAATATTATAAACGACTTCAGTGGGGATAGGGCGCAATATTTCGTGGTTTGCCCCGGGAACAAAAATGCCTAGTTACGCTTCTGCGACGTGCTAAAAAAAAAAAAAAAAAAGCTGGTACTGTCCAATCTAAAAAAATTTCAAAGCCAGAGCCTACGATCGCATTAAATCTAAGTCGGATTAATAAAAATTAATCGGTAATAGAATCTACTTCACAGTCTATTCCCGTGAAGCATTATATGCCTGCAAGGGCGCCCATAAGGGACCCCCCCTGCCGTTGGTATAGCCAAATTTTCGATAAATTTAAAACACTAAAATAGACGAATTTTTTTAAAGCATTTTTAAAAAAGGATCAATTATTTTTGCTGTATTTTTCAAACAGTATCATTTATTTTTGTTGTATTTTAGTATCTTGTACATTTACTAAAATGTTTGACAGCCTTGAAAAAGTAAGGATTTTTCGTAACCCCCCTTAAATGACTCATATGGGCGCCACTGTATGCTGCACTCCATTATGGTGGTATTTAAATTTTTTATTATTTCATTACATTAACATTTTCTGTTTATCCTTGTGCTCTGTTGGAATTTCTTTAATACTGTATCTTTTTTTCATTTGATTTCTTGAAAAGATTAAAAAAAAAAAAAAAAAAACTCGTACGAAACGTTCTTGATACCCTTCTTGATACGTCTTGCTCACTCTTTCTCCCGCTTCTAATATCCAGTCAATCACAGACGATTTCCCCAATTACGCAATTACTGATAATTACTACTACGCAGTTGTGTCCTCCCACTTTCACTTGTATGCTTTACTCAGTTTATTTATAATCCGCATTGACACGACTGCTTCGCTCACTCCTTTGCTTTCCTGCGTCTACCAATGATAACGTCGGCTTCCCTTACTCTCTCCTATGCTTCAATTCTTCAGCCAATAAGGACGTCGATAATCTGATTGAGTGACCAGGCGGCCGGACCAGGTTGACACATCTAGCGTAGTGGCGCGAAAAGTCTCGGAATTGTCTTCAGTTTAGGCTACAAAAAATTTAGAAAAATTAACATCCAATGGCATTGCTTTCACTGTGTTAGTATTTTTCCTCAAGGCGATCTTACCCATGGTGATCAGAGGATTACGGACGGAATCCTGTCCATGGTGATTAGAGCTTGTAATTAACAAGCCTTACAAACTGTACCATATTTTTAACAGTTCAAGCCCATTAATATTCAATAATTTGTATTTCAAAGCTTCTATGTCTGACTTGTATCAGAAGCCGACATAACCCAACGCCAATCACGCTGACATCAATTCTTACAAAATTCTGCCTGTTAATTCTTGATGTTGCCTTTTTCATTCGATAGAACTCTGAGGTAATGTGCTGCCACCTTTCCAAATTTCTGCAATAGTAGCGTGCTAGTGTTACTGTAACATTTATATTTTATTTTTATTTTTTTGCTGTAGATTGCGCATTAACTTCATATTTTGTTAATTTCATTTTAAAAAGTTTTTCACTGCCACTCTACACACGAAACACTTTCTTTTGAAGTGATTAATTTCTATCCACAAATTCTGTTATGACACAATACAGTGAAAATTTTTGAAACATCGGAAGATAACAGCAGCAAGCAAATCTTAATTTTGATAATGTGGTGCCATCTACTATCATAAAAACACTTCAATTGATGACTCGACTTACGTTCAACGGTGTTACGGTCTAGGTGCTAAATAAAATAAATACAGATTTCAGGAGGAAAGTGGGGGGAGGGTCACGAAATATGTACAGATCCGATTTTTTTTTTTTTTTTTTTTGCATATATGTAAAGGGTTTTTGCATATCCATCAGATTTTAGAACAAAAACGGCTGCGCTTTTTTTCAAAAATCTTAGAAATAACCGTTTGGCCAAACTTTGGAAACTTCTGCCGCCAATTCTGGGGGAGCATATAACCAGGTGTCCAAAATTACACTTATTCACTTGCCTATGACTAGTCAAAAATTATAGCTAAAAAGTGACACTACAAGGCAAGCATTTTTTTTAATTCCCAGACAAGCTAAACCTATTGGTTTTAATCGGTCATATTTTTTTTTAATTCCTGCTCTTCCATAACATGCGTCAGAAAAAGAACATAATTGGTCGTTATATATGACTAATTACATTCTTGTTCCACATTTTTGAGAACAGACTACTTTCTTGCTTTAACTCTTTTAAGCAGCTGAAGTACCTGAATTATATAATGCCCAAAATTTTCCCCACTTTCCAAACAGAAATGTTCACAAAGCGACCGGGTTTTAAGAAAACTACAGCAAAGCAATTGCTTTCTCCCACTATCTCAGCAGTACTGACCATAAACCTGTCATATGTGACAAAATATTTCTCCTAGTGCTATATTCTCTGTTCCATGAGCCAAGACGTGGTGGGGAAGGGATAGTCCCACAAGTGCTTGAAACATCTCTCTCTCTCTCTCCTTTCGTAGGTTCATCGCCACTGTTTATAGCTCTTTTAGTAGATAATCAGTCAGAAAGGATTAGTGTCAATCATCCCCGTAAATGACCATTTTCTTTGAACAACAAATCTAAGGGGGAAAGCAGCATTTTTTGATGCGCAGGTTCACTTGTTGCAGTCTCTTTTTCGAATACTCGTATATTTGTTGGAGCTGATTTCGGCCCACTTTGCTGACTCCAAGCTAATTCGTTCCAACCAATTAAAGGGTTAAATTAATACAGACATTTAACGTGGACCAGGAACATCAAACAAAGATCTTCGCTCTTTCCACGTTTATAAGTGAGTCACTGAAACGTGGAAAGAGTGTTTTCCGCGACTCACTTATAAACGTGGAAAGAGCGAAGATCTTTGTTTGATGTTCCTGGTCCACGTTAAATGTCTGTATTAATTATTCATTTGCCTTCTAATTATTTCTTCAGTTGCTGCTTACCATCTTTGGTGAATCCCCAGCATTGTGCGGGACTCCAAGAAGCGACCTGCCAAATTTGCTTGGCAGTTAGCGTGTGCGAGTCTGGAGGAATTCGAGGCCGCTGTGGTGTAGCGGAAGCATATCCGGCGCGTAACTGGAAGACCCTGGGTTCGACTCCCGTTAGCGGCCAATGAGAATTTTTCCGTGACTCACTTATAAACGTGAAAAGAGCGAAGATCTTTGTTTGATAAAGGGTTAAAGTAAAGAACAAAAGTAGAATCTCTGTTCCGAAAATGCTAACAGCTGTGCCAGGAGAGCCAGCGAGTTGCCCAGCGTCCTGAGCTTCGCAGGCATGAAAAGGTGGGAGACAGTCCTAGAATATAGAACAAGGAGCACTCATGTGGAATGTTAAGGTGGGGCAGGGAGCTGTCATGGGAGGATTAGGGAATGCAAGAAATTTATGGGGAGGGCAGTGTTATAATACTGAGGAGGGAAATGCTGAAATTTCTGACTACTGACATTATCTGGCTGACTGATGGACAAATATATTTTTTGACCCCTACATATAACCAAGTGAAATCAAGCCACAGAAGCTACAGTGAAATATCAGGACTAATGCCGGATTACATATAAAAGTGAAAAACGTATAACTGAGAAACATAACTAAGGTTTCACTGTAGATTGAAATGGACAAGTGACTAAGTTACAATTCGAACAATACTCAGAAAATGCACGCTTTTTTAACACGATGTATTAAATTTTTTAATATGAAACATAGAAATGTAAATCTCTTTTCTGTTTCTCATTAGAACTTACATTTTCAACCTTGCCATGTATCTTTCCTGACCTTCCTAACATCACACCTTGCCAATGTGGAAGATCTCTACATGCTGAGGTGGGCCAGGAAGATCTTCCACACAGGCCTCTTCCCTTGATGAGTCAATGGAAATGGAGTTCTGTGTTACTGTTATAATTTTTACAGAAGTGTGGCATTTTTAGTTTAGCTAAAAATGGAGAATCTGTAGTTTAGCTGGAAGTAGGGAAGTCCCACCGATTTGATGTTTATAACTACATGAGATATCAGATAAACGTTCTACTCACAAACATTTTGCAATTACACGTTTTGTTTAATAATTATTTAGTCTTTTGCCATGTTATTTTTTTAAGTTACCAACAGGATCAAGGGAATAAAAAATGTTTAACAAGTTGTACGGAACCTGTAGGGTGACACCACTGCTTCTACCCATCTACAGAGCTACTTACTTTGCACCCAACTCTCACTGCCACAAAAGGGGATAGGTGTAAATACTGCATTGTAAACATGGTTTAGTTGTTTAACTAACCTTTTTCTCAATGAAATATTTTTTTACAGCTGATATGGGACTTCCTATGCCTTGCCAATTCTATTGTATAGTGCCTATTAAAAACCATGCATGTTTTTTACTCAAGAATACTCATAAGAGATGCTAAGTCAATCTTAGCCTAGTGCCACACAAGTATTAAGGACAGGTCTGCCATTATTAGGCATTCTGGTCTCATTAATTATTGCATCAGGAGGTAACTAAAAGTTTTTATCTGTTCTAGACCCTTTCCCTGTACTACAAAATGTATAACTTCTCTGAAGTTCGACTAAGAACCACAGATCTAGATTTATCAATATTAATTTTCATCCCAAATTCCTCTTATACCATGCACAACTGATAGAGAGTATACAGTAAACTGCTGATATTAAAATCCTAAACTTAAATACAGGGGAATAGCTTGGGGGCTGCCAGAGGAGGCTTAAGTTTTGAGCCTCAACAACGAAAAGATCCCTCGAATGTAATAATAATTAGCACATGCGATATTCACAAAAAAAAAAAAAAAAAAAAAAAGGAAAATTATTTTCAGTAACACACTGAAAAACTTACCACCATTGGACAACTGACTTACTCGACTGAATACTAAAGGACAAACAAGGACAAGAGAATAAACAAAAACATCGCTCTTTCCACATTTAGCAATGCACAGCAACCGAAAAATTGTTATTCCGCCGCCGTCGGGGAATTGAACCCAGGATCTCTCGATATCTAGCCGAGCACGTTAGTCTTACACCACGGTGGCTAACAATTCATGGCGCTATGTGCGTTTTTCTGTGAGCATCGGACATAAATGTGTAAGATGGGCTCAGCTACTGAGATGTCTCCATCTGGTGGGCATTAACGGCACTGGCTATATATTAATTGTAGCAATTAAATCCAAAGGGCGAGATCCAAAGTGAAAATCCTCGAAATACGTGGTCAGTGAATAAACAAAGACATCACTCTTTCTACGTTTAGCAACGTTCCCCATACTTATTACAATTACTCATTTTTCGGTTGCTGTGCGTTGTTAGACGCAGAATGAGTGAAGTCTTTGTTTATTCACTGATGCCACGTATTTGGAGGATTTTCACTAAGGACATGAGAGTTGGGTGGTATAGCACTGTATATCAATCTGGCAGAGAGAAAAGCTTGTAAATCAGCTGATTCAAAAACATGTCCATACAGAAGCTTGTTTAAGTTACAGCAATACAATGTACAGATCAATTTATGCCTTTATAAACTGTTGCAATCGTATATGGTATGCCAGTCCATTCCCAGTACTTATTAAGATTACTCATTTTTGAAACGCTTTGCATTCAATGAGATCCATTGGAAATCTTAGGCACAAATAAATATTGACGTTCAAACGCAAAAATACGAATCAAAAGCAAGTCAAACACTTCAAAAACTGCATATATTGGGTTGTCGGAAAAGTATTGATGTATTTTGGCCCCGGATGGCGGTTGGGCGGTTTTGGAAGTACTAGAGGCATGTGCAGCTCTGTTATTGCTATGGCATTCGACAGGTGCCAGTTCTAGCTGCAGTCTAAAAGGAATAGTGAGAGATTTGTTTGATTTGTGGAGAGTTGACGTCAAGTTGAAGATGGAAGACAATACTGTGCATTTTCGCCATATTTTACTGTTTTATTTCTGTAAGGGGAAGAACGCGTGTCAAGCTTGTGAAAAGTTGCGTAAATTGTACAGTGATAATGCTCTACAAGAACGTCAGTGCCAGCAGTGGTTTGCAAAATTCCGTGCTGGTGATTTCGACCTCAACGATGCTCCTCGGTCCGGGAGGCCAACCGAGGTTGATGACGACCAAATCAAGGCATTGATAGAGTCAAACCCACGTTACACGGCACGAGAGATTGCAGACACATTGCACATCCATCATTCAAGCATTCACGACCACCTGAAGAAGCTGGGATACGTAAGCAAGCTCAATGTGTGGGTTCCTCATGAACTCAAAGAAGCTCAATTGACAGCGCGTATGAACATCTGCGATATGCTCATTAAACGTAAGGAAAACGATTCTTTTTTGAAGCAACTGATAACTGGTGGCGAAAAGTGAATTGTGTACAACAATATGCTGTGCAAACGGTCTGGGTCCCGACATGCTGCTTCGCCTCAAACGACATCCAAAGCAGACATTCATCAGCGGAAGGTTCTGGTCTCAATGTGGTGGGATTTTAAAGGTGTCTTGTTTTTCGAGCTCTTACCATGGAACCAAACAATCAATTCGAATGGGTACTGTCGGCAATTGGACAGTTTGAACGAATCCATCATCCAGAAACGTCCAGAGCTCGTTCATCGTAAAGGTGTTGTGTTCCATCACGACAATGCGAGACCACACACAAGTTTGACCACCTGCCAAAAATTATTGGAGCTTGGGTGGGATGTGTTGCCCCACCCAGCATACTCGCCTGACCTTGCGCCGTCAGACTTCCACTTGTTTCGCTCTATTCAACAGTCCTTGTGTTGTATAACATTCAATTCAGATGAGGCTGTAAATCAGCACCTTGTACAGTTTTTCGCCACAAAAGACAGGTCCTTCTATGAACGAGGCATTCTGCAGCTCACTGAAATATGGCAGAAGGTTATCGAACAAAACGGGCATTATGTCATTGATTGATTTTCGTTCTTTCCAATAAATGACCTTTGCAAAACATGGCTAAAATACGTCATGACTTTTCCGACAACCCAATATATAGTGTGGGAGAAATATTCTTCTCACAATACATGGAAAATGCATCATGATAATTAACACAGCAATCGGACATCTCTGAATTGACTGTATTTACTGTTCTTTTGGTGATACCAATCACATCAGAAAACTTTAAAATTTCATTATCCTGGAGCGGGAATCGGGCCTGCATCTCCCGATTACCGTTCAAGCATCTAGCTGTTCCTCGTCCTGGGTGGTGTAATGGCTAGCATGCTTGAACGGTAATCGGGAGATGCAGGTTCGATTCCAGCTCCAACGGGATGAAATTTTTGAGTTTTTTTATTGATATTACATGAAAAACGGTAAATGCAGTTAATTCAGATATGTTCGATTGCTGTGTTAATTATCGTAACTTCAAACTGCGTCACACTACGCAATGAAAATCCACTACATGCATGGTGGAAAGGAGGAGAATTTATACATCTCAAAAGTTTAGCCACTTACCATCCACATGTGGAACGGTCAAACGTTAAACTTCATAGCATGGTTGCCACCAAATAGTACTGGTGTTGCTCAGCCAATAGATCAAGGAATAATTCGCAACATAAAAATATATTACCAAAAACTGGTAATGCATTCACTACTAGCAAACATGAAAAGTGCCTCAAATGCTACCAAATTAGAAAACTCTGTAACCATTCTTGGTGCAGTAACGTGACTCTCAAGGGCATGTCATAAAATGAAGACAGAGACAATAGACTGTTTCCTAAAGGCAAATTTCCCTGTGGGAAGCAGTTCTAATAAAGCATCAGATATGTATGAAAATGACAGCTTAAAATCACCATTAAAACTATCTAAATTTAATAACTGCAGAAAAATCAATGAAGGAAGAAATATTCTTTATAATACATGGAAAATTGACAGAATATTCAAAGCAAACTCAATTTGCTTGTACCACTTGCTGGTCATCCATATAGCACTTCTCAGAAAACTTGAAAATTTCATCGTCCTGGAGCGGGAATCAAACCCTGCATCTCCCAATCACTGGTCGAGTATGCTAACCGAACCCTGCATCTCCCAATTACTGGTTGAGTATGCTAACTGAACCCCGCATCTCCTGATTACTGGTTGAGTATGTCTCAGTTGCTTGGAACCTCACTGTCTTGGGTGGTGTAATTAATGGTTAGCATACTCGACCGGTAATCGGGAGATGCAGGGTTCAATTACCACTCCAGGGCGATGAAATTTTCAAGTTTTCTGAGAAGTGTTACATGGATAAGTGATACGAAGAAAATTCAGTTTGCTTTGAACATAAGTGCAGAAAAGTATATGGATATAGATACACATATAAGCAATTGAAACTCCCACATTGTTTAGACATTATTCAAAGGCATCAAACGACTGGCAGTAACAGTCTTGGTGATGAAAATACATCTACTAATGAAAAAAGAGCAGAAAAAGAATAACTGCGATATCTTATGTCAATGATGTATGAAGTGTATCCAGCTTCAAGAATTTTTGGGTACCAAGGTGAAACAGAATTGCTAGAAAAGCAAAGCACCATGCTACTCTGAATGGGCATCATGTCACTAGCAACAGTCTTCTGTACAGAAAACAGTAATTATTAGGGGTACGCAAAAGTTTCTGCCGCCCCTGCTAGCGGGCGCAAGTAGGGGTCTAACCGGCCGGCGACCCATGCTGTCAGTTCGTACATGAAGCCAAGCACGGCGGTCGATAAAGTTCGTTTGCAGCATTGTTTGTTATTCATGTTTAATTTAAGAAAAGAGCGAAAGAAGCATATGGTTCAATATGTCAGGCGTATGGCAAAACGGTTATGGGTGAGCGGACATGGCGAAAATGGTTTGCCAAGTTTAAGAAAGGAGATCTAAGCTTGGAAGACAAGCCCCGTGCACGTAGATCACAGGAACTTGCAGGAGAGGAGCTGGAATCACTGTTGCAAGAGGCCAAACAATTGACTACGCAACTGGCGAAATGTTTGAAAGTGGCTCAATCCATGGTGGTACAGCATCTACAGGCCATGGGGAAAATCCAGAAGATTGGTAAGTGGGTTCCGCATACTTTAACAGAGCGTAATATCGGTCAACGATTGGGAATCTGCATGTCATTGCTGAAGAGGTTTCAAGCAGTGGCAAAACCATGTTTCAAAATCTGGGGGGGTCCGATCCCACATACAGTGATCGGACCCCTCCCCCTACACACACATTCAGGAGCAAAGCAGCTGCAGAGACGCGATCTAACGGGCACGACATAGGCGCCTCTGTTGGCATAAAACTATGATAGATAGGGCAGAAATGTAAATTACAAAGTTGTAGAGATAACTTTGCTTATTATGAATCGATATCACTATTTTATTAAGTACACATTGTACACGTGTTTGCATTCTACGAAAAATCACAATCTTATATTATTAAATTTAGCAGGTTCACATAAAAAAGTGTGCATTACATAATTATATTCCTGAAAAACTTGGGGGGTCCTTTACACTGGGGATATCCGACTCTGAAAATCTGGAGGGGCACCATTGGACAACTGAAATACAAAACTAGATACAAAGGGACAGGGAACGAACCAGAAGAAGACCACCATCATGATCAAAGTCAAGACCATAACGTGGCAATGGGCTGGACAAATTGCTAGAAGAACTGACCACCGTTGGATAACTGAAACATAAGACTGGACACCAAGGAACAGGAAAACACCCAGAAGAGGACCACATGGAAGATGGGGTGGATGAAATTTGAAAGCCTGCCCAAACAACACATGGAAGAGAATTCTTCAAGGCAGAGTTGTTGAAGAGACTTGGGTAGATAATCAAGGTCTACCCAAGTCTCTGTAAATACTTATCACATTCTTTCAGCCATTCCTTGATCCAACACTAGCGCTTAGCATGATGTTTTGTTCCTAAAACTAAGATTATAGCTAAACATGCTTTTCTTTGCACATCCATTCTCAGATGCAGACAAAATTGGTATAACTCCGTGGTGACTGAACTGGCAAGTGATGACACTTAATATTGAGAGTGTAAGGTGTGAAAATAATGATGTGGCAAATGATGGCACCATAATGAAGTGCAGTAATGACAGTATTATTGAGTGTGTAAGATCCGCTTTAGGAAGCCTTTGCTTCATTGTTTTGAAAGAAAATATGTGAAATGGAATCCATAAAAACAAAAAAAGGTAGCAGAAACACCAAATTACATTAAAATTTTATGAATGAAAGTTATGACAAATATTTAGCAGAGGAACGAAAGTTACACGAACAAATACTTAACAGAGGAACGAAAGTTACGCGAACAAATATTTAACAGAGGAACGTTTTGCTGGTAACTTGTACCTTCATCAGCCTTAGAGCGAATGAAGATAACACGAGGTGGTTAACACATGTTAATTCGAATTATTGCAAGATTTGAGAAAGTAATTTCTACATAATTGGAATGTGATACAGTGACTCCATATTGCAAGGGTTAACACAAACATACATTTAAAAAAGAAACACAAAAATTAATACTGCAGTATAACATACCGCAGTACTAATCGGAATTTGACTGAATATATTTTTGATGTTAAGAAAGGGAATCCTACTACATCATTATCCTTATTAATGTCATGTTCACAGTTCCCAATTGGCAAAATACAAAGTATACTGCCCCTTTTCATGAATCGGTAATCTCTCAAGTTTGGAAAAAAGTTCAGAAATTTATCTTTGCATTTAAGGGGACTAGGGTGGTTTGAAATATCGAAAAAACTGATTTCGAGGCTTTGGCATATTTCGATAGTGCAATTCCTTTAAGAATATCAACCTATTTGAATTTTCGAAAAATCACAAAATTGTCATCACGGGATTATAAAACATGATGTGGTGAGCAGCCGGCCGAACGAAGGTAGTCGCGCAGCCGGTCCTGTAGGCTTTCAACCAAAGTGCCGGAATTCTATTGGGCAGAAACTGCATTCTATAGTGCAGGAATTTTTAATGCGTAAGTACGACAGTTCTAACATAAATATTGTACCACATATCTGAACGCGATTTTCTCAAAAGTACATGTTTTGGTGATTTTGCCACGATATCTCGAAAACCACTGCAGATATCAACTTAAAATTTATACTGGAGTTGTAAAACATGATGGCGCTTTAATTATACCTGACATCTGATTGAATAAAAATGTTTTCACCATTTTATAATAACGAATAACTCGCATTTTTCCGTATTTTTCGTTATCTGGACGCCACTCTTTGCATTTTGTTTTCATTTTTCAGCTATAATCAATAGAGGGAAGCCTAAGAAAAAGAGATATCCCTGGGATATCCCAAAATCTTCATCCATTTGACTGTAATCGTGGTAAAATCGGATTTTACATAGTTTGCCTCATTGCGTTGGAGCGCCAATATTATTCACCTGAGAATAAAATATTGCGACATTTTCTTATTTTATCATTTTATACTAAATACCCCTACACAGACAAAATGTTTTATATTTATTCATGGCCTTGTTATAAACAATTAAACGCAAGCCACTTTTTGAAATGCCAAACCTCCCTAGTCCCCTTAAACAATGGAACATGGACTCACCATATCACATCCCCGATATTTGGAAATACCTTCTCAAATCTGGCAACAATTTAAATTACCACGTGTTTACCACCTTGTATTACCCTCATTCACTCTAAGGCTGACAAAGATAGAAGTAACTGCCGAAATGTTCCTTTATTAAATGTTTGTCATGTTAACTTCCACGTGTAGAATACTAATATGTCATTGTCCTTTTACTTTTCATCTGTGAAATGGAAACTTGTCCAAAACAGATCATTTTATCAGTCCATTTAATTCCAGATTTCACTCATATGAGCTTTCCAGAACTACTGAGTTGTGCTTCTTAAGGAAATTAGTATTCTTTCTTTCTTTTTTTTTTTTTTTTTTTTTTTTTTTTTTTTATATTCCTGTGATCATGTACATGCCTGAAGCACATGTGAGACATGAGAACATTTCCCCTTTTTTCCTTTTTCACTTTGTTCCTTCTGTTACATGTTGGAAATGTAGATCACACAAGTCATTTTTATCTTCACTGACACTCTGGACTCTGGAAAGCTCACAAATTTTATCCAATGCTGCTTAGTCATTTTTAAAATACATACTTTATCATATAACAGTAGAATCACTTTTTGGCAGCAACCATTTTCATTTCACACACTCTCACCTGCTGAAAATGGAAGCTCAGTTTGCATAAACATGATTTTATATGAATATAAACAATTTTATTTTTAAAATAGTGAGTGGATAAGCTATAAACCAGATGATTTAACACCAGATATCAGGAATAGTGTGTGGGTAAACTACAAACTAGATGATCTAACACCATACAGTATGAAATAGTGCATGAGTAAGTTACAAAGCAGATGATCTAACTTCAGATAATCATGAATAATGCATTGCTAATCTATAAAAAAACAGATTATATATAACTCCAGATAATCAGTATAATTAAAAATCTTTAAACACAGGAAACTAGTTGCAGCATTTCCTGTGAAACATCATGTGACCATTAAATTACACACACACACACACACACACACACACACACACACACACACACACACACACACACACACACACACACACACACACACACACACACTTCCCTTTTAATTTCGACAATGTCCTTATCTCATTTGGAATTCGCCAAAATTTACATAGGCCATGATTTTTCTCTTTACAGTACAATTAAGCTCATTACTAAACCAGAAAAAGTAAATTTTGACATTTTTGTTGGTTTGCATTAAATTTGGTAACTCAAAAAGTCATAATAGAGTACAAAATCAGATGAACATGATATGACACTTGGCAACATTTTTTCTTGTTGCTGTTATAAATCTTGTCATTTTGGAGAATCAACCACAATTAATGAAATTATTATTCTTCAGTTTTGCACACTTTAGAGCAATTTACTATGTTGTTGCTTTAAATAACACCTCTTTTGCCAAATACAACATACTATGAATAAAAACACAGGAATAATTCAGTCAGATAATCATTATAGCATTAGTATATGCACACAAATTTGTCGATTTAATTTGGGTCATTCACAATTTTTTTAAAATTGAGTAGCATCAGCATGTTACATTGTATTCTTACTCTCTGCATTGTGCATTCACACAGTACATTTGGTACAAACCAGAATATGAGGAAACTTGGTCTAGATCTCTAGTCCATCTTGGCAATGCACCCATGAAATTTTCTGAAACAAAATTGTCTATACATTTAGTTCTGATGTGACATATTATACCGATGTATCAATATCTGCAATGTGTGAGCATAATTTGCCACAACAAAATCATTCACCTGTTTGTGACTTTGCACCTGCAACAAGCTAATTATCACCTGAATCTGCAATGAGCCACTGCAATTTGCAATAGGAAACTGTGTCTATATTTCTGTAAGTTACACATAGTACGGAGGCTGTGCCAAAATTTTTTAGCTGCTGCTGCTGAACGTGTTGTCTGCCAACAATGAAACAGCTGTAGTTAGGAAGCATGTGTTCGTATTGGCCAATAGCGGGTGTTGTGGCCACCTGCTCAAACCAGATTTTGCTCACGTGACAGAAGAATGGAATACAGTTGGCCTCATTTAGCGCACTAAAATGGAACTGTGGAGACATTATTTTCATGTAATGATTTTAAAAAAGGTTTAAGTGCACAGCAGTGTTTTGAACCGCAATCAAATACCTTTCCAGGGTCTTCTCTTGCCACAGTTCAAAACTAGTTTCATGAATTTAAGAGGGGGAAAATTTCTTTAGAAGATGGCCGCTGTGGTTGGCTCCATACCACCACAACAATTGAAAATGTCGATGCTGTAAAAAAATGTATCAAAGAAGATCCTCGGGCAACATATCACAAAATAGAGACGGCCCTGAGCATTGGGTCAACTACTCCACAAACAACCATTCATGATCATTTGCATGCCAGGAAGCAATGTGTCTGTTGGGTGCCTTCATGGGGGTTGGGGGATAGGGGAATATGCCCCCTCCAATATTTCTGACTGCAACCCTTTTCATGTTTTGCATTTTTTTCAATACAAATACAATACATGATGTCTGCCTACGTTATAGTTTGTACCTAAAAACGTAAAAAAAGCTGTCAGTTTCTTAATTTTGCAAAATAATTGCAATACCTATCTAAAAATTATTGCAATGCATTCAGATATACCTTTATTCAATATTCTTAAAAGATTTGTTGTCTCCAGCACATTTTGAAGAAACTTTTTAAAAAACAAAGAAATTGGCTATTATTACTGCACGCTTGTGTCCTCACAATTCCTATTTGCCAGTGATGCCTATGGGTGTCTCATTTACTCGTGGACCAGCAAAAGGCAGGCGAAGTTGAATGCAGCCAACTCATGTTGCCTAAATTCAGAGGAGGACATAATAAAGACACCTACATCATCACATCTGGTGATAAATCCAGGGCTTGATTTATGCCTAGGCACACAAGGCACATGCCTAGGGCCCTCAAATTGAAAGGGCCCCAAAATCTTGGTTAAAAAAAAAAACTTTCGTTTTTTCAAAATATTTATACGTGGGTAGATGTGATGTGGAGTAACTATATATAAATCGCTGGCAAAACACAAGGAAGTACTGGCAATATAATATGTGATATTTCTAGTTAATATCAGTAACATTTTCCAGGTAATTTGGGGAGGGTTTTTGTGAAAGATTAAACAAAAAATTGTCTTGTTGTGTAATAAAAACTAGCAGTATGTGTATGTTTGTAATTATGGCTTACTAAGATCAACTATATACTTCAATTTCAAATACTGCATGGTTCTGAAGCAATTTTTAAACATTTTGATATTTTAGCTCCCAAAAGTTATATTTGAAAAATCTTTGGACTTAATTCGGGCAGGGTTTAAATCCCCCAAACCTCTCTCTTAAATACACCCCTGGTTAATATGGTAATAGCATAGTTTAGACACACCTGGCAAAAAATCCAATGTCCAATTGAATTTTACTCGTCATATGGCTTTGTCACGCACAACTGTTTCATCGATGAAGGTTCAAGTCTTTTCAGATGCAAATCAGTAGGACAGCATAAAAATCTAGGAGAAAACAATATTTTTACCAGGTACTACCGTAATTTAATGTCAGTCTTATAAATGTATTGTGTTTATTAAATTATTACGCTGGATTGTAATACAATCACCCAAAATGGTCACACTACCTACTCGACTCCGTAAAGTAAATGTCGAGTGGAGGGGGCCTCATTTTGGGTTGTGCCTAGGGCCCAATTCTGTGCAAGTCGGGCCCTAGATAAATCATGGATTTATCACTACGATCCAGAAAAAAAGGAACAATCAAGGGTTTGTTACTTCGAAGGTGAAGCACCTCCAACTGAAGTCTGGTGAATCCACAGTGCAGGGTTGAAAATGGTAGCGTCCTTCTTCTGTAAAATAGGACATGTGACAACCATTGCTCTTGAAAATCAAACAACTGTTACTGCTAATTGGTATACCACTCAATCTCTGCCAGTCACGGAATGGATGAAAAAGCACCCAAGATTGAAAAATGAGCACCTTCTTTTGCACCACAACAATGTATTGACTCACACTGCAGCCAAGACATTTGATTTTTTGGCAACAGAAGGTGTGTGAGTTTTGCATCATCCAGCCTATTCTTCTGACTTGGCACCTTGTGACTTCTTGTTTCCAAAAGCCAAGGAAACCCTGAGTGGATGTTGATTTTCATCTGATGAAGGGTCCCTAGCTGCTTATTTTGAGGCAACTAATTGACAGTCTGCCAAAACAAAGCTGGGAAAAGGCATTTGCAAAATGGTTTTATCAAAGGCAAAAGTGTACACATGTTCATGGAGATTATTTTGAAAAGTTGTAATTATTCATAATAAATATATATTTCTTTAAACAGCTAAAAACTTTTGGCATGCCCCTCATATTAGCAATTTATCTTACATATGCATCTGCAGTTACCACAGCAAAACTGCTTAATGGTATGTGGCATCAGAGTGATTAGTAACGGTAAAAATGAAAATATTTCAATGCCACACACCACTGTAAAACAGCAATAAACAATGTGCAATTCCTTCCAACACAAAATTTAAACTTTTGAACAACATGTACATAATGTCTGCACACGATACAAGTGATACTAATGCAGGCATCTGTGTGTTCTTATTAAATAACCAGTTTAAAACAGGAAAACATTGGGCACTGTTACAGTCAGTAATTTGTCTGATCAGTAAAATGTACACTATATTATACATAAAAAGAAGGGGCTCCACATTAATTTCTCAATTAGCTTTCTAAAAATCTAATACTGGTATAATTTCAGTCCTGCTGCCTTCTAATGGTTTACTGCACCTTTATACTTATCCAAATAACAATATGCCATATCATACTCTTCTTGTTACATAAGTAAATAGTGCTATTTTCAATGATACTATATTTGCTAAGTCAGAGATTAGTTCCACAAAAAAAGAATTAAACTTACTGCTGTAGTCAGTTTTTCTGCAGTTATCATTCAATATTTAATTATTAGGTCGTTGCAGGTGAAATGTCGGATTTCAGGATGACGTCATTTCGAGACGTGCAAACACCAGCAGATGGTGCTAGTGTGTTTGATCGGGAAGGTTAAATATCCCTGCCCATCGGCACGGAATCATTTCGGTGCTAGCTCGTAGTGTGATCGTGTAGCCAGAACATGGAAGGAGGCCAATTACAGATACTCTTTCTGTATGAGTTCAAACTGGGCCACAACGCCACAGAAGCAGCCAGGAACATCAACACAGCATTTGGAGATGACACAGTAAACGAATGGACCGTGCAGCGATGGTTCAAGAAATTCAGAGCCAGTGATATGGAACTTGCAAATGCACCGTGCAGGCTCTCAGCACCAGCCATCGACAACAACGAACTGTGAACCCTAGTTGAGAGTGACCCGAGCCAAACTGTACGGGACATGGCAGAGAAATTAGGCGACCAGTATTCAAATGTTTCCCCATCACTTGCAAGAACTTGGTAAAGTCAAGAAGCTCGATAAATGGGTTCCCCATGAGCTGACTGAAAGCAACATGAAGCGTCGACACTTGCACTTCGCTGCTCGCCTGGAACAGAAACGCTCCATTTTTGCTCAGAGTAGTGACATGTGATGAAAAATGGATAATGTACGACAATCATCGCCGATTGTCGTACATTATCAAAATGTCGGTGCAGCCCCAAAACACATGCCGAAACCAGAACTTCATCCGAAGAAGATAATGGTGACTGTTTGGTGGTGTGCAACCTGTACTATTCGTTCACGAAATCTGTTGAAACCATTGATGCTGAGAAATACTGCAACCAGCTGGATGCAAGCATCAAAAGTTACGCATTAAGCAGCCGAGATTGGTAAACACAGATGACAACACAAGACGCCATGTTTCAAGAACAACGGTCCAAAAATTACACAGCCTGGGATATGAGGATTTTCCTTCACCCAGCTTACTCTCCCTACCTCTCGCCCACCAACTACCACTTGTTCAATCATTTGGACTATTTTTTGGCAGGGAGATGATTCACCAATGAAGCAGTCGTCAAACACGCCTTTGAACAGTTGCTGCAGTCCACAATGGCGGACATCTATGCAACTAGCATCAATGCACTGGTATCGTGATGGGAGAAATGTATTGCAGCTAATGATACCTATTTTGATTGATACAGGTCGGTTTCCACCATTTAACTGCAGATGGAAGTTTCACTCCCAAAACTGACAATTCATGTGCAACAACCAAACAAAATCTGCAAGCCTGAACTGAAGCTTGTAATAAAAATTATGATTTCAATGATACAGAACAAAAATACAAACACAAATAATTTTCTTTCAAATTAAGAAGATACATAAAGAACCGTGTTATCAATCTTAATATAGTTTAAAGGATTACCTTTTCCTAAATGTTTTTAGAAACAAGGTCAGCAGCATAACAAACACTTTTATTGAATTTTAATTCATGGATAACTTATTAAAAGAATTACATAGGCATGCAAATGTGAAGAAAGGAAGTTTTTTCCACTGAAAAGCAACACTCACCAGGAATGCTTGAATGACTCTGATGAATATCCATGATTCGTGATGTAGAGAAGGACAGCCTGCGACTGGCCCTGGCCAGAAGACCCAGACGTTGCCCTCCTAAAAACAGAAGAATGCTTCATCAGTAAACTGAAATATGACAAGCCCCAAATGCAATTCACAACACAGTTCTTGTAGAGATATTCAGAACTAGTGATTTGTTGTTCATAGCCATAAATCTGAATAAGATTATATTCATCAAAAAAGATTATTGTAGGTATCACACATTCTCTGTAAAGCTTTTGTTCACATGGTAACTTTCCATTACTGCTTAGTAATTCATATTTTAAACATGAAAAAACATACACTTTATATTAGAGGAATTCTGAATATCCGAATATTAGACATAGGTTACGTTAAGAAACTATAAGTGGTGGAACGTTTCGGTAGTAGGCAGTGACGGACTGGCCAGGGTGTGAGCTTGCCCGATGGCAAGTGGGCCCCTGATGAAGTGGGCCTTCTTAAACATTAGACAATATGTGCAAATCATTGATGTATCTTCTAGTGAATGCATAAGACATTGTACTGAGACGAATTTCTGAATCACTTCAATTAGGTCTTCTGTTTCAATAACAGCAATAACCTCATTATTATTCTTAATAATTGTTGGGCCTTCTCTAACCCAGTTTGGTCCTACAAAACACTCTTCTCGGTCGTAGCTCCTTCAAGGTCACCATTCGGTAGTGGATACGAAAAGCAAGGAGCGGAAGAGAACAGTAGAAATATCTCCAGAGTTGAACATATTCTTAATAATATATAGAACATATCCTTCCTGTCAGTTAACATCAGCCATAGATTATTAAAACTCAAAATTGTTATATTTGAAATGCTCAAATATTTAATGACCTTTCAGTAGCTTGAAAATATAATAGAAGTTCCAATATTATTGCTGCATGCAATAATATTGGAGCTTTGCCATATTGTACATTTTACTGCTAGCAATATGTACAATATATGAACACTATAATTATTAAAAAATGTTAATTTATTTCACAAACATTTTAATTGTACCTTTTTCCCATTTATGTATTTTTTGAAAATTTTATTCATTTTTTATAAAAATTCAATGATAGCCTTATAGTTATGGGTGGGCCCTTTTTTGTCTCTTGCCAACCAATATTTTTAGACCCAGTCCGCCACTGGTAGTAGACTTCTACCTTCATCAGCTAAGGAATAAAACGTGTGGAACGAACACACACATTAAATGTATTGCTCCGTTCAGCAATCGGAAAGCCATAAGGTACTAAGAAAGCATTGAAATCTGCCTTACTCCTAACACCTGCAATACAGACACCTTTTCACATCCCTAACATTTGGAAAGTTATTTTGAATTCTGGAAACAAATGATGCTTATGCCACATGGTTCATTCCACACGTTTCATCACACAGCTGATGAAGGCAGAAGTTGGAAGAATTCTCAATATCATCATATCACTCATAAGTTACGTTAAAACATTTTAAGTGGTGGAACATTTTGGTAGTAACTTCTACCTTTATCAGCCATGGAATGAAACACATGGAATGCACCGTGGGTATAAGCATCAGTTGTTGCCAGATTTCAAAATAGCTTTCCAAATGATAGGGATGTGAAAAGGTGCATCTGCATTGCAGGTGTTTGGGGTTCGATAGATTTCAATAATTTCGCGATACCTGGGGTCTTTCCGATTGCTGAATGGAGCGATACGTTTAATATTTTGCCAGTCGGGAATCGCGGACGCATCACTGATAGTTAACATTGAAAGGGAGGTGGAATGTTTGCCTTTCTTAACATCAGCAATACGTTCCATCAATCGCCAGTTGATGCTGCAGTAAGTACTACCAATGTAGTGGGTAATGCCTGTGGAAGTGTTGACATGGATAGAGTAGACACCTTGTAACTCTAGGGGTTTCTTCGGATCTCTGTCTTTAAGGATGATATTAAGAAGATGTGGAGGTGGTTTAACTGCAATCCTGTAGCCAAAAAGATTTGAAAATAGAGCAGACTTTATGAGTAAAGAACAGGCTAAAGAGCAAAGTGCCAACGAACTGAAGAGTGGTGGAAGATTCAGGCAGTAAACTAGTAGTTCTATTCTGTGACTCAAATTTCTTAATTAGTGTATGTACTAAGAGGGCTGGAAAGCACATAGTGCATTCCACGTGTTTCATTCCATGGCTGATGAAGGTAGAAATCACTACCGAAACATCTCACCACTTATAAATTTTAAACGTAACTTATGCATGATACGATGATATTGAGACTTCTAATTTTTTGTGCGTTACGTGTTTTACTGCTAATCCTTCTCACTATGAAGGTAGAATTTCTACTACCGAAACATTCTATTATGACACTATAAAGGTAGAAGTCAACTACTACCAAAATGTTCCACTACTTATAGTTTCTTAATGAAGCCTATGCGTGATATGAGGATAATAGAGATTCTTCTCATTTTTTTGTGTGTTACAGGATTCACTGCCAATCCTTCTCACTATGATACACTTCATATTTGTGTGATCTACAAATGACATAACTAAATTAATAACAACATAATAAATAATTATTCTTATTAGTTCTTTAGTGACAACAATGGCAGCAGATAAGGTGAAGTTCAAGGAAATAAATGCCATATTTACCAATAATAACACTGCAGCTCCACTTACTTCCTGGGTTTGTTATCAGAGAAATAATGACCCACACAGTTTAAAGCCACATGTAAACTTAACACAATGAATATTTGACGGGCATTTTGAACCCCTACTGCAGTGGCAGCTCATAAGGTGAAGTGAGTGAGTAAAGTGTCACTACACCGAAAATTTATGAAAAAAAATTTTGAATGATTTAGTGGATTATTAAGATTAGTCACTTTTCCATTTACAAGAACAATTTCTGGAAAATGCTGTGGCTTTGAAACGAAAGCTCTCCTGTTTCTAAACACGAGCTAGAAGTGTGAGCACGCCATTTCAAATGGCATACAAATTGACAAACAGATGACCTTGTAACTGCACATAGGCCATGTGAACAGATAAGAGCTGCAGTTCCAAATCACTTCACTCCAGGATCGTGAAGAGTGCCATAGGTATGAACCTGGACTTCACTGAATAAGGGGGTTGTTATGACAACCAATGACATCAATAAATTAGATGAAATGACAGTAACCACCACTTCCTTGCAGTGTGATTTTAAGTTTAGACAGTTTCCCTGGTTTCATCTGCTATGTTTATATAGCAACCGATGATGTGAACTTCAGTTACAGGACTAACTATTCTATGTGTGTTCTGGATCCTGGTTAAACAGCCCTTTTGCAATGATAGCATTGACTACTATGCTTCCTTGAAAGAAAGAACTGACTTTTTTTATAAGAAATAGATCCATTTTTTTAATGAATTCTCATTTAGTAACACTTCAGCTGTTTCTCTGGTCATGAGTCACCACTGCCCTGCTGAGATGGTAATAGAGCAGTACCCTGTATGACTTTCATTAAAGGTAAATAATGGAATGAAGGGAGGTGTTAGGAAAACTTTATTTTCAATACACTTGGAATAAAGTGTGCAACTAGCATCTAATGACATCTGAGGTGAAAGTAAATTACGCCCTAAATGACAGGCGTCTTCACTGTTGTGCCATAGTTTTCATCGCACAATCCAGAATTTTCCACTAAAAGTGTTATGAATTCAAGCTCTGAGGATAATATGCCACTTAAAAAAAAAAAAAAAAAAAAGCATCTTTGCGGTATTTTGGTGTTTTAAAAATTGTGTTGTAACAGTCAGGGTAGAAGTCAGATATTTGGAAAATTACAAAAAATGTGTTAACATAACAAAAAAATGTAAAGCAATATGAAGACAAAGGTCTGCAAACAGTTGGAAATTTTTTTTTCACTTACAAGCATTGTGACAGAAAATACAATGTAACAAAGCAGTATTATTTGCTCTCTGTGACAATCATGTGCTGTGGAAAGCTCAGCATCACATACATCCATGGGGCTCCAGTTCTAACTACAGTAAAGCAGAAAAATCTCATTATTTTTGCTTTTTGTTCACTTCAAAGTAACACAAAAGCACTAAAAACTGAGAGCCAAATTATAGGCAATTTCATTTTCAAGGTCATCCATTATTGACCTTTAATTTCTCCAAGTACACCCCATTAATTTTATTAAATAAAGCAGGAGGGAGGAAACCTCTGACAAGTAAGAAAATTAATTAGGAGATAAAAAAAAAAGTAATGTTTTTAACTTTTCATCCTGTAAAGAGCTAGATTCGTAAAATACCCAATTAAGCACGTAGGGTAAAAAAAAATACATGCCCATACAGAATTTTTTCATACCCAAGTACGTTGGACAATATAATGTTTGAATCCTGTAACAGATTTTAAAGCCTTCACGGCTTTCTTTGAGTTCCTCATTTCCAAGAATCCATATCAGTACACAGTCAACTGAATAAACAACAGACACCTAAATAACATGCCTCTGTTTGGTACCTTCAACATTAGCATTTTCCTGCCACACTTTGGTGTAATTAATACTAAATGATAACTTCCAAGGGCAAACCCATGACAAAAAGAGTTATCAAATTAGTTTGAATTAATATTATACCAAACAAAAGTTCTTATTTTGCTCATTAAATCTAGGATCTCACAAAATGCAGGCTCATTATAAGTGGATTACATTGTTTTTGTGTATTTTTCATGTTACTTGCAAAGATTGTTTCATTAATTTCTGTGATGATCTCTGAAGCACTGGTGCTTTATTACTAGGACCTGTTCATGGATTACAATGTCATCAATGTTACGAAGAAGCACTGGCTCTTTCAACCATATCAAAAATCTGTGGTTGTTTTATTCTTAAGTTACAATCACTTAGCTTCAGCTGCTTGAAGTGAATTGTCCTGGGTGTTGTAATGGTATCATACTCAAATGGAAATAAGGTGATAAGATTTCCATTTCCACACCAAAGTGATGTAATTTTCAAGTTTTCTGATATGTTACATGCAGAACAGTGAACTACAGATGATTCAGTACTAAAAGACTGCTTGCTGAATGCAACATGTTTATATTTTTCATGCACTTGTGGCAGAAGATTATTTCTTCCTTAATTTCTATGGTGACTCTTGGAAAACTGTTCAATACAGTCACATGATGATCACTGATAGATTCTCAATTTCTCCCTGAAAAATGGTCGTCTTTCATAAGTTTGATACGTTTTTTAAGTTCTGTTCAGTTGAAATTCACTTGTCCTTTCCCTCTGAGTATTTTATTTTCTTGCAGATATTTCTGGCCTTTTAGGGGATTATATATCAAGGCCTGTTCTCAATGCTTAATTTCACTCCACATTTGCAGTTGACACAGAATGAATTAAAAAATGTTTGCAAGCCAATAAATTTATAACTTCCTCAGTTTGACACATTTAATTTTGAAAAGATTTACCTATAAACCAGTGGCATATCTTGGGTCCAAGACCTGGCCTATCTCACCCGTATCATTGACCACCCCACTACTGTTGTTGTTTTCTTCTTTTGTTTGTTTGTTTATTTTTCAACTAAGCAATATAATTTTTCTAAATTTTATGTGCATGCTAATAATGCTAACATAACACCAAATAATTATGAGGATTAGGATTTTAACACTTTATATTTTGAATACTTAATTTGTACTTGAACTCCATTATTCTTTCCTTTTGTGTGAACTTAAGTGCTATGTTTTCATAAGTTTCTTCTAAGTACTTTTTCATATTTAAAAAGAATGCTTTTCTCTACTGACAAAACAGCCAAGTTTCTCAAGTGTACATGTCCTTGTGTGGCTCTAAGATATGTCTTGATTCTTTTTAATGCAGAAAAACTTCTTTCGATAGTTGCAGTTGTTAATAGCAATTTTAGTGTTAGGTCTGCTAATTTGTACACCTCACTAAACACTGATGTACTTACCTGATTAAAAAGACAAAAAGAAATATTAAGAATGACTCAAGTGTGGGATATGGTGGACCTACCACACTTGAGAAGGACGGTACACCACGGAATCGACCTGGACTGTCTAAACGGCATATGAGAAAGCGATCTCGGCTGAGTGAATGTAAGATTGGTGTATGGAATACTAGAGGTATAAATGGCAAGATGAGTGAGGTGATTGAGGAGATGAATAAGTATAGACTGGATGTGCTGTGTAAAAGTGAAACCAAAAAGAAGGAAATTGGGGTAGAAGAAGTGAATGGCACAGTGAGTGTGTGGTCTGGAGTACTGGATAATATGAGAGGACAGGCTGGTGTAGGTGTGATTTTAAGTGAAAAGATGAAGAACAACTTGATTCACTATAGTTGCATAAGTCAGAGAATTCTCTGGATTCGTTTGAAAGTGAAACTTCAGAGAATTGTAATTGTTGTAGTGTATGCTCCTTGTGACTCGGAACCTTCTGATAAGAAAGAAGATTTCTGGAATGAGCTAAAAGCTGTTTTGATCCAGTTTGGTGCTAAAGAAAAAGTTATAATAGCAGGGGATTTCAATGCTAGAGTAGGTGTGCAGAATGCAATTTCTGACAATGTTCTGGGTAAGTTTAATGATCCTTGTGTGAATGATAATGGTGAAAGATTAATTGAACTCTGCATTGAGAATGATTTGTGTGTATCTAACACATTTTTCAACCACAAGTATATACACACATATACTTGGGAAAATCGTACTCTTAGTCAAAAGAGTGCGATAGATTTTGTTGTTTAAGATCAGCATTTGAAACACTTAGTTGTTGACACCCGTGTGACGAGAGGTGCAGATGTTGGTTCTTATCATTACTTGGTAGTGTCACGAGTTAAACTTAATGTTGGTTGGAAGAAAAGAAATAGGAAGAGACCCAGGGTAGAAAGAATAAAGGTTGATAGGCTCCTTGAAGATCATCAGCGGTATTCTAACTTACTCAGAGAACGACTGAAGGATCTGAAATCTTGTAAGAGGGATGTAGAAAAGAAGTGGGAATGTTTTAAGAGCTGTGTTGTTACTGCTGCTAAAGAGGTCTGTGGCACCACAATAGTGGGTAACAATAGAGGTGATGCTTGGTGGAATAGTGAGATTGATGAGTCAGTAAAGAGAAAGAAGGAAGCCTATTTGGGGATGTTGCAAGGTAGAGTCTCTGTGGATGAATATCGCTGTAAGAAGCGTGAAGCTGCTAAGCTGGTTCGCCACAGTAAGGCAAAAGATAGGAAGGAGAAAGTGGAAAGGCATGAACTGGCTTTTTGGAAAGATAGAAAGTCCTTCTGGAAGTACACGAGACTCAGGAAAAATAGGGGAAACAAAGTTGTAAGTTGTGTGAAGAATGAGATTGGGGAAATGATATGGGAGCCCAATGAGTTAAGTGACAGATGGGGTGAATACTTCTGTGAGTTATTAGATCAGGAGAGCAAAAATGATTCTGAGACAGATGCAGATGATGTCACAATGAGGAATGAAAGCACAATAGGAATCTCAAGAGAATAAGTGTGTAAAGCTCTAAAATCTCTTCAGAATGGTAAGGCTCCAGGAGTTGATGGCATAACTGCAGAGATGTTGAAGTATGGTGGTGACTCTATAATTGACTGGTTAACTGAAATTTGCCAGTTGTGCTGGGAGTTAGGAATGGTCCCTCGGGATTGGAAGGATGTTCCCTTGTATAAGGGAAAAGGTGATCAGACTGAATGCAAGAACTATCGTGGTATTAGCCTACTGAGTGTGCCAGGGAAAGTGTTTGGTAAGGTTGTTATTGAAAAAGTATGGGGTCTTACATCATTGAAAGTGTGGGATGTTAAGAGTGGTTTTATGCCTGGTAAAGGCTGCACTAACCAGATTTTTGCATTACGCATGATGATTGAAAAGTATCTGGCTGTTGGGAAGAAAGTTTTTACTGCCTTCATAGATTTAGAGAAAGCTTACGACCGAGTCAATAGGACACTTTTGTGAAAGGTATTGAATGAATATGGTGTTACTGGGAATCTACTTAATAGTGTAAAAGCCATGTATGCTGGTAGTAGAGCTTGTGTACGAGTGAATGGTGCTTTATCAAAATGGTTTTCCATTGGTGCAGGAGTTAGGCAAGGTTGTGTAATGTCACCATGGCTGTTTAACATATTTATGGACGCATGCATGCGTGAGGCTAAAATAGATAGTGGTTTATGTCTTGGTGATATCCGTGTGTGCAGATTGCTGTATGCTGATGACACTGTCCTGTTGGCAGAGAGCAAAAGTGAGTTGCAGAGTATGTTGACTCGGATGCACGAAGTTTGCATGAAATTCAAACTGAGTATAAATAAGGGAAAAACCCAAAGTTATGGTGTTTGAGAGAGAAATGGGTAGCACTGAATGTAATGTAAGTATAAATGGCACTGTGATTGGCCAGGTGAGCGAGTTTGTGTATTTAGGAAGCATGTTTGACAGAGAGAACAAGTTGGATAGTGAAATCAGTAGGCGAGTGAATTTTTCTTTGAAAGTCATAGCTGCTCTAGGAGGTTTTCACAGGAATGATGGGTTCTCTAGAGAGTCCCGCATGGCTGTGTATGAAACAGTAATTGTTCCTACTCTGATGTATGGCACTGAAACCTAGGTACTGCAGAAGAAACATAGGAGTCGTTTGTGTGCTGGAGAAATGCGTTACTTATGTGGGGTTTGTGGCAAGACACGATCTGATTGTGCGAGGAATGAAGTTGTACTGCAGTTGTGTGATGTAAAGCAAAATGTTGTTAGCAAGGTGGAGACCAATATGCTTCAGTGGTTTGGCCATGTTGAAAGAATGAGTGATGAAATGCTTACTAAGAAAATCTTTTCAGCCCAAGTGGCAGGAAGGAAAGGCAGAGGAAGGCCAAGGAAGACATGGGTGGATCAGATTCAGGAGTGTCTGCATGAGAAAAAAGATTATGAGTATGAAGTATAAAAGATCTTGTGTACGGCGTGTAATGGATATCAGTGAAGCACGAGTTGTATGTCAAGATCGCTGTAAATGGCAAAGTTTGATACGAAAACAATAAGTAAAAATATGTGGAAGTTTGTATTTTTTTTTTTTTGGAGCTAACCTCTGAATCTCAGAGAACAGCTTAGTAATATGTGTGTGTACTAAACACAATATCCAATTTATTCAATTGCATGTAACAAATAATGTTTCTTACCAATTTCTTTTTGTATTCATCAAGGAAATAAAACAATTTTCAGTTCATTTTTGAGCCAAACTTTATCAAAATTTGAAGCACAGGTTCTTTAAGTTCTGACAGTAGATATTCAGGAAAGTTTTCACAAAATTTATCAAAACTGTTTGAATCCAACAAAGTCATGAATTTAAGATATTACCGTATATATTCAATTGTAATGTGCATTTGAATCGAATGCACAACCCCGTTTTCGGATTTTTGGATACGAAAAACAGTTACCGCCTGATTGTAATGCGTACCTAAACCTGTAAGAAATTGATACCTAGCAGCCTACCAGGTTGAGGGCTGTCTAAAGTGCTTACTCACAGCTGAGCACCTCTAAGAAGCACTTCTGAAACCACATGAAGTGAAGTGGCGCTTGCTCTGCGTGCATTGTTGCATCTCTCAGCACCCGCTTACGTGCAGGCTGCCTGCTGGTGTCGGCCACTAGTCTTGCGTGTTTGTACCTGTACATGTTCCCGGTCCCCGGTCTCGTCTGCTGATCAAAAGTGGTCAGAGTTGTTTCTCGGTCGTGTTTCTTTTTTGAATTACTAAGTGCAGTGTTGTGAACAAAGTGAATATAAGTGAATGAAAGCCATGGAAGAAAGATGGGCGAGAGGGAAAAAACGATTATCTTACACGGCCAAATTCAAATGGTCTGTTATACTATGTGCAGAGAAGGAGGGCAATAAACAGGCAGGATGCAAATTGGGTGTCACTGATTCCACTATTAAGCTTTGGAGACAACACAAGCCAGCAATTTTTCCTTGCGAATCACAATGGAAGAAGTTCACCGGACCAAAGAAGGGAACATTCGTAGAGGTCGACAACATTTTGCTGGAATGGATAAAAGAATGTCGGAGGAATGCCCTACCAGTCATGTACGATTTGATGAAGAGAGATGGCAAACTTGTTTGCAAGATCACTGAACATTCCTCGAACGTCGTTCAAAGCCAGTTTGGGTTCGGTGACCAAATTTATGCAGCGCAAAAGGTCTCGTTCTAAGAAGAAGGACCACCAATGAACAGAAACTACCAGCAAATTTTGAAAAGCAGGTAACAGATTTCCAACATTATGTTATCAGTCCAAGAAAGAGGGAAAATTTCATCTTAGGACATAATGGCAATGCCGACAAGACCCCCATATATTTGAACATTCCATTTAACTATACTGTGGAAAAGATCAGAGTGCAGCAAGTACCAATCAAGAAGACAGCATGAGAAAAGTTACGGATAACTGTAATGCTTGGAGGTACAGCAGATGGCAGGAAGCTGCCTCCCTTCTTAATTTTGAAAAGAAAAACTCTCCAAGAAGAAAAAAATTTCCAATGATGTTGTCTGTGTTAAAAATAAAGGCTGGATGACAGAAAAATTAATGCTAGACTGGCTACAAACTGTGTGATGGTGTTAGCTTGGATCCCTCTTGAATCTACCATCAATGCTCTGCTTAGAGGCCTTTAAAGGCCACTTAACAGATAGTGTGAAGGGCAAGCTACGGAACTCAGAAATGGTCGTCATACCTGTCGGCATGACATCAGTTCTACAGCTGATGGATGTTTGCATCAATAAGCCATTCAAAGATTGGCTAAAGAAGCTCTACGCTAAGTGGCTGGCAGACCCCAACCGCAAGTTGACTCCGACAGGCAAAATCAAGAGAGCTCCCCCAAGTGAAATTGCCCAGTGGGTCTCTGTCACATGGAAATCGCTCCCAGAGGACATCATCACCCAAGCATTTAGGAAGTGCTGTATAAAGCAACAATTTGGATACGACAAAGCAAGACATCATGTAGGAGGACCATGGCAGCAACAGGAACTAGGAAGGTTAAGGTAAGTGTTTTTTCAACATGATACAAGCCTTTTAGTCTAACAAATACTAATGATTTTTTTTTTAAATCATTAGTATTTGTTAGAGTAGGAAACTGATTCAGACATCGATGAAAATCTAGCATATGCCAGCACCAACTTGACCAAGTCCGATGAATATTATTACCATTGATGACTATTGATCCATGGCTCTGTCATGATATTGGACTTAAGTTGAAGTTCTTTACTGAAACTTGAATGTGAACCTTGCTGTACTTTCTTTGGCTATCTAAGTTATTAATCCCTATAGTACTAGTTTCTCTAGTTTATTATTTTTTTTTTGCCAAAGTTTATATTGTAGATCTATTTCTATACTAGATTTATGAGTTTATAAGGTTGCTGTACATTACCTAGTACTTCTTTTGCCAAAGTTTTTAGGTTTGTAAACGTTCATTTACTCTTAATAAATAGGCTGTTCATTTCACTTTTAGTCAGTTTCCTACACCCCAACGATCGTTTCTACACTCTTTCTGAAAGCCTGCATCTTATTCAGACATACTTTCACGTTTCTCCACTTAACACCCAAATCTAATGGGCACCCCGGTTTTCGGTCATGAAAATCAGACAAAAGGGTGCGCATTAGATTCAAATAAATACGGTAACTGACTTTAATTCATTGACACTTCACACAATTGAAACATCTCTTGTGAAACACGTGCTGTCATGGGCAGGAGCATGCCAGTGACTAATGTAGTCTTAAGTCTAAGTCTTCTCTTTTCTGAGCAAACCATTGCCCAAAGCAATGGTCCACTCACTCTTCACCCACTCCATGTTATGTTGTCACAGAAACGCTAGCTGGCGATCATATCGAAAGTCTTCGAATCTCACAGCGAAGAATGCTACAGTTGGTTGCATTAAGATGACACCATCCCTCCACTTGGAGCCCCATTGGTCTTAGCTCACCAGACTGATTTTCTTAGTTAAAAGAAGCGAATCTGCACGTTTTGTTTTGTTGTCGTTTTTTGCAGCGAAAGCATTGATTTATCTTAATACCATTAATAGACTTTTGTTTGTGTATTCTAATTGACTTTTATTTAGTGCATTCTCGTATATTTGAGCCTAGCTTTGCAGCTAGGCTCAAATATACACCACTGCTACCCCCCTTCCCCCACGATTTCAGATATTTCCCACATTGATGGCTATCGGGGGGAAAAAACAATTTCACACTGATGCTCAATCCTGATACTGATATGCAGTCAGGCTTCTGCTAAGCCACATGATTTCTGTAGTGCCACACAATACTGTTGTCTAGTACAGAGCACAGAATGGCTGTTCCACTGATCATAACTACTTCCCATCATGAATTTAAATCAAACAATTTATATGGAGTAATGTCACCATGGCATTAATTTCCATTTTTATTTTTTTTTCCCCTGAGGTACACGTGTCTCAGACCAGCCCTTATGAACTCATCATACAAGAACTAATCAGTCATTCATTATCAGATCATACCTGAATATGCATACCTAAAAGTGGGTGTTTAGTTTGGTCAGGTACCACAAATTAATACCACTGTTCTTATAACCACAAAAGGTGCAGTTATTTCACTGCTTCCCATGCAGGCATCTCTTCAGAAAACTGCATTACCCAGAAGCAGGAATTGAAACTACATCTCTCAATTTCCATTTACATCTCCCGATGGCATGCTACCATTACACCACCAAGGACAATGAAGCTCCAAGCAACTGAATCACCACTAAACTTTTGTTCAATCAAGTACATGTTTTCACAAATAATTAAAAGCACAACTACTTGAGAAAATCTAAAATAACACTTACCATTTTTATCAATGTCACCATTCTCTCGCAAAGAAAGGCTTTCTGCGAGTTCGGAAAGGCCATTGTCGCTGTGCATTCTTTGGGTGCGTAGAGTGTGAGACACACGGCGGCGAAAACGCTTCATGTTTGGCTTGCATAACTTATATTGGACCACTAATCAACTTCTAGTATTGCTTTCTAACAGAGTAAAAACATGTTTGAGCTAGGCAGGAATGATTGAAAGGCACTAAAATGGACGTAGCTCAAATTGAGCTCTTGGAATTGCAGTACTGTAGCTTGTACAGTATCCTATGTAACAATAATGGACTATCACATCACCTAAACAAAACATAAAATAATGGATAAATTAGATGCCACAAAGCTTACTTTACATAACAAAAATTTTAAAATGTTGTACATAACTCATCTAGGATGGGGTAACAAGAAGTGTAATATCAGCATGAAACTCAGTCACAAATAATTTACAGCTATTAGACTTGAAAACTTTTCATTGTTCATCCTATGTGTGTGTTTGTGGCTACATTTTATAACTTTCGGTATTTGGCCACTTTTATGTGTTTCATACCCCGTTATCTATCAATTTTGTTGATATTTTTTATTCATTTTTTGTATACTCAATAAAAAAATGAAGAATATACTTTCAGTCCTTCAAACAGTCTAAAATTAATGTGACTGAAACCCTGTCCACTAAGCACTTCTAATAATCCATGGCATCATTTTTGTGAAAACTAACTCTTTGGTTTCAGATAATAATTATTTTCTGTTAGTCAGTAATATTGGCAACAAAGCTCATGAACATCTCTAATAATACTTCAAATAATTTTCAAAATTTTGTATCAGTTTTCCACCAAATTTAGATTGAAATTTGTTAATTTCAAGATACATGTTAAATTAAAGCCTAAAGATAGCAAAGGGACATCTCAGTAAGGGAAGAAAACAGATTATGGCACTGAGAAAAGAAGATGGTTCTGTAACAAGAAATAGAGGCGAAATTTTGACAAGAGTGAAAGATTTCTACTCCAAATTATATGAAAGGGATGATACATGTACTCCAGACATCATGAAAGGTACCAGAGTTCTTCCAGTCCTCCCAGCAGAAGTTGCTCATGCAATCAAGAACATGAAGCGGGGGAAAGCTCCAGGAGAAGATGGAATTACTATAGACATCATACAAGAAGCAAGTGGAGAAATTGAAACAGTACTCGCCCAAATTTTCACTCGATGCCTTAATGAAGGGAAGATTCCTGAGGATTGGAACAATGCTACAATGATCCTGCTACATAAAAAAGGTGACATTGAGGATCTCAGGAACTACAGACCTATCAGCCTCCTATCAGTGGTTTATAAAATCTTCACTAAAGTTCTTTCACACCGCTTGAAGGTAACACTGGACATGGCTCAACCGAGAGAACAAGCTGGATTCAGGAGTGGCTACAGCACAATAGATCATATCCACGTACTGAGAGAACTAATTGAAAGAGCGAGGGAATATGAACTTCCATTGTGCATGGCTTTTATCGATTATGAAAAAGCCTTTGATTCGGTGAAACCATCAGCAGTTGCAATGGCTCTGAAATCCTGCGGTATTGAAGATGCATACATTAATATTATTAATAACATCTATGAAAATGCAAGTGCAAAGATTCGGCTGTTAGAAAATACAACACACATAAAAATTGGAAAGGGAGTGAGACAAGGTGACACCATATCTCCGAAGCTCTTTAATGCCACATTGGAAAATGTCTTTCAATCACTGGACTGGGAAAACAAAGGGATAAAGATTAATGGAGATTATCTAACCCACCTTCGTTTTGCTGATGACGTAGTCATTTTTGCAACTATCCCATCAGAGCTGCAGAGTATGATCCAGGAACTTGCTGACAAGAGTAAAGAAGTGGGATTAAAAATGAACTTTCAGAAGACAAAAGTGATGTTCAATGCTTTTACAAGAAATGAAGATTTATCGATTGATGGAGAAAAACTGGAGATAACAGATACGTATGTTTATCTTGGACAGCAGATATCAAGTGAGGGTCACATTGATGAAGAAATTAATAGGCGTACAAAACTTGCCTGGAGAGCTTTTGGAAGAAACAGCATAATTTTCAAGAGCAATATGCCATTATGTCTTAAAAGAAAAGTGTTTGATCAATGCATCCTTCCAGTGCTTACGTATGGTGCAGAGACGTGGACCTTAACTAAAAGAGACATACAAAGGCTGCAGACAACTCAAAGAAGCATGGAGAGGTGCATGCTTGGTATAACCAGGAGAGATAAGAAGAGGAACTCGTGGATCCGAAAAATGACGAGAGTGGAAGACATCATGATCAGAGTTAAATCCCTGAAATGGCAATGGGCTGGACATACTGCCAGAAGGACAGACCATAGATGGACAGCCGAAATTTTAGATTGGATTCCAAGGGACAGGAAAAGACCCAGAAGAAGACCACATGGGAGATGGGTGGATGAAATTCGTAAATATGCGGGAGTGACATGGAGGAGACTGGCACAAGACAGACCGTTGTGGAGGAAACTTGGGGAGACCTTCGTCCAGCAGTGGATTGATAATGGTTGACAATGATGATGATGATGATGATAAGAGACTTAAAAATATAAAATGCTTTCCATTTGAATGTAGTTTTTCAACTTGCTATACTTTAGTGTAAAATATTTTTAGATATAATGTTTTCTACTAGAATGCAGTCCTTTAACTTGCTAATGTAATCTTATTTCTTCATCAAATTTTAGATGTACAGATAGATCAATTAGATTACTCATTTAAGAGAAACTGTTCATAAAGAATACTGATACTCATTTAAAATTATCACCATAAATAAAACTAGCCAGACGAACTTCCAAAAAAAAAGTAAAAAAAAATGGACTTTTCAATTATCACATAGGTTTACCATTACCAGGAATATGTGGTTAACCCTAGCTATTACATTACACACATGCACACACCACTAAGCTGTTCTCTGATTTTCAGAGGTTAGCTCTTTTGCTCCTCACAGAAAGAATTTACTGTTACTTTATCAAACGCCGCCATTTACAGCAATTTTGGCACACAGCTCAAGCTTCACTAACATTCATCACACGCTGCACAAAAAACCTTTTGTACTTCATACTCGTTATCTTTTTCTCATGCAAACATTCCTGAATCTAGTCCTCTCATGATTTCCTTGGTCTTCCTCTAACTTTCTTTCCTGCCACTTGGGCTGAAAAAATTATCTTAGTAAGCATCTCATCACTCATTCTTTCAACATGGCCAAACCACCTGAGAATATTACTCTCCACCTTATTAACAACATTTTGCTTCACATTACACAACTGCAACACATTTCATTCCTCACATGAACAAAACATAGTCTTCCCACAAACCCCTGTAAGTAATGCATCTCTCCAGAATAGAAATGACTCCTATATCTCTTCTGCAGTACCCAGGTTTCACTGCCATACATCAGAGTAGGAACCATTACACTTTCATACACAGCCATTCAGGACTTTCTTCAGAACTAGTCATTCCTACGAAATCCTCCTAAAACAGCTATGACTTTCAATGAAGAGTTCACTCGCTTACTAATTTCAACATCTAATTTGTTCTCTCTGTTGAATGCTTCCCAAATAAACAAACTCGTTTACCTGGTCAATAACTAAGCCATTTAGACTTAGGCTGCATTCAGTACTAGTCAGTTTCTCACTCGAAAACCATAACTTTAGTTTTTCCCTTATTTATTCTTAGTTTGAAATTCATACAAACTTCATACATCCAGGCCAGCATACTCAGGAACTCACTTTCACTCTCTACCAACAGGACTATTTCAACAGCATACAGCAATCTGCACACACAAACATTACCAAGATATAAACCAGTACTGTCCATTTTAGTATCGTGCATACACACATCCATAAAAATATTAAACAGCTATGGTGCCAATGCACAACCCTGTCTGACTCCTACTCCAATAGAAAACCATTTCGATACACCATTTATTCGTACACATGCTCTACCACAAACATATATGGCTTTCACATTATTGAGAAGATTTGCAGTGATACCATATTTATTCAGTACCTTCCACAGAAGAGTCTTATTTACTTGATCATAAGCTTTCTCTATATCTATGAAGGCAGCAAAAACTTTCTTGCCAACAGACAGATACTTTTCAATCATCAAACGTAAAGCAAAAACAGACAATGAAATGCAATGATAAAAGCCCGATGAAGAAGAAAAGACATCTTTGAAAATTAGCAAGTAAAATGCACTGAAATGAAACGGAGAACCCACACAAAATGTGAAAATGATGGGTGGCAGCAAATTGTCAGCTGAGATGTGGAAGGAGAAAACATCTGATTTGTGCATAGATATCATTTTTCTGTGTCCCCTTCTCTCTGCTCAACAAAAAGTGATACCCTCTCTCATTATTCAGACTTACTACCTGTAAATAAACTTTTTCCTGTGGCCTGCATTGCCTTCTACTTACAAAAAATGGCACCTCTCCTGGGCATAGCCCTGTCATAAAACCTGAAACTGTCCATCCCATATGAAGAAAAGTTCAAATACCTCACTGTGCAAAATACCCTTAATCAAAGTCAATCTTCTTCCACACTGGTGGTGCACAACACAATAAAATACAACCAACAATGGACAAGATCACCAATAATGCAACTATAAGGTGCCTGTTAGGCAAGAGAATTCCTACACATAGTTTACAAACATTTCACCTGTCTTCAACTATATTACATTTAAGCTATATTGGAAGAGATTTGAAATAAGATTCTTCTATCACTTTATATTTACTAAAAATCTGAAAAAACAGGAAGCAGGATGATGCATATATGCAATTAAACATCAAGAAACAGGAAATTCTTGGGCACCCCTTCCTGTTTATGCTACCTAACATGTCTGTAAACAAATTCCTGCGATTGGTTGCAAGAATTTCAGGTGTAATCTTTGGCACAAATGTGCCGAATTTTCACTGTTTCCATGTAGCCACTTCTTCAGAAAACTGGAAAATTGCATTACTTTGGAGAAGGAATCAAATCCATATCTCCCGGTTTCCATTATCCGACCCTGGATGTGAGTAAAGGTAGTGGTGACGCTACAAGGAAGCACACAATTGCTTCGACTAGTGCAAATCTGAACAGTTCTCAGATTTCTAAGCTACATATACTTAGCTTCAGCTGATTGGAACTTCCTTTGTCCTGGGTGGTGTAATAAATAGCAAGCTCGAACAAAAATCGGGAGATGCGAGTTCGATTCCCGCTAGAGGGCAATGTAATTTTTAAATTTTCTGAAGAAGTGACTACATGAAAACAGTGAAAATACGGCACATTTGTGCCAATGATTTCATTTGTATTGCCTTCCATGTATTAGGTGTACAAATAATTTTTAAAGCGTTCCAAGACAACGCAACATGTAATTTAACGGAAAACAACAATACCGTTACAAATCAAAATATGTGCCGTCCTTATCTATCACCTTCCGCCATCGGTCGGGCAGCTGATGGATTCCAGCCATGAAGAATGCTTCGTCGTGTAACGCGATGAAGTCGTTAACCCATTTTTACACTTCATCACATGTCTGGAACTGTACAGCAGACAAACCATGTTGCATCGACCGGAACATATGATAGTCTGAAGGGCTATGTTGTGACTATATGCCAGGTGCTCCAAAACTTCCCAGCCAAGCATCAATAACATTTTCTTGACTGATTTCGCAACATGCGGCCTAGCATTGTCATGCAGTAATTTCACGGGACTCAACCCTTTGCCTGTGAATGGACATTTCAGACAGATTTCCTGGTTCAATGTCAACCCACCAGATGCAGAGCAGAACTTTCTTGGAGTGAATATTGTGTTTCGGTGTCAAAGTCCTTACTTCACCGGAGTCTACCCAGTTTTTTTTGCATTTGGGATTGTCGTACCATATTGACTTTTCATCACCCATAATGATTTTTCACAGGAAAAACTTTGTGTTGTTTATTCAACAGATTCAAAAACTTCATGGCATGCTCATCTTTGTTTCTCTGGCTCGGGTCATGTGGCACCCATTTGCCTTCCTTCTGAATCTTTCCCTTTGCGCGTAAATGACTGGAAATGGTTTGTTGAGTTACCCCCAGTTTTTTAGCTAGTTCTTTTTATATTTGAGAAGAATCTTCCTCCAGCAATGTTTGCAGTTCCTCATGTGCAATCTTCTGTGGGGCGCCGCTACGTTCTCGATCGCTAACATCAAAATCACCTGCTTTAAACCGTCTAGACCCAAACTCACATGCTTTTCGATACAATATTCTCCCCCAGAACAGATCAATGCACATGATTTCACAGCACATTTTCCTTGATGAAATTCGTAATGAAGGCAGTGTCGGATAAATGCAGTATCGCTTGCCATCTTTCACCTATCGATGTGCAAGTGCGTTCGACTGTTGGACAAACTTCTGGGTCACATTTTATACTCTAGACCAATTACAGTCACATGACAACACCGTGGGGGAATGTCGGATATGTAAATTAGCAGTACACATCACACAAAAAAACGCTTTAAAACTTATTTGTACACCTAATATTTGTGAAGAAATATTTTTTCATTTCTTCAGGGTAATTTGTTTCCTACTTATGTACGAAGAATTTCAAGATATGTATAGTTACTAACCAATTAGAATATTAGGTTCTCACTTAAAAACTAGGAAAACATCACATGTTCAAAAGGTTCATACATTCCTAAAGTAGTGTTTTTTTGTTTCTATTTTCAGTTTACATGTTCAGTTTGTTGTTTTGTTTTGCATTTGCAAAACAGAAAATAAAACAGAATTCAGTAAGGTAAGAACACAATTTTTTTCATATATAATATTGTCAAAACCATGTACAAAAGAGAAGAATTTTCAGCTGTGCAGGTGCCCATTTTAAAAGTACCCCTGTGTTTTTGGAGGGAAAAGCAAAATTAAGTTACATCCATTAAGTTTAGAGTATATAATATGGAAACGGAGGAAAAATGAAAATTTAATTACATCTGTAAGTTTAGAGTAAATAATATGGAAATAAAAAAAACTTTAAAATGCATGAAATTTTTGCTTCACACTCAATATTTCAAAGCAAATCATTGATGAAATTGAGATAAAGCCATTTGGGTAAAAATCAAATGCTAGAAAATTGTCCACGAGTTACATATTGTGCCTTTTGCTATATGCAAAGTTGTCTTAAAAACTTGTGTCTCGCAGTTTAACAACCTCTACAAGCAACTTTAAGGGCCATAAGTAGTTGTCCATCCCAAATTTAGGGGCAGTTTTCCCGGAAGAGGACAAAAAGTCAGCACCATAAAACAAATACAGCATCAATGTCTCATTCAAGACTAGAACCTTGACTGAGCTTAGATGACTAGAAACAAACCTACATCACTGACCACTTGGATGGCTTTAAAAAATTATTCATTTTGAGTTGTGGCAAGCAGTGGGGATTTCACACTTCACCCCTACAAGGGCTAAAATCACATTTGGCAACTTAAATAGATTACAAGTCTATTTTCATAGCACAACAGTGAAATTACATACATTGCACCATGGCCGGGCTCGTTCAACCAGTAGACAAACTAGGTGGCTGCCTAAGGTGCCAAAATATGGGGAGAGCCAAGATTTAGAGTTGATAAAATCAAATGAGTAATAAATGAGAAAAAAATAAAAATGATAAAAATAAAGGCAATTTTATTTTCTGTTGTGCTTTCAATATAACACAAATTCTTATTCCTTGAGTAAGCAAAAAACACACACTTGTACCTATACAAGACTGGGTAAGTCACTCTGCAGTAAATCCGATGCTGATGCGAAATTGCGTATTTATAGAAAAACTGCCATAAATCAAGCCTGTCCATATTCAGCAGACAAGTCAGGCGATGCCTGAGGGTAGCACAAAATTTTCAAAGAAAATGGATTGTATATTATCCATCTTGAAATGAAAGCATCAAAACTATATTATTTGCATCTCCATTGGCAATAATCACCAAAAAAAAGTGCACTATTTACATGCAAGTCATTAATGACTTCACAATCAGAAAGGCCAAACTAAATAGGTATAGAATTGAATATAGGTGTGATATAAGTGAGTTATTTGGTGTATAATTATGTATTTTAGAATGGAGTACAGTTTTTAGAAATGTGAATTTTTGAAGGCAAGGTACTGAGGGAGGAGTGAAGGAAAGAAGGAAATATAATTAAAAAAAGGGGGGCTTAATAAAGATCGACAACACTTACATACTAGAGAGTAGGCGTCTAGTTTTAACAAGATATCATGCATTTCAAACAGCAGTCAGAATTCAGCGTTTTTTAGCGTCTTGTAAATGAAAATATGAATGTTTCATGACCTGAGGATATGATGAAAGTTTGAACCCAAAAAGGCCAGCTGCATAACAAAAGGTTCTCGTTAACATGCGCAAAGTGCATTAGAGGAATGAAGCCAAGACCTTTTAGGTAAGTTTGGCCTTTCTGATTGTGAAAGCATTAAAATTGTCCAATTTTTCATCACAAGTAGTGGTGGTGATGCTCAATGCCTAAAGGTTAGCCACTGTGACTCAGATTTTTTTCTAATGAGGAAAGGGGACAAAAGGAAGAGTGGCTCTACCACTGTATTCATTCCATTGGAATTCTTATTTATTTATTTATTTATTTTTCTTTTATTTTTATTTTTTTTTTTTTTCTGTCAGGGAATTTAGGAAAAAACCTTATTGGATTATCTACATTACCAATCCAACATGAAACTGGCCGTGACATGGACTTGAAGACACTTGCTGGTAATTTTGCTGCAAATAAGAAACCATAATACATAAGTGGAAAAAGAATTACCCTGATGAAATAATGACTGTAAATTTAGATTAAGTAAAATGAAATTTTAATTTACATTAGACCCATAAATAAATAGCCATAGTTTCTATCAGTTTCTATCTATTAAGTTTAATATGCATTTTTGCATTTTGAAATTATTGAACAAATGCAATATGTTTAGCTGATGGCAAGGCTGATGGCTTGCACAGGGCGCCAAGCACCCTAGCACCAGCCTTGCACTAGGTTCGATTCTTTTAAGCAACAAAATGTTACGAACACTAATGAAATATCATGAATGTTTTGCTTGAATCACAGGAAATCCATTTTGAAATCTGGCAACACTTGAATTACCATGTGTTATCACTTCATGTTATTTCATAGTGTCCATGGATGATGAAGGTACAGGGTGATTCAAAAGTCCCCAAACTCTGAATTCAAATACTTCTACCATGAATATAATGATGTATAACTATTTTTTGCATACTGTTATATTGACACGCAAACTTACAGGTAATAAAAACCACTTTACAATACATGCTGGATTTGTCCACCATTCTGTTTAAGACATAAATTCACCTGACGACACATGTTGGCAGACACCTCTTTTCAGCGTGTTGGCTGGTATGTCCCTCACGGCTGTAATGATGTTGTTCCGCAGGTCCTGTACCGTCCTAGGGTTGTTGTGGTAAACTGTGTCTTTCAGATAGCCCCACAAATAAAAGTCTGGAGGACTCAAGTCTGGTGAACGAGGTAGCCAAAGTTTTTTCGAGATTAATCGATCGTGGTAGAACTCGTGGAGCATTTCTATTGCGTTGTTTGATGTGTGGCATGTTGCTCCATCTTGTTGAAACCAACAGTAACGTTCGTGTTCTTCCAGCATCATTAAAAATTGATGAATGATGTCTGCATACACAGCGGAATTTACAGTAGTGTTGAAAAAGAAAATGACCCTACAATTCGCCATCTAGACACGGCACACCACACTCCAACTTTCTGACAGTGAAGTCCAACCTCACGCAATGCATGTGGATTCTCCGCAGCTCAAATGCGAGTGATTTGGCTATTCACATATCTATTCAAATTAAACCATGCCTCGTCACTGAAAAAAGTGTTGTTAAGCTGGTTAGTCACATTTTTGCGCATATAACTCTTAAACCATTGGCAGTAGGCAATGCGCTTTTCTAAGTCCAAAGGTTGTAGCTCTTGCACTACTCGAATTCTGTAAGGATGTAGCTTTAGACGTCTAGTAGCCCTCTGGCAGGCTGAATACGATGATCCTTAACTCTTGAGACAGCCGCCAAAGTGACTTCTGGGAGAGCGCTGCAGGGAAATGTGAATTTTCTCCAGAAACGTGGTCGTCACCATGGAGGGACAGCCATTTTTAGGCTTATTCTGAACACTGCCTGTATCGCGAAACTGGTTTGCAAGGTCATACACAGTTGTCTTCCCTGGTATAGGAGCATCAGGAAACTTCCTTTGAAAGAGCTGGATGCAACGTTGGTAATATTTTTCCGCAAAATAAACTTCTAACAAAGAGACTCTCTGTTCTTGCGCGAGACTCGTGGCTGACTGAACATAACTACTTGCCAGCGCCCACGTGAGCGTAGGGTCATGTGGTGCAGCTCGTTCCCAAGGTCACACACAACAGCCACAAGCAGTAATACTCGGATATCTTTTATGGTTTTACAGCAAATACGTTTTAAAAATAGAGTTCAGGGACTTTTGAATCACCCTGTAGAAGTAGCTACTGAAATTTCCCAATTTCACAATTGTATTTCCTTTTTTTTTTTTTTAATTCTAATAAGGTACTTTAACATTGATCTCTTTAGCAATACTTTAATGTACGAGGGGAAGTCATAAGTCAAAAAGTTACGGGATAGCTGAGAACAGTAGTTATTAGTTCCTAAAGTTGTCATTAGGTGGCAACACAATTCAGCAACAGTGCTTGGGGAGTGTATAACCGAAGAGCAGCATACTCTTGTGCATTCTCTTTGGGCGAAAGTACTTCCGGCAAAGAATATTCATAAAAAAATATTTTCTGTTTATTGTCTGAGATGTTCGTTGCATAAAGCAATACACAACTGGGTTAAAAATTTCTCTCAAGGAAGCTCAGAAGTTGCTGTTGAAGACCACCTGGTCGTCCTATTCAGATTGTGACAGAGCAACTGTGAGGCTGGTGGAGAAGATGATTTGAGCTGGCAGGCAAGTAACAATAAACAGTAACAACTACAATAGGGTACTTTTATGGTTTAGCCTACAGCATAATCATTTGAATTTCAGGGAGCTGCACGTAGACATAGTGGGTGTCTAGAGAACTGACTCGGGAACATAAAATGAACCAAATGGGCCTGTCCTTGCAACATCTTGGTGCACAAGTGAAGGAGACAACGTCCTTAACAGGACTGTTACAGGGGACAAGTCATGGGTGCATTACTACCAGGGCTTGATTTAGACCAGTAGTAAGTAGCAAACTTCTAGCAAGCAAATTCATTTTGCTAGTGATAAAAAGTGGTTCTAGCAAAAGTTGCAAGTGGAAAAATTTTGAATGTTTTAGTGTGAACTATAAAGTGCCACTGCATTCCGCATGTGGAATATTTTTAAGACACATACAAAAAGGAACAACTGCTTTCTGGAAACAAATGTTTCTTAAAAATAAACATTATAAAAACATTTTGGCACTAGTAGAAATATTCAGTATATTTTCCTTATCTACTTCTGCATGTGAGGTAGGGTTCAGTTTCATGAAGAGAATCCAGGGTGATTAGAGGGGCAGTTTAAACTTACAGACATTGAATGTTTTTATGATTATTGAGGTTGAAGGTCGGTCCAAAGACAAGTTGGACCCCAGGATTGCTGTTTTAAAGTGGTATGATGAAAAGACCCGAAACCCAGATCGTTAGCCATACGGAAAATAACTTAAGATTCTGAATAGTGTTCTATAATTTTGTGAATAAAGTTAAATAAAAAAATGTCTTTTAAATATTTACATTCAAATTAAATTGTTAGAATTAATCTGTCAGGTCATGAAAAGGTAAGTTATATCTAAATATTTGTAATATTTTTGGCATTACAATATGACAGTTACAGGGGTGAAATCAAAATTTGTCACGATTGACTAATGGAGGGGGACATGTTAAAGTTTCTGTTGTATAATGTTGATAAACTTTTGCTAGCAGATAACACAGTTTGCTAGTAAAAAATAAGGCCCCTAGCAAGTGTTGTTACTGCTGAAAAAAACAAAATCAAGGCCTGATTATTACTAACCCAAATCAAAGTATGCTTCAATCAGTGGCGTAACTACCACCCCCACAACCCTCACAGCTGCAGGGGGGGCACCTCAACTGCCAGTTATAGCTTTATGAAGAAATTTGAACACATACAAAAACAAACAATTAACCCAGATTCATATTTTCCTTTAAGATATATTTAGTTTTGTTTAAATAAATGTCAAGTTTCACTTTTAAAACACTAGATGTCCTACTGACTGAAGCTATTCAGGCCTTTGGCTCTGGGTTGTAATATGATCACTCTGCAGTGGGTTGAAAAATGATCACTCTGCAGTGGGTTGAAAAATGATCACTCTGCAATCTGTTGCAATACGATCGCTCTGCAATCTGTTGCAATACGATCGCTCTGCAATGGGTTGCTATACAATAGCTCTACAATGGGTTGTAATTAATATGATTGCTCTCCAATCTCCGTCTCTCTGCACTTCTGAGAAAAAGTGCAAGGTTACATGGAGATTCCCTGTGGAGGATGTGGGAAAGCATTGAAGATCTGCAGCCGCAGATTTGTAATGTATACGAAGCTGATTTCTTCAAGTGATTTATTTTAATTTGGGACAAAACAGTTACATATTGCTATTGCTTTTTTGCTTCTGCTATTACTTAGTTCTTTCTAATACACTGCTGGCCACCCAAAATGCAACACCACGAAGGAAGAATCCGATTGGCCTGAAATTCGCAGCATGCGTCGCTCATGAGAGGACATGCAAACGATTAGCATTGCAGGGCTTATGCAAATCATGTTCGCCTGGCACGCCACCGAGAAGCACTATAAGAAGGGTGCACAGAAGGCGGGGTGTAAGTAGTGGAAGTGTGTTGTGCTGCCGGAATTGTGCGTGGGAAGCTTCCTGACGCCTCATCGCAGAATACAGCAGTCATTCCAGCACATTTCGGAGTTTGACAGACGACGAATAGTGGCTTATACCGACAGCGGTTTATCGTAGCGAGACATCGGCGCCCATGTGGGGCGACATCCACCCACAGTGAGGCTAGTATGGATTCGGTGGGTGCAGGAGGGACGGACAGACCTACATGAGCGACTGCCGCAGCCACGGCACACCACCGAACGAGAGGACCGGCATGTTGTACGGCGGGCATTGACGGCTGGCACCGCCACATCACGAACATTAGCGCAGGAATTAGGGTGTGTAGTGCAACAACCTGTGTCAGCATGTACCGTTTGATGTTGTCTGCAGGAGTGGGGACTTGTCGTACGGCGGCCATTGCTCTGATTACCATTGACGTTTTTTTTTTTTTGATTGGAGGTTTTAACGACCACCGTGAGCAATTCAATGGGCTATAAGCAGTCGCCCGTCCCTAATTTAGGGTCACTAGTTCCAGGGAAGGGAGAGAGCCAGTGCCGTAAGACAAACACAACATCCATGCCTCACCGGGATTCGAACCCGGACCCCTTACGGACGAATGATCAGAGGCCATCGCTTAGACCACTGCGCCACCGGGGCGGCACCATTGACGTTACACCACCGGCGAGTGCAGCGGCAGTGGGCCATTGAACGGCACACCTGGACTACGGAATGGCATGACATTGTCTTCTCCGACAAATCACGCTTCTGCCTGCAACACCACGATGGTCGGATCCGTGTGTGGCAGCACCGCGGCGAGAGACTGCATGACACCTGCATTATGCATCGCCATACCGGTCCGTCGCCTGGCGTTTGGTTTGGGGCGCAATTGGATATGACACCCGCACCCCTCTGGTACGCATCGCTGGTACACTCAACAGCCACCGCTACATCTCCGACAGCGGCCACGTTTCAACAGGACAATGCGTGCTCGCACTTGGCATGCATCGTGCAACAATTCTTCAAGGCCCACCAGTTGCCTCTGCTGCCATGACCTGCCTGTTCTCCCGATATGTCGCCCATCGAACACGTCTGGTCACTGATTGGCAACCGAGTGGCCCGGCAAGCACCACCCGCGGCTACGCCTGATGAACTGTGGTAATGTGTGGAAGCAGCCTGGACCAACATACCCCAAGCTTATATCCAAATCCTCTTTCGTTCGATGCTGCGGTGTGTAGCGGCCGTTATTGCCAGCCATGGGGGCCACACAAACTATTGATGTCTGCATGTTCTGCAAGTCGCACGGGCCTGTAAGCTCAATCGTTTCATATTTGTATCTGTTGTTAGGTGTCCAGTAAATCTGGCTTTGCTATCTTGTGTCCTTCTTGGTGTTGCATTTTGGGTGGCCAGCAGTATAGTATGTCTATCTCATTCACTATGTGGAAACTTTAATATATAAGCAAATGACATACATTTGCAAAATATCAGAAAATCTTCCAAGTGAAGCACAGTGTCAGCTAAAGGAAAAAGGAGAACACGCGAAGAAACTTCCAAAATATGACCACTTCTTTTCTGCCGCTGAGTCACTTAAGCTCAAATGTCATTTCCGATAAAAGAATGACAATTTGTTCAGCATGTCAATTGTTCAAAGTTTAGTAGCAGACATTTTACGTAAGCCAAGCACTTCAGAAACAAGTGAAAGTAAAATGGGTAATTATGAAATCTTATAGCTATGAACCTTAACCATTTACATATATTTTATCATTCTAAATAATTTAAAAAATAATTAATGACTTTATGGCTTCCTCTAATTACTTTCTGTATTGTAAATATTAAACGGGCATTATAGAGGATAAATTTATTAAGGTGCATTACCTCTCAAATTTTTTATCTATACACTAGATAGTCAGGAGTTCTTGTGCCTTATATTACATATAAATATATTTAAAAATATATATATAAATATCCCTCTAGAGTCTAGAACAAGCACCAAATGCCAAGTTTTTTCTAAATTAAGATTCAAAAGATTTGAACAACGTAAAAAAGCGTGAAGATTTTAGTTTTCAAATCTCAAATCTTTTTCAAGATTCGAGGATTTGAATGTTCTATCCCTACCAATGATCATTTTTTTAACATCTGTCAAAGTACTACCTCTGCCCGTTGTGCTCATGTGATGCGCTATGACTCATCTGTCCTGGCCAGCCACTTATATCTCCATGTGGTTGACCTTGTCAAGTGCACTCTGTGACACGCTTGGGTGGGTACACTGCGATTCAGGGGTGGTCATATTATTCTCATACTATCGTGTATTCCATTGTCACTCCTTCAATTGCTGTCTTAAGTGACATGTTCTAAGGCCATCTAGAAAGAACAGGGCCATGACATTAGAGAGATGATTTCCCTCCATTTGTTGACATTGCTCTCACGTTTCACTGCCTGACACATCGGTGTCATGTTTGACGTCATACACGACAGCATTGGAAACCAATTGGAAGCCTTATGTCCCATGTGACATCATTCAAAGAGGGAGCTCACCTCTCTAATGTCATGCCCTTATATTTTCTAGATGGCTTTGCATGTTCCCATATTCCTTAACCTAAGTGTTTTGATCCTTTTATTTATACAAATCAGAAACAACGGATCTAATGCAAATTACTAAAATGGTTTCTGGTGTTTCCAACTAGTCTTGCCTCTGTGCTACATATTCTGAGCTTCCATCTAAGTGCTGTTATTACATTGTAAAGTCTTAAGTTCAGAAGTAACTTTATTTTAATTAGTTGCCTCACTGTTTAACCTGCTGTCAGGCTAATAACATTTAATAACTTTTTTGCTATTAGCCCAGAGTCTATTCCCTCCTTTAGTTCTAGAGATAGCCCTTGCTGCCAGCTCATTTGCATATAATATACTGCACCTAGTTTTTTACATTTAAGCTCTTGTTTGTTTTCCTGAGCACTGCACAAATGGTTGGAACAAGTTGCTTCACTTTACAGCATGCATTTGATGTTACCTGCTAACTTTTAAAATACTTTATATGCTATATTTAAATGAGAAATATTGTGTGCAGTACAGTAGCTGAGTGCTAGCCCAAAAACAATACCAGAGAAGAAAAGCAGGAAAACAAGCTAAGGGGATGCACCCAATTTTATGAAAAAACACCATATCTTGTTAAGAAGACGTGTCGCTACAAGAAAAGTGCATTGTACAAGAGTATGGAAAAATCCCGTCATTGCACTACAACAGAGGGCAAATGATATCTGGCAACATAGGTCAGATTTCAATTTGTATGCCACCCCTTAAGGATCCTGGCTGTGTTTTCTATGTTGCTGTTACAAATGCAATTTGTAGATGGGCTCCTTAAAGGTCCCAGCTTCGACGAATGTCACCCATCCATTGATCTATGCTGCAAAACTTAGCTGAATCGACCAGAGGATTTTAAAGTTGCTTGTATCAGGACATTACCAAAAAATGTTTGTTATGCACTTAAAAAGACCCAAATTTTATGACATTTACAGAGAAACTGTTTTCAAGAATGGACTCTCTCTAAAAGGAAAACATCAGTTTACAATTGCCTCCCAAACAGTGGTGCACAGAGGAATTCCTGTTGGGGGGGGGGGGCTAGATGTATATTTAGGTATGTGTGTATACGCACATAGTATATATGTGTATATATATATATTATTATTTTTTTCTTTTATTGGAGATTTAACGACCGCCGTGAGCAACTCAATGGGCTATAAACAGTCGCATGTCCCTAACTTAGGGGCACTGGTTCCAGGGATGGAAGAGAGCCAGTGTTGTAAGACAGACACTACATCCAAGCCTCACCGGGATTCGAACCCGGACCCCTTTCGGACGAATGATCAGAGGCCATCGCTTAGACCACTGCGCCACCGGGGCAACCAATATATATATATATAGATAGATAGATATGTATACAATATGTATATATAGTGCACAAGATAGATAAAAGAGTTAACGTGTGGGGGCTTTGGGGGCTTACCCCCCCCCCCTCTTGGGTCATGCTTGCCTATGCAACAGATCAAAAGCATGATGTATGTAGTAAGGCATGCTAGCACAGGACCAAGTTGCAGATATAATGTTTATATACACACACAGAGCTATTCATTTGTAATATAGTAGTGTTGCACTTTCATAATGATGCACAGGGAAGGGACAATGCATTAACAATTGGTCTTATTGCAGATTTATTATTGGTGCACAGGAATTTTTGAGGCACATTGTATATTTTCACACATGACACCATACTTACAGTTCTACTGAAATAATAATTCTCAATACTTATTGAAATTCTGTACAATATCTGCATACAAAAGATTGACTTTTGTTTACCAGATATTTTTTTTTAGGTTAATGACCCCCAAGTACATCAAAAGCTACAATGAATCACTCATTCTTAATTTAGAGTTACTGACTCAATGGACTGAAAAGAAACAAAATTATAACATGACACGCATTCCTTAATCTAAAACTTGAAACCACACAGTAATTTGAAAACATTTGTCCCATAGGAAAATTTAGTTATAATCTGACACTTCATTACAGTTTTTCTAATGGCCATTTGACCTTCTGCAAAAAATCTGTACGTTGTAATAGCATTTCTAATGATATGACTAATTTTTTCCAATTGAATAAGTTCCGGGTCCTTTATGTACACTTATGTTTACAAATGTGGTCCCAACACGAAGTGTAAACAAATCCAGAAGTAAAGAAATATTTTATGCATATCTCTTTAGGTTACAAACGTAAGTGTACCTATTTGGCATCAATAATGCAACTCTGTAATTGGAAATTAGAAGAAAATAATGCGTTCCAAGTTCATTTCTGGAGGCTGCTGACAAGCAAACCTAGTGAAAACAAACAGGTATTTAAACTGGTAAGCCTATGAAGCAACACATATCATATAGTTTTAACAACACGAAAAATTCTGCGACATATGAAAGTGAAAAATTTGGTTTCGCAGTAAAACAAGAAGTATATCACTTTAGTGACAATAATTCGAAAAGGATCATAAAACATGATTAAGTAATACGACATGTACCTAAAATGCATAATTTCGTCTGCGACAGGGTCCATGTTGATCTCTTAACACGAGTCCCAGGCGGGTACAGGCAATAGGCACAAGGAAATTTCCCGGTTTCAATGTTTAAAACCACCTGTTGGATAAACGCTCCGTAAAAATGTTTTAAATATTGATCAAACACGATTATTTCAAAATTAATTATTGGTTAAAAAATTTATTATTATAATTTTGCTTTGCTAAAAACCGAAAACTTTTTTATTTGAAATCGAAAGATAGTTTTAGAAGATTAAATCGTTTTGCTGAATGGAAAATCATTGATAATGTGCGAACATTTGGTTTAAATCATGGTGGTTTAAATCAAAATCTTGAGAAGTGGAAGAAATTCTTGCTCTTAGCACAGTGCATTTAATGTAGATCAAATTCGTGCCGTATTTCTAAATATTAGCAGAATTTGGGAAAAGATCGCTCTTCCGCTTACAGTTCGTATCATTTCAGGAAAACCTGGGCCGCCCCGGTGGCGCAGTGGTTTAAGCGATGGCTTCTGATCATTCATACAGAAGGGGTCCGGGTTCGAATCCCGGTGAGGCATGGATGTTGTGTTTGTCTTATGGCACTGGCTCTCTCTCCCTTCCCTGGAACCAGTGGCCCGAAATTAGGGACGGGCGACTGCTTATAGCCCATTGAGGTACTCACGGTGGTCGTTAAACCTCCAATCAAAGAAGAAAAAAATCTGACTTGTTTCAAAAGAAAATCAAGTTTAATTGTATATTTGGGAGGGGGGTTAACGACCACAGTGAGCAATTCGATGAGATATGAGCTGTCGTCCGTTCCTAATTTAGGGTCACTACTTCTATGTGAGGGAAGGAGCCAGTGCCGTAAGACAAATACAACATCCATGCCCCACCGGGATTCGAACCCATCTCGGACGAATAGTCAAACCAGCGTTTATATCACTGGGCTACCGGGGCGGCGTAATTACATTAGCAGCAATGGTTCTATCACTAGGGCACCATTCTTCGAAATTAAGTCGCATTAATGTATTATGAGACAGATACCATTCCTGATAATAATAATACAGCTGGGTTCGAGTTTGGGATGTGGCATGGGTGGAATCATGGGAGTATATAGATTTTTTTTTTGTTGGACGGGGGACGATAAATGAAAGTTTTTGAAATCCACCAAGACAAAATAATAAAAGTTAGCGAAAAATAGGAAAACAAAATTTAACATTTTTTTAATGTCATTTGGTGCTTTTTTATTAAAATAAAGCTTTCTTTTTTCCTGCTGTAAGTCGCAACAAAAAACATAAAAAATGAAACGCTTTCGGGGGAGAGACAATTTGTCCTTCTAAATACGCCTCTGAGCGGTGTGTTTCCTTTGCCACCCTGGATGTTTCCCTTTACTGAAACCAATGGCACTAAATTGAAGACCGGCGCCGGCGATTGCTTGTAGCTCTTTATGGAAGCACTTCAAAACATCGCAGGTCAAAACATCGTGCGACATAACATCGCAGGTCCGTGGTTTGGAGCACAACACGCAGATGGACCCGGGGTAGCGAGACTCATCGATATAAAATAAGTCTAACCCTTAAATCCTTTGGGGCTTCTGTCCGGACCATTTAGTCCTTAGTGCAGCAGCATAAATAGTGCCCGGTGGCAGTGGCGTATGAACGCTTTTGATTTAGGGGGGTACAAGCTCATGAACCTTACATCTCAAGGATTAAGCCATCTATGGATGACCCCCTCCGAATTTATTTTGGGGGGGGGGAGGGAAGGGTAGTATATTAGAGTTTTTATAAAATACGTATACTGATCAGGAATTCATCCGAATGAACATTGTTATCATCATATTATTATTAATTATAACCATTATTATTTTTATTGCTGACAAAAAGTACACATTATTAATTTCTTATCAGAAAATGAATGGAGAAGTTTTTTTCTTTTGTGTCCTCTCTTGCTAATTTTTGTACTTTTTTTTCCATTAAAATATTGAGCAGGGACAAGTCAACATTAGGATGAATTTCTGTCAGCAGGGTTTGGAAAAGAGGGATTTCTCAGAAATGTTACGAACTCTTTACAAGAACGAATTAAATTTCTTATCAATTTTGTTTACGTTAATAAAGTAAAACCGCAGTAAGATAAAAACTGCTTTACCCGCGAAGATAGTACCATTGAAGCATTATGAAGTCTATATTAAAAGCTTTGGACGATACATAGGCTGACAATTGATGTAAAAAGCACATTGGTCTGTTGCAAAGCTGAATGATGGTGGAGATATCGAGGAATTGGAGTTCTATTAGTGGTATGTGAAATCCGTATTGCACTTGTTGTATTGCTACAGATCTTACGACAGAAAACAATTTTAATGCTGGGGCTGCGGGCGCTGAAATGTCCACTTATGCATTATTTTTTTTCTTTAAAGTGCAGAAAGGACGGCCTGATCAAGATGCATGAAATTTTAAGATAAAAGAAACACTGATCACAAGTATGTTATCAAGCCCTAGCCCTACCATATGCTGTTTGAATGCACTCGTCGTTTCCCTGCAGAACTAATTTCTGGAGTTTCCCAGATGGTTGGCCAGTTTTTGGTGGATGAAAAGCCTCCCACTACAAGCTTCGGATATAAAAAAAACCCAGATGACCCGTGATATTTCTTTGAAAAAAAGAAAAAAAAATAAGTAGCATATAAATTTTACAGTTCACTCTTTATGAATGATTGGTTTGTGTTTGTTTATATCAGGGGTGGTGGTACAGTAGATATTAATGTACCCCTGTAAACCCCCCCCGTTCCTACGCCACTTCCCGGTGGGTGCCAATAACCAACCTTCTAAACCCCAATTATTTATGAAAATCCCCAGGAATGAGATGAAAGATTAATTAGTGCCCCCCCCCTTCCTGAAATATTTTGATAAGTGCAAAAAAAATTAAAATATGTGCCCACTGAAATATTTTGATAAGTTCCACGTCTTCTGCAAATTAAACCAGTCTCTGAACGAATTTTTCCTACCAAAGATCAAATGTTTAGAAAAATACAAAAGAAAAAAAATGAAAAGAAAAAGCCGTTTAATTAATGCACCTTCCTGAAATGTTATGGATCGCGATAACATAACATTTCAGGATGGGGCATTAATTAAACGGCTTTTTTTCTTTTCATTTTTTTTTCTTTTGTATTTTTCTAAACATTTGATCTTTGGTAGGAAAAATTCGTTCAGAGACTGGTTTAATTTGCAGAAGACGTAGCACTTATCGAAATATTTCAGGTAGCACTTATTTTAATATGTGGCACTTAGCAAAATATTTCAGGAGGGAGGGGGGCGCTAATTTATCTCTCATCTCATTCCTGGGGATTTTCATAAATAATTTCGGTTTAGAAAGTTGGTTATTGACACCCACTGGGCATTACTTATGCTGCTGCACTAAGTACTAAATGGTCCGGATAGAAGCCCCAAAGGATTTGGGGCTAAGGCTTGTTTTATATATAGGATTCTAGCTACTCCGGGTCCAGCTGCGTGTGGTGCTTCGAACCACGGCGGATCTTTAGCCATCAGCTGGACTCGAACCTAGAGCCCCTAGGTCCAGAGGTTGGTTTTGTCTCGCATTTAATGTCTTGTACTGTAAGATACAGAACAAACGTTATTGCGGTGGCAGTCAAAATGTCGACACCATAATGTCGACAGTTCAAAATGTCTACACGGTCATAATGTCGACAGGGTCCAGAAAATGTCATCATGGTACTATAACTTAGACCGTAGACGATTTTTGGAAGGGGTAGGAGCCCAGGATCAAGGGACCCCATAGAAAATTTTCGTAAAATCTACAATTTTTAATTTAGAACCACCGAATTTGGTATACAATTTCATAGGGCTCTAACCAACGAGATAGAAATACATAGAGTGCTTCTGTGATTGGTTCTCCGCTAAGGCAGCTGAAGCCAACGAGAAGAGAGGCCGCCATCTTTGATGAGGTACAAATTCTGTGTGTGTCAGGAAATCACCTCAGTTCTTTCAGCTGTTTGGCGATCGTGTTATGTTCCATCACAGAGTTAAGGCTACAGTTTTGTAAATATTCTCAAGTATCAGCACATTTTGGATAAATATGATTAACATTAAAATTCATTTTGTAGCTTTTAATTGTAAGAATAAAAGAAAGAAGTATTGCGGAACTACAGTTTACAAGTAAGCTTCGTTTTTAAATGTGGTTGAGCTGTAAATGCCCAGTTAATCAAACACAAGAAATAAAACATCTAATCTGTTTAGGTGGTGATTAAAGCAGGAGATAAACCTTTCTAATATCTGTGTAATTTTAAGACTTTTTATTCCTTATATTTGTAAACAAAGTCGTACTCAGTGCGGATACTGAATTATGATTACTACTTACTAAGGGGAGCTGAGGTTAACTGCATGGGTTACTAACTTGGAGGGTTTTTTTGGGAACAATTTTTACTTATGTAAGTGTATTTTTTTTACATATGCTGAGCATGTCTTGCAACTAATATTTGCATACATATTCTAGAATCTGTAGAGTGTACATGTAACGCAGTGGCGGCTCGTGGTTGGAAAAAGAGGTGAAGAGCTACAAGAGCAATATGAAAAGATATCTACTGTTTCAATGAAAATCACTATATGAGGACTGACCAATTTTATGTATATTAGGTCAATTCTTCTTTCTTTTAAAGCTGCAAATTTGTCGATTATGTCGTCATAGAATGATTGTTTCTTCGTGAGCATCAATAAAATATCTTTTTGAATAGAAATATTTGCCAAAGAAGCAAGTCTATCTTGAGAAATAGTGTTTCTTGAGTAAGTTTGTATTCTTTAAAGGCAAGAAAAACTTCTTTCCACTGACACATTTGTAGATAAAATTGTTAAAATGAGGGAAACCAATTTACAAGCTTCTGCAAAAATGTTTTTATCTCCATGAAGCACTCGAAGAAGTTCTTTAGTCGATATATTCCTTAATTTTTCATCGGCATATACAAGACTCAGTTCGTTTTTAAGGCGCAGAAGTTTAGTAAATATTTTCACGTAAAAATGTTGTAGATTTTCAAAAGCGTTGGAGGGAAAACATGAATTAAATTGGTCGAACTTGGTTGTGTCAGCAAGACAGACAAATTGAAGTTTCTCACAGTCTTCAAATCTTATATCCATTTCCATAAGAATGTGGTCCGAAATTTCAAAATACAATATAATTTTGAAAAATTGTTTCTTCTGTAAGAGCAGCATATTCCCGTATAGATCTGCTTATTTCTAAGATTTTGCTAGCTTTTCCAAACAGTGTTTCAAATACCTCATCGTTAAGGCAATTACTTTGTGCAAATAAAATTTAAGAGGATTTAGTACTTAATTTGAATAAGTAATATATCATCATCATCATCATCATCATCATTGTCATCCATTATCAATCCACTGCTGGACGAAGGTCTCCTCAAGTTTCCTTCACAACGGTCTGTCTTGTGCCAGTCTCCTCCATGTCACCCCTGCATACTTTCGAATTTCATCCACCCATCTCCCATGTAGTCTTCTTCTGGGTCTTTTCCTGTCCCTTGGAATCCAATCTGAAATTTCGGCTGTCCATCGATGATCTGTTCTTCTGGCAGTATGTCCAGCCCATTGCCATTTCAGGGATTTAACTCTGATCATGATGTCTTCCACTCTTGTCATTTTTCGGATCCACGAGTTCCTCTTCTTATCTCTCCTGGTTACACCAAGTATGTACCTCTCCATGCTGCTTTGAGTTGTCTGCAGCCTTTGTATGTCTCTTTTAGTTAAGGTCCAGGTCTCTGCACCATACGTAAGCACTGGAAGGATGCACTGATCAAACACTTTTCTTTTAAGACATAATGGCATATTGCTCTTGAAAATTATGCTGTTTCTCCCAAAAGCTCTCCAGGCAAGTTTTGTACGCCGATTAATTTCTTCATCAATGTAACCCTCACATGATATCTGCTGTCCAAGATAAACGTACGTGTCTGTTATCTCCAGCTTTTCTCCATCAATCGATAAATCTACATTTCTTGAAAAAGCATTGAACATCACTTTTCTCTTCTGAAAGTTCATTTTTAATCCCACTTCTTTACTCTTGTCAGCAAGTTCCTGGATCATACTCTGCAGCTCTGATGGGGTAGTTGCAAAAATGACTACGTCATCAGCAAAACGAAGGTGGGTTAGATAATCTCCATTAATCTTTATCCCCTTGTTTTCCCAGCTCAGCGACTGAAAAACACCCTCCAATGCGGCATTAAAGAGCTTCGGAGATATGGTGTCACCTTGTCTCACTCCCTTTCCAATTTTTACGTGTGTTGTATTTTCAAACAGCCGAATCTTTGCACTTGCACTTTCATAGATGTTATTAATAATATTAATGTATGCATCTTCAATACCGCAGGTTTTCAGAGCCATTGTAACTGCTGATGGTTTCACCGAATCAAAGGCTTTTTCATAATCGATAAAAGCCATGCACAATGGAAGTTCATATTCCCTCGCTCTTTCAATTAGTTCTCTCAGTACGTGGATATAATCTATTGTGCTGTAGCCACTCCTGAATCCAGCTTGTTCTCTCGATTGAGCCATGTCTAGTGTTACCTTCAAGCGGTGTGAAAGAACTTTAGTGAAGATTTTATAAACTACTGATAGGAGGCTGATAGGTCTGTAGTTTCCGAGATCCTCAATGTCCCCTTTCTTATGTAGCAGGATCATTGTAGCGGTGTTCCAATCCTCAGGAATCTTTCCTTCATTAAGGCATCGAGTGAAAATTTGGGCGAGTACTGTTTCGATTTCTCCACTTGCTTCTTGTATGATGTCTACAGTAATTCCATCTTCTCCTGGAGCTTTTCCTCGCTTCATGTTCTTGATTGCATGTGCAACTTCTGCTGGAAGGACTGGAGGAACTCTGGTACTGGTATCTTTCATGATGTCTGGAGTGCATGTATCATCCCTTTCATATAATTTGGAGTAGAAATCTTTCACTCTTGTCAAAATTTCGCCTCTATTTCTTATTACAAAACTATCTTCTTTTCTCAGTGCCATAATCTGTTTTCTTCCCTTACTGAGATGTCCCTTTGCTATCTTTAGGCTTCGCTTGTTTTCAATTGCTTTCCTCACTAGTTCACAGTTGAATTTCCTTACGTCTTCAGTGATACTTTTTCTTACTGTCTTGCATAGCTCTATATATTCCACTTTGGAAGTCACATCTTCTTTAGTTGTCCTCATCTCTCTTCTTTTTTGCATCAACATTTTAGTTTTTCCTGATAATTTATTTACATGCAACTTGTTCTTAGACCCAGCTAATTTTGTTGCTGTTTCGATAAGAGCTTTGGTTACTTTTCTGTTAACTTCAGAGATGTCCACTTCTTCCGATGTTAGGCCTTCTAAAGCAGAGAACCTGTTCTTCAGTTCCAACTTGAAGGTATTATAGTGTTTTTTAAGATTGGTTATGTCAATAGATTTTGTTTGTCTTATGAGCTTGCCACGTTCAAGTTTAGTGTTGAGGTGCATCTTACATCTCACCAATCTATGGTTACTACCAGTGTTGAACTTGTTTAGCACACTGCAGTCTTCTATGACAAATTTTTTGTTACACATAATAAAATCAATTTCACTTGTCGTCCCATTTGGATGTCTCCATGTCCATTTCCTGTGTGGCTTTTTCTTGAAGAAGGAGTTCAAGATGAAAAACCCTTCTGCCTCTGCAAACTCAACGAGAGTATTTCCACGCTGGTTTCTGTTGCCGTGACCGAATTTACCTACTGAATCATTCTGTTGCCGTTGCCCTATTTTTGCATTGAAATCTCCCATAATTATTTTCAAGTGCTGCTTACCTTTATTATTTAGATGACAAATTTCCTCATAAAATTCTTCAATTTCTTCTTCAGGATGACTTGTGGTGGGTGCATAAGTTTGAATAATCTGAGCCTGGTATCTTTTCGAGAGTTGGATAACAAGTCGTGCAGCTCTGTCAGAGAAACTTTCAACTTCTACAACTTTATCCTTCAGTTTCTTGTTTATTATAAATCCAACACCACTAGTTCTGCCAGTATCTGTCCCACGATAGTAGAAGAGATGTCCACTTTTCAGTTCGATGAGATCTTCTCCGTTTCTCCTTACCTCACTTAGACCCACGATGTCCCACTTGATCCTTTGTAGTTCCTCTTCCAATTCAAGAAGCCTTGAATCAGAAGATAGAGAGCGTCCATTATACGTAGCCAAGGTCAGCATCAGATGGCAGCCTAGTCCGGTCCTCCGGGGATTCTTAGCACCCTCTGCCTTCATGTCGCACTGGCCGCTGCCTTGGCCCGGTACATTCCAGCTGCCGGAGACTGAGGGCCAAGATTTAAGTTGTGGAATCATTTTGGAGGGGTTTGGCCATAACTCACCACGCTGGCCAAGCGAGTTGGTGAGTGTGGGATAGAATTTCCTCTAATCCCGATGGTATAGTTATACCGCTATCGGCGGTCGTCAGAGCCCCTTTAGTGGGAACAGGATGCACCACGAGAAGGCGGGGTTGACATTTGTCAAGGAGAGGCTGTGATGTTACGCATCACCTGACCTTACATCCCAAGTAATATATATATAAGTATATATATATATATATATATATAAGAGCAAAACTGAAGACTAAGGAAAAAATTTTAGAATTTAAAACGAAGGGTGCAAAATAACCTGAAAATCAAAACGCGCAACGCAGCAGTTTTGAAAATTCAGAATTCACATACTACAAAGATACCTAAGCAAAAAAATACATATATAATTTTGACTCACACCTAGTACAACATAGAAAAGGTTATGTATCTACCTGCGTGAGTAAAAGGAGAAAAGAAAAAAAGAAAATAAAACAACTGAATGTAGAAGGTGTCGAGAATACTGTTTGCTGGTCCTTGATAAAGCCAAGGCTCAGTATTCTCGACACCTTCTACATTCAGTTGTTTTATTTTCTTTTTTTCTTTTCTCCTTTTACTCACGCAGGTAGATACATAACCTTTTCTATGTTGTACTAGGTGTGAGTCAAAATTATATATGTATTTTTTTGCTTAGATATCTTTGTAGTATATATATATATATATATATATTACTTATTCAGATTAAGTACTAAATCCTCTTAAATTTTCTTTGCACAAAGTGGGTTGCCTTACTCATCGTTCCTTTTATGGCTCAAAATTTCACGAGTTGTTTTAATTTGAGTTACACATCAGTACTTTATGTCTAGTGATGTTTTTGCAAAATTTTGAATTATAGATCGGTGGAGCCAAAAATTTCATTAAATACTATTGCCAAAAATGCAAATTCAAAAGTGTTCATACCATTTAAAACCCCCTCGGCAAGTTGGATTGATTTCTTGTCTGATTGTTCACTGTTTGTGAAAAATTCTAATGCTTCCTCCAATATATGCCAGTCTTCAACAATTACACTTACTAACTTCGAAGTGGAGGACTATCCAGTTTCTGTTATGGTTAATATGCATCTTGCGGTTGTTGATGCGAGTGTATAAGATCGCTTCGCTGAGTGGTGAAAAAACGAAGGAATTCCACTGAGACTTGCATAAAATATTCGACACTTAGAAATTTCAGAAAAACTCTGCTGTAATACAAGTTTCAAACGATGTGCTAAGCAATGAACAAAAACAGCTTGAGGAGCTTTATCCTTGATTTTTTTCTGGAGTCCATTCAAGTGTCCAGACATTACACTTGCCCCATCGTTACATAGTCCTATTAATTTGTGTTGATAATCAAACTGTTCCAAAATTTCGTGGAAACCCAAAAAACGCTCAGCCAATACACCTTCCGAACAACAAATCTTATTATTAAAGAGCACTGAGATGTCTAATTTATGTCTGTGGTGTCATCTACTTGAATAGAAAAGCATTCAACTTCATTTATTTCATTTTTAACGTGATCGTTTATATATTCAGAAATACATTCACTTAATTCATTTTGAATAGTTTTTGAGTCACCTGTGAAGACATTTTTTATCTTTTCGTATTGATTTTGAATTTCTAAAGGAATTCTTGATATCAACAATGAAAGTAATTCCGTGAAATTTCCACGAATTATGGAGTCGATGCTTTCGTCATGGTCACGGAATGCTAGTTCTTGTTTGCTCAAATACAGTACTGAATCAATCACTGTCTGCAGGAAAAGTCTATTTAAACGAACGTTTCCGTTGAAATACCTTCTCAAAAGCCTAGCACTCTTCCTTATGTTCTGATTTTTTTCAAAATTCCTTAACTTTTATTCGCATTTTAGGTGTTCGCTAGAATCACCATGCTTATGAAATGACCGAATGTTTATGAAGTGACCGTGTTATATTTATTAAATCTGAGCAACCGTCTTTATTCCACGCCGAATGTTTTTTACTATAAAGTAACACGGCCAAGAAAATCCTTTTTGTAACACAGAAGTGTTACAAAACCATTTTCTGTTATGAGAAAGAAGACATATTCAGTAAACCAATAGTTTTTACAATTAAAATTGTAAGATTTACCGCTCTTCCTGATTTCTTTCCTGGCGACAATTGTCAGTGAATCCGTGAAGATAAAAGAGACATTTTTCCTTGAAGTAAAATGTCTCTTTTATCTTCATCTTTCCATCGATCAAATGGAGTTTGCAATAAATTACAGACAATTCCGTTCACAGAATACATACTAAAAACTAAAAATATCAGTTAAACTGTACACAAAATTTATGTATCAGGTGAAGTTTTTGATAAACAATCACAAAGCACGAAAAAACAAATCTCTTTGGGAAAGCATGTACCGCAACGAGAAAACCCTAGTGGATTGCAAGGTACCCTGGACAATTCGTCCCGTTCCTCCGCGATCTCTTCCGAAGGTTGCGACTCCAAGTACAGAGCCGGAGTATCTCAAGCTAAAACTCTTCACTTGCCCGGCAGATAGGAGAGGGTGACGTCACGGTTACCATTGTAACTCGGCCGATAACTGCAGACTTCCAAGCATTCTCATTTTGGCTCTTCACTTGAACTGTTTTGCGTAGAGCGACTTGGTTTCCGTATTGAACGCCCATTCTGAATTGATCTAATAAGAATTTTGAGCATTTTGGCACTCAATAAAGGCAAAGAAGAATATATACACAAAATTACTGAATAAAATTTTATTTTAAATGAAATAGGTGAAGAGGCACTTGACCTACTTCACCTGAAAAGCCGCCAATGATGTAACGTCTTCCAGGGGTAACAAAATTTCAAAATCTTAAGAACCTACAATTTATTTTTATGCGACAAAAAATCATGTACCCATGGCGAATAATCATTAGATAGCAAATATTGGTAAAGAAGTCAATTTATAGTTACTTAAATTGCAGAAGTAATACATAATTGTGATTGGTAATATAAATATAAATTTATTGTTTGCTGACACCTGTCAGGAAACAATCTAGTATTCTATCTGAAAGCACAGTGTCACCCAGCTTGTGTTCTAGGCATTTGTCTCTGATTAGTGATTAATCTGTTGTATTACTGCAACAAAGTGAGAATGGGGAGCTTGAAAATTTCTTGACAGAATACTCTTTATTTATGAATGTGTAAGTACGATGTGTGTGATCTTTCTCATAGCAAAAAAACTACAGGCAATATTGATTTAAAACTGAAAATAGGAAACAGAGAGTACAATTGTACCTCAAAAATTCAAACAACATAAAGTATTTATGAAAATGCGCAAAAAATTATGAAATGACAATTGAAAAAAGAAAGTATAGTACTCAGCAATTGAAATAATACAAAAGAAAGGGACTAACAACTTTTTGTAAGAACTACTTGCACTCAAAATAGTATAACTATACGAAATTTCTTGGCGTAGAATACAAGTAAAACTTTCCAAGCTTTCGCACATCAACCAGATGGCTTTCTCAAGGAAAGAAGTTGTTTACCTTCCTTGAGAAAGCCATCTGGTTGATGCACGAAAGCTTGGAAAGTTTTATTTGTATTCTACGCCAAGAAATTTCAGAATTTAGTATAATTATACTATTTTGAGTATAATTTGGTGTACAATTCCTACTTATTAAACTACTTGCATTTAATTTTTGTGCGATAGGTGTTTTTTTCTTTTCTTTTTTTTTTTTTTGAAGAATGTGACCTCTGATTCATGATGGATAAACAGTCAGTATTTCTATGCAACAAATTGCCAGTTATTCCTTTTGCAGCAACCATATGATAGGTTACTATTAAACAAATATCACTCACATAAATCAACCTTTCTTTGAATTGAACAAGTTGTGCCTGTGTTTCTCTAAAATACAAATCAGTCACACTTGCGGTGTTTCCAGCAAGACTGCTGAAGGAACCCACAAAATAACAACACAAAACATGAACATTTGCTCACCAAACTTTTTGCACACCATGAATGCAAATCAGTGGTTGTTAATCTTTCACTTCATATTAATAAGAGGCTGTACCCTTAAAATTGAAGAAAAAAAAAAAAAAAAACTATGTACAGGACATTTTAACAATTGCCAAAATGTGTACAAATATCAGGTGAAAACCACCAAATTTCAACTGTCGGAATACAAAAAACTCGGCTTCTTAAAAAAGTAAAATATGAAAGTGCAAATAAAAAACATTAAATACATAATTTACTGAAATAAAAAAAGACAATTTTTTGTTTCATAAAAAATTAAAGTCCATAATCTGAATTTTATAGTCATTGAGCCCAAGACTTGAAAAATATCTAAAATAATACATGCCCAGAGAAAATTTACCTGCCCAGGTATTAAAAGCAGGATATGTAGAAAGATTTTTCTTTTGATGCCAAAAATTAGAAGTCTTTTTAGGTTCAAAAAGTACATAAAACTATTTTTAGCTACTCAGTATTGGTATTGCTAACTGTAAATAGCATTTGGAGCCAAATATCGTTTGGAGTATCATATTGCCTCAATGTCTGTCTATACCTAGGTCAAAGGAAAGTAAACAGAAGTGAGATATACATATATATCTTTGACCACAACAGAAATTAGGCCACCAAGTTTTTATTCAAACTGCACTTGAGAATACTCAGTAGTTTATAAAATCTTCACTAAAGTTCTTTCACACCGCTTGAAGGTAACACTGGACACGGCTCAACCGAGAGAACAAGCTGGATTCAGGAGTGGCTACAGCACAATAGATCATATCCACGTGCTGAGAGAACTAATTGAAAGAGCGAGGGAATATGAACTTCCATTGTGCATGGCTTTTATCGATTATGAAAAAGCCTTTGATTCGGTGAAACCATCAGCAGTTACAATGGCTCTGAAAACCTGCGGTATTGAAGATGCATACATTAATATTATTAATAACATCTATGAAAATGCAAGTGCAAAGATTAGGCTGTTTGAAAATACAACACACGTAAAAATTGGAAAGGGAGTGAGACAAGGTGACAACATATCTCCGAAGCTCTTTAATGCCACATTGGAGGGTGTTTTTCAGTCGCTGAGCTGGGAAAACAAGGGGATAAAGATTAATGGAGATTATCTAACCCACCTTCGTTTTGCTGATGACGTAGTCATTTTTGCAACTACCCCATCAGAGCTGCAGAGTATGATCCAGGAACTTGCTGACAAGAGTAAAGAAGTGGGATTAAAAATGAACTTTCAGAAGACAAAAGTGATGTTCAATGCTTTTTACAAGAAATGAAGATTTATCGATTGATGGAGAAAAGCTGGAGATAACAGACACGTACGTTTATCTTGGACAGCAGATATCAAGTGAGGGTCACATTGATGAAGAAATTAATCGGCGTACAAAACTTGCCTGGAGAGCTTTTGGAAGAAACAGCATAATTTTCAAGAGCAATATGCCATTATGTCTTAAAAGAAAAGTGTTTGATCAATGCATCCTTCCAGTGCTTACGTATGGTGCAGAGACGTGGACCTTAACTAAAAGAGACATACAAAGGCTGCAGACAACTCAAAGCAGCATGGAGAGGTGCATGCTTGGTGTAACCAGGAGAGATAAGAAGAGGAACTCGTGGATCCGAAAAATGACTAGAGTGGAAGACATCATGATCAGAGTTAAATCCCTGAAATGGCAATGGGCTGGACATACTGCCAGAAGGACAGATCATCGATGGACAGCCGAAATTTCAGATTGGATTCCAAGGGACAGGAAAAGACCCAGAAGAAGACCACATGGGAGATGGGTGGATGAAATTCGAAAGTATGCAGGGGTGACATGGAGGAGACTGGCACAAGACAGACCGTTGTGGAGGAAACTTGGGGAGACCTTCGTCCAGCAGTGGATTGATAATGGTTGACAATGATGATGATGATGATGAGATACATAAATAAAATAATTTTCATCAAAAAAGGATAAACCTATTCCTGCTGTTAAAATACATCACCAAGTAAACCGACAGAATCAAAAATACAGGAAAAGGTAAGTAATATTTATACGTAATGTTTTATATATACACATATATATACAGTATATTAGAGAGAGCGTGGGCGACATTATGACCATTTATGTATATATATACTGTATGTATGACCTTAACTAAAAAGGACATGCAAAGAATGCAGACAACTGAAAGAATATATATAGAGAGAGTAAAATCACTGAAATGGCAAGGGGCTGGACATGTTGCCAAAAGAGCAGACCATCGATGGACAACCGAAATTTTGGATTGGATTCCGAAGGACAGAAAACGACCCAGAAGACCCCATGGGAGATAGGTGGACGGAATTCGAAAGCATGCCGGAGTAACATGGAGGAGACAGGCTAGAGACAGACAATAGTAGAAGAAATTTGGGGAGACCTTCATTCAGCAGTGGATTGATAATGGTATATATATCATCATCATTGACAACCATTGTCATTACGATATATATATATATACTGTATATAATCATTATATATATAAGGTCTCCCCAACTTTCTTCCACAATTGTTTGTCTTGAGCCTATCTCCTCCATGTTACTCCGACATGCTTTCAAATTTCATCCACCCATCTCCCATGGGGTCTTCTGGTTTTTTTTGTGTAACACCTAAGCTATGATTTAACTCCGGGGCTCCAGATGTTTTCCCCTGAAGAGTGGTTTGGGGACCTGAGTTGTTTTATTCTATGTCATTTTTGTTTAGAATCATGAAAGTGGGTTACTTCTGGTTAATTCTATGTTTATTTCTACTATGTCTAATTCCTGCAGCAAGGTGCAGTGTTGATGTGGTCTAATTACTACATGAGTGTGCTTTACTTCTTTTTACTGATATATGTATAACATCAACCATTATCAATCCACTGCTGGATGAAGGCCTTCCCAAGTTTCTTCCACAGTTGTCTGTCTTGAGCCTGTCTCCTCCGTGTCACTTCTGCATGATTTCGAATTTCATCCATTCATCTCTCATGGGTCTTCTTCTGGGTCTTATATATATATACATAGAGAGAGAAAAATATATTGTATGAAGTATTTAGTTTATGAGCTGGGAGATACCTTTATTATGGTCAAGTTACCACTATTGCCTTGCCTACCCACGAATAAGGATTACAGATCTGTGTTGTCGAATGTTAAGGCTAACAAACAGATTAGAAACATGCCCAGTGCTAAGGACTTTTAATTTTTATTACATAAAAGCCAGTTAAGTAGTAGTTTTCTTCTGATTATGTAAGATAGGGGCAGTTGGTAAAAGTATTTTAATATTGGTACCTCTTGGCTGTGTAAACTCATTGTTTGTTTTCCGTCTTTCTTCGAACTTTTTTTTTCATTTAAGACTCTCATAAAATATTTGGCGTCTATGTATTTGGAGTGATAAGCTGTGGGATGATTCAGCATTCTCATGGTGATGACCGACGAATATCTAAGATTTTTATCGAAATTGCGGATTGACTGCAACTGTAGTTTTTCTTTTTTTCTTTCTTTCTTGTCTTTTTTTTTTTCATTTACTCTATTACCGCTGACTTATATTTCACTGAAAATTTGTTCCAAAAAATTTGTGAAATGTCTAAAAATTACGATATGAGATTTTATTCAACGAGAGCAAGCTGCATCCATTAAAATATCAGTTTCTTTTAAAAACACTATTGCCGCCAACTAACAATGAAAAGCGTTATTTGATACGTTAAAGTTTTAGTCTCACCCCTAGGTGTTAATAAAACTATTTCTGAGTTATATCCTTATTTAACATCAAACCATATATTAGGAAAACTCCCTTTCTTAACACGGAACGGAAATCGTTCTGTACCTCATCAAACATGGCTGCCACTTGTTTCCGGTGGCTTCACCCGTTCCCCGACGTAAGCGCTCTACGTACTTCTATCTCGTTGGCTCTAACTTAGACGGCAGACGGTTTTTGGAACGGGAGGGGGCCCGGGGTCAAGGGGCCCCTATAAAAATGTTCGTAAGATCTACAGTTTTTAATTTAAAACCACCAAATTTGGTATACTATCTCATGGTGCTCTAACTTAGACGGTAGACAGTTTTTTGAACGGGTCCGGGCCGCGTATTTCACATGTGAATGTACGGAATTGTGATTAAAGCCATTTCCGCCACGCGATTGGTTCAGAGTTGCTTTGGAGGTTGCGAATAGGCGGGGCCTGTGAGGCGAGTCATGTGACTGAGACGTGTAAGCTTTGCTGCACACGCCATAAGCCATTTGAATGTTCGGGTGTCTTCATTGCGACAATGGTTACCTTCGTTTGTTTTACCCATACAGCTGGAATGCGTCAGGAGGTAAATAGAGAGTGCACTTTATTGGTAGGGGAACTTTTGAGTTTTTATATCAACATGACTTCATGGACTTGTGACTTATCTTCCGAAGTACTTTCAATCTATATAGTTCTCACTGAGCCGACAGATGTCAGCACGTCAGCGCTCACTGCTCTAGCACACGATAAGTACTGATGTGTTTTGTATGGACACCCATGAGCTGTTTAACATTTTTTTTTCGGGGAGAATGGAGGTTGAAATGTGGAATTGAAGGCATTTTTGATGAAGTTTGGAGAGACATAAATATGAGGAATTTCCTAAATATTACAAATATATATATATATGACAGATCACTTACTATTTTATCAGACACAATATATGGCAAAAAACATTCTGTAGTATTTATTCCAACGGAAGTGTCTTATTTCAACAGGACACTGTTTTGAGGTCTTACTTCGTGTCATTAGGTAGTTATTTGCTAATACGAAATAACTCTATTTAATTTTTTTTTCTAGCTAGACCTCTTCACATATTTATTCTGACGATAAAGTTTTTTTTTATGAGGAAAAAACTTGATCGTCAGAATAAATATTTCGGGGTGGAGACATACTTTTCGTTGTTAAAGGTCCTTTTAAAGGTAATAGAAAGGACCTTTCAAAGGGTACTTTTTAGTATCCTTATAAACGCACTTTCACAACAGCACGAATCGTGTGTACTAGGTTGACGTGCTGCCATCTAATGGCCGATACGGAGTATGGTATTCAACTTGCTACTTATTAAAGTCGTCCTCAATTTTAATATTAAGACATATTTCGACTTGTATTCGTCTGAGAAACTGCAGATATTCCTTATGATATCGTGCACAAAATTACTTTACCGTATTATTCAATATGATCATATATGTTAAGTATTATTCATATGTCACATATGTTAAGTAACCTCACAGTGAATTTCTTAGGAAGAGCCACGATATAATTTAATATGATCATTTCTCACATATGTTAAGTAACCCCACAGGGAATTTCTTAGGAAGCAGGACTTTCCACGATATAATTCAATATGATCATTTGTCACATATGTTAAGTAACCTCACAGGGAATTTCTTAGGAAGCAGGACTTTCCACGATATAATTCAATATGATCATTTGTCACATATGTTAAGTAACCTCAGAATGAATTTCTTACCAAAAAGAACTTCCCCTTATAAGAGTGTTCCTGTCACATGACTCTCCTCATAGGCCCCGTCTACTGGCGATCTCCAAAGTAGCTCTGAACCAATGGCGTGGCGGAAATGGCCTTAATCGCAATTTCGTACATTCACTTGTGAAATACGCCACCGGGTCGGCGATGAAAAGTTTGCACATCGATAACAATAACTTTAAGGTAGCATGGGATACTTAATACTTGCTAAAACATAACCATAACTAAGTAATCCAACATATGTTTGTCTACTGACGTCATCAATGTACAGGTCGCGCCATCTACTAACAGGTCTGAACGTTACTAAAAGAAAAGTTATTGCTTTTTAATATAATTATGGTTATGTTTCAGCAAGTATTAAGTACCCCATGCTATAACTCAAAGTTAGTTTTCTCGATGTGCAAAATTTTCATCCATGGGAATACATTAATTGCGAAGAAAATATGTAAAGAAATTTTACCATTGGAAACATAAGGCAGAGATTTTAGGTGAAACCACCTTAAATTGCGTTTCCAGTGATTCGAAAATAAATACCGTATAAAGCCTTTTTTGAGACTGAACCTGCATTAAACGGAATCCTGCCAAAATAGATCTTTTTTTTATCCCGAAATTAAAGATAGAAAATTACGTACTATTTAATCTCTTCTCTGTGATTTAATCTGTCTAAAACGAAACTTGCCTAACCAAACACGTCTCGATTACTCGAGACGGCTTTCGGCCATAAGCGGTCGCCCGTCCTGATTTAGGGCCACTGGTTCCACGGAAGGGAAAGACTCAGCACCGCAAGGTAAATAAGACATCTATGCCCCAGGATTCGAACTTGGACGAACTGTCAGAGGCCACCGCTTAAACCACTGTGCCAGAGACTTTGAGGGACCCAAGCATCCTGTGTTATATGCATGCATGGTATGATTCAGGTTGGTCAAAGGAGCCTTAGTCAGAGCTTTTTGTGGTTTCAGGAACCTTAGTCTGAGCAGTTTGGGTTTCATTCCGAATCGGTTGGATACCGATTGGCAGAACGTGTATATTCCGTGTGGGACAATTTCACAGAAGTGTTAGGTTCGATTTACCTGGTAGTAGCGAGGGAAGAAGCAATGCAGACCCTCCGCTACGGAGACGACGTATCTCTCCTCGGACGCCAGTGCCGGTCGTCTGAAGTGGAACTACTGAGAATGGACTGGGCTTGCCACCCAGCCAATGAGCTATGTCTGACCTGGGACAAAGCTCTTCCCACAGGACAGGGGAAGGAACTGTTCACGGACGGTTGCAAGATAGGTGGTAGTGTTGGCGGGGGTTCTGCATGTTCTCGGATGGCAACGAGATACACGCGGAACGAGTGAAACTATCGCCCAACTCCTCTGTCTTTCAAGCAGAGTTGTTGGCGATCAGGGAGGCTCTGCGATGGGGGATCTCCATCAACAGCGAAGGGGCTTGTAGCATATTCTCTGATAGCCAAGCGGCCCTGAAAGCGCTTGGTCAGTTCGGGAGTAAGACTCCTTTTGTCAGACAGATAAAAGCGCTACTCAAGTCAGCGGGAAGTATGGTGGTTACCTTCCACTGGATCCGAAGCCATGTCAGTATAGTTGGAAATCAAAAGGCAGACCAGCTAGCGAAAGAAGCTACTGGAAGAGAGGGCATAGATTTTTAGATGCGAACGCCGTTGCAAAACGTGCGGACACAACTGCAAAAAGCCTCATTCCTGGAGTGGCAACAGAGATGGGATGAAGGGAATACGGGCAGAAGAACACGCCCTATTTTCCCCCGAATCTTGATCAGGCGCATTGAGAGTAATGGGTTCCTTAACCAGGTACTAACCGGCCATAGTGTTTCGCCGGAACACTTCCGCATATTAGCGGTTAGGGAACGAGTGTGCAGCTGTGGTGGCCAGACTGCAGATGTCGCACACATGATTCTGGAATGTGCTTCTCTGTCAGGCAAGAGAACAACTTTGGTGCCAGAATTGGCAAAGACGAGGGACCTCTCGATCCTGCTAACGTACCCATGAGCGCGACAGGGGATCATCGAGTTGGTCAAGCACCTTATAGAGATGCAGACGGTCTACCTAACTGAGGGGTGACCGCAGAGGATAGAAGAGGGATGAAGACGGAGAAGAGGAACTGATGACTCGAGTCCACAGTTATCACCGCAGAACTGCCCCTAGTCATGCGGCAGTGTAAGTATGAGTGTAAATAGTTTCAATGTAAATAGTTTCAATGTTATTTCAGTGTGAGAGGGCTCGTTTAACAAAGGATTTATCTCCCTCGCAAAGATGAGTTCCTCATTGTATAAATGTGCATGTATCTATTTTTGCTTGAATAAAGGGCAGTCGCCCTAAACAGTTCGCGCTGGCGATGAATTCTCCCAGACAGGGTTAGAGATATTTTCTAGCCCCTGCCCAATGGCACGCACACACGGGTCATGACGGAGAGGTGAGAAGTGCCGGCCCACGGGGGCAGCAGAAAGCTGCTGGTCTACGGGCCGATCCTGTCCGGGTGGAGGACAGTTGTATCCATCCTGGCAGGATTACTCGCAACGCCGTCACTTTTAATATCGAGAGAGTTGTTTAACCCTGTGGAATCCGCAATTGGATGGTTCAGGTCAGCGTCGAGTGATGTGACGCAAAGCAAACAGATTGTTAACCAGTTATGATTGAAGTCAGTTATTTCCTGATTGGTTATCCTGAGTTCCAGCTTTTCACGTGGAAAGCTTAAATTCAGGCAAATACACAGTCGAGAAACATTATTGTGACAACCTCCTACTTTTGACGTCAACAGCGCGTAGCCAATGAAAGAAGGTACGTGTCGTGAGCTGGCTTTTTTTTATTGAAGATTTAAAGACCACGTGAGCAACTAAGCGTGCTATAAGCAGTCGCCCAACCCTAATTTAGGGCCACTGGTTCCTGGGAGGAAGAGAGCCAGCGCCGTAAAACAAACACACAACTTCCATACCTCACCGGGATTTGAACCTGGACCCATATCGGGCGAATGATCAGAAGCCATCGCTTAGACCATTGCGACACCGGGGCTGCAGAGCTTTCTTGGAGGGTATATAAGGTGTGCGTACGCATTCTGAAAACATATCGGGCCGCGGGTAGCCTAGTGGGCAACGTTCATGACTGCCGCGGAAAGGACCTCAGGTTCGATCCCAGCAGGTACGAACGCTCGATCCACTAAATATCCGCCGTGTGTCGGAGGGGCACGTTAAGCCGTCGGACCCCGGATACTGGCCCCCGGTGATAAATAAGGGCGTCTTCCTCCCACTTTCTACTTCGCTTCAGTGAAACTTTTTTATCGGGCACTCTAGCCCAAATCTCCTACCTTCCTATTTCTAAGGGTTGTTTAAGACTAGGGGTCAGACACTCCCTTCCTAAAATCCTCTACATATGATCATTTGATCATTTTTGGTCATCATCTGAAAACATATCACTCGCTGCTGTCATGGATAAAATGAGCGATTTATCAGATTTGCAAAAAGGTATGATTATCGGCTTTCGGGCCAAGAGTGCCAGTATTTCCGAAACATCACAGTTTGTGAACTGTTCGCGTGCTGCTGTGGTTAAAGTGTATCGTGATTGGAGAAATGGTATTATTTCGCATACGCGACGTGGAAACTACGGAGCACCACGTGACACTGATGTGAGAGGTGAACGTCGGCTTCGAAGGTGCGTGAGGGCCGATCGACACGCTAAATTGGAATAACTCACTGACCAAATGAACCAGGGTGCTACCGTGTGTCTAAAACGACTGTTCAGCAAACCCTGCTGCGTATGGGGCTCCGATACAGACAGATGGTCACTGTGCCTATGCTAACGAAGGTTCATCAGCAGAAAAGGCTTAGATTTGCTCGGCAGTATCGGAATTGGACCTCCTCTGATTGGAAAAGGATTGCTTTCTCCGATGAGTCATGTTTTCTGCTTCATCCAGCGGATGAACGTTGGCGTATAAGACGAGAAACATCGGAGAACAAACATTCATCAACCATTGCTGGAAGAACACAAGCTGGTGGAAGTAGCATTATGGTCTGGAAAATGTTTTCATGGCATTCTCTGGGTCCACTCATACATGTGGAAGGCACTATGGACCAAATTCGTTATGAATCCATCCTTGCAGACCATATACACCCATACATGCTGATTGTTTTCTCTGGGGTGGATGAGATCTTCCAGCACGACAATGCGACGTGTCACACAGCTAGAAATGTCCAAGAGTGGTTGGAAAAGCCGATGAAGACTTCAAAGTACTTTCCTGGCCTCCTAATTCCCCAGACTTAACCCCAATTGAGCATCTGTGGGACCACCTCGATCGTATTGTTCATTCTATGGATCCTCCCCCACGCACCCGCCAGCAGCTATCAGATGCGCTGCAGTCAGCATGGCTCCACATACCTGTGAACATTTTCCAGCACCTTATTGAGTCACTTCCAGCCCGTCTAGCTGCACACCGCGGTTACTTTGGATATTAGCTGGTGGTCACAATAATGTGACTCGACCGTGTATATATGGTCTGTGTGACATCACACAGTGATTTAATTCCGACTCGGAATTACCATTTTACTTTGTTCAGTGAATGAACATTGCGAATTAGTTTGACGCAAAGCAAATAATATATAACAACATAACTATAGTTTGGGGCCTCTTCAAAGGTACGTGCCCAGAATAAGATATCTGGAGGCACCCTCGGCAATAGAGTAGCACTAATAGGGCAGTGCCCATAGATTATATTTCGTCCTGTTTAATTAACTGTTTCTTTGGCCTCAGGTGGACCAAGATCCAGCTTATGAGACCAAAGCGATTAATTTCAAAATAATAATAATAATAATTATTATTATAATAAATAGTAACAAAATAAATAAAAACTTTTTTCCCATATTCAGCATTGCTCATTTGATAAACCTCGTATTAATACACTATGTTGACAAAAGTCACAGAAGAGAAACACAACATAGCATTTATTGACATACATTGGGATGGTGTGGGTCCATCATTGACTTTAATGCATGCACTTACCCTTCGAGACATGCTTTCGACAAGGTTTTGGATAACAGCGATAGGTATGCGCTTCCATTCAGTACGTAATGAGGCCGCTAACTGTTGCTTAGTAGTAAGCCTTAGTTCCAAACTTCTTATGCGGCGCTCTAATTTTTTTTTTTTTTGGAGGTTTAACGACCACCGTGAGCAACTCAATGGGCTATAAGCAGTCGCCCGTCCCTAATTTAGGGTCACTGGTTCCAGGGAAGGGAGAGAGCCAGTGCCGTAAGACAAACACAACATCCATGCCTGACCGGGATTCGAACCCGGACCCCTTACGGACGAATGATCAGAGGCCAACGCCTTAGACCCCTGTGCCACCGGGGCGGCGGCGCTCTAATTCATCCCATAAGGTGCTCTGTGGGATTAATATCCGGGCTCTGTGCTGGCCAGTCCACACACGATACGGAATTATCGTCAACCCACGCAGTTACAGCCCTTGCTTTATGGCTCGGTGCATTATCCTGCTGGTACCGACAAGGCTCGGCTCCATAGTATTGCCAAAGAGTTGGTAGGGCATAATCGTCCAGAATATCGAGGTAGACGTGCTGGTTAATAGGTTTGTCCATGATAACCAATGGGCCGGGACCATACCACGAAAAACACCACCACACGAGTACACTGCCAGCTCCAAACTTGACCGTAGGAATTGTAGTAAATAGCGTTCCCTCAGCTGCTGCCATACACACACACGACGATCAGATTGTGGATCGTGAATCTGGATTCATCAGTCCATAGAACCCGTTTCCATTGATCTACAGTCCACGATAAATGTTCTTTACACCATGCTAAACGACGCGTAGCATTCAGAGTGGAGATGAAAGGCTTATGAGCAGCCGCACAACCACGGTAACCCAGGGAATGAAGTTATCTGCGAATGGTACGTGCACATACCAAGGTTCCAGCATTTTTACTCACCTGTACACTGAGGTCTTTCCGTCGATTTTCTGTAACGACTCTCCTGAGGCTTCGACGTCCTCTATCACTGATTTTGTTTGGTCTGCCGGTACGTTTTGCTGCTTCAAGCACGCCATGTGTCTTCCACTTATTCAGTACATCCAAAACAGTTGACTTGGGTATGTTTAAACGCCTCTCGGTTTCTCTTATGGACAACCCGCTAATACTGTATAACACCCAACAATCTTTCCTTTCTCAAAGTCAGTACTCTCCCGCCGTGACATTTTCACCCAAGCTCACAGTGCGATATGACCACGGTCAGCTGCAGGCTTGTTTTTATGACGTTTGCAGCTGTACCGCGCATCTTAACAACGCAGCGGTTCCGGCCATTTGTGTTTGAAGGGGTGTCCGGTGACTTTTGCCAATATAGTGTAGTGTTTGACATGTTTTCGTGTTATGTGGTAAATGTTTAAAACAATTATCAAAAATAAAATAAATAAAAATACTGAACCTTCAGAATTTTTTTTTAAGCTTCTTGTTCCTTATTTGAGTAATTTCGCTAATTTCTTATATTTTTTATAAACGTTTGGAACTAAAATCTCTGAATATTTTTATAAAATCACTGGCTAAATTTTACTTTTTTAAATATTAATATTCGGCAGAAGAATATTTATGTTCCCTTGTGAATTTGCTGATGAGCAATTACAATTACGTTTTGAAATATACGTCCAATCTCGTAGTTTATCTTTTTGCCTTTTTTATTTTCCTCCTGATAACTGAAGAGACGTGCCCCTTCAATAATTCGGTGCAGGGCCGTAGCCAGGGGAGGGCCAAGCCAGGTGGCACATCACATGCGTTTCCTTTTGCCCGTCCTAAGGACCCACACAACAGTATAGTGCCCGACCAGTTTATATCCTTCGCCAGATCTCAATCATCTGCAGTCCCTTCCAACTTGCTTGTCTGGCTACGGACCTGATTCGGTGAAGTCGGCGCCATTAGGGTAGCACAAAGACCACCACTTTTCTTGAAGTCTATACGTCGTCGAAGTGGTGACGTCACGGATTGGTGACTGGGCATAAACACACGTTGTTTACATATTAGCTAACGTTAGTTTTATTGTTGGCGGCTGTCGATAGTCCCGTAAGATTTATATTTTTAAGTTGAAATGGAATATATTACATGGTTTCATGTTTTGCAGCATACGGTAATCACATGACTATCAAAAACCAGTGTTCATTTTATAGATTTCCGAGAAACAAACGGAAAGCATGTCCTATGGACTAAAATGTCAGTAAATGTGTAGTTTAGCGTCCTAAATTATTTAGCTACGTATTTGGGAGAAACGAGATATACATATGTTAAAGTATGTAATTTGTTGGCAAATGGTGAACAAAATTTATCTGTAAAATGCATTTTAAAGATTTTTACCGTAAAACTTACCTCTAAGAATGACGATGTGAACACCTGCTGCGGCAGGCCTAACAGAACGCCACGGCGACCACGTTAACTTGGCTCCGCTGAAAAGGAAGGACTAGCGTCTCGCGACAGCGATATCCACATGTATCGAATTTATCTCATTGGCAGCAATAAAACCGGCACCCACCAATGGGCGACCGGCACTGAAATGGCACTTGTTGTTTACAGCAGAACGCTAGAACAGCTCCGCGAGCAATCTACTGTTTTCGATCTGGCAACGCTCAGTAAATTAAGCTGTCCGTCCATATTACCCTTCGATAGTATTAAAATTCCATGAAGTTGTCGTTGAATTGGTCTGTTGTATTTTATAATGCCTCAATGGAATTTGTATAGTCTCGTTAACGATGTCGTACGAGATAGAAAAACATGCATATCATGGTGTGAAAGATATGGTTCGCTACCCACCCTTGAAATAATAAGGAATCACGAATGGCAATAAATATCGCTGCTTTTCTTCTTTAATTGTCTTTTGCTATATATTTCTCAGTACGAATTAAAATACTTACTGTAAATACGAAAGTATAATTTTTTATCAGTCTCCCAATGTATATAGCAGTAAGATCGTTCATTTTTTTAGTTCTTTTTCAACAACTCAGTTAGTTTTCATTTAGTACACGATATATGTATATATATATCTTTTGATGAAACCAACGTTAGTCATCATGATGAATAAAAAAATAAGAACAGAATGCAAAGATAACCACCCATAATGTTTACATTCGAATGTAAACAACAACAGATGCATTGCCAGATCGAAAACAGTAGATTGCTCGCGGAGCTGTTCTAGCGTTCCGCTGTCTTAGCTGTGAGAAATGAGGAATGCGCCCGTTTGTGGAATACCAGCCATTTTTATATTTGGATGTATACTGCAAACAGGTCAAATTGTTCGATTTGTGCCGACAGCCGCCAATGAAGAAACTACTGTTAACTAAGATGCAAACAACCTGTGTCACGACTTCGACGACGTTTACGAACTACAAGTGCTGTTTCAGTGCCGGTCGCCAATTGGTGGGTGCCGGTTTTATTGCTGCCAATAAGGTAACTCGATACATGTGGATATCGCTGTCGCGAGACACTAGTGAAAGGAAGGTCTCGTTCCGGCGGCCATTCCGCTGCGGAACAGTACAAGAGAGACCGGGTACTTTCCTGCCATGAAAGCGTTCCATTATGTACTACTACGCTACAGAAAATAACTCATCTCAATTCTCACCACGTGTTTTTGAAAAACTGCGACAGAAATGAAGAACTATTTTCTGTCACGCAGCACTGCAAATTTTAACGCTTTCCTGGCAAGAACGTACCCGATTCGTCTTGTATTCTTCTGCCAGTTAGTTGGCCTCCGGAGCGAGGGCCGCGGGTGGCCATGTGAGCAACGTTCGTGACTACCACGGAAAGGACCTCAGGTTCGATCCAGGCAGGTACGAACACTCGATCCACTAAATATCCGCCGTGCGTCGGATGGGCACGTTAAGCCGTCGGACCCCAGGTACTGCCCCCCGGTAATAAATAAGGGCGTCTTCCTCCCCCTTTCTACTTCGCTTCCGTGTCACTTTCCTATCGGGCACTCTAGCCCAAATCTCCTAGCTTCCTATTTCTAAGGGTTGTTTAAGACCTGGGGTCAGATACTCCTTCCTAAAATCTTCTATATATGATCACATGATCCCTTCGTTTCAGCGGAGCCATGCCGTGGTAGAAGGTACTTCGGAAGATAAGTCACAAGTCCATGAAGTCATGTTGATATAAAAACTCAAAAGTTCCCCTACCAATAAAGTACATTCTCTATTTACCTCCTGTCGCATTCAGACTGTACGAGTAAAACAACTGAAGGTAACCATTGTCGCCAAGAAAACATCCGAACATTTTAAATGGTTTATGGCGAGTGCAGCAAAGCGTACATGTCTTCATCACATGACTTTCATCATAGGCCCCGCCTACTCGCAATCCCTAAAGTAGCTCTGAACCGATCGCGGCCGCCCCGGTTGCGCAGTGGTCTAAGGCGCTGGCCTCTGATCATTCGTCCGTAAGGGGTCCGGGTTCGAATCCCGGTCAGGCATGGATGTTGTGTTTATCTTACGGCACTGGCTCTCTCCCTTCCCTGGAGCCAGTGACCCTAAATTAGGGACGGGCGACTGCTTATAGCCCATTGAGTTGCTCACGGTGGTCGTTAAACCTCCAATCAAAAAAAAAAAAAAAAAAGAAGAAGAACCGATCGCGTGGCGGAAATTAATCGCAATTCCATACATTCACTTGTGAAATACGCCCGGTGGCGGCAAAATGCGAACTTTCGAAAAGCCGGGATACCTGTATTACACTTCTTTTTTTTTTTTTTTTTTTTTTTTTGGAGGTTTAACGACCACCGTGAGCAACTCAATGGGCTATAAGCAGTCGCCCGTCCCTAATTTAGGGTCACTGGTTCCAGGGAAGGGAGAGAGCCAGTGTCGTAAGACAAACACAACATCCATGCCTGACCGGGATTCGAACCCGGACCCCTTACGGACGAATGATGTATTACACTTCGTATCACTAGAATAGAAAGTGCATACTACTTTTGAATGGAAGTGGTTTGTGCTTTTTCAGTCGTTTTTGGACCTTTCTTTTCTTAGGGTTGAAGATATGTTTAACAACTCCACTAGCATCTCTAGGAACAGTAAATCCTTAATATAAAGCTAATAAAATTACTGAACAGGAACCGAACTTAGGAACCAGCACAATCTCCAGAGTTTAAGCAGGCTCAAAAAATTAAAAATTCTGCAGCAAAAATGCTAACATAAGGGGGGGGGTTAGCAAAATGCTAAAGAAATGTCTGTCGCTCGAAAATTCGTGATATCAATTGAATCGTTCACACTAACAATGCTTTGGATATCAGTGGAAAAAAATTGCAAAGGGTGAGCGAAAGTTCTGCAATATTTGCATAAATGTATGTGATGCGGCGAGTATGTCGCGTGTTTCAACTAATTCAAGTTGCGCACTTCTTCTCGTCTTTTTTTTTTTTTTTTTTTTTTATTCGAGGTTTAACGACTACCATGAGCAACTCAATGGGCTATAAGCAGTCGCCCGTCCCTAATTTAGGGTCACTGGTTCCAGGGAAGGGAGAGAGCCAGTGCCGTAAGACAAACACAACACCCATGCCAGTGCCGTAAGACAAACACAACACCCATGCCAGACCGGGATTCGAACCCGGACCCCTTACGGGCGAATGATCAGAGGCCAGCGCCTTAGACCACTGCGCCACCGGGGCGGCCACTTCTTCTTGTCTTGTCTTGATTGGAGGTTTAACGACCACCGTGAGCAACTCAATGGGCTATAAGCAGTCGCCCGTCCCTAATTTAGGGCCACTGGTTCCAGGGAAGGGAGAGAGCCAGTGCCGAAAGACAGACACAACATCCATGCCTCACCGGGATTCGAACCCGGACCCCTTTCGGACGAATGATCAGAGGCCATCGCTTAGACCACTGCGCCACCGGGGCGGCAAAGGTTGCGCACTTCAGTCAGTCGAAAGTGATATAAAGTGGTAGTCGTCGCTGTGGAACAGCTTTGCATGTCGTCTTTCTGTCTGTGGTTGGGATGCCTGAAAGGTAAACAGGTAAAACCGGCTAATTAGAGAACTTTTGATTTACGAGTTTGAAATCTGCCATAACGCTGCTCAAGCAACACGAAACATTTGTCATGCGAAAGGAGGTTCCGTAGACCACAGCACCGCAACCACATAGTTCAATAAATGTTTGCTTAAGTGACAGAAACCTCGACGATCAGCCAAGGTCAAGTAGGCCACGAACCGTGGATTCGGAGGCCGTGCGCCAGCCTGTACAGGCAAATCCGACAACCAGCACTCGAAGATTATCAGGAGAGCTGGGCATATCACAGACCACCATGGTTTGTCACCTTCAAGACTTCGGCAAGGTCTACAGGAGCTTCCGCATTGTCCTTCACGAACTGACGCCAGCTGAAGCAAACCGCCGAGTGTAAGTGTACACGAAACTCCTTATAGCCCGTGAGCAACTCAACGGGCTATAAGCAGTCGCCCGTCCCTAATTTAGGGTCACTGACTCCAGGGAAGGGAGAGAATCAGTGCCGTAAGACAAACACAACATCCATGCCTCACCGGGAATCAAACCCGGACCCTTTACGGACGAATGATCAGAGGCCACCGGGGACGGCCGATGTACTTTTCATCATGATAATTGTTGCGATGAAATGTGGGTCTAGTTCCGTGATGGTTGAACTCGGGCCAGCCTCCTGACCCTGTTGCCAAACGTGGGCACTTCGAGAACAAGGTGATGTTAGAATTTCGAAGGGATAATCCGTTACGAATTTGTTCCAGACGGTCGGACCATGAACGCAAACCTCTACTCTGAACGGCTGGAGGGGATGTATGCCGTTTTGGAAAAGAGGTACTCGGCACTGGTTAACAGAAAGTGCGCTCTCCTACAGCAGGACAACGCTCGGCTTCATACCGCGCGAACGACCCAGGCAAAACTCTAGGAACTTGAGGGCATCGAACTGATGACACACCCAGCATATAGTCCAGATTTCAACCAGTCAGATTAATACTTGTTCCGATCCATGGCCCACTTTCTTCGTGGGGGGCACTTCAACACCAGAAGGATGTGGCAGCTGGGGTGAAGCAGTTCTTCGCCTCGAAGGATAAGAACTGGTACTGCCGCGGAATCGAAGAACTGTCAGACAGATGGCTAAAGAATGGTGCAACATGATGGCCTATACTTTGAATGCTAGTCAGCTTTCAACGTAAAGGGACGTATGAAGACATAAAGTGATCCAAATATTACAAAATTTCGACACACCCTCTCTGTATTTTGGAAGATACTAACCCACTTAAAAGAAAACTGTATTGGGCAGTACAAGTTAACATATAGCAACAGGTAAGTAAAGGACAAAGATATATTTCTAAAATCATGATTAAATAAGCATAAAATCCGAATCTTCTGAAATTTGATTTTGTGAGTTACAACAATCGTACGAAATATTCAATTAATGACCAGTAGAAATTGAATCAATAAGAAATGGTAATCATGTTAAAATAAAAACAACAAATTTTTACAATTTATTGCTACTTACAAACTTCTTAATCTTTCAATAATTTCTTGAATCGTTTGTCCCCAGAAATTCTGCTTTTCATATTAGTTCACCTATGAAATGCCTGTTTATTAAATCAAATTGTTCTCTTTCTAGCCTTTCAATGTTTATCATTAATATGTTATTTACGTAAGAGAACGAAAGCCTGTTTGTAACTCTGGCTTTCACTAAATTTAGAGGGCTGAAGCTTAAATTCGCCGCACCGGTGGCGCAGTGGTCTAAGGCGTTGGCCTCTGATCATTCGTCCGTAAGGGGTCCGGGTTCGAATCCCGGTCAGGCATGGATGTTGTGTTTGTCTTACGGCACTGGCTCTCTCCCTTCCCTGGAACCAGTGACCCTAAATTAGGGACGGGCGACTGCTTATAGCCCATTGAGTTGCTCACGGTGGTCGTTAAACCTCCCATCCAAAAAAAAAAAAAAAAAAAAAAAAAAAAAAAAGAAGCTTAAATTCAGAGCACCCTCCTCTATGGAGTACTCTAAAGTGTATGGGGGAGGGGCATTGAGCTAACAAGTGCTGTTGGAGCATACCTTAAGGATTAAAAAAATTACATTATCGGAGCGCGAATTGCTGCCAGAATTTCGGAAAATTTAGCTTTCATAGAAATAGAAAAGCGAGAGCAAAATCTGCTAATGGGTTGATTTTGCAACGGATGCTTAATTTTTCTTTCGAATTTTGGATTAACTTATCACATTTCGCGATCGTAGCTTAACATCTCTGAGCACATCCATTATATTTATGAAATACTTCGGTAAAGATGTCCGTCAGTGAAGTAAATTTCCTATCTTTGGCTATCATCATAAATTCTCAGCCACTATTTTTGGTTGAAACAATGAACTGGCACTGCTACTAACCAGTGGCGGCCCGTGACCAAAGTTGCTGGGGAGGCAAACTACTTTTCAGCCAGGATTCAAATAAATTTATTCAATTTAATGCCTTTTTTTTCACATAATTTTTTTAATTTACTTTCTCATGTGCGAAGTATAAAATAAGTAACCTGACCCGTGAAAAGATTTAACCGGAGACGCACGTTTTACACGACTTTAAGACCAATACAAAACCTGTTTATGTAAGATTCCAGCCCTTCGCCTAAATATATTTTTTCTCAGTTTGAATTGCCCTCTTGGACTATTTGGGAACTGTTAAGTCAGTTTGAATATGAAATATATTGCATCGAAATAGTTTTTTTTATTAAAGAGATCAACAGAAGATAAAAAGCAAGACTGAACTATACATCTTTTTCATCTCAAATTAAATTCTAAATACACCTCTACCTTCACTGACGCCAAAAGAAAAAAAGTCTTGAAAACTTCTGCACACAGAGTTTACCTATACAGCAAGAGAGAAAGCTTACCTTACGCTTATATTGTCTTGTATATCAGGTATATCTTTCGTTCTTTCTGTTTGGCGAAGTGGTTTATTATATGGTCATACCATGCAGTGGCGTAGGAACGCTTTGATTTAGGGGGTACAAGCTCATGAACCTTACATCTCAAGGATTAAGCCATCTATGGATGACCCCTTCCAAATTTGGGGGGGCAGTATATTAGAGTTTTTATAAAATACGTATACTGATCAGGAATTCATCCGAATGAACATTGTTATCATATTATTATTAGTTATCATTTTTATTGCTGACAAAAAGTTCACATTATTAATTTCTTATCAGAAAATGAATGGAGAAGTTTTTTTTTTGTGTTCTCTCTTTTTAATTTTTGTACTTTTTTTTTCCATTAAAATATTGAGCAGGGACAAGTCAACATTAAGATGAATTTCTGTCAGCAGGGTTTGGAAAAGAGGGATTTCTCAGGAAATGTTATATAACTCTTTACAAGAACGAATTAAATTTCTTATCATTTTTGTTTACGTTAATAAAGCAAAACTGCAGTGAGATAAAAACTGCTCTACCCGCAAAGATAGTACTATTGAAGCATTATGAAGTTCATATTAAAAACTTTGAACGATACATAGGCTGACAATTGATGTAAAAAGCACATTGGTCTGGTGCAAAGCTACATGATGGAAATATCGAGGAATTTGAGTTCTATGAGTGGTATGTGAAATCTGTAATGCACTTGTTGTTTTGCTACAGATCTTAAGACAGAAAACAATTTTAGTGCCGGGGCAGCGGGCGCTGAAATGTCCACTTGTGCATTATTTTTTTTTTTTTAAAGTGCAGAAAGGACGACCTGATCAAGATGCATGGAATTTTAAGAGAAAAGAAACACTGATCACAAGTATGTTATCAAGCCCTAGCCCTACCATATGCTGTTTGAAGTTATTAACAAAAACCTCGCACTCGTCGTTTCCCTGCAGAACTAATTTGCTGGAGTTTCCCAGATGGTTGGCCAGTTTTTTGGTGGATGAAAAGCCTCCCACTACAAGCTTCGGATATAAAAAAGAACCAGATGACCAGTGATATATTTCTTTGAAAAAAAAGAGAAAAAAAAATAATAAGTAGCATATAAATTTTACAGCTCACTCTTTATGAATGATTGGTTTGTATTTGCTCATATCTGGGGGGGCAGTAGATATTAATGTACCCCTTCTCCAAAATTTGGGGGTACATTGTACCCCCCCCCATCACACACACACCGTTCCTACGCCACTGATACCATGTCTGTTCTACTTCCATCCTCTTCACAAGCGCCTTCTCGATGGACAGAACTGATAAACTTGACAACCTTTCTTGCCCAATGGAGTTTCTCTTGTAGTTTTTTTATCCTCTTCAGGCACGAGAAACTGCGTTCCACAGAGGCCGATGTTGCAGGAATTGTTACTACGAGGAAAAGAAGTCTAAATAACTCTGGCAGTGCCTGTGCTATATTATATATTGTATAAGGCAGATAGAAGTTCTGTTGTACATTTGGCAATGTTCCACAGATCTCCATCTGAATACAGAACCTGCAGCTCACTATGCAGTTTGGTGCTGTCAAAGTATTTTTCATAAGTTTGAAGCAGAGCTTTAAAACAATGTTCAGGAAAAATTCTGGAATGAGCTTCAAAGCAGTGTACATCAACCAGCTGAAGAAAATTTAATTTCTTAATGTCAGAAAACAGGCATTTGAACTGAGTTGTAACATTGTCTATTACCTCATAATAGTCTTCTCTATTGCACGGTGGATGGAATATCATTGCTTCCTTTAAATCTTTTATTTGGAGAGATCATCAAACTGTCTCTGATCTCGAAAGTACAACAATTTTTCACATGTGCCAGTAATTTGTTTGTTACAGAATGTAACATCGGAACTATTTGATTGCAGTACAAAGAAAGTAACCTCAGTTAAATCAAATATTTTTTTATATGAGAAGAGAAGAAAAACGAAATTAAAATCTTGAAGCCACCGTTTTAGTCCTGCTGCTTCGTGAATTGTCTCATCATCATAGTTGGAGTCATCCTCAATTTTTTCAAATACTTCAATTAGCAGCAACCTGTGGTCAGCTATGGTAGACACTGAACAAGATTTGAAGTTCCACCTGGTCTGTGATACACGAGGTGGTCTGGGTTCACCAACAGATTCTAGTAAATGAACACGCTTTGTCGATTCGGAAAAGAATGCACAAATGACATTTAAATTAAAAAAAAACAAAAAACAAAAAAAACAAGATTCCTTCAACACTGATGCTGCTCTTCTCAAAACTAAGTTCATCCTGTGTGTGTAGCAATGAACAAATAATGCTTCAGAAGCATCACACTTCACTTTTGCTTGCAATCCATTCATCTCTGATGCCATCACTGCTGCGCCATCATATGTCCGTGCAACTAGTTTTTCTTTGTAGCTAAATCTTTCCAGCTCACGATCCAGTAATTCTTTAAGCGGAGTAGCACACCGATCAGAATTTACGTAAAAAAATCCCAAGAATCTTTCTACTGGTACTCCATCTTTCACGAATTGAACTATAATTGATACTTGTGCATGGGAGCTAATTGTCTGTCGCTTCATTAATCTGCCAAGAAAAAAAACCTGGGCATTTTCAATATCTGCATTGATTTCATTCTTAACTATGTATATGAGCAACTGATTCGATCAAATCATTCTGTATTGTTTTTGAAGTTCCTGAAAATGTTGTACTATTCTCCATAAACACTTAATGTTTTGTCACTCTTGGAGAATAAATCAATCATCGAGATAATTTCCTTTATTTTCAGACTACTTCGCTCTCATTGTGTCCACGAAATGGGAGCTCTTGCTGGGCAACTAGTGTTGTAATATCAATCAACTTCTTCATTACATCACGATTCTTTTTCATTATGACATAAGTCACTTGTTCTCTTCACTTCGTTGACACAGTAGTCTATCCTTGTTTTGCCTTGCAACTCTAATTTAACAACTGCCAGAATGTGATCTTTACACTTTTTGTGCCCGTCCAAAGCACGTGGTAAGTTTTTCAAATAATTGAAGCCTTTCTCTTGCCAGACTTTAATGCCACTCACAGGAAACAGCAAACATGGCCAACAATTAATAGTTTGTTCGTTGATTCACTACCAGTTAGCCATTGTTCTTTTCTGTACCAGTCAATATTAAAACCTTTGTTTGAAGTTTTGCCCTTTGAAGTCATTTTTTTCATTTCAGGTGTAGGCCTACCATCATTTTTAATTTGATTCTTTTCTTCAAAATATCTCCTACTGAAAGGCTTTTCCAATAAGCTCTCCACCATTTTAGATATATTTGAAGCAGAGGCCATGGTCTGACAAACAACTCTTCATAAAACATAAATAAAATTAGTTACACAAACAGTGTGGGAAAAAAAGCAACTAGGAAGGAGGCGCTATGCAATGCCGCTCGAAGCTGTCAGAATGAGTAGTTAACACAGTGGATCTGCCTACAGGGAAACAGCTGTTCTTGCGAGGCAAGATAACATCTGCCTCACAGGAAGTACACGGTGCACTCTTTGTGTTCGCCGTTCCACCGAGCCCTACCCTTCGGATCTACTGATTCAGTGGAAGTAAACAGGTTTGGCACAAAATCTACGAGAGGCATTTTGCTTATTGCCTCACGGACAGAGATCACAAGCTGAGGACATTTCGTAACTACGCGCTACCGATTATTTTCCAAAAGCGTTAATTTAAAAAACTGAATGAACGCATGGACGACGTTTAATTCAAAATAGTTAACTAGCATAAACTTTTGCTCTCCTATACCCAAAAGTACTGAATGAACAAAACAAATAATTCTAACTAAGAGTCTTGAAATTATGAGGAGGCACTGCTTCCCTTGCCTCCTCCTAAAAGCTGCCACTGCTACTAATATTTCATGATTTTATTTAAAATTATAATTAAACTACTTGCTCAAACTTTACAGTTATTGTTTTTAACAAGACAGACAGCAAAACCAAAGACATAAACAGCATCACATGCCACAAAAAGTTTTATTACATGCCACAAAATAGGGCATAAGACAAGATGCACATCAAGTATCAAATGATAAGTTAATGTGCAAATTACGTAAACAGTACTGAAGTAAATCTTTCTACTTCATTATAAGTCATAAATATGAAAAACATAACACACAATATTGCTCCCATGTAAATATATTTACAAAAGTAATAGATTTTAATTTGAAATTGTGTCAGTAAAATTTCCAGGTTTTTTTCTTTTTCTTCTGAAGCTATGAAATTTAACACATAACAGAAAAGTTGAGAACTATTCTTTTGCATAGCAAAATTGCATTAAATTACCAAATTATCACTGCTTCTGCGAACTTTCTTTCATATTCATGTCTATAAGGAGAATCTACTTGCAATTTTTCAATTTTTGGTAGAACACATAATTTATACAACTTCACAATTGTATCCTTCAGCATCAAATTTTCATAAATATCCACTTAGCCTTACGTCACATGCCTCAAATCAATGACAGGAAACAACTTATTACGATTTTCAAAAATCATACATAGGCTTAAGGCTAAACCGTGACAAATGGTTTTCTAGGACAAAAGGGAACTCCACATAATCTTAATGAAGTTACACTTTAAAGAAAGCTACATTAAACAACTAAATTTCTGAAACAGCTACATAAAAAAAAAAAAAAAAAAAAAACATACATCAGTACGTACCACTAAACTGTTCTCTGAGATTCAGAGCTCCTCAAAGAAAGCTCATTTGCCAGATAAAGTTTAAAACTGATGAAACTAGCACCATCAAAAATGCGTTATTTATATTTTTTGGGGTTTAACTGTCACTGGTTTCAGGGAGGGGCAAGAGCCAGTGCCATAGGGCAAACACACCACCCATGCCTCATCTGGAATTTGAAACTGGGCAAAAACTTGAATGATTAGCCAGAAACCCATACCTCTGACAATTTGGCCACAGTTGTGGCTATGTGTTACTTGAAGTAACATAAATCAAGGGTAATAATCTCAAATGATACAGAATGCACAAGAGGCTCTTCACAACCTATTTCTGCAGATATGAATAACATATATTTGTAGGGTACATGTGTGTGATTTACAATTATTATTATTAATGACAACAGTAATATCTCTTCTTCTGTACACATGTAAGTATGAATGCATAATTTCTTTGCTACCCAATTTCTGCGTTTTTTACTTTAAATTTTATTTCTAATGCACCTGGAACTGCAACGCAATCTATTTTACTCTAAAATGACTCATTCACATACTTCCATAATTCCTTTGTCATCTGATTTCCAGTTTTTAATCTTCAAATTCTTTTTTAATGTGGCTAAATTATTTGGCATCTACATCAGGGTGGGTTAATTTTTTTTCTATTCTTCCATTTTAATAGCAATAAAAGGGTGATAAATAATGTCTTAAAATCACGTATAAAATTTTGTAACAATTGCATATCATCTTCTGCCTTCGGATTGACCTTGAAATTCAGAATTGGGTCTGAACGATGTGTGTAAAATATGGTTATGACATTTCCAAGGAATGAAGCAGTCCAATTTATTATAATTCGCTTGTTGCACATGAATGAGTTACCATTTTGACATTTGTTTGAATGTTTTGACGGAACCACACCAGGACCTCAGACATTTTCAGGAACAATAGGAAAAGCTTTAGAAAACTGAAAAAAAAAAAAAAAAAGCCATTCCAGTTTCAGAAAATTAATAGAGACTTACCCCACTTATCAACTCAAGATTTAAGTACAGATCAATTATATCTGTACAGAATAGTTTCTGCAATTACGACAGGGACATTTCCTGAAGACTTAGGCAACAAATCACCAGGGAAAATGTCATATGCTAGATGGCTGATGTATGCTAACCAAATTCTTAATCTTTACCTTTCGACTGAAGTTCCTTCAGAAAACCTGATTATTTTAGCATCTTTTGTTAAAAATTAGGCTCCAACTTGGTTCAGCATTGAAACTCATTCCACTTGTAAAGATGGAGCAGGACACCTATGGAAATTAATCTCAGCTTCTAGATGCATATCAGCCAAACTCAAAACCATAATTGATCCCGTCATAGAAAGTGGTTACTTCGCACACCCTGGGAATTTGTTATTGGCAATGTTAACTGACCCCCAAAAGCATATCAGAGAGTTAGCTGTGCATCGTATTCTGAATGCTCGCAACATAAAACCAGGCTCTTCCAACTTCCAAATATAAACTTTGATGAAACAGCTTACTATAATCTCATTAACTGTCAGCAAAATGCAAACAAACTCCCAATACTGAAGAATGTATTTGATGAAGTTCTTCAATCAGTTGTAGCACAAGGAGGGGAAGATGAATTGCCTTTGCCTCTTCTACATCTGCCATTTCATACTCAAGCAGTTGAGAGAGCTGTAAATACTGTGTGCATTGAGTACTTTATGCACAAAATTAGAAAGAGAAGGCTTTATTAAGGCGAAGATAATCGCACAAAATAATGCCAAAATTTGACAGTAAAAAGGATTTTGCTGCTAATTAAATATAATATGTTGAGAGTATTTTGTTTTATTGCATCATTAGTGCATTTCAAATGGTTTTTGAAACACCCTTTTAGGTTTTAACAACATACGATGTTTCTTAATTTCATGAAATTTCACGGTCAATCTGGAGGCAGAAGATGATATGCAATTGTTAGAAAATTTTATACGTGGTTTTAAGACATCATTCAGCACCCTTTCATTACTATTACAAACCAATATTGGACAAAAAAAAAAGTCCCATTCATTCGTGACTCACCCTAATTTACATATATCTACCTGTTTTGGCTTCAGAGCATAACTAGCATGAGGCCGAGAGGCCATCTGCCTTTGTACTCCAGAAACTCTGTGGGCCCTTTTATTTTGAAGAGGACTTAATTATGTATTTGCTTTATAAAATTCTTATTTTCAACCTTGAATTGACAATTTCTAAAAAAAATATGAAGACAGCAACTTCTGTCTTCTGTGCTTAAGGGAATCCAATACTAAAAGAAAAAAAGAAAAACCAGTGGCATTAACCCCTTACCTCCGCTTTGTTTTAGTATTCATAGATCTGTAGAAAACTAACAGATAAACTACAATTTACAAGAAGAGTATTACATTTTTATTCACATGTAACACATCATGGTTAAAAGTTTCCATCTTTGAGGATATAAATTGCTTTCCTTTTATGTTTTTGCATGGGGGTTTAATGACCACCATGAGCAGCAGGGCTTGATTTACGAAAGAAAAAATGTGTAGCAACATTTGCTATGCAAATTAAGTTTTGTACAGCAGTGAGAAACTTTTGATCAGCACCAAGACATTGTGCTATGATAGCAGTCTAGTACCTGCTCGAAAACAAACTATTAGGGGTATGAAAAATTATCCGCCGCTCTTGCTAGCGGGCGCTGTATGGGTCCAACCAGCCGGCAACCCGTGCTGTCAGTTCGTACGTGAAGCCAAGCGTGGTGGTCGATGATAAAGTTCATTTGCGGCACTGTTTGCTACTCATGTTTAATTTAGAGAAAAGTGTGAGTGAAGCATATGGTTCAATATGTCAGGCATATGGGCAAAATGGTTATGGGTGAGCAGACGGGTCAAGAATGGTTTGTCAGGTTTAAGAAAAGTTATCTAAGCTTGGGAGACAAGCCACGTGCAGGTAGACTGCAGAAACTTGCAGACGAGGAGCTGGAAACGCTGTTGCAAGAGGATACCACACAGTCGACCACATAACTGGCAAAACGTTTGAAAGTGGCTCAATCGACAGTGGTACAGCGTCTACAGGCCTTGGAGAAGATCCAGAAGATTGGCAAGTGGTTCCGCATACTTTAATGGAGCGTAATATTGGTCAACGATTGGGCGTATCAAGGGAAGAATTTCTTGGGGAAGGTTGTCATTGGGGATAAAAAATGGGTCTATTGCGACAATCCCGTATGCATGTGATCCTGGGTCGACCCAGGCCAGCATCAACATCCACTGCAAAACAGGATATCCACGGGGGGGGGGGGTGCTGTTGTATGTGTGGTGGGATATGCATGGAGTGCTGCACTTTGAACTGTTGAAATCGAGCAAAACGATCACTGCACAACGATATAGTGATCAGTTGATGAAACTGAATGCCGCAATCGAGCAAAAACGCCCATGGACAGGTAAAGGACACCACCCAGTCACCCTGTTACACGATAATGCTAAACCACATGTCCGTGCCACCACAAAATCAACCCCGGAACAGTTACACTGGGAGGTTTTATCGCACCCAGCTTACTTCCCAGACATTGTACCCTCAGACTTTCATCTGTTTCGCTCTATGCGACATGCCTTAACCCAACAGTGGTTCGCCAAAGTTCCAGAGGTGCAAAATTTCGTCACTGCGTTCTTCAGCTCAAAACCAGAGTCCTTCTATCACAGGGGCATTCATTTGTTGCCTGAAAAATGGCAAAAGGTCATTGATGCTAACGACCAATATTTCGTTGAATAAATGTGTACTGGTTTCCTGATTGTTCCTGTCTCCTTAAAATGGTGGAAACTTTTGCATACCCCTAATAGAAAGAAATTTTAGATACATTATTTTTTTATTACCTTTTTTAATGCTGCTCCTCTTCGTCACAAATTTTTCTTTTGCCATGTAGCTGTGTATTGGGCCTGTGTGGTTTGGAATTTTTTTTTTACAGCCTCATCAGGTGAAAATATGTCCATCCATGGTCCTTTAACAGATATGAACATTACATTTTCCAACGAAGATTCACTAAGACTGCTGCAATATTCAATCTTCATATGACTCGTGTAGAAAAGAAACCCCTCTCTACAATGGCGCTAAACACTGGCAAAACTAGAAGTATTTAAAAAAGATGAGAAATATTAGAGTAGATATCTCTTTTGGATTTTAAAACGATGAGCCACAAGTCTTCTCTCGATGAAGTTGCCATAATCTGGAGCCAGAATTCCTGAAGCTCCCCCATTCCTCTTCAATGGCCCATGTATCAATTTTCTTGGCTTGCAGCAATAAGGCAAAATGGTTAATCATGTACTTAATTTCATCCTGACCAAATCGTTTAAGAGAATCACTATCTTTTGGCTATAATGCCACATCTTAAAACCTTCAGACCATTCACTGTATCACTTGTCGTGTCTGGAAATCTATGACTGATTTTCTTCTTCAGGTCTTTGAAGAAAGCAACTGCTACATCTTCGTCAACCAATGACCCAGTTAACTTCTTATTCCAGAAATAGTCACCTTTCAGAACTACAGCAAGTTGCATGTCAATGCTCGAGTTGCTTTCAAATAGATTTAGCTCTAATTTTTCAATAGTGTCCTCAAACTTTTAAAAATATATTTCTGCATGCAATAAATTGCAGCTGTATTGTTGAAATGCTAATGATAACTTGGCTAATGCATCACATACTTTAGCCATCAGCAACAAATGGAAAACAAATTTTCTTGACATTAAAATCCTCAAACATTCAGTTAGTTTCACTTCAGCAGCTCTTTCCTTGTCTGATTGTTCAACTGAATTTTCTATATGAGTAAGGACAATATTATACAATTTAATAAGGGCAGTTGCAGCTCGTTTCTTGTGGTCAATCCAGCATGTGTCCTGAACATTTATTGGACTGTAAGTATGTGAATTCTCTTCTTCTTGATAAACAGCTGCCGATTCAATAACTTCTTGTGTATGTTTTGGGCTACGCTTATAGAAACCATATAAATCAGTCAGCATAATGATCCCACTTTCAAAGCACATCTTTGTCATGGAATCTTTCACACCTAACTGTGGTCTATGATTCAGACAATGCATGACAACTAGCGATGTGCATTTTGCATTTTTCTCTGAATTTTACTGCCAATCCTTTCCTACCCCAACCAACCAACTTTCCCTCTGGTTCACCTATTAAAAGAAATTAACCTTGAACAACTTCTCACTGAAATGCTTAAAAAAAAAAAAAAAAAAAAAAAGGCAAATCATCTTTGGGGAAAAAGTAACATCACAAAGGCCACAGCAACCACCATAAAAGTTCACTGAAGGTCAGCGTAACGAGAGTTCAAAATGAAATGTATCGCAATGCATGCGAAGCAAAGTCATATCTGCAGAGGTATTCTGGTAGATTTGATTCACAGTTTTCGCTGCGATACCGCTTAAATCGAGCCCTGGTGAACAACTCAATGGGCTATAAGCAATTGTCTGTCCCTAATTTAGGGCAACTAGTTTCAGGGAAGGAAGGGAGAGAGCCAGTGCTGTAAGACAAACACAACATATATGCCTTACTGGCATTTGAACCCAGACCCATCTCAGATGAATGGTCAGAAGAATAACTTAGTACACTGCACCATCGGAGCAGTAATTGCTTTCCTGGTAACTTTTTAAATACATTGTGGAATGGACTTCCACCTTTGGGGAAATGAATTGCTTTCCTGGTAACTTTTAAAACACTCTTTACGTATGTACAATCTCCTTTTAAGTATTGCATTTCAAATGAGCAAAACTTTTGATTACTGAATTTCTAAATGGTGAGTATGATTCAAACGTCTGCACACATCTCCCATCGTCATACACAGAAATTTCTATGCCTCAAATGAGTAGCTCATTATTTTATCAGGAAAAATATGCAGATGTTGGTATTAACATCCTCATGTTTCACATCACAATGGGATGAATTCCAGCAGTCATTCAAAACATGACCATCAAATAACTTCATACTTTGGATGTTTTTATGAGCTAAAAGAATGAAACAGCTCATTTAACACCTAGAAAGCAATTAAATTCCCCCCAGACCCTCTAGTAAAAACAAACTGAATTGTACTGAAGATAGAATGCTGTACTTTAAAATGACTACGAAAATATTTTATTGTAAATATCACATTTTGATAAATTAACAAAGAACTAATAAAATATCAGAGTTCATCCTTGTACTTTGGTTGTTCAACCCTGGAAATAAGGTCAGTTAAAGAGTTGTACATGGTTAAGAAATACAACTCATCTGAACTTTCAGAAAAGTTATCCTCTTTGCTTGTCTCTTCAATTTCTTTGAGTGTGTTTACCCTATACATTAATTTCAATCGTTTCAGAGAGTCTAAACTTTCAGCAAAGGTGTTTCTGCATATGGAAGCTAAGGTCTGCATGGCGGTAATGACTTTTTCCAGGGTATCATGATCAGATGCACCAAGTAGCTTAGGAAGAAATGTGCAGAAGCCATTTTCTTTTAGTGAATCTTCAAGTCTGAAACTAGAAAAGAAAAATGTAGCAATAAAGTAAGACCAAAATCAACTAATACAATTACATACCAATTTCAAAATATTTCATAGAATATGCATACACTTTCACATACCAAAAATGTGAAAATGTTTAGTTTAAAGGGGAAATGTCTTATATATCAGATATACACAAATTAATTGATAATAAGGAACAGTACACCAATTAAGTAGTAAATAGTAACACTGTACTAGTGGTCCAATTTATTGGCGTAGAAAGTAGACACATTAGCGTTTCCAAGCTTTCGCACATCAACCTGATGGCTTTTTCAAGGAAGTTAGACAGAAACTGCAACTGAAAAATAGAACGCATTAACAATTTGAATGCGGAAACTTGAGTTGACAGCAATAGATACGACGTTATATTCATTTAAAGATGTGACGCATCACGTTGGTTGCACGCGTGATATCCTGTTAGGCAGAGGCTTTACTTGAAGAATTGGTTCCAAATTCGTGGCAACTCGAATGAGGCACAATCATTGCAAGCATCGCTGTTGGTAATGATTTCAAAGGTTTCCCGAATGGCTGTACCTTTAGGGGTAGAGTAGGTAGCTAATTTCTTTATATCGTCCCACATAGGAGTAGCAGACTTGAATTTCACTTCTCTGGATAGAGCCGTGGCTACTTTACCATATTTTGTGTCTCTTTTATGTTCATTGACTTAGACTCCAAATGAACGCTTGGTCATTCCGATGTAATAACATTTAGAGCCGTCCGTATACTGTAGGGGGATCGCATAAACACCTGCTTCGCAGGAGAGGGGTGGTTTTTCACTACTTCCCTTTAGCATAGTATATAAAGATGCAGGAGACCTGATGCCGACGCCATAGTTCATCTTCTTCAGGGCGTTTTTGAGTTTGTAAGACATATTTGGTATGTAGGGAAATTGAGCCTAAATAACGTATCTGCGGCACAGGAAGATTAGAATGTTTGACCCTGGCTTTTTGGATAAAGTTACGTATCTGATTCAACGAATATCCTGCATCAGTGGCTAACTTGATGACGCTTTCAATTTTGTGTTGTCTAGAATGGGCATCGGAGGAAACGGCAAAGGCTCTTCTAATTCGAGAACGAAAGATAGCTGTTTTGTATTCTGTGGGACAGAAAGAGCTGCGGAGCATCAGGTTGGAGACGGACTTGGGTTTGTAGTAGACTTGTGTACCGAGGCGGTTGTCATGCGATTTTCTCAAAAGAACATCCAGATAAGGTAAAGCGTTGTTGTGTTCAAGCTCTATCGTGAAATTGATCGTAGGATGCATATCATTGATTTTATCAAGGAACATCGGAAGAGTCTCTTTTCCGTGAGGCCATACAAAAAAAAACGTTGTCTGCATAACGCAGCCAAGTGGTAGGCCGTGGGACAATGCTGGAAAATATATTCCGTTCAATTGGGCGTCTGTCGCCAACCTGATGCTCCGCAGCTCTTTCTGTCCTACAGAATACAAAACAGCTATCTTTCACTCTCGAATTCAAAGAGCCTTCGCCGTTTCCTCCGATACCCATTCTAGACAACACGAAATTGAAAGTGTCATCAAGTTAGCCACTGATGCAGGATATTCGTTGAATCAGATACGTAACTTTATCCAAAAAGCCAGGGTCAAACATTCTAATCTTCCTGTGCCACAGATACGTTATTTAGGCTCAATTCCCTACATACCAAATGTGTCTTACAAACTCAAAAACGCCCTAAAGAAGATGAACTATGGCGTCGGCATCAGGTCTCCTGCATCTTTATATACTATGCTAAAGGGAAGTAGTGAAAAACCACCCCTCTCCTGCGAAGCAGGTGTTTATGCGATCCCCCTACAGTATACGGACGGCTCAAAACGTTACTACATCAGAATGACCAAGCGTTCTTTTGGAGTCAGAGTCAACGAACATAAAAGAGACACAAAATACGGTAGCTACGGCTCTATCCAGAGAAATGAAATTCAAGTCCGCTACTCCTATGTGGGACGATATAAAGAAATTAGCTACCTACTCTACCCCTAAAGGTACAGCCATTTGGGAAACCTTGGAAATCATTACCAACAGTGATGCTTGCAATGATTGCGCCTCATTCAAGTTGCCACGAATTTGGAATCAATTCTTCAAGTAAAGCCTCTGCCTACCAGGATACTGCGTGCAACCAACGTGATGCGTCATATCTTTAAATGAATATAACGTCGCATCTATTGCTGTCAAGTCAAGTTTCCGCGTTCAAATTGTTAATGCGTTCTATTTTTCAGTTGCAGTTTCTGTCTAACTTCTTTGAAAAAGGCCATCAGGTTGATGCGCGAAAGCTTGGAAACGCTAATGAGTCTACTTTCTATGCCAATAAATCGGACCACTAGTACAGTGTTACTATTTACTACACAAATTAAGTTTATTTCATAACAAATTTCATACATATAAATGTACCTGAACAATTAGGGATAATAAATTTAAAATCCTACAGGAAATTATTTGTGCACAGCACAAGTTTAAGCTCTGTCACTGTTAGTGTTAGCACAATGTTAACACTAACAGAACTTTTTATTTGTTAAAACCTTCAGAACAATCAATTTTATGACATGCTGTTTTGTAAGCTAGATATTTCTTCTAAATATTCTCTCCCATGTTCTGTAGAAAGTAAAGATACTAGAAAAATGGTATTCCTGAATGCAGGAGGTTTTATCATAACCTCTGTTCATGAAGTTTCTACAGCGGGTAGCTTGGTACCAAGCACACAGCTATTTTCAGTGGATTGCCATAGCAGAGAGGCATAAATTAATGGTTCACTAAGATACTGAAAACATTTGTCTGAATGAATTATGAAGGAAGCACAAATCAGAACATATTACAACAAGCAGACGGTAAAAAATCCAGGTGAGGTGCACCAATAGAATGGATTACATTGATTTAGTGTTATTCAACAGAGTGGAACACAGTGACTTCATGTCATTAAATAGAATGGACTGTACTGACTTGGTGTCATTAATCAAAATGGACTGCAGTGAATTGGTGTCATTAACCAGAATGGATTGCAGTGACTTGGGACCAATCAGAATGGACTGCAGTGACTACTTGGTGCCAATCAAAATGGATTGCAGTGACTTGATGCCAGTTAGAATGGATTGTAGTGACTTGGTATCAATCAAAATGGATAGCAGTAATTTGGTGTCATTAATTAGAATGGGATGCAGTGATTTGGTGTCATTATCAGAATGGGATGCAGTGACTTGATGTCATTAATCAGAATGAATTACAGTGCTTTAGTGTCATTAATCAGAATAGACAGCAAAGGCCATCAAGAATCAGTCAGCATGAATGAGAATGGATTAACATGGCATTACAGCAGCAGGAAAAATAAAATATTACAGCAAAGGAAGAGTGCCAACTAGAATGTTGAATTTCATAATGATTTGGTCCATGGTTTCATTTCATAAAAGTAAGTGTAAAGATTATTACATGAGCATAGGAAGGGGAGTACCATATCAAAATATCAGCAAAAACATTTTATGCCTTATATACAGTATGTCACAACTTTTTTTTTTTCTCCGAGACCTGGAGAGACTCAATGCGGCAGTGGATTAAGAATGGTTGTTATTTATAATGATGATATATATAAAAACATTAGGTGTATTCGTTTTTTTTTCCTGCTTTACATATCTCTTTTACAAAACTTATCAAAACTATTGGATGATGACAGTGTCCAGGAAATAAAACCTGTATCCCCTCAACCCCCCCCCTAAAAAATCTAATTAAAGTGCACAAAAAAAAAAAACATTTTTCACATTCTTGACCACAATTTCTGAAAAACTTAGGTAGATTAAGAGAATGAATTGGAAAATCAAGAATCTCTCGGGTGAAACAACACAGTTGGCAGCTATGAAACAGCAATGCAGAATAAACAAACCAAGTAATGTTGCCACCTTTCAAATCTGCTCTTAATACAGTGCATTTGAAAATATGTGCTATGATCATGGTATTTGACACATCAGCTACAACATGTATGTCTCATGCTAACTGATTTATGACAACAACACATTTTCAACAATGCATGATGTTCGGGTAACCACACACAAACATACCTTTTACAGTTAACATATGTAATGTAATATATACTTCTGTGCCTTAAGGTCTTCAAAATGAAAAAAAAAATATGCAACAGAAAATTTTATAACAAAACAATAATATATAGATCATAGCTAATACTGAACCATGAAAATATAGCAATTAATTAAGATGCATTTCTTACCTTTTGTATTGACGAAGCTTTTCTTGTTGAATTTTATCACTTTTCTCCATGAGTTGTTCAGTGAGATACTATATTTACCATTGGTGTAAGAAAAAAATCTATTAATATCAACAGAAAAACTGTTGACAACAGCATGCAGACAGACATTTTTCAGAAACTGAGTATGATGGAAAACTGTTCAACACATACACTAATTTGGTTAAATTAAAAACAATTATGGCATTCCAAAACACAATTGGGAAAAAAAAAACAGTTTGTGAATCATAAAAGATACATGAAGTTGAAACCAAGAAATATAAAACTCAATATGCAGAAACTCCAACACTGATTGGAAATTTTCAGTAGTAAACACTAAAAAAATTAAATTAATAGTTTTCAACTTTTTCAGTAGTAAAAATTACAAAAATTTGTAGTTTTCAGTTTTCTGCATTTTTCAGTAGTAAATAAGTTTGTATTACACACTGAAAAAACAAATTGCCAAGGCAGCAAAATGACAGTGTAAATTCATAAAACAGCGAATTTTTGCTTTAAAATTGTCCATAAATTGAAGACATTTACAGGAAAACACTAAGTGGCTCAATATTTTTCTTTATCTCAGAAATTACACACACAATGTATGTTCCAATGCGAACCTTACAGTAAACATAGTAAGTCCCTATACAGATTGGAAGTTGTTCGTAGTTGTTTTTAAACCCCAGTGCAACAAAAAGAATGAAAAAGAAAAAAAAAGGAACATTCATAAAAAATGGTAACTGCACTCAAAAATGACTTCATGTGTTTTTAGAAAAATTTCTTAGTGAAATGTACCTTTTCTGATTATTTACAGCACTTTCTTCATACACATCAGTCAATGGAACACACTGTTTTGCTTTTTCTTAAGGCAAAATCAAAACTGAAAATCATTACTTATCTTGTCCTTGCTGGAAACTGCACTGTTTCAATGACCTGTACAGTTGTTTTCACAGCAGAATTAGGATCCACTTTATTGCTTTTTAAACTTTAATTTTGCTGAAAAAGATGGGTTTCTGTTACTTCTTGCTACATCAAGAAACAAAGAGGGTGATCAGTGCTTTCCTTTTTGTTCAAAAAGAAATTAAAGTTCAAAATTGAAACTTCAACTTTCTGTTGTAGTCTTTCATTCCCCTTAAAGTAGTTTTCTCTGCACAATGAGTGAGCAGTAACGTTTTTGAAATTTCATTTCACATTAAGCAAAAGAAAAAAATGCTTGCTGTCTTTTGATGTAGCAAGAATTGTCTGAAAAATGGGAAAGCATGCTTTTTAAGGGAAATTAAATGTGAAAAATTGGTACTGGGTTGCTCATTCTCCCATGAAACAATTTTATGAACCACGGAAATGATGCAGATTCCACCACGTACAGATTAAGTACCAGTTTCAAAATTTAATTCCACTTAACAAAAATAGGGAGGGGGAGCAAAAATGCTAGCTCTTTACCGATTGGTTTTAAGAAAATACTAAGAGAAACAGGGAAACATGCAATGTATTAAGAAAAATTCTTCAAAAATATGAAGTTCACTTTTTCGCTTTTACTGACAACCTTAAAAATTAAAAGCATGATCAGGAAATATAAAAGAAAAATATAAGAATGTAATGAGGGTGGAATATAAAAAAATGTTAAAGTTGCTCAGAAAAATTGAAAATGCAGAGACAGAAAACAACGGAATATTAACATTGCTGCTAGAGCAGTCATTTGTGGCAGTCCCGAACATTTGCAAGATTCTCAGGCCTTCTCTGGTTTTTCAATCTCTAGCCACCCTACCCTAATTTTAACCTTTTTCTTAAAACTGTTCATTGCAGGAAAGAATCTAGTACTACTCCAGGACTTTACACACAAAAGTACAAAACATTAAGGACTTTTCACTTTTCAATATCTGGAAAAGGAAATAAAATTTCAGGATGTTTCCAGGATTCCATGGGCTGCAACGTGACCAGAGATACTTAGACATCCAAAACACATTAAAAAAGCATTGAAAAAATGCGATGGTATTGAAAACATATCCAAGAAATACTCTCCAAAATGTTCAACAAATATTAGGATCTTGAAAACACGAAAATAAGCTTTATGTTCATCATTAAAAAGATTATTTCACTGAGATTTTTGATTTCCATAGTATATTTGATGCTTTCCGTAATCTGTAGTGGACTGACAATTTCCACAGTAATTGGAGTTTTTGAATATGTGAAGTACATTCTTTTGTTAGGAATGCTATAAAATTCCAGTCAAAGGCACATCACCCGAACAGCATACAAACAGGGTATATGCAAATAACACAGCCAACATTCTTATGTGAGATATGAAAGTAACAGACATGTCAGTGTATGCACTATATTAAAATAGCTTATAAATGGGATATAAAGTTCAATTTATAAATGGCACATAACAAACTTAATGATTTCAAATGTGTACAGCTCGCTAGGTGTCATAAGTCAGAGATCCAAGCATAAGACAGATTTCTGATATCTTATTGTTTCAGGGCAATAGTATGGAAATGCATAGGTGAACCAATGAGGGAAAATTCCCCAGGGCACCAATCTATGGAGGTGCCAAAAGGGTTGGATGATGTTGCTACTAAAGATGGAAATGCATCACATTAAGTAATAGTATATACTATGTAAAAATGCACTTTTCACATCAAGAAAATTTCCTTAAAACTGAACATTTAACTCTTTTTTTAATTTTGGAGTTTAATGACTATCATAAGCAACTCTGAGAGAGATTGACTTTCTACAGCAGCTCCACACTTCTAATTTGGGGCAATGGCTTCCAGGAAAGGGAAAGAGCCAACACCATCAGAAAAAATTATTGTCCATTCCTCATGTGAAACTCTTTACGACCTAAGGCATCAATGCAAACTCTAAAAAATCTGATTACAGCAGCTACTTGAAGAACCTCTCCTGCACAAAGGTAAAAATAATTCCCATTCTTGCACTGTGGTTAATCAAGTTTATCATCAACCATTTTCAATCTACTACTAGATGACACTCCCTAAATCTCTTCCACAACTCTCTGCCTTGAATGATCCTATTCTACATCACTCTGGCATGCTTTTGAACTTCATCCACACACATCTCCCACATGGTCTTCTGGGTTTTTTTCTGTTCCTTAGTAGGGCTTGAAAAATACCATGTCCAAGATGCCTAGGGCATGTAAATTATTGGCCTGGACAAGTAAATAAAAAATCTAGTTACCCCGTCTGGGCAACTACATTAAAAAAAAAAACACTTTAGAATAGAATTTTCTACTACAAGAAAAAAGACAGTTGTCACATGTCAATTTCATTTCACTGGTAATCTCTGGAAGTTGTATTACTTAATTTAAAAAAAAATCTGCTAAGGATTGAATGTAGCATCAAACCATTCCCAAAACAGGGTTGTACCAGATAATTATTTTCCTTCACAAAATCTGGTCTTGATAAAAATAAATAAATAAATAATCATGAATCTCTGAAAGAGTCAATTTTCAACTAAATCACCATAAAGCTCATCCTAAAAGTTGGAATGTGAACATGCCACATAACAATTTTCATTCACAATTAATTTTTATATTTATTTAGTCACACTAATCACTTATTGCGCAATGGTACTGGTACTTTCTTCTTGAGTAGATGTATTTTTTCATTATTTTGACCCATGAACCAGAACTGATAATTTTTTTTTTAAGATGGATGGGACTTGGGTTTCGTAATATTTCTGTGAGGGAATCATTTTGTGCTGTGTCAGTCTGAGGATAAGATGGTGGGGATGATGGGCCATCGCAATGGCAGACCTGCCAACCTCTCAGAACCAAAAAACGTAACACTCAGATTGAAAATTCATAACATAACGCATGCTGATAATTTTTGAAGCCTATTTCTGCTATATAAATTCTTGATGATAAGAATGTAGAGATTTTTTCCCTACATCAAATTTTATTGAGAAACTAATTAAATCTAATCAGCAAACACTTTTATGCTGTTAATTATTAGAAAAAAAATCATGATTACGGGAGAAATTCTCACTCCGCCTAACTTCCGTTTTCGGAAATTTTGAGAGGCGGAAAACTTGCATCTTAGGAGGGCTGCAAGATGGTTTAATCGGGTTCTGGGGATGTCATTTTTGTCTGCAGGACCAAAATAAATCTGTGATGTGCATCGGCCGTCACCGCGATTCTGCTACAAGGACTAGTAGAAAATAAATCTGCGATGTACGTCGGCCATCGCAGCGATTCTGCTATGGGGATGAGTACAAAATAAACCTGCGATGTATGTCGCCATGATTCTTCTAAGGGGATGAGTACAAAATAAATCTTCGATGTACGTCGGCCATCATTGCGATTCTGCAACAGGGATGAATACCAAATAAACCTGTGATGTACGTCGGCCATCATTGCGATTCTGCAACAGGGATGAATACCAAATAAACCTGTGATGTACGTCACCCATTGCAGCAATTCTTCTACGTAGAAGAGTATAAAATAAATCTGTAATGTACGTCAGCCATCACCGCTATTCTTCTACGGGGATGAGTACAAAATAAACCTACGATGTACATCGCCCATTGCTGCGATTCTTTCTACGGGGACGAGTACAAAATAAACCTGCGATGTACGTCGGCCGTCGACGTGATTCTGCTGCGGGAATGAGTACAAAATAATTCTGCGACATACATCGTCCTTCACGAGAAAAAAATATGATTATGGAAGAAATCCTCACTACGCCTAACTTCCGTTTTCAAAAATTTTGAAAAGTGGAAAACTTGCATTTATGATAGGGAGCCTGCAAGATGGTTTAATAGGGTTCTGGGGATGTCCTTTTTGTCTGCAGGACCAAAATAAATCTGCGACCTATGTCACCTGTCGCCATGATTCTGCTACAAGGCTTCCGTCTGAAAAGGGAAAAAATTGGGGAAAACATGACTATTTAAAAAAAATCGTATTTTTGGCTGCAAAATCGTATTAGTGTACTGCAGCATGATTTAGCGTACCAAATACGATAAAATTGTAACAGTTGGGAGGTCTGCAATGGGTACTAGTGTCTCCTTCAAGATAATAAAAAAAAAAAAAGAGAAAAGAGGGTAGGGCATGCCAATAACCTTGGTCCTCCAAGTCCAATGACCAACATCTAACAGTAGTTACCAATTAATTTCTGGTTATTTCAGAGAAGCAATGATTTTTGAATTCTTTACAAAGTTCTTTTTTTATGAGATAGATTTATCTTACTTCAAATAACTTCTTGCTTAAATTTCCAATTACATAGTAGGGGTCACACTGCCGATCGCATTCTCACAATTTGTGAAAAAACACTGTTTTGGCGATTACCTCTTTGTACTGTTATAACACTTTGGCAAATAGGTTGGCAAAAACTTTAAAAAAGCCAGAGCGACCGTTGCATAGGATGGTGAGTGGAATCGATTGCTGTTTTGCAGTAACATAAAAATTACAAACTTCATCACAAAGTTTTATTCACAAGTTTTTTTACTGACCTGAGTTTGGTACAATTACTTTCTATAGAAAGATTCCTTACAATACATTTGAGTGCAACTTAAAACTTGGTGAGAAATAAATTGGACAAAAATCTCAGTAAATTTTTTAGCAGGTAATATATTTCTTTCCAAAGTATTGTGTTATACAAAAGCATAAAAACAAAACAAAAAACGAACAAAATTGGTAAAATTTCTTTGACTATATTCAAATAATTAAAAACTGCTTTGCAGTTTACATTTAATTTAAACAGCTTTTCATAGAATTCACATTTAACATTAGAATTTCATCTGAATTCCAAGAAAAGAAGTAACCAATTCATTCAACCCTTCTGAGTGAGTTTGGCAAGAAGCATGAAAAGATTCACTGGCAAGACATTTAATAATAATCAACACGTGATGGTTGAACATACCTGCTCAGATAACAAATCATGAAGCAAGGTTATGACTTTCACTTGTAATTTCACTGATGACATTTCCTGGTGCTGAAATAGCTTAGCAAGAGCTGTAATGCCTCCATTTCCAATGAAGTTTTTCTGAGCTGCAGGAAAGTTCCGGAGAAGACATGACAAGGCATACAACGCACGTGCCTGGACTTCAGGGGATTCGTCAAAGGAAACCAGACGAAGCAAATGTGGCATCACACTACTTTCCAAAACAGAAATTTGAACTAGAGGGTTTCTGAAAACAGATCGATTACAAAAAAGATATGTGATAAAAACATTGCAGATGTACATGTGAATGATCCAAAATCTGAAACTTAAGTTTTCAACACAGCTAATTTAATAGAAAATAAATTGTTCTAAAGAGGATAGATAATATTATATAATTAATGCAAAAATGAAAAGGAATAGAAATGACAAAAAAAAAAAAAAAAAAAAATTGTGCATTGGTTCACTAGCTTTTCTTTCCAGCCATAGTACAAGTGATGTAATGAATTTTCTGTTAAGGCAAGTATATGTTATGGATTATTACCCTTGTATACACATGTATTGTTTTCTCTTCATATTATCTCCTTTTCAGAATTCCAAATTTTGCAAACATGACTCCTCCACTATTTTATGACTTGTGCTATTCATGCAGTTTCAAAGGACATGAGCAACTGTACTGCATTTGCTAGTATTATACACATCAATATGTGTAACATAGAGCATGAATGCATGTGCCAAAGAAAATATGAATTGAGTTAGCTGAAAAGAAAAGCATGAGATCTAAGAGAAAAACTATAACATCATCTCTTATAAGTGAAAAACTTAGACTACTTATTTGTGGATGAGTACACTGATGCCAAGTTTAATTCCTCCATAATTTAGTTCATCATAAGAAATAAAATTTTTCTTCCTTTTACATTGGATAATCCTTTAATAAGAAACAGTTCTCTGATCACTTCTGGTCTGAACAGGGCTGCAAGTACTGGTGAATTCTAGGAGAAGCTAGGAAAATTTTAGTATTTTAATAAATTTATTATATACACTGAGTGATCACTGAATTATGACCCCTATCTAAAACTTTGAAGGTCATCCTTTTGCCCTCAGTACAGTATCTATCCAATGTGGCATCAATTCAATAAAATGCTGGATGCAGTTAGGAGGTATGGCCAACCAAGCTGTGTGTAATGCAGCCTCCAATGTAGCTATGGAGGCAATTTGTGTATCCAGATGCCTTAAATGTCACTTCATAGTGTCCCACAAGTGCTCTATGGGATTGACATTGGGAGGGAGTTCGAAAGCCAATCGATATGCTGGAAGTTGCCACTTGGAAAAGAGTGCAACATTGCTGTGTGTACAGAATCAGCAAGCAATTCACGATAGTGAGCACCAGTTGGGGTGGCTATCGCGGCTACATGCACCAGGGGTCCAAGTTCCTGCTAGGTAAGCATGCCCCACACCATGAAACCACCTCCACTGGTTTGTACTGTGGAGACCATTCAAGATGGATCGAGTGCCTCATGTTGTTTGTGCCAAATATGTGCATGACCATCAATGGAATAGAGTAAAATATGCAACTTGTCAGACCAACACACTTTTTTTCCAGTCATTCGTCTTCTAATTAATATGATCTTAGCACCAGGCGAGTCTTTTGTGATGATGAATCATGGTTAGGTGAGGATGTCGTTGGGGTCATCTTCTGTTGTAGCCTATATGTGCGAGTGTGCAACACATGGTCACGACAGGTACTGTTCTGGGTTGACTCTGTTCTATTGGGTAGTCAACTGTTGAATAGTGTTACATCTGTTGGCCTGAATGAGTCATCAGACCCAGTGCTCACCTCTCACATCAATCTTTTGCTGTCCTGTGCAGTTTTGCCTCCGGGTTGTTGTTTAACCATTTTCAAAAGCCAGTTCTGATACACTTTAACTACAGTGGCTCGTGAAATTAAGTGTATCTTGGAGAGCGGGTACCTCAATTTTCCAGTTTATCTGTTTGGAGAATCAAGGCAACCACTCTCCAGGCTCTTATAATCTGTCCTTTCTCAAATTCTGTGAAATTCTTCCGTTTACCAATCACACTCCGAATTTTACTACCTACTGCTCTGCTCACACCTTATATATGCTATGTCAGTCGACTAATTGTGCCCTGTCAGAAATCATGTGGTCAATGGGTCACACCCACTTCTGAAAGGGGTGGTCATAATTCAGTGATCACTCAGGGTATATATTTATATATAATCCCGGGAGCAATCACCTCTCTTTGTGTGCTCTTCATTGAATCAAATAAGGGGATACCCTCTCAATATATATATATATATATATATTTATTTGAATGAAATGACTCAAAATGCTTAACCAATCAAGATGAAATTTCAAAATTTGATTTTTCCAAACTTTGTTTTAAAAATGTTTACAGTGAATATGATTAAAATTCAACAAAAGTATCTTTTCTATAATGTGACACAGTTTTTTGTTTACTTTGATCCAGGCCATTTGAAAAAAAAATTCAGAAGAAAAGTTTTTTGAGAACTCCAACGGAATTATTCAAGGAAGACAGGAGACAATGTACTGAATAATTTTTACACAATGAATTGTTATGATAAAATGAAAATATTCCAAATACGTGGCGACAGTAAATAAATAAATGAATACATCGCTCTTAACCACGTTCTAGAAACACACAGCAACCGAAAAATTGTTTTTCAGCCGCCGCTGTGGAATTGAACCAACAGAACTCTCGATATCTAGCCGAGTGTGTTACATTTACGCCACGGTGGCCAACAATCCACGGTGCTATGTGTATTTTTAAGTCAGCTTCTGACATCATAAATCCGTAAGATGGGCTCAGCTACTGAGACGTCTCTATCTGGTGGGCATTAACGGCACTGGCTATATATATATTATAGCAGTTAAATTCAAAGGGCGAGATCCAAGTTGAAAAAATTGGCCACCGTGGCGTAAATGTAACGCACTTGGCTAGATATCGAGAGTTCTGTTGGTTCAATTCCACAGCGGCGGCTGAAAAACAATTTTTCGGTTGCTGTGTGTTTCTAGAACGTGGTTAAGAGCGATGTATTTATTTATTTATAATAAAATGATTAAAAACCATCTCTGTGCATTCAAATAATGTTAGTTAAGACTTTAATTAAAATATAATATATGCACTTTAAAAGCATTAGTACTTTCACGCTACTATAGCCCATCTTCAGATACAAGACAGATCTTTTGGTTAGTACAGCACATATATACATACATAGGGAGGCAGCGCAAAGGATCATGGGGAAGGAGGCGGGGCCACCGTGGCACGGTCCCGTACAGAAGGCTGCTGCCATAGTAATGTATCCCTCCAGTATATCACAGGGGGCATAGTCATTACAGCATGTTCCGCGGTGTTGAATTATTAGCAAACTTTCAGTCATTAACAGCGTGGCCTTATTTCTTGGGGTTATGATGATTTTTGCATTATCCCAATCAGGCCTATATATTCCGTTATAGATGTTTTGGGCTAGGGCAGTGTTTTGCTGCACATTATGCACATTATATTTATGTTCACGCAGTCTGCATCTTAAGTTCCTGGCCGTGGATCCGATGTAACTGGAGGTGCATTGTCCATTGGCATCCAGGAGGGGAATACGATATACGCCCCATTTTTGTTCCTTAGATGGTTTTTCTTTGTCCTTCCTTAGTAATGCAAACAGTGTGATGGAGCGCAGTCCGAAGCCTAATTGGAATTGGTTACAGATATTCCCCAGAAGGACGGTAATGGTGGGGTGGTAATCCAGAGAAGATATGTATTGCTTTTGACGTCGATTACTATTTAATGTTATCAAGAAGGATTGTCAAATCTGCGAATGTATTTTGTTAATGAGGTACTCCAGGTATCTGTTAATACTAGAGATGTTATAAATATATTTAATTTCCCGTTTACACAGATTTTGGTCCGAGGAATGTGTGTATGCCCTTCGCATTTGAAAACGAAGGGATGCCAGTTTATGATTGATGGGGTGGGCTGAAGAAAATGGTATCATTAGTGGGGTGCTGGACAGTTTTCTATATACACTGAAAGATAGTGGGAAGCCACTATTAGGCGAATGTGAAATCAAACTGTCCAAATATGGCAGCTTATTATTATGCTCAATTTCATACATGAAATTGATTGAAGGAGAAGCATTAGAAAACTCTTCTATGAAAGATAAGTTCAGAGATGCTATGTGGCCATACAATAAGTATGTCGTATATCATCGACGTATCTGCAATAATAAAGCGGTCCCTTTGGGGTAGTGTTCAAAAATCTCTCTTCCAGTTGCAGTAAGAACTCCACTAAATATATAATATATGACGTGTATATTTATTTGCATTTTAACTTCAATGAATTGTTAATTAACTATCAAATTAAAACTGTATCATCTAGAAACTATTCCATTTAGTAGTTCTAATTCTGACTATTATATAGCTCTAATTATTCTACTATTCTCTTTTACGTGCGATATTTCAAAGTAACTTGTACAAAAATCTAGTGGATAATGCTTACCTTGGCATTCCTTTCTAGCAACGGGAACATTTCACGCACGTGTTTTCCGGTCTTTGTTGATGTTATTGTCCTAAAGTCCGTTGTATGCGATGACTGGCTTTACTTCTCACACTTTTCGCTGGGTATACTCATTGAATCTTTGCCTTAGGATTCAAACACATCAATTTTTACCATTCTTTATACTCGAAATTTTCGCCCATACTCTGGCCATCTTCAGGAGCGTGGCGACTTTACCAACGATGTTCGTGGTTAACTTCGAGCTAATGGAGTCCGATACTCCTTGTTGCCATTCGTCGGAAATACTTTCCTGGATATATTTCGTTATCAAGCCCAGCTGGCGCCATCTATGTTTCGTTAAAAACACTTTTTTTATTTTCTTCTCCTATCCTGGTTTTCTTGTCTTTTTTGCCGGTTTTTCTTTTGTTGTTGTTTTTCTTGTCTTATTAGTTCTTTCCACAGGCCCGATAATGTGCTAGGGTCATTCTGGTTACATACCCTTGCTTTATTTTTGTAGATTAATATTGCTTCTTCCCTCCTCATTTGCCTTTCCGATTTTTTATTCTTTTTTAGCATTTTAATTTCATCGAACTTTGGGAATGTCTGGTTTTCCATGCAGAATTGCACTAAAGCAGTTTTGGCTTCTTTTTTTTGCCAGTTAGATATGTGTTGTTTAAGTCTTTTTTTAATCTGTTTTTCGTACTTCCAATGTACGATATTGGGGGTATGTGTGCAATTGGAATTTCATAGGTTCCTGATTCTTCTAGCATTTTTTCCTCTGTTTTTTTGTTGACAGTCATACTTTTCAAGGTGTGCACTGAGCTTCCTAGTTGTAAGTCATATTTAGCACAGTGCCTATTGATTTCTTTACTCACTCCTTCCAAGTATGGGAAGCTCCAATGTATTTCAATTTTTTATTCCTCATCTTCCTTTGGTTGTGCACTTCTTGGCCTTCTTTACTCTGAGTCATATGCTTTTTACTCTCATGTATCCATTTATTAATTAGCTTGCTCGGGTACCCATACTCTTGTGATATTTTCGAGATAAACTCTAGCTCTTGATTTTTTAGCCTGTTGTTAGATGTGTGTGTGTACGCTCGCCGTATCAAGTTTACTATGCTGTTTTTTTTATGTATCACTGGATGGTGCGACGAGTATGGTATCAGTACAGGTATGTAAGTTGCTTTTCTGAACACAGAGTATTCAAAACTATTTTTGTTTTTCTTTAGTTGAATGTCCAGGAAGGATAGGCGATTATCTTCTTCAAACTCAATAGTTAGCTCTATGGTGTTACAGATTTTGCTAAATTGCTGTGCTAGACCTTGTAGCTCGGCTTATTCAATAGAGAAACACGTTTTTGAACAGGTACAGGTGTCTCAAAATACAACAGATGTCAAGTAATAGTCTGATTTTCATCACATTTCTGCTGTGTCTAAACATTTGAGACATGGTAATAATTGATGACATGGCTATTCCTAGACTTAATATACCATACATTTTACAAAATTATGAGATTTACTCAGGGATAAAAGGATATTACTTACACTCGTTTATATTGTAGCCCACACCTTCCTTTTATAGGAAGGTGTGGTCTACAATATAAAATGTGAGTGTGCTCTCAGCTATGTCAGCTTGAGAGAGAGAGAGAGAGAGAGAGAGAGAGAGAGAGAGAGAGAGAGAGGGAGGGAGGGAGGGAGAGGGGGGGGGTAAAGCTGCAATTAAAAATTTGACAAACAAAACAAGTTTGGACAGACATGCTCAAAATACAGGACATAAAAAAAAAGTGCTTTGGTGCATTGTAGAATTTCTGACACATCAACAGCACTTTTTCGAGAAAAATTGTCAGAAGGACTGGGAATAGAGAGAAGAAGAGGTACAACATTAAATGATTTGAAAGGTTGGAATTTAGCTTACGAATGGCTACACCTGCTATAGTTGTAGTCCTGAGAAGGGTAGGGGTGCTACCTAAAAATTCGACTGTAAGTAATATCCTTTTATTCCTGAGCAAATCCCATAATTTTGTGAAATTTACAGTGTATTTGAGACGTGTATAGTCTAGTCTCCTCCTTTCATGTCAAAACTATGTATAATTATATCCATTGAGTGCAATGGTTTCCCATTGCATAGTGTGACACAGTTTAAAGTGCTTCACTCATGTTCCTTTGCTTTGTATTTTTCCTTTTTAGCATCAATATTTATTTGTGCCTAAACTTTTGCAACAAACCTCACAAAATGCAAAGCATTTTAAAAATGAGTAATCACAATTATTATATTTGCACTTTTAAGGTATTAACCTCTTGCAAAGTGCGCATAGTTTACGTGCAATTCATAAATGAAAAAACCATGAGGAATAACCACTCACCATAAAGATCATGGTAACCTCCAATGGACCAAACACTTCCAACACGTCAATTCATCGTGATGTAACTGGGCTTCCACAGGTTTACAGACCTCTTACTTACGCTTCTTATTTTCGGGTGTGAAACATCGTTTTTTTCCTTTGCCTTATAGTATGTTACTATAATGCTTGTCAATTCGATAAAAATCATACATACAACTCATTCATACAATTCAAGTAAAAACTATGTACATAAACCTTACATTCACAGGTGATTAAACCTTAGTCAACTCTAATTATGGAACTCCTCCTTCTGTTTCACAACCTCTGCTACTCCCACTGCAATTGTCACACCCATTCAGCCCCGCACATCCAATCCTCTAGTACTTTCGACAGATCCCTGTCATCTTCAGGAGGCAGGTGTGTCTCATCCGCCCACCGCAGCTCAAGTGAGCAGAGCCATCGAGGCCTGGGCTCCAGTCGCTATCTCTGAATCGTTGTGTCTCTGGCGCCATCTATTGTCCCTGCTGCTCTAATAAAAATTGAACAGCAGCGTAAAAAGAAAGAGAGAAAAAAGAGCAGCAGGGACAATAGATGGCGCCAGAGACACAACGATTCAGAGATAGCGACTGGAGCCCAGGCCTCGATGGCTCTGCTCACTTGAGCTGCGGTGGGCGGATGAGACACACCTGCCTCCTGAAGATGACAGGGATCTGTCGAAAGTACTAGAGGATTGGATGTGCGGGGCTGAATGGGTGTGACAATTGCAGTGGGAGTAGCAGAGGTTGTGAAACAGAAGGAGGAGTTCCATAATTAGAGTTGACTAAGGTTTAATCACCTGTGAATGTAAGGTTTATGTACATAGTTTTTACTTGAATTGTATGAATGAGTTGTATGTATGATTTTTATCGAATTGACAAGCATTATAGTAACATACTATAAGGCAAAGGAAAAAAACGATGTTTCACACCCGAAAATAAGAAGCGTAAGCAAGAGGTCTGTAAACCTGTGGAAGCCCAGTTACATCACGATGAATTGACGTGTTGGAAGTGTTTTGGTCCATTGGAGGTTACCATGATCTTTATGGTGAGTGGTTATTCCTCATGGTTTTTTCAGAGTAATCACAATGTATACATGGAAATGGATGGATATATGGTGTAAAATTGCAATAGTTTACCATGGAAATCAGAGTGACAAATTGATCTGCAAACTGTATTGCTTAGTGAAACAACCAACTTTTGTTTTTTTAATCGCTAATTTTTCTGTTGCGCGCTTTAAACGGTAAATAATGTGGCCATTCCTCTCATTTGCAATTTCCATACCTTGATATATTAAGCAATATAGCTGAGTCCAAAAAAAAAAAAAAAAAAAAAGGCATTTCCACTTACTGTAGTTTGGCAGTTGGTCTTCATTTGGTGCTGCTTTCCTGTCTTTAACATAACGTTGAACATTGCAGTTGACTGACCACTAAAATTTAGCTTGTCATTCGTCCAAACTGTATTATGTACAAATGGGCTAAGGTTTCAAAAAAGGAAATTACGGTAAATATCGTACGAGGTTACTCGGAGAGCAAAGGTCCAATTTTTGGTATAAAAGACAGCAGATATATTAAAGGAAAAAAAGAAAAATGGTGATGTAGGAGTGAAATGAATTTAAAATTACCATCAACACTGGTGGAAACCAAGAGACTAACCATGTATATACAGTAGGACAGTGCTTATCCGAGCCTCAATCATCTGAGATTTGGGTTATCCGAGGTACCAGCGAAATTACGCACACAGCAGTGGTGGTGTACTTTAGCCATGGTCACTGATCTGCGACTCTCCCGCTCGTCGCGCACACCCATCGCACGGTACCGGATGTAGGTCAGTCGGTGTCTTCTGCTATTCGCGTGCTTCAGTTAACCATGCAGTGTTGTGTTGCATTTGTAAAATGAATGTCTCTGTTTTTATTTGAGGCCTTAGTGTAAAGTTGTGTTCTGTTTAGCGATTCAAAGCAACGCGAGCGCAAAAAGAAAAAAGATTGTTGTTTCTTTAGAGACCAAGTTAAAAGCCATTAAAAGAATCGATCAAGGAGAGGCAATAAAAAAGTTGCTTTAGATTTAGAACAAGGATAGTCCAGTAAATAGACCTATGTTACAAGAAAAAGCACTGGAATTTCACAAAATTTTTAAAGATGGAGATGCAGTATTCACTGCAAGCAAAGGATGGCTTCATCGTTGGAAAACAAGGCACGGTATCAGACAGCTCAACATTACCGGCGAAAAATTATCGTCTGATCATGAGGTTGTAGTGACTTTTAAACAAGAAATGAAATCCCTGATTGAAAAAAAAAAAAATGTCTTGGAGCAGGTGTTCAACTGCGAAGAAACAATCCTCAACTATAGAATGCTTCCGACTAAGAAACTTGCTGCTAAGGATGAGGCATCTGCTCCGGGCTTTAAAAAGAGCAAAGATAGAGTCACCCTCATGGCCTGTTCGAATGCTACTGGAAACTGTAAATTGAAGTTGGTGCTCATTGGAAAATCTGCCAAGCCAAGAGCATTTAAACACATTTCAATTCCAAGCTTGCTAGTGCTTTATAGAAATCAGAAAAGTGATTGGATGGATTCGGTGATTTTCAAGGACTGGTTCTTCCATCACTTTGTGCCCCATGTAGACTCATACCTAAAGGAAAACAACTTGCCTCAAAAAGCAATTTTACTCCTTGATAATTGTCCTGCACATCCTGATGCTGAGGAAATGGTTTCTGGTGAAATCAAGGCTATGTTTTTACCCCCCCCCCAATGTGAACCCACTTCTTCAGCTGATGGACCAAGGGGCGTTAGAAAACATCAAGAGAAACTACAAGCGTAAGCTGTTGAAAAATCTCATTGCTGAAATTGAAGAAGGAAGAGGAGTCGTCGAATGTTTAAAAGAAACCACAATAAAGGATGTGGATTATATGGCAGCAGCGTCATAGGAGGAAATTCAACCTGCCATGCTAGAAAAATCGTGGAAAAAAACTACTGCACGATACACCTGAACAACCACAGAACACACCTGAAGACAACGTCGAGGACAATATTTTGGAGCTAATCAAAAGTATCCCAGCAGCTGAATCAATACTAAATGAAAACGATACAGCAGAGTGGGTAAATGGAGACGAACAGCTAGAATTAACAGACAAAATGATCGTGGAGGTAGTAAATCAAGATGAGAGTGGCAGCAGTGACGATGAAAATGACTGTATAGTTCCTGAAAAAATAGCCCATTCAGATGGAGTTAAGGCAATTGAGAAGGCAATGGAGTACATTGAGCAACAATCAGAGGCCACTTCAACGGACCTTATACTACTGCGACGCTGGCGTGAAATGGCGGCAACGAAGAGGGCGGCGTCTTCAAACAGAAAACTTTGAAGGACTACTTTTCTAAATAAATCTTTCAAAATTATGCCAGTTTTGTTTTATATTATATATACTTAATCTCGCATTTAAATGTTTGTGACAAGTTACCTTTAAATAAACGTAACTTGTACCATATGAGTCTTTATTTATAATCTCAAATTGCAATAAAGTCCGTGTTATCAGTGTTGATGCTAATTTTGAATTTAGCTCACTCCTACATCGCCATTTTTCTTTTAATATATCTGCTATCTTTTATACCATTGTCCTGGAGCAGAAGAACACCATGTCTGTTGACCAAAGCCGGTTATTTCTGCAGCAATTTCCGGCGCATCTGGTGTAATTCAGCACAATAACGTTCTGCAGTGATGGTTTGGCCTCTTGGCAAGGAACTCCGATGAATTATCCCAGCTGTGGACCACTAGACAAGGAGCATCATCCTTTTAGTGTGTTGGGGTAGCTTAGGATGCCGTCCAGCATGCTGTGCCTTGCTTAATCATTGTGCAGATCGTTTCCGATTATCATAAAGGACCCACTTCTTGTTGCAGGTGACGATTCGATGCAGTAGAGGTTCCTATTTATTCCTGGCAAGCAGCGATGTGCAGACTTCCAAATGCCTAGTCTTGTTGGCAGTTGTCAACTCACGCAGCAGCCACATGTCCAGCTTTTTTACCTTACTCAGTGTAGCCAGATGCGGAACAACTATTACGTGGTGGACACCTACTTCTGGCCCTATCTCATGACACGTTTTTCGGGGGTCCACTTCAACCACACATAACAGAGCATCACCAAAAACAGCAACAGGTGGGTGACCAAGTGCTTCGTTTTGCAGGTCCGTATCTCTGCTTCAAAACTTCACAAACCATCGCCGAATGGTTCGTTTGTTGGCTGTATTCTCCCCAAATGCTTTGTTACCATTTCTAGTGGCAATTCCTGCAAAATGGCCCAATTTAAATTCATACAGGAAGATGACTTTCAAACCCGGCATCTGCAAGTTTTCTTTGCAAGCCACGTTACGTCCAAACAAACCATGCCTGAACCTTGTTCTTCACACATGTGCTAGCTATTTATAGTAACTCTGTGACGTAATACCTGCAACACTTGTGGGTGGTTCCATTCCTCTGTGGTGGGGGCCTGTCTCCACTGCTCATTTGTACTGGACATTTCATTTGCACCGGACATTTCATTTGCACCAACCCAATACTTTTCCATTACATCATATGGAAGAGCTAAGAAGCATGACGATCAACCAGAAATAACAATGTTAGTGGATTAAAAATGCTGAAACATGTATTAAGACAGAAAGTAAGTTGGGGGGGGGGGGTTAAATACCACTGTGAGCAACTTGATGGGCCTTAACCAATGGCGAAAAACAAATGTATCATCTATGCCTCACCCACGAGTTGAACCCAGACCCACCTCCGATGAAAGGTCAGAAGCCAGTGCTAAGACCACTCTGTGCCACCAGGCTAGCAAAGTGAGATTTGGAAATTTTCTTTTCAAAACCCATTCTCATGTCTCATCCAGTATAATAGAAATACAGATGCTCGGTAAAAAATAAGAATACCAGGGTCATATTTTGCAAGGAACATGTTATTGGCAAATAATAATGCAATTTCAGCTTCTGACATAGAATTTTTACATGCAGTCTCTTTAAAAATTCTTACATTTGCAAAATTAACAGCATCGCTTGTGTCACAGAAATTAGAGGTTTGTTCATGGACAGTAAAGGCTAAAAAGTCAAATCATTTGAGAAATTTAGGTCAATTGAGTCAAATTACAAAAGTGGCTCAAATTGCTTCAAAACAGACCAAACAATAAAATAATTTTTGATTTATTAGCAGGTGTGAGAACTATTGATGGAGCATAAACATTCAGCTTCCAGAGAATATGAATAACAGTTCTGGGTATGGACCAAAGTGTCAGAACTGGAGAGCGGGGGCTTGGTACCTGTCAAAAAGACATCAGTTGCCTGCTTCCAGCTCTTTTTGTTTTCTAAAGGAATATGATGCCTTATGGAATAGAAGCCAAAAATAAGGAAAGAAAAGAAAAAAGATGGAAAGAAAGAGTCATTGAGTGGCATTCTTAAGAAGCTAGTTGTCCCAGATGTGAATTCCCGCCCACCCCCACATACAAACAAAATTGAAAGAAAAAGCATAATTGTATACAAAAACTATACAGCTGAGAAAACGATAAAGCAATTTGTGAAATGACAACTGAGAAGTCTGACAATTAATAAACTCCCATGGAAACAAACCAACTAGCATGATTCACAGTTTTTGAACTGTCTATGCTGATGGTGCTTAGCTGACAGGGGTGTGCTTTTATTTGCGGTTGATGATGCTAGATGTTACCACTACTATTCCCTTTGATCACAATCACTATGAAGTTGAACTGTAATGCACAACATTTTTAGGAGTATACCACAGCCACAAGGAAAACGAAATTAGGAACTGCACCAGTGTCCCACATGCTTTATCGCTTCTCGAAATGTGGCACCTAACATGCTCACGAAATGGTGCGAGGACACGATAATCCCAGCAGCATCCTGAGTGCTGGGAGTGCCTCACCATGAGTGTGAGAAGGGCAGAGAGACACAATCTCAACCACATCAACATTCCTCCAAATCAGCTTTGGCATCAGCTCTGTGAGAAGAGTTGTAATGTTCTTAGTGTATTTGTTTCTAGACATTAGTTAAAAGTCTATGTTTCACCAAAATACTAGCATTACTTATATGTGAATTACTCTTGTACTGAAAAGTTCCATAGTGATATGTTGCGCTGTAGATGGATTATTTACACACTTAAGATGGATTATTTACACGCTGTAGATGGATTATTTACACATTTAAGTAAGCACTTAATGGCTTTAATGGCCAGGAATATTCAAATCTTCTTACTATTTTAACCTTTTATTAGGCTCTAAAGGTATTTTATGCAGCACATCAAAGTAGAATTCACTTGTGCTCAATAATTTAATACTTCAACAGTGAGATACTACAGATTATCCAACGTACTGAATAGTTCTCAAGTCTTTTATAAACTCAGCTTCAATTTCAAAGAAGCACAATATTCAACATGAGAGAATTAAGCAATAACAGGTATGTTAAATTATCTTAACATCTATCTTCAAAGCAATATAATGATCTCCCAATCTAGCTGACTTATAACAACAGCGTGAATACATCTAACAAGAGATTCTCTGTACAATTGTAAACATCATTCTTATCTATCTCATAAACATATGTCATTCAACTTTTGACCTCAATTCAGGTTGCCACAAAATACCCAGCAAGAGAGAAAATGTAGCATTAAGCTAAGAAAATGTTTAAGGAGCATGAACCAAAATTTACATAAGATAACAGGAACCAAAATGGAAATTTAAAGTATACATCACATTACCTTTCCCATTTTTTTTTTTTGTGTCAATGAACTCTCCATTTTTATTCTGATTGAAGCCATACAAATATAGTTTCATGTGCACTTCAAATAGACACTCATTATTACGAGAACTCTTTGTACAAAACATTTTTTCACTGGAATTTGGAATTATGTAACAGAGCTGTAGTCAGTTGATTAGCTTCTTCTTATAAATTTCTAATAACATCATGAAAAATTCTTGTTTGAACATCAGACATGATGCACGTGTGTATGCCATTCAGACTTGTAAACACAACTTACACAATTCTTCTTTTAAAACTTTCGTTAACATTTTGTAAGTTATTGCTGACCTATTGCAGTGATTGTTTTGGCTTTTTTAAAGTTTTCACCAACACATTTGCCAAATGTAATCTGAAGTCGCCAATTTTGTTTTTCACACTCCATTGGAATTATAAAAGCTATAAAGTGTTATAATAGGTCTTACATCATGCAGCTATTGCATCACTCTTTTCTCGTAATCGCTTCCATCTCATGTGCAATGTAAACAATGAAAAAAGTAACCAACATTCGAATTTTATTTTTCAAATACCAAATCAAATAAAAATTAAAGATAGTTTTTGCTCAGGCATTATTAAAAAGGGCAAATGCAATATTTTTTATCAATCGCCAAAATGATTTTTTTTTCACAAATTGTGAAGAATGACAGCAAAACCCCTCCTACTGTCAGCTAATTTCCTGAATACCAGACATTATTTGGTGAAAACACTTGAAATTCTTTATCATTTACCAATTATTACTGATTATCAATCATATGTTAACCACACTGAAGCGCACACTGATTCTTTTTAAGCATTTTCTGAACTTAACACTACATTTTCTTTCTTGCTGAATGTTATGTGGCAACTTGAATTGAGGTCAAAAGTTGAATGACTTATGTTTACAGACAGGTAAGAATAATGTTTGCAATTGTAGAGAGAGTCCCTTGTTTGATGTATTCACGCTCTTGTTAGGAGGCTCGCTTTTGTTATAAGTCAGCTAAATTGGGAGATCATTATATTGCTTTGGAGATAGATGTTAAGAGAATTTAACCTACCTGTTATTGTTTAATTCTTTCATGTTGAATATTCTGCTTCTTTGAAATTGATGGTGAGTTTATAAAAGACTAGAAGTATTCAGTACATTGGAGAATCTGTTGTACCTCACTGTTGAAGTACTAAATTATTGAGTACAAGTGAATTCTATTGTGATGTGATGCATTGAATACTTGTAGAGACCAATCAATGGTTAAAAAAGTAAATAGACTTGAATTTTGCTGGCCATTAAAGCCATTAAGTGCTTGATTAAATGGTGTGTGCATAAATAAACTATCCAGAGTGCGACATAACACTATGGAACGTTTCAGTACAAGAGTAATTCATGTATAAGTAATGCTAGTGTTTTGGTGAAACACAGACTTTTAACTAATATCTACAACCAAATACACTAAGAACATTACAGAGTGGAGGAATAATATTATGGCCAAAACTTACTGGAATTTAGTTGAAACCATGCCCAGAAGGGTTGTCATTGACATTAAAGCCAGAAGTGGTCTTTCTATGTGCTGAGATTTTGAATTAAAAGCATTTGTCACAATTACAGTTAATCCAAATACTTTTGGCAACACACAGTATAAATATACAGTATATGGACAGATTATGTATGTATTTTTATAGTAATTCCTTAGTTTTCTCAAATTCTGCACTGCAATTCACCAGAATTTATGGTGAAATACAAAGCAGTAAATGAAAGAACATGTCTTATGCCGTTCAAATTTCCTAAACCTATTTCATTATCTTCTCTTTACGTGATTTGCTACTAGCAATTCCACTTCTACAGTTAAAATTTAGATTTCACTGGTTTACTCTAACTATCAGTTAAAATATTTTGGACACAAATTTGTTTCAGATCAACCCCAGCAGATTTCTGGAGATGTACAATGTTGACGAATTTAAAATACACGAAATATGCAGTTTCAAACAAATGATGCATTTTAAGGAGGAGCAAAAATAAGTTACCCTTGCATAGCTGAGCCGAGTGTAAAAGCAGCAAGTGAACGGATTTTACTTTCTGTGGAATTAAAATCTGGAAGCAGCAACTGGATTCCACCCATTTTCACAAAATCTTGAGCTAGGTCATACTGAAATGAAATATTAGTCTTTTAAAAGTGCACGAAATTCCCACATACTTAAATTCAAACTGGAATCAAACTATATTTAAATAATTATTTTCTACAAAAAAAAAAAAAAAAAAAAAGCAGAAAAAGAGTATAGAACATGAGATTCTACACACTTAATACTTGCATTCATATTAAATATAGGTTCACCACAACTGAAGTTACAAACAGCAATTTTTGCTATGTTTACTATGACAATAGCAAAAAAAAAAATATTAATTAAATTATAAATCAAGAATTCAGGGAAGAGTTCATTTAAAATCAACGTATGCTTCCGACCATCATTCAGATAAGCAATAAAAAAACTATATAAATATAAGCAAATATATACAAGTAATGTATTTTCCAGTAAAGAATCAAAACAAATTACGCAGCTTTAATGTAAAAACAATGCATGCCGTTTAAAATTAATGGTTGTTTAAGTAATATCCAATTTTAGTATTTGGTGAAAAATAAGTAGTAGGAAGAAATGAAGTTTTAAAGCAGAATAAAGCAGCTTTCATCGTTAAAAATTTCTGGTGAATAAAGAATTTTTATAAACCGGTTAATGGTATTTATTTGGTCTAGAACGTTTTTCATTTTCATAACAATGTTTCTTTCAATACTAAAAGGCAAAAAAATGTCTCACATTGTATTCACTATTACAATACCGATAATAAAAACTTACACACACTGTCAAATGTTGACAGAGACCATAGGAGGTTATCTTTCCAGCTAAAGTGACCCTGATCACATCCTACTTTCCTTTTTATGGCACTGATTCTTCTTAAAAGCTGGTAGTTTCAAATTTAGAGCAGGATAATTTCCTAAACACCTAGAGAAGGTCATGATAGTTGCTAACCTGAATCAACTGAAAACTCACAGGCTCTCTCTTTCTCTCTCTCTCTCTCTCTCTCTCTCACACACACAGAGAGAAAACACAGACTTTCTTCCATGTGTCTGCAGGTAATTTACACGTACATACATAGTACCCTCAGAATATGAAGTACGAGGTCCTATCAAAAAGTTCCGAGACTAGGCCGATATACAACAAAGTATTTACGTTACTAAAGTCTGGCTATGATCTCCCTCAAAGTAGTCTCCTTGGGTAGCGATATACCACTGCCAGTGTTTTTGCCACTGTTGGAACGCTCCCTGGAAGACCTGTCACAAATCGTGAGAGGCACTGTCTGCGATTCGCGCTGGATCTCGTCCACAGTTTCAAAACGGCGACCCTTCAGCTTCATCTTCGGGAATAGAAAGAAGTCACAGGGGGCCAAATCCGGCAAGTAAGGTGGGTGAGGAAGGGTAGTCATGCTGTTGTGGGTGCAAAACTGGCATGTTGCTAATGCTCTGTGAGCTGCTGCATTGTCATGATGGAGCAGGAAATCACCCCTACACCACATTTCAAGTAGTTTGTGGCAAATGGCCTCCCTAAGATGCAACAGAACATCGCAGTAAAAAAAGGGCGGTGACGGCTGGCCTTGCGGGACGAATTCATGGTGCACAACCCCACGAATGTCAAAGAACACGATGAGCATGCTTTTGGTTGTGCTCCGGACCTGTCGGGCCTTCTTCGGTCGTGGAGATGCTGGACTCTTCCACTGTGACAAAAAGGTTGTTGTTTGGTCTCCGGGTCACAATCGTAGACCCAAGTCTCATCCTCAGTGATGACCAGCGACAGGAACATTTCATGCATCTCCATTCGTGATTTACCGAGTTGGATGTCCACTCGCTGCTCTAGTTTGCAGTCCATACCAAAATCGCAGCTGTGTTCTGCACGTGGTCACCAAATATCGTGTAGCACAGCTACCGATGTTCACAGAACGACGCCACTTGGCACAATGACTCATGAAAGTCACTGCCTTCAACCGCTGCTTGTGCATCCACGTACTGCTATCTGTTGGGGCGCTACATACCTAGTCTCAGAACGTTTTGATTGCACTACATATAACACAACTATTCCTTGCACACATGTTATGTACATATGTTTGAAGACTTATTCTACTAATTCATATAATACCTCAGGTCCCTTGTTCCCAGCTTTAGTCAAATTTATTCAAATAATTCATATACACTGTTCATTATACATAATTTTTCAAGGGGTTGTACAACCTTTCTGCCCTCAGGTTTGAAAAATTCTACCCAATCTATGTTCATGAAAAAATTATGCATTCTACTGGCATTTAGGCATTAAATTTTGAAAATCCTCAACCAAATAGCTTCAAAATTATGATACCTGTCTGCATACTATTATGTGTAATATTTCTTTTAGATTAATATTGGGTTGATGCATAAGTACATTCTGTCTTTTTTTCACCGTGCTACAGGAATGTATTACATCAGAAGGGAAAACAGAATCAATCAACTGTGTATTCCCCCCACACACACACACATTGTTTATGATGGTGTCCCAATGTGTGGATTGGTCTGCAATGTCATTGTGCTGGTTTTGCTGTGAAGAAATCACAAAGGAAATTCTGGAGATCAACATCATTGTTGAATATTCTGCCACGAAGTGCATTCGACAGAGATCGGAAAAGGTGATAGTCTGAAGGGGCGACATCTGGAGTATAGGCCAGATGTGAAAGGATCTCCCATTTCATGTCCTGAATGGCCATTTTTGGTCATGTTTGCACTGTGAGGGTGTGCATTATCATGTTGGAGAAGGACAACATGGTACCGATGTGGCCATTTCTGCTAAATTGCTCCCTCCATACGGCGGAGTTGCTCACGATAGAGTGCAGCATTGATGGTCTGATTCCTTGGCAGCATTTCCCAGTGAACAATGCCTTCCATGTTCCACCAGACACACAACATGATCTTTGCAGGATGAAGGTCATGTTTTGGACATAGTGTGGGCATCTTGTTTGGGCTTAACCATTCCCTCCAATGCCTGAAATTCACGTACAGGCACCACTTTTCATCTCCAGTAACAATACATGACAGAAAGGGTTTGTGTTGCTGAGAACATTCGCAATAATGGGCGATCAAGGAACCACATATGGCAACAAGGTGATTCTTGTTGTCCTCGGTGAGAATGTGAGGCACCCAAGACCCCAATTTTGGACCTTTCCCATACGTTCCAGGTCTCACACCACTGTGGCCTGATCACAGTCTATCTCAGTGGCCAATTTGCGTGTGGTTTGACGCAGATCCAAGTGGATCAGATGGTTCAAACGATCCTCATCAAAGTGAGATGGACAACCGGAGCGTGGACAGTTGTTGAGGTCAAAAGTGCCTCTTCAGAACCGCTCAAACCATTTGCAGGCTGTGCTCGGAGTAATGGCATCCTCCCCATGCACAGCACAAATTTGTCGAGTGGCCTCGGCAGCTGTGGATCCCTTGTTAAACTCGTAGAGGAGCAGATGTCACAGAAATGTTCATTCTTCTCTACTTGACACTCCATATTTCGGGAACTGAAAACCAAAAAACCATTAGCCACAATCACACAACGCAATGTGATTTAGATACATGATATTACTGGCTACATTTTGATATACAACTGGCCATCTGCACCGTCACTACTGACCTGGGAAACACTCGTGAAATGAAGCAACATGAACTTGTGCATCAACCCAATAAATGAATAAAAATGAACTGACTCTTTTCTTTATTAAGAACTACTGGCTTTTTCTTAATGAAGAACTAATGGCTTTTTTTTTAAAGTACTTCTTTTTTTTCAGTCTGCAACCTGCTTATTTTTATAATCCTACAATTAATTCTGTGTAAAAATCCAATTTTGTATAATTCCTCTATTTAATTGATTTATTGTTTGTTTGGAGGTTTAACAACCTCCACGAGCAACTCAGTGGGTTATAAGATGTCGCCCATCCCCAATTTAGCGCAACTGGATCCAGGGAAGGGGGAAGAGTCAGTGCAGTAAAACAAACACAACCATGCCTCACCAGGATTCGAACCCAGACCCATCTTGGACGAATGGTCAGAAAATAAACAAAGACATCGCTCTTTCCATGTTTTAGCAACACACAACAACCGAAAAATTGTTATTCAGTCACCACTGGGGATCCGAATCCCAGATCTCTCGATATCTAGCCGAGCACGCTAGCCTTACACCACGGTGGCCAACAATACATGGCGTTATGTGTGTTTTTCTGTCAGCTTCCGACATCATAAAACCGTAAGATGGGCTCAGCTACTGAGACGTCTCCATCTGGTGGGCATTAACAGCACTGGCTATATATTAATTGTAGCAGTTAAATCCAAAGGGAGAGATCCAAAGTGAAAATACTCCAAATACGTGGCGTCATTGAATAAACAAAGACATCACTCTTTCCATGTTTTAGCAACACACAGCAACCAAAAAATTGTTATGCCCACCAGATAGAGACATCTCAGCAGCTGAGCCCATCTTACGGATGATGTCAGAAGCTGACAGAAAAACACACATAGCGTCGTGGATTATTGGCCACTGTGGTTTAAGGCTAACACACTTGGCTAGATATCAAGAGATCTGTTGTTCGATTCCCCAAAAGCGGCCGAATAACAATTTTTTGGTTGCTGTGTGTTGCTAAAACATGGAAAGAGCGAAGTCTTTCTTTATTCACTGACGCCACATATTTGGAGGATTTTCACTCAGAATGGTCAGAAGCTAGCGCTTAAACCACTGCACCCACCAGGACAGCCCATTTCATTTTCATGACAGAATATTTACTAATGAGAAAATTTTACCATTTTTAAAAATTTCTTTGACATACACATGTGTATTAAACCATTTTACCATCATAACCTGAGATTATGCTTCCTGTTGACATTTTAAAGAAAAAGTGTATGATCGATTTGCATACAATGGGTAGCAGTGAAGTCACCTATCTACTGTCTTCCATTTCCCACATGATAATAATTCACTAACATATTTTTAACTGGTCATTCATATTTTAGTAAGCTAACAACACAGTTTCAGATGTGCCAATCTGGCACCATCAATAACAGTTAATTAGAGCATTTATAGACAAGAAGTAACAAACTAGTATGTCTGTTACATGTTCATGTGATTAATGCATTAATTTTCACAATATTTAATGTGGATTTAATTCACTCTTCCACAGCAGAAGTGAAATATTTTTCACAAAGAAAGTGAAAAAGAAATAATAAGGATCATTCCTAGATTCAAGAAAAAGAAAAGTTTGGTAACTTATCAGCTTGCCAATTCTTGACAATTAAGACAAATGAACAACAACTTAAATATTTAGGACTAAGGATCAGTAAAGTGTTGCTGCTCAGTTAAAAAAAGGGGGGGGGTGACAAGTTACTCCTAAAACTTATTTCTTCTGTTAATAAAGAGCTAGAATACAAGTTCTTTATTTGTGACATGCAAGTACCATAATTAACTGATCTCCATGCAGTTATTTAACTCTTAAGAAAAAAAGGAAAATTGTATGCATCATTCCAGAGCAGGAATCTAACTTAAATTGCCTGTTTTCTGAACAAGTAGAGAGATGACAAACCAAATCTTGGAGTCTGAATGTTACTGTGAGTTACTACCGGCCATGGTGAAGTAGTCTTAAAATATGTAAAAGAATCATTGTATTGATATGATACTTAATATTAAAATATCATTTATTTACATGTGGTTCAATTCATGTATAGTTCAAATATCATCATCAACAACAACAACAACCATTATCAATCTACTGCTGGATGAAGGTCTCCCCAAGTTTCTGTCTTGAGCCAGTCTCCTCCAAGTCACTCCTGCATGCTTTTGAATTCCATCCACCAATCTCCTATGTGGTCTTCTTCTGGGTCTTTTCCTGTCCCTTGGAATCAAGTCTAGAATTTTAGTTGTCCATCGGTGGTCCATTCTTCTGGCAACATGTCCATCCTATTGCCATATCAGGAATTTTGTTCTGATCATAATGTTTTCTACTCCTTTCATTTTCCTGATTCACGAGTTCCTCTTCATATCTTTTCTGGCGACACCAAGCATGTATCTCTCCATGCTTCTCTCAGTTGTCTGCTGCCTTTGTATGATTTTTTTAGTTAAGATCTATGTATCTGCTCCAAATGTAAGCACTGGGAAAGAATACATTGATCAAACACTTTTCTTTTATGACATAATGATATGCTGCTCTTAAAAATGGTACTGCTTCTTCCAAAAGCTCTCCAACCAAGTCTTATAAGGCGAGTAATTTCTTCCTCAATGCGACCTTTGCTTGATATCTGCTGTTCAAGGAAAATGTAAGTATCGGTTATCTCCACCTTTTTCCTCATCAATAGATAAATTTTCATTTCTTGTAAAAGCATTGTACATCAGTTTGGTCTTCTGAGAGTTAATTTTTAATCCCACTTCTTTACTCTTGTCAGCAAGTTCCTGAATCATACTCTGCAGCTCTGAAGGGAGCAATTGCAAAAATGATGGCATCAGCAAAAATGAAGGCAAGTTAAACAATCTCCATTGAACTTTACCACTTCGCTTTCCCAGTTTAATGATTGAATGACATTTTGCAACGTGGAATTAAAGAGTTTGGGAAATATGGTGTCACCCCTTTCCAATTTTTATTGGTGCTGTGTCCTCAAATAGCCGAATCTTTGCACTTGCATTTTCATAGATGTTATTAATAATGTGTATGTATGCATCTTCAATACCACAGGATTTTAAAGCCATGTTAACTGCTGATGGTTTCACGGAATCAAAGGCCTTTTCATAATCAATAAAAGCCATGCACAATGGGAGTTCATATTCCCTCGTTCTTTCAATTAGTTCTCTCAATACGTGGATATAATCTATAGTGCTATAGCCACTCCTGAATCCAGCTTGTTCTCTTGGTTGAGCCATGTCTAGTGTTATCTTCAAGTGATGTGAAAGGACCTTAGTGAAGATTTTATAAACTACTGACAGGAAGCTGATGGGCCTGCAGTTCCTGAGATCTTCAATGTCACCTTTTTGATGTAGCAGGATCACTGTAGTTCAAATATACAGCTGTTTTACTGCACATACTATTATTTCTGTTCAGAATGTAAACTCTGTGCTATAAATTACACTTTTGGGCACTCCATACAATGAAATTTACAGTATGTTCCTTTAAATATCTATAAGGACGTTCACTTGCTCATCTCAAGAGAGAGAGAGAGAGAGAGAGAGAGAGAGAGAGAGAGAGAGAGAGAGAGAGAGAGAGAGAGAGAGAGAGAGAGAGAGAGAGAGAGAGAGAGAGAGAGAGAGAGAGAGAGAGAGAGAGAGAGAGAGAGAGAGAGAGAGAGAGAGAGAGAGAGAGAGAGAGAGAGAGAGAGAGAGAGAGAGAGAGAGAGAGAGAGAGAGAGAGAGAGAGAGAGAGAGAGAGAGAGAGAGAGAGAGAGAGAGAGAGAGAGAGAGAGAGAGAGAGAGAGAGAGAGAGAGAGAGAGAGAGAGAGAGAGAGAGAGAGAGAGAGAGAGAGAGTTGTGTGATATCAGATGTGTTGCTGAAATAGTAAAACCTTTAAAAAACCAGGTACCTTTATCAATGTATCTTTTGTGTCATTATCACTGATGCTGCAGTAATATTATTACAGATTTAACATGTTGAACAGAAATAATAGTACATGCAGTAAAAACACTATATACGAACTATACATACATAAAAGAAATTAAGGAAAACACACAAAAATTATGAATTCCACACAAAATAGCTATACAAATAAATAAATTTAAATACCTGATGCAATAAGAACTCTAAATCTTGTAGGATAGGACTTTTGTCGTGACCACTTCTGTATTTGTCCATGAGTTCAACAAGAATTTCAGATTCAGTCTTTATATTCATTTTTAATGAGGCAAACTCTTTTTTGAGCTCCTCAATGGACCTAAAGTTCTTTGCTGTAGTTTCCTATTACAATAAAAAAGGCAAAATAATTTTTTTTAGGAGTGTACAATAAGAGAACAATGCAAAATAGAAGGAAACAATTTTTTATTGAGATGTAATTAAGTAAAAGGTGAGATGGGAATGTGGCTTTGACAATATGACCTTTATTTAACCTTCATACTAGATTTCAAACAAGGTAAATTATTTTAGTTTTTATGTGTGAAGATAAACAAAATCAACATAATGTAAAAGTGTATGTAAATATTCATGCAGCATGGATAAAAAATACATAAATAGAAAATTACAACAATTACAATTCATACAGAGTTTTCCCTCAGATTTATTCTGATAGTTACTACCTTGTAAAAAATTTCTGCATTCCAAGGTAAAAGAATTACAAATGACAAATACAAGATGAAACAAAAGGGCAGACGAATCATGGAAAACATAAAATAGTACAAAAACACAGAAATTTAGTTTTCTTTAATCAGACAGAACTTGACACACTGAAATGTCAAAAGGATATTTTTTTCTTTTTTAAATCAAAGGCAGCCTAAAACTAATAAAATCCTGAGCATTATAAAATATGAATGTATACAAATATTTACTGCTAACACCAAATATGGAAGCAGACCAGAAGAAATTGACAGCCACAAGATGTGTGTATGTGTAACCCAAACACATCAATATTACAAAGAGTTGCCACACTTTCTAAAATACACTTTATTTTGAATAAAATTGTCATCAGCAATAACTAACTCTGTTGCTTCTGTTCACTACTAAGCTCTTACCAGTGATGATAATGAAAATAATTAGTAACAATTATTAGCTGTTATTGCAGCACACCACTCATATTTAACCCTCTGGTCTTGAGCGAAAGAAATCATTCAACTAATTTAATACTCCTGTGTACCACCTGGATCTAACCAACAAACTTTTAGCAGCTTTAATGACTGACATCAAATCATACTCAGTCATGATTATGAGTCATCACTAATAAAAATAAATTTTATTTTTCAAATTGTGATATAAATACATTTATCAGAAATCTACTTGTGAAAAAATTCTCCTGAAATACTTTCAAGAAGATCTGAAATACATGGAGCTATGAATGATATCCAAGACGTAACATCAACATGCCCTGATGTTTAAGCTTTTACATATACACTGAAAAGAAAATTCATTGCGCAGACACACCTAATAATGTATAGTCCCACCTTTTGCAATCAAAACAGCAGGAATACACTGTGGCATGGACTCCACTGGGAGTTGGTAGCATTAAGGTGATGTTGCAGCTTGATTCTAGGACAGCCATCCACAAAGCACCGAAAGTTACATGTAATTGGTTTCAGGCTCAAATATATCACTCCACAGATGCTCAAATGAATTCAAATCCAGAAAATGAAAGAGCCATTCAAGGGTTAATGGACTCACTGGAATGCTACCAAACAGTCCTTCACCAAACGAAGCAAAAGGAATGTTGCCAAGGCCCTGGAGGGCAAGCTCGGGCCCCAGTGCAATAAAATCTCCAGCCCCCCTCCCCCTCCACACCTAGGCTCTTCCACTAAGCACATAATCCATATTTCAGTTTCCTCACGTATTGCCCACCCACCATTCCCCTACTTCCTGACAACCCGACCGGTTGCAACTCTTCAATCTTTTTTTTTGCGGTGGATAATTTTTCCTATTCTCCCCTCCATAAACAAACCCTCGACCCATCACTTTTGAGAAAAGAGTTTTCTCAGAAAACTCTTGAACGCCATCTACCAACAGACATTCTTATTTTTCTTAGTACTTTTTTATAATCATCACATTTTTCACCTTTCATTTTTAGAGTGTAATATAGGTCTAAAGATGCAGCCTCTAGGAAAGTATCCACAAAGAGTTCTCATAAGTAAATATTAAATTTTATGCTTTCTCTTTTAGGTTGCCGCTGTGAACAGGATGACTTCATCGGTCATCAGAATAAAGGAAAATAAACAAAGTCGGAATTATGCACAAAGACACTATATTCATTTATAAAAATTGCCTCAACGCGAAAATAATGAGTTGAGCATAAAATAAAGAGACAAAAGATGCCAGCTTCTGGTGGGAAACACAAAGTGACAAAATCCACATGATGAATATTGTCTGCAGCCTTTGATGAGTAGCAATAACGTTGCATATCATACACAATGATCTGTGTCGGTGAGTATCAAAGCAACACAGGGTGCCCAACGTGTGGTGTCGACGTGTCGTTGGAAAGGAAAGAACAAATGTAAAATGTAATATGGAGAGCTCGTTTGATTTGCGGCAGGTAACTTATGCATGTTTGCAGTTAGCCTGGAAACTCGAGTAACATTGTAACACTTCATTTTTTTTATTGTGTTTAAAGCAAGTTTTGAGTTTATTACATTTTTTATATTTGACATAAATTACGCATTTTTACACGTCACATAGAAAATATTTTTTTATGTTTAACTTGCCAACCCTGGTGATGGTATAGCTTGAAAAATATTCGGACACCATAAAATAATAATTAGAAAAAAATTACTTTAGAAACAGGATCTGGGCCCCGGTGCTACTCATCTTTTTATGACCTGACAGATTAATTCTAACAATTTAATTTGAATGCAAATATTTTAAAAACATTTTTTTATTTAACTTTATTCACAAAATTCAAGGACACTATTCAAAATCTTAAGTTATTTTCCGTATGGTTTATGATCTGGGTTTTGGGTCTTTTCATCATAACACTTTAAAACAGCAGGACTGGGGTCAAAGTTGTCTTCGGATGGACTTTCAGCCTAAATACTCACGAGAGCATTCAATGTTTGTAAGTTTAAACTGCCCCTCCAATTACCTTGGATTCTCTTCATGAAACTGAACCCAACCTCACGTGTAGAAGTAGATAAGGGAAATACACTGGATATTTCTACTAGTGCCAAAATGTTTTTTAAATGTTTGTACTTTTCAAGAAACATTCATTTCCAGAAAGCAGTTGTTCCTTTTTGTATGTGTCTAAAATATTCCACACGTGCAATGCAGTGGCGCTTTACAGTTTACACTAAAATATTCAAAATTTTTTCTTCCACTAGCAACTTTTGCTAGAATCACTTTTTATCACTAGCAAAATGCATTTGCTTGCTACCAATTTGCTACTAACTACCGGTCGAAATAGAGCCCTGTTCAAGGCCAAAAAAAAAAAAAAAAAAAATCGCCAAATTTTTGTTAAAGATTTTCTTTAGTTTCCTTGGGGAAGCAGGGTAACTTTTTATCCTTCAGATTATCATTACTAATCTACTGGTCTGTGGTTCAATATGGCTGATTTTTTTCTAGAGAAGTAGATAAAACAGCTTTGATTCTCACATTAACCCAAACGTTTCTAAAAGTGGATCAGCTCATTATCTCATTTTGTTATGAAATGTCACTATTCTTTCAGTTTCACTGCAATTTTGTGCTTGCAAAACTTGTAGAGAATGTGTGCCATTTTTGTTTGAATAATTTGTTGATTTTGAAAATGTCAACAAGAAGACAAAAATAGAAAGAAAAAATCAAATTTTTAAATGTGGCTTAAAAGGAAAATTTGAGTGTGCAGGTTCTTGCAGAATAAAAATGAGAAGGATTGGCAGTAAAGAATGTAACATGAAAAAACTTAAGAGAAGACTAAAATCCTCATATCATGCATTGGTTATGTCATGAAAAAGTAATTGGTGGAACATTTCGGTAGTTGACTTCTACCTTTCTCAGCCATGGGATGAAACAAGTGGTATTAGCATCAGTTGTTGCCAGATTTCAAAATAGCTTTCCAAATGATAGGGACTTGAAAAGGTGCATCTGTGTCTCAAGTGCTAGAGGAAAGGTAAATTTCAATGCTTTCAGAATACCTAAGGGATTTTCGATTACTGAACGGAGCAATACGTGTTACGTTTTGCTGATCGGGAATCGTGGACGTATTGCTGACAGTTAAAATTGAAAGGGAAGTGGAAAGATTTCCTTTCTTAACATTAACGACATGTTCTACCAATCACCAACTGATGCTGTGGTATGTACTACCAATGGAGTGGGTAACACCTGTGGAAGTGTTGGCAGAAATAGAATAAATCCAGAGGTTTATTGAGATCTCTGTCCTTAAGAATGAGATTGAGAAGATATGGAGGTGGTTTAACTGCAATCCTGTAACTAAAAGATTTGAAGACTGAGCAGACTTTATGTGAAAGGACAGGCTGAAGGGCATAGTGCCACAAAACTGATGAGTGGTGGAAGGTTCAGGAAGCAAACTAGTAGGCTTATTCTGTGGCTCAAATTTTTTAATCAGTCTATGTACTAAGGAGGGTGAAAAGCCATGCAATTTGCCTAAGTTGATGATGTTCTGATATTCTTTTTGTAAATCAGGATGGCTATTGCATTTAAGGTTAACTCTATGTATATAAGATTTAATAGCAGCCAAATTTATATTTTCCAAAGCTACAAGAATGGTAAGGGATGATATTATGGGTGGCTGTAGGTTTCTTGTAAACAGAGAGGCCAAGTGAATAGTCTGAATTAATGTTAGCATCCAGAAAGCTAATATTATTGTGTGTTTTGCCTTCTTTTAAACATTCTTGCAGAATAGAATTATTAACACAGCAATCAAACAGCTCTGAATAGTGTGCATTCACTGTTCAACACATAACATTAATCACCTAAGAAAACTAGTTTTTCTAGTTTCCTGATGTGATGAACAGTTAATGCACGCAATTCAGAGCTGTCTGACTGCTGTGATTATTAACTTTAACCTATTTTCACCTATTCTGGGAAGAATATTTTTTCCACACAATTTTTCTTGCAGAATGTTTAAAACAAAGCAAAATGCAAATAAGGGAATTTTTAGAAAGACGGAGGAAATGAGCAAACTGGGTTACCATTGAAAACATGTTAAAAGCCACAAAACTGCGACTAGTGCAACTGATGCACACAATACAACATCCACTTGTATTGTTTCCCACTGTAAAACAATAGCAAAATAAAAATATCTAATAAAAAACATCATTTTAATTATATATTGTACACATGTATTTAGCATGAAATTTTCTGTACTGTGAGCTTTACTGGGCTCAGAAGTCAACTTTCTGAATAGTGGACACCTCCCAGCAGTGGGCAAATGTTGAGGTCCTAGGGTGTTTGCTACTGAGAGGTTTTACTGTATATATATGATATATCCTACCATTCTGCACTTTTGCAATCTTTATGGTATTGCACTTGCCCTGATCTTCAAACAAATTCTTAGGTGTCTTATGAAGTAAATACTACTCCTCTGCAAGTTACCCATAAACAGTAAGATGGGCATTCTTTGCTCTGTACCCAAATTCCTACAACCTTTTGATCCACAGGCAACTCAGAAAATACAGAGGATTGTGTGTACAGTGAGTGCCCTAAAGTTGACTTCTCAAGGCTATGACCCATTTCTAAGGACAGTTACTACAAGTTTTTCAGCATGTATAATCCACATAATATCAAACTGAACTCTACAATTCCATTTCACAAAACAAAATTTTTTAAATTCTATCACAACTCAAAAATCTAGCATTACTGTGAATTATTCCTAGTGATTCATGGACCACTGAAATACATACTTGAGATCTTTCACACAAAGTGTAGTAAATTCTTTTTTGAATACTGCACAATGATTTGAATTCTATGGAATCTTTTAGAAAATTCCAAGGGATCATAGACAAAAAATACTGAGCTGCTTTAAGTCTTTTAGTTATCAATGCCTAGCATTAGAATTCTATGTTACGAAAAACTGGAAAATCTTAGTGAATTTACCTCTATCCAATTCAGAAAAGATTTTTCCAGACTTCTACAAATATTTTATATTCACACTGCTACTGCAACAAATAAATTACACACACACATGTACATTTGTGTTGTGGGTGTGTGTATGTAACCATACATGAAAAATCTGTTTCGTGAAAAGCTGAGAAGATAATCTTTTTGTGTGATCCAAACAAATTTTTCCAATTTTTATCATCATCATCATCATCATTGTCAACCATTATCAATCCACTGCTGGACGAAGGTTTCCCCAAGTTTCCTCCACAACAGTCTGTCTTGTGCCAGTCTCCTCCATGTCACTCCCGCATATTTACGAATTTCATCCACCCATCTCCCATGTGGTCTTTTTCTGGGTCTTTTCCTGTCCCTTGGAATCCAATCTAAAATTTCGGCTGTCCATCTATGGTCTGTCCTTCTGGCAGTATGTCCAGCCCATTGCCATTTCAGGGATTTAACTCTGATCATGATGTCTTCCACTCTGCGTCATTTTTCGGATCCACGAGTTCCTCTTCTTATCTCTCCTGGTTATACCAAGCATGCACCTCTCCATGCTTCTTTGAGTTGTCTGCAGCCTTTGTATGTCTCTTTTAGTTAAGGTCCACGTCTCTGCACCATACGTAAGCACTGGAAGGATGCATCACCATACGTAAGCACTGGAAGGATCAAACACTTTTCTTTTAAGACATAATGGCATATTGCTCTTGAAAATTATGCTGTTTCTTCCAAAAGCTCTTCAGGCAAGTTTTGTACGCCGATTAATTTCTTCATCAATGTGACCCTCACTTGATATCTGCTGTCCAAGATAAACATACGTATCTGTTATCTCCAGTTTTTCTCCATGGTCTATAAAGGCATAAAATTAGAAAAAGGAATTTAGCTAATAAATTATAGTTTGGCTAAAATTATATTTTAGCTACACTGCTGGCAAAACATTTTTTTTAATCTGCAAAACAAGAGTAAACAACTGGTGCATAAAACACAGAATTTACAACTGTCACTACTTTTTCAAAAATCAATATGTTTTGAAGATTATGTCTTTAGAGAAATGTAGGTCTGTTTTTTTTTTTGTTTTTTGTTCCTTTACATTTTCTTACTCTAAGAAAGTTATTTTATTTGAAGACAATATATATTTACAAAATAAGATACCTCATATGCTGTAGGCTCTTCATTTTTAATCATCTTCAAAGCCTCTTTCATCATTTCTTTGGTATTAAACTTCTGCTTGTGAACAAACTTGCTGCTTTCATCCACATCACCGGCTTTAGTATTATCCTCATCTTGAGTGGTACTTTCATCAAGAAGCTTAGCTTCTTTCTTGCCATTTTGAAGATCTATTCTCACATGAAGGCCTGCAGGTATGGCCTGCCCTACAACATAAAAATCAAAATGGTTCATACCTCTGTAAATTTACTATAAATCTATATGAAAAGAAATTAATTGTGAAGTCCTTTTCACTTTATGGAAAAGAAATTGTCTTCTACAGCGAAAGATGAAATTCATTTTTACACAGGAACTCCTCCACACTGCAGTAGATTTTGGTCAGCAGCACCATTCTGTAAAATAATGTTGTTTGGTCCTAATTTTTTTTAATATCTATATCTGAAACAATTTATCTTCTACTTGCTACTGATTCTCTGGAGGGGACAATTTCATAATGCACTAATTTCTGAACTGCAGTGTGCATAAAACTTCAGACAGGTATGTGCAAAGTCATTTGTAGACTGTGTAACACTCTACAAATGGATATTCTATAGCTAGTCACAGCAAATTGATGGGAATGGCAGCCTGTGTGAGCATTAAATGTAACTACGTTTAATCTGCAGAAAGAATCAATTCATTCCTTCAGAGATGAAAAGGGCCATATTGACACTGTATCAGCATTGCTGAAAAACACAACACTATTTTTTAAAGAGATATGGTTCAAGAGTACCATCCACAGAAAAAAAAAAAACAATAACAACAACAACAACAACAAAAAAAAAAAGAAAAAAGCAAAGAGAGTTACCCACTTTTCAAGCAGTGGTGGGAATTTGATCAAGTCACTGTAGGTTAACAAATAAAAAAAAGGGGGCCTTTTATTGCTAGAACTCTTTTCCATACCACATGAAACAGATCAATGAGTGAGAAATAGTGATATGAGTGATTTAGCAGTTGGTGATTTCATTTCATGTGCATATGATAGCTGCTGGTGGACTGAGCAAATAACAGTAGTTTCATGGGAACATGAGGTGTTATTGCATCCTTTATGATTCTTCATGGCTCTGTCCACGAATTTAAAAGAGCAAATGTGACAGGTGAGTGTGTTGTAACTTTGAGAAACATCCCTCCCATTTGGACACTTAGCATGTCTTCATAACTTTGAGAAATGACAGATGAAAAATAGTGAAGAGCATTTCGCACTGACTTGATTTACTGTGAGTAAATGTTTCAAATCCTGTATTTACCTATAATACTTCTAATCTTAGTAAAACACTAAGCTACTTATTTCCACCTCCCCCTAGCCTTTTATTCTATATAATAGCCATACAAGCTCATGCCAATGTAATGTTACAATCTGGAACATGGAAAACTTTTAAGTACTGTTCACTCTGTTTTCACTATTCTAATATGTAACAGCAGTAGAATATTTTAGGTAATTTTCAGGTTTAAAAAAAAAAAAAAAAAGTTTAGAAATTGCCTTTTCCATAAATACAAAAACTGAAATTTTGCACATTTCAAATAACAATATCCTGCTAATGAAGTGTCTCAGAATTATCCAATCTCATTCAGGGCTAAAAATTGTAAATGTGTTTTAATATTCACATTCACGCTTGAAGTTCCTTTGCACCATTTTCAACAGCATCTGTGAGACAAGCACAGTCTCTAGGTGATCTGGCACAGAAAAGTCATGGATAAACAATCTTGGCAAACAAATGAACAATGTTAAGTTTACGATAAGAATAATGATATACACTAATGTACATTTTCTAATTTGTTGTGCTGATGTTTTTGGCAAATGTTTATTGCTCTGAGTCAGCAAATGGAAGATGAAGAAATACTTGAGATCTTCAAAGTAAACCCAGCAAATAGATTAAAGGCTTAACATGGCTAATCAAAGGAGATTAGACTCCTGGGATTACATCAGGATATAATGGCATTGTTTGGTGCGAAAGAAGAGCTTCTTCCATTTCAGTCATTCACTTGAACAAATGGATTAAGGAGTCCTGAAGCCATGTAGGAATATTCACTATTATGACTACTGACTGGAAGTTGTTAGAGAGCATTTCCTGAATGCTTCAGTGGCAAAATCACAGAGGAGAAAGATTATGCTTGCAATGAGGACCAGTCAAGGTTTGTACTATTCATAACAAAGGATCACAGAGATGATCCCAGGAAGTTTCCCCCATTCACTGACTAGAACATAAAGCATGGAAGCTCAATTAATTGTACTAGGAAAATACATTAAATTTCTTCATTGTTTTCATTATGAGAGAAGTCTGGACTCATATTTTATGTGTATGAGACCTGTCTGATCAATGACATGAACTTTCTCATATACATTTTGATAAAAAAGAAAGTAACAGCATCTTGTCATAGAGGGAACAAATAAAAATTATTGAGATGAGTTTTGCTAGATTCCAATACTAACTTAACCCACATGAAGTGATGGAAAGGTGCAAAGGCCATTGCACACAATGTGTTATATAATCCATCCTCTTATAATCTAGTCATTTTGTTATCTAAACCATCAGTTTCATTTTTTTCTTCTTAGTTTTGACTCATCTTTGACAAACATTCACAATGGTAGAGCCAACTCATAATTCTTTGGCCACAGCTCTTTTTTTTTTTTTTTCTTCTTCTTCTAAGTCTACAGCTTCCAATTTTAATTTTAGAGGGACATTCACTAGCTTTGATGACATTTTTACTAATAAAGCACCACAGATGTACAAAAACTAAAAACTGCTCAATCAGTGAACTCAGAACAGAGCCCTGTGCTCTCAGGGCTGCTGTTATCCAGTTTTATGTCAATCCCTTTACTGTGGGTGAGTCCAAGTCACATGTGCATTCTACTGTGCCATGGATAGCTAATGCCCAGATGATGGAGGCACATGAAAATTATGAGGTGACCACATGATGGAGCTTGATTGTTGGGCTCTTTTTTTCTCTGCATGTTTGTTACAGAAAACTGCATCGCCTTGACTGAGAGGAGTGTGTGACAATGTTTCAACAGATAGACTCTTAGATGTAGGTCAGTTTCTTTTCATTGTTCTGTTAAGAATGGTACTCCTGAAGTTGTTGATGATTTAAGGTGATTTTCTTAAACCCTGTTTCAATTGGTAGAAAAGAAAGAAGTGTGATATATCCAAATGCACATTATATTAGGGGAAGATTTAATCGGAGGTTACTGTATTATTGAGTCACACACAGTTTTGCAAAAAAAAAAAAAAAAAAAAAAAATCATTTGAAACATGGCTGTACATACCACAACTTTAAATTTACAGAACTGGAAGTACTTTGCATGAGAAGCATAACAACACTGTGTTTACCTGGTTTTATTGTCTGCCAGTCCTTAGTAGGTATAAATTTTTCATGGCTAAGATCATCTTCTGATGCAACTGCCACATTAGATTCACTTTCTTCAGTATCAGTATCCACCACAATTAAATCATTACTGTTTGCACCAATGGCTGCTTCAGAAATGATTAAAACAACAAACAAGATACATGCAGCTACTGAATGTAACTTCATCCTCATTTTGTATAGATGATCTTTATATCTATAATAAGAAACAAAAGCACAAAACATTACCTACAGAAGCAGAAAAGTTACCAAAGAACACAGTTAAATCAACTTTTAAATTTTTTATAAGAAAATTTATAAAAATATGAGGCCAATATATGAACAGAATAAAAAATTGGCATTAGAATCATACACAAAAATCAGTTACCAAAATTAAATTTATGAACTTCACTTCCTGAAATGACATTGAAATCCATCCATGTATAAATCATCATCATCACTGTCAATCCACTACTAGATGAAAGTCTCCCCAAGTTTCTTCCACAACCGTCCGTCTTGATACCAGTCTCCTTCACGTTACTCCAGCACGCTTTCGAATTTCATTCATTTCCCATGTGGTCTTCTTCTGGGTCTTTTTCTGACCCTTGGTATACTAGGGCGTGTCGATTTTTTTTTTACTTTCTTTTTCCAAAAATGAGGGGGGTCAAAAAGTTGTGTTTTGGTTAGCAATTAACAATGGTATTTACAATAACTGGCAATTACATTGTTTTGCTTGGTAAATAGCTACTTCAAATTCGTGATATTTTCATGTTTCATGTAAAATTCGCAGCAAACTGTCTTCTCACAAGAAGTTCCTTCTTATCATTATTTCTGTCTGTACTTCTGCTCAAAGGTTAAGAATATACTGATATTATACTATATCATCTGTTTAAAATTTTATTCCACTCGCAAAAACTTTTACGTAGTGGCATAAAAAATGTCACTATCATACAAATACTGACATTTTCTTGTTTATCTTTTTTCAGGCACGAATAGTTTCTTCCACTTGCAAAATCTGAAAATTCGGAACCATGGCTAGTAAAAGGAAGACAAGACTGGCAACTTCCACTCACATGAGTAACTTCATTGGAAGTGGTCGAGAAATGCTGCCTTCGGAACTCCCAACTGTGCGTGATGTTCTAAGATATGGGCTTCTACTAAAAGAGCAGAGTGGAGAGAATGTCAGAAATTACCCAGCAGCCACTCTTGCAAAGGATATTTTTCCAAAACTGCGTGAAAAGTGGGAGCTAGCAAACAGTTGTTTTGTGGTGCCAATTTTAAATTCGAGAGTCACAATCCTGAAGAAGATACAAGAAAACTGGGAAAAAGCAAAAACATATTACTTGGCAGAGGAAAACTGGAAGTGAAAGAGGCTTTCATAGCTACGTTAGACAAGCTCTTTGACATCCTCAATTGCAAGTGTGAGATTAAGCTATGTTCAGAATTTGAGGGTCCATGTCCAGGTGGTGCTGACTGTAAACATGAAGTGCACATCTCCTGCTCTTGTTCTAAGGATATGAGAATCCCTGTCAAAGAACTAGTGTTTATTAATAGTCAAAGAGAGAAGCTTGGATCTGTTGGACAGCTTCAAATTGGATTACCAGATCTACCTGAGCACAGAAGACAAATTAAAAAGTAGAAGAGGCAAGAAGATGAATTAAGAAGAACTTCTGAATATAAGCAGAAAAGGAAGGAAGAGTTAACATTACAACCAAATGAAGTTCTTTGCTCCGACGAAGATGAAGAGCCAACTGATGATAAGGTTGGAGAATCTGAAGATCCTTTGCAGATTCCATTTCATGATTCTGATGTACCTTCTACTTCAAGTACAAGTCATTATAATACATTACAATTGTGCAATGTTGCATTGCAAAGTATGAGGTATGGTGTCGGTCTACGTGCTACAGCTGCCATTACAACAGCTGCATTTTTGGATGCTGGATTAATTACTGAAGGAGACAGGAGACTGGTGGTTGATCACAATAAAGTAAAAAGGGCACAAGTAAAAGTCATGCAATCACTTGATGAAGAATTTCATGCTCGATGCCGGATAGGCAATATTGAATGTATCTTCTTTGATGGACGCAAAGATTCCACTACAGTTCTGTTACAAGCAGATAACTCAAGTCATCAGTTTCCAAGTATTGTGAAAGAAGAGCATTACCCTGTTTGCAGTGAGCCAGGTGGCAGGTATCTTTGCCATTTTACTCCAGAGAAAGACTTAACAAAAAGGAAACCTGCTGAAGTTATTGCTAACCATCTTGTGGATTTCTTAAAGAAAAACAGCATTGATAAAAGTTTGCAGGCTATTGGTGGTGACTCAACGAATGTTAACACTGGTTGGGAAGGAGGAGTCATGCATTGGGTTGAGGCAAAGCTGAATCGTAAACTAATCTGGTTGGTTTGCGCTCTTCATACTAATGAGCTACCTTTGCGGCACTTGATCACAGAGTTGGATGGAAAAACGTTGTCTAACAACAAGTGGTGTGGTAAGATTGGCAACATGCTTGATACTGCAACAGAACTTGAAATCAATCCCTCATTTGTCAGAATATCATTTCCAGAGCCTTTGGTTCCATTGGATGACACTGTTGTCAAAGATCTCTCTACAGATCAGGTTTATGGTTACAGGATAACTCAGGCCATAAGGACAGGTGTACTTCCAACTGATCTGGCATTATTAGAAATTGGTCCTGTAAGCCACACTCGGTGGTTAACAACTGCAAATAGGATTTGTCGCATATGGGTTTCTAAACATGGCCTTAAAGGCAACAACTTGAAGATGTTACAACTGCTTGTGGAATACATTGTTGGCGTTTACTATCCCTGCTGGTTTACAATCAAATCAAAATTCTCTTGGGTGGAAGGACCTCGC